>CM060905.1:725246709-726496709 GCA_030737815.1 Allium fistulosum | reverse complement strand
AATTCGTTTATCGAGTGATTTATGGGGCTCACTTAGCCATGTGATGGGTAAGCTTTATTTTAATGACCTGTAGTATTAAATCGACATTTTAGCAATACATTTAGAGTATTTACTCATCGAAATGAAACAGGCATTTTATAATAATAAAGAACACAGAATTTATAGTGGTTCGGCCAAGAATTGGGCCTACATCCACTTTATAGCTCTTTTATTGATTATCACTGATTTTACAATGGTTTACAATACAATTGATACATCCATAATCAGTTTACAATTTCAAGCAAAGCTTTTTAAGTAAAATATGGAGGCAAATGATTGTTGTTCCAGGCTCTTGGGATTGGATCTCCTTCGACAGTCATGAGTTTGAAGGTGCCATCAAGGAGTTTATTGCCTATGACATATGGTCCTTCCCAATTTGGTCCAAACACTCCAGTTGCTGTCATGATCCTCTTCAAGACTAAGTCCCCGATTTCAAAGCTTCGTTGACGGACTTTAGAATTGAAGTGCCTTGCTATCCTTTGCTGATGGGCCGCAACTCTGAGCCTAGCTTCTTCCCTTCTTTCGTCAAGAAAGTCAAGTGCTTCGAGTTGCAATTTTTCATTTTCAGCCTGGTTGAAATTAATTCTCCTGTGTGAAGGGACTTCTAGTTCTACTGGAACCATCGCTTCTGATCCGTATGCCAATGAGAATGGAGTGTGCCCAGTCGCAGTTTTATGGGTTGTTTTGTATGCCCATAGTGCTAGTGGTAGCTTATCAACCTATCCACCTTTTGCTTTTTCAAGCTGCTTTTTGATGGTTGACTTAATAGTTTTGTTTACTGCCTCCACTTGCCCGTTTGCCTGCGGATGAGCCACTGCTGAGAAGCCTTTTCGGATTTTGAATTGCTTGCAAAAGTCCTGGAACTCTTCGCTTCGAATTGAGTACCGTTGTCTGTGATTATCTTCTGCGGCACACTATACCTACAAATGATATTTTAAGTCACAAAATTTATCATCTTTTTAGAGGTAATAGTAGCCAAAGGTTCTGCTTCAGCCCATTTAGTGAAATAATCAACAGCAACAACAGCATATTTGATTCCCGACTTGGAAATTGGCAAAGGTCCGATTAGATCTATCCCCCAAATGGCGAACAGCCATGGACTGATCATCTGTGTTAGTTCGCTGGAAGGTGCTCTTTGGATTTTTGCAAATCTCTGGCACTTGTCACATTTTCGGGAGTAGATAGCAGCATCTCGATTAATATCTGGCCAGAAATACCGATACCGGAGAACTTTCTTGGCAAGAGTTTGGCCACCTAAATGATCCGCACATTCTCCTCCGTGCACCTCTACTAAAATTGTCTTGGCTTCTTCCTTGGTTACACATCGGAGTAATGGCATTGAGAATCCCCGCTTGTATAACCGGCCGTCTTGAATTACATATCTCGATGCTTTTCTTAACAGCTTTCGGCGTTCTTTAGAATTTTCCGGTAGGGAGCCGTTTAGTAGATATTCTTTGATCGGGGTCATCCATGACTCTTGTTATTGAGATACAGCCATGATCCAATCGATATCCATCTCATCAGTGCTTGGAGCTGACAAGACGTCCACAAGAACCAATCCCAATAATTGAGCTTCTCCAGAGCTTGAATACTTTGTGAGAGAATCCGCTTTCATATTTTCCTCTCGAGGTATGTGGCTTATCGAATAGTGATCGAAATCATCGAGAAGCTCATAAGCCTTTGACAAGTAAGCAGGCAGATTTCCTGCTTTAGCTTGAAACTTCTTCTTGACTTGACATACAATAAGCTGAGAATCACTGAAGATCTGCAATGCTTTGATGTTCAATTCCTTTGCAATCTTATATCCATCAATTAGAGCTTCATATTTTGCTTCATTATTTGTAGAAGGTAATTCCAATCTTAATGTGTAACATAACGATCGCCCTTCGGGGGTTTCAAGCACAACCCCAGCTCCGGAACAATAATCATTTCTTGAGCCATCAACATATAACTTCCATTTGGTTGGGATGTCAACTGTAACCTCTTCCTCAATGTCACCCTTGTTTGTGTACTCTGCAATGAAATTTGCTAAAGCTTGTCCGTTGATTGCTCTTCGGGGATGATAAGCGATATCATATTGGCTAAGTTCAATATTCCACTTCAGAAGACGGCCCGAAGTTTCAGGTCGAAAGTGGACTTGCTTTAGCGGCTGATCAGTGAGAACTTTGATAAGGTGAGCTTGAAAATATGGCCTCAACTTTCTGGAAGCAATCAGTAGGCAATAGGCGAGCTTTTCTAGCTTTGAATAATTCATTTCTGCCCCAGTGAATCTTTTGCTGATATAGTAGACCGGGCGCTGAACTTTTGCATCCTCCCGCACTAATGCTGCACTCAGGGCGTGAGACGAAACTGCCAAGTATATGAAAAGGTCTTCGCCATTGTTGGGCTTGGAAAGTATTGGAGGCGCTTCCATGTGACGGATTAGTTCATCGAAAGCTTTCTGGCATTCAGGAGTCCATTCGAAATTTTTCTTTCCTTTCTTTAAAGCGTCAAAGAAGGGGATGCATTTATCAGTGGCTTTGGAAATGAACCGACTTAAAGCAGCAAGTTTCCCATTGAGGCTCTGCAGTTCCTTCTTTGTCCTAAGGGCTTTGACTTCTCTCAGAGCAGTAATTTGAGCAGGATTAGCTTCAATGCCCCTAGCGCTTACAATAAATCCGAAGAATTTCCCGGACTCTACTCCGAATGAACATTTCAAAGGGTTGAGCTTCATTCCATATTTTCGGAGGATTGCGAACATTTCTGCTAAGTGATCTGATGTAGCGCAACATATATTTTTCAAAGGGTTAAGTCGAACACGACTTAAGGACAAAGCTATAAGTCGTCCGCGACCTAAGGAGTCATGTGGACAAGAACTACGACTTAACCAGGGTTTAAGTCGTACGCGAGATAACAGAACTGAAGAACTAAGTCGTCCACGACTTAACGAGTTAGGTCGCCTGCGAGAGAATGAAGTAGCGGCACGAGTTAAGAATGTGCAAGGTTTAAGTCGGCTACGACTTAATGGAATTATTTTGAGTCATCCACGACTCAACTGGAAACAAGGGGGAGAAGTTGCTTTGAGTTCACGACTTATCGAGAATGAGGGGTTAAATCGTCTACGACCTAACAAAAGTGAGGAGATAAGTCATCAACGACTTAACAAGGGTGTTATGGGAGGAACAGTTGAGAATGCCCAAGGGATGAGTCAGATACGACTTAAGGAAAACTAAAGCCATCTTATGTCGACACCGAGTTATGACTTACTTAAGTCGCACCATCTTAAGTCATAGAAGTTTGAAACCGAAGATCCTGATGCCGCGTCAATCTGGACCGTTGATGTCTCAAGTCGTGAGTCGTAATGAGTTTACGACTTAAGTGTTGAGTCGTTTTATGGTATTGTGTTGTGTTTTCTTGAGTCGTTTGTACATAAGTCGTATGTCGAAGACTATGTGTTGTAATTTTTAATTCGTAAGTCACTGAATAGTTATGTCGCATGTTTTGTATAAATCGTAAGTTGTAACATTTGTATTGTAAGCTGATAAGTCGTATACAACTTATGATGAGTCGTAGGTCATAGATGATGAGTCGGAAACGACTTAAGACTTAGGAATTTTTCTGGATATGTGTTGTAGCCTATAAATAGGCAAGTTGTTTCATTTGTAAAGGTTGTTGATTTTTGAATAAAATTCTCTTTTGATTGCTTTGTGCTTTCATTTAAATTAGTAGTTGAGTGTAATCTCCTATCTCCTCTTTCGGATAATCAAGTGCGCTCGATTCAACGATTGTAGAAGCCGATTTGCGGAATCAAGTGCGCTTGATCAACGCTTGAAGAATTGAAGATCTTTGAACCCGGTATCGTGCGCGATCAACGAGTTCGAGATAGCTAGAGTTCGGTATCTTCGGATCAACGAATTCGGGCATTCCAGTATTCTTCCAATCCACCGATTACTACATTCACCGTTTACATCGTTTGATTAATCCGCTGCGTCAGTTTTGGTATCAGAGCTTGTTCTAGCCAATCATAGCTAGATCGAGACTTGGAGCCTATTCATTTAGAAGTTGAAGTGATTTGCCGAGCTTGAAGGGAAGGTTTGAGTTTGTGTTTATCACGGCCGAGAGTAAGAGGAGTGTTCATCATTGTTCGAAGTTGTTTGATCGGATTTGAATTGGAGGCCGAAACTTTGTCCATCGTGTTCATCACGATTTGCTACAAAGTGGAAGTTTTCGATCCATTTCATTTTGGATCAAAATCCGAAAAGTGTTTGAATTTTGAAGTATTGAAGAAATTGTGAAGATTTCAATCATGCCACCAAGGAGAGCCAATCGACATCAAAACGTAGAAGCTTTGTATCGAAGAGAAGAGGCTGATGACATGGAGCAAAGAATCAATGAAAACTTTAGTGAGAAGCTTAACGAAGGAATTGGCCGGTTAGAGAAGCTTATGATAGAAATGAATCAAAATCGGAGAAGGGTTTCACCTGAATCTAACCATGGGGGTAGTAGAGTCTCGCCACATTCCAATCGAGACAGAAGTGTTGAAAATGATCAAAGGCGTGGGAGGAACGTGAATGATCGTGAACGGAGGAATGTAGATAGAAGGGATGATGGTGGTAGACGTGATGGTAGTAGAGATGTGGGTGGACGAGATCGACAACGATATACATCTGATTTTGAAGAGGAGTATGATGGTGGTAGTGTTCAAGGACAAGGACGAGGTCAAGGAAGAAATTACTCTGAGTATGATCACAAGTGGGAGTCGGGGATGAAGACTGAAATTCCTGAATTCAAAGGTGGTATGCAAGCGGAGGAATTTCTAGATTGGGTAGCTAATGTTGAGGAAATTTTTGATTTCAAATAAGTTCCAGAACAGCGTAGAGTGAAGTTGGTTGCTACAAGGCTAAGGGGTAGAGCTTTGGCATGGTGGCAGCAAACCAAGCTTACACGTGAACGTATGGGGAAGTCAAAAGTTGAATCTTGGGAGAAGATGAAGAAATTGATGAAAGCAACGTTCTTACCTTACAATTATCAATCTTTGATGTATCAACGTTTGCAAAACTTGAGGCAGGGCACAAAGACAGTTAATGACTATGCTGATGAATTCTATCAACTTATTGCAAGGAATGATATTATGGAAACAGAAGAGCAGCTGACATCTAGATTCATTGGGGGATTGAGAATGCAGATCCAGGATATGGTTAATATGTTCGATCCAAGATCTGTAGCAGAAGCACATCAGAAAGCGTTGGCTTGGGAGAAACAAGGTAGACGAGGAGGTGGTGTGTTTACTAATTCCAGCAATCAAATGAAGGGTGTTAGTGGGAGTTCTAACATTTCTAAACCTATCAGTAGACCAGTGGTGAAGGAGGTTGAGAAGGCAAAAGTTAACAATGGTTTCAAATGTTACAATTGTCAGGAATTGGGTCATAAAAGTAGTGAGTGTCCAAAGCCAAAGAAGAGAACCATGATTGAAGAAGTTGAGGATGAGGATGGTGATGGGGATTGTTCTAGTCCAGTTGAGGATGATGAGCAGTATATTGCGTCAGGGGATGAAGGTTGTAATCTAATGCTGAGGAGATCGTGTTTTACACCAAAGCAGGAAGAAACTAGTTGGTTGAGGTGTAATATCTTTCAGTCAACATGTACTATTCTGGGGAAGGTGTGTAAGTTTGTGATTGACGCAGGAAGCTGTGATAATATTATCTCAACCGAGGCTGTGACAAAGTTGAAGTTGAAGACAGAGAAACATCTGAATCCATACAAGTTAGCATGGTTAAGAAAAGGAGGAGAAGTGAAAGTGGATAGACGAGTTCGTGTTCCATTCTCTATTGGGAAGAAATACAAAGACGAGATCTGGTGTGATGTAGTAGAGATGGATGTTTGCCACTTATTATTAGGAAGACCATGGCAGTATGATCGGGCAGTACAACATGACGGTCGGACCAATAACTATAGTTTTATGTTTGAAGGCACGAAGATTATCCTAGTTCCAAAGAAGAGACCACAAGGAGAAAATAAGTCAGAAGAAATTAAAGAGCTGAAAACTTTATTATCTTTGAAGGAGTTTGTGAAGGAAGTAGAGGAGGAACCTGAAGTGTTTTTGTTAATTGGGCGAGAGAGCAGTGAAGAGGTTGAGATTCCAGAAGAAGTTAAACCAGTTTTGAAAGAATTTGACGATGTATTTCCAGAGGAGTTACCAACGGAGTTGCCACCGTTGAGGGATATACAACATATCATCGACATATCATTCTCCATGATTTCTTTGATTTCACCAACATATCATCGACATAGACTTCCATAGTTTTCCCAAGCTGTGATTTGAACATTGCATTAACAAGCCTTTGATATGTTGCCCCTGCATTCTTCAGTCCGAAGGGCATGACTTTGTAGCAGTAAAGACCAACATCTGTGACGAAGCTCGTATCCTCCTGATCCGACTCATGCATCATAATCTGGTTATACTTGGAGTAAGCATCCATAAAAGACAACAATTCGTGCCCGGCTGTTCCATCTACTAGCTGATCAATCCTTGGCAACGGGAAGCAGTCTTTGGGACAAGCTTTGTTTAAATCTGAGAAATCGATGCATACTCTCCACTTTCCATTTTCTTTTTTAACCATTACCGGATTTGAAACCCAATTTGGATAAGTGGACTCTTTGATGAAACCATTCTCCATGAGCCGATCTACTTCTTCCTTTAGCGTTGCTGACCTTTCTGGGCCCTTGGTTCTCCTTTTCTGTTTCACAGGTGTGAATTTCGGATCAATGTTCAAAGTATGTACAGCAACATCTGGAGATATTCAACACATATCGGCGTGACTCCAAGCGAATACGTCCAGATTTGCTTTCAAAAATGATATCAGCATATTTTGGACTGCCATACTGAGTTGCAAACCCACATTTAGCACTTTGTTTGGGTCTTTAAGATCAACAGGTACTGGTACTGTTACTTCCATTGGCACCACTCTATTTTCCCCTGCACTGGGCTTTCTGGGTCCATTTCTCTACTTGCACCACTATGCTCGCCAGTGTAGGGGCCACCCTGTACTTGCTACAAGGTTGGGTTTTTGATGCGGAGTGGGGCTGCCGCATCTTTTCCCATCTCTCTCTTCCTTGCCTCTCGAAGCTCTATAAGATAACATTCCCGCCCAGCATTTTGATCTCCTTTAATGACACCAACACCATTATCTGTGGGAAATTTCATAGTTAGGCACCACGGGGCGAGAATGGCTTTGAATGTAGCTAAAGTTGGCCGGCCCAGGAAGGCATTGTAGGCAGAAAATCCATCAACAATTACAAAAGTCTGTTTCCGAACTACCTTTTTCTGTCCCTCTCCAAGTTCCACAAACAAGTTGACAGTTCCAATTGGCTGCTGCGATTCCCTAGTGAACCTAACAATCTTCTGCGATGAAGCCTGAATGTCAGCCATTGGAACCTTCATTTGATCAAATGTCTTCTTGAAGAGTATATTGCAAGAGGCGCCGCAATCAACAAGCACTCGTCTTACAATAGCTGGCCGAATTCCTGCAGAAATGACCAAGGGATCCATGGTTGGAGCTTCAATACCCATAGAATCCCTAGCTTTAAACACAATGTCATAATTAGAAGTTCTCTGCTGTTTCAGAGGTGCAGCGTCTTCTAAAACAAGAACATCTTCTTCCGCTGGGGTATATTTCAAAGCACGAGCGTATCTTTCCATCTTACCCCAGCTTCTACCTACTGGGTGTGGGCCTCCTGTAATCACATTGATAACAGGCCTTTCAGATTCATGTGCGCAAGTGCCCTCACCCGAGCCCGATGGATGAGTAGGGAGTTGCTGCCCCTGAGCAGACGAAGTTTGGTCATTTCTGTTCCTCTTAACATACTGTTGCAGCTTGTTTTGTCTTAGCAATTCTTCAATCAAGCTCTTCAAATGTCGACATTCGTTGGTATCATGGCCGGGTTGGTTATGAAATCAGCAGAATTTTCCATTTCGCATAGCATTCTTTCCAGGCTTTATCTCAGCTGGTTTAGGATACTCCACAGCATCTTTGGTGGCAAAGAAGATATTCTCCGGAGTATCGGTTAAGGGGGTGAAATCTGAGGGTTTAAAGAAGCGAGGTTTCTTTATGTCCTTTTGTTTCTTCCCATCATTATTCTCCCTCTTCTGACCTTCGGAATCTTTCTTAGTCGAAGCAGCAATGTTATTCTCTACCCCTGTCGCCACCACTTTCACTGGCGCGGGAAGATTCTCCAAGCGCATGAACTCGTCAGCTTTCTTATAAAATTTCTCGAGTGAATTTGGCTCCTTCATTTTTAGCCATTTCCCAAATTCACTTGACTTATCGATAGCCCGCATCAAATAAGTCAACACCATCCGTGGCTCCGCGTTGTCGACTTCAGCCAGAGCTATATTGAAGCGATTCAAGAAGGACTTAATAGACTCTCCTGGATTCTGCTCAAGGCTAGACAATGACATTATGTCTTTCGCCTTAGAAGCGTACAGTTTGAATTGCTCTTTAAACTTCCGAGTTAAATCGGAGAACTGGTCTACAGATCGGGCAGGCAGCTTTGTAAACCAGAGTAGTGCCACCCCTTCCAAGTATACTGGAAAGTACCGGCATTTAATTTCATCCGTTGCCCTGGCACCCGTCATGTGCCAGTCGTATTTGTACAGAAATTGATTAGGATCGCTTGTTCCTCGGTAAGCTGGAATGGTAGGAGGAATAAACTTTCTTGGAAATTCAGCTTTTATAATTTTCTCAGTGAACGGAGTCTTACTTGGAGCAAAGCCCCAGTCGTTCTCATCTTCATTTCTTTGCATGCTCTCTTTCATGATCTGTCGTATCATTTCCGAGAGGTATTCCTCGTTGTTCAGAGGCTCGGCGGGGCAATCATCAGCCATTTTCTCAGAAGTTTGCTTAAACAAACGTTCGTGGAGGGTTGATTACGGCCTTGTCACTCCGGCTTGGGGAGGTGCCCCTTCGGCAATGCCATCTACCCTTTGAGGAATATTCCTCCCTTTAGAGTTGTGAACAGGATCAGCAAAATTTTCATCATTATTCGCTGGTTGACGGTTAGCTCCAAGCATAGCATTCAACCTTTCTAGCATCAAGGTGTTCTGGGTTTCAATTTGCTGATATAACCCAAACACCGTAGCATCTAACTCCGCTCGTGTCACTCCAATGCTTGGAGCTGCTTGACTTGATGAAGGAGAAGTAGCAGTGTTATCATGAGTATTGACGGATCTGGTAGACTTGCGCTTTCTTCCGGGAGCCATTATTTCCGACAAACTTCTGGTTTTCAAAGAAACTTTTTCCACAAACTCTTGTGAAGCAATGATGTTAATATTCCTGAGTTGGGTTCTCAGTGAAAGCACCAAAATGTTAACGCTGAAAATTGAACGCTAACACCCGGTGTGTGTAAAGAAAAAGTGAAAGCACCACCCGTTGGTATGGGAACAGAATATAAGCAGAAAATTAGTAGAAAGCAGTAAAAGACAGCAGTTTTATAGTGGTTCGGCTTAGGATCAAGCCTACGTCCACTTTAATTTACTTTATTACTGATTTGATTACAATCCGATACAATGCACTTCAAATACAATTCACTTCGATTACAAAACACTTCAGACTAGTAGCTCAAACTTCGATGTAAAGAGGCTCTATGATTCCATGTCGGATGGTCAAGATCTCTTTCGAAGCTTGTTGTAGTGTCTTCGGTGTTTGGAGTTCTTCAAGTGTCGGTTCAGTTAAGAAAGTGGCAGAGTAACGGTGCTTCAGAGAATGATCGGAAAGTCCCCTTTTAGTTGGAGCTAGGGCTGTATTTATAGGGGAGATTCTGGACTGGGTCGTAGGTCGTGACCGACCTAGGATAGGTCGTAGGTCGTGGCTGACCTAACAGGCATGTCTCACGGCTTAACAGGGGTGTGCTTGTTCGTTCAGATACACTGGCAAGTCATAGGTCGCCAACGATCTAGGAGGAAACGGCTTAAGTAGTTGCGGCATAGAGATTTGCCTTTGTCTGCTTAGGTCGCGAGCGACCTATCATAGGTCGTTAACTTGCTATGTCGCTTAACTTACTAGGTCGCTAAGCCGTAGGTTCTCTTAGGTCGGTAGGTCGCTCCCTGTTAGGTCGTTGAGTGTTTAAGCCACTAAGTCGCTAACTCCCTTAAGACTTTAGGTCGTTAAGTCGCTTGAACCTCTAGGTAGTTAGGTCGCTACCTGCTTAAGTCATTGAGCCGTTCTGTCTTCATTTGACTACTAAGTCGCTTTATCCCTTAGGTCGTTAGGCAGTTAGGTCGCTAGGTCGTTCTTGTAGTTAGGTCGTTAAGCTCCTTAGGTCGCTTGGTCCTTTCCGTAGTTAGGTCGTTAGGCTCCTTAGGTCGCTTATCTCCTTGGGTCGCTGAATAGAGGAGTTAACATTGATTTTAAGATTCTGAATATATATAATAGCATAATTTGAAATTATTTTATGAATAGAACTGTTATAAATGATTTCAAAAAGGGATTTTCAAAATATTTAAAAGAAATGAAGTCCGAAACTCACTTCTGTCACTTGAAAATAAATTTTGGTGGTGACTGCAGCATCATCGACATTCATTTTCGAGTTTCATAGTGGGCGAGGCCACTTTATTAGCTTTGCTACTCGATTGTTTATGAAATTGTTTTGATTAAAATCCTTGAAGTATGATTTGATATTCGAAAGGTATATGTTTATATCTAGTTGAAATGAACCCGATGTTCAATTTTCGAGTTTTTGGATTGAATGATATTATGAACACTTGTACCCTATGCATTAGGATTGATTGATGGATTGATTATGCATCTCGTTGAGATGATTGATTGCTGATTTCCAGTTTATAATTGGAATTTGACTTTTTCGACTATTTTGAATAGTTAAACACTTCCAAATTGAGAATTAATTTTAAAGCTAAGCATTTTCGAAAATTATAAAAGTATTTCAGAAAGTTATATGGAAGTTTAGTGTAATGACCCTAAAATAAAATAAAAATAAAATGAAAAATATACATTTATATTAAGAAATTCTGAAATTATAAAATATATATAATGCATTAAAACAGAAAAAAAAATTTGGCAATAAATAAAATTTGCATGGGAGCTTCTGTTTGATAAAATGCAAGGGATTAAGGTGATTAAAAGAAAAATTGGAACTCAAAATAAATATAGCTCTATGTCCAAAGAATTATATAAATACATGCATTAATATATATATGGAGTGTTTTCTGTTTTACTTAAAGATAGAATAAGATGAAGTTTAATAAAAAGGTTTACATGTCTTAAAATTGTGCTAAAAATAATTAGCATAATATATGTGATTTTTATTTAAATATAGAAGGAGTTACTGATTTGACAAAGAGGCAGAAATATATATATATATATACATACAGAATCAAATAAAAATTTCCATATCCTATATTTATTTCAAGCAAATAATATGGGTGAATGATTTTTACATTACATAATAAGGTATGATAGTATGCATGATTGAATGGAGATAATAGGTAGGTAGAAAATACAAAGGAGATTTTCAGATTCCTTAAACTTATAAAAAGAAATAATAAACCGAGGGTCACATGCATATGGCATGAGTAGAAATGAGTCATGAAAATAGTATTGAGTGTTTAAAAATGCATAATCCCCGAAATAACTAATTAAAGTAACCTAATGTGTGCATTTCCAATTTATGACCACACAGGAATATGATATGTACATGAACATCTAAGGGTATCAGGGGAATTACCCATTTTCTTAAACCCTAGAATGGATTTATAAATAACTGCACATAACCAAATCCATCATTCTCTCGGGATCAAAACAAAAATAAAATAAACTAGGAGAAACACTAGCTTGAGGCTTTGGGGGATTTTCTGTTCAAAGGATTAAGGCAGTGAAAGGAAAACATTAAGTGAGTATTTATCCTTTGTATGCAATGGCATTAAGTCCTATTGCAGGCAGCCTAAAATATTATGAGTCATTTAAATCTCTGAAATGATTTGTTATGGGTGATATGGATGTTTGTTTGTGCATTTTTGATTGGAGCATTAATCTGTAAGTGGGCTTTTAGAGTTAACATGTTTTGAGCATTCTTGTTCTATCTTATCATCATTAAACATGGATATAGATTAAATAGGGGAACATGGGGTTGAACCATAAAATATACAAGCAGTTATATCTTTCTGAAATATGAATGGAAGAAAAACTAAATTGGTCACTTGGGAGTTAGTCAATGATCTGCTTACTTCAGGTGGGAGCAAGTATATGCATGGTGAAACTGCACCCTGAGGCCTTTGTGTGTTGGAATAATTTAAACAACCTGGGAGTTTCCTTCACAATGCATACATAGTTTTCATTTGACAAGGAGATGTAGACCATAAAATGAATAAGGAATGGGATTTATAAATTTGGGTTATGAATATCTAGACAGGGAGTTAAATTAATCAGGATTAATGTGATGTTCTGGTTAGTTGCTGGGTGAAAATTTGGAGTATAAAACCTGAGTTTACTTAGCTAGATTTGGGGAGAAATAATTAAGAATTGTACATATGTTTATTTTAACTGTTTGCTGTGTATTGTTTAAATAGATGAATGTGTTTGTATCACTTTGCATGAACCAAAACATGCTAAGTATAAAAATCTGTTAAACTAGGAAGGCACTGCAAGATTATCAAAAAAAAATTATGAATATGTATACAAAATTAATAAATGCTCATACCAGTGAAAACTGACCCTTTTGGTTGCCCTTGCAATCATCTGGGTGTCTCATTAAAATTGGGGCAGCTCAGTGATTTGCTTGCAGGAAGATGAAGTTGGCTTAATGAATGAAGATGGCAATTAGCTGCTAGTATAAAGAAAAGAAACCAGTTTTAAAAATATGTAGTTGCTTTGTAATGAATTTATTAGTCAAATTTTATGTTGTAACTGAAGTTTCTTGTAAGGAGATTACTAAGTATTTGGGTTGAAAACATGTACTTAAGTAAAACCTGTTGTGAGTGATCATTGATGATGTTTGGTTAACTACCAATTTCTTTTATGAATGTCTGATTTGGAGAAAAATAAGGAGATAGACATATCATATACATATGATATGTGCATATATATTTGATCTCTGATTTTTATTGCTTATATTTTGTCTTAAGGAAATTAAACAGCTAAGGGGGATGGTTTTTGAAATGAACTCTCAAAATTTTAGTAGGATATTCAAGTGAAATGAATTTGTGCATGGCAGGTAAGTGATACTAGCATGTGCATGAATTCTGGAAATTTGTATGTAATTGAGTATTTAAATTTCAAATAGAAATATGAGAGCAGTAGACCTGAAAGATACTGAATTTTGAATAATTGATTGAATACATATAAGAATGCATTTCCAGAAAACTTAAACTAGGCATAAACATGCTTGGGATTAGGAGTAGGACTTTGTAGAAGTTTGTTAAAATATGGGATATGGGTTTGCAAGTGGTAAAAGAGGGACTATGGCCGGCCTAGATGGCCATGAGTCAAACCCTTGGAGCCTGGAACCACTTCATTTCAATTAATGAAGTGTAAGTGCTTCTGGGACAAATCAAAGAAAACACCAAGCAGCCCTTAAATAACACCAAGTAGATCCAATAAATCACCAAGAATGTAAGTCTGCACCATATTAAACTTAAAAATGCTAAAATTCCTCATCCATTCAACCTGAAATGATAAATGGAAATTAGATCCAATATCCATGCCTGCAAGCATAATTTGTAAGTAATTTCATGCAAATACTTGATAACTATCATGAGATCAAGTAAATGCTATTTTAGTGTTAATAGAGTTATTTAGGCAAATAAATATATATAAGTCAAATAAATATATATAAGTGTTATAATTTGCCAAAATGTACCTCTGGCAGTAGAACAAGACTTAGAAAAGAAATAAGTGGCTATGTCAATAGCTTGTATGGTATTTTGATTTCTATTTGATTTAAATTCCCTCTGATAAAAAAAATAATAAAGAAACAATTGTATATCATCAAATATATAATTGACTTAATTTGTTTGTACACTGATATGATTATATTGGTAAAACCAGGGTCTTGGGAAAAATATTTGGAAATTATATAAATATTCAAATATAAAAGTAATGAGGTTTAGTGGTGAATTCCTCTTGAATGTAAAAAAAAATCTATGTGTTATAGAGTGAGGGTCACCACAGTTGGTATCAGAGCTATGTTTTAAATAACATAGTGAATGTTGTTGTATGCATATGGATGTTTGAATGCATTGTTTGAATTATTGGTGTTGAATGCTTTTGTTTTATGTCAAAAAAAAAATATGCGTGTGTACATGTGATACATGCACAGTGTGCACAGAAATAAAAATGAAACAAGTAAAGACACCAAAAATTGATAGGGGTAAATAAACTAACATAAAAATCATATTTATAGCATTATGGTAGGACCAAGGCATCACACAGGTGCAGGATCATCACGTGAGCCACCTGTGATGAGCATGGAGGATTTTGTGAGAGCTTTAAGGGATGGAATGGCACCAAGGCAAGACAATCCTCATGAGGAACTCTCCAAACTGCTTAAGACATGTACCACTTTGGGAGGAAAGGATTTTGAAGGTACTGAAGGAGCTATAGGTGTTCAAACTTGGATAAGAACTATGGACAGGGTCTTCACAGATATGCAAATCGATGACCAAAGGAAGAGACAGATAGCTTCAAGGAAATTGAAGGGGGTTGCACTGGATTGGTGGGAAGTTGTGACAGCTGGAAGGCAAGAGGATACTATCACTTGGAATAATTTCAAGGACATGCTTGAGGCCAGATTTGTCCCAGCATCTGCCAAGGCCACACTGCTAGAAGACTTTATTAGATTAAGGCAAGGAAGCATGAGTGTGAATGAATACACTCAGAAGTTTGAAGCATTATCCAAGTATGGAATGGTGTTAATAGGGAATGCAGAAGCAAAGAATGCAAGGTACATTCAAGGCTTGAACCCTAGTCTGTCAAGGGCAATGTTGCCATACAAGGACAAAACATTTGATCAGGTAATTGATCTAACACTCTCATTTGAGCAACATGACACTGCAAGGGAGAAATTCAGGAATATGAAGCTCAATAAAAAGAAGGGTGGTCAGAACAAAGTGCAACCTTATGACAAGAGAAATGCAAGTAAAGGAGTTAAGAAAGGGGAAGGAGCAATAGCACCTGAAAGCAAGAAATTCACTCATTGTTTTAATTGTGGAAAAGCTGGATATTATAGTAACCAATGCCCTGACCCTAAAATACCTAGAGGAGGCTGCTATAATTGTGGAAATATGGGTCATCTCAAGAAGGATTGCCCAGAAACCAATAGGGGAATAGCAAGGGTAGGAGCTTTAGCAGCAGGTAACACTGGGAATGTTGGGCAACTTGAAGGTATAATTTTTATTCATACCCAACCAATATCAGTAATATATGACACTGGTGCCTCACATTCACTAATATCTCTGGAAATTACAAAGAAATTAGCACTTGCATGTTTTTCTATTGATCAGCCCTTAATTGTACACAGTCCCATAGGGAGTCATTATATGTTAGGGATGAAGTGTATGGGTCTGAAATTAATTATAGGGGGTTATGAATTTAATTCAGACTTATATACCTTAAATTATCCTGGTATTGGG
Source organism: Allium fistulosum (assembly GCA_030737815.1). Lineage (NCBI taxonomy): Eukaryota > Viridiplantae > Streptophyta > Magnoliopsida > Asparagales > Amaryllidaceae > Allium > Allium fistulosum. The sequence continues at coordinate 726,481,051 of CM060905.1, read as the reverse complement.
ATTATTTTGGGGGTAGATTGGTTAATGAGAAATAAAGCAATTTTAAATTTAGAAAATCTTACTATTTCTTTGGAGACAAATGAAGGCAAAAGAATTAGCATCTTAAGTGAAATAGCAAAGAATACATGTTTTAATAAAATCTGGAGTATTAATGAAGTTCAAAAGGAATTAAAAATAGAGGAAACCCCAGTAGTCAATGGATATATAGATGTGTTTGGAGAAGTGAAGGGAATTCCTCAAAATAGACCAGTTTAATTTAAAATAAAATTAATGCCAGGAACAAATCCAATCATTAAGAAGCCTTATAGAATGGGTCCAAAAGAGTTGGTAGAATTAAAACATCAACTAGAAAGGATTCATAAGATCAAGTAGTTCCAGTTGGGGTTCCCCAGTGCTTTTTGTTAAAGAGCATGATGGAACAATGAGGATGTGTGTGGATTACAGGGATTTAAATAATGTGACCATCAAGAATAAGTACCCACTGCCTAGAATAGATGATCTATTTGACCAATTGCATGAAGCTAAAATATTTTCAAGGCTAGACTTAGCCTCTGGATTTCACCAAATGAAAGTTGCAGAGGAAAGCATTGAGTACACAGCCTTCAACACAAGGTATGGCCTTTATGAATTTCTAGTAATGCCATTTGGTTTGACCAATGCTCCCTCCTATTTTGTAGACTTGATGAATAGAATTTTTAGAGACTTTTTGGATAAGTTTGTCTTGGTATTTATAGATGACATATTAATTTATTCAAAGACAGAAAATGATCATGCCATGCACCTACATTTAGTATTATCCAGACTTAGAGAACATGAATTAAAAGCCAAGTATTCAAAGTGTACATTTTGGCAACATGAAGTGAAATTCTTAGGACACATAGTGTCACAGCAGGGAGTAAGTGTAGATCCAAGCATGGTCATTGCAGTTCAAACATGGAGTAGACCCAAGACAGTGAATGAGGTGAGGTCATTCTTAGGTTTGGCAGGGTACTATAGGAGGTTCATCAAGGATTTTTCAAGAATAGCAGCACCAATGACCAAACTAACCAAGAAGAACCAACTATATGTGTGGACTGAGCAGTGTGAACAAGCTTTTGAGAAATTGAAACAAGCATTGGTGGAAGCTCCTGTCCTACAAATCCCAGAAGCAAATGAAGGAATGGTTGTATACACTGATGCTAGTGGGTCTGGGTTAGGTGTAGTGCTTATGCAACATGGCAAGGTGGTGGCATATGCATCAAGACAGCTTAAACCCAATGAAACCAAATATGCAACTCATGATATAGAATTAGCTGCAATAGTGTTTGCACTAAAACTATGGAGGCATTATTTGCTTGGGGCAAAATTTGAATTATTCACAGATCATCAAGCATTGAAATATTTATTTTCTCAAAAAGATTTAAATATGAGGCAAGTAAGGTGGTTGGAGTTTCTAGATGCATATGATTTAGATATTTTGTACACTCCTGGAAAAGCTAATAGAGTGGCAGATGCTTTGAGCAGAAATCATGTTAGATTAGCCATTTTGATGATTGATGAATTTAAAAACCTTGCAGTGCTTGGGGAGGCAGATATATACAGCAAGGATGAAGTGAATTTTAAAGAACATGGTGATATGGTGGAGTATGGTACACTGGGAATAATCACAGTGAAGTCTAATCTGGTGGAGAAAATTGGTGGCATGCAAGACCAAGATAAAAATTTGAAGGAAAAGAAGGAAATGTTACTTAGAAACCTTGAGTTGGAAAATTTTAAAATAGATTCCAAGGTTTATTTGAGGAAAAATGATAAGCTTTGTGTACCAGACCTTGCAGAGTTGAAGGAAGAAATCATGAATGAGCATCACAAGACCAAGTACACCATACACCCTGGTGGTACTAAAATGTATCATGATTTAAAAAGAAGCTACTGGTGGCCAGGAATGAAGCAAGCAGTGGCAAGATATGTGGCAAAGTGTTTCACATGTCAACAAATTAAAGCAGACCACCAAAAGCCTTCTGGCATGTTGCAACCTTTGGAGGTACCTCAGTGGAAATGGGAAAGTATTTCCATGGATTTTGTGGATGGTTTGCCTAGAACTAAGAAAGGCAATGATAGTATATGGGTAATTGTCGATAGACTAACCAAATCAGCTCACTTTGTCCTTGTCAGGTCAGATAGAAATGTACATAGGCTTGCACAATTATTTATTAAGGAAGTGGTGAGGCTACATGGTATACCCAAGACTATTGTAAGTGATAGAGACACTTTGTTCACCTCAAGATTTTGGGAAAGCTGCCAAGAAGCAATGGGAACACAACTTTGTTTAAGCACTGCCTACCATCCTCAAAGTGATGGGCAAACAGAGATAGTGAATAAAATATTGGAAGATTTACCTAGAGCATGTGTGCTTGATTTTGGGGGTAATTGGGAGGATCATATTCACTTGGCAGAATTCACTTACAACAATAGCTATCAATCAACAATAGGAATGGCTCCCTTTGAAGCCTTGTATGGGAGACCCTACATGTCTCCTGCCTGTTGGTTGGAAGCAGGAGAGGGTGTAATATTGGGGCCAAATCATGTAAAAGAAACTTCCAACATGATTGAATTAGTTAGGCATAGAATGAAGGCAGCACAATCAAGACAGAAGTCTTGTGCAGATAGAAAGAGAAAGCCAATGGAGTTTGAAGTAGGAGAGCATGTTTTTCTGAAGGTATCACCAATGAAGAAGGTGTTCAAGTTTGGGAAATCTGGTAAGCTATTACCAAGATTTGTAGGACCATATGAAATTATGCAAAGAATTGGTGCTATGGCCTACAGACTTAAGTTACCTGAGGAGTTGAGTGGTGTGCATCCAGTATTTCATGTTTCTCAATTGAGAAAATGGGTGCATGATGAAGGAGCAATTCTGGAGTCACCTACACAAATTCAAGTCCAAAAGAATTTGGTTAATACAAATGAACCAGTAGGGATAGTTGCCAAGGAAGAGAAAAGTTAAGGAACAAGGTGATCAAACTGGTAAAAATTCAATTGAGCTTGGACACTAATGATTGTACATGGGAGGTTGAAGATAAAATGAGGGCTAAATACCCCAATTTGTTTACCGATGGAGAGGTATGTTTAAGCAGCTTATGATGATTTTTCTAAAATATTCTTATATATTGTTTGCTTTCATAAACTGTGAGTATGGGGTTATGGAGTTAAAACAGGCTATAGATTAGTGTTTTTTTTTATTTGGAGAAAAATTATGGGGACATAATTCCTTTAAGGGGGAGGGTATGTAATGACCCTAAAATAAAATAAAAATAAAATGAAAAATATACATTTATATTAAGAAATTCTGAAATTATAAAATATATATAATGCATTAAAATAGAAAAAAAAAATTGGCAATAAATAAAATTTGCATGGGAGCTTCTGTTTGATAAAATGCAAGGGATTAAGGTGATTAAAAGAAAAATTGGAACTCAAAATAAATATAGCTCTATGTCCAAAGAATTATATAAATACATGCATTAATATATATATATATGGAGTGTTTTCTGTTTTATTTAAAGATAGATTAAGATGAAGTTTAATAAAAAGGTTTACATGTCTTATAATTGTGCTAAAAATAAATAGCATGATATATGTGATTTTTATTTAAATATAGAAGGAGTTACTGATTTGACAAAGAGGCAAATATATATATATATATATATATATATATACATACAGAATCAAATAAAATTTTCCATATCTTATATTTATTTCAAGCAAATAATATGGGTGAATGATTTTTACATTACATAATAAGGTATGATAGTATGCATGATTGAATGGAGATAATAGATAGGTAGAAAATACAAAGGAGATTTTCAGATTCCTTAAACTTATAAAAAGAAATAATAAACCGAGGGTCACATGCATATGGCATGAGTAGAAAAGAGTCATGAAAATAGTATTGAGTGTTTAAAAATGCATGATCCCCGAAATAACTAATTAAAGTAACCTAATGTGTGCATTTCCAATTTATGACCACACAGGAATATGATATGTACATGAACATCTAAGGGTATCAGGGGAATTACCCATTTTCTTAAACCCTAGAATGGATTTATAAATAACTGCACATAACCAAATCCATCATTCTCTCGGGATCAAAACAAAAATAAAATAAACTAGGAGAAACACTAGCTTGAGGCTTTGGGTGATTTGCTGTTCAAAGGATTAAGGCAGTGAAAGGAAAACATTAAGTGAGTATTTATCCTTTGTATGCAATGGCATTAAGTCCTATTGCAGGCAGCCTAAAATATTATGAGTCATTTAAATCTCTGAAATGATTTGTTATGGGTGATATGGATGTTTGTTTGTGCATTTTTGATTGGAGCATTAATCTATAAGTGGGCTTTTAGAGTTAACATGTTTTGAGCATTCTTGTTCTATCTTATCATCATTAAACATGGATATAGATTAAATAGGGGAACATGGGGTTGAACCAGAAAATATACAAGCAGTTATATCTTTCTGAAATATGAATGAAAGAAAAACTAAATTGGTCACTTGGGAGTTAGTCAATGATCTGCTTACTTCAGGTGGGAGCAAGTATATGCATGGTGCAACTACACCCTGAGGCCTTTGTGTGTTGGAATAATTTAAACAACCTGGGAGTTTCCTTCACAATGCATACATAGTGTTCATTTGACAAGGAGATGTAGACCATAAAATGAATAAGGAATGGGATTTATAAATTTGGGTTATGAATATCTAGACAGGGTGTTAAATTAATCAGGATTAATGTGATGTTCTGGTTAGTTGCTGGGTGAAAATTTGGAGTATAAAACCTGAGTTTACTTAGCTAGATTTGGGGAGAATGAATTAAGAATTGTACATATGTTTATTTTAACTATTTGTTGTGTATTGTTTAAATAGATGAATGTGTTTGTATCACTTTGCATGAACCAAAACATGCTAAGTATAAAAATCTGTTAAACTAGGAAGGCACTGCAAGATTATCAAAAAAAAATTATGAATATGTATACAAAATTGATAAATGCTCATACCAGTGAAAACTGACCCTTTTGGTTGCCCTTGCAATCATCTGGGTGTCTCATTAAAATTAGGGCAGCTCAGTGATTTGCTTGCAGGAAGATGAAGTTGGCTTGATGAATGAAGATGGCAATTAGCTGCTAGTATAAATAAAAGAAACCAGTTTTAAAAATCTGTAGTTGCTTTGTAATGAATTTATTAGTCAAATTTTATGTTGTAACTGAAGTTTCTTGTAAGGAGATTACTAAGTATTTGGGTTGAAAACATGTACTTAAGTAAAACTTGTTGTGAGTGATCATTGATGATGTTTGGTTAACTACCAATTTCTTTTATGAATGTCTGATTTGTAGAAAAATAAGGAGATAGACATATCATATACATATGATATGTGCATATATATTTGATCTCTGATTTTTATTGCTTATATTTTGTCTTAAGGAAATTAAATAGCTAAGGGGGTTGGTTTTTGAAATGAACTCTCAAAATTTTAGTAGGATATTCAAGTGAAATGAATTTGTTCATGGCAGGTAAGTGATACTGGCATGTGCATGAATTCTGGAAATTTGTATGTAATTGAGTATTTAAATTTCAAATAGAACTATGAGAGCAGTAGACCTGAAAGATACTGAATTTTGAATAATTGATTGAATACATATAAGAATGCATTTCCAGAAAACTTAAACTAGGCATAAACATGCTTGGGATTAGGAGTAGGACTTTGTAGAAGTTTGTTAAAATATGGGATATGGGTTTGCAAGTGGTAAAAGAGGGACTATGGCCGGCCTAGATGGCCATGAGTTAAACCCTTGGAGCCTGGAACCACTTCATTTCAATTAATGAAGTGTAAGTGCTTCTGGGACAAATCAAAGAAAACACCAAGCAGCCCTTAAATAACACCAAGTAGATCCAATAAATCGCCAAGAATGTAAGTCTGCACCATATTAAACTTAAAAATGCTAAAATTCCTCATCCATTCAACTTGACATGATAAATGGAAATTAGATCCAATATCCATGCCTGCAAGCATAATTTGTAAGTAATTTCATGCAAATACTTGATAACTATCATGAGATCAAGTAAATGCTATTTTAGTGTTAATAGAATTATTTAGGCAGATAAATATATATAAGTCAAATAAATATATATAAGTGTTATAATTTGCCAAAATGTACCTCTGGCAGTAGAATAAGACTTAGAAAAGAAATAAGTGGCTATGTCAATAGCTTGTATGGTATTTTGATTTCTATTTGATTTAAATTCCCTCTGATAAAAAAAATAATAATAAAGAAACAATTGTATATCATCAAATATATAATTGACTTAATTTGTTTGTACACTGATATGATTATATTGGTAAAACCAGGGTCTTGGGAAAAATATTTGGAAATTATATAAATATTCAAATATAAAAGTAATGAGGTTTAGTGGTGAATTCCTCTTGAATGTAAAAAAAAAATCTATGTGTTATAGAGTGAGGGTCACCACATTTAGTTTTGAAAATTTTAGAATAAAGGTAAATAGAAGTTAGAAAAGTTTAAAATGTTAAATATTTTGATAAGCAAAATAAATAAGATTATTTTTTTATTATACAAAGAGGAAATTGGTTTTGAACTCATTTAAATGAAATTGAGTTTTAAGAAATGCTTTGGACTTCATAAATACTTATAAAACCTTATTTATTTGCAAAATGATTTTGAATGCAAATTTTAATTATGTACAAATATGATATCTAGTTTTGAAAAGTTTTTATAATGAAATTATTTGAGAAATGTTTATGAACTTAGTAAAAAAATGGTTCGGAAGTTTAGAACTTATATAAAATGAATTGTATAAGTATGGAGTTAATTCGAAAACTATTGATTTTGAAAGGTACTCGATCTGAAAAGCGGTGATCTTATATACAACAGAATTATTTAAGAATGATATATTCGAAATTGATGATTTGAAAGGTATTATGTGTAGTATGATATACATTTTGAGATTGAAGATATGGGAAGTACCTTCTGTTGACTATCTACATTGTAGTCACATTGTGGATACATTCTATTGATTCTTTGATTTGATCCCAGATGGACTTGGGTGGATCCAGAAATGGGTCCTAATCGATATAGGTTGTTCGAACATAATACTCATGAGTTTCCTTTGGCTCGACTGTATAGCGAAATTTGTAGGGCTGTGAAGGCTTACGGTTACGGATGTTACATGGGGGACCCAAGCGAAACCATGGTGTTGCGATCTATGGTCGTTTTCGTCATAATCCGCCTGGGTAGAGCGATTTCCCTGAGGCGCGGATTTTTCCTAGGGGGACCAAGCGAAATCATTGTGTATTTGCGGTCCACATGGCATAATTCAAGAAGGTAGATGATTGCCCTGAGTCTATGTGTGATAGCGACGTAACCACCAGTGTTACTATGAAGTAAACTAATATCCATGCAAGTGTTTTGCATAGCATAATTCGTAGAGCAGTGATTGCTTACATGTACGGATGTTACCTGGGGGACCCAGGCGAAACCATTGTGTATCTGCGATCTATGGTTGTTTTGGACATCATGGCATAAGACGTAGGGCAGTGACTGCCTAATGTCGCCTGAGGCCGCGTCGCTCTGTCCTCTCGACCTAGCGAGAGAGCGATCTTAGGTACTACGTTCCATGACGATCTCGTTCATTTGGTTTCAGTGATTAGATTGTACATTCCATATCTATTTTAAAGGTTTCCAATTATTTTCACTGGGTGTTAAAATGAGTTTTCTAAGTACTTATAGATTTCTTGTCTTGTGCCTGATCAACGTATTACTAGATTCTATAACAAAGAGGATAAACTTGTTGAAACATCGAGTTATAAAAGTATTTTCGAAAAGAAAATTTTCTTCGATATAAAAATATTTTGTTATAAAAAAAATTTAACAACGAAAATTTTCAAACATTTAAGAATTGAAAAAGAGAAAAAAAACCAAAATAAAAATGATTATATATTGGAATAGAAATCCAAACTTGAATTATAAAATGAATTTTAACACAAGTCAAACCATTTGAAGTGGATTTTGAAATAAAAATCAGATATTGAATTATAAATTGGAAGTGAACTAATTGGATAAATTAATTAGTTAATTAAAAAAATAGAACTTAACTTGGATAAGTAAATTGGATTATGGATTAAAAATGAAATTGAATGTGGAACTTGAGTTATAAATGAAATTCGATTTAAATATAAGCAAATTAAATATATGTTGAAATGTGATCAAATAAAATAGGAATGGATTGAAATAAAATAGGAATGGATTGAAATGGTGATGATTTAAGTTATAAATAAATTCAATTTAAATGTAAATAAATTGAATATGGCTTTAAGATATTATTTAAATGGATTCGATTATGAAATTACGTTTTGAAGTGGAAATGAATATATGTGTCGTATAAAAGGTTATAATAAACCTTAATATTAATTTTATTAAATGATTCTCAAATAATATAGTGAAAATTGAGATATTCCAAGCAAATGGAAATGCGAATAAATTGACGATAAATAAATTGATTAACAATAAATTTAAATGAAATGGAATTTGAATGCAATGGAAATAAACTTAGGTTATATGATTGAATTAATTGGAAATAAATGAATTAACTTAAGTTAATATATTTGGATGCAAACTTGGCCCAAGTAAATTTACGAAATGATTCAAAAATAAATTTGGCATGGATTGGAATGATGTTGAAAATAAAAATGGAGCGAAAAATATTTTTGTGAATAAAATGAATGGCATTAATAGAAGTGGAGAAATTAATTTAGAATCAATCTAAAAGGGGTTATAAGCTTAAGTGACTATTTTATTAAATGAATATCCCCGATTTCTCATGGAGAATTTGTCGTTTGTCGCAAACGGAAGTAAATAAAATTATACAATATATGTGGAAAGTGGATAAATTGGTTTAGAATTCATTTGAAATGGATATAAATATATATTGTGTGTAATATGAATTGAATGCAAATAAATGGTTGTGAATCGTTGGAATTGAATAAATGAGGTATACATCGATATGAAGATAATAATAATCGTATGTTGGAAACCTTATGATTTTTTTTAAATACTTGCGTAACATGTTGGTTTATGCAATCTAGGTGTTTGGATTAGTGAAATGATGGTGAGGTCATTTAATTTCATAAACTATGAAATTTACAGGTTTATTGAGTAAGTACAGGCATATGGAAGACTATGGATAGTATGAGGGATGCCTATCCAGAGATGATGTTAGGATAGCTAGTTGTTGGTTTGTATTGTGTATGCCTTGTTTGCTTTGGTAGTTAGTGTATTACTTATGTATGTGCTTTACGATATAAATATATGACTTTAGGTATATCTTGAATTATCCGTTTGCTTTCTAATTTCAGGTATGAAATTCTTTTTATTGGTGAGGAATGTAACGACCCGGATTTTTAACATATACTATTGGAATAATTAACTGATTTTAAATATTAAAATATTAATTTTTATAGGTCGAATAATTAAAATTTCTAATATTGGAGATATCTGAATATATAAATTTTGAAAGCTATACAAAATTTTCAAACACTAATTTCTGAATATGATAAATATATATATATGTATGTATATATATATATATATATATATATATATATATGTATGTATGTATGTATGTATGTAAGCTTCACCATTTCAAACTTATGATAAAATATCTATATGTATATTTACAAAGCTTCATGATGCAAATTTCAAACTTATGATGACAATGGTATATATAAGTATATATATATATATATATATATATATATGTGTGTGTGTGTTTATAAAAATAGTGTATATGTAAATATGTATATATCTAAATGTATATGCAAATATGTAAATATGTAAATGATAAAAATATGTATATGTAAATATATATATATATATCTGTGTGTATATATGTGTGTGTATATATACACAAGCTTCATCATGACAAACATTAAATCAAGCACACAAACATCAAAATCAAGCATACTATAAATCAAATCACACATAATAAATCAAATCAAAGATAAAAAGAAAATCAGCAAAAGGGTGAAATGAAAAAAAATATGAGATGAAGCCTATACAATCTCAGCCACCATATGTATACTAGCCACCCTATGTTCACTGACCCTCCCATTCTCTTTTATATATATACATGGCCATATATGTTAACTTGTTCATGTTTATAAAAAAAACAAAGACCTGTCATTTAAATTAAAGAAAGAAGATTATATATTGAAGATGAAGCAAAGTAGTGTCATCTATTTTCAAAAGACTGTGAATAAAACAACCTATATATATATTGGTTACAGGCTATTACTTATGATCATATATTACTGTAATATGAACATGAACAAGTTAACATATATGGCCAGATCTACAAAAACCTGGTATCTCTTCACTGTTAATTATTTTTAGTTAAAAACAATTGAACTTTCCACTTTAAAAATTAGTAGCTCATAAACCATATAGTTTTAGATCTTGATTCTAAAAAGAAAGATGTTTGTTTTAGAGTATAGGATATTTTAAAATTTATTTCATTTAAAACCATCGAGCAGAGAGAGAGAAAATCATATTTAACAGTGAATGGGTTAAACATGGTCGAAGTTCGACTTTCATAATTTAATCCATGAATCATATGGTTGTAATATTTGTTGAAAAATTCGATTTTTAAGATTGGTTTGAGGTTTTTTAGTGGCATGTGGGAAGAGAAAGGTAGAGATGATTGTATTTGGGGGTTTTGGCAAATTCTAGCGGTCGAGGCGATTTCAGGTGATGGTGTTGGCCGTGGAGGAGGAGTAGGTGGTGCCGCACCTAGGAAAAATGTCACAATATGTCACGGCCTGGATTTTCGACGCTTGAAAATTGACATCAATACGTCCACTATATTACATACCGAATAATCGAATGCCGGAAATACCAGATCGCTAGGGAAAAGAAGAAATAGATAGAAGAAGGAAATAGAAATAACAACACAGAATCTCATAATCGCAACGGAACAATATATAATAGATAAAAACTGATATTTATACAAAAAGAACTATAACTGTTAATTACACATTACATCATCAGAGTACAATACATCAACAACACACACCGGACAGTTATAATAACTTGTCCTCACAAATGCTGAATATACAGCCTATAATACACAGCGGAATAAAATCAAATACATGTAATACGTCTTCGCCATCCAACTCGTCTCCTGAGCTCCATAGCATCCTATCTTGAATCTGTAATACTCCGTCTGACCCGAGCATTATAATAAAATAACACCCGAGTCAGTTTGGAAAACCAGCATGAGAAAACACACTCAAATTGAATTATTAAAGTTATCAAAAACCTTTGAAAAACAAGGGTATCTCATAAGACCACGCTACAAATAAACACGACGGGTTTTTACCTTACGATAACCAAAAACATTTCATATCAAATCCTCTGATATTATAATAGTGTCTAAGTACAAATACTTATTCAAATAGCCGAAATTCTTGCATCTCACGTTTCAACATAGTTGGGCACAATCAAAACCGTATGGTGCTTATTGGAGAATGGATTCCATATGAATGAGTAGGCACTACGTATCGCCTGTCACAGTACGCATCTAGAATAGCGTATTGAGGACCACACCGGGATCCCCTGCTACACAAGACCGGACTATCCCTAACCTGGATAGGCCGAATATGCTATCACCCCGGTTGTTCCCACCCTCATTCAAGCTCCTTCCATATACCGTAGTATTAAATAATATCCAAGGTTATCTAGAAAGGTGATAAACATACCCTAATTGGGTGCTACCCACTTAGCCTTGCTGCATCTCCCTTGCTTTTCAGTCATTCTTGGTTGATGAGGCTAGAAGCTACGATTACCTTTTTAAGGAATTGTCACTTAGAATACTCATTGTCCTCCGATGATAATGTTCTGATAGCATTCATCCATACAAGTCCGTTCCGGGTTCGAACGGAACCGAAGGTACTATTCTTACTACATACATTTTGGAATAATCCTCGGGATTAGTAGCGATTAGCCCTTACACTTCACTGCTCCATCATCGACTCCATGCTCTTGTTTTCACGTCGAAAACGTACTCGTTGGATCGAAGTGGTTTTCGAATAACAAATCTGATCCCGATCTCTTCGTAACAACGTTCGATACTCAGTAAACTCAACCCCGGTTCTTTAGGAAATTCATAGACAAAAATAAGATCGGAAATCATCTCCTAACCGTTAGTGGACGGATTTCCTTATAAACGTCCTAGAAGAACAAAATAAGTTTATACGTACAGTATAGCACCTCGAACAGTAACTGTACCATATAATTCCCGTACTTCTCCTATATATTTCCAAATTTATATTTGGGTCCATATTTGATAGTCGGTTATTTAACTATCAAATAACAATCATTCAACCAAATATTTCATTTTCCATTGGAAACACTAAATCTCATTTTTATTTAATTCTAATAAATTAAATCTCTTTATCCAATATAACTTATCTATCGAGTTAAGTAAATTCACCAAAACTATGCTTTCAAAGATGTTTGGAAAACCTTTAAAATAATTTGGAAAGTACCACTGCGGTATCAATCCATGGATTCACAACTCAATGGTTACGTCCCTATCCCAGAGAAATTCAAGACTTAACTGTAGGCACTCTCTTCCTCCGATTACGCCATGCGGGTATACCAATACTTCCCAAAAACTTTATTTTAAAAATTTTCAAAATAATGCTTGTGAAATTTCTATAATATTTTCCCAAGTTAAATTTAGGCAATTACACTTTAAAATAAAAAGTTATCATATAATATAATATTAAATAATTTACCCCTTTAAAATAATAATAATAGTTAATTCTTTAAATAAAATTTTACTTAATATAAACCATTTATAAAACTACTAAATTAATACTTAAATATACTTGAAGCAATTTTAAAATAACTAAATAATTACTCTTCTAAAATATTCCTTAACACTTTTAAATTTCTAGTTAATACTTAAAAATCCTTCTTTTAAAGTAGACTTAACTCTTCCGGAAAATGTATTTCCAGCTCCACTATAGCCTGTCTAATTATTCATAAATCCCTCGTGATTTATTTCCAGCTTGATTTACGTTGTAATTCCATAAATTTCTTTTTCACGTCTCTACAAATAAAACTACTATTTATTCTTAAAACAACTTACCCATCTCCTTATAAATTCCCACCGTGAATTTTTAATTTCAAATTATCCATTGATAATTACTTCACTTTATTTTATAAACTTTGTTTATAATTCCCATAGTCTCATTTCCCGTTTATAATGGTTTCACAACACTTAATCGATTTTCTAAATTAAATTCCATTTTTAAATTAATTTCTTATTTGTTAACCCTCGTTTTGTTAACGACTTAAGAGATTCAATGACCTAAAGGACTGGATGACTTAACGAGTCAAGGACTGGACGACTTAACGAGTCAAGGACTGGACGACTTAACGAGTCAAGGACTGGACGACTTAACGAATCAAGGACTGGACGACTTAACGACTTAAGAAAGTTAAGACCTAATGACTCAAGAGATGGAACGACCTAACAAGGAAACGAGTTAACGACTTAAGGCAATCCACGACTTAACGACCTAAGCTACTAACCCGTTCAGGGAGGTCAGGTGTGAGCAGGATGAACCGTAACTCATATCCCTTAAGTCGCAACCTTCGACTTACGGCCTAACTTGGGTCGTGAGCGACTTAAACAAACAAACGAGATGCCGCTTCTTATTTAACACGATGACTTCCAAGCTCGTCAGCGAGTTAGGACTTCTGTTATTATTCGAAATGAGCAAGCCTACTAGTTGAACCACGACCCACGACTTAGTTTGAGTCAGCCACGACCTAAGGCTGCCGAGTTAAAATCCAATGCCGTGACACTAATGCCGCTTCACTAATACTGTTACCTGCTAAGTCGGCCACGACTTACGACTTATCTTAAGTCGGCCACGACTTAGGACTTAGCAAAAATTCATGTCCAGACTTCTCTATAAATACAGCGCTACCTTCAACATGAAGGGGACTTTTGGCCGATCATTTTCTGAAGCGCCGTTACTCTGTAGAATTCACAACTCATTCAACACTTGAAGAACTCCAAACATTCAAGACACTACAACAAGCTTCGGAAGAAATCTTGCACATCCGACACGGATTCAACAAGTTTCATCATCAAAGTTTGAGCTTTGAGTCTAGAGTGTTTTTGTGATCAAAGTGTATCGTATTTTGAAAGTGCATTGTATCATCTTGTAACCAAAATCAGTAATAAAAGAATATAAAGTGGACGTAGGCATAATTACGAGCCGAACCACTATAAAACTATTGTCTCTTTACTTTTCTGCTATTTTCAGCTTATATTCTGTTCTCGTACCAACGGGTGGTGCTTTCACATTACTATTACACACACCGGGTGTTAGCGTTCACTTTTCAGTGTTAACATTTTGGTGCTTTCACTGAGAACTGAACTCAGGGATTTTTTTACCATTGCTCCGCAAAAGTTTTCCGAAAGAATCTCTCGAAAAAACCAGAAGTTTATCTGAGATCATGGCACTTGGAAAAAAGGGTAGATCTACCAGATCCAAAAATGTTCATAAGGGAACCTCCGCTTCCCCAACTGTAGATCAAGCAACTCCTATCGTTGGAGTCACAAGGGCTGAATTAGACGATGTTGTATCTGGATTATACCAACAAATTGAAGCTCAAAACGCTTTGATGATGGATAGATTAAACGCTCTACTTGGGGCAAATCGACAACCAGGAAACAATGAAATAGTCTTCACTGAAGATGCTCATAATTCCCAAGAGAAAGATATTCCTCAAAGAGCAACTGGCACCGCCGAAGCGCCACCTTTCCAAACTGAAGGTTTAAGGCCACAGCCAACTTCCGACGGAATCGCTGACGTTTGCCCGGCGATGCCTCTGAACAATGAGGAGTATCTATCAGGAATGGTTCGTCGAATTATAAAGGAGAGTTTGCAGAGGAAAGAAAATGAGAGCGATTGGGGATTTGCACCAAGCAGAACTCCGTTTACTGAAAGGATCCTGAAAGCAGAATTTCCAAGGAAATTTGTACCTCCTACTATCCCGGCCTATAATGGAACAAGTGACCCCAATCATTTCCTATACAAGTACAACTGGCATATGACCGGTGCAAGAGCATCCGACGAGATTAAGTGTCGATACTTTCCAGTGTACTTGGAGGGAGTGGCTTTACTTTTGTTTACAAAGCTGCTAATTCGTTCCGTAGATCAATTCTCCGACTTAACGCGAAAGCTCAAAGACCAGTTCAGGTTGTATGCTTCAAAGGCTAAGGATATAATGTCACTGTCTAGTCTTGAACAAGGGCCCGGAAAATCTATTAGATCTTTCTTGAACCGTTTCAATGTAGCCCTAGCCTAAGTGGATAATGCAGAACCCCGTATGATCCTTACTTACTTGATGCGAGCCATCAACAAATCGAGTGAATTCGGAAGATGGTTGAAAATGAAAGAACCGAATTCGCTTGAGAAGTTTTATAAAAAGGCCGACGAATTCATGCGCCTAGAAAGCCTTCATGTACCAGCGAAAGCAGTTGTTGCCGAAGTCAAGAATAATAATGTTGTTCCTAGCAAAAGAGAATCTGGAAACCATAAAAGGGAAAATAATGGGGAAAAGAAGCAGGGGAATGAGAAGAAACCTCGTCGCTTTAATCCTTCAGATTTCACCCCCTTAACTGACACACCAGAAAATATCTTTTTCACAACGAAAGATGTCGTCAAGTATCCCAAACCGCCTGAGATGAGGGGAGGTGCAGTGAATAATGGGAAATTCTGTCAATTTCACAACCAACCTGGCCATGACACTAACCAATGTCGCCAGTTAAAAAATGTCATTGAAGAGTTGCTGAAACAGGGTAAACTGCAGCAATATGTGAAGAACAACAGAGTCGACCCAACCTCATCCACTCAGGGGCAACAACATCCTGTCCATCGATCTGGCTCTGGCAACAACACTGCAGTGCAAGATTTCGAAAGGCTTGTCATTAATGTTGTCACAGGGGGTCCTGACACAACAGATGACCACACTCCATTCTAACCGGCATACGGATCAAAAACAATGATTCCAGCAAAAATGGAAATTCGATCCCGAGACTCCGGAACAACAATCACTTGCATCCAATTTTTACTTAACAGCATTGCTTAAATTTGTAAAATGATGATGGAAGTATAACTCTTGTATTGTAAACCGCTGAGAAATCAGTGCGGATTAATAATAAAGAATTTTAAATCTTGTGTTCTAATGCTCTATAATGCCTGTTTCATTTCGATATGCAAACATCTTAAATATATTGCTAAAATGTCGATTTAATGTTGCAGGCTATCAAAGCAGAGCTTACTTATTCAACACATCACAAGATTCACCGATTCCCATAAATCACTCAACAACAAAGTACATTTCTCTGGCAGAAAGCAAGCAACTTGCAAAAGAATAGGGCATGTACTTGAAGCGATAACAAGGAATCGCTAAGGACCAGATGGTGAAAGGACACAATGCTACTCCTCCGAGTTCGCGTGCTACTCTTCGGAGTCCATGCTACTCCTCAGAGTCCTCGTGCTACTCTTCGAAGTCTAACCAAGCCCTCTTCGTAGGCAAGAAATTGCTTCGGAGGCACAAGCCCTCTTCGTAGGCAAGAAATTGCTTTGGAGGCACAAGCCCTCTTCGTAGGCAAGAAATTGCTTCGGAGGCACAAGCCCTCTTCGTAGGCAAGAAATTGCTTCGGAGGCACAATCCCTCTTCGTAGGCAAGAAATTGCTTCGACGGTACAAGACTTCTTTGTAAGCAGAAAATTGCTTTGGAAGTACAAGACTTCTTCGTAAGCAGAAAATTGCTTCGGAAGCACAAGCCCTCTTCGGAGGCACAACTCTTCAGAGGAATCCTCTCCCGAGGCATAACAAAAAGCCCTTCCCAAAGGCATATCAAACAAGCCCTCTTCAGAGGCAAATGATAAACAAAGCCCTTTAACAAGGCACATCCAAAAACTTCGTTGACGGAATCACTCAAGGAGCATCTTCTCAAAAAGAAGATTCCAAGCCGCAACTGAATACTTATGATTATTTGTACAAACAACTATCCGGTAAAACAGCTGACGTCTGTCCCGTGGATCCATTCAATGATGGAATATAACTTTCTGAGAAACAGATCAAAACATTCCTTAGAAGCCCGCTTCACTGCGTAGGGGAATCCACTTTTTAACAAGTAAAAGTGATCATCCCTGAAAGTAGAAGTGTTCTTTCAAAAGAAAACTTATATGATGCAAGGCGTACTCTATTAAAGCAGAATAATATTTCCTCAAAATGGAAGAATTATTCTCTAAAAATAAGAGTACAAGTCTTTGCAGAATATTGCAATAAGCCATGGTATGGGGGCATAAAATCGCCATGTTAATAAAAACAACGCTCGAACATCGTACCACGAGCTCATTACAATATCATACAAAGAAACTTGTGCAAAAACAAGGAATAAAAGCATTCACACATATACTGACAAGAAATTTTACAAGTAAAAAGAATTGTTTTTATTCCATACTATGAAATATTTGTACATGTTCAGGTTTCGATAAGCGGAGGCCGGTATCCGCACAAACTCCGGTCAACAAATGCAAAAAGCAAAAAGCAAAACAAGAAGCCTAGAGTCCAGCTTATCATTCCTTCTTCCTGCCACCCTTAGAGCTCTTTCCCGGCTTGATAACTAGTTTTGGAAGCCGTTGTGGATGGGTCGGGGAGGAAGGAGAAAGAGAAGCAGCTGGATCTTCTTCAACATTTTATTCATCAGCCAAAGTGCTCTTCTTCTTCTTCTTCATTGCCCACTTCCCTTTCCTCTTCGAAGAAGACTCACTTCCCGGAGTAGTAAGCAGCGTGGAAAGTTTCGTGTTATCATCAAGAGACTGCTCCGGAGTCTTAACTGTCCTCAAGATCTTCCGCCTTTTGCTCTTGCGAAACAACCGGATCATCCAAGTCTTTGAGGGCTTCTATTTTCTCTTCTTGCGATCCTGGTTGAGAAGCAGAAAGAGGAGTAACTTGAGAAGAAGGAGGAACGGCAGCCGAAGAAGGAGAAGTTTGCGCAGCTTTCGGTGCTTCCGCTACAGAAGAAAAGAAGTTAAAATCAGTATTCTCCGAGAAAAGAGAAGATATTGGTTCATCGAGACTTAAGTAACAATCGAGAAATTCATCAAACTCGGTTGAAGCAAACAAGTAGTCCGCTTGACCTGGTTCAACATCAAAGTTACCTGGAGAAGTCGGCTTTGCAAGATCAATCTCAAATTTCTGAGCCTCAATATCTTCCAGGGCCTCTTCCTTGGTGGGAGTAGTCACAGTTTCTTTGTCAACTTTAGTAGGAGGCGAAGAGTGTGAACTGGAGCCAATCATATCGACATCAGCTGAAACCGAAATACGAACAGGGGCAGTAGGAAGTACTTCTTTTTCGGAACACTTCTTTCCCGTCGCTTCGGCTCGCACTTGGGCAAGTTGCTCCTTTCCCTTAACAAGTGCAGCACGGGCATTTTCATCTAAATAAGTTGCTTCAAGATCTGTTTCGGCATAACCAGCACCACCAAGCATATCGATTATCGCCTCCCATACTTCAGCCAAGGTGACTTCATAGTCCGGCCCCAAAAACGAGAGACTTCCGCGTCCCAAGACGCTATGGATATAAAAGTCAAATAGAGTAGAGCTGACTTTTGCCTTCGTTGCCTCGTGCGACTGCTCAACCACTTCTTTTTCGGCGACGGCCTCATCACGCTCTTTTTCAGCTTTTGACAGTTGAGCTCGCAACCACGTAATTTCCAAATCATGGGAACTTGCCTTCTCTCGTAGCTGGGCAATGTCGGTGCGATAGATTTCCGTCATCTTCTTTTCAGATTCAAGTTGAGCCTCAGCATTCCGTTGGGCAGCGTGAGCATCGCGAACTTGCTTTTGAAGAACTTCATCCTTTTGAGTGTAAGAGGAAGAATAAGTAACAAGCTCATCTTTGAGTTTCTTAACTTCAGACTCAAGTCTTGCATTGTCGTCAACGATGCTCGTCATCTGCACATCGTGTTGCTTGAGAATCTTCTTCCATTCCGAATGATCGTTCTCCATAGTTAACATGGCCTCAAGATTCATATGATTAACTCTTTGAAGCTCGTCAACCAATTTCTGCCATCCAGACATTCTCTCAATGTAAAGCTTAACAGCATCAAGATTCTTCAGCATGGCCTGCTTATCGATGGGAACCAAGTCCAAGTCAAAGCGAACTCCTTTTAGACACCAGTTTGGAAATCGGCTTTGAAGTTTAGGCGGGGCATCCTTGACTTGATATTGAGGCCTATTTATAATTGTCTGAATGCCGGTTCTCTCTAATGCAGGAGAACCGGAGGAGATGTCAAGAGGGTTAGGAACATCGGTCTTTTCAGAAATTGCAGACGCGTCACTAGGCTTGACCCGCTTGCTTGGATCTCAGCAATGTGACTCTTCCCTTTATCGTCATAAGACTTTCGCTTATGAGAATCATCGCTTCTATGAGAAGAGTCGTATCGCTCATCCCTCCTCCCGTATTGATGCTCATAATCCCGCCTTTCTTGAGCCTTCCTAATAGCTCTTTCTTCATCTATTTCCCTCGAGGCAGTGAGATAGCGCCTAAAATCATAAGTCTCGCGGCTTCCATGGCATTGGAATTTGTCGTAGTACGAGCCAGATTGCCCCATCGGAGAATCTGAAAATGAAAAAGAAATGAAATTTAGAAATCTCTAGAAAGAGGAAGCTAAGTGCGTATAAGAGCCGAAAAATCATAAGTGTGTGTGGCGTGCAAGCTACGCGTGTCGAACTACAAACCACTCTTTGGTGTGGGAATGGCGACGGCTTGTATAGAAGGCGTCGAAACTTGTTGTAAAGAAGAAGTCGCCTCGACAGCAGAAGAAATAGCTTTTGAAGCATCATTTTTAAATAGCTCCTGCGAAGGCACCATTAAGTCACTAAGATCACCAAAAATGTCTTCGCCGTCATGCTAGGCGGAACTCTCTTTCTCAACCCCTTCATTGGATGCCTTCTTGGGGCATTGAGGAGGCTCCTCCTCTTCGATAACCAGAGAGAGCGTAGATTTGCTAGACGGTCCCACAACATCAGTAAGTATGGGGCACTTCACCAATGAAGTTTCGGTTTTAGGCTCCTTCGGTGTGAGTTCCTCAATAGAAATTGGGGCATTTGGTGCCTCCATAGGAGAGTCGAGGACTTCGTGAAACTGAGTGGAGCGAGAAGGGTGAAGAAGTCCAAACTGGTAAAGAAATTCGTCTTTCAACAAAAATTTCGTGTCCCGCTCTTCAGCTGGTACGGCCATGAGCCTCTCCAGAGTTGGCTGGTGGCTGGGATCCCTAGAAGGAGGGGGGAGCGCTGAAATGAAAAAGAGAAATTAACATTTGGCAATTTGGACTTCCCAAAACTCAGAGAATAGAAGAAGTAAAGATAGATAATCTTACTTCCTTCCCTCCACACAGCATAAAACCCCGGGGGACAGAGAACGTAAAAGTACTGAGTTAAGAACCCATGGGCACTATCAGGGAGACCGACAATCAATTTACGATTTCTGGCGCTTCTCACAACAGTGATCGAAGGATGATCTTTAGTTCTGGTAAAAGAACATAAGTAGCAGATCTCGTCAAAACTAAGGAGACGGTCAAGCGTTCTACTAAATAATACACACAACCCCATTAGAATGGCATATCTATTGGGATGTAGCTGAAATGGGGAGATGGCCAGTTGACGAAGAAGATGCTGGAGAAAGTTGTTGAAAGGTGGAATGGCCCCGCTCAGGCACATTTGTCGATTAACTGCTACAAAGCCAAGAGGCGCTGCATCAGCGGTGTTACTTTTCTCAGGAAGAATGGCATCTGCTTCAGCAATGCCAAACTGAGCAAGCAACTGACGAAAAACTTTGTATGATAAAGTGGTAGGGGCTCTTTCTGGAGGATTGACTAACGGGGCTGGAATAACGGCGGCCTCTCTATATTGAACTACTACATCTTCTTGCTGAGAAGTCATTCTACACAAGCAACTGTATATTCAAATGTGAAGGTGCACGTTTCCTAGAAAGTGTGAAGTGTTGTGCAGAACTAATAGAAATAACAAGCAAATATAACTGGAGTTTAACTAATCGGCAATCGATCGATTATAAAATTTCAGGACTGCTTAATTTAAAATTCAGGTGCAGTATTAGTGCAAACCAGTCAGCTTTAATTGGCTATTCTAGTGTTGCTTTAATACTTTGCTTGAATTTTATTTTTACAGCACTTCATTCACACAAGTTTATTTAAGTTGATTATCCTTTATTAACTAATCTGTCATACGATGTTAATCCCCTTTTCGACTCACGACCTAAGAAAGTATGCCGAGTTAAGGTGCTTGCCGACCTAAGAAAGTATGCCGAGTTAAGGTGCTTGCCGACCTAAGAAAGAAGACGACCTAACAATTTGAAGGCGTAACCAACTTAAGGAAAGCTCCGAGTTAACAAGATCTCCGACTTAACAGGCTACGACCTAAGGAGAGATCTGACCCAACAGTTGCCGATCTAACTACTGAGAAGAGCTGCCGACTTAAGAAGTGTGCCGAGTTAGGAGCCTGCCGACTTAAGGTAATCTGTGACTCAAGAGCTAAGACCGAGTTAAGAAGGATGCCGAGTTAGGAGCCTGCCGACTTAAGGTAATCTGTGACTCAAGGGCTACGACCTAAGGAAGACTCCGAGTTATGAAAGGCTCCGACTTAAGAAGGTTCCGACCTAACCCTATTCCTTAACTCGCCACCGACCTAACCCTATTCCTTAACTCATCACCGATCTACCATAAGTCGGCTACGACTTAAATACTTAGAGAAAATTCCTGAGTCCAGATCAGCTCCTATAAATACCCCACCACTTCCAACATGAGGGGGACTTTTGGCAATTCATTTCTAAAGCGCCGTTACTCTGTCAAACTCTCCAATCGTTCAGCAAACAAGGATCCTTCAAGCATTCAAGGCACTACAACAATCTTCGAGAGAAATTCCTAACATCCGACATGGATTCATCGAGTTTCATCGCCGAAGATTGAGCTAGTAGTCGAGATTGTTTCTTGTGATCGAGTTGTATTGTTTTCATAGGAGATTTGTATCAATTTGTAACCAGATTCAATAATAAAGAGATTCAAAGTGGAAGTAGGCTAAATCTCAAGCCGAACCACTATAAATTGCTGTCTTTTACTGCATTTCTGCTATTTTCCTGCTTGATTTCTGTTCCCGTTACACGGGTGGTGCTTTCACGATCTTACTACACACACCGGGTGTTGGCGTTCACATTTTAACGTTAACATTTTGGTGCTTTCACTGAGAACCCAACTTAGGCTGCCACTCACCATTGCTTCTCAGAAGTTTGCTGAAAGAATTTCCCACAAAATCATAAGTTTATCAGACATAATGGCTCCCGGAAGGAAACGAAAGTCTGTCAGAACTGATGATGACCGTGACAATACTGCCACTTCTCTCTCTCCAAATCAAGCAGCTCCGAGCATCGGTGTTACGCGACAGGAGTTAGATGCTGCTGTATCCGGACTGTACCAGCAGATTGAAACTCAGAATAACCTGATGATGGAAAGGCTGAATGCTCTATTTGGTACGAGTCAAAGACCAGTAAATAATGAGGGAAACTTTGCTAATGCTGCTCCCAATTCCGAGGGAAGAAATATTCCTCACGGGGGATCAGGTGCTGCCGAAGGGGCACCCCTCCAGGCCGAAGGATCTAGGCCGTCACCAGTTCTTCATGAGCATTTACCTGGACAAACTCCTGAAAAGATGGCTGAGGCCTACTCTGCGAAATCTCTGAACAATGAGGAATATCTCTCTGGTATGATCAAGCAAATAATGAAAGAGAGCATGCAAAGAGATGAGGACGAAAGCGAATGGGGATTCGCACCAAGTAGGACTCCGTTTACCGAAAGGATTCTGAAGGCTGAATTTCCTAGAAAGTTTGTTCCCCCCACTATTCCTGCTTATCGGGGGACAAGTGATCCAAATCAGTTCTTGTATAAATACGATTGGCATATGACCGGCGCAAGGGCAACCGACGAGATAAAGTTCCGATATTTCCCAGTCTATTTAGAAGGGGTGGCGCTTCTCTGGTTTACCAAGCTTCCAGTCCGATCTGTAGATCAGTTTTCCGATCTCACCCGAAAATTCAAAGAGCAATTCAGGTTATACGCTTCAAGGGCAAAAGATATAATGTCACTATCCAGTCTTGAACAGAATCCGGGAGAGCCCATTAAGTCATTCTTGAACCGCTTCAACTTAGCTCTGGCAGAAGTCGATAATGCCGAGCCACGAATGATCTTGACCTATTTGATGCGTGCCGTTGACAAATCGAGCGAATTTGGGAAATGGCTGAAGATGAAAGAGCCAAATTCGCTCGAGAAATTCTACAAAAAGGCTGACGAATTTATACGCCTAGAGAATCTTTCCGCACCAGCTAAAATTGTGACAACGGTGGCGGAAAATAATGCTGCTACTCAAAGCAAGAAAGAACCGGCAGATCAGAAAAGGGAAAGTAATGGTGGGAAAAGGCAGAAAGACTTCAAAAAGCCCCGTTTTCTTAAACCATCAGACTTTACTCCTCTGACCGATACCCCGGAAAATATCTTCATCGCCACTAAAGATGCTGTTGAATTTCCAAAACCACCGGCCGTGAAAGTTGGGAAGAATGCTGTTCAGAGCGGAAGATTTTGCAAGTTTCACAACCAACCAGGGCATGATACCAATGAGTGCCGCCATTTGAAAAGTCTGATTGAAGAATTGCTAAGAGAGAATAAATTGCAGCAATACGTCAAGAGGAATAGAAAGGACCCATCTTCATCCAGCCAAGGGCAGTTACCTCCAACTAATTCATCTAATTCAGGAGAGAGGCCAGTTGGAAAGGAAAGACCTGTTATTAATGTGATCACAGGGGGGCCTCACCCGGCTGGCAGGAGTTGGGGTGAAATGGAAAGGTATGCAAAAGCTTTGAAGTATGCGCCAACCGAAGAAAGTGTCTTAATCCTGGAAGATGTTTCACCTCTAAAGCAGCAAAAAACTTCCCATGATGATATTATGTTCAGAGCCAGGGATTCTGTTAATGTGGAAGCTCCTACTGAGGACCCTATGGTTGTCTCTGTCGGTATTGGGCCGGCTATTGTCAGAAGAGTGTTAGTTGATAGTGGTGCCTCGTGTAACATCCTCTTTAAAAGGACATTCGACCAAATGAAAATTCCGATGACTGATGTACATGCTTCTTCACACAATATCGCCGGATTTACAGGAGAGCTGAAGCAGCCGATCGGAACAGTAGACTTGTTTGTTGAAATGGGTGAAGGACCCAAGAAATTGGTTCGAAAGCAAACTTTTGTAATCGTGGATGGATTCTCCGCCTATAACGCTTTCTTGGGCCGGCCTACTCTTGCTGCTTTCAGGGCCGTCCTCGCTCCTTGGTGCTTAACAATGAAATTTCCTACTGATAATGGGATTGCTGTTATCAAGGGAGATCAAAACGCAGGACGAGAATGTTATCTTGTAGAACTCCGAGAGGCCAGGAGAAAAGAAATGGGGAAAGATGCGGCAGCTCCGCTCCGCATCAAGGAACCGACCCTGTAGCAACTACGGAGCGGCCCCTGTACTGGCGAACACAGCGATGCAAGAAAAGAAATGGATCCCAGAAAAGCCAGTACAGGGGAGAATAGAGTGGTACCCGTGGAGGTAACGGTACCAGTATCTGTAGACCCGAAAGACCCAAATAAAGTACTCAATGTGGGTTCACAGCTAAGTATAACAGTTCAAAATACACTGATATCATTCCTAAAAGCCAATCTAGATGTGTTTGCTTGGTGTCATGCTGATATGTGTGGAATATCTCCTACAGTTGCTGTTCACACCCTGAATGTCGATCCGAAATTCACGCCAGTAAAGCAGAAAAGAAGAACTCAAGGTCCAGAAAGATCAGCAGCTTTAAAGGAAGAAGTAGATCGCCTCTTAGAGAATAATTTCATCAAAGAATCCACTTATCCAAATTGGGTTTCGAATCCAGTACTGGTTAAGAAGGCAAATGGAAAGTGGAGAGTATGCATTGATTTCTCAGATCTGAACAAAGCTTGCCCCAAAGACTGCTTCCCGTTGCCTAGAATCGATCAACTAGTAGATGGGACGGTTGGACATGAGTTGTTATCTTTTATGGATGCCTATTCCGGATACAATCAAATTATGATGAATGAACCAGATCAGGAGGACACAAGCTTTATTACAGATGTGGGACTCTACTGTTACAAAGTCATGCCATTCGGTTTAAAGAATGCTGGGGCAACATATCAAAGACTTGTCAACGCTATGTTCAAGCCTCAGATTGGTAAAACGATGGAAGTCTATGTTGATGATATGTTAGTAAAGTCAAAGAAAGCAGTAGACCACATGGATCACCTAGCAGAAATGTTCTCAATTCTTCGGAAATACGGAATGAAGCTTAATCCGTTGAAATGTTCATTCGGAGTAGAGTCTGGGAAATTTCTGGGTTTCATTGTGAGCGCTAGGGGCATCGAGGCCAACCCTGCTCAGATCACAGCTTTAAGAGAGGTTAAAGCCCCTAGAACAAAGAAAGAACTGCAAAGTCTCAACGGAAAGGTTGCCGCTCTTAGTCGCTTCATTTCCAAGGCTACAGACAAATGCATTCCCTTCTTTGATGCTCTAAAGAAAGGAAAGAAAAATTTCGAATGGACTCCTGAATGCCAGAATGCTTTCGATCAACTGATTCATCATATGAGAACTCCTCCGGTCCTTTCCAAGCCTAGTGATGGTGAAGACCTCTTCATCTACCTGGCAATTTCATCCCATGCTTTAAGTGCAGCACTCGTACGAGAAGATACGAAAATACAACGTCCGGTTTACTACATCAGCAAACGGTTCGCTGGGGCTGAAATGAATTATTCAAAGATAGAAAAACTTGCTTATTGTCTGCTAATCGCTTCCAGAAAGTTGAGGCCTTATTTTCAATCTCATTCTATCAAGGTCCTGACTGATCAGCCTTTGAAGCAAGTCCTGTATCGTCCTGAAACCTCGGGTCGTCTCTTGAAGTGGAACATAGAACTCAGCCAATATGACATCACTTACCATCCCCGAAGAGCAATTAACGGGCAAGCTTTAGCAGATTTCATTGCAGAATCCACTGACAAAGGTGACAGTAAGGAAGAAACCACTGACTGCATTCCGATACAATGGAAGTTGTATGTTGATGGCTCAAGAAACGATTATTGTTCTGGGGCAGGAATTGTACTCGAAACTCCCGAAGGACGATCACTATGTTATGCATTGAGGCTGGAGTTTCCTTCGACAAACAATGAAGCAGAATATGAAGCCCTTATTGCCGGGTTGAAAATCGCCAAGGAATTGAATATCAAAGTGATACAGATTTTCAGTGATTCTCAGCTTATTGTCTGCCAGGTGAAGAAGGAATTTCAGGCTAAGGGAGGGAATTTGCCTGCATATTTGATAAAAACTTCCGAACTCCTCAATGATTTAGATCACTACTCAATAAGCCACATACCCAGAGAGGAAAATATGAAGGCGGATTCTTTAGCAAAGTACTCAAGTTCCGGAGAAGCTCAATTACTAGGATTATTCCCTGTAGAAGTTCTGTCAGCTCCAAGCATTGATGAAATGGATGTCGATTGGATTATGACTACGTCTCAAGAGCATGAATCATGGATGACTCCAATCAAAGAATACTTACTCAGTGGTTCCCTGCCAGAGAGTTCTAAGGAACGTCGGAAATTATTAAGAAAAGCATCGAGGTATATAATTCAAGATGGCCGATTATACTGACGGGGATTTTCAACCCCACTACTCCGATGTGTAACTAAAGAAGAAGCCAAGACAATCTTAACAGAGGTGCACGGAGGAGAATGTGGAGACCATTCAGGTGGTCAAACACTTGAAAAGAAAATTCTCCGGTATGGATACTTCTGGCCAGATATCAATCGAGATGCTGCAACTTTCTCCAGGAAATGTGACAGATGCCAACGATTTGCAAAAATCCCAAGAGCACCCTCCACTGAACTCGCACAAATGGTCAGTCCGTGGCCATTTGCCATTTGGGGGATAGACCTAATTGGACCATTACCGATCGCCAAATCAGGAATCAAATATGCTATTGTTGCCGTTGATTATTTCACCAAGTGGGCTGAAGCTGAACCTTTGGCCACCATCACTTCTAAAAAGATGATAAATTTTGTAACGAAGAATATCATTTGCAGATATGGTGTGCCACAGAAGATAATCACCGACAATGGCACTCAATTTGAAAGTGAAGAATTCCAGGATTTTTGCAAACGGTTCAGAATTCGAAAAAGCTTCTCAACAGTGGCTCATCCGCAGGCAAATGGGCAAGTGGAAGCAGTTAACAAGATCATCAAGTCAACTATCAAAAAGCAGCTTGAAAAAGCAAAAGGTGGTTGGGTTGATAAGCTTCCATTAGCACTATGGGCATACAGAACGACTCACAAAACTGCGACTGGGCACACTCCATTTTCACTGGCATACGGATCTGAGGCAATGATTCCAGTAGAAGTAGAGGTTCCTTCACATAGAAGAGTTCATTTCAATGAAATCGAAAATGAAAAACTGCAACTTGAAGCGCTTGATTTTCTTGATGAGAAAAGAGAAGAAGCTAGGCTCAGAGTTTCAGCTCATCAGCAGAGGATAGCCAGGTATTTCAATTCCAAAGTCCGCCAACGCAGCTTTGAAGTCGGAGACTTGGTTTTGAAAAGGATCATGACAGCAACTGGTGTGTTTGGGCCAAACTGGGAAGGACCATATGTCATAGGCACTAAACTTCTCGATGGCACTTTCAAACTCATAACTGTTGAAGGAGATCCGATTCCAAGGGCCTGGAACAGCAACCATTTGCGTCCTTACTTCACCTGAAAAGAGCTCAGCTCAAAATTGTAAAATGATGATGAATGTATCAGTTGTATTGTGAAACATTGTAAATCAGTGTAAATGAATGAAAGCTATAAAGTGGACGTAGGCCCGATTTTTGGCCGAACCACTATAAATCTTGTGTTCTTTACTATTTCATGATGCCTGTTTTATTTTGATATGTAAACACTTTAAATGTATCGCTAAAATATCAATTCAAAATTGCAGGACATTATAGCAAGGCTTGCTCATCACAAAGCTAAGCAACTTTCATAAATCAGCTATTACACGAAAACCAAGCCGCAAAAATTTTGTCCAAATTCAAATCCCAAGCAAGGAAAACTTCACATAAAAAGTTGGCGACTCCACTGTGACAAACCTTTGTTCACTAGTCGAGATTGCCGTTATGAATAGACATCCGACTAGATAACTTGCGTTTGTCTCGTGAAGTCGTTCAACAGTGAAGTCCACTTCTTCGGATAAAGCAATTTGCTTGTAAGAGGAAAAGAAGAAGATGTGCTTGGAAACGATAATAAGAGAGCGCTAACAGGCAGATGATGAGAGAAACTTACCAACCAACCAAAGCCCTCTAACGAGGCACACCAATAAATGGGAGTGCTTTCCTCAACCAAAAAGATCGGTGGGACTACCGAAGGGGCATCTTGTTAATTGATTGCGGTCCTCTGTACAAACAAAGATCCAATCAAACAACTTACGCCTGCCCCACGAACCCATCCGACCATGAGAAAGTAACTCCCAAGCACTCAAAAGCCCTCTTTGGAGGCACAAGCCCTCTTCGGAGGCACATGACCTCTTCGGAGGCAAAAGCCCTTTCCCAAGGCACCGCAAGCCCTCTTCGAAGGCACATGATCTCTTCGGAGGCAAAAGCCCTTTCCCAAGGCACCGCAAGCCCTCTTCGGAGGCACATGATCTCTTCGGAGGCAAAAGCCCTTTCCCAAGGCACCACAAGCCCTCCTCGGAGGCACAAGCCCTTTTTCAAAGGCACAAGACCTCTTCGGAGGCACAACTCTTTAAGAGGAGCCATCTCCGGAGGCATGTCCCAAAATAAAATGCTTGAACAAAAAGCATCGTCCAAAAGCACAGTTCAACTCCTAAAGGAAGGACTAACTTGTTCATCTAGAAAAGTTCCTCCTAAAAAAAAAAAAAAAAAAAAATCCTTCTAAAGACTGGATATACTTTACTAAGAGCAGAATAATTCTCCCCTTAAAAGCAGAATAACTGTCCTCTGAAGTAAGAGTATTAGAATAATTGCAATGCACTTATGGCATGGGGGCAATACTGTACAATTCAATTATATTAATAAAAGCAACATGCCACAAGTTCGTTGCAATATCACGGAAAACAGATGTGGAATAAATGCATTCTCAAACGCAGACAAAAAGTTTGCACAAGTAAGAAGAATCGTTTGTTCTATACTTAAAATAAAAGATAGATCATTCTCACATACACAAGAATTTGTACAAGTAAAATAATTGTTTTATTTAATACTATGAAAATTCTTTACATGTGCAGATATCTCAAAAAGCAAAAGCGGGGACCGGTGCCCGCACAATCCCCGGTCAATACATGCAAAGAGCAAAAATAAAAAGTAGAAAATCCAGCTTGATTATTCCTTCTTCTCACCACCCTTGGAACTCTTTCCCGGTCTGATGATTAGCTTTTGAAGTCGTTGAGAACGGGCAGGGGCAGAAGGAGAAAGCGGTACAGCCGGATCAACTACTGCTTCCTCTTCAGTGGAAGTCTTCTTCTTTTTCCTTACAGCACGCTTCCCCTTCCTCTTTGAAGAAGACTCACTCCCCGGAGTAGTCAGCAATGTTGAGAGCTTTGTATCATCGTCAAGAGACCGCTCCGGGGTCTTCTCGATGTCTTCAAAATCCTCCGCCTTCTGTTCCTGAGAAGCAGCCGGATCATCCAAGCCTTGAAGAGCTTCGATTTTCTCTGCCTGTGATCCCGGTTGGGAAGCAGAGGGAGGAGTAATTTGGGAAGACAGAGGAACGGCAATCGAAGGAGTGGAAGCTTGTGTTGTGCTTGGTGCCTCCGCTGTAGAAGAAAAGAAGTTAAAATCAGCATCCCCCGAAAATAAAGAAGGCATCGATTCATCAAAGTTTAAGTAACATGTAAGAAGATCATCAAATTCGGCTAAGTCAAATGACTGGTTCATTAGACCCGAGATGACACCAAGAGTACCTGGAGGAGTTGGCTTTACAAGATCCACCTCGAACTTCTCGGCTTCAATATCATCCAGCGCCTCATCTTCAGTAGGAGTAGTTGCAGTCTCCTGGGCAACTTTGGCTGAATGTAGAGAATGAGGGCTGGAATCTATAATATTAACGTCGGCTGAAGTGGAAGTCTGAACGGGGGCAGCTAAAGGAGCTTCTTCTTTTGGAGGCTCTTCTCCCGCTGTTTCAGCTCGTACTTTGGCAAGTAGCTCCTTCCCCTTAACAAGAGCGGCGCGATCCTCATCATTGAGATAGCGCTCCTCAAGTTCCAGCTCATTATAGCCAGCCCCGCCAAGCATATCCATCGCGACTTCCCACACTTCAGCCAATGTAATTTCATAATCAGGACCAAGAAAAGAGAGGCTCCCACGACCCAGAACGCTGTGTAAATAAAAGTCAAATAAGGTAGAGCTGACGTCTGCTTTCGTCGCCTCATGTGATTGCTCGGCCGCTTCCTTTTCGGCAACGGCAGCAATCCGGCCAGCGGTAGCCTCATCACGCTCTGTCTCAACTTTAGCAAGTCGAGACTTTAGTAACTCAATCTCCATGTTCTAGGAAGTGACCTTTTCCCGCAGTTCGGCGTTTTCTGCGCGGTACTTCTCTTTAACGTGCTGTTCGGCGGCAAGCTTCATTTCTACATCTCTTTGTGCGGCATGTGCATCCCGCACTTGCTTCTGGAAGACTTCTTCTTTTTGAATATATGATGCAGAAGAAGAAGCGAGATTTTCCTTAAGCTGCTTAACTTCAGACGCAAGCTTTGCATTGTCATCTGCAATACTTGTCATTTCCACGTCATGCTGCTTACGCCATTTGTCCCATTCTGCTTTATCATTCTCCATCGTCATCATCGCCTCAAGGTTAAGATGGTTGACCCTTTGAAGTTCATCAACCAACTTCTGCCATCCAGACATTCTTTCAATATCAAGCTTGACAGCGTCGACATTCCTCAGCATTGCCTGCTTAGCAATCGGAACTATGTCCAAGTCAAAGCGTACCCCTTTTAGGCACCAATTCGGAAAACGGCTCTGAACTGTTGGGGGGCCGTCCTTGACTTGATATTGCGGTCTACTAATGATAGTCTGAATGTCAGATTTCTTCAAAGGAGGGGAGCTAGCCAGAATATCAGAAGGAATGGGAGCGTCAGTTTTTTCAGAAATCTCAGACGCGTCAGTCGGTTTAGATCGCTTGCTCGGTTCATCGACAATTTGAGTTTTTCCCTTATCATCATAAGACTTCCGCTTATGAGAGTAGTCACTCCTGTGCGAAGAGCCGTATCGTTCGGCATCTTTCCTTCTTTGCCACTGATCGTAATCCCGCTTCTCCTGGGCTTTCCTTCGAGCCCTCTCTTCATCCGTTTCTTTTGGAATATCAAGGTACTTCCTAAAGTCATAGGTGCCGCGGCCTCCACGGTACTTGAATGAGTCATAATATGAACCTGTACGTCCCATTGGAGAACCTGAAAGCAGAAGAAGGGTAGAATTTAGAAATTTCCAGGAAAAAGAGGATAAATGCTTATAAGTGCTAAAAAGTCCTAAGTGTGTGTGGCGTGCAAACTACATGCGTCAAATTACAGACCACGCTTTGGTGTGGAAACAGAGACGATTGGCGTAGTAGGCATCTGGGTTTGTTTAAGGGTAGAAGTCGCCTCGACAACGGGAGAAGTCGCTTTTTGATTGCTATCCCCGAAAAGCTCTTGAGAAGTAATCATAATGTCACTCAAGCCATCAAAGGTGTCGTCGCCCAAATGTTCGGCAGATTTCTCCTTCTCAACTTCCACGTCAATTGATTTTTCAAAAGCTCGAGGATTCTCTTCTTCCTCAATAATTGGGGGAAGTGCCGACTTGCCAGCCAATCCTACAACATCAGTGGATCCAGAGCACTTTATCAAAGCAGTATCCATGACAAGTGTTTTTGATGCAGCTTCTTCCGCAGAAACTGGGGCATTTGACGCCTCTGCTTGAGAACCCGAAGCAGCCGATGTTTCTGCATCAGAGCTAGGAATTTCATGAATTCGAGTCGACCTGGAAGGGTGCAGAAGCCCAAATTGGTGTAGAAGCTCATCATCTAATAGAAATTGGATACTCCTCTCCTCTACAGGCACCGCCATAAGCCTCTCGAAAGTCACTTTGTGACTGAGATTTTTGGAAGGAGGAGGGAGTGCTGAAAAGGAAAAAAGAGCGAAGTTAGCACTTGATAATCCGAACCTCGGTAAGTTTGAAAGAACATAAGAAACAAATGCAAGTGATCTTACTCCCTATTCTCCAAATAGCATAAAACCCAGGAGGGCAGCGAACATAGAAGAACGGGCTCAAGAAACTGTGAACACTTTCAGGAAGACCGGTGATCAACTTGCGATTTCTCGCACTCCTTACAACTATGATGGAGGGATGATCTTTATTTTTGGCAAAAGTACAAAGATAGCGAATTTCTCCGAAGGTAGGAAAGCGGCCCAGTGTTCTCCTAAAAAGCACGCATAGTCCCAGCAAGATGGCGTAGCCATTGGGATGTAGCTGAAAAGGGGAAATAGATAGTTGGAGAAGAAGTTCTCGAATGCAGTCATTGAATGGGGGGATAGCCCCGCTCAAGCACATTTGGCGGTTAACTGCGACAAAGCCATGGGGCGGTCTGTCAGCAGTATCATTTATTTCGGGAAGCAAAGCGTCAGCCTCAGCAATGCCAAACTGGATGCATAGTTAACGAAAGGCTTTATGGCTCAAAGTAGTAGGAGTCCTCTCCGGAGGATCGTTCAGCGGGATAGCAACTGGAAATACATCTTCAGCTTGCTCTGTTCCTTCTTGTGGAGAAGACATTCTACACAATCAGCTGAATGTTCAAATGTGAAGGTGCGCGTTCCCTAAAAGTGTGAAGTGTTGTGCAAAAAACTAACGAAAATAAACGACAAGCATAACTGGAATTAAATTAGTTGATAGTCAATCGATTACAAAATTTCAGAACTTGTCAATGATCAAGTGCAGTGTTAATACAGACAAGTCAGTTTCACTTGACTATTACGATTTTGTTTTAATACTTCACTTGAATTAGTTATTGTACAACATCTCGTTCATATTCATTTAATTTAACTTTCTCGTTATCAACTAATCCGTCACTCGATGTGGGCAGTCGGTGATAGTATATTCGTCCCAGTATTCTGTGAATGTTGTATTAAGCAGGATTGTTATTTTACAAAATTGAAGCAATGTGTAAAATGCATGCAACACAGTTCATAGTTCAACAGTTCATAGTTCACAATTCATAGTTCAACAGTTCGAAGTTCGGGCACAGCTCAAAAATCATCTGTTGGGTGGCCTAAAGTCTATGTCCTAACTCGGTGACGACCTAAGGAAGGTTCCCTATGGGTCAAAGCCAGAAATCCTCTAAGTCCTAACTCGGAAGCGACACAAAACCTAGGTCGCATGAAACTGCTAAGTCGGCTCCGACTTAAGTCATGAAAGTCACTGGATCGCGTGAAATCCCTAGGTCGTGACCGAGCCAATACCTCGACTAATTTTCTTCCCTAACTCTTAACCCGTTAGCCTCACAGTCAACAACGATCTTCATCCCATCACACCATTGGACCACCCAAGGAGCCAATTCAAGTCGAATCAAATTTGCTGCGAATCCAATGTATTACTGCCCTATTACAATTACAACACGGTCGATGGCGATTGACGAACAATCAAAAAGTTATGCACAATGAATCGCAGCATCTAAACACAAATGGAAGTCAAAAACTGGGGAGCTATCGATTCGACAGCGAGCATGAGTGAACGATGACCAGATCGACTTACGAAGTATAACAAGAAGATGATCGGCGATTGGATGGTTGGAGTTTGTCTCTGAGAGCTCTGAAAGTGTTTCAATGGCAGATTCGAGAAAAGGAACAGATGAGGAAGAGGAAGAAGGATGCAACTATTTATATGCTGGAAGGCGAGTCGACTTGCACGGTGTACGACCTAAGGCATTTGTTAAGTCGGCACCGACCTAACCGAAGAATTAAGAGAATCGAAGCATACGACCTATGGCTTAGGCATATACTTCGAGGGGCAAATGTTAATCCCCTTTTCGACTCACGACCTAAGAAAGTATGCCGAGTTAAGGTGCTTGCCGACCTAAGAAAGTATGCCGAGTTAAGGTGCTTGCCGACCTAAGAAAGAAGACGACCTAACAATTTGAAGGCGTAACCAACTTAAGGAAAGCTCCGAGTTAACAAGATCTCCGACTTAACAGGCTACGACCTAAGGAGAGATCTGACCCAACAGTTGCCGATCTAACTACTGAGAAGAGCTGCCGACTTAAGAAGTGTGCCGAGTTAGGAGCCTGCCGACTTAAGGTAATCTGTGACTCAAGAGCTAAGACCGAGTTAAGAAGGATGCCGAGTTAGGAGCCTGCCGACTTAAGGTAATCTGTGACTCAAGGGCTACGACCTAAGGAAGACTCCGAGTTATGAAAGGCTCCGACTTAAGAAGGTTCCGACCTAACCCTATTCCTTAACTCGCCACCGACCTAACCCTATTCCTTAACTCATCACCGATCTACCATAAGTCGACTACGACTTAAATACTTAGAGAAAATTCCTGAGTCCAGATCAGCTCCTATAAATACCCCACCACTTCCAACATGAGGGGGACTTTTGGCAATTCTTTTCTAAAGCGCCGTTACTCTGTCAAACTCTCCAATCGTTCAGCAAACAAGGATCCTTCAAGCATTCAAGGCACTACAACAATCTTCGAGAGAAATTCCTAACATCCGACATGGATTCATCGAGTTTCATCGCCGAAGATTGAGCTAGTAGTCGAGATTGTTTCTTGTGATCGAGTTGTATTGTTTTCATAGGAGATTTGTATCAATTTGTAACCAGATTCAATAATAAAGAGATTCAAAGTGGAAGTAGGCTAAATCTCAAGCCGAACCACTATAAATTGCTGTCTTTTACTGCATTTCTGCTATTTTCCTGCTTGATTTCTGTTCCCGTTACACGGGTGGTGCTTTCACGATCTTACTACACACACCGGGTGTTGGCGTTCACATTTTAACGTTAACATACGATGTGGACAATCGATGGCAGTATATTCGTCCTGACTTTCTGTAAATGTTCGATTAAGCAGGATGTTAGCTTATGAATTGAAGCAATCTGTGAAAAAGTGCAGCAAAGTTTAACAGTTTAAATTCCAGACAGTCCAAAGTCCAAACAGTTCAAGGTTCAAGCAATCCAAAGTTCAAGAAGATCAAGTGCTAACTCGCCGACGACTTAAGAATTTTTCCTACGGGTTAAGTTAAATCATTGGCTCTCTGGCTAACTCGTCCGCAATCTAAGGATTATGAGGCGAGTTAAGTTAAGTCGCTCCAATTTTAAGTCGTTGATGTTTTAACTCGACAGTACTTTGAGTCGTAAGTCATGGAAAAGAGGAAAAGCTTCAGTTCAAAGCAGTGAGAAATTCTCTAAGTCCTGACTCGGCCATGACTCAGAGCTTAAGTCGTAAAGGTCGCTAGGTCGGTCTATAGTTAAATCGCAAAGATCACTGGGTCGCATAAAGTTGCTAGGTCGTACCCGAGGCAATATCCCACTCTAATTGGCCAACTTACTCCTAACCCGTCTACCTTCTAACTCCTAACCCGTTAACCCAATAACCTCTCAATCAACAACAACCCTAGTCCTATCACACCACTGAATCGCCACAAATCGCAAGTCGACTTGAGTCAAATCAAACAGCCCTGAGTCCATCGATAACCAATGCAGCAATACTTGCACGGCTAAAGGGGGTGAATCGGAGGTGAAGGACGGGGCTCGTAGATTGACGATGTTCGATGATTGAAAAAGAAGCAGGATCGCTTACGTAGTGTGATGCTAGAGAGAATCGGAAACGAATCAATGAGGAATCGCCGTAGGGAGCTCGGAGAAATGCTAATGGCAGATGCGACTTGGGAGATAGGTAATGAGAAGAAAGAAGAGGAAGAAACGACTCAAGTCCTTTATATCTCAGGGCAGCGGGACCCGAATCGGCACACGCGAGTTAAGGAAAGTCGAAGTACATGACCTACGACTTAGGCGTGTACTTCGAGGGGCAAATGTTAACCCTCGTTTTGTTAACGACTTAAGAGAAACAACGAACTAAAGGACTGGACGACTTAACGAGTCAAGAACTGGACGACTTAACGAGTCAAGGACTGGACGACTTAACGAGTCAAGGACTGGACGTCTTAACGAGTCAAGGACTGGACGACTTAACGACTTAAGAAAGTTAAGACCTAATTACTCAAGAGATGTCACGACCTAACAAGGAAACGAGTTAACGACTTAAGGCAATCCGCGACTTAACGACCTAAGCTACTAACCCGTTCAGGGAGGTCAGGTGTGAGCAGGATGAACCGTAACTCATATCCCTTAAGTCGCAACCTTCGACTTACGGCCTAACTTGGGTTGTGAGCGACTTAAACAAACAAACGAGATGCCGCTTCTTATTTAACACCATTACTTCCTAGCCCGTCAGCGAGTTAGGACTTCTATTATTATTCGAAATGAGCAAGCCAACCAGTTGAACCACGACCCACGACTTAGTTTGAGTCAGCCACGACCTAAGGCTACCGAGTTAAAATCCAATGCCGTGACACTTATGCCGCTTCACTGATACTGTTACCCGCTAAGTCGGCCACGACTTACGACTTATCTTAAGTCGGTCATGACTTAGGACTTGGCAAAAATTCCTGTCCAGACTTCTCTATAAATACAGCGCTACCTTCAACATGAAGGGGACTTTTGGCCGATCATTTTCTGAAGCGTCGTTACTCTGCAGAATTCACAACTCATTCAACACTTGAAGAACTCCAAACATTCAAGACACTACAACAAGCTTCGGAAGAAATCTTGCACATCCGACACGGATTCAACAAGTTTCATCATCGAAGTTTGAGCTATGAGTCTAGAGTGTTTTTGTGATCAAAGTGTATTGTATTTTGAAAGTGCATTGTATCATCTTGTAACCAAAATCAGTAATAAAAGAATATAAAGTGGACGTAGGCTTAATTACGAGCCGAACCACTATAAAACTATTGCCTCTTTACTTTTCTGCTATTTTCAGCTTATATTATGTTCCCGTACCAACGGGTGGTGCTTTCACATTATTATTACACACACCGGGTGTTAGCGTTCACTTTTCAGCGTTAACATTAGTTAACCCAAATATATCCCAAAAACCCATTAATTTTAGATTCACTTCCTTTTTATGATTTAAAATCCTTATTTATCAATTTCATATTTTATTTTCAATTTCCCTTTTTACTTCCCAAACTATTTAAATATTAAACTTAAAAATAATTTCTTTATACATAAAACAATATCGCTTAAGTTCTTTAAAAAAAAACTTTATTCACATTTATTAAAAAACTCTATTTTTCCCATATTCCGGAATTAATAAATAGGATTTTAAAATCAAACTATTTATTTATTTTATTTTTCAAATTCATTACTTTTAATTTATCCAACTTCACCATAAATATTTTACTTAAAATTTCCTTTTTATTTTCCTTTAAAAATTCAATATTCATATTAATGGTATTTTAAACGTCAAAAATCTATCCAGCAATACCATAGCATCTAATAAAATTCAATTTCTGATATAATCTATCATAGATTAAATCATATCACTGAATATGAAAAAAAATTCAACATTTTTTGGAATCCCGTTGGATCCCTCAAACCTGTTTTCCCTGCATCCATTGATGTTAATACAATATAAAAATACCAATCCCACTTCGAGGGGATATTGCGGTATATAGGGTCATCCGCTAATATGTTGGGCGCATAGGGTCTCATCCGCTATATATATGCGGGAATATCAATCGCACCAATATATATACTGTTGTATATAATATAAAACCGGGACTAATAATAATTATCAAATTAAATTAGTCAACCAATAATTAATTTTATCTATTTAAAATTAATTATGGAAACCCAAAGTTGAGTGAGATTGACTCACTTTTAATTTCCAGTCGCTTCCGCGTTTGAATTTATCTGAAAATTTCAGAAGTTCCAATTTCATTCAATCCAGCTTCCATGCGTCGCATTGGTCGATACGAAAGCAACGCAACAAACCGCATCTCGATTGGACCTCAAATGAACGAGATATGGAATTTAAAATCTAGCGATTTTATTGTAAGCAATAAATTTTATAATTTAAATTTTCAAAAGAAAACCCAATACACACTTAACAAACCCGGCCCACTTACCTTCTTCTTCTTCCCTTTCTTCGATTTGCCTGCAACTCTTTCCCCCTCGTGCATGCATGTACGCACGACCACCGCACACACGAAAACGAACCAGCCCACCTCAACAATCTCCTCTTCAATCTCGCGTCACACCCGCCTCCTCTGACAACCATCTCGATCATCGTACGTCGCTGCGATCTCCTGCTTTTTGAAGGCGAACCAAAATGTCATAGCTTGCAATAGTTAGTAGCACACCACGAAAATTTTCCACAAGCTGCTATCTCACGCGAGCAACCCAACACAATCGACCCCAAAGCCTAACGTTGCCCCAAATCCTCCCATATCCAAACCATAGCATCGAAACCGCAGTTGAGCACTGTCGAGGTCTCCAAATCTCGATCGCACCTCCCAAAACCCAAACCAGATTAAAGCTAATGAGAAAATAAGATTTTTACCAATTTGTTTCGTGATTTTTAACCGAGTATTTAATGAGAAAATAATTTTGGAAGTTAGGCATTTTTTTCTCTTTCTCTTTTGGCTGTTATGACATGAAGAGGGGACGTGATATGAAAAGGAGGGAAGTGTGTTTGAATTAGCTTGCCACAGTGATTTGAAGAGAGGTTAAAAGTGCTGATGTGAAACTTCTGTTAAATCCATTTATTATTTAAATTTAAATCGTCTCGAATTCGTAGCTTAAAATTTTGACCTCCTATCGAGGTGTGCCGCTAGGTGTTCATAATGTTATACCCCTATTCTGAACACGATGGAAAAGGTTTCGAGGCCTAATTCAATCGTATGGAGAAGATAGCTTTTTGGACCCAATTATTATATTGAATTTTCCATATAAATTTCAGCCCTTTTATATCCCGTACGGCCATACGATAACACAAAACGTTACGAAATTTGAAATCCGATAATAATATACTATTACGGATTCAATGGAACTAGTTTCTTTGAAATACGAGACTGTGCCTCGAAAGGCTATTTTTAATATCAATTTAAACAATATATGTTTAAAACTGAACAAATCACTTTTAAATTCAATTTAAAACTTTTATTATCTTCATTATTATCAATAAAAATTTTATAAGCCATTAAATTATTTTTAACAATCTTACAACTCTAGATTCAATATTTTAGCCAATTTCTAATTATTAAATCCAATAATTAAATTATCCGATAGATAGTTATATTTGAAATTCAAGTTAAAAATTAACTTTTAAATATTTAAAGTCAATTAAATATCTCAATTTCAAATATCCAAAACTCTAGGTCGTTACATTCCTTCCCCCTTATAAGAATTTCGTCCCCGAAATTGCCAGGTAAGAAGAATGGTCGAAAACCCGTTTACCATTTCCAAAACCCAACAGTTTAAACAATCTTTCCCAAATCAATTTATTGAAACACACTATCACTTTTCTAATTTCCAAATCCATCCATAGATTACAACCAATATTATTCCCTCAATCATAAAATTATAATTTAAAACCAAATTTTAAATTATCAAAATTTTCTTCAAGTTTTTCAAACTCCTTAAATTTTCGAAAAATTTCGCCAACGTCTTCTTTGCGAGGCTAAATCCGAAAAACTACAAACTCCCTCTACGGTCCCAAATTATGAAAAGAAAACAAAATCCAAGTTGCTAAATCAGAAAATCATCAATTTCATACAATAATTTAAACACATACCTTTTTCTCGGGCAATTTAAAATTTTCTTCTAAAATTGAAGACATCAATTTAGCTTTTGCTTTTAAATAGATGCACCTTACTTACCAATAATATCCAATCACATAATTCAAAATCATTTTATTTATTTCTTTAAAATATTTTCTTTACTTAAGCCCGTACGATGTACATATATCATCTGTACACCATAACAACTCTGATCGCTCACTCGATCACACAATTTCACTTCCAAACTAGTATCGTTCACACGACTCTCTAGTGCGGATTCAGATCTGGTCCCTTGATCAGAAACCGTCATTCTCCTTGCATAGCCATATACTATGATAGAGAATTTCCAGAATCAATCAAAAATCCATATTTAGGGTTCGCCATCAAAAATCGAGTGAAAAATCCTAACTCGGATCGATATAAATTATCTCGAAATTCTGTGCTTGAATATGGATCGAATAGTTATGCAAATAAAATAATATACGTACAACATACGTATTAATTTCCAATTGATTATTAGCTATATCAATTTCTTTCTATTCACATTTACCTTCACAACCACTTTTATTTATTTACCTTTATTTGATCTGCATTCAAATATTTTCTTATTATATTCCTTAAGTACCAATTTTACTTAAGGATTCACCATTAACCTTCTTAAGTTTATGATAAATATTTTATACAACTTCTTATATTTATTTTCGCTTCATCACTTAAGCTTTTATATCCATTTTCATTCAAATTAAATTTTTAATTCCATTTGAACTCAATTTACTCTACAATTTTTTTAAATATTCTATTTTGTTGACCATATCTCAACCAATATTTGATTCATTAATTTGTCTCAATTCTCAATCAAATTTTATTTCCAAACCTTTATTTTATTTAGTCCACCCAAACAAATCCTTCAATTTCACATTATTTAAATTAAATATTATTCCAATATTCAGTTTCAATTCCATTTACATACAAATTAAATTAATTTGTTCATCCACTAATTATTTCCAACTTAATAAATTCTATTTCAATAACTATTCCGTTTAGCCTGCTTAGGCTAAATTTCCCAAAATTCACTCTTATTTAAGTTAATTTAAATTAAATTTCACTCCACAAAATCAAATTTCAAAAGTTCTTAAGTTATCAAACTTACTAATATTCTATTCACCAATTCCTTCCAATTCACTTCATTTAATTGGTTTGCTTTACTAATTTATTTCATTATCACATTTACTTTTATTTAACTCTTCTTAAGTTAAATTTTATTCCAATAACCAAATTCCAAAT
This sequence comes from Allium fistulosum, assembly GCA_030737815.1. Lineage (NCBI taxonomy): Eukaryota > Viridiplantae > Streptophyta > Magnoliopsida > Asparagales > Amaryllidaceae > Allium > Allium fistulosum. The sequence goes on along the minus strand of CM060905.1, from coordinate 726,439,651 downwards.
TTTATAAGTTTTCAAACTTATTTATATTCCATAACATTTTTAAATAAACTCCTAGAGTTTAAACAATTTCTTAATCATTCAAAATCATTTTTGAAATCATATATACCCAAAATCCTTTTGTATATCAGATTATTCCTTTGCATTTTAAAATCCAAACCAGTTTCACAATACAACTCCAATCCAAAACATTCAGGTTGCAATTCCTCCCTTAGAAACTCGAAAATGAAAATTGATGATGTTGCACTCATCACCGAATTTATTTTCCACCGACCGAAGTGAGTTCAGTGCTTTTTATCCATTAAAAAAACATTCAAATATTTTTATTCCAAATCTCAATAGATTACATTTCCAATTCAAATTATTTCCAAATAATATCACTTTTATTTTTCGAGACTTTGGAAAACATTTCAAAACTAAAGGGAATTAAATTCCCAAACTCCCAAATTTCAAATCCTTTAAATCTATATTTAAACATTCCTCTAGGGTTTTATTCTATTTCAAATTATAAATCACTTTTATAATCTCATATTTACAAACTCCATTTTGTTATATGAATTAATTTCTTAATTTTTGGTTATAATATCAACTTCTTATTCAATTTCCACAACAGCAATGATAATTATTTAATATTATCATTTCCTAACAACCAAGCACACCAAAAAAACTATAATAATTTATGAAAATTATTCCTTTTATATATAAAAATAATTTGGGTAAAATTAATTCATTCACCCCATTTTAAAACAATACTATGTCGAATTGTTCTGTTATAGTGCTTAGAGATCCTTATCAATAACGTTAATTACTCGTATTGACCAAAATCCATAAGCCACTAAACAAATTTATCAACATAATATAAAACAGTTTTATATTCACTAACAAATACGCGCTCACATCTATTAATACACTCAAACTCATTCTAGGGTGCTACTGACCCTATCTTCGATGAGCAATCCCCACCAAAGCCAAGGTTCTCGCTTAACCTTCAACTTTGATACGAAGTGTCAAGGCTCGGATTTCGAAGCTCGAAAATAGACATCAATACGTCCACTGTATAACATGACGAACAATCGAATGCCGGAAATACCAGATCGTTAGGGAAAAGAGGAAAGAGACAAAAGAAGGAAATAGAAATAACAACACAGAATCTCACAATCATAGCGGAACAATATATAATAGATAACAATAGATCTTTATACAAAAAGAACTGTAACTATTAATTATACATTACATCATCAGAGTACAATACATCGACAATAGACACCGGACAATTATAATAACTTGTCCTCAAAAATGCTGAATATACAGCCTACAATACACAGCGGAATAAAATCAAATATGTGTAATACATCTTCGCCATCCAACTCGTCTCCTGAGCTCCATAACATCCTATCCTTAATCTGTAATACTCGATCCTACCCAAGCATTATAATAAACTAACACCCGAGTCAGTCTGGAAAACCATTGTGAGAAAACACGCCCAAATTTAATTATTAAAGTTATCGAAAACCTTTGAAAAACAAGGGTATCTCGTAAGACCACGCCACAAATAAACACGACGGGTTTTTACCTTACGATAACCAAAAACATTTCATATCAAATCCTCTGATATGATAATAGTGTCTAAGTATACTTATTCAAATAGCTGAAATGCTTGCATCTCACGTTTCAACACAGTTGGGCACAATCAAAACCGTACGGCGCTTATTGGAGAATGGATTCCATATGAATGACTAGGCACTGCGGTATCGCATGTCACAGTACGCGTATAGAACAACATACCGAGGACCACGCCAGGATCCCCTGCTACATAAGACCCGACCATCCCTAACCTGGATAGACCGAATATGCTATCACCCCGGGTACTCCCACCCTTTTTCGAGCTCCTTCCATATACTGTAGTAATAAATAATATCCGAGGTTATCTAGGAAGCTGATAAACATACCCTAATTGGGTACTGCACACTTAATCTTGCTGCGTCTCCCCTGCTTTTCAGTCATTCCCGGTAGATGAGGCTAGAGGCTACGATTACCTGTTTAAGTAATTGTCACTTAGAATACTCATTATCCTCCGTTGACAATGTTATGATATCATTTATCCATACAAGTCCGTTACGGGTTCGAACGGGACTGAAGGCACTATTCCTACAACATCCATTTTTGAATAATCCTCATGATTAGTAGCGATTAGCCCTTGCACTTCACTGCTCCATCTTCGAATCCATGCTATTGTTTTCACGTCGAAAAGATACTCGTTGGATCAAAATGGTTTTCGAATAACAAATCTGATCCCGGTCTCTTCGTAACAACGTTCGATATTTCTGGTAAACTCAACCCCGATTCTTTAGGAAATACAGAAACAAAAATAAGATCGAAGATTATCTCCTAACCGTTAGTGGATGGATTTCCTTATAAACGTCCAAGAAGAACAAAACAAGTTTAAACGTACAGTATTGCACCTCGAATGGTAACTGTACCATATAATTCTCGTATTTCTCCTAGATATTTCCAGATTTATATTTGGGTCCATAGTTAATAGTCGGTTATTTAACTATCAAATAACAATCATTCAACCAAATATTTCATTTTCCATTAGAAACACTAAACCTCGTTTTTATTTAATTCTAATAATTTAAATCTCTTTATCACCTATATATATACTTACCTTATCGAGTTAAGTAAATTCACCAAAACTATTCTTTCAAACATATTTGGAAAACCTTAAAAATAATTTGGAAAGTGCCACTGCGGTATCAATCCATGGGTTCACAGCTCAATGGTTACGTCCCTATCCTAGAGAAATTCAAGACTTAACTGCAGGCACTCACTGCCTCCGATTACGCCATGCAGGTTTACCAAAACTTTCCGAAAACTTTATTTTAAAATTTTTCAAAATAATGCTTATGAAATTTCTATAATAATTTCCCAATTTAAATTTAGGCAATTACACTTTAAAATAAAAAGTTACCATATAATATAATATTAAATAATTTACCCCTTTAAAATAATAATACTGGTTAATTCTTTAAATAAAAATTTACTTAATATCAACCATTTATAAAACTACTAAATTAATACTTAAATATACTTGAAGCAATTTTAAAATAACTAAATAATTACTCTTCTGAAATATTCCTTAACACTTTTAAATTTCTAGTTAATACATAAAAATCCTTCTTTTAAAATAGACTTAACTCTTCTGGAAAATATATTTCCAGCTCCACTATAGCAAGTCTAATTATTTATAAATCCCTCTCGATTTATTTCCAGCTTGATTTACATTCCAATTCCGTAAATTTCCTTTTCACATCTCCAAAATTAAAACTACTATTTATGTTTAAAACAACTTACCCATCTCCTTATAAATTCCCACCGTGAATTTATAATTTCAAATTATCCACTGATAATTACTTTACTTTATTTTATAAACTTCGTTTATAATTCCCTGTCTCATTTACCATTTATAACGGTTTCACAACACTTAATCAGTTTTAAATCGATTTTCTAAATTAAATTACATTTTTAATTAATTTCTTAGTTAACCCAAATATATCCCAAAACCCACTAATTTCAGATTCATTTCCTTTTTATGATTTAAAATCCTTATTTAAATCTGGAACATCAATTTCATATTTAATTTTCAGTTTGCCTTTTTACTTCCCAAACTTTTTAAATATTAAACTAAAAAATAATTTCTTTATACTTAAAACAATATAGCTTAAGTTCTTAAAAAACCCCTCTATTCACATTTATTAAAAAACTCTATTTTTCCCATATTTCGGAATTATTAAATAGGATTTTAAAATCAAAGTACTTAATTTTTTTACAAATTCATTACTTTTAATTTATCCAACTTCACTATAAATATTTTACTTAAAATTTCCTTTTTATTTTCCTTTAAAAATTCAATATTCATATTTATGGTATTTTAAATATCAAAAATCTATCCAGCAATAACATAGCATCCAATAAAATTCAATTTCTAATATAATCTATCAAAGATTATTCAATAAAACATATCGCTAAATATGAAAAAAAATTAAACATTTTGAGGAATCCCGTTGGATCCCTCCAACCTGTTTTCCCTGCATTCACAAATGTTAATACAATAAAAAATACCAATCCCACTTCGAGGGGGATATCGCGGTATATAGGGTCATCTACTATTATGTGGGGCGCATAGGGTGTCATCCGCTATATATATGCGGAAATATCAATTACTCCAATATATATATACTATTAAATATAATATAACATCCGGACTGATAATAATTATCAAATTAAATCAACCAACAAACAATTAAATTTATCAATTTAAAATTAATTACGGAAATCCATAGTTGAGTGAGATTGACTCAATTTTAATTTCTAGTCGCTTTTGCGTTCCGGTTCCAATTAAATCCGAATGCGTTTGAATTTATCTAAAAATTTCATAAGCTCCAATTTCATTCAATCCAACTTCCATGCGTCGCATTCGTCGATACGAACGCAACGCAACAAACCACATGTCGATTGGACCTAAAGTGATTGAGATATGGAATTTAAAATCTAGTGATTTTATTGTAAGCAATAAATTTTATAATTTAAATTTTGAAAAGAAAACCCAATATCCACTTAACAAACCCAGCCCGCTACCTTCTTCTTCTCCCTTTCTTCAATTTGCCTGCAACTCTTTCCCCCTTATGTATGCGTGCAAGCACGGCCACCGCACACACGAAAATGAACCTGCCCACCTCAACAATCTCCTCTTCGACCCCTTGTCACACCCCCCTCCTCTGACAACTATATCGATCATCGTACGTCGCCGCGATTTGCAGCTTTTTGAAAGCGAACCCAAATGTCGCAGCTTGCAATAGTTAGTCGCGCACCACAAAAATTTGCCACGAGCTGCTATCTCACGCGAGCAACCCAACGCAATCGACCTCATAGCCTAACGTTGCCCCCAAATTCTCCCATACCCAAACCCTAGCATCGAAACTGCAGTTGAGCACTGTCGAGGTCTCCAAATCTCGATCGCACCTCCCAAAACCCATACCAGATTGAAGCTAATTCGAAAATAAGATTTTACCAAATTGTTTCATGATTTTTAACCAAGTATTTAACGAGAAAATAATTTTTGAAGTTAGCCATTTTTTTCTCCTTCGCTTTCGGCTGTTATGAAATGAAGAAGGGACATGAAATGAAAAAGAGGGAAGCGTGATTTAATTAGCTTGCTACCGTGATTTGAAGAGAGGTTAAAAGTGCTGATGTTAAACTTTTTTCAAATCCATTTATTATTTAAATTTAAATCGTCTCGAATTCGTAGCTTAAAATTTTGACCTTCAATCAAGGCATGCCACTAGGCGTTCATAATGTTATACCCACATTCTGAACACGATGGAAAAGGTTTCGAGTCCTAATTTGATCGTATGGAGAAGATAGCTTTTTGGACCCAATTATTATACTGAATTTTTGATATAAATTTCAGTGCGTTTATATGCCGTACGGCCAAATGATAACTCCAAACGTTACAAAATTTGAAATCCGATAATAATACACTATTATGGATTTAATGGAACAGGTTTCGTCGAAATCCAAGAACGTTCCCCGGAAGGCTATTTTTAAATATCAATTTAAACGATATATTTTTTAAACTGAACAAATCACTTTCAAATTCAATTTTAAAACTTTTATTATCTTAATTATTATCAATATAAATTTTATAAGCCTTTAAATTATTTTTAACAAGCTTAAAACCCCAAATTCATTATTTTTGCCAATTTCTAATTATTAAATCCAATAATTAAATTATTCGATAGATATTTATATTTGAAATTCAAGTTAAAATTTAACTTTTAAATATTTAAACTTAGTTAAATATTCCAATTTCCAATATCCAAAACTCTGGGTCATTACACATTAATTTTTACTTGCATGTGTGGGCTTGGCGAACTCGAAGTAGGGTTTAGGATTGTTTGCGTTTGGCCTCGGTTTTATGGCAATGGCGACGAGAGGATGGACATGGAGGCGTGCACACCAGGGGGAAAAGGTAGAGGAGGTGCTGGCGATGATTTAGGTGAAGTCTGGTGATGGTTGATGGAGTATTGTGGCGAGGCGATTTGGTGGACTCGGTTTTGTTCGGTTTTGGTTTAAAAGTTTGCATTTCGAACTAAGGCACGGCTGAGGTTCCAGGTGGATGGACGTGGATGTGGGGTTGTGGGCGATGAGTGAGGGGGGTCGGCGGCATGGAACGGTGGCCAGAAGTTGAGTTCATGTGCTCACATATGCACACAGTTTCATGCACGGTAACCTGGAACAAATGAAATACGAGAGGGGAGAAGGAAATACTAGAGAGAAGGGGAAGAGAAGGGTTTGGGCCGGTGAAACATGGGCCGGTTTTTCATTGGTTTGGTTTGGGTTAATGCAAAGTGAAATTAAATTAATTATTTTATTAAAAATCTATAAGTTTTAAATAATATTCCTTCTCCATATTAAATCAAATCGACACACAAATTTTTGCATCAGAACCCTATCGTCATGTACTTCCATATGAACTAATACCGTCAAGTTTTCTACAAATGTCAAAATTTAATGATGTATAATAATTGGAAGTTAACGAATAAGAAATTTCTTATTTGATTAATTATACGCTAATTAATAAATTAATTGTTAAATGAACTTTATAATTTTAAATTAATTAAGAATAAGTTATTTTATTTAATTCTTTGATTAACGAGTAATCTGGATTAAAAATATAATTTGACTCGGTAAATTGGAACCATTTCATTTTGAATTGTAAATTGATTCAATATTAATTATATATTATTGACTGAGTTAATGATCTATGCTTTGGCCGATGCTTCCTTTGGATATTGTTTCCAATTATTACTGTTAGTGCCATTAAGTAGCCAAACAAATAAAAATAGATAGAATAAAATGTTGACACGTTTTATTGGAAGTAAATCGACTTGTACTGATCACTATTATGAATTTCAGATAATATGATGATTTCAAACGAATTAATTTCGATGGACAGGTCATGATAAAGTAAACATATGGAATGAATTTCCATATGTGAATATTGACACCCTTATTGTAGAATTGTTTATTTTAAACAACTTGGATTTTAAAAATTTATCGTTTTGGATTCGATGAGACCGGGATCGGATACTAGCTTTATCCAAAAACCACTTCGATCTATTATCCACTACAAGCCTGTACGGTTTTGATTAAGGAGCCTAGTATGCTAGAATTTAATTAATGTAACAATTTCGACTATTTTGATAAGTATATGTACTTAGACACTGTTATAATATCACTTGATTTTCTATAAAACTGTTTTGGTTATCGTAAGATAAAAACCCGTCGTGTTTTTGTGTGGCGCGGTCTTACGAGATACCTTTGTTTTCAAAGGATTTTGATAACATTAATAATTCAAATTGAGTGTGTTTTCTCACGTTGGTTTTCTAGACTGACTCAGGTGTTATTTTATTATAATGCTCGGGTCGGACCGAGTATTACAGATTCAGGTTAGGACGCTATGAAGCTCAGGAGACGAGGTGGATGACAGAGACGTATTCTCGTACTTGTTATTTTCCGCTGTGTTTGTAGACTATATGGTTAGCACTGGTGAGGACAAGTTATTATTACTGTCCCGACTGATTTGTTGATTGTTGTATTCCGATGGTTGTATGTATATTAACTGATATAGATCCTTGTGTATAAAAATATGTTATTATATATTATATTTTGTTCCGCTGTGATTGTGAGATTCTATGTTGTTGATTCTATTTTCTTCTACCTTTTTATTCTTCACCCCTAATGATTCGGTATTTCTGTCACTCGATTGCTAGGCATGCTATACAGTGAATGTCACAACCCGAAATTTTCGACTTTCGAAAATTCGACATCGATACTCACTTTATCGACTGCCGAGAAATCGAACGCCGGAAACTCCAATAGTGAGGGTTTTAGAAAGAAGAAGTAGAAGAAAAAGAAAACAGAAGAAAGAAAGAAGAAGGACAACAGAACAAGAGAACAGCAACAGAAACAGAACAATATCAGAATCTTACACATCGCAGCGGAACAATATATATATATAATAGATAAATGAATAATCTCTAAAACAAAGAACTATATCATTTTATACATACATCAATCAGAGTCAATATACAACAATGGACAGTTATATAACTTGTCCTCATACAGAATACACAGCGGAATAAATACTATCAGATACAAATACTACGTCTCGCCATCCAGCTTATCTCCGAAGCTCCAGAATATCCCGAATATCCTGATAATATAACTCTAGGCTGCCCGTGTGGAAATTGGTGGGCACCCAGAGTTTAGAAGGGAACAATAAACTCCAAGTCAGTCATGGTGACTGGTGTGAGATCGTAAAACAGTTATTCTTTAAAACACAACAGGAAAATTTTAAAGTCAATTCGAAATGCTTTTGGAAAATGAAACTACCATAAGACCTCCCGCCACACACACAATGCAAACGCAGAATTGGAGGAGATTTCTTCTTATGATATTCAAAGATGCTTACTACGCAAAATCAAATCATTTTTGATATTATTATTAGTGCATAGTGTAGAAAACATTTCGAAAGTATAATATTAATCTTAGCCAGCATAGGCATTCCGCACTTATGCCTACTATAGCTACTATGTTCAATAGCAGGTTACCGCCACATTCCATAGCAGGTAATACAACTAAAACCGTACAAGTCACGTATTGTTTCTTTGGATTTCCAACAAATGGTCAGGCTAAGGAACTTCCTTTTCCACGATGGGTACGTCCCTGGAATAGACGACCCGAGAACCTAACCGGATCTCTGCCAACACAAGGCCGGGTTACCTCTGCAAAAATAGGTAACTACTGACACGCGTATGCCATCCCCCGATCGTCACCGATCTTCCCGAGGATCCCCGATTCGCAACAAACCACATAGATAATAATAATGCAGTAACCACATAGGTTAAGTATCTGGGCTCCATACCATGATACCACCTTTATCCAGAAGGAATGACATACACTAAGGGGCGCTACTCCCTAGAACCTTGCTGCATCCTTCCTGTTTCGACCATTTCCGGGGTGTGAGGCTCGACGAAGTCTCGTCCACAAAGCTACGCTTTCTCAAAAAAAACCCTGCTTCGGGTCAAACAAAATGATCAACCTATGATCACAAAGATATAAGATCAAACAAATGATCATATCACAAATGATCAAACACTGATCATTTCACAGCAACACTCAATATGCCACGTTACCAAATTGGGATATATCGCTGATGAATTTCAACTACATAACCTCTGAGCTCGTACGTCTCAGAGAAGGGTGTTAAGCTAAGAGAATAAATTCTCCGCCACCAACAGAAATGTATTTGAAAGAAATCAGCTTTATATCTCAAATTGTAACGTCAGACAAACAATCCATACAAGTCTGTTCCGGGATCGAACAGAAGCGAAGGCACTTCTCACGAAGCCCTTGCAAATCCGAATAATTTTCAATCACTTCAGGACTTCCCGTCACTAAGGGTGATAAAACCTCTAAATCGAAGATCAGTCGATGTAGAGTAACTCGACGGTAATCCTTCCGTTTTCAAAAATATCCGGTCTTCAACACCGGTCTTCAAATGCAATTCATAACGACGTATCACATATTCGGAATGGGTTATACGACCCCATGGTCCTTTCCCGGCTAACCCGAATAGTGAGCGATTATTTAAAAACAAGTGTGGCATTCAAAATCATCCAATTCACAACAAATACCTATCTAAAGGTAATTATTGATAGTCGGTTATTTAACTATCAATGAAGATGCGCAACATCACCAGATTCCAAATAATTTTCCAAATTATTTATTTTCCAAAATATCTTTTACTAGATATAAAATTTCCACACTTCAAAAATAAATCAACGTTTATTTTTCTATACAGTTTCCATTTCCTTTATAAATTCCATAGTGAATTTATATCTTTCAAAATATCTACTGATATACAGTTTTCAATCGATTTCACATATTCACTTTCGATTTATCTTTAAGAAGATAAATTCTCAAAAACATTTCATTTCATTTTGGAAAAGCAATTCCATTCTTATTAATAATAAGAAATTCACAAATCTTTTATTTTCAACACTTGGAAAATATTCGATATACTTAAATCAAATTAAGTATATATTTCATTCTTTAAGAAAATATTCTTTTAACACATTTATTTGGGTCAAAACGAATGTTACGTAAAACATCGTTACGACGACCCAAAATCGCTAGTATAGGGATTCGAGAATTTAGATAGATATGTAAATCCCAATACTACATCAAAACATTTCCTTTCGGAAATCATTTACTATAACAACAGTGTTATAGTCCACCATTTCCTTAAATTACTCGAAAACGTCTATTTCAACAAGAACTGCGGAAATCTATGCTTTCGATTCATAATACATTTTAAAACATCTTTAAAAATGTTTAACTTCAATTTTAAAATATTACTTCTTCAAAAATTAATCCATTTTACTAAACAATATATTCACTGTCCAAAATCGTGAATATAATTTACTTAACCCCATTTCAATCATTTCTACACATTTTTATTTCAATGAAAATTCGCCATTCAAAATCGTAAATATATCTTCTTAAATAATCTTCTATATTAAATTTATCACATTCAATCTATTTTCGAATTTATAAGCACGTTTATAAATTCTATTTCTCTTTTTAATAACAACTTCGACTTATAAACCTTCTTTTATCAACTTCTATATTTAACTTATCAAAATAAGTGACTTTGGGTTTATAAACAACTTTTATAAATTTTAATTCTATTTATAAAAGCTTCAATACCAAATCAATTTCAATATTGATTCCTAATTTTATTTTCAACGTTTGAATAAAATTTCCATATTGATTTCTCAAAACTTCATTTCTAAATATTAAATCAATTACAGATTGATTTCAAATTTTATTTACCACTACTAAAATAAATTCCTTATTTTTCTCAAATTATTCAATATTCTGTTTTAAATGGATTCTTCAAATTGAAATCATTTTTCATTGATTTCACAACTTATTTCAATTTACCAATTTAATTTCAAACTGAATTTCCAACTTATCTTCTTTTAAATAAATTCCTTTTTAAGAAAATAAATTTCAATCGTTTCTTTCAATCTATTTAAAAATCCAAATTTAAATTAATTTCTTCAATTTAAAATCACTGTTTTATGAAATCCATTTATTTAGCATTTTGATTTATTCTGGAATTTATTCAATACGATTATAAAAATTTACTTTTTTATACTTTAAAAATTCCTTTCTTCAAAATTTCTTAAATTTCAAAAATTGATTCACTTAGAAATTTTCTACTTGAATTTCAAAAATTCAATTTCGTTTATCTTTGGAATTCAATGATGTCGAAACATCCATTCAGCTAAATTTTAGCTTTCAAAGAATTTCCAGATATCAATATGATTAATAGCATCACTATAAAATCATTCACAGATTCATATCACAATAGAAATAAATTCAATCAATGTGAGGGGTCCAGTTGGATCCCTCCAACCTGTTTCCCTGCATCCAAAGATGTTAGCACAATACCAATTCCGCTCCAGTACGGAATTATCGCGGTATATAGGTTTTTATAAATCCGCTTACTAACGGCGCAATAGGGTCTCATCCGCTATACGAGGCGGGAAATCATCAATCCAATATATACATATGCCAATATGTATATACTGCTATATATATAGATATATCCTAACATATCTAATATCACATCCAAACAGTCAATCAACAATCAAGAACTGTTTAATCCAAAATTTCCTTCGAGTGAGAAAAATCTCACCTTAGCTTTTAATTTGCCATCCATTTCCATTTTGATCATTTCTTCTTGATTTTTAACCTTGTATAAATAATTATACAATTCGTTAATATTCGAAATAAATCGAACAACCAATTACCGTTTAATAGTTTTGATTAGCTGATAATTTTATTTAAATCAATTTCCTCCTTAAACAAATTTGTTTAACTAGAATTTTAGTTCAAAACTAATTTTCTTTAAATCTTCTCCTTTACCCAATTTTATTTATTTAAAATATTTTCTTAAAAAAATTCACAGTAATTCATTTTACTGTCAATATACAATATTTAAATTAATTTCTCCAAGTTTAAATCAATTAACCAATCAATATTTATTTTCTTTTTTTCTTTTTCCTATACATAACAGAAATTTACCCTTCTTCATACATAAATGTAAATATTCTTCAACTAAAATAAATTAGCATATAAAGTTTACTGATGATGAATTTTCTATTACTGATATATACACATATAAATTTTAATTAAAACAAATAAAACACAATTACCTCCTAGCTCGATTTCTCTGCCACTGTTCGTGACTCTAGCCTCGACAATGACCACGCGATGCTCACTTGCTCGACCCCGCGAAAGTCGCTGCCACTGAAGCCCTAGTCGCATAAGAGCCTACTGCCATGCGGCCTTCCCCCACCAGCGCGACCTGATTTCCCCCCTCGAGCTCGCGAAAATTGCTTCGCAACCCACGCCGTTGCCGATGAACTTACGACCACCACCACTTCTCCTTATTACCATCCCCCTTAACCCCCAAATTGACTCCGCGCTGCCGCTGCCATCAACTCGCGAGCGCCTCTGCCCTCATCGTCGCCACCTCGCGAAGTCCTAGGCGACTCAAACGAACTCGAGTGCTCTTCCCCAAATACGTGCGACCGAAGCCCCTCGCGATTGTGATCACGCGAGCAAATCCCCAAATCCCCTTCGACTGTTCACCATTTCAATCCTATACGCGCGTGATGCGTTCAGTGATTCGAACTCGCTTCCCATCTCCCCTTCGCACGTGCCTGCTGACGCGCCGCCGTCGCGAATTCGTACGCGATTTCGATTTCGTGATGATTTAAAAGAGATGGAGGAGAGGAACGAGAGAGAGGGAGAGAGACCAGTGGTCATTGTTAGTTTTTTTTTTCTCGCTTTCATTTGAACTGACGAAGGAGAGTATTTGATATCGAGGGAGGTATGGGTTTCACGTTTTAGTATCGTGATTTTAGGCGAGATTCACGGAAGAGTATCGTGCCAGCTTTTCTTCTGATGTCGGCAAGAATTTAAATTGTAAAAAATTAAATTGAATTTGATGAAATCCTCAATGCGTTTATCTATCGTGTGCACACATAGCAAGTCCGAAAAATACGAAATTCGAAATCCGATATCAGTTCAATATTCCGGATCCAATGGAACTGGTTTCGTCGAATTCAGAGACTGTGCCTCGGAACGCTATTTTTAAATATCGATACGAACGATAATTTTCAAAACTGAACAAATCGTTTTCAAATTCGATTCTGAAGCTTCCGTTATCTTCAGTAATATCAATACGAATTTTAAAAGCTTTCGAAATATTTTTCTTCAACTTTAAATTGAAGATACAAATTTTTATTCAACTTCCGATCGATTAAATTTTAAAGTTCAATCGCCAAATTCAAATTTAGATCGGGGATTCAAATTAAATCGTCGTTCAAATATTTAAAATTAATTAAATATTTTCAATTTAATTCGTTCAAAATTCTGGGTCGTTACAGACTTCCCCCCTTAAAAGAATTTCGTCCTCGAAATTACAAGTTAGGAAAAATGTCCTTAACTCGTCTACTATTTTTCCAACATCCAATAGTTTTATCAAATTTTCAAAACAACTCTTCCTACTAAAGATTCGTTATCAATTCAACTAGCTTTCCAACTTCAATTATAAGTTCAAACAACATTGTTTAACTTCTAAATTCAAATTCGAGTTTAAATTCAAATTTAAACTTCAAAATTTTCTCAAAAATTTTCTAACACTCGAAATTTTCGAAAAATTTCGCCAGCGTCTCCTTTGCGCGGCTAATACGGCACGACTACAAAACGTCCCTACGGACTCTCAGATTTCAAAAAGAAAAAGAAAAAGCCAAGCAGCTAGAGAAATAAGTCATCAAATCTCATATTCGAATTGAAATACTTACCTTTTGTCGAGCAATTCAAATTCTCTTCTAAATTAAAATCCCAATTCCTTTACACCTGTATATCTACTAGCCATTATATCTAGTTACAGCATTCAAACTATTTTGCAAATTCTATTACAAAATTTCAAATATAAACTGTTTACACACTTTTAACTTACTATTGAAGTTACCTATCTATTCTCATTCAATTTTACATTTCAATTCTCATTCGAATTCAATTCACAATTCCAATCTAATTTGGATTTAGTTTACTTCTGGATATTGAATTTTATCAATTAACTTTAGTTCACTTCAAACTAATCTCAAAACTTCATTTAATTTCACACAATTCAACTTCATTTTCAATATTCAGTTTTAATTCCAGTTTTATTCTTTTGCTCATTTCCAAAATTTATTTTCAGTTTGCTATTTTGGTTTATAACCACTCACATTTAGCTGGATTTCCAATTCGAATTCAATTTATCTTTCTTTTACAATTATTGAATTTAATTCGTTCCAAACCTTATTCATTTGGTTAATATTCAATTAGCTTCACTTACTAATTTTAGTTTAATAGTTCACTTCGTTTTCCACAAATCAAATTCAATTGCAGTTTTATTTACTTACAAATTCAAAAATGAATTTTAACATTCAATTTCATTTTCTGGCACTTGCAATCGCAATTTATTCATTCATTCACTAATTCATTCGTTTTCACTTTGAATTTCATTCTAATCAAAATTCAAATATTCTATAAGTTATTAACTTATTAATATTTCGTAAGTATTTTAAATAGGATTCCAGAGTCGTTTCCATTTTTTTTCAAAACCATTTGAAAACAATTCAAATTCCATTTGAATTTCCAAAACAAAAACCCAAATTTTCAAACAACTCCTATTTAAAACAATTTTGACAGCAATTTCTCTTTTGGAAACCCGAAAATGAATTCTAATGATGTGGCCACCATCATCAGGATTATTTTCCAGCGACCAAAAAGAGTTTAGAGCTTTCAACTCTCCAAATACTTTTCAAAACCTTTGAAATCCATTTTCATATCAAAAAGGAATTAAACTTTCCAAAACACCAAAATTTACAAATTCCTTTCGAAACATTTCCAAATACTCCTCTGGAATTCCGTTTCAAATTATAAGTCACATTTATAATTTACATTCTTAAATTTCATTTGTATATGGATTTATTTCTTAACTTTGAAGTTACGATTTCAATTTCTTATTCAATTCCAATGATAATATTTCTCATATTATTACCTCTAACAACCATGCAACCATATACTATAGTAATTCATAGAAAAACATCCTTTTCTATACAAAAATAGTTTTGGGTAAAATTATCTCATTCACCCTATTCAAAAACAATACTGTGCCGAATTGTTCTATTCGAGCGTTTAGAAACCCCTTCGATCCAGTTGCGTAGACTGTGCCGACGAAGGTTCATATA
Organism: Allium fistulosum; assembly: GCA_030737815.1. Lineage (NCBI taxonomy): Eukaryota > Viridiplantae > Streptophyta > Magnoliopsida > Asparagales > Amaryllidaceae > Allium > Allium fistulosum. The sequence continues at coordinate 726,424,208 of CM060905.1, read as the reverse complement.
CCACTCAATAAACCAATCATCACAATATAAAATATTTTTTATATTCACTAACAAATACGCGCTCATATCTATTATTACACTCAACTCATTCTAGAGTACTGCTGACTCTATCTCTAATGAGTAACACCCAACAGAGCAGGGTTGTCGCTTAACCATATGCTCTGATACCACTTTGTCACAACCCGAAATTTTCGACTTTCGAAAATTCGACATCGATACTCACTTTATCGACTGCCGAGAATCGAACGCCGGAAACTCCAATAGTGAGGGTTTTAGAAAGAAGAAGTAGAAGAAAAAGAAAACAGAAGAAAGAAAGAAGAAGGACAACAGAACAAGAGAACAGCAACAGAAACAGAACAATATCAGAATCTTACACATCGCAGCGGAACAATATATATATATATAATAGATAAATGAATAATCTCTAAAACAAAGAACTATATCATTTTATACATACATCAATCAGAGTCAATATACAACAATGGACAGTTATATAACTTGTCCTCATACAGAATACACAGCGGAATAAATACTATCAGATACAAATACTACGTCTCGCCATCCATCTTATCTCCGAAGCTCCAGAATATCCAGAATATCCTGATAATATAACTCTAGGCTGCCCGTGTGGAAATTGGTGGGCACCCAGAGTTTAGAAGGGAACAATAAACTCCGAGTCAGTCATGGTGACTGGTGTGAGATCGTAAAACAGTTATTCTTTAAAACACAACAGGAAAATTTTAAAGTCAATTCGAAATGCTTTTGGAAAATGAAACTACCATAAGACCTCCCGCCACACACACAATGCAAACGCAGAATTGGAGGAGATTTCTTCTTATGATAGTCAAAGATGCTTACTACGCAAAATCAAATCATTTTTGATATTATTATTAGTGCATAGTGTAGAAAACATTTCGAAAGTATAATATTAATCTTAGCCAGCATAGGCATTCCGCACTTATGCCTACTATAGCTACTATGTTCAATAGCAGGTTACCGCCACATTCCATAGCAGGTAATACAACTAAAACCGTACAAGTCACGTATTGTTTCTTTGGATTTCCAACAAATGGTCAGGCTAAGGAACTTCCTTTTCCACGATGGGTACGTCCCTGGAATAGACGACCCGAGAACCTAACCGGATCTCTGCCAACACAAGGCCGGGTTACCTCTGCAAAAATAGGTAACTACTGACACGCGTATGCCATCCCCCGATCGTCACCGATCTTCCCGAGGATCCCCGATTCGCAACAAACCACATAGATAATAATAATGCAGTAACCACAGAGGTTAAGTATCTGGGCTCCATACCATGATACCACCTTTATCCAGAAGGAATGACATACACTAAGGGGCGCTACTCCCTAGAACCTTGCTGCATCCTTCCTGTTTCGACCATTTCCGGGGTGTGAGGCTCGACGAAGTCTCGTCCACAAAGCTACGCTTTCTCAAAAAAAACCCTGCTTCGGGTCAAACAAAATGATCAACCTATGATCACAAAGATATAAGATCAAACAAATGATCATATCACAAATGATCAAACACTGATCATTTCACAGCAACACTCAGTATGCCACGTTACCAAATTGGGATATATCGCTGATGAATTTCAACTACATAACCTCTGAGCTCGTACGTCTCAGAGAACGGTGTTAAGCTAAGAGAATAAATTCTCCGCCACCAACAGAAATGTATTTGAAAGAAATCAGCTTTATATCTCAAATTGTAACGTCAGACACACAATCCATACAAGTCTGTTCCGGGATCGAACAGAACCGAAGGCACTTCTCACGAAGACCTTGCAAATCCGGATAATTTTCGATCACGTCAGGACTTCCCGTCACTAAGGGTGATAAAACCTCTAAATCGAAGATCAGTCGATGTAGAGTAACTCGACGGTAATCCTTCCGTTTTCAAAAATATCCGGTCTTCAACACCGGTCTTCAAATGCAATTCATAACGATGTATCACATATTCGGAATGGGTTATACGACCCCATGGTCCTTTCCCGGCTAACCCGAATAGTGAGCGATTATTTAAAAACAAGTGTGGCATTCAAATTCATCCAATTCACAACAAATACCTATCTAAAGGTAATTATTGATAGTCGGTTATTTAACTATCAATGAAGATGCGCAACATCACCAGATTCCAAATAATTTTCCAAATTATTTATTTTCCAAAATATCTTTTACTAGATATAAAATTTCCACACTTCAAAAATAAATCAACGTTTATTTTTCTATACAGTTTCCATTTCCTTTATAAATTCCATAGTGAATTTATATCTTTCAAAATATCTACTGATATACAGTTTTCAATCGATTTCACATATTCACTTTCGATTTATCTTTAAGAAGATAAATTCTCAAAAACATTTCATTTCATTTTGGAAAAGCAATTCCATTCTTATTAATAATAAGAAATTCACAAATCTTTTATTTTCAACACTTGGAAAATATTCGATATACTTAAATCAAATTAAGTATATATTTCATTCTTTAAGAAAATATTCTTTTAACACATTTATTTGGGTCAAAACGAATGTTACGTAAAACATCGTTACGACGACCCAAAATCGCTAGTATAGGGATTCGAGAATTTAGATAGATATGTAAATCCCAATACTACATCAAAACATTTCCTTTCGGAAATCATTTACTATAACAACAGTGTTATAGTCCACCATTTCCTTAAATTACTCGAAAACGTCTATTTCAACAAGAACTGCGGAAATCTATGCTTTCGATTCATAATACATTTTAAAACATCTTTAAAAATGTTTAACTTCAATTTTAAAATATTACTTCTTCAAAAATTAATCCATTTTACTAAACAATATATTCACTGTCCAAAATCGTGAATATAATTTACTTAACCCCATTTCAATCATTTCTACACATTTTTATTTCAATGAAAATTCGCCATTCAAAATCGTAAATATATCTTCTTAAATAATCTTCTATATTAAATTTATCACATTCAATCTATTTTCGAATTTATAAGCACGTTTATAAATTCTATTTCTCTTTTTAATAACAACTTCGACTTATAAACCTTCTTTTATCAACTTCTATATTTAACTTATCAAAATAAGTGACTTTGGGTTTATAAACAACTTTTATAAATTTTAATTCTATTTATAAAAGCTTCAATACCAAATCAATTTCAATATTGATTCCTAATTTTATTTTCAACGTTTGAATAAAATTTCCATATTGATTTCTCAAAACTTCATTTCTAAATATTAAATCAATTACAGATTGATTTCAAATTTTATTTACCACTACTAAAATAAATTCCTTATTTTTCTCAAATTATTCAATATTCTGTTTTAAATGGATTCTTCAAATTGAAATCATTTTTCATTGATTTCACAACTTATTTCAATTTACCAATTTAATTTCAAACTGAATTTCCAACTTATCTTCTTTTAAATAAATTCCTTTTTAAGAAAATAAATTTCAATCGTTTCTTTCAATCTATTTAAAAATCCAAATTTAAATTAATTTCTTCAATTTAAAATCACTGTTTTATGAAATCCATTTATTTAGCATTTTCACTTTATTCTGGAATTTATTCAATACGATTATAAAAATTTACTTTTTTATACTTTAAAAATTCCTTTCTTCAAAATTTCTTAAATTTCAAAAATTGATTCACTTAGAAATTTTCTACTTGAATTTCAAAAATTCAATTTCGTTTATCTTTGGAATTCAATGATGTCGAAACATCCATTCAGCTAAATTTTAGCTTTCAAACAATTTCCAGATATCAATATGATTAATAGCATCACTATAAAATCATTCACAGATTCATATCACAATAGAAATAAATTCAATCAATGTGAGGGGTCCAGTTGGATCCCTCCAACCTGTTTCCCTGCATCCAAAGATGTTAGCACAATACCAATTCCGCTCCAGTACGGAATTATCGCGGTATATAGGTTTTTATAAATCCGCTTACTAACGGCGCAATAGGGTCTCATCCGCTATACGAGGCGGGAAATCATCAATCCAATATATACATATGCCAATATGTATATACTGCTATATATATAGATATATCCTAACATATCTAATATCACATCCAAACAGTCAATCAACAATCAAGAACTGTTTAATCCAAAATTTCCTTCGAGTGAGAAAAATCTCACCTTAGCTTTTAATTTGCCATCCATTTCCATTTTGATCATTTCTTCTTGATTTTTAACCTTGTATAAATAATTATACAATTCGTTAATATTCGAAATAAATCGAACAACCAATTACCGTTTAATAGTTTTGATTAGCTGATAATTTTATTTAAATCAATTTCCTCCTTAAACAAATTTGTTTAACTAGAATTTTAGTTCAAAACTAATTTTCTTTAAATCTTCTCCTTTACCCAATTTTATTTATTTAAAATATTTTCTTGAAAAAATTCACAGTAATTCATTTTACTGTCAATATACAATATTTAAATTAATTTCTCCAAGTTTAAATCAATTAACCAATCAATATTTATTTTCTTTTTTTCTTTTTCCTATACATAACAGAAATTTACCCTTCTTCATACATAAATGTAAATATTCTTCAACTAAAATAAATTAGCATATAAAGTTTACTGATGATGAATTTTCTATTACTGATATATACACATATAAATTTTAATTAAAACAAATAAAACACAATTACCTCCTAGCTCGATTTCTCTGCCACTGTTCGTGACTCTAGCCTCGACAATGACCACGCGATGCTCACTTGCTCGACCCCGCGAAAGTCGCTGCCACTGAAGCCCTAGTCGCATACGAGCCTACTGCCATGCGGCCTTCCCCCACCAGCGCGACCTGATTTCCCCCCTCGAGCTCGCGAAAACTGCTTCGCAACCCACGCCGTTGCCGATGAACTTACGACCACCACCACTTCTCCTTATTACCATCCCCCTTAACCCCCAAATTGACTCCGCGCTGCCGCTGCCATCAACTCGCGAGCGCCTCTGCCCTCATCGTCGCCACCTCGCGAAGTCCTAGGCGACTCAAACGAACTCGAGTGCTCTTCCCCAAATACGTGCGACCGAAGCCCCTCGCGATTGTGATCACGCGAGCAAATCCCCAAATCCCCTTCGACTGTTCACCATTTCAATCCTATACGCGCGTGATGCGTTCAGTGATTCGAACTCGCTTCCCATCTCCCCTTCGCGCGTGCCTGCTGACGCGCCGCCGTCGCGAATTCGTACGCGATTTCGATTTCGTGATTATTTAAAAGAGATGGAGGAGAGGAACGAGAGAGAGGGAGAGAGACCAGTGGCCATTGTTAGTTTTTTTTTTCTCGCTTTCATTTGAACTGACGAAGGAGAGTATTTGATATCGAGGGAGGTATGGGTTTCACGTTTTAGTATCGTGATTTTAGGCGAGATTCATGGAAGAGTATCGTGCCAGCTTTTCTTCTGATGTCGGCAAGAATTTAAATTGTAAAAATTTAAATTGAATTTGATGAAATCCTCAATGCGTTTATCTATCGTGTGCACACATAGCAAGTCCGAAAAATACGAAATTCGAAATCCGATATCAGTTCAATATTCCGGATCCAATGGAACTGGTTTCGTCGAATTCCGAGACTGTGCCTCAGAACGCTATTTTTAAATATCGATACGAACGATAATTTTCAAAACTGAACAAATCATTTTCAAATTCGATTCTGAAGCTTCCGTTATCTTCAGTAATATCAATACGAATTTTAAAAGCTTTCGAAATATTTTTCTTCAACTTTAAATTGAAGATACAAATTTTTATTCAACTTTCGATCGATTAAATTTTAAAGTTCAATCGCCAAATTCAAATTTAGATCGGGGATTCAAATTAAATCGTCGTTCAAATATTTAAAATTAATTAAATATTTTCAGTTTAATTCGTTCAAAATTCTGGGTCGTTATAGTGAACATATTAATGTCAATTTTCGAGGGTCGAAAATCCAGGGCCATTACATATATCATTTGTTCTTTATTGATGCTCGACAACAGTTACTGTTGTTGGGGCTCATTAACAGTTTTTGTTTCAAAGGCTCGTTGTCCATAAAACTCAATATCCTCCCCTATTGTCAGATGCTCAACATCACCTTTTCTTTGATGAAACTCGATAACCTCCCCTTGTGGTTAGATTCTCGACATTACTTTTTCCTTGATAAAACTCGATAACCTCTGCTTGTGGTTAGATGCTTGAAAGCTTTTAGTGGCGAGGCATTCTTCGTTTGTTACGCACTTTGTAGAGGTTCAACATCCTTTTTTTCATTTATGAGAAACCTGCTATATTTAAGATCAACAAGCATTCTACAATAGAAGCTCGATATCCCTTAGTGATTTGGTAGCCCTTCATTCTTTGTTGTGGGTTCCTAATCACTTGGATGCTTGACATTCCTATTGTCATATAGGCTGGATGCCACTTTTGTGGTTGTACGGGCATGATAATCGTATTGTCTTCAAGTTCGACAACCTTTGTACCTTGATAACTCTTATTATTCACTAATTCCTTTAAGCTACTTAACTCTTGCATAGGAGATCGACGTATTTTCAGTAGATGTTCGATTCCCTTGTTGATAGAGCACTGTTAGAGGTTCGCTACATCATTGACTTGGAAGCTCAATATATCTTTATAAATTTATTAGCTTGTCATACCAGCATGCACTTATAGACTCGATGCATATTTCTTTCGATGTTTCCATATGCTCATATGGACTTAGTTGTTTCTTTTTCCCTTGATGACTTTTCAAGCATATTTGATAGTTGGAAAATATGTAGATAAGGAATGCCTTATAGTCAAAAAGTGAAACCTAATTCATAAGGTGTTTTTTTCAATGTTTCTATAACTACGGTCTACCCAACCCATGTTGTAAAAGATAAATTAATTATAAAGTAGTAAAACATAAAACAACAATCTACAAGCGATAATCAATGCTCATAAATTAGCTAAGCATGATAAAGCTAATAAATGAGAGATAAATGGACATCATTAATCCCTACCGAACTCTCGAACAAGTACACTTCTTAGAGACAAAACACGTATATGGTTCTGAAATGATTATGATTTCGAGTTATCTTATATATGTACACTACCCCACTTACCGAACTCTCCAAAACTAATTGATAGATCTTCCAGTAAACTCAACTCCTGTTATTTTAGAAATAAATGGACAATACATAACGGTGGAGTTCATCTCATATCCGGACGTATTTCCTTATCATTAGTCCTGGAAGAGCAAGACGAGTTTATATGTATGTTATATCATCGCCGAGTGAATAACTGTATAGTATAATCATCATGTTTTTTCAAGATATTTCCTAAGTTAATTTAGTCACATTCAACAGCAATGAAATGATCGCATATGGAAACCAATGCTCATATTCCTATTACGTTTCAGAGCACCTCAACTTCTACTATCCCTCGATCAAAAGTGAAACCCGATAGGTTAGAATATTACTGCTTCTGTACACTACTTGAATAATTATTCTTAACTCTCATAAATAGGAAAATGTCCACCTTTTCAGCTTTAGTGCTTAGTACATGATTAAATACTTTCCAAAAGCAAGTAAACTTCCGAAGCACGATTAACACAAAAGCAAAGCACGATCAAGTCACATAAACAACTTTTAATCCCCTTTAATCCAATTAATCCTTTATTAATTAAAACCTATTTTATTAGTAAAACTTCTTTAATTAGTAAAACTTCGTCAATTATTAAAACTTCATCATTTAAATAAACTTCTTCCTTTAATTAAAAATCATTCATTTAATTGAAACTAGTTTTAATTAAACATCTTTTATTAGCTAAACACTTTATCAATTAAACACATTTATTAACTAAACTTTTTTATTAATTAAACTTCGCTTATTAATTAAACTTCACTTATTTAAACTTGTATATAGATTTTATTTCCCTTTATAAAAGATATATAACAACATTATTTACTATTCATTTATACTCTTTTCTATACATCAAAAGTTTTTATACACTTATCTTAAGTGGCATAAGTATATTATCAAATCATTGAAAAAATTTACTTACTTTAAAATATGATCAAAGAGGTTAAAAATAAATACTACTTAAACATTATTACTATAAACCCCTTCTCTTTTACAATTTAGACATTTACTATTGTCTATCTTTTTATAAATGGTACCATACTAGTTATTATCTTTAAAATTCCATTACTAAAGATCAAAGTATATTCATAATCTTTTAGCAATATTTTTTCACTTTAAAGTATAATTAAACTGATTAAAAACAAATGTTAGTAAAACATTGTTTATACAAACCTAAAACACTTCACACTTAATCATTATGTTTAAAACTCTCTTTTAAAGATCTAATTACTTTTATAAAAGTTTAAGACAAGTGTTACATAAACATTGTCACAACAACCCGAAACCATTCTCTTATAATTCTGTTTAAAATATTCATTATTACATATCTCATTATATTGCTAAGTATAATCAGTAAGGGTTAAAAACAAATTGTGACGCCCCACCTCTATACCCACGCTAACCAAGAACACTACGATGTAGTGCTGTCAATTAGCGCGGAGAATAAGGCTGTGGAGGAGCGACCATCCATGTAACTTCTTTGTGCGAGCACCGATACGTTAGATAGAATAGAATGCATATCTTTTAAGGAGGAAATCCGACATACCGATACAAACACAAAGCTATCACACGGTGGCTATATATAATCTTCGGAAACAAACATAGAAGTAATCATAACATAAATCAGTCACAGACATCCATATCACAAAGGCGGAAGAAGATATGAATAAATATATAACACATGAAAGTGTACATCAGAGTTGTGGTCAAAAAGATCCACGATAATACAAAAGAATAGCATCACGTGCTATACAAAAGAATAAGTACACATAGAGTCTATATCTCAAAGGTGTACATCCAAAAACTACTAATCTATGTAGTTAGCCAAAAGTCAGAAATATCCGGAAGAGAAGTCAAGCAGAAGCACCTGTAACATCTCGGTCTGACCCGAGTATTATTTATAAGAAAATAATAAATGGATCAGTCTAACTATAAATATCAGATGATATGGTATAAAGAAAAAGGCATGACATGAACATGAAATAACTATAACGACATACTACTATAAGTATGTAAATGATAATCAACAAAAGATTAATCAATATCACAAGAATCTTCTCAAAGATAAGGTAGGGTATCATACCCTAAACTTGTATTCATAACAAGTCAATAACACATGAATTCACCAATGCACAAAAACTGATATCATATCAATGAAAATCATGAAAATTGGTGAAGCACAAAATTCCAGAAATCATCATCAGAAATCCAGAAAACACATAAAAAGGGGGGAGGCCTAACACATGAATGGGTGCATGAAAACTCACCTACGCGTAAACACATGACGAGAAGCTATCTCATGGAAGCTATCCATTAAATTTTCACACAGGAATGGCCCGAAGACCGTAGGGTGCTACCCTAGAAATGTGATGGCGAAACATCACATAATCGGGGTATAGTCTCCCACGTAGACAAAGAGACATCGCTCAATCGCTAGTCTAAATCACAAAAATGATCGTCATGATCATAAGGAAGTGTCAATCACACCAAGCTAGTAAATATATGAGTTTAGCTTCATGTCCCATAACCACTTGCTTAACTTAAATATTTACGAACAAGCTGTAAATCTTCACTAGGAAATTGTCACAAAAAGGGTTCAATCGAACAAGTCCAAGAGCTAACCGACGAAGTGAACGCAAGCGTTTCATACCACCCGTTTTACTAAGTCGTTTAAGTCGATTTCTCATTCGAGTGAAGTAAAGGCTTGTATATACTAGTAGATTGAAAATCGGTTTGAGAAAACGAACTTTTGATATTTAAAATAGTGTTGAAATCGCTTTGATGAAAGAGTTTTGATATTTACTATTAGTATTGAAACCTTCATATATCTTTAAAGTGACAAGTCATAAAACGATTGTAGAAACAAATCAATTCACGTTCGAAGACGTGAGTAAAGTCCAAAGAAGTCAGTCCCAAAACCATCAAAGAAGGCAGTGCCCCGTCACGGTACGACCTAGCGAAGGCAAGCGGTCTCGAGAAGCCAAACGACCTAAGGGAAGAATGCCACGCGACCTAGCAGAAGAACAGGTCGAACGACCTATGGGAAACAGGTCAAACGACCTAAGTGCTAACTCGCGAACGACTTACGACTTAAGAGCCATACGAACCAGCGACCTAAAACTGGCGACCTAAGGATACGCGACCTAAAGGCTTAGCAGGGTCGAGCGACTTACGAGCTACGACCTAAGGTGACGAGGGACTTAACAGTTTAAGGGTCTACGACCTAACGGGTTAAAAAGGTCCAACGACCTAAGAAAAATTAGGGTCATACGACCTAAAGAGGTTCGCGACATAAGGTTGGTCGCGACCTAAAAGTGCACGACCTAAGGTCTTACGACCTAAGGAACAGAAAAGTCTTACGACCTAAGTCTTAACTCGTGGACGACTTAGCACAACTCGCGAATGACTTAGCACTTTAACTCGTGAACGACTTAGCACTTTAACTCGTGAACGACTTAGCACTTTAACTCGTGAACGACTTAGCACTTTAACTCGCGAACGACTAAAGCCAGTAACTCGTGAACGACTCAACACTTTAACTCGCGAACGACTCAAGCCAGTAACTCGTGAACGACTCAACACTTTAACTCGCGAACGACTCAAGCCAGTAACTCGTGAACGACTCAAGCCTTTAACTCGTGAACGACTTAGCACACCCAGAACGACTTAAGGCCTGGAACGACATATGCTCCGTGTGACATTTCAACGCGAACGACTTACGACTTAGGCTTAACTCGTGGACGACTTAGCGATGGCCAGAAACGACTTAAGGCCAGAAAAATCACCAAAACACTGAAAATTGAAGTTTTTCGCCAATCCAATCCAAACCAAATGCAAATGTTGATGCTAGAGAGATAGGGAATCATTCCCAACAGTCCAATGACAATCATAGGCAAGATGTGAGATCAAAAATCTCACCTTTTCACGGAATTTGATGAAGATGGAGATTTGAGAGCAAAGCAAGAACACCAACAAGCTTGAATCAATGTTCTTCACGTGAATTTGATGTTGAATCTCGGATTTGCAATAGAATTTGTGTTTGGAGTTTTAATTTCCACTTCCCACCACCATTTTTGACAAAGCTTGAAGTGTTTTGATAGAGTGAGGAAGATGGTTGGGCTGAACTAAAGGGGTGCAGTCCAAACCAAAGTCAAAGGCGGGAAAAAGTGTCGAAAATTTCACTATCTCCAAACATATCGAAGTTTACACTCAAAAAGATCGCAAACGTCATTTTGAACTCAATGGAAGTGGTCTCGAGTCCTAATTTGACCGTATGCAAAAAGTAGCTTTTCGGACTAACATCCGACTAACGATAAAATATTTAAATAAAATATTTAAATATAAAATCGATAGATATGCGGGTTGTTACACAAATGTTACCAAAACATTGTTTACTACATCATGAAAGCATTTAATTGTAGTTATCGTTAACTTCAAGGCGTTGACTTTTAAAGATCAAAGCATATCCACACTTATTAATTAAGGTAAGACACTTTTAACTTAACTTATCAAAACAGTTTATTTCAACTTAAATGTTAAATCCAAACTTCCTTTACTACGTTTATAAATACTTAACATACTTTTTAAGATTTATATACATTCACTAAAAACCTTTTCAAAATGATGTATATATTTAAGGTGTGTTAACCCTCAATTTGTCTACGACTTAAAAACTAGACGACTCAAGCAGGGTACGCGACTTAACGAGTCAAGGATTTGTCGACCTAACAACTCAGAGTACTTCACGACCTATGACTTAAGGTCTGGACCACCAAACGAGTTAAGGTGTGAAAGACCTAACGAGTTAAGGTCTAGACAACCTAAGAATTGAAACAGTCTAAGAAGTCTTCGACCTAAGGAAGTTGACGACCCAGGGGAGTTAACGATCTAAAGCAGTTAACGACTTAAGAGAATTAATAAGTCAAGGACTGGACGACTTAACGACTTAAGAGAATCAACGACCTAAAGAAGGCAGCGGCAACAACAAAGGTGACTTACGACTTAAGGAAGTCTACGACTTAACGGTTTAAGGAGTTAACGGCTTAATGGCCTCGGCGACTTAAAGGTGTTGGCCGACTCAACCAGTTAACGACTTAAGGAAGTGGATGATCTACGACTTACGACCTAGCATGTGTCGTGTACGACTTAAGCAAATGAAGCGCTAATTCTTATTGAACACGGTGGCCTCCTAGCTCGTCAGTGAGTTAGGACTTGTGTTATTATCTAAAATGAGCAAGCCTACCAGTTGAGCCACGACCCACGACATAAGGCTACCGAGTTAAAATCAAATGCCTGGACACTTATGCCGCTTTACTTATACTGTTACCTGCTAAGTCGGCCACGACTTACGACTTACTATAAGTCGTCCACGATTTAGGACTTGGCAGAAATTCCTGTCCAGACTTCTCTATAAATATAGCCCTAGCTCCAACATTGAATGGACTTTTGGCCGATCATTTTCTGAAGCGCCGTTACTCTGCAGAATTCACAACTCATTCAACACTTGAAGAACTCCAAACATTCAAGACACTACAACAAACTTCGGAAGAAATCTTGCACATCCGACACGGATTCAACAAGTTTCATCATCGAAGTTTGAGCTATGAGTCTAGAGTGTTTTTGTGATCAAAGTGTATCGTATTTTGAAGTGCATTATATCATCTTGTAACCAAAATCAGTAATAAAAGAATATAAAGTGGACGTAGGCTTAATTACGAGCCGAACCACTATAAAACCGTTGTCTCTTTACTTTTCTGCTATTTTCAGCTTATATTCTGTTCCCGTACCAACGGGTGGTGCTTTCACATTACTATTACACACACCGGGTGTTAGCGTTCACTTTTCAGCGTTAACATTTTGGTGCTTTCACTGAGAATCCAACTCAGGAATACATTCACCATTGCTTCACAAAAGTTCGTGGAAAAAGTTTCTTTCAAGACCAGAAATCTATCTGAGATCATGGCTCCTGGAAGAAAAGGTAGATCTGCTAGATCAGGAAATGCTCATGAGGGAACCTCCGCTTCCCCAACAGTAAACGAGGTAACTCCTACCATTGGAGTCGCAAGGGCTGAATTAGACAACGCAGTGTCGGGACTATACCAACAAATTGAAACTCAAAACGCACGGATGATGGACAGGTTAAACGCTCTACTTGGGGCAAATCAACGGCCTGAAAACAACGAAACTACCTTTGCCGAAAATGCCCACAATCCCCAAGAAAGAGATATTCCTCAAAGAACAGCCGGCACTGCCGAAATGCCACCTTTCCAAGCTGAAGGTCCAAGGCCGCAGCCAACTTTTCACGAGCATTTGCCCAGGAAAACTTCTGAAAGAATGGCTGACGTCTACCCGGCAATGCCTCTGAACAATGAGGAGTACCTATCAGGGATGATTCACCAAATCATGAAAGAGAGCATGCAGAGGGAAGAAAATGAGAACGACTGGGGATTTGCTCCAAGCAAGACTCCGTTTACTGAAAGGATCCTGAAAGCAGAATTTCCAAGGAAATTTGCACCTCCTACTATCCCGGCCTATAGGGGCACGAGTGACCCAAACCAGTTTCTATACAAGTACGATTGGCATATGACCGGTGCAAGGGCATCAGATGAGATTAAATGCCGATACTTTCCAGTGTACTTGGAAGGAGTGGCTCTACTTTGGTTCACAAAGCTACCAGTTCGGTCCGTGGATCAATTCTCTGATTTAACTCGAAGATTCAAGGATCAGTTCAGGTTGTATGCTTCAAAAGCTAAAGATATAATGTCACTGTCCAACCTTTAACAAGTGCCCGGAGAATCTATCAGGTCTTTCTTGAACCATTTCAATTTAGCCCTAGCCGAAGTGGATAATGCAGAACCCCGTATGATCCTAACTTACCTGATGCGGGCCATTAACAAATCAAGTGAATTCGGAAGATGGTTAAAAATGAAGGAGCCAAACTCACTTGAGAAATTCTATAAAAAGGCCGACGAATTCATGCGCTTAGAAAACCTTTCAGCGCCGGCAAAAGTGGTTGTTGCCGAAGTCAAGAATAACGGTGTTACTTCTTACAAAAGAGAATCTGGAAACCAGAAAAGGGAAAGTGATGGAGGAAAGAAGCAGGAGAATGAGAAGAAACCTCGCCGCTTCAATCTTTCAGATTTTACTCCTTTAACTGATACACCAGAAAATATCTTCTTTGCGACAAAAGATGTTGTCAAATATCCTAAACCACCTGAGATGGGGAGAGGTGCAGTGCGTAATGGGAAATTCTGCCAATTCCACAACCAACCTGGCCATGACACTGACCAATGTCGCCAGTTGAAGAATGTGATTGAAGAGTTGTTGAAACAGGGGATATTGCAACAATATGTGAAGAAAAACAGAGTCGACCCAACCTCATCCACTCAGGGGCAAGAATACCCTGCCCATCAATCTGACTCTGGCAACAACACTGCAGTGCAAGAATCCGAAAAGCTTGTCATTAACGTTGTCACAGGAAGACCCCACACAGCAGCCAGGAGTTCGGACGACTATTAACTACCCACAAAACTACAGCGGTGGCATCTTCCAATATCTCTGGCATATGAATCAAAAACTACGAATCCAGTGGGAATGGAAATTCAATCTGGAGACTCTGGAACAACAATCACTTGCATCCATTTTTTACTCAACAGCATTGCTTAATTTTTTAAAATGATGATGGATGTATAACTCTTGTATTGTAAACCACTGAGAAATTAGTGCGGATTAATAAAGAATTTTAAATCTTGTGTTCTAATACTATATAATGCCTGTTTCACTTCGATATGCAAGTATCTTAAATATATTGCTAAAATGTCGATTTAATATTGCAGGCTATCAAAGCAAAGCTTACTTATTCAATACATCACAAGACTCGGCGATTCCCATAAATCACTCAACAACAAAGTACATTTCTTTGGCAGAAAGCAAGCAATTTGCAAAAGAATGGGGTATGTACTTGAAGTGATAACAAGGAATCACTAAGGAGAAGATGGTGAAAGAACACAAGCAACAATCACTACTCTTCGGAGTTCAAATAAAAAGACCTCTACAGAGGCACAAGCCCTCTTCGGAGGCACGCCAAAAAATGGAAGTTCTCTTCTCAACAAAGAGGTTGGTGGAACCAGAAGGCGCAGGATCTTTGTTAACTAGTTGCGATTGTTTGTGTAAACGAACATCCAACTAAGTGACTTGCGATCGCCCCATGGGTCCATTTAACTGTGAGAAAGTAACTTCCAGGCAATCAAATAAAGACCTCTTCGGAGGCACAAGACATCTTCGGAGGCATAAAACCTCTACGGAGGCACAAGCCTCCACCAAAGGCACACACTGCCCTCTACGGAGGCAGAAGACCTTCCCCAAAACACAAGACCTCTCTGGAAGCACAAGACCTCTCCAGAGGCACAATGCTACTTTTCGGAGTCCATGCTACTCCATAGAGTCCAAATGCTAATCTTCGGAGTCCATGCTACTCCATAGATTCTAATGCTAATCTTTGGAGTCCATGCTACTCCACAGATTCCAAAATGCTAATCTTCGGAGTCCATGCTACTCCACAGATTCTAATGCTAATCTTCGGAGTCCATGCTACTCCACAGATTCTAATGCTAATCTTCGGAGTCCATGCTACTCCCCAGATTCCAAAATGCTAATCTTCGGAGTCCATGCTACTCCACAGATTCTAATGCTAATCTTCGGAGTCCATGCTACTCCACAGATTCCAAAATGGTAATCTTCGGAGTCCATGCTACTCCACAGATTCCAAAATGGTAATCTTCGGAGTCCATGCTACTCCACAGATTCTAATGCTAATCATCGGAGTCCATGCTACTCCATAGATTACAAATGCTCATCTTCAGAGTCCATGATACTCCAGAAAGTCACAACGCTATTCCTCAAAAATGCCAAAAAGACCTCTTTGGAGGCACATTTCACCTAAGTTGGAGTGTAAAAATCTCTCTTCGGAGACCCACTTCACCAGAATTGAAATGACAAAACATTCTTTAGAAGCTCGCTTCACTGCGTAGGGGAATCCACTTTTCAACAAATAAAAGTGATCGTCCCTGAAAGTAGAAGTGTTCTTTAAAAAGAAAGAGAAAGAAAGCCATCCTCTTTAGAGGCCCGCTTTACCACGTAGGAGAATTCACTTCTCAAAAACATGAAGTAACCATCTCCGAAGGTTGAAATGTAAAAATTTCTCCAAAAACGAGATACGCTCCATTAAAGTAGAATAATTTTTACTCAAAAAAAGGGGAAATAGTTATTCTCCAAAATAAGAGTACAAGTCTCGTCAAAGCAAAAGATATTACAATGCACCTGTGGTATGGGGGCAGTATCATGCAATATAACTACATTAACAAAAGTAGTATTCAAGCAGCATACCACAAGCTCATTACAATATCACGCAGAAAAGATGTGGAATAAATGCATTCTCAAACACAGACAAAAAGTTTGTACAAGTAAAAAGAATCGTTTATTCTACACTAAAATGAGAAATAAATGCATTCTTACATACACAAGAATTTGCACAAGTAAAAGAATTATTTTATTCAATACTATGAAAACTCTTTACATGTGCAGATCTCAAAAAAAGCGGAGACCGGTATCCGCACAACCTCCGGTCAATACATTCAAAAAGCAAAACAAGAAGCATAAAGTCCAGCTCATCACTCCATCTTCCCGCCACCCTTAGAGCCCTTTCCCGGCTTGATAGCTAGTTTCGGAAGCCGTTGTGGACGGGTCGGGGGGGAAGGAGAAATAGGAGTAGCTGGATCTTCTTCAACATTTTCTTCATCAGCCAAAGTGCTCTTCTTCTTCTTCTTCATTGCGCGCTTCCCTTTCCTCTTCGAAGAAGACTCACTTCCAGGAGTAGTAAGCAGCGTGGAAAGTTTCGTGTTATCATCAAGAGACTGCTCCGGAGTCTTCTCGCCTTCTTCAAGTTCCACAGTCTTTTGCTCTTGCAAAACAACCGGATCGTCCAAGTCTTTGAGGGCTTCTATTTTCTCTTCCTGCGATCCTGGTTGAGAAGCAGAAAGAGGAGTAACTTCAGAAGGAGGAGGAACGGCAGCTAAAGAAGGAGAAGTTTGCGCAGCTTTCGGTACTTCCACTGCAGAAGAAAAGAAGTTAAAATCAGTATTCTCTGAAAAAAGATAAGATAGTGGCTCGTCAGCACTTAAGTAGTAAGTAAGAAGTTCATCGATCTCAGTCAAATCAAATGAGCAACCTACTTGACTTGGGTCGACATCAAAGTTACATGGAAAAGTCGGCTTTGCAAGATCAATCTCAAATTTCTGAGCCTCAATACCTTCCAGGGCCTCTTCCTTGGTGGGAGTAGTCACAATTTCTTTGTCAACTTTAGCAGGAGGCGAAGAGTGTGAACTGGAGCCAATCATATCGACATCAGCTGAAACCGAAATACGAACAGGGGCAGTAGGAAGTACTTCTTTTTCGGAACGCTTCTCTCCTGTCGCTTCGGCTCGCACTTGGGCAAGTTGCTCCTTTCCCTTAACAAGTGCAGCACGGGCATTTTCATCTAAATAAGTTGCTTCAAGATCTGTTTTGGCATAACCAGCACCATCAAGCATATCGATTAACGCCTCCCATACTTCAGCCAAGGTGACTTCATAGTCCGGCACCGAAAACGAGAGACTTCCGCGTCCCAAGACGCTATGGATATAAAATTCAAATAGAGTAGAGCTGACTTTTGCCTTCGTCGCCTTGTGCGACTGCTCGGCCACTTCTTTTTCGGCGACGGCCTCATCACGCTCTTTTTCAGCTTATGACAGTTGAGCTTGCAACCGCGTAATTTCCAAATCATGGGAACTTGCCTTCTCTCGTAGCTGGGCAATGTCGGTGCGATAGATTTCCGTCATCTTCTTTTCAGATTCAAGTTGAGCCTCAGCATTCCATTGGGCAGCGTGAGCATCGCGAACTTGCTTTTGAAGAACTTCTTCCTTTTGAGTGTAGGAGGAAGAAGAAGTAACAAGCTCATCTTTGAGTTTCTTAACTTCAGACTCAAGTCTTGTGTTGTCGTCAACGATGCTCGTCATCTCCGCATCGTGTTGCTTGAGAATCTTCTTCGATTCCGAATGATCGTTCTCCATAGTTAACATGGCCTCAAGATTCATATGATTAACTCTTTGAAGCTCGTCAACCAATTTCGGCCATCCAGACATTCTCTCAATGTTAAGCTTACCAGCATCGAGATTCTTCAGCATGGCCTGCTTATCGATGGGAACCAAGTCCAAGTTAAAGCGAACTCCTTTTAGACACCAGTTTGGAAATCGGCTTTGAAGTTTACGCGGGGCATCCTTGACTTGATATTGAGGCCTGTTTATAATTGTCTGAATGTCGGTTCTCTCTAAAGCAGGAGAACCGGAGGAGATGTCAAGAGGGTTAGGAACATCGGTCTTTTCAGAAATTGCAGACACGTCACTAGGCTTGACCCGCTTGCTTGGATCTTCAGCAATGTGACTCTTCCCTTTATCGTCATAAGACTTTCGCTTATGGGAATCATCTCTTCTATGAGAAGAGTCGTATCGCTCAACCCTCCTCCCGTATTGATGCTCATAATCCCGCCTTTCTTGAGCCTTCCTAATAGCTCTTTCTTCATCTGTTTCCCTCGGGGCAGTGAGATAGCCCATAAAATCATAAGTCTCGCGGCTTCCATGGCGCTGGAATTTGTGGTAGTACGAGCCAGATCGCCCCATCGGAGAATCTGAAAATGAAAAAGAAATGAAAATTAGAAATCTCCAGAAAGAGGAAGCTAAGTGCGTATAAGAGCCGAAAAATCCTAAGTGTGTGTGGCGTGCAAGCTACGCGTGTCGAACTACAAACCACTCTTTGGTGTGGGAATGGCGACGGCTTGTATAGAAGGCGTCGAAACTTGTTGTAAAGAAGAAGTCGCCTCGACAGCAGGAGAAATAGCTTTTGAAGCGTCATTTTTAAATAGCTCCTGCGAAGTCACCATTAAGTCACTAAGATCCCCAAAAATGTCTTCACCGTCATGCTGGGCGGAACTCTCTTTCTCAACCCCTTCATTGGACGACTTCTCGGGGCATTGAGGAGGCTCCTCCTCTTCGATAACCGGAGAGAGCGTAGATTTGCTAGACGCTCCCGCAACATCAGTAAGTGTGGGGCACTTCACCAATGAAGTTTCAGTAGCAGGCTCCTTCGGCGTGAGTTCCTCAATAGAAATTGGGGCATTTGGTGCCTCCGTAGGTGAGTCGGGGACTTCGTGAAGCTGAGTGGAGCGAGAAGGGTGAAGAAGTCCAAACTGGTGAAGAAATTCGTCTTTCAACAAAAATTTCACGTCCTGCTCTTCAGCTGGTACGGCCATGAGCCTCTCCAGAGTTGGCTTGTGGCTGGGATCCCTAGAAGGAGGGGGGAGCGCTGAAATGAAAAAGCGAAATTAACATTTGGCGATTTGGACTTCACAAAACTCAGAGAATAGAAGAAGTAAAGATAGATAATCTTACTTCCTTCCCTCCACACAGCATAAAACCCCGGGGGACAGCGAACGTAAAAGTACTGAGTTAAGAACCCATGGGCACTGTCAGGGAGGCCGACAATCAATTTACGATTTTTGGCGCTTCTCACAACAGTGATCGAAGGATGATCTTTAGTTTTGGTAAAAGAACATAAGTAGCAGATCTCGTCAAAACTAGGGAGACGGTCAAGCGTTCTACTAAATAATACACACAACCCCATTAGAATGGCATAGCTATTGGGATGTAGCTGAAATGGGGAGATGGCCAGTTGACGAAGAAGATGCTGGAGAAAGTCGTTGAAGGGTGGAATGACCCCGCTCAGGCACATTTGTCGATTAACCGTTACAAAGCCAGGAGGCGCTACATCAGCGGTGTTACTTTTCTCAGGGAAAATGGCATCGGCTTCAGCAATGCCAAACTGAGCGCACAACTGACGGAAAACTTTGTACGATAAAGTGGTAGAGGCTCTTTCGGGAGGATTGACTAATGGAGCTGGAATAAGAGTGGCCTCTCCAGTCTGGACTGTTATATCTTCTTGCTGAGAAGTCATTCTACACAAGCAACTGGGTATTCAAATATGAAGGTACACGTTTCCTAAAAAGTGTGAAGTGTTGTGCTGAACTAATGAAGATAACAAGTAAATATAACTGGAATTAAACTAGTCGACAATTGATCGATTACCAAATTTCAGGATTTGTTAATTTATAGTTCAGGTACAGTATTAGTGCAAACTGGTCATTTTCAGTTGACTATTTCAATGTTGCTTTAATACTTTGCTTGAATTTGTTGATTTAAAGCACTTCGTTCACACAATCTATTTAAGTTGATTATCTGTTATTAACTAATCTGTCATTTGATGTGGGCAGTCAGTGGCAGTATATTCGTCCCAATTTTCTGTAAATGTTGTATTAAACAGATTGTTAGCTTGCAAGTTAAAGTGATCTGTGAAAGAATGCAGCAAAGTTTAACAGTTTAAAGACTAAACAGTTCAAGGTTCAAGCAATCCAAAGTTCAGGAAGATCAAGTGTTAACTCGTCGACGACTTAGGAATTTCTCCTACGGGTTAAGTTAAGTCGTTGGTTCTCTGGCTAACTCGTTCACGATCTAAGGATTATGAGGCAAGTTAAGTTAGGTCGCTTCAATTTTAAGTCGTTGATGCTTTAAGTCGGCAGTGCTTTGAGTCGTAAGTCATGGAAAAGAAGGAAAACTTCGGTTCAAAACAGTGAGAAAATTCTCCAAGTCCTAACTCGGCCATGACTCAAAGCTTAGGTCGCAAAAGCTGCTAGGACGGTTCAGAGTTAAGTCGTGGAAGTCACTGGCTCGCATGAAATTGCTAAGTCGTGACCAAGCCAATATCTCACTCCATTGGACCAACCGACTTTTCTCCCTAACTCCTAACCCGTTACCCTTCAAACTCCTAACCCATTAACCCAATAGCCTTTCAATCAACAACGATCCTCGTTCCATCACACCATTGATTCACCCAAAAACCAATTCGAATCGCCTCAGATTTGCCATGAATCTGATACACTGCTGCTCTATCACATCCACAACATGATCGATGGCAATCACAGATCGATCGAAACATTATTCATAATGAAACGCGGCACCAAAAAGTGAATTGAAGTCGGAAAATTGGGAGTTAGCAATTCGACAATGGACGTGGGTGAACAATGACCGGATTCACTTACATAGTATAACGGAAAGATGATCGGCGACTGGGTGGTTGGAATTCGTCTTTGAAAGCTTGGAATTATGTCAATGGTGATTTCAAATGATAGAGCAAGTGAGAAGAAGGAAGTAGGAGGAACGACTCAAGCCTTTTATATCTCGGGGCAGTGGAACTCGAATCGGCATATGCGAGTTAAGATGAGTCGAAGCACACGACCTACGACTTAGGCGTGTACTTTGAGGGGCAAATGTTAACCCTCAATTTGTCTACGACTTAAGAACTGGACGATTCAAGCAGGGTACGTGACTTAACGAGTCAAGGATTGGTCGAACTAACAACTCAGAGTACTTCACAACCTACGACTTAAGGTCTGGACCACCTAACGAGTTAAGGTGTGAACGACCTAATGAGTTAAGGTCTAGACGACCTAAGAATTGAAACAGTCTAAGAAGTCTTCGACCTAAGGAAGTTGATGACCCAAGGGAGTTAACGATCTAAAGCAGTTAACGACTTAAGAGAATTAATAAGTCAAGGACTGGACGACTTAACGATTTAAGAGAATCAACGACCTAAAGAAGGCAGCGGCAACAACAAAGGCGACTTACGACTTAAGGAAGTCTACGACTTAACGGTTTAAGGAGTTAACGGCTTAATGGCCTCGGCGACTTAAAGGTGTTGGCCGACTCAACCAGTTAACGACTTAAGGAAGTGGATGATCTATGACTTAAGGCTATCTACGACTTACGACCTAGCATGTGTCGTGTACGACTTAAGCAAATGAAGCGCTGCTTCTTATTGAACACGGTGGCCTCCTGGCTCGTCAGCGAGTTAGGACTTGTGTTATTATCTGAAATGAGCAGGCCTACCAGTTGAGCCACGACCCACGACATAAGGCTACCGAGTTAAAATCCAATGCCTGGACACTTATGCTACTTTACTTATACTGTTACCTGCTAAGTCGGCCACGACTTACGACTAACTATAAGTCGGCCACGATTTAGGACTTGGCAGAAATTCATGTCCAGACTTCTCTATAAATACAGCCTTAGCTCCAACATTGAATGGACTTTTGGCCGATCATTTTCTGAAGCGCCTTTACTCTGCAGAATTCACAACTCATTCAACACTTGAAGAACTCCAAACATTCAAGACACTACAACAAACTTCGAAAGAAATCTTGCACATCCGACACGGATTCAACAAGTTTCATCATCGAAGTTTGAGCTATGAGTCTAGAGTGTTTTTGTGATCAAAGTGTATCGTATTTTGAAGTGCATTGTATCATCTTGTAACCAAAATCAGTAATAAAAGAATATAAACTGGACGTAGGCTTAATTACGAGCCGAACCACTATAAAACTGTTGTCTCTTTACTTTTCTGCTATTTTCAGCTTATATTCTGTACTCGTACCAACGGGTGGTGCTTTCACATTACTATTACACACACCGGGTGTTAGCGTTCACTTTTCAGCGTTAACAATGTGTATTAATTTATTTATAAACTAATGTAATTAATAAAATTCTTAAACAATTTAAAAGATATGTTATTACATAAGCCTTTTAATACTTTAATAGAATCTTTAACTAATTTTCAAAAAAAAACTATATATATTTTTAAAAAAACTTTAACAATGCTTTAAAAATACTTAAACTATGGTTTAAAACATTTATTTTAAATATTACTTAAAACACTTATTTTATAATTTAAAACTTCTGAAAAGCATTTCATATCATTTGAACCCTTAATAAGTACACTTGTGGAACTTATTAAAAATGCGAAGACGCCCTTAGGATGTCATTCAAAGTTGGCATTTGAAATTGTCGAACACAATTTTCAAAGTGTATCCATAGCTACCTTCTCCCTTCTAACTCTCACAACTTCCCTTTACAATTTCTATAACTTCCCAAGCCAATTCCTTACTACCCCATACACCA
Source organism: Allium fistulosum (assembly GCA_030737815.1). Taxonomy (NCBI): domain Eukaryota; kingdom Viridiplantae; phylum Streptophyta; class Magnoliopsida; order Asparagales; family Amaryllidaceae; genus Allium; species Allium fistulosum. The sequence continues at coordinate 726,400,994 of CM060905.1, read as the reverse complement.
AATAATGAGTAAATAACGACCAAAATATATTATATATCCATATATTCGCATTTTAACCAGTTTGACATATGTTAAATAAAGGGATTTCAATTACCATTTATAGCAACTATTTTGCTTCACACGTTCACAACACACTACAACTTCACATATTATATTATCAAACTTGTATACAATAAGAATTAGCCATGATAAATGTTTTAGAGGGTTATAAGAGAGTTATACTACATATAATGTTGTCACTTGCTTTCCAAAGCTAGAAGTTGTCCATAATTAAAAACTTGCATTATTATATATTTTAACTTATATTTTAACAACGAATATATACACAACATATATGAATTAAATGATAATTTAACTCACCCAAGTCTAGGCCAAACCAAGACATAGATAATCTCAATATGAGTGCAATGGAAAAGGCGACATCTTGATTGGACCATGTATGCAAGAGATCCGAATATTATAAGGATTCGGCTTAAAATATTAATTAATTCACTAATTACCCCTCTAATCCGATCCTTTCTTCCCCAAATTCGATTTCCAACCCATGTATGATATCATGTACATGCACAACCCATGGCCGCTCCTTCTCTCTTCAATTTCTCTCCTGATACTCCACGGATCTACCACCACAGTTGTGATGCCCCACTCCGAGACCAAAACTAACAAAGAATATTACCGAGTAATATCATCTGCTAGTGCAGAGAATAGGCTTTGTTAAGAGAGACCATCAATGAACATTATTTTAAACATGCATCAACACTTTGATAAATATGCTATATATTTTATTCATCACAAGTGGAATCAGAATATGCAATCCATGCTTAAAACAAAACTACAGTGGCTAAAATAATAATAAAAACAATATATAATAAATACAAATCACAGAATCATATATTACAGAATATATCCAGTGGAATATAATTAGATACAAGTTGATTATAATGAATTGGTACATAAATTTGTGTACAAACTATAACCATCACAAACCACCGAATACAGAACTACAATATCCCAAACAATATACGATACAACACTGTACGAATATGTACGCATGTACAAGATAAAGGTAGAATGAGTGATAACTAGACAATTAGAGTGAAATCCTCTCTAGAATTATCAAACTAGAGCACCTGAAATAACTCGGTTTGACACGAGTATTATAAAATAATAAATGGGACAGTTTAGACTTTAATGAATGGGTTAAGTGATGTGCACATAAATGTGTATATCTTTACCACCATATTTAATCTAATTAATTTAAATAAATGATCATATTGGGTATTTTAACTTGTTTTAACCAAAATCCATATTAATTCCAAATTTTCACATATTCATCTTCATCCAAGGGCAAAATAGACATTTTTGTGCATAAATTAGCTTGAGAAAATTTAATTGGAAATTTCTATATTATTTTGTAGGAATTTAAATTCAATTACAAGTGGTTTCATGAAGGAATATGCATGCACAAAGAAGATATAAAGGAATGAAGATGGAAATAATTCAAAGTGAAGAACATGGAGGACCCCACCTACCCACCTACCTTAATGTACACATTAGAGGCTAATGCACATGCTTATGGAATGAATGGCTTCATGTACACTTAAATGATGATTAATGGATGCTAATGGTTACTTGTCCACCACACTTCCTAAGGGGTAGTTTGGGCATTCCCCAAATTATGGATTAGGGTTTCATGCTTGTATAAATAACCCATTATGTTCATGTAACTCTCTCTCCCTTAGTCTCTCTTTAGTTTAGTTTAGGCTCAAAAATAAAGAAAGCTCTTCTCTTTCTCTTTTCATGGCTACTTAGCCATTTCTTTTATATAATCTTTTCTTTATGCAATTTAATACATGTTACTTTTCTTTTCTTGTTTATTTCCTTTCATGTTGTAGTGTAGATTTACATTCATGCAAAGTAGATTAGTTTTAATTCTTGTTCATTAGCTTCTCTTTTCCATTAGCTTTCACTTTCTTTTCTTTTTGCTTTCATGTTGCTAGCTACATTTGTTAATCAAATGACAAATATGAGAGGCTAACCCCCTTCAATTTAGGGGTAATGACGCTCTCTAAATATGTAGCTTCAACTATTTGTTAATTCATGCTCTCTTTTTGTGCTTAATGATGATGATAGAATTGGTTTACTAGTTGTTTTTGCTTTGAATTTGATAGCCTATATTGTTGACATCAAATAGGCTACGCTTAAACAATCACTAACACTAATTGCCTCTTCATCAAATTATGATTATGGCAAAAGAAAGTGATTTGAAATTAAAATTTGATGGTCTATATTTCTAATCAATAGTTAATAGGCCATACTTAAAATAGATTTCATTTTTTTTTCATTGTCAAATTTCATGAAGTTAGTAAGTGGTTTAAGGGGTGTGTTATAGTTTGATGGCTTATGTTGGCTAATCAATAGCACAAATATGTCATACTTATGATAAACACATCAATTAAAGCACTAATGACCAAAAAAGAGAGATTATGATTTCATATGTGTTGAACTACATGATCTAGAGAGTGGATTTATTCTCTAAATTGTCATTTAACTCTTATATTTGCATCTTTTTTCTTTTAGTTAGTTAGTTTTCTTATTTTTCTAGCTTAATAATCGCTCGACTTTGGTATAATTTGATTGAATAGAATTTTAAAGTCATCAATTCCCTGCGGATCGACCCGTATTCGCCACGTGCTACATTCGTACACTGTGCGCTTGCGGTTATTTTAATTCTAAATTCGTTCGACGGTTTTCTAAACCGATAGAATTTCCGTCGACGAACAAGTTTTTTTAAAAAAAAAATTAAAAAAAGAAATAATACTTGTGTATATATCTTGTTTTTATTTCAGGTTGCCGAAGTAGAAGGAGACAGCCCGCTTGCCAAAAAAAAGGAGAAGAAAATAAACCGCTTGCTTGCTATATTTATTGTTTTTATTTATCTTGCGTTGATGTTTGCTTGCATTTGCATAAAAAAATTTCAAAAACCAAAATTCCATTCGTAGTTGCATCGTTAGATTCACATTTAATTTCTGCTTTCCATTTCATCCTAGAATTTGTTAATAATAACGGTTAGACATCGATAGCTCTTATTGTATATTGACAAGTTGTCTTCTTTGAACAATTTAATTTCTTGGTGTCTAGGCTACGGCAGAGTAATAACCATTTATAAATATTACGGTGATTCGTAAATATTATAGTGGTTGTTCCTCTGAAGGTACTTAAACCTTCGGCTGCATTGCTATGGTGATTCGTGGTGCACCGATAACTCCTGCCCATTACCTGGCTGAGAACTATCTTGTTGATTTAAGACAATTTGTAATTATACAATTTTGTGTTAACTTAGGATAAATCATTTGTAATTAGCCCTTGCATTCATTTAGTTGCATTAGTTCATGCATATTTAAAAAAAATTCAAAATCCAAAACTAAAAAAAATTGTATATATTCCTTTTTCTTTGAAATTTCAAAAAAAATATATAACCTTTTCAAAAACAAAACAAAAAATCAATTTCCCTTTTGATAAATAAATTTTATTTGTAAATATTTTTCCTTAAAAAAACAAAAAAACAAAAACATTCTTGAAAATGTCCGAGTTTCCTCACTTACGTGAATTTTACAATAGTTGTGAAAATCAATATAATCCATATGATTTCACTCCAAATCCGTATGGATATTTTAACAACAACTATTTGTTTAAACGATTTGACTTTTGAACCTCAAAATTTTCAAAATGACGAACCACCCTCGAATCTCGAAAAGAGCATTTCGTCTTTAATCGAACTCTCTACACAACAAAACCAAATGATAAATGATTTGTGTAATTCATATTTGGGAAATGATTCAAATCAAAGTTTTCAAAATAATCAAAATTTGAATTCAATTCAAAATTCAAACGATTTCGATGATAACCCATGTCAATTCAATTTTGAACTCCAAGATGAATTTCAAACTCAAAATGAAAATGGAAACAACTTTTCAAACGAATTTGGCAATGGGAATAATCTTAACCACGTTACAATTGAAAACTTTTATCCTCAACAATTTCAAAGTGAAAATCCTTATGCTAATAAATATAAATTGAATTTTGTTGAACAAATGGACGAGATTTACGATGAACACACGGATTCGTTGTTTGAAACTTATATGAAACAACGTGAACAACAAAACCAAATCCCAACGTGTGACGAGTTAAGTAATAATCCATCTTTTACCCAAATCGACGATTTTCAAATAACAACTTTTGAAATTGAAAATAATAATCTTAATGAAGTTGTTGAAAACCAAAAACTTGTTCGTCGACGGAAATTCTATCGGTTTAGAAAACCGTCGAACAAATTTAGAATTAAAATAACTGCAAGCGCACGGTGTACGAATGTAGCATGTGGCGAATACGGGTCGATCCGCAGGGAATTGATGACTTTAAAATTCTATTCAATCAAATTATACCAAAGTCGAGAGATTGTTAAGCTAGAAAAATAAGAAAACTAACTAACTAAAAGAAAAAAGATGCAAATATAAGAGTTAAATGACAATTTAGAGAATAAATCCACTCTCTAGATCATGTAGTTCAACACATATGAAATCATAATCTCTCTTTTTTGGTCATTAGTGCTTAAATTGATGTGTTTATCATAAGTATGACATATTTGTGCTATTAATTAGCCAACATAAGCCATCAAACTATAACACACCCCTTAAACCACTTACTAACTTCATGAAATTTGACAATGAAAATAAAAATGAAATCTATTTTAAGTATGGCCTATTAACTATTGATTAGAAATATAGACCATCAAATTTTAATTTCAAATCACTTTCTTTTGCCATAATCAAAATTTGATGTAGAGGCAATTAGTGTTAGTGATTGTTTAAGCATAGCCTATTTGATGTCAACAATATAGGCTATCAAATTCAAAGCAAAAACAACTAGTAAACCAATTCTATCATCATCATTAAGCACAAAAAGAGAGCATGAATTAACAAATTGTTGAAGCTACATAATTAGAGAGCATCATTACCCCTAAATTGAAGGGGTTTAGCCTCTCATATTTGTCATTTGATTAACAAATGTAGCTAGCAACATGAAAGCAAAAAAAAAAGTGAAAGCTAATGGAAAAGAGAAGCTAATGAACAAGAATTAAAACTAATCTACTTTGCATGAATGTAAATCTACACTACAACATGAAAGGAAATAAACAAGAAAAGAAAAGGAACATGTATTAAATTGCATAAAGAAAAGATTACATAAAAGAAATGGCTAAGTAACCATGAAAAGAGAAAGAGAAGAGCTTTCTTTATTTTTGAGCCTAAACTAAACTAAAGAGAGACTAAGAGAGAGAGAGTTACATGAACATAATGGGTTATTTATACAAGCATGAAACCCTAATCCATAATTTGGGGAATGCCCAAACTAACCCTTAGGAAGTGTGGTGGACAAGTAACCATTAGCATCCATTAATCATCATTTAAGTGTACATGATTAAGCAAGATAAGTGTAATAGTGACGGCCCGGATTTTCGACGCTCGAAAATCGACATCAATACGTTCATTGTATATATCTTATGCCCAACAATCGAATATTGGAAATACCAGTTCGTAAGAGAAAGAAGAAAGTGGTAGAAGAAGAAAATAGAAATAACAAAACAGAATCTCACAATCGCAACGGAACAATATATAATAGATAACAACATGTCTTTATACAAAAAGAACTATAACTATTATTTACACATTACATCATCAGAGTACAACACATCAGTAGCACAAAACCTGAATTTACAGCCTATAATACACAGCGGAATAAAAATCAAATACATGTGATACGTCTTCGTCATCCAGCTCATCTCCTACGCTCCATAGAATCATATCTTGTATCTGTAATACTCGGTCTGACCTAAGGATTATAATAAAATAACACCCGAGACGGTCTGGAAAACCAGCGTGAGGAAACACACTCAATTTGATTTATTAAAGTTATCAAAATCCTTTGAAAAACAAAGGTATCTCGTAAGACCACGCAACCAATAAAGACGATGGGTTTTTACCTTACGATAACCAAAACACTTTTTATCAAAATCATTTGATATTACAATAGTGTTTAAGTACAAATTCTTATTCAAATAGCTGAAATTGTTACATTAATTAAATTCCAGCATACTAGGCTCTACTACCAAAACCGTAAAGGCATGTATTGTGGAATTGATTCTATAAGAACGACCAGGCACTGGGTATCACCTGTCACAGTACACGTCTAGAAAAATGTATCGAGGATCACGCTGGGATGCCCTACAACACAATACCGGACTACCCCTAACCTGGATAGGCCGAATATGCTATAACCCGGGGCGTTCCTACCTTTTTCCAAGCTCCTTCCATGATTCGTAGTAATAAAATAATATCTGAGGGTATCTAGAAAGATGATAAAACATACTCTAATTGGGTGCGACCCACATAGCCTTACTGCATCTCCCCTGCTTTTCAGTCATTCCCGGTTGATGAGGCTAGATGTTATGATTACCTTTTAAAAGAATTTTCACTTAGAATGCTCATTGTCCTCCAATGACAATGTACTGATAGTATTCATCCATACAATTCCGTGCTGGGACCGAAAGGAACCGAAGGCACTATTTCTACTACATCCATTATGGAATCATCCTCAAGATTAATAGCGATTAGCCCTTGCACTTCACTGCTCCATCTTCAAGTCCATGCTTTTGTTTTCCATTCGAAAAATTATTCGTTGGATCGAAGTGGTTTTCGGATAAATTATCCGATCCCGGTCTCTTCGAAACAACGTTCGAAATTTCCGGTAAACTCAACCGCGGTTCTTTAAGAAATAAACAGACGAAAATAAAATCGGAGATCACTCCCTAACCATTAATGGACGGATTTCCTTATAAATGTCCTAAAAGAATGAAACGAGTTTTATACGTACGGTATAACACCTCGAACGGTAACTGTACCAAATAATTCCCGTGTTTCTCCTAGATATTCCCAGAGTCATAATTTGGGTACAGATTTGATAGTCGGTTATTTAAGTATCAAAAAAACAATCATTCAACCAAATATTTCATTTCCCACTGGAAACACCAAGTCTCATTTTTATTTAATTTTATATAAATTAAATCTCTTTATCCAAAAATATGTATTTATCTTGCCAAATTTAGTATATTCACAAACTATCCTCTTCAAAAATATCTGAAAATCCTTTAAATTAATAAGGAAAGTACCACCGTAGTATCAATTAAGGATTCACAGCTCAATGGTTTTGTCTCTATCCTACAGGAATCCAGAACTTAACTACATGCACTCACTTTCTCCGATTACACCGTGAAAGTAAACCATTACTTTCCGAAACTTTATTTAATAATTTTCCAAATAATATTTATAAAATTCCTATAATAATTTTCCAAGTTAAACTTTAGTCAAATACTCTTTAATACAAGTTATTATATAAAATATTAATATTGAATAATTTATCCTTTTGAAATAATAATACTGATTAATCCTTAAATAATAATTAACTTACTATAAACTAACTTAACTAATAATTAAATATACTTTAAACAATTTAAAACAACTAAATAATTAATTTTCTAAAATATTCTTTATCTTTTAAAATTACCCGGTTAATAATTAAAAATCCTTCTCCTTAAAACAAACTCAATTTCTCAATAAAATATATTTTCCAATACAACCAGTCTAACATTTATAAGTCTCTCTCGATTTATTCCAAATTTGATTTACGTCCCAATTCCGTAAATCCCTTTTCACATTTCTAAAAATAAATCTATCATTTATTTTTAAGTCGATATACCCATTTCCTTATAAATCCTCACCGTGAATTTAAAAATTCAATTTATCCATGGATAATTACTTCACTTTATTTATAAATCTTGTTTGTAAATTCCATAGTCTCATTTCCTGTTTATAACGGTTTCACAATACTTAACTGATTTTTAAATCGATTTCCAAATTAAATTTCATTTTCAAATTAATTTCTTAAATAACCCAACTATACCCCAAAACCAAACTAAATTCAGATTCCACTTCCCCTTCCTAATTTAAAATCTTATTTAAAATCTAGTATAATAATTTCATATTTTACTTTCAAATTTCCTTTTTATTTTCCCAAACTATTTCAAATCTTGATTTTAAAATCTTTTTACACTTAAACAAAAATCGCTTAAGTTTTATTATTTAAAAACCTTTTATTTATATTATTCCAAAATCTCTATTTTCCATATCCGAAATTATTAAATACAAATTTAAAATCAAACTATTTATTTCTCCCAAATGCATTACTTTTAATTAACCCAAATTTCAATATAAATACTTCACTTCCAAAATCCCTTTTAAATTTCTTCCAACTTAATTTATATATATTTATGATATTTTAAAATGTCAAAATCTAGGCCAGTAATACCATAGCACCAAATAAGTTCAAATCACGCTATAATCTATCACAGATTATTCAACATATCATATCACTGAATATGAAATTAAATTCAACATTTTTGAGGAATCCAGTTGGATCCCTCCAACATGTTTCCTTGCATCCACAGATTTTAATACAATATAAAAATATCAATCCCACTTCGAGGGGGATATCACGATATATAGGGTCATCCGCTATTATGCGGGGCGCGTAGGGTCTCATCCGCTGTATATATGCAGGAATAATCACACCAATTACTAATATATATACTACTATATATATAATATCACATTCAACTATAAAAATATACCAGTTCAACCAATCAATCAATAATTAATTTTAACTACTTAGAACTAATTTTAGTAATCCAACATTGAGTGAGATTAACTCACCTTGATTTTTTGTTATTGTCGCTTTCGCGTTCTGGTTTGAAACTAAAACCGAACGACGCCTGATATTTGCCCAAATTATGACCGTCTCCTAATCTGCCTAAACTAGTTTCATTGTGAAGCCCTCGTCGTCATGATCGCAACGCAAAAAATCTCGTCCCAATCGGACCTCGTATGTGAGAGTTATACAATTTATAAATTATCGATACAATTTTAAATTAAAATAAAATAAATTTTTGTAACTTCATTTAAATTACAAATATACCTTCTTCCCTTCCAAATTCTTGAAGCCATTGCTCGTGCACAACTCATGGTTGTGTGCACCTATGTCCAGTTATACGGAGCTACAGGCGATGAAAATCGAAACCGATCACGCCGACAAGCTTCTCTCCTCGATCTCCACCTCCAGGACCACTCACTTTGAAGTTCGAGCCCTTCGTTCGAATCGTGACCTCCTAGGTCACTGACGTAGCAGCTGTAGGTTATGGATCATGACCGCACTACATGAACTTCAAACCCGAGCTTCCAATTTCCAAGCCGAGTTCAAATATGAACTCCAATCTGCAAATCGATGATCGAATGAATGACAATTTCAAACCCTAGCTACTCTCCATTGTTCAACTTTCACTGTCGACTTCACCCAACACTAGCCAAAACTCCCAATACCCATACCAGACTGAAGCCTATCCAAAAACTAGATTTTAGGAAATTGATTGGTATTTTTCCATTTAGTATATCTTGAGAATTTAATTTTGGAAGCTTGCATATATGTTTTTTCGCTTTCTTCTTTAGTGTGTGTTGTGTGAGTTAAAAAGGAAAGAGGGAGTGAGGCTTGCGTGTTTGAATGGGTGAACAGTGATTTGAAAAGAAGAAATAAAGCTGATGTAAAAAATATATTTGTCAAGTCAATTATATAAATGTATTATTTAAATTTTTAAATCGTCTCGATTACGTAACTAAACATCTCCAACCCCTATCGAGGCATGCCGCTAGGCGTTTATAATGTTATACCCCTATTCCAAACGCAATGGAAAAGGTTTCGAGTCCGAATTCGATCGTATGGAGAAGTTAGCCTTTTAGACCCATTTATTATATTGAATTTTCGATATTAATTTCAGCACGTTTATATTCCGTACGTCCAAACGATAACTCCAAACGCTACGAAATTTGAAATCTAATAATAATACACTATTACGGAACCAATGGAACTAGTTTCGTTAAATTCCAAGACTGTGCCCTGGAAGGCTATTTTTGAATGTCAATTTAAACGATATATTTTTAAAATTTGAACAAATCACTTTTAAATTGAATTTAAAATTTTTTGTTATCTTCATTATTATTAATACAAATTTTATAAGCTTTTAAATTATTTTTATCAAGCTTAAAACTCCAGATTCAATATTTTAACCAACTTCAATTATTAATTCAATAATTAAATTATCCAATAAATTGTTATATTTGAAATTCAAATTAAAAATTAACTTTTAAATATTTAAATCAATTAAATATTCCAATTTCAAATATCTAAAATTCTGGGTCGTTACATTCCTCCCCCTTATAAGAATTTCGCCCTCGAAATTTCCAAGGTACGAAGAATGGTCCAAAACCTAATTAACTATTTTAAAACCAATCAGTTTAAACAACTCCCCAAAATCAATTCATTGGAAACACACTATCACTTTTACTAATTTCCAAATTCCTCCATAGATTTCAAATACTATTATTTAATCAACCATTTCAATTTATAGTCAAAAATCAAATTTCAATTATCAAAAATTTTCTTTAAAATTTTCTAACTATTTAAATTTTCGAAATATCGCTAGCGTCTCCTTTGCACGGCTAGATCCGAACAACTACAAAACACCACCACGGGCCTAAATCATCAAAAGAAAAAAAAACAAGTGGCTCAATCATAAGATCATTAAATTCAAACACAATTTAAACATGTACTTTTTGTCGGCCAATCAATTTTACTTTTGAAATCGAAGATATCAATTGAGCTTTTGTTTTTAAATACCTACACCTTACATACCAATAGTATACAACAATACAATTCAAAATCATTTTATTTTGCAAATTTCAAATTTTTCGTATTCATTTCACCAAACTCGTACAATGTACATAGATCAAACGTACACAATATCAACACTGATCGCTCACTCGATCAAACAATTTCACTTTCGAACTAGTATCGTTCACACGACTCTCTAATGCGGACTCAGATCTGGTTCCCTGATTAGAAACTGTCATTCTCCTTGCATAGCCATATACTAGGATAGAGAATTTCAAGATCAATCAAAAACCCATATCCATGGTTCACAGTCGAAAATCGAGTGAAAAATCCCAACTCGGATCGATATAATTATCTCAAATTTCTGTGCTCTAATCTGTATCAAATCGTCATGCGAATAAAATAATATACGTACCACTTACGTATTTATCTCAATTGATTCTTATCTATAACAGTTTTTTTATTCATGTTCATTTCATTTATATCAATTATTCAGAAATATCATTCTCATTCACCTATTTTCTTAGCATATTTTTCCAATACCAATTTTAACTTAGGAACTTCACCATCCATTCTTAAGTCTATTATAAACATTTTATACAAGCTCTTATGTTTATTTCCACTTCATCACTTTAGTTTATATCCATTTCTATTCAAATTTAATTTTCAATTCCATTTGAACTCAATTTACCTTCCAAATCTTAAATATTGAATTTTATCGACCATATCCTCTACCATAAAATTAACTAGTTACTTTAATTATTTCCATTCACTAATTTATGTCATATCTCAATCAATTTTTATACGTTCAAACATATTTATATTCCATAAAACATTTTTTTGATCAAACTCTAGAGTTTAAACAATTACTTAATATTTCAAAATCATTTCTGAAATCATATATACCCAAAATCCTTTGGTATATCAAATTATTTCTTTGAATTTCAAAACCAAAACCAGTTTTGTAATCAAACTCCAATTCAATTCATCGAGGTAGCAATTCCTCTCTTGGAAATTCGAAAAAGAACACCAATGATGTCACGATCATCGTCGGAATTATTTTCCAACGACCGAAGTGAGTTCGGTGCTTTTTCCTCTTCTGAAAACCATTTTAAATGTTTTAATTCACAAATATTTCCCAAATAACATCACCATTATTTTCCAAGGCCTCGAAAATCATTTCCAAATCCAACGGGATTTAAATTCCAAAATTTCCAACCTATAAATCCTTTTAAATCTATATTTAAATATTCCTCTGGGATTTCATTCCATTTCAAATTATAAATCACGTCTATAAACTCATATTTACAAATTCCATTCTGTTATATGAAATTATTTTCTTAACTTTTGGTTATAATATCAAGTTGAATTCAATCACCAGAGCAACAAATGATAATAGTTTGATATTATCATTTTCTAACCAACAAGCACACCCTCTACAACTACAATAATTTACGAAAATTATTCCTTTTATATATGAAAATAATTTGGATAAAATTATTTCATTTACCTCATTTTAAAACAATACCATGTCGAATTGTTCTATTATAGTGTTTAGAGGTCCCTATCAATAACGTTAATTACTCGTATTGACCAGAATCCTTTAGCCACTCAATAGACCAATCAACACAACATAAAACAATTTTATATTCACTAACAAAGACGCGCTCATATCTATTAATACACTCAAACTCATTCTAGGGTGCTACCGACCCTATCTCTAATTAGTAATTCCCACCAGAGCCAAGGTTCTCACTTAACCTTCAGCTCTGATACCAAGTGTGACGGCTCAGATTTTCGACGCTCGAAAATCGACATCAATACGTTCACTGTATCTCATGTAGAGCAATCGAATGCCGAAAATACCAGATCGTAAGAGAAAGAAGAAAGAGGTAGAAGAAGAAAATAGAAATAATAATACAGAATCTCACAATAGCAATGGAACAATATACAATAGATAACAACATGTCTTTATATAAAAAGAACTATAATTGTTATTTATACATTACATCATCAGAGTACAACACATCAATAGCACAAAACCGAACGGTTGTAATAACTTGTCCTCACAAAAGTTGAATATAGAGCTTACAATACACAGCGGAATAAAAATCAAATACATGTGATACGTCTTCGTTATCCAGCTCATCTCCTGAGCTCCATAGCATCCTATCATGTATCTGTAATACTTGGTCTGACCTGAGCGTTATAATAAAATAACACCCGAGTCAGTCTGGAAAACCAGCGTGAGGAAACACACTCAATTTGGTTTATTAAAGTTATCAAAATCCTTTCAAAAACAGAGGTATCTCGTAAGACCACGCCACTAATAAACACGACGGGTTTTTACCTTACAATAACCGAAACACTTTTTATCAAAATCATCTGATATTACAATAGTGTCTAAGTACAAATACTTATTCAAATAGTTGAAATTGTTACATTTATTAAATTCCAACATACTAGGCTCCACAACCAAAACCGTAAAGGAACGTATTGGAGGGATTCCATACGAATGACTAGGCATTAGGGTATCACCTGTCACAGTACACGTCTAGAAAAATGTACTGAGGATCACACTGGGATCCCCTACAACACAAGATCGGACTACCCTTAACCTGGATAGACCGAATATGTTATCACCCCAGGTGTTCCCACCTATTTCCAAGCTCCTTCCATGTATCATAGCAAAAAAATAATATCTGAGGGTATCTAGAAAGGTGATAACACATACCCTAATTGGGTGCAACCCACTTAGCCTTGCCGCATCTCCCTTGATTATAAGTCATTCCCGGTTGATGAGGCTAGAGGCTACGATTACCTTTTAAAAGAATTTTCACTTAGAATGCTCATTGCCCTCCAATGACAATGTATTGATAGCATTCATCCATACAAGTACGTTCTGGGTCCGAACGGAACCGAAGCCATTATTCCTACTACATCCATTTTTGAATCATCCTCAGGATTAGTAGCGATTAGCCCTTGCACTTCACTGCTCCATCTTTGACTCCATGCATTTGTTTTCCCTTCGAAAACGTATTCGTTGGATCGAAGTGGTTTTTGGATGACTGATCTGATTCCGGTCTCTTTGAAACAACGTTCGATATTTCTGGTAAACTCAACCCCGGTTCTTTAAGAAATAAACAGACGAAAATAAGATCGGAGATCACCCCTAACCGTTAATTGATGGATTTCCTTATAACCGTCCTAGAAGAACGAAATGAGATTTATAAGTACGGTATAACACCTCGAACGGTAACTGTACCATATAATTCCCGTGTTTCTCCTATAAGTTCCCAAAGTCATAATTTGGGTCCAGATTTGATAGTCGGTTATTTAACTATCAAATAAACAATCATTCAACCAAATATTTCATTTTGCACTGGAAACACCAAGTCTCATTTTTATTTAATTTTTTATAAATTGAATCTCTTTATCCAAAAATATTTACTTACCTTGCCGAATTTAGTATATTCACAGACTATCCTCTTCAAAAATATCTGAAAATCCTTTAAAATAATAAGGAAAGTACCATTGCGATATCAATCAAGGATTCACAGCTCAATGGTTACATCTCTATCCCAGAGAAATCCAAAACTTAACTGTAGGCACTCACTGCCTCCGATTACTCCATGAAAGTATACCATTACTTTTTGAAACTTTAATTAATAATTTTCGAAATAATATTTATAAAATTCCTATTATAATTTTCCAAGTTAAACTTTAGTCAAATACTCTTTAATACAAGTTATTATATAAAATATTAATATTGAATAATTTATCGTTTCAAAAAAATAATACTGATTAATCCTTAAATAATAATTAACTTATTATAAACTAACTTAATTAATAATTAAATATACTTTAAACAATTTAAAACAACTAAATAATTAATTTTCTAAAGTATTCTTTAAATACCTTTTAAAATTACCTACTTAAAAATTAAAAATCCTTCTTTTTAAAATAAACTCAATTTCTCGATAAAATATATTTTCCAATTCCAATATAATCATACTAACATTTATAAATCTCTCTCGGTTTATTCCTAATTTGACTTACGTCCCAATTCCGTAAATCCCTTTTCACATTTCCAAAAATAAATCTATCATTTATTATTAAGCTGATGTATCCATCTCCTTATAAATCCTCACCGTGAATTTATAAATTCAATTTACCACTGATAATTACTTTACTTTATTTATAAACCTTGTTTATAAATTCCATAGTCTCATTTCCTGTTTATAACGGTTCCACAATACTTAATTGATTTTTAAATCGATTTCCAAATTGAATTTCATATTCAAATTAATTTCTTAAATAACCCAACTATACCCTAAAACCCAACTAAATTCAAATTCCACTTCCCTTTCATAATTTAAAATCTTATTTAAAATCTAGTATAACAATTTCTTATTTTACTTTCAAATTTCCTTTTTATTTTCCCAAACTATTTTAAATCTTTATTTTAAAATCTTTTTACACTTAAACAAAAATCACTTAAATTTTATTATTTAAAATCCGTTTATTTATATTACTCCAAAATCTCTATTTTCCGCATTCTGAAATTATTAAATACAAATTTAAAATCAAATTCTTTATTTTTCCCAAATTCATTCCTTGTAATTAATCCGAAAATCCCTTTTAAATTTCTTCCGACTCAATATATACATATATATATATATACATATACATATATATACATATACATATACATATATATATATACATATACATATATATACATATACATATATAAATATATACATATGATATTTTAAAATATCAAATCTGGGCCAGTAATAACAAAGCACCGAATAAGTTCAAATCACGCTATAATCTATCATAGATTATTCAACATATCATATCGCTGAATATGAAATTAAATTAAAAAATGTTGAGGAATCCAGTTGGATCCCTCCAACCTATTTCCCTGCATCCACAAATGTTAATACAATATAACAATACTAATCCCACTTCGAGGGGGATATTGCGGTAAATATGGTCATCTGTTATTATGCGGGGCGCATAAGGTCTTATTCGCTATATATATGCGGAATAATCACTCCAATTATTAATATATATAATATCACATTCCACTGATAAAAATATATCAATTCAACCAATCAATCAATAATTAATTTTATCTACTTAAAATTAATTGCAGTAATCCAACATTGAGTGAGATTAACTCACCTTGATTTTGTTTATTGTCGCTTTCGCGTTCCGGTTTGGAACTAAAGCAAGACGACGCCCGATTTTATTCCAAATTTTGACTATCTCCAAATCTTCCTGAACTAGTTACACTGTGAAGCCCTTGTCATCGCGATCTCAACACAAAAAATCTTATCCCAATTGGACCTCGTATATGAGAGTTATACAATTTATAAGTTATCGATACAATTTTAAATTAAAATAAAATAATTTTTTGTAACTTCATTTAAATTACAAATATACCCTCTTCCCTTCCAAATGCATGAAGCCATTACTCATGCATAACTCATGGCCGCGTGCACCTATGTCTAGTGATACGGAGCTACAGGCGATGAAAATCGAAATCGATCGCGCCGACTAGCTTCTCTCCTCGATCTCCACCTCCAGGACCCCTCACTTTGAAGTTTGAGCCCTTCGTTTGAATCGTGACCTCATGGGTCATTGACGTAGCAGCTGTAGGTCGCACCCCCTATCATGGCCACACTACACGAAATTCACCCCCGAGCTACTAATTTCCAGGCCGAGTTAATAGGAACTCCAATTTGCAAATCGATGATCGAATGAATGGCAATTTCAAACCCTAGCTACTCTCCATTGTTCGACTTTCACTGTCGACTTCACCCAACCCTAGCCGCACCTCCCAATACCCATACCAGATCGAAGCCCATCCAAAAACTAGATTTTAGGAACTTTTTTGGTATTTTTCCATTGAGTATATCTTGAGAATTTAATTTTTGAAGCTTGCATTTTTTCGCTTTCTTCTTTACTGTGTGTTGCATGAGTTAAAAAGGAAAGAGGGATGTGAGGCTTGCATGTTTGAATGGGTTAACGGTGATTTGAAAAGAAGAAATAAAGCCGATGTAAAAACAAAATTGTCAAGTCAATTATATAAATTTTTAAATCGTCTCGATTACGTAACTAAAAATATCGAACCCATATCGAGGCATGCCCTAGACGTTTGTAATGTTATACCCCTACTTCGGACGCAATGGAAAAGGTTTCGAATCCTAATTCGATCGTATGGAGAAGATAGCTTTTTGGACCTAATTATTATACTGAATTTTCGATATTAATTTCAACGCGTTTATATTCCGTACGACCAAAAGATAACTCCAAACGGTACGAAATTTGAAATCTGATAAAAATACAATATTACGGATCCAATGGAACTGGTTTCGTCGAATTCCTAGACTATGCCCCAGAAAGCTATTTTTAAATGTCAATTTAAACGATATATTTTTAAAATTTGAACAAATCACCTTTAAATTCAATTAAAAAAGTTTTATTATCTTCATTATTTTTAATACAAATTTTATAAGCCTTCAAATTATTTTTATCAAGCTTAAACTACAGATTCAATATTTTAACCAACTTCAATTATTAATTCAATAATTAAATTATCCAACAAATAGTTATATTTGTAATTCAAGTTAAAAATTAACTTCTAAATATTTAAAATCGATTAAATATTCAAATTTCAAATATCCAAAATTTTGGGTCGTTACAGTAACGTCCCCTATCTAGAGGCCCAAAGCTAAGCGCCATAAATGTTGAAGTCATCTATAGTATTGATTTCCAGCGACAAAATACAGCTATGTTCATGGTATCTATAATATCAAAAGCATTGAATATGAAACGAATCATAGATTTCAAAACAACATTTTCCATTATATTTCAAAACATATGTTCCATACTCAAATTACACAATCAAAAAACATTTCCCAAGCAATGACAAAATATACTTATTACAAAATACGCCAAGAGCGACATATGAAAATGCCCCCTTGGATGATTAGAGTAATATTTTCATAATGGAAATAATACACATATCGGAATAAAACAACTAAAACAAAAACTAGAACTCCTAAATAGCTATCCGTTAGCCACCTGCTCGCCTTCGGTAGCTTTATCCGCCATCCGGCTAAGAAACTGGAAGAACCTCAGCCTCGTCCTACTCAAATCAATTTTGAGCACTCGAGAGTTTATGTAGAGAAACATAAACTTCGAGTTAAACATAAATCCTATTGTGAATAATACTATACATCCTGGTTATTAATGTTAAGTGAGACTACGCCGCTTAGTAGAACGGGTTTCCCCCTCACTAACATTCTTTCAAAACATAACTTTCATTTGCAAACCTTTTCCTGCAACCAAAGCTGGTTAAATTCTGTAAAGCATCATTATGTAAACAGACATATTAGGTAATAAAAGAACTATCTACTCAAACGCTTTAGTTTGTTTGGCCGACTATTAACCATTGGCTGACTCGGGCCTACCAGAAAATATAAACAAAATTTATCTAACATATGTTAGACACTCTTCTTTTGGACTGTCTGTCCCTAACTATCTGTTAAATACTTCTTTTCTGGATGGTATGTCCCTAACTTATAATCTCCTAGGGTAACCTGATTCTAATGGTTTTGCGGGCTCACCAATAACCTATCTTTATACAAATATATATTCCCTTCTATGTGTAATCATAATTTTAGTTTTACCTGTGACAAAGCCTTACACACTGGAATTTTGGACAAAAATTAGATGGGCTAATAGCTAATGTATAAGGCGCGACCCTATACCAGTCCTATCTAGTATTCTAATATCCGAGTCACTTATATAGGGATCCCTTCCCATAATTTTCCTTGAAAATATTTTCCAAATGATTTAAAAACTTTAAATAAACTCACACAAGGAAAATACATATACTCTATGCTTTACTCAAAATCACCTTGCAATGTTATATATAATTTACCCAAATCTTAGTTGATGAAAACATTTAAACACTTGAAAGTAGCCCTTAGGAAACCATTGAAAGTACCCCTTCCTAAACCATTGAAAGCATCTCTTTCGAAACCAAGTAAAACCTTTTATTTATCTAGGCTGAAAGGCCCGAACCTTCCATTCAAAACCATTCTCAAATTCCTTTCGAAACCATTAAAAATCTACCTTTCGAAAGCTGTAGAATCTTAGACCTCATATCTTAAAACATTTTAAAATATCACCTTTAAAAACCCTTGGAAAACCTTCAATTTTCAACCATTTCAAAACTATCAGAAAAACAATACCTTTCGACTCCATTGAAACCCTTTGGGGAACCACCCCTTCGAAACCATTTTAAAACCTTTCAAAAGCATAAAACCTTTATATACTCAAACCTTTCGAAAGCACAACGGTTCAATTTAAAACATGTGGAAAAACATATTTCGAAACCATTTAAAACTTCTCTTTCGAAACCATTGGGTTATACTTCAACAGAACGAAAAGGATCTATAAATCATTTATGTCGAAAGCCTACCTTTCGAAAGCTATCCGTATGTAAAGAAGTGAAGGTGTCGAAACCATTCCTTCGAAGCATTGGAGAAGTGACTAATTTCAAAAGCTAGGTATACCTTTCAAAACCATTGACTTCGAAAGGTGGAAAGGCGGCAGCTAGGGGTTTCGACCCCTTCGAAAGCATTACTTAAAATAAAAGAGTGCAACCGATTCGAAACCTTTCCTTTAAAAAGATAAGACCCAGTCGAAAGCGAACTGAGTCGAAAGCTAACCTTTCGAAAGCAAAGTAGGCGCTACCTTAAATTTTAAAACAAGGCATACTCCAACCCCTTTGGAACCGAACATTTCGACTATGTTCCGTTCACCTTTATCCAATACACTACGTACCAACTAACTTGGTACCGTGCGCATTGGTTTCGAAAGCATGGTGGCGAAACGTCCTAGTCGGAACCCCTAGTGCCAAAAGTAGTGGAACATGCTAAAAACATGTTATTTTTTTAACTTAAAAGAGAAAACTTTTCTATAGTTTGTCAAATTTTCATAGGTTACTAAATATCTTTTTCAAAAGTGCTGCAAATATTTTCAGAAATAAACAATAATTTATTTTAAAAAATGCCCCTTCTCTTTAAATAAATATATAAAACATTTATGTCCCATAACTTAAGTAATTTTATGTATTCATCAAAACACTTAGGAAAATTCTACAAAAATTCCAAAAAATCTATTTCAATATGTTTTCTAATATATATAAATTCCAAACCCAAATAATTATTTTTTTGGCCAAAAATAATTTAAAACCCAAATAATCATTTTCTTCACTAGAAAATTAATATAAATCCACATTAATTCAGAAAATTATGAAAATTGAAACCCGTCTCTAGAATACCATTTCTGATCTAAATTTAAATTCGCAGGGCATTTGGATGTCATTTAATATGGTTTTCATATCAAACATATCACGAAAATCAATATGAACATGCATAAATCATCAACAAGTGTATATAAACATTTAATCAACCAAAACATGGCATTGTCATGCAAAAATACTTCGGATTATCATTAAAAATGAAAATCATAAGAAAAGTGAGATGTAGTAATTATTCACCTTAGATTTTTGATTAAAACGTGAGAATTGAAATGAATTTGATGTTTGTTTTAAGCTTCCCCTTTATCTTTCTTTTTCTTACTCCAGAAAAAGGTGGCCGGCCTCCCTTTGCTTTTAATTTTTGCAAATTAAATGAGATATTATTCACAGCTAAGGTATTAGGGTATTAGAGAGCTCTTTTCCTATTTTACCCCTAGCTTATTTCCTAATACATTTTATTCATGTATGTCGTTTTGATTTACATATTAACATGGCATGGCTACCCTTAGTTAAATCAAATCTCAATCCTTTAATCATCTTACACTATTTAATTTTATTTAACTAATTAAATATCCTAAACAATGTTACTAAAAATGTAGAGCGTTACAATAAGCAATGGATGTAATGATTTAAATCTCAAATATGCGCACAAATCCAAGAAATTGCTAATAACAACAATGCTTCACTAAACTCTAAGCTTGTAATCACCAAATATCAAAATCCAAAATAGCTTCTAAAAGTAAAACCCCAAAATCAATTGCTGATAACACAAATAGCATCGAATCTAGAAATCATAACAGATGTAACATCCCGTACTTAGAGGCCCAAAACTAACGGCTACGGATGTTGTAGTCATCCATAGTTATTAATCCTTAGCGACCAAATACGGTAATGTAAGATACATTGATATAACAAAAACAAATGGATATGGAAAATTTTAAAAATCAAAAAGCAACTTTCTCATTCCATTTCAAAGCATTTCAAATTAATTTCCTAATCCTAATACGAGAACAACGTTCAAAGAAAATATAATTATTACAACATACGCCAAGAGCGACATATGAAGATGCCCTCTTGGATGATCAGAGTATTATATAGGCAATTAACAACTTTGCCTTTACAACAACAAAACAAAGGAATCAAAGTGGAAAAGAACTCTAAATAGCTATCATGCCTCCTGCACGTTTTCGGAAGCTTATTCATCTAAAGATGTACCAGAAAACCTCAACTCTCAAACTACTCAAAATCAATTTAGCACTCGAGAGTTTAAGGGAAAAACTTAAACTTCAAGTTAGACATAAAGCCTGGTATGAATAATAATCTACCATCTCAAACCATTTAGATATCTAATGAGACCACGCCGCTTAGGGAAACGAGTTTTCCCCACACTAGTATCTTAATCAAAACTTTATAAAACCATATACAGTGCTCATGTATCCACAATGGTTAAAACATAGCAGTTCAAACTATTATGATAATATGCAAATAAGTAAATAAATTCTAGATTTCCCATCCTTATTTATTCTGACTATCTGTTTTATTTATAGTTTCTAGGGTCACTACTAACATATTAGTTTTCGTGGGCTGACTGATAACCTGTTTAATTTTTATGGACTCCCTGTCTAGTTTCATAGTTTTAATGGGATCACTAAGAACCTATTGGCCCCTGCCAATAACTTCCTTCTTCATGGGTTCTCCCTGAACCTATTGGTATCTCCAATAACTTCACTCTTATCCAAGTTTTCATGGGTGACTAGGAACCTGTTGACATCTATCAGTAACTTAATCCGGAATAACTAAATCTGGATATAGTTTTCATAGGTTCACTACACACCTATTGGCCCCTACCAATAACTCTTTCTAATCATAGTTTTCATGGGTTTACTATGGCCCTATTGGCCTCTGCCAATAACTTATTCTAGGCATAGTTTTCATGGGTTTAGTATGAACCTATCTATTCAACAACTTCTTTAACTAGTATTTATTCATCCTCTATTCTGGTCTACCTGACCACTTGAATTCAATTCTACTCATTCAGGAGTTAATTCAATTTATATTCTGTTAACTCCTCTTTTTGAGCAACCTAAAACTCCGCGACCTAAAACTTTATCGACCTAACGACCTAAGAGCTTAGCGACCTAACAACATAAGAACTTAGCGACCTAACAACTTAAGAACTTAGCGACCTAACGACCTAAGAGCTTAGCGACCTAACAACATAAGAACCTAGCAACCTAAAGACTTCTGAACTTCACGACCTAGCAATGTCACGACCTAGCGAGCTAAAGTAGAGAAAAGTTCCAAGACCTATCTTAGGTCGCTCACGACCTATCTTAGGCCGCTCACGACCTACTGACTCGTTCAGGCAAGACAGTACAGTTCAGGCAAGACCAATGACCTGTCTTAGGTCGCTCGCGACCTACGACCTAACTTAGGTCGTTCGCGACCTAAGACTTGGAGATAGAATCTGGCCTAGAATTTCCTCTATAAATACGAGATCAACTCCAACAATGAAAGGACTTTTGGCTGATGTTCTAAAGTGCCGTTACTCTGCTGAATTCAGACCTGATCCAACACATTAAGCCTTCCAAACATTCAAGACACTACAACAAGCTTCGAAAAAGATCTTACACATCCAACATGGATTCAAAGAGCTTTATCACATCGAAGTTTGAGCTATTAGTCTAAAGTGTTTAGGAATCAAAGTGTATTGTATCTTGAAGTGTATTGTATCAATTTGTAACCAAAATCAGCAATAAAGGAATTCAAAGTGGACGTAGGCTTGATCTTAAGCTGAACCACTATAAAATCGTTGTCTTTTACTGTTTCCTGCTACTTTTCTGCTTGTTTCTTATTCCCGTATCACGGCTGGTGCTTTCACATTATTACTCTACTTACCAGGGTGTTAGCGTTAACATTTTGGTGCTTTCACTGAGACCCCAACTCAGGAATATTGTCATCATTGCTTCATGAGAGTTTGTGGAAAAAGTTTCTTTCAAAACCAGAAGTTTGTCGGAAATAATGGCTCCCGGAAGAAAACGCAAGTCTACCAGATCCGTCAACACTCATGATAACACTGCTACTTCTCCTTCATCAAGTCAAGCAGCTCCGAGCATTGGAGTGACACGAGCAGAGTTAGATGCTGCGGTGTCTGGGTTATATCAACAAATTGAAACCCAAAACACCTTGATGCTAGAAAGGTTGAATGCTATGTTTGGAGCTAATCGTCAACCAGCGAACAATGAGGAAAATTTTGCTGATGCCGTTCATAACTCCGAAGGGAGGAACATTCCTCAAAGGGCAGCTGGCACTACCGAAGGGACACCTCCCCAAGCCGGAGTGACAAGGCCGCAACCAACTCTCCACGAACATTTGTTTAAGCAAACTTCCGAGAAAACGACTGATGATTGCCCCGCAGAGCCTCTGAACAACGGGGAATACCACTCGGAAATGATACGACAAATCATGAAAGAGACCATGCAGAGAAATGAAGATGAGAACGACTGGGGGTTCGCTCCAAGTAAAACTCCGTTCACTGAGAAAATTCTAAAAGCTGAATTTCCAAGAAAGTTTGTTCCTCCTACCATTCCAGCTTACCGAGGAACAAGCGATCCCAATCAATTTCTGTACAAATACGACTGGCACATGACGGGTGCTAGGGCAACAGATGAATTTAAATGCTGGTACTTTCCGGTGTACTTGGAAGGGGTGACACTACTCTGGTTTACAAAGCTGCCTGCCCGATCTGTAGACCAGTTCTCCGATTTAACTCGGAAGTTTAAAGAGCAATTCAGACTGTACGCTTCAAAGGCGAAAGACATAATGTCATTGTCTAGCCTTGAGCAGAATCCGGGAGAGTCTATTAAGTCATTCTTGAATCGCTTCAATATAGCTCTGGCTGAAATCGACAACGCGGAACCACGGATGATTTTGACTTATCTGATGCGGGCCATCAATAAGTCAAGTGAATTTGGGAAATGGCTGAAAATGAAGGAGCCAAATTCACTCGAGAAATTTTATAAGAAAGCTGATGAGTTCATACGCTTGGAAAATCTTCCGGCACCAATGAAAGTGGTGGCGACAAGAGTAGAGAATAACATTGCTGCTTCAGCTAAGAAATATTCCGGAGGTCAGAAGAGGGAAAATAATGATGGGAAGAAACAAAAGGATATAAAGAAACTCGCTTCTTTAAACCCTCAGATTTCACTCCTTTAACCGACACTCCGGAGAATAT
This sequence comes from Allium fistulosum, assembly GCA_030737815.1. Taxonomy (NCBI): domain Eukaryota; kingdom Viridiplantae; phylum Streptophyta; class Magnoliopsida; order Asparagales; family Amaryllidaceae; genus Allium; species Allium fistulosum. Next base: position 726,376,581 of record CM060905.1, on the reverse strand, counting down.
CTTCTTTGCCACAAAAGATGCTGTGGAGTACCCTAAACCCGCTGAGATAAAACCTGGAAAGGGTGCTATGCGAAATGGAAAATTCTGTCGATTTCATAACCAGCTCGGCCATGATACCAATGAATGTCGACATTTGAAGAGCTTGATTGAAGAATTGCTAAGACAAAACAAGCTACAACAGTATGTTAAGAAGAACAGGAATGACCCAACTTCGTCTACTCAAGGGCAGCAACTCCCTACTCATCCATCTGGCTCGGGTGAGGGCACTACCGCACATGAATCTGAAAGGCCTGTTATCAATGTGATTACAGGAGGCCTACACCCAGCAGGCAGAAGCTGGGGTAAGATGGAACGATATGCTCGTGCTTTGAAATATACCCCAGCGGAAGAAGATGTTTTTTTTTAGAAGACGCTGCACCCATGAAACAGCAGAAAACTTCTAATGGTGATATTGTGTTCAAAGCCAGGGATTCTATGGGTATTGAAGCTCCAACCATGGATCCCTTGGTCATTTCTGCAGGAATTGGGCCAGCTATTGTAATACGAGTGCTTATTGATTGCGGCGCCTCTTGCAATATACTTTTCAAGAAGACATTTGATCAGATGAAGATTCCAATGACTGACGTACAAGCTTCATCGCAGAAGATTGTTGGATTCATTGGAGAATGCAACAGCCAATTGGAACTGTCGAATTGTTTGTGGAACTTGGAGATGGATGGAAAAAGGTAGTTCGGAAATAGACTTTTGTAATTGTTGATGGATTTTCTGCCTACAATGCCTTCCTGGGCCGGCCAACTTTAGCCGCATTCAAAGCCATTCTCGCCCCCATGGTGCTTAACTATGAAGTTTCCCATAGATAATGGTGTTGGTGTCATTAAAGGGGATCAAAATGCTGGGCGGGAATGTTATCTTATAGTGCTTCGAGAGGCCAGGAAGAGAGAGATGGGAAAAGATGCGGCAGCTCCGCTCCGCATCAAAAACCCAACCTTGTAGCAAGTATAGGGTGGCCCTTGCACTGGCGAGCATAGTGGTGCAAGGAGAGAAATGGACCCCAGAAAGGCCAGTGCAGGGGAAAATAGATTGGTGCCAATGGAAGTAACAGTACTAGTACCTGTTGATCTTAAAGACCCAAACAAAGTGCTAAATGTGGGTTCGCAACTCAGTGTGGCAGTCCAAAATATGCTGATATCATTTTTGAAAGGAAATCTGGACGTATTCGCTTGGAGTCACGCCGATATGTGTGGAATATCTCCAGAGATTGTTGTACATACTATGAATATTGATCTGAAATTCACACCTGTGAAGCAGAAAAGGAGAACCCAGGGTCTAGAAAGGTCAGCAGCACTAAAGGAAGAAGTAGATCGGCTCATGGAGAATGGTTTCATCAAAGAGTCCATCTATCCAAATTGGGTCTCAAATCCAGTACTGGTTAAAAAAGCAAATGGAAAGTGGAGAGTATGCATCGATTCCTCAGATTTAAACAAAGCGTGTCCCAAAGACTGCTTCCCGTTGCCAAGGATTGATCAGCTGGTAGATGGAACAGCCGGGCACGAATTGTTGTCTTTTATGGATGCTTACTCCAGGTATAACCAGATTATGATGCATGAGTCGGATCAAGAGGATACGAGTTTCGTCACAGATGATGGTCTTTACTGCTACAAAGTCATGCCCTTCGGACTGAAGAATGCAGGGCAACATATCAAAGGCTTGTTAATGCAATGTTCAAATCACAGCTTGGGAAAACTATGGAAGTCTATGTCGATGATATGTTGGTGAAATCAAAGAAAGCAATTGACCATATGGATCACTTAGCAGAAATGTTGGCAATCCTCCGAAAAAATGGAATGAAGCTCAACCCTTTGAAATGTTCATTCGGAGTAGAGTCCGGGAAATTCTTGGGATTTATCGTAAGCGCTAGGGGCATTGAAGCTAATCCTGCTCAAATTACTGCTTTGAGAGAAGTCAAAGCCCCTAGAACAAAGAAAGAACTGCAGAGCCTAAATGGGAAAGTTGTTGCCTTAAGTCGATTCATTTCCAAAGCCACTGATAAATGCATCCCTTTCTTTGACGCTTTAAAGAAAGGAAAGAAAAACTTTGAATGGACTCCTGAATGCCAGAAAGCTTTCGATGAACTAATCCGCCACATGGAAGCGCCTCCAATACTTTCCAAGCCCAGCAATGGCGAAGACCTTTTCATATACTTGGCAGTTTCGTCTCATGCCCTGAGTGCAGCATTAGTGCAGGAGGATGCAAAAGTTCAGCGCTCGGTCTACTATATCAGCAAAACACTCACTGAGGCAGAAACGAATTATTCAAAGCTAGAAAATCTCGCCTACTGTTTACTGATTGCTTCCAGAAAGTTGATTCTCGGCTTATTGTATGTCAAGTCAAGAAGGAGTTTCAAGCTAAAGGAGGAAATCTGCCTGCTTACTTGTCAAAGGCTTGTGAGCTTCTTGACGATTTCGATCACTATTCGATAAGCCACATACCTCGAGAGGAAAATATGAAGGCGGATTCTCTCGTAAAGTATTCAAGTTCCGAAGAAGCTCATTTATTGGGATTGGTTCCTGTGGAGGTCTTGTCAGCTCCAAGCACTGATGAAATGGATATCGACTGGATCATGGCAGTACCTCAAGAGCAAGAGTCGTGGATGACCCCGATCAAAGAATATCTACTCAACGGTTCCCTGCCGGAAAATTCTAAAGAACGCCGAAAGATGTTAAGAAAAGCGTCGAGATATGTAATTCAAGACGGGCGGTTATACAGGCGGGGATTCTCAATGCCATTACTCCGATGTGTAACCAAGGAAGAAGCTAAGACAATTTTCACAGATGTACATGGAGGAGAATGTGGGGACCATTCAGGTGGCCAAACTCTTGCCAAGAAAGTTCTCCGGTATGGGTATTTTTGGCCAGATATTAATCGAGATGCTGCTATCTACTCCCGAAAATGCGACAAGTGCCAGAGATTTGCAAAAATCCCCAGAGCACCTTCTACCGAACTAACACAGATGGTCAGTCCATGGCCGTTCGCCATTTGGGGGATAGATCTAATCGGACCTTTACCAATTGCTAAGTCGGGAATCAAATATGCTATTGTTGCCGTTGATTATTTCACTAAATGGGCTGAAGCAGAACCTTTGGCTACTATTACCTCTAAAAAGATGATAAATTTTGTGACTAAAAATATCATTTGAAGGTATGGCGTACCGCAGAAGATAATCACAGACAACGGTACTCAATTTGAAAGTGAAGAATTCCAGGACTTCTGCAAGCGATTCAAGATCCGAAAAAGTTTCTCAGCAGTGGCTCATCCGCAGGAAAACGGGCAAGTGGAGGCAGTAAACAAAATTATCAAGTCAACCATCAAAAAGCAGCTTGAAAAGGCAAAAGGTGGATGGGTTGATAAGCTACCACTAGCACTATGGGCATATAGAACGACTCATAAAACTACGACTGGGCACACTCCATTCTCATTGGCATACGGATCAGAAGCAATGGTTCCAGTAGAACTAGAAGTTCCTTCACACAGGAGAATTCATTTCAACCAGGCTGAAAATGAAAAATTGCAACTCGAAGCACTTGACTTCCTTGATGAAAGAAGAGAAGAAGCTAGGCTCAGAGTTGTGGCCCATCAGCAAAGGATAGCAAGGCACTTCAATTCTAAAGTCCGTCAACGAAGCTTTGAAATCAGGGACTTAGTCTTGAAAAGGATCATGACAGCAACTGGAGTGTTTGGACCAAATTGGGAAGGACCATATGTCATAGGTAATAAACTCCTTGATGGCACCTTCATACTTACAACTGTCAAAGGAGATCCAATCCCAAGAGCTGGAACAGCAATCATTTGCATCCATATTTTACTTAAAAAGCTTTGTTTGAAATTGTAAAATGATTATGGATGTATCAATTGTATTGTAAACCATTGTAAAATCAGTGATGATCAATAAAAGAGCTATAAAGTGGATGTAGGCCCAATTCTTGGCCGAACCACTATAAATTCTGTGTTCTTTATTATTAGAAAATGCCTGTTTCATTTCGATGTGTAAATACTCTAAATGTATTGCTAAAATATCGATTTAATATTGCAGGTCATTAAAACAAAGTTTACCCATCACAAGGCCAAGTGAGCCCCGTAAATCACTCGATAAATGAATTTCAAGCCACAAAAAAGTTCCAAATTTAAATCCAACATAAGATCAACTTCACGCAAAAGGTTGATAATCCCATCGAAGGGGCACTTTTCAAAAGAAAAAGAACCAGACGCTTGTTAACTAATTACGATCGTCTGTACAAACAGACATCTGATTAGATAACTCGCGCCTGCCCAGTGGAATCACTTAACAGTGAAGTACACTTCTTTGGATAAAGCAAACTACTCGTAAGAAGAAGGGAACATGGGCTCGGAGACGATAACAGGGGACCGCTAATGAGCAAACGACGGAGAGACATGGGCAAACCAGTCAACAAAAGCCCTCTCCGGAGGCATAAGACCTCTTCGGAGGCGCAACTCTTCGGAGGATAAAGACCTCTACGGAGGCACAAGCCCTCTTCAGAGGCACGCCAAAAAATGGAAGTTCTCTTCTCAACAAAGAGGTTGGTGGAACCAGAAGGCGCAGGACCTTTGTTAACTAATTGCGATCGTCTGTGCGAATGAACATCCAATTAAGTAACTTGCCTCCGCCCCATGGATCCATTTAACTGTGAGAAAGTAACTTCCAGGCAATCAAATAAAGACCTCTCCGGAGGCACAAGACTTCTCCGGAAGCACAAAAACAAGACTTCTTCGAAAGCACAAGACCTCTCCGGAGGCACAAGACTTCTCCGAAAGCACAAGACCTCTCCGGAGGCGCAAGACTTCTCCGGAAGCACAAAAACAAGACTTCTTCAGAAGCACAAGACCTCTCCGGAGGCACAAGACTTCTCCGGAAGTAAAAAAACAAGACTTCTCCAGAAGCACAAGACCTCTCCGGAGGCACAAGACTTCTTCGGAAGCACAAAAACAAGAGTTCTCCGGAAGCATAAGACCACTCCGGAGGCACAATGCTACTCCACAAAGTTCAAATGCTACTCCTCAGAAATGCCAAAAAGACCTCTTCGGAGGTACATTTCACCAAAGTTGAAGTGCAAAAATCTCTCTTTGGAGACCCACTTCGCCAGAGTTGAAATGTCAAAACATTCTTCAGAAGCTCGCTTCACTTCATAGGAGAATCCAATTTTCAAACAAATAAAAGTGATCATCCTCAAAAGATGAAGTGTTCTAAAAGAAAGAAAGAAAAAGATGAGAAGAGAAAACTTCTCCGATACAAGGCGTACTCAATTGAAAGCAGAATAATATTTCCTCAAAAACGGAAATATATTCTCTAAAATAAGAGTACGAGTCTGTTCAGAATATTGCAATGAGCCGTGGTATGGGGGCACATAGCTATATTAATAAAAATAACGCCCAAACATCATACCACGAGCCCACTGTAGTATCGTATAAAGTAAATAAAGAAACTTGTGCAAAAACAAGGAATAAATGCATTCACACATATACTAACAAGAAATTGTACAAGTAAAAAGAACCATTTTATTCCATACTATAAAGTTTTTGTACACATGCAGGTTTCAAGCGGAGGCCGGTATCCGCACAATCTCCGGTCGGTACATGCAAAAAGCAAAAAGCAAAATAAGAAAAATAGACTCCAGCTTATCACTCCTTCTTCCTGCCACCTTTAGTACCCTTGCCCGGTTTGATGATTAGTTTCGGAATCCGGCATGGACGGGTCGGAGAAGAAGGAGAAGAAGGTGTAGCTGGATCTTCTTCTGCTTCATCTTCTCCAGCTGAAATGCTTTTCTTCTTCTTCCACATGACGTGCTTCCCTTTCCTCTTCGAAGAAGACTCACTTCCCGGAGTAGTAAGCAACGCAGAAAGTTTCGTGTTATCATCAAGAGACTGCTCCGGAGTCTTCTCACTGTCCTCAAGATCTTCCGCCTTCTGCTCTGGTGAAGCGGGTGGATCCTCCAAGCCTTGAAGGGCTTCTATTTGCTCTTCCTGCGAACCCGGCTGAGAAGTAAGAGTGACTTGAAGGGTTGGAGGAGGAACAGCTGGAAGAGGAGAAGAGTGTACAGCGCTCGGTGCTTCTGCTACAGAAGAAAAGAAGTTAAAATCAGTATTCTTCGAAAAAAGAGAAGATATTGGTTCATCGGAACTTAAGTAATAGGCGAGAAATTCATCAAAGTCAGTTGAAGCGAACAAGTAATCTGCTTGACCCGGTTCAACTTTGAAGTTACTTGGAGAAGTTGGCTTTGTAGTGACGATCTCATAAGCTTGTGCTTCGGTGCTTTCTTCGCCTTCATCCCCGCCTTGTGCAGTTGTAATCTCAGTTATGATCTTAGCAGGAGGCGGAGAATGAGAACTGGAGCCTATAATGTCAGCGTCAGCCGAAATCGAACCATGGACAGGGGTAGTTAAAGGTGCTTCCTTCCCTGGATGCTCCTCTCCCGTCGATTCGACTCGCGCTTTAGCAAGTTGCTCCTTTCCTCTAGCGAGAGCGGCACGAGTTTCATCGTCAAAATAATGTGCCTCAAGCTCTGCCTCATCGTAGCCAACACCGCCGAGCATATCAACTGCGGCTTCCCAAACTTCGGCCAAAGTAATCTCGTATTTAGGGCCCAAAAAGGAAAGACTTCCACGCCCCAAGACGCAGTGGACATAAAAGTCAAACAAAGTAGAGCTGATATTAGCTTTGGTTGCTTCATGAGATTCTTCAGCGGCAACTTGGCCAGCAACAGCCTCATCACGCTCTTTTTCAACTTTGAGAAGTCGAGCCTTTAACACTTCGATCTCCATGTTCTGGGAGATAACTGTTTCCCGCAGCTGAGCGGTATCTTTGCGATATTTTTCAGTAATATGCTGCTCAGCCTCAAGTTTCATTTCAGCATCCCTTTGAGCAGCGTGTGCGTCCCGCACTTGTTTTTGAAAAACTTATTCTTTTTGAGAGTGAGAAGCGGAAGAAGTGGCGAGATCTTCCTTGAGTTTTTTAACTTCGGACTCAAGTCTCACATTGTCGTCAGCAATGCTCGCCATCTCTGCATCATGCTGCTTGCAAATTTTATCCCATTCTGTCTTGTCATTCTCCATAGTCAACATGGCTTCAAGATTCATACGGTTAACTCTTTGAAGCTCGTCGACAAGTTTTTGCCATCCGGATATCCTCTCGATATCAAGCTTAACAGCATCAAGATTCCTAAGCATAGCTTGCTTATCGATCGGTACCAAGTCCAAGTCAAAACGCACCCCTTTTAAGCACCAATTTGGGAATCGGCTTTGAAGTGTAGGAGGACCATCCCCGACTTGATACTGAGGCCTGTTGATAATTGTTTGAATGTCAGACTTCTTGAGAGCTGGAGAACCAGATGGAATTTCTGCAGAGGTAGGAGCATCAGACTTTTCAGAAATAGCAGGCGTGTCACCAAGCTTGACCCGCTTGCTTGGATCTCCAGTAATGTGACTCTTCCCTTTGTCATCATGAGATTTTCTTTTGTGGGAATCGTCACCTCTATGAGAAGAGTCATATCGCTCATCCCTCCTCCCGTGTCGCTCCTCATAATCTCGCCTTTCACGAGCCTTTCTAGCAGCTCTCTCTTCATCAGTTTCTCTGGGGGTAGAAAGATAGCGCCTGTAATCATAGGTGCCCTGCTTTCCATAGCGTTGGAAATCGTCGTAATACGAGCCACTACGCCTCATCGGAGAACCTGAAAATGAAAAAGAAGTAGAATTTAGAAATTTCCAGAAAGAGGAAGCTAAGTGCGTATAAGTGCCGAAAAATTCTAAGTGTGTGTGGCGTGTAAACTATGCACGTCAAGATACAAATCACTCTTCCGCTTGGGAGTAACGTCAACTTTTGCAACTGGCGTTAACTCTTGGGTTGATGGAGTTTGCTGCAAGACGGATGTCGCCTCAATTGCGGAGTCTTCTCTTTCAACTCCTTCTTCGATCACCGGGGAAAGCGAGAATTTACCAGATGAACCCGCAACATCGGCAGGAGTGGAGCACTTCACTAGTGCAGCATCTACAGTAGGTTCCTTCGGAGAAATCCCTTCTGCAGAAACTGGGGCATCCGATATCTCTGCTTGAGAATCAGAAACTTCATGAATCTGAGTAGAAGAGTGAAGAAGTCCGAACTGATGCAAAAACTCATCTTTCAACAAAAATTTGGTGCTTCTTTCTCCAGCAGCCACAGCGTTTAAAGTTTCAAAGATTGACTTGAGGCTGGGATTCCTAAGTGGGGGAGGAAGTGCTGCAAAAGGTAGAAAATGAAGTTAAGCATTTGACAATTTGAATTTCGAAAGGCACATGAGATGAACAGAGAAAGGCAATCTTACTCCCGACTCTCCAGACGGCATAGAATCCTGGAGGACAGCGAACGAAGAAGAATTGACTTAAGAACCCGTGTGCACTGTCGGGCAAGTCTAGAATCAATTTGCAGTTTCTCGCACCCCTTACAAGTATAATTGAAGGGTGGTCTTTGTTCTTCGCAAAGGTGCATAAATAGCAAGTCTCATCAAAGCTTGGAAGACGGTTGAGCGTCCTCCTAAACAGAACACACAACCCCATCAAGATGGCATAACCGTTGGGGTGTAGCTGGAAGGGAGAGATAGCTAATCGAAGAAAAAGTTCTCGGAGAAAATCATTAAACGGAGGAATAGCTCCGCTTAAGCACATCCGACGATTAACTGGGACAAAACCAAGAGGTGGCCTGTCAGTAGTATTGTTTGCTCCAGGAAATAAAGCATATGTTTCGGCAATGCCGAACTGGATACACAATTGGTTGAAAACTTTATGGCTCAAGGTGGTAGAAGTCCTTTCCGGAGGATCAATCAATGGGTTAGCAATCGGAAAAGCTTCTCCAGCTGGTCCTGTATCTTCTTGTTGAGATGCCATTCTACACAAGGAACTGGATATTCAAATATGAAGGTGCACGTTTCCTAAAAATGTGAAGTGTTGTGCAAAACTAATACAATAACAAGCAAATATAACTGAAATCAAGTTAGTTGACATTTGTCGATTATAAAGTTTCAAGGCTTGTTATCTTAAGTCCAAGTATAGTGCTGTGTTGATGCAAACAAATCAGCTTTAGTTGATTATTTCAGTTTTTCTTTAATACTTCACTTGAATTTGTTGTTTCACAGCATTTCATTCAAAAAGTTCATTTAAGTTGATTATTCTTTATTGACTAATCTGTCATTCGATGCGGGCAATCAATGACAGTATATTCGCCCTAGTTTTCTGCAAATATTATGCTTAAACAGGTTGTTAGATTAAAGATTAATATAATCTGTATCAAAGTTCAACACAATTCTAAGTTCAGACAGTTCAAAGTTCAAGCAAGTTAACTCAGAATTTGTTCAAAGTCTTAGGTCGTTCAGCGACCTAGCATAGGTCAGAGCCTCCTTAGGTCGCACTGTGCAAGTCAAATGGTTCAAGGCAATGCAAGTTTGTCAAGTGTTAGCTCAGCCGTGACTTAAAAGCCTATGCCGCAAGGAAGTTAAGTCGTGAATTTCTTAGGTCGTTCTGCTGTCATTCAAGCAAAGTTAAGTCGCAAGTCACGACCTAAAAGGAGTCGCAGGAAGTTGTTCGGCTTTACTTAGGTCGCAATAATTCTTAGGTCGGTCAAGTTCTTTAGGACGTAAGTCTTAGGTCGCAAGAATTTTAGCACGACCTAATTTTTAGGTCGCTCAGATCTGTTAAGTCGCTGACTTCCTCTCCACGCAATCCATCTCGACCCAATAACCCGTTATCAATTACACATAGAAGTCCATCGTCCTCTTCGTGAAGTTCTCCATCCCTTCATACCATCGAATCACCCCAAAAACAATTCAAAACATCCCCAATCCATCACAGATTCAATGCATTACCATGCCCTCATAAATCAGTCAAGCAACGATCAAAAGTCGATCGCGATAATCACTCGAAATGAAGCATGACACATGGAATTGGACCGAGGTTGGAAAATAGGGATTCATAATTCAACAATGATTATGGCGGGATGAAGATTGAATTCACTTACGAGTATAGTGGTGAAGATGAATCGGTGACTAAAATGGGTTGAATTCGCCTTTGGAAGCTTGAAGATTCGTCAATGGCAGAGCAGGAAATCGAGGTAATTAAGTGAAGAAGAAACAGCGACCTAGCAAATTTATATGGGGCTGGGAAGAAGGCGAATAGGCACGCGAGTTAGCGCAGTTTTTAGGTCGCCCACGACCTAGCAGAGTTAGGTCGAAGCACACGACCTATGGCATAGGCCTGTACTTCGAGGGGCAAATGTTAACTCCTCTTTTTGAGCAACTTAAAACTCCGCGACCTAAAAGTTTAGCGACCTAACGACCTAAGAGCTTAGCGACCTAACAACTTAAGAACTTAGTGACCTAACAACTTAAGAACTTAGCGACCTAACGACCTAAGAGGCTAGCGACCTAAAGACTTCTGAACTTCACGACCTAGCAATGTCACGACCTAGCGAGCTAAAGCAGAGAAAAGTTCCAAGACCTATCTTAGGTCGCTCACGACCTATCTTAGGCCGCTCACGACCTACTGACTCGTTCAAGCAAGACAGTACAGTTCAGGCAAGACCCACGACCTATCTTAGGTCGCTCGCGACCTACGACCTAACTTAGGTCGTTCGCGACCTAAGACTTGGAGATAGAATCTGGCCCAGAATTTCCTCTATAAATACGAGACCAACTCCAACAATGAAAGCACTTTTGGCTGATCTTCTAAAGTGCCGTTACTCTGCTGAATTCAGACCTGATCCAACACATTAAGCCTTCCAAACATTCAAGGCACTACAACAAGCTTCGAAAAAGATCTTGCATATCCAACATGGATTCAAAGACCCTTATCACATCGAAGTTTGAGCTATTAGTCTAAAGTGTTAAGGAATCAAAGTGTATTGTATCTTGAAGTGTATTGTATCAATTTGTAACCAAAATCAGCAATAAAGGAATTCAAAGTGGACGTAGGCTTGATCTTAAGCCGAACCACTATAAAATCGTTGTCTTTTACTGTTTTCTGCTACTTTTCTGCTTGTTTCTTATACCCGTATCACGGGTGGTGCTTTCACATTATTACTCTACTTATTAGGGTGTTAGCATTCAATTTTTAGCGTTAACATATTCACTAATGGGTTAACCTAACTGGTTATTCTGCCCTTTCATCCCAAAATGCGGTTATGGGACCATTATAATGTCAATGTATATATTATAAGAAAACATATTAACATAATAATACCAACACTTATGGTTTAATATCCTTGAAACCAATTTCATATAAAACATGGTTAGTCCCTTTACCCTATTATTTTATCAAGGAAAGCTTCTTCCAAAACTTCATAGTTTAAACTATATCAAAACTCCTTTATTATTATGCCATGGTTTTCCTTTAAAAATGAGACTGGGTTCTTTATTTTGAAAACTAAGGCTTTTGAAACCTTTTATCATTACTTTCAAAACTATTAGAAAACTTCCTTTCGAAAGCATTCAAATCTTCTTTTCAAAACACTAGGCGGCTGCCTTTCGAAACACTTTAAAACCTTTCTTTCAAAACCTTCCGAATGTATTAGAGTATTACCATTCAATTATAGAAGCATAGCTTCAAAACCATTTGAAAATTCCCCTTTCGAAAACATTTGGTTTATGTTTAAAATATCTTTTAGGTCTAAGTGAATACAAGCGAAAGTAGCCCTTTCGAAACCATTTACCTTTAAATAAGAGATTGGGGAAAAACTGATGGCTTCAGAGCCATTCTTCCGAAAGCTTAAATCCTTTGGGTATGAAATTGGAAGGATAGCTTCGAAACCCCCTTTAAAAGCAATTGCCTTCGAAAAACTTGAACCCTTTCGAAAGCTTTAGGAAGTGGCTTTGTATTGGTATATAGCAAAGCTACCTTTCGAAAGCATTGATGAATTCAATCCCTACGAAAGGCATATAGGCGATAGAAGGGTTTCGACTTAGTCAAAACTACCCTTTTCGAAAGCATTGATTTTAAAACTAAGCAGCACATTCGGAAGCTACAATTTAAGCAAGAGGTGGTAATCCCTTTTGAAAGCAATTTAAAAAGACCCCTTTGAAAGCAAATTTCGACTCCTTTGAAAGCATTTAGTAAAACATGCAAGCACATTTCTTTAGAAAGTAAAACAAAGGTTTCGACCCCATTGAAAGCAAGGGTACCACACCATGCCTTCCGCCTTTTCCAATCCACTATGTACCAATGTGTTCATACCTTGTTTATTTGTTTCGGCTTTATCGGTTCCAACCTGGTAGGTTTTGACTTGGTTGAAGGCGGAAGCATAGGGTCGAAAGGTGGCTTCTAAAAGAGGCGGAACCTACTTTTCTTGGTAAAGACAGATTTAATGCCATTTAGTATGAATACTTTATAAATAACCCTCTTATTTGTAAACATTTGATTGCTTTCCCTAATTTTTCAAATTCTTTACAAAAATAACTGCTACATCATTTCAGATCTAAACAAAGATTAATTTAACAAAAAAGCCCTTCCATTAAGCAAAACAAATAAAATAATTAAGTCCTTCATCTAAAATTATTTTATTTCCATATTAAATTGTATAGGAAAAATTCTCAAAAATTACAAAAATTCACTTTCAATATGTTATCTAACATATAAAAATTCCAGACCCAAATTCTTTATAAAATAATAATCGAAATTAATTTCTAAACCTAATTATACATATTTTCCTTTGAAAATTCATAATAAATTTTCCATAGCTTGGAAAATTATAAAAATTAAAAATCATCTCCAAAATCATGTTTAAATAACATATAATTTCCTCATAGCATTCAAAATTCATTATAATCAGTTTCACCCTTAGAACCGTATGAACAATTATCAAACAATTTTGTTTGAATATAATATGTTATAAAATCCAAGCATATCATCATCAAAAATCATAATAATTGATTTAATCTTAAATCCGAAAATCAAATGATCATAAAAACAAAATAGAGATGGTTTAGATTATTATTCACCTTTATTTGGATAAGGACTTTGAGATTTGATTTAGATTAATCTTACTTGCTTTAATTCCTTAGCTTTGGATTGATTTCTCTTCTTTTCTCCTAAGTAATAGCCGGCTCCTCTTTTAGTTTACATTTGTTTACGTTTTGTACAATTAACGTGAATGGGAAAGAAACAAGAATATAAGGGTAATGGAAATGTAGTGTGGTAATTACCCTAATACCCATGCGTTCATTAATTAGCATATATAACCATTTATAAGCCCAATTATTTAGTCAAGCACGGCCTCTAACTTATTTTCAAATCTCAATCCCCTTATTACTTAAATGTTTACATTATTCTATTTAATTTATCTAATTAAATCTCCTAAATAATGTTATTAAAAATTAGTGGTGTTACAGGCTCCCCTCCTTAAAGAATTTCGTCCTCGAAATTCAGTAAGGACTATATACTAAACATGGTAATCATATGTAACAACTCCTTGCAACCATACTAGCCTATCTGACTAGCAAATATATATATAAATCTAATATAGACATACCCTCAAAGCAGATTAGGATAAGTATCTCTACTCTGTCTTTAGTCTCCGGAGTACAGTCTTTCTCGTGGTCGCTCCACTGAACTTTAACCAACATGACTGTCTTGTTTCTTAATCTTCTCTCATCTCTTGCTACAAAGCGAACTGGTAGTACGACAGTAGTCAAATTAGGCTCTACTATCAAATCTTCTAACCCAGTTGGAGGAATAGTAATCTCTGGATCATGCACATACTTGCGAAGATGGGACACAAGAAATAAGCTATGGACACCTACCATACTGCTCGACAACTCTACCCTGTATGCAAGTTTTCCAATTCTCTATATAATTTGGAATGGACTAACATACCTCGGTGCCAGTTTCCCTGACATTCCAAATCGTAGCATACCCTTTATCGATGATACTTTAATGAAAACCTTATCTCCAACTGAGAGTTCTAGGTCTCTACGCCTCCTATTTGCGTAACTATACTGTTTGGACCGAGCTTCCTTCATCCTTTCTCGGATTAACTCAATCTTCTATGTCGTCTCTTTGACCAGATTTGGACCTTAGACTAATCTGTCTCTTGTCTCCAACCAACATGCTGGTGATTTACATGGCCTTCCATACAAAGCTTCAAAATGCGGCATTCCTATACTAGTCCGATAATTATTATTATAGGAAAAATCAGCCAAATGTAGGTGATTTTCCCATGATCCACCAAATTCCAATACACAAGCTCTCAATAAATCCTGAAGTACCTTATTAAATCTCTTTGTCTGCCCATCCGTCTGAGGGTGATATGTAGTACTCATACTAAGCTTGGTACCTAATACTTCCTGTAGACTCTTCCAGAATTCACTAGTGAACAAAAGCATCTCTATCAGTGACTATATTACTGCGAATCCCATGTAGTCTAACTATGTTCTTCATGAACAACATAGCTAAAACAAATGCCGTCCTGTTAGAATTAATTCGAATAAAATAAGCACTTTTGGTCAACCTGTCGACTATGACCCATATACTTTCATTTTTCCTATTTATCTTGGCAACAGGTCTATAAAATCTATGGATATCGAATCCCATTTCAAAACTAGAATCTCTAAAGGTTGAAGCGACCTACCCGGCTTCTGATGTTCGGCTTTCACTTGTTGAAAGTTCGCACACCGCCTAATCGCCAAGCCAACATCCCTCTTCATACCTTCCCACTAGGAGCTCGTCTTCATACCATGATACATCTTGGTCCCTCCAGGGTGAATCGTAAACTTGGATCAATGACATTCTCCAAGATCTTCTTTCCATAAGTCCTCAACATTTGGAACACACAACTGTCCCTTCTTTCTCAACCATCCTCTCTGGTCAAGACTAAAATCCCTTAGATCATCGATCTCAGTTCCAACCTCAAGCATTCTTATCCTTTCGGCTAATACTGGATCCTCCTTCTACTTAGAAACAATCCTTTCGATCAACAGTGGTCGAATATCTAAATAGGACAACATGGCTGTACTCTGACTAGAACTAGCAGTCGATCTTATATGCACACTACAAGTAGTCAAAGCTTCTAAATCCTTCCATTCTGCCAACACAACTAACACCATTCTGATGTCTTCTGCTAAGATCATCCGCTACTTTATTTCCTTTCCCAAGAGTATATTCTATACCAAAATTATAAGCAGCTAAAACTCCAGCCAGCTCTACCGTCTCATATTTAGCTCCTTATGAGAGAATAAGTAAATAAGGACTTTTGATCTGTGTGTAGCTAAAATCTCTTCCCTAAGGGATAATATCTCCATATCTTCAATGCGAAGATCACCACAGCCAACTCCAAATCATGAGCAAGATATCTTACTTCATGCGGTCTAAGCTATCGTGAAGCATAGGCAATAACTTTACCCTTCTACATCAACTCCGCTCCTAATCCAGTCCCACATGTATCAGCATACACCACCAACTCTTGGTTTCCGTCTGGAACTACTAACACAAATGCGTTGGTCCACAAATGCTTTAACTTAAGGAATGCTTCCTCACATTTGTCGGACCAGACAAACTTCACCTCCTTCTGCATTAAATTAGTAAAAGGTGCTGCTAACCGCGAGAATTCCTTGATTAATCTCCGGTAATAGCCAACAAGCCCAAGCAAACTTCTAATCTCAATAACAGTCTCTGGTCTGTTCCTATTATTAATAGCTTTGATCTTATCTAGATCGGCAGACAAGCCCTTCTCTGAAACCATGAAACCAAGAAACTTAACCTCTTTCTTCCAAAAATGACACCTGGAAAACTTCGCTTTTAGCTGATGCTGCCTCAACGTCTCAAACACTACTCTAAGATGATCTTCATGCTCACTTTCATCCTTAGAATACACTAAAATGTCATCTATAAACACAAACACAAACCTATCCAAGTACTCTCCGAAAACTCGTTTTATCAAACCCATGAATAAAGCAGGTGCCTTCATTAATTCAAATGGCATTACTAGCCACTCATATGAACCATACCTTGCCAAGATGCTGTCAAAGGAATACTGTCCTTTACCACTCTTAACCGATGGAAACCTGTCGCCAAATCCAATTGGGAAAACACTCTGGCTCCACACAACTGATGAAATAGATCATTAATTCTTGGCAAAGAATACTTATTCTTAATTGTCCTCTCGTTCAACTAAGGATAGTCGATACACATCCTCAACGACCCATCTGGTTTCCTCATAAACACCGTGGTCGCTCCCCAAGGCAAACCGCTTGGTCCAATAAAATTCCTCCTTTCTAGATCCACTAGCTGCACCTTCAATTCCTTCGTCTCGGTCGGTGTCATTCTTCTAGGTCGTCTACTTATAGGTTGAGCTTCTGGCACAAGTTCTATCTGAAACTCAATAGCTCGTTTCGATGGTAATCATGTAACCGGCTCAAAGACATCTACAAAATCTCTTGCTACTCGAACCTTACATAACTCTTCTCCAACTTCCTTAACAATAAAAAAACACAAATACTCCGGTTAGAATTCTCTACTAAGAATATCATTCGGTTATGACTATTAGGGTGTCTTGGTGATATTTCCCGACCTTAGCAAAATATCCTAGCATCATACTTACCCAACCAATTAAAACCTAAGATGATCCGGAAATCTACGAAATCAAAAACACACAGACTACATGCAAACTTATGACCTAAAAGTTCTAGTTCTAACTGGTCATATCTCATCCCTAGAGTTGCATACCCTCCTATCAGATTCGCAACCCTTAAGGAAGTAACAAGGTATGTGGGTTCTAAGCATAACTTATCAACCAAACACTCAAATATAAATGAATATGATGCACCAATATCAAATAGTAACCTAACAAGTATACTTAGAATCACACGCGTACCAACATCACAGTCTTCCCTTTTGAGCTATAGTTGGACTAGCAAATGTTGGTTCAACATCAAAAAACTTTACCTTGTCTGCCCTGATTTGCTCTAGACACTGATTCTTATAATTCCCAACTTGGTCACAGTTACGCACTTTACATACTTCTTTTCTACAGCCTTCTTCCCCTTGCCTAGCCGGCACTCATGAGCATAATGACCTTTCTTTTCACACTCGAAGCAAACTAAATCAGCCTTTGTCTTCTTGGCAGCCTCCCCCTTCTAGGCTCCTTTCTTCTTCAAGAACTTTCTCTTCTTTCCCTGAGAACCCTGGGTTTCAACCAACTTTTCTCTCGGGTAAATAGCAAGAAACTCCTCATGTTGGATTGCAATCTCCATAACTTCATTGGAAGAATCACAGAGAAGTGGTAGGGTTGCCCTAGCAATCTTGGGTCTCATCCTCAAATGAACCTCTCATTCCTCCTGATGACAGTGTCAATTGTAGCATACCCATATCAAGACAACTCATCAAACTTAGTAGCATACTCAATTATCGACATCTCTCCCTGCACTAAATCCATAAACTTTCACAACAATGCCGACTCGGCAACTTCGGACAAAAACCTCTGTTCAAATCTCCTTCTAAAATATGCCCATGTCAACTCTTCCTCCGAAACTCCAGCAGTAATACTATTCCACCAATGAAGTGTTGCCCCTTGCAACTGCCTAGAGGCCAGCTTCCTGTTCTGTGACGCCCCACCTCTATACGCACACTAGCCAAGGACTCTACGGGTTAATGTCGTCGACTAGCACGAAGAATAAGGCTGTTGAGGAGCGACCATCTATGTAATTGCTTTGTGCGAGTACCGATATGTCAGATAATATGACTTGCATTTCATTTCAAGAGGAAATCCGACATATCAAATACAAACTCAAAGCTACCACACAGTGGCTATGTGGCCTTCGGAAAAAAATATAGAAATAAGCATAACACAAATCAGTCACAGATATTCATATCACAAAGGTGGAAATAGATATGAATATAACACATAGAAGTGTACATCAAAGTAGTGGTCATACAAGGTCCACTATATCACAAAGGAATAGGTACAAGTGCTAGACAAAAGAATAATTATACACCAAGGAGTCTCTATCTCGAATGTATAATAACAAAAAAACTACTAAGCTAAAGTAGTTAGCCAAAAGTCAGGTGACGGACCTTGATAAGAAGTCAAGCAGAAGCACCTGAAATACCTCGGTCCGACCCGAGTATTATTTAAGAATAAAATAATAAACGGATCAGTCTAGCGATAAATATCATATAAAATGAGATAGGATAAGAGATAGGAAAAAAACGTATGATAACAATAATGCCATACTGTGACAAGTATACATCAGATAACAACAAAAATCATACAATATCTCAAATATTCTCAAACACTAAAAAGAATGTCATATTCTTTAAATTATTCACCAAAACACAAATATTGACAAACATATCAATGTCAATTGCAAAAATCGGTGAAACACAAATTCTAGAAATCATCAACTAGAAATTAAGAAATCACAAAAAGGGGAAGGCTATCACAAACGGGAGCATAAAAAACTCCCCAACATGTATGTCACAAATAGGTCGATATCCCATGGTCGCTAACCATAGAGCCAGTGCAATGGCGTAGTGCAATAACGGTACACCCGAGGAACCTGATACTCAAATGAGTTGGAACAACGATGTAGTGCAATAAGGGTATGCCCGATGAACCTAAAAATCAAATATTTCGGAACAACGACGTAGTGCAATAACGGTACGCCCGATGAACCGAACTCCATAAAGCCCGTAGGTTGCTAGCCCATAAAAATGTGACGAAGCTCAATAGAACTGGGTACAGTCCCCCACGCGAACAAAGAGACATCGCACATCGCTAGTCTAAACCATAAAATGATCATCATTGATCGATAAGAAGTGTCAATTACACTAAACTAGTAAATAAATGAGTTTAGCTTCATGTCCCATAACCACTACCTTAACTTAAATATTTACTAATAGATTGTAGATTTCCACTCGAAAATTGTCACAAGATTTCAATCGAACAAGTCTAAGAATTAATTGACAAAGTAAACGCAAGCGTTTCATACCACTTGTTTTGCTAAGCCGTTTAATTAGATTTCTCATACAAATGAGGTAAAGGTTTGTATATACTAATAGATTGGAAAATGGTTTTAAAAACGAGCTTTGTATTTGAAAGTAGTGTTGAAATCGTGTTTGTGAAAGAGTTTGAGTATTTACTACTAGTATAGATACCATTGTATTTTAAAGTGACAAACCATAGAAATGATTGTAGAAACAATAAATCACCAAAAATTCACATATGAGAATGTGAATTAAATCCATAAAAATCGATATCAAATCCATCAAATGGATATTCCCAAAAATCCAAAGAAAGAAGTCATCAAAGTCGATAATAAGTGATAACAACTAGCCGGATCGACAAAAATCTACTAAAATTGGAAGTTAACTCAAAAAATAGGCAAATAGGCAAATAGGCAAAACTGAACGGTTTTAGACGTTTGTTTAGAATCCAGACCTCTAGATTTGTTTTTTGGAAATTTTCAGAAAACCTCCTAGACGTCTGAAATTTCAAGGCAGACGTCTGAGACCCAATCCAGACATTTGAACCTATATTTCAGACTTCTGAAATTAGTCTCTGCCATTTTATTTTTTCTACCGTATTTATTTTTTTCCTCCAGGTCTATAACCAGACGTCTGGACTTGATATCCAAATGTCTGGTGACCTCGCCTGGGCAACAGTTTGCCTAGGCCAAGATGGCCAAAACTTTTCAGTAGCGATCGGACGAGCAACAACGACTAAGGATTTATGCCAAGCGACAACCCAGACTTATAGGCTCTTCGATACACCCCAAATATCTTGTCCAAACATCCATAGAAGGATTTTCATAAAAATTGGACTTCACAAACCAAAAATTGGAAAATTCACCAAATTATTTCAAAGAAAAAGCAAATGAACATGAATAGATGTTAGGAATTTATACCCAACAACAATGAAAGTTATAGACGTAGATGTGAGTTAAAGAACTCACCTTTAAAACTCAAAAACAACAAACGAGAAGCTCTAAAACAAAGGAAAGGCAAATTCCTCTTAACCTCAAGAAGCTCCAATCTAAGCTAATGAGCAAATATTTCCTAAGTTAGGGTTTAGGAATTTCTAAAATTGGAGAGAGATTGAGATGGAGAAAATGAAGAGGATGCTTACCTAAGCTTCTCCTTAATTTTGGACTTGAATTTGAGTTTCCTAATCAAAACTAGGGTTTAGGAATTTCCATTTCCCTTTCTTTCCCTGATTTTTACTTTAGCTTGGGTGTTAGGAAATAGAATTAGTGAATGGATGAAGAGTAGAGGAGTTAGGGTACTATGATGGGTTAGTGGGCTGAAACCCAAACCCAAACCCAAAGCCCAAATAGAAAAATAGCAAAATTATACTCAACTCCAAACATATCGATGTTTATACTCAAAAAATTTGTAAACGCCATTTTGGACTCAATGGAAGTGGTCTCGAGTCCTAATTCGATTGTTTACAAAAAGTAACATTTCATACTTTAATCCGATTAACGATGCTATATTTAAATAAAACATTTGAATATATAATCATGAAATATGCGGGTTGTTACAGACTCCCCTTTTTAAAGAAATTGCATCCTCGCAATTCTTAAGAGGAAATTAAATAGTAACAACCATACTAAGGCATAACAACACAAAAGAAGAAATTTTGAAATGAGAAGTTCACCCTAAGGAGCACGAGAGAGTAAGTCCGGATGTGTTCGCTCGATGAGTTCTCTAGATTCCCAAGAGCAATCCTTAGGATTTGAGGACCATTGAACTTTCACTAGTGGGACATCTTTATTACGAAGGCGTTTAACCTCCGTACCAATGACACGAATAGGATGTTGCTCATAAGTCAAATTTGGTGAAACTTTAATTTCTTCAATAATACCGGGCTCAAGAATAGAATCAGAATCTCTAAGGCATTTCCGTAGTTGAGAAACGTGAAATACGTCATGAATAGCTGAAAATTGAGCCGGTAATAAAAGGCGATAAGCCACGGAACCAATGCGTTCGGTGATGGGAAATGGACCAATATATCGAGGTGCTAATTTTCCCGATCGACTGAAACGAACAATACCCTTCATAGGTGAAACAAGAATAAAATCTAGAACTATAACCGACTTCTCACTGGCTTTAAGCCAACATGAAGGAGATCTTCAAGAGTTTGATTCACATGCTCGGTTTGTCCATCGGATTGAGGACGTTAAGCGGTGCTAAAAGAGAACAGTGAGCCTCAAGGCTACATAAAACAAGAGATGAACATGAATTGGATTCACGATCTCGAATCTCACAAGTGGATAAAGTCTCAAGATCATTCCATTCGGATATCATCATGGAAACAACCGCTTGTTGCTTACGACTAAGGGCATCATCAACACGATTTCCCCTTCCAGGAGTATAGAGAATATCAAGATCATAAGATGCAAGGAACTTGAGCTAACTTTTTTGACACAAATTAAGTTTCTTTTGAGAAAATAAATTCTTCAAAGGTTTATGATCGGAGTTGAGAACAAATTTCTCTCCCAAAAGATAATGACGCCAAATTCTAAGAGCGAAAACAATGGCCGTGAGCACCAGATCATGAATGGCATATCTAGTCTCGACAAGCTTTACTTGTCAAGAAGTATATGTGATAACACATTGCCTTTGCAAGAGAATGGCACCCAAACCAATATGACTAGCATCGGTAAAAACAGTGAAGTCTTGGTTCCCTTCAGAGATCACAAGAATAAAAGCATCGGAAAAGAGTTCTTTTAATTGATCCTCTTTCCCGAAAAGCTAAGACATTCAAAATTATAATTAACTTTATGTAATCATCTTTTTAGAAAAATTTACTTATTACAAGTCAATTTACTGTGTCTGACTGTCTCATCATAGCGTTTAGGAGATTCCTATCGATAACGTTGATCAGGCGCATCGATCAGAATTCTTAAAGCACTCATGGGCAAAATAACACAAAATCATCTTCTATATGATAAACATGTCTCTTATAAAATTTACAAATATTCTTTGCTCGTTTTAAGAACAAAACCCAATCATACTTATAAATATCTTATTAAAAAGATTTGCAAATTTTAAATTGTTGTTTTCATCCATAATCAATAAATACAAAGATGGACTCATCGAGATATTCGCAGAATACTTGATTCATAAGATGGATGAAATAAGCTGGACAAACTGAATGACATCACTGGTCACTCATAAGAATCATAATGAGTGCAGAATGCGGTAAGTGGAATGCTATCCTCTGCAACTCGTAGCTGATGAAAACCAGTGGCAAGGTCGAGCTGAAAAGACCTTAGCACCACTCAATAGATTGCTTAGGTGATAATCCTAATACAAGCTCAAATATACCGGAAAATTGATGAACTCTTGAGTGAGGAAAATAACATCTTCCTCATCAAGTTGGTTTAAAGAATAAAATGATGCCACCGAATTGGAATCAAAATCATTAAGAATAATAGAAATCTGCTTAACAGAATGAGGATGTCGAAGATGGATAGTCCTCTTAGGACATAGGATGTGGGCTTTTATAATGATTAAGCCAATCCTTCCCCAAAAATCAATTTCGAAGCCCAAGTAACGCATAACAAGCAAATCGGCTCGAAAAGAATAATCACATAAAATAATCTCAACATCTTTACAAGATCCAAAAGTTGTTGGACAAACATGAATACGCCATCCAAAGAAGGACTACTAGATTGACCAGCGCTAGGACTGCCAGATCTAACCATCTCTTCTTTAAGAAAAAAAGTAAGAAAGAAGAGGAAAAAGGTTATTCTCAGAATGAATATCAAACAAACTTGATTGATAAAACAAGGCATCACAAAAGAAAATAGGATAGTACGGGTCCAATAACTCGAATTAAATCCTAATGCACGACTCCTAAGAAAGACTTAGGACAATGATCCTTGCTAGATTATTCTACATTGTTCCGAAGTTTGGCTCTGATACAAAGCTGTGACGCCCCACCTCTATACTGACACTAGCCAAGGACACTACGGGGTAATGCCATCAACTAGCACGAAGAATAAAGCTGTTAAGGAGCGACCATCTATGTAATTGCTTTGTGCGAGTACCGATATGTCAGATAATATGACTTGCATTTCATGTCAAGAGGAAATCTGACATATCAAATACAAACTCAAAGCTACCACACTATGGCTATGTGGCCTTTGGAAACAAATATAGAAATAAGCATAACACAAATCAGTCACGGATATTCATATCACAAAGGCGGAAATAGATATGAATATAACACATAGAAGTGTACATCAAAGTAGTGGTCATACAAGATCCACTACATCACAAAGGAATAGGTACAAGTGCTCGAAAAAAGAATAATTATACATCAAGGAGTTTCTATCTCGAATGTATAATAACAAAAAAACCACTAAGCTAAAGTAGTTAGCCAAAAGTCAGGTGATGGATCCTGATAAGAAGTCAAGCAGAAGCACCTAAAATACCTCGTTCTGACCCGAGTATTATTTAAGAAGAAAATAATAAACGGATCAGTCTAGCTATAAATATCATATAAAACGAGATAGGATAAGAGATAGGACAAAAACGTATGATAACAATAATGCCATACTGTGAAAAGTATACATCAGATAACAACAAAAATCATACAATATCTCAAATATTCTCAAACACTAAAAAGAATGTCCTATTCTTTAAATTATTCACCAAAACACAAATATTGACAAAACATATCAATGTCAATTGCAAAAATCGTTGAAACACAAATTCTAGAAATCATCAACTAGAAATCCAGAAATCACAAAAAGGGGAAGGCCTATCATAAATGGTAGCATAAAAAACTCCCCAACACGTGTGTCACAAACGGGTCGATATCCCATGGTCGTTAACCATAGAGCCAGTGCAATGGCGTAGTGTGATAACGGTACGCCCGAAGAATCTGAAACTCAAATGAGTTGGAACAACGACGTAGTGCAATAAGGGTATGCCCGATGAACCTAAAACTCAAATATTTCGGAACAACGACGTAGTGCAATAATGGTACGCCCGATGAACCCAAAACTCAAATAATTCGGAACAACAATGTAGTGCAATAATGGTACGCCCGATGAACCCGAAACTCAAATTATTCGGAACAATAACGTAGTTCAATAACGGTACGCCCGATGAACCGAACTCCATAAAGCCCGTAGGTCGCTAGCCTATAAAAATGAGGCGAAGCTCAATAGAACTGGGTACAGTCCCCCACGCGAACAAAGAGACATCGCACATCGCTAGTCTAAACTATAAAATGATCATCATTGATCAATAAGAAGTGTCAATTACACTAAGTTAGTAAATAAATGAGTTTAGATTTATGTCCCATAACCACTAGCTTAACTTAAATATTTACAAACAGATTGTAGATTTCCACTCGAAAGTTGTCACAAGATTTCAATCGAACAAGTCTAAGAATTAACCAACAAAGTAAACTCAAGCGTTTCATACCACTTGTTTTGCTAAGCTGTTTAATTAGATTTCTCATACGAATGAGGTAAAGGTTTGTATATACTAATAGATTGGAAAACCGTTTTATAAATGAGCTGTGTATTTAAAAGTAGTGTTGAAATCGTTTTTGTGAAAGAGCTTGAGTATTTACTACTAGTATAGAAACCTTTGTATTTTAAAGTGACAAACCACAGAAATGATTGTAGAAACAATCAATCACCAAAAATTCACGTACGAGAATGTGAATTAAATCCATAAAAATCGATATCAAATCCATCAAACGGATATTCCCAAAAATCCAAAGAAAGAAGTCATCAAAGTCGATAATAAGTGATAACAACTAACCGGATCGACAAAAATCGATTAAAATTGGAAGTTCACTCAAAAAAAAGTCAAATAGGCAAAACTGAACAGTTCCAAATGTCTGGTTTAGAATCCAGACGTCTGGATTTGTTTTTTGGAAATTTTCAGAAAACCTCCCAGACGTTTGAAATTTCAAGGCAGACGTCTGAGACCCTATCCAGACGTCTGAACCTATATTTCAGGCGTATGAAATTAGTCTCTGCAATTTTATTTTTTCTACCGTGTATATTTTTTCCCTCCAGGTCTATAACCAGACATCTGGACTTGATATCCAAACGTCTGGACTTGATATCCAAACGTTTGGTCAGCTGGCCTGGGCAACAGTTTGCCTAGGCCAAGATGGCCAAAACATTTCTAGAGCGATCAGACGAGCAACGACAAATAAGGATTTATGCCAAGTGACAACCCAGCCTTATAGGCTCTTTGATACACCCAAATATCATGTCCAAACATCCATAGAAAGATTTTCATAAAAATTGGACTTCACAAACCAAAAATTGGAAAATTCACCAAATCAATTCAAAGCAAAAGCAAATGAACATGAATAGATGTTAGGAATTCATACCCAACAACAATGAAAGTTATAGGCGTATATGTGAGTTAAAGAACTCACCTTTAAAACTCAAAAACAACGAACGAGAAGCTCTAAAACAAAGGAAAGGCCAATTCCTCTTCAACTTCAACTCAAGAAGCTCTAATCTAAGCTAATAAGCAAATATTTCCTAAGTTAGGGTTTAGGAATTTCTCAAATTGGTGGGAGATTGAGATGGAGAAGATGAAGATGATGCTTACCTAAGCTTCTCCTTGATTTTGGACTTGAATTTGAGTTTCCTAATCGAAACTAGGGTTTAGGAATTTCCATTTCCCTTTCTTTCCCCCATTTTTACTTTAGCTTGAGTGTTAGGAAATAGAATGAGTGAATGGATGAAGAGTAGAGGAGTTAGGGTATTATGATGGGTTAGTGGGCTGAAACCCAAACCCAAAGCCCAAATAGAAAAATAGCAAAATTCTACTCAATTCCAAATATATCGATATTTATACTCAAAAAGTTGTAAACGCCATTTTGGACCTAATAGAAGTGGTCTCGAGTCACAATTCGACTGTTTACAAAAAGTAATATTTCGGACTTTAATCCGATTAACGATGCTATATTTAAATAAAACATTTAAATATATAATTGTGAAATATGCGGATTGTTACATACTCCCCACCTTAAAGAAATTGCGTGCTCGAAATTCTTAAGAGGAAATAAAAAAGTAACAACCATACTAAGGCATAACAACATAAAAGAAGAAATTTTGAAATGAGAAGTTCACCCTAAGAAGCATGAGAGAGTAAGTCCGGATGTGTTCGCTCGATGAGTTCTCTAGATTCCCAAGAGCAATCCTTAGGATTTGAGGACCATTGAACTTTCACAAGTGGGACATCTTTATTACGAAGGCATTTAACCTCCGTAGCAATGACAGGAATAGGATGTTGCTCATAAGTCAAATTTGGTGAAACTTCAATTTCTTCAATAATACCGGGCTCAAGAATAGAATCGGAATCTCTAAGGCATTTCCGTAGTTGAGAAACGTGAAATACGTCATGAATAGCAGAAAATTGAGCCGGTAATAAAAGGCGATAAGCTACGGAACCAATGTGTTCGGTGATGGGAAATGGACCAATATATCGAGGTGCTAATTTTCTCGATCGACTTAAACGCACAATACCCTTCATAGGTGAAACACGAATAAAATCTAGACCTATACCCAGCTTCTCACCGGCTTCACGCCAACATGAAGGAGATCTTCAGGAGTTTGATTCACACGCTCAGTTTGTCCATCGGATTGAGGACGATAAGCGGTGCTAAAAGAGAAGAGTGAGCCTCAAGGCTACATAAAACAAGAGATGAACATGAATTAGATTCACGATCTCGAATCTCACAAGTGGATAAAGTCTCAAGATCATTCCATTCGGATATCATCATGGAAACAACCGCTTGTTGCTTACGACTAAGGGCATCGACAACACGATTTCCTATTCCGGGAGTATATAGAATATCAAGATCATAAGATGCAAGGAAATCGAGCTAACGTTGTTGACACAAATTAAGTTCCATTTGAGAAAATATATTCTTCAAAGGTTTATGATCTGAGTAGAGAACAAATTTCTCTCCCAAAAGATAATGATGCCAAATTTTAAGAGCGAAAACAAAGGCCGGGAGCACCAGATCATGAATGGCATATCTAGTCTCGACAAGCTTTAATTGTCAAGAAGTATATGTGATAACACATTACATTTGCAAGAAAATGGCACTCAAACCAATACGACTAGCATCGGTACAAACAGTGAAGTCTTGGTTCCCTTTGGGAATGACAAGAATAAAAGCATCAGTAAAGAGTTCTTTTAATTGATCCTCTTTCCCGAAAAGCTAAGACATTCAAAATTATAATTAACTTTATGTAATCACCTTTTTAGAAAAATTTACTTATTACAAGTCAATTTACTGTGTTTGATTGTCTCATCATAGCGTTTAGGAGATTCCTATCGATAACGTTGATCAGGCGCATCGATCAGAATTCTTAAAGCACTCAATGAGCAATATAACACAAAATCAACTTCTATATGATAAACAAGTCTCTTATAAAATTTACAAATATTCTTTGCTCGTTTTAAGAACAAAATCCAATCATACTTAAAAATATCTTATTAAAAAGATTTGCAAATTTTAAATTGTTGTTTTCATCCATAATCAATAAATACAAGGATGGTCTCATCGAGATATTCGTAGAATACTCGATTCATAAGATGGATGAAATAAGCTGGACAAATTGAATGACATCATGGGTCACTCATAAGAATCATAACGAGTGCGGAATACGGTAAGTGGAATGCTATCCTCCGCAACTCGTAGCTGATGAAAACCGGTGGCAAGGTCGAGCTAAAAAGACCTTAGCACCACTCAATAGATTGCTTAGGTGATAATCCTAAGACAAGCTCAAATATACCGGAAAATTCACAAACTACTTGAGTGAGGGAAATAACATCTTCCTCATCAAGTGGGTTTAAAGAATAAAATAATGCCACCGAATTGGAATCAAAATCATTAAGAACAATAGAAATCTGCTTAACAGATTGAGGATGTCGAAGATGGATAGTCCTCTTAGGACATATGATGTGGGATTCATAATGATTAAGCCAATCCTTCCCTAAAAATAAATTTCGAAGCATAGGTAACGCTAACATGCAAATCGGCTCGAAAAGATTAATCACATAAAATAATCTCGACATCTTTACAAGATCCAAAAGCTGTTGGACAGAAATGAATACTCCATCCAAAGAAGGACTACTGGATTGACCAGCCCTAGGACTGCCAGATCTAACCATCTCTTCTTCTTTAAGAAAGAAAGAAAGAAAGAAGAGTAAAAAGGTTATTCACAGAATGAATATCAAACAAACTTGATTAATAAAATAAGGCGTCACAAAAGAAAATAGGATAGTACGGGTCCAATGACTCGAATTAAATCCTAAGGCACGACTCCTAAGAAAGACTTAGGACAATCATCCTTGCTAGATTATTCTATATTGTTTCGAAGTTTAGCTCTGATACAAAGCTGTGATGCCCCACCTCTATACTCACACTAGCCAAAGACAATACCGGGTAATGCCATCGACTAGCACGAAGAATAAGGCGGTTGAGGAGCGACCATCTGTGTAATTGCTTTGTGCGAATACCGATATGTCAGATAATATGACTTTCATTTCATTTCAAGAGGAAATCCGACATATCAAATACAAACCCAAAGCTACCACACAGTGGCTATGTGGCCTTCGGAAACAAATATAGAAATAAGCATAACACAAATCAGTCACGGATATTCATATCACAAAGGTGGAAATAGATATGAATATAACACATAGAAGTGTACATCAAAGTAGTGGTCATACAAGATACACTACATCACAAAGGAATAGGTACAAGTGCTAGACAAAAGAATAATTATACATCAAGGAGTCTCTATCTCGAATGTATAATAACAAAAAAACTACTAAGCTAAAGTAGTTAGCCAAAAGTCAGGTGACGGACCCTGATAATAAGTCAAGCAGAAGCACCTGAAATACCTCGCTCTGACCCGAGTATTATTTAAGAAGAAAATAATAAAGGGATCAGTCTAGCTATAAATATCATATAAAATGAGATAGGACAAAAACGTATGATAACAATAATGCCATACTGTGACAACTATACATCAGATAACAACAAAAATCATACAATATCTCAAATATTCTCAAACACTAAAAAGAATGTCATATTCTTTAAATTATTCACCAAAACACAAATATTGACAAAATCAATGTCAGTTGCAAAAATCGGTAAAACACAAATTCTAGAAATCATCAACTAGAAATCTTGAAATCACAAAAAGGGAAAGGCCTATCACAAACGAGAGCATAAAAACTCCCCAACACGTGTGTCACAAATGGGTCGCTATCCCATGGTCGCTAACCATAGAGCTGGTGCAACGGTGTAGTGCAATAACGGTACGCCCGAGGAACCTGAAACTGAAATGAGTTAACAACTACGTAGTGCAATAAGGGTACGCCCGATGAACATAAAACTCAAATAATTCGGAACAACGACGTAGTGCAATAACAGTACGCCCGATGAACCCGAAACTCAAATAATTCGGAACAACAACGTAGTGCAATAACGGTACGCCCGATGAACCTGAATCTCAAATAATTCGGAACAACAACGTAGTGCAATAACGGTACGCCCGATGAACCTTAACGATACACACGATGAACTGAACTCCATAAAGCCCGTAGGTCGCTAGCCTATAAAAATGAGACGAAGCTCAATATAATTGGGTACAGTCCCCCACGCGGATAAAGAGACATCGCACATCGCTTGTTTAAACCATAAAATGATAATCATTGATCAATAAGAAGTGTCAATGACATTAATCTAGTAAATAAATGAGTTTAGCTTCATGTCCTATAACCACTAGCTTAACTTAAATATTTACGAATAGATTGTAGATTTCCACTCGAAAGTTGTCACAAGATTTCAATCGAACAAGTCTAAGAATTAACCAACAAAGTAAACTCAAGCGTTTCATACCACTTGTTTTGCTAAGCTGTTTAATTAGATTTCTCATACGAATGAGGTAAAGGTTTGTATATACTAATAAATTGGAAAACCGTTTTAAAAATGAGCTTTGTATTTAAAAGTAGTGTTGAAATCGTTTTTGTGAAAGAGCTTGAGTATTTACTACTAGTATAGAAACCTTTGTATTTTAAAGTGAAAAACCACAGAAATGATTGTAGAAACAATCAATCACCAAAAATCCACATACGAGAATGTGAATTAAATCCATAAAAATCGATATCAAATCTATCAAACGGATATTCCCAAAAATCGAAAGAAAGAAGTCATTAAAGTCGATAATAAGTGATAACAACTAATCGGATCGATAAAAATTGATTAAAATTGGAAGTGCACTCAAAAATAGGCAAATTGGCAAAACTGAATAGTTCCAGACGTTTGGATTTGTTTTCTGGAAATTTTAAGAAAACCTCCCAGATGTTTGAAATTTCAAGGCAGACGTCTGAGACCATATCCAGACGTCTGAACCTATATTTCAGACATCTGAAATTAGTCTTTGCCATTTTATTTTTTCCGCCGTGTATATTTTTTTCCTCCAAGTCTATAACCAGACATCTGGACTTGATATCCGGACGTCTGGTCACCTGGCCTGGGCAACAGTTTACTTAGGCCAAGATGGCCAAAATGTTTCGGGAGCGATCGGACGAGCAACGACGACTAAGGATTTATGCCAAGTGACAACCCAGCCTTATAGGCTCTTCGATACACCCCAAATATCATGTCCAAACATCCATAGAAGGATTTTCATAAAAATTGGACTTCACAAACCAAAAATTGGAAAATTCACCAAATCAATTCAAAGCAAAAGCAAATGAACATGAATAGATATTAGGAATTCATACCCAACAACAATGAAAGTTATAGACGTAGATGTGAGTTAAAGAACTCACCTTTAAAACTCAAAAACAATGAACGAGAAGCTCTAACACTAAGAAATGGCCAATTCCTCTTCTACTTTAACTCAAGAAGCTCCAATCTAAGATAATAAACAAATATTTCCTAAGTTAGGGTTTAGGAATTTTTCAAATTGGAGAGAGATTGAGATGGAGAAGATGAAGAGGATGCTTACCTAAGTTTCTCCTTGATTTTGGACCTGAATTTGAGTTTCTTAATAAAAACTAGGGTTTAGGAATTTCCATTTCCCTTTCTTTCCCCCATTTTTACTTTAGCTTGAGTGTTAGGAAATAGAATGAGTGAATGGATGAAGAGTAGAGGAGTTATGGTATTATGATGGGTTAGTGGGCTGAAACCCAAACCCAAAGCCCAAATAGAAAAATAGCAAAATTCTACTCTACTCCAAACATATCGATGTTTATACTCAAAAAAGTTGTAAACACCATTTTGGACTCAATGGAAGTGGTCTCGAGTCCCAATTCGACTGTATACAAAAAGTTAAATTTCGGACTTTAATCCGATTAACGATTGTATATTTAAATAAAACATTTAAATATATAATCGTGAATTATGCGGGTTGTTACATGTTCTGCTCATCATCCAAACCTAAATCAAAAAAATTCTCTCACAGTGAAACATCCAATTCTCAACTTCTATAGCAACCTCCGTTCCCACAAAAATCTTCCCACCAAGACAGGTGTAATCTCTGCTCAGCTTAGCATAATTATTCCCAGTTGAAGCCACATGATTAGCTCCTCCAACATTTCCAGCAACACCAGCAGTAGCTTCAGCTTGCCTAATATTGACAAAGAACTGATACATCGCCCCCATATCCACTGGTGGATTTCCAGCACCCACATCGGCATCTGCATTTTGGTTAGCATTAGCCTGTTGACCAGGATTCCTCTTGGTGGGTTGGACATTTTCGTTGGTTATGGTGCTTCCTCCACCGTGATTTTTCTTTCGTTTCCTGCCTCCATATGTTCTTTCTCGTAAATCTGCATGCGAGTCTTAGTAAGATAAAGAAGAACGGTCTAAGAGAGAAGATAATGCATACTTATACATACATACATACATACATATATATATATATATCAAATACAATAGTGTTACCAAAGCATTAGCCCAAACCCCGATCTTATTTTCGGGTTCATTGGATTATGTTTTGAAAAAACTTTTATGTTTAAATCTCTTTTAAGTTTCATAAACCTATGCTCTGATACCAACTTGTAACTTCCCCTACTTGGAGGCCCAAAACTAACGGCTACGGATGAGATAGTCATCCATAGTTATTAATCCTCGATGACCAAATACGGTAATATTAGATACATTGATATAACAGAAACACATGGATATGGAAAAAATTTAAAATGAACAAGCAACTTTCTAATTCCATTTCAAAACATTTCAAATTAATTACAAAATCCCAATACGAGAACCACGTTCAGAGAAAACATAATTATCACTACACCAAAACAGGTGATTCCCAACGAGTATAACTGTCGTAAACAGTTTCAGCAACGCTTATTAGCGTCGCTATAGGGGCGTCGCAATTTATTGCCAACGCTTATAAGCGTTGGCGAGTTTAGTTTCCCAACGCTTATAAGCGTTGGAAGGTTGTATTCGCCAACGCTTATAAACGTTGGTGTATATTATTTAGCAACGCTTATAAACGTTGGCAAATTAACCATCCAACATTGTTTAATTTTCTATGCTGACGCTTATAAGCGTTGGTAAATTTTAATTGCCAACGCTTATAACGCTGAAATATTTTCATTCTCAATATAGTCAATTATTTTAACATTAATAAACAATTAATAACTAACATGATATGCATTATTATACTACATTCAATAGGAACCCAAAATTTACAATATTCATGATCAAATAACAACATATATTTCATAGTCAACTACTTCATAACAATGTCAACTACTTCATAACAAGTACAATACATAATTAAGTTGGTTAATTCAATACATTATTGTTTGTATGAGAATCTCCTAAATTAGAAGCACCTTCCATTTGTTTTATAGAAGAAGTAGAACTAATTGCTCGACAATAATTTTTCTTCGTGTCAGAACCAAAAACTTCCGCAATTGGGTCATCTTCAAGATCTTCGACTCCACCCTTAGAACTATCATCCAACTTCCTCTTTTTTTCCGCTTCCTCTAGAAGTGCCTGCATTTAATATCACGTTAAATTGAATTTGCATTTCCTTTATAAAAATTAAATTGAACATTAAATTAAGTTGATAATTAATAATGTAACTGGGCTCAAACTGTGCCCCGGCTCAGTTTCGAAACTATATGTACAACACACAATCGAATTTAAGAGTGTAAGTAAAATAGCGAAGGAAAGAATAGTGGGCTATATAAAATCCAGTAATTAGTAATTACCAAATACATTCCAAGCTAAAAGCCTCAATTGGCCATACTCCCATTGTCAAGTATGCACAGTATATGCTTTATTACATCACATTAAATGCAAGGTTATATGAAGAAATCCATATTTGCTGGCCAAGTAAATGTTGTTGAAATAAAAAGAAAAATAATACAACCAAGTATTCAAAAATTAACAGTACAAACCTTATTTGTTCATAATGTAATCCTAAACACGAACAAAAAATCAATCTTTTCTCAAACATAATCAAATTAATAAAATATATTATTAAAAAGAAACTAGTAAGTAAAAAAGTCACATTTTAATGAATTTACCTAGATAACGGCGAATCTACAGTCCCATCTTTCATCCTCCATTACCGGACATCGTTTATATTCTTTGAACATCTTAGAGATTCTATTCTTCGATGTTAACTGTACAATGGTCCCTTGAGTCCATTAAACTATGGTACGTAGTCACGATTACTATTTGAAAACTATAACCATTTCATCATTATGGAAATGATTGCATGAGTGTATCAAGGTAACCAAAAAAGTTAAACCAACATCCATTATTTTGCAATTCCAAACTTTAATCTTGTGGGTTTCCTACAAAAGATAGTAAACAGATCTTTAGTAATTTACTAATTTAGATCCATAGAAGGCAATGATTTAATTAAGCATTCAAGAATTCATTTTGCTAATCGCTCTACCTTAAAGTCAGTCTTCCTTGAATTATCAATGCAAAATTTTGTATTTTAATATTAGTAGGATTTAAACAAAAAGTTGACATTTAAAATAGTACAACTATATATTTAGTAAAACTTTTATCACACTAAGCATATTTATTAGGAAAGCTAAAATTATGGTATGACATTTATCACTAAAGTAAAATTATATGAAACATATTTATCAAGAAAGTTAAATGCATCTAAACGTTTCATCCGCAAGGCTAAATTGTGACGACCCGGAATTTTTGTATATTTGAAATGGGAATATTTAATTTATTTTAAATATTCGAAGGTTAAATTTTAACTTTAATTTTAAATATACAGTATTTATTGGATAATTTAATTTTTGAATTAGACAATTGAATATAGGGTAAAATAGAGAATCCGTAGTTTTGAGCTTGTTAAAAATAATTTGAAAGCTTGTAAAATTTATATTGATAATATGAAAGATAATAAAAGTGATAGAATATAATTTAAAGATGTTTGTTCAGTTTTAAAAAAAAAATTGGCTACGATTTTGAGTCGATTTAAAATTTGGAAGTTTAAAATAAGGTATGGTGTTTGACTAGTCAATATTTCTTTCCATATCTAGACTACGAGCCTTCTGGATCACGCTGTCTGTCCACACGTGTTCAACTGGGTAAACACGCGTCTCCTTCTCCTTTACAACTTTTCAACCGAGCCTCTCAGTTAAAAGAAAAAACGAAATCATCTTCTAAAACCAAATCATTTTCGTTCAAAAGGGAAAATCAAAATTTCCTCTGTTAAAAATAAGAATGGCTGCAAACACTTCTTCTCAAATTACATACATAAAATAAAACGAGGCCGAGCCTCTTCTCAAAATCGAAATTCAATTCGACTTGATCGAGTCGCGAGGAAGCACGTGAGGTCGCGATCAACTCGCGTTGGCGATCGCGAGGAGGTGGAGGCGTGGGTTTGGAGTCGTGTGCAGACCTGAGTGGGTATGGGAAGGGGGTTTCGCGTTCGGCTAAGGTTCAGGGGAGAGGCGATCGCGAAGCGACCGGAAGGTGGTGGTTTCTTCGATGAGCAAGGCGATTGGTGGATCTGGGTATCGCGTTAGTCGAGTCACGCGAGGGTTCGAGTAGAATCTATTGTCATTGAATCACGTGCGTGGAGTACTCGGCAACGACAGTCGAGGCTAGAGTTGGATGTGAGTTCGGCGGCGCCTAGGGCAAACGATGTCGTCTTTGTAGGCAAGATCGAAGGGTGCGAGCTCGAGATTGCTTTGTCAGTGCCGATCCAGTGGTGAGTCGATCTGGTGAGTTTTGTTTTTGTTTTAGTTCATTGATTTAAACTACTATTAATTTTAGGATTTAAATTGTTTTAAAGAAAATAATATAACAGCAGGTTATGGAATAAATTATTTTCTTTAGATTTATAGAATATATACAGATAAGATGGAATTATTACAGATTTGGAAATATAAGGATTTAAATGAGATATTGGGTTTTAAAATCTATATATAGATTATTTTTACAAATATATACATATATTTCATTTACTAGTTATTTTAAGTAAAGTCTTAGATGATTAATCTGTTATTAAACTTATTAAATTGTTTTAGTTATAAAGGATTATAAAAGAAATGGGAGAATTAGTTTAGGTAAAATTAATATTTATCAAATGGAAATTAATTATTCAAATTGTTCGGATATTGATAAAATCATTTAATAATTATTGAAGGTCTGAATCGAGGAAAAACAAATTGAGGTGGGATGGATTGCAAATAAATAAAAGGTGAGTTAATCTCACTCAGCTGAATTTTTATTTTAAATTTAATTGGTTAAGTTTAAATAATTGATTGGATGATTGCATTGGTTGATATGATACTATATATAGTAGTATATAGCAATATATACATATTGGCATATGTATATATTGGAGTTGTTGATATTCCCGCATTTATATAGCGGATGAGACCCTATGCGCCGCATAATAGTGGATGATTTTATAAAACCCATATACCGCGATATTCCACCTTGAAGTGGAATTGGTATTGTGCTAACGTCTGTGGATGCAGGGAAACAGGTTGGAGGGATCCAACTGGATTCCTCAAAATATTTAATTTTTGTTTAAATATTCTGTGATATGATTGTTGTTATCCTGTGATAATTTATATTGGATAATCTGGTTGGATTGAATTTCCCAGTATAATGAGTTATCAAAAGCAATTGAATTGGATTTTTGGAAAAATATAAAAGAGTAAAATTAAGTTAAGTAATTCTAGTGAATTCGAATAAATTAAATATGGAAAAGAGGAATTTTGAATAAATAGAGAAATGTTGAATTTAAAGAAGACTTATGTGATGTTATTTAAAGGGATAAAAATTTATTTTAATTCAATGTTTAAATGTAATTAAAAAGAGAAGGAATTTGGGAAATCTGAAACTTCTGTTTCGGTTTAAAGATTTTAAATCATAATGAGAAATAAAATCTGGAAGTTAATGAATTTGGAAATAAATGGATTAAGTAAGAAAATTTATTTCAAAGTAAAATAAATTGGGAAATCAATTATAAATTGATTTAAATACTTTGGAATTTGAATTTTAAAGAGAAATGAGATTTGGAAGAGATAAACTGGGTTTGTAAAGTAAAATAAAATATCAGAGGATATTTGAAAATATAATTTCACAGTGGGAATTTATAAAAGGATATGGTTTGGTTTAAAAATAAATGTTATTTTATTTTTAAAAGATGGGAGTGAGAAGGATATTTCTCTGTATAGCCAAGTACGTTTTCAAAGCAATTTTAATATAAGTTAAAAGTTCTAATTGTATTTTTAAAAGCATATTTTAGAAAATTTATTATTTCTAAATGTTAATTTCCTAAGTAAGTATGTTTTAGGAAACCTATTCTTTTTAAATATTTAAACTTTAAAGTAAGTATTTTTCAAAGATCTATTATTGTAGTAATTATATAAAAGTGATTTGGTATTATATTTTAAAAAGAGAAATTTAGTTTATATTTGTAAAGTGGTTTCATTTTAAATATTTCTTAAGTATATATTTTGTTAAGGTATTAAAGTAGTTTTTTTTAATTTCAATATTATTAAGTATATTTATAGTAAAGTGTTTTAAGATTATTTTAAAATCTAAGTGTTTTGTACTTGGTGTTTCAGAGGAAATAAATATTTGGAAATGTATTCCGTAAGCGGAAACTGTTTTGAAATTGTTTTCAAATGAGTTTTGAAAATTCGGAATTATATCTTGGAAAGATATTTGGGCAAATAAATAATGTGGGAAATTATTTAATTGTGTGATGGTTGCTTGTGGATGTTAATTGATAGTTAAATAACCGACTATCAATATTGGCCAAATGCGCTGATCGTTTCGAAGAGACCGGGATCGGGTTTCCGTATACCGGGATTCTAGGTCTGGAGACTCGAATACCACTTCGATCCGGTTTGTACGTTTCGTGTAACGATTTCGGAGTCGAAGATGGAGCTGTGAAGTGCAAGGGCTAGTCGCTACTAATCCTGAGGATATTTCCAAAATGGATGTAGTAGGAGTAGTGCCTTCGGTTCCGTTCAAACCCAGGACGGACTTGTATGGACGAATGCTTGCGAAACATCGTCAGCGGACGATGGGCATTCTAAGGGATATGTTCTCAAAAAGGTATCGTTTAGCCTCGAACCTCATCAACCGGGAATGACTGAAAATCAGGGGTTATGCAGCAAGGCTTCGTGGGTAGCTCCCACTGGAGGGTAAGGTCATCCCTGTCTAGATGTCCCTTTTTATTTCGGCTTAGTGGTGCGGTTGCTGATCCCAACCGTGGGGTGATTTTATTCGGGATCATCCAGTAAGGGATGGTTCCGGCCTTGTGTTGCAGGGGAGCGGGCGTACTCCTCGGTACGGTGATCTAGGCCACGTACTGTGATAGGTGGTACCCCAGTGCCTAGTCATTCGTTGGAAATCCATTCTTCCTACGTGCCTTGTACGGTTTTGATTGTGCCCAACTATTGTTGAAATGTGAGATGCAAGCATTTCAGCTAGATTATCTTTTACTTTCTGTAGACACTATTATAATATCAGAGGATTTTGATATAAAGTGTTTTAGCTATCGTAAGGTAAAAACCCGACATGTTTATTTGTGGCGTGGTCTTACGAGATGCTTTTGTTTTCAAAGGATTTTGAAACTTTAATAATCAATTTGAGTGTGATTTTCTCACGCTGGTTTTCCAGACTGACTCGGGTATTGTTTTATATGATGCTCGGGTCAGACCGAGTATTATAGATTACAGGAAATGATGCTATGGAGCTGGATGGCGATACGTACTTTCGTATTTGAGTTATATATTCCGCTGTGTATTCAGATTTTGAGGACAAGTTATGATTACTGTCTAGTTGTATGATATTGATGTGATGTACTCTGATGATGTATTTGGATGATGTATATGTAAACAGATATAGATTTCTTTTTGTGTAAAGATCTGTTATTATCTATTATATTTTATTCCACTGCGTATGTGAGATTCTGTTGTTGTTTTCTATTTTTCTTCTTCTTCTACCTCTTCTTTTTACCCAAATGGTCCGGTTTTTCGTGTTAGAAAAACTCGGGTTGTTACATAAATAGTCAAGGGTCACATGCATTCAAGATATAGTATGCAATTAGTTTAGCATAATTTCCTCCATGCTTAAAATGTAAATGTATATCCGAAAATGTAAACTTATTTCTAAGTTATATGACAACTGAGCCATAGAAAACACTTATTATCCTCATACAGTAAAAGAAGGCATGCTTTTTATGTTAAAAAATTAAATTATATCCACCCTTCTTGACCACATTACTTTCAGATAAAAAGAAACACATTACTTTCAGATAAATATAGACTACCTTCAAAATTAATAGAATAAGAGCAAACTGTCACGTCGTCCTTCCTGACCACAGAACCCGCATATCACACCCTGCTTCCATATCAGAGCAAAACCTCCTCGCCGTGCAAAATAAATTGGCCATAACTTTATTCCACTGCCTTCATATACCTCAGATAAAAGTTAGAAAGAAAACAGTCGGAACAAGGAAGTTGGATTGGTTAAAGCAAAACATTTGATGATTTAACAGACCCGCATAACTTTATTCTGAATGTACTGCCCATTCAATTTATTGCTATATCCTTTCCACATGGAGATGCCAATGCAGCTGAGTCTGCACATATTCATGTGACATGGCATTCTTTCTACATATACTTTTTTGCAGGCATTGAGCAAACACACTCTAGCACTACATCAACTTAGCATCTCTTGTGCTCTTCCTTCCTCACACTCAAACATACACACTGCAGCTTTCTTCCTCCTCCTATATAAATCCCACATGGTTTATGTATCAAAGCTAGAACAATTTAAGTCAAAACTAATTGATAATTGCTTAACTTTTCAACCTTCTTCTTCATATAGCCCTATTTCAGTTGAAAGTTATGGTTGATGTCATGGTGAATTCAGTTTAGTCCATCATACACTCAATCTAAACAATAATTAGTTTCAACTGCTAAAAGAATAAAGGTATACATCGAAAGGGAATATGGAGGTGCATGCTGTTTAGGCATCATTATGTGATCCCATGTTTAAGTTCTTGTAGCAACAGACATTAGCCTGCATTTATATAGAAGCTTTTAGAAAAGCGCAGCTTCCTGTATCTCAACCCGCTAGAATCAGGACCACTACTGTATTCACAAATGGCAAAGCCATACCCGTTGCGCATTTGCACATGACAAATATACGTGCACGCGCGTGCAGTAGTATGCTGTAAACACACGCATACCGATCACCATGCGATCTACCATTACGTTAACTCGAAAGCGCTATGCACTAATTCTTCTCAAATTAGGAATTTGTTCGCAGGTTCCAACCTAGACATCTCCAGAAACCATGTAAAAAAGCAAAGAGTTCGCTCTCCAAAAAATGCTTCCCAAAGTATCGTTCGATTCCATTCTATCCCGTAACGAAATTGACACCACATAATTGTTCGTGCTTGTATACTGGTGCAGAGTGAAACGAGATTCCTTTTTATCCCAAGTATCTTTGAATAAACTTTTTCCTTTCAATTATTGTTTTCTTTCGGATTCATAACAGAGAATGTGCAAAAGTAATGTATTAAATCAACTCTTTCTCTAACATAAACAAAAGACATTGCCAGCTACCCAAGTATCGACAATAATACAATATCACAGCAAGATATCTATCTATTATTACGTAACTCAAAAACTAGAAAGTGGAACACATTTTAAAGACTATAGCAAATCAACTTCCACATACTAGTTATTAAATGAGGACGGTACCTCGAAGCAGTTAGTTATTGAGCTCAGCCTGCCTCACCCAGATGGAGAACAACATGGATTAACAGGGATTCACCTGAAGTAGAAAAAACGCCTGAAGTCCAAATCAAATGTAACGACCACGACTTTCTCTCCATAGAAAGTCGTATCGCTAATAAAAAAGAAAGGGGTGAGAAGTAGAAAAGAGAAGAAGAGAAAAGAAACAAACACAAATACTCACAGCGGAAACGAACAAAATATATTATATCACAAAAATATTACATAGTATCATATACAACACTTATCAGAGTTACACAGATTACACATCACATACTAGACAGTTATAAACATCTGTCTAGTTATTACAACTCAATACAAAACAAAGATCTAAACAAGATCAACACAGCGGAAACTACTATCTATCTACAACGCCGAATCCTCCTGCTCCATTGCTCCTCCACAATTTCATCAAGGCTAACCTGAATCCCTTGGCTACTCGTAAAAATTTGAGTACCCAAGAGTTTATAAAACAGAAATAAACAACTTGGGTCAGACATGGGTCTGGTGTGAGTAACAGGTTAAACTTGCTTAACTTCAAAACCTTTAGAAAGAAAAGGTATCACGTAAGACTTCCCACACATAAACATGGGTAAGTTTTTACCTTACGCTAACCAAAACATTTGATAGGAAATTCGATTGTATTATAATAGGGTCTAGGGTTTTCAAATAAATATGAAATAGCTGAAATTGTTACATTATTAAATTCCAGCATACTAGCCACAAAGTGGGTTATACAATCAAGTCCGTTGGCACTTATTGGAGTTTGGATTCCATACAATGGCAGGGCTACTGGGGTACCGCCCGTCACAGTACGTGGCCTAGATCACCGTACCGAGGAGTACGCCCACTCCCCTGCAACACAAAGCCGGAACCATCCCTTACTGGATAATCCCGAACAAGACAATCCCGTAGTTGGCGCGACCAACCACACACTAAGCCGAATAAAAGAAAAGGGTCCTCTAGACAGGGATCTATCTTGCTCTCAGTGGGTGCTACCCACGAAGCCTTGCTGCACCTCCCCTGTTTTAGCCATTCCCGGTT
Source organism: Allium fistulosum (assembly GCA_030737815.1). Classification (NCBI taxonomy): domain Eukaryota; kingdom Viridiplantae; phylum Streptophyta; class Magnoliopsida; order Asparagales; family Amaryllidaceae; genus Allium; species Allium fistulosum. The sequence continues at coordinate 726,335,223 of CM060905.1, read as the reverse complement.
GATGAGGCTTGAGGTTACGATTACCTTTAATCAGAACATATCACTTAGAATGCTCATCGTCCGCCTGACGATGTGCTGAAAGCATTCAATCCATACAAGTTCGTTCCGGGTTCGAACGAAACCGAAGGCATTATCTCGTTACACTCGTTTTGGAATCACCCTCAGAGTTAACGACAATAACCCTTGCACTCTGAATCTTCATCTTCACTTGAGATTCACGACCTATCGTTATTTTGGATCGATGTGGTATTCGGGTCTCCAGACCTGGAAATCCGGTATACGGAAACCCGATCCCGGTCTCATCGAAATCCAAAACGTGTCTTTTAAGGCCAAGTTGTTTAAAGGTTTAAACAATTCAATTCAATACTTGAATTCACACAGCATTAACATAGATAAATATCACATATTTATCATAGATATATCCAATATCATATCACAGAATATCATAGTATATCATCCAATAGATATCAACCAAATCAGACATTCTACTCAACCATCATTCATAAGCAACCATTTATTAATCTCTATTATAATTAATTTAATCCACTTAAATTAAATTAATTACTTAAGAATTAATTCCTAACCTTGCTTAATCAATCATTAATTAATTACTTATTCATTTAATTAATTAATCATTAAATATTAATCACTCTTGATTAATTATTCATTAATTACATAAAGTAATTATTCTTTAATTAATTTTACAAATTAATTATTCTTAATCATTTATAGTAATTAACCTTTAATTACTCTCATTAATTATAATAATTAATATCCTTAATTAATTACATTAATTAATTAATTAACTATCATTAATTACATTAATTAATCAACCTTAAATAATTATTAACAGTAATTAACTAATCTTATTTACTTCTTAATTATTTACCATTTACTTCATAAATCCTTTTTGATAAATTTTACCAATTACATCCAGTAATTCCTTTTACCAATTACTTACACTAAGTAATTACACTTAACCAATCTTATTAAGTAATTATACTTAATCAATTACTAAGTGACTATCCTTAATTAATTAACAAATTAATTTACTTAAATAAATCACATTCATTTCTTAAATCATAACTGAGTAACTCATCCTTAATTACCCTTTAAACAAATTAATTAATCCTTGATTAATTATTCTTTAACTATTAATTAATAAACCTTAATTATTAATCAATATCCTTTAATACAAAGTAATCAATCCTTAATTAATTAAACTTAATTAACTAATTAATTATTCTTAGTTATTAAAAAGTTAATTATTAATTAACAACCTTAATTACCAATTTAATTAATCCATAATTACCTATTAATCAATCTTTAATGATAATTAACTAACCTTAATAACAGTTAATTAATCCTTAATTAACTTTAATTATAAATTAATAATTTCTTAATTATTAATTAAGAAAACTTAATTATTATTTAATAAAACTTTATTAAGTACTTCTTAATTACTAGTTTAATTAACCCTTATTTAATTAATCCTTATCAAAAATTAATTAATTAAATTAATTAAACTTAATTAATTTTAACTCATTAAAAATCTTAATTATCATTAAAACATTTGATCTTAGTAATTAACTTACTTAATTAAATCATTAATTAAGTTTAGAATAAAATAAAATAAATAATCATTAATTATTTATCTTAAATTATAAATTAACAATCCTTAATTAATTACCTTATTTTCAAATTAAGTTTGAAAATAAATTAAGGATTTTAATTTAATAAAATTAAGTAAATCAATTCATACCATTTAATTTATTCAAATCATTCATTTCAAAGAAATGAAATTTCAAGACAATTGTTTAACTTGATTTTCCAAAATTTAAAACTTACTTTTATTTTAAATTTTAGAAACTGATTTAAACATCTTACTATGGTTTATATCATTTGAAACAAACCAAGTATTCCTTCTTTTATTTCTTCTTTTAAAACAGAGTTAAATTTTAAATTTTAAAACTGTTTGAACTTAACAGTTCTCTCAAAATTCTCGCGTCCAACCCTAAACACCCCGAGTCAAAACCTTAACTTCGCGAGTCTCTTCCCGAGTAAATTTTAAACTGTTTGTTTTAGATTTTAAACTGTTAAACTTTAACAGTTATCACACAAAAACTCGCGTACTACCCTAAAACAACTCCGAGCCCAAAAGCTTTCTTCCCCGAGACCCACTTCGAGAAAAACTCACGAACCCAAAACCAGACAACTGATACACATTATCAATCGTGCACATGCACTGACCAACGGCGCCTCTCCGACCACCTCCAGTATTTCCCACACATCAACGATCGTTCCAGCAACCCATCACGATCATCAAATCCCAACCACAAGCCACGATTCCAAATCGCGTTATCTAGTTGAAACTGTAAACCAAGCCATTGCCAGAAAATGCCTCGCCCACTCGATTCTGTCCACCGAAGGTTAAGCAACCCCGTCTACGTCTCCACTAGCACCCCTGCTGCCTTTTCCCAAGGTCCGGTGAAGCTCGATTCACCAGAGATGATGCATTGTCTCTGATTCCAGACTCGACCAAAATTAGGTTTAAAAACCAATATCCGCTCCTCCACGTCGCCTCGACGATCGAAATCACTTCCAGGCAATTTTCCCGAACACTTTGCAACTCCATACACTTCCAACAGAAACCCCGAGACTTCTCAACCTCTTGATCGCCAGAGGTTGCCTCATATTCAATTTCCAGTTAAACCCAAATTGCAAACTCAATGCAACATTAAAAATTTTGATTTAAGTTTTAAAAATCCTAATTTTCCAAATAGATTCAAGTTATAACCCTGAAACAACGAATTAAAACATTTGATTTAACCTGATTTTAGCATCACTACTGTATCTTACATATTCTAGCATAGTTCAAAACTTTAAAATATTGGAATCTATTTCTGATTCTTAGGTTATGATTTAACAAAACTATTTTTATTAAATTCAGGTCCTAACAGTGGTTTTTTAAAAAAAAAATCTTAAATTTAAACTTTGTAACAAGGAACAGAGAAGCATTGATATGAACAAATAAATCACATATGTACTCAGTTTTTAAATCGTTCATATATTCAGATTAAAACAACATGCATACATATTTCCAAACATACTTCATGAGTTTACTTCAAACACTTAGCACATGCATCAAATTTAAAGATGTTTCATGCTCACAGTTTAAAGGACAGAGGTTTAAACTAAGAACAGCAATGATAAAATCAACTGAAATACACACAGCCTTACATATATACAGATATGCAAAGAAATCATCACACCGTAATTCACATGAAACATATCTTTGTTACTTAAGTTTTTAATCTAAAAGTTTACTCACTTTTTCCAATTATATTAGCATGCAAATCCTATTTTACTTTATGTTTTAAAAGTTACTCACCAGGCAAAACAGAGAGCAGTTCTTTTAAGTTGAAATCTGGAACTTGAATTTCTCAGGTTTGAAATAGTTGCTTGTTGATTTATTGTACTTGAAGAATTTGAAATTGAAACTTGCATCTTCGTTTGAAGTTGAGTTGATCTTCATTATGGTTTGCAGATTCCAGATTGAAGATGAAATCAGGTTGTTGAGTTTTTTTTGATTTTTACTTTCTTTTGATCTTTGGTTTTCAGCTTTTAGTTTTTTAAGAAGAAAAGAATTTGAGACAGTAAGTTCAACGATTTTGAACTGAAATCAAATGGCCAGGTTTCTTTTACATTTAATTAAATTTTAGAGAAAATAAAATTTTGCCACTTGTTTTATTACAAATTAGACAAATGTACATTCATGGTTTACATTTCTTACAAGTGTTAAAACAAGTATAATTATGTCTAAACCCTTATTACAAAAGTAATTATGTTATATTAATTATGTAAATATAGATTTATATAAATTCATGTTTTATTTATTTATTTACAAACTATTTAGTTTAAGTACCTACATTTTATTATTTATGAAATGAATTTAATTAACTTATGTTATATTTATCTATTTTTACAAACCTTCTAAATTCAAAAGATATTTAAAAAGAAAGTTTATTTTAAACCTTAACATATAAATTTATAAACCATTTTTAGTTTAACACTTTTTAAAAGAAAACAAGATAAAATAAATCTTTTATTAAATCTTATTTAAACTATCATACTTTAGAAATAATAATTATCTTATAATTTGAAAATAATGGAATTAATCTAAACTAAACTTTGAAAAGTTCATATTAAATTTAATCTAAATCTCCAATTTACCAAAGCTTTTCTATTTACAATATATACAAATAAATATATATATTCAAATAGAAAATATCTTATTAACTTTTAAAAGATAAAATTTACCAATTAAATACTAATTTAATCAGATTATTAAATTAAACTCAAATTTTATTATCAAAGATCATCAATATCAATTTAATTATTTAACAGATTATTAAATTGATATTGCTCAAATTTCCGGGATATTACATTCCTTCCCCCTTAAAATAATTTCGTCCCCGAAATTAAACAAAGGTAATTTAATAATCTATTTAAGATTTTAATTTTAATTCACAAGCATATACTATCATCCATATGCTAACAACCATAGCAACCAATTCATCCAATCAAACAATTCTAACTATCTAGACTAAATTCTAGATAAAATTCCTCGAGTTTTCCCAAGTATATATATATACCGGGATACTCGCTCTACAAACAATCTAAACTATTAAGCTATAGATCTCCTACACATCTAGATTTACAGAACTAAACAGACTATCAGACTACGACGAGTCTGACTCAACAATCAAACCTCCAGAACTGCAGATTCCAAAACCAAAGATAGATCAACTACGTACTCCCTGAGAGATACGTAAAACACAATGAATTCCAGTTATCCAAACTGACAATTCAATTCAGAAGACCAAATACTTATCCAGGTCAGAACACAGAAGAGATCCAAACTTACTTCTCCCATCCAGAGATACACTCCAAACTGCTTTCGCTGCTCAACTCTGATATGAGGTAGAACACAAGCACAGACTGGACAACTCATTCCAGAAATAAGGTTCACTGATCCATAAAGAAAACTCAGATACTCCAGCAAAACTTGAGTTGCTTCGCCAACTCCATCTCTAGGAAACATCCTTCCACTAGACTGAACCACCGGTATCACTCATGGAATCCAGTTGATAAGAAAACTCAACCTTCAGATGCGGACAAACTCCTGACTTCTCTGAAGACATCCAGAAAAATTCTGACAATCCAAGAGAACACTCAGCAATCGCAAGTCACTTTTGCGATCAACCCATCCTAATTCCAAACAGACTGTTCTCTCTTTACCAATCAGAACAACTTACACTTATTTATCTAATTTATCGAAGAAATGGATCCACTCTACTGCTTCTGAACTTCACCTCCAGAAAAACTGCTCATCCAGAAAACTTCCTACCAATGCACATAACACTCCGAGCTGCACTGCTGACACTGATGCCAAGGACTTCCTATTCCAAAGATCTTCGAGAAACTCGAACTCCAAACCAAATAGAAACACCATGCTGAACTCAGCCACAACACCGAAGCATACACACTTCCTTAATCTTGTTCCAAAGAAAACATCTTCGGGAACATCAATCGTCACTGTATCTCATCATACAGCTACTATTACATGAGGTATCAAGGTACCATCACTCGCTTCTGCCTACCCGACAGATCCAACTCTACTCATCCATACTTCAAAGATAAACTCCGAACCATTACAGTTTCCTTCGGAGATCGATGAAATCCTTCACCACAGCAAAGCTTACTCGAGACGGTATTGGGTCTACAGTCTCGACAAATACACTTCCAACCTCAACATTTAAACTCCAACCATTGGTAGTCGTGTTTCACACACCACTACCCCATCTACCTTTATAACTTATATTGGAAAACCCGAACAGGTAACCCAACAAATAGGTAGAAATATATATATTTAAAATGATACTTTTTATATAGAAATTATTTCTGGGTAAAATTATTTCATTTACCTCTTTAAAACAATATTGTGTCCGTTGGCCTGGTTCAAGTGTTTAGAGATCCCTATCAATAACGTTAGCTACTCGTATTGACCAGAATCCATATACCACTCAACCGATCAATTAACACAATATAAAACCATTTTATATAACTAACAAATACGCGCTCTCGTATATATATACTCAGACTCAACAGGTTGCTATAGATCCTATCTCTAATGAACAATCCTTCCGAACCTAGGTATTCACTCAACCTAGTGTTCTGATATTCACTTAACCAATAGCTTAGGCATTCGCTCAACCTCGCTCTGATACCACTGTAACGACCACGACTTTCTCTCCATAGAAAGTCGTATCGCTAATAAGAAAGAAAGGGGTGAGAAGTAGAAAAGAGAAGAAGAGAAAAGAAACAAACACAAATACTCACAGCGGAAACGAACAAAATATATTATATCACAAAAATATTACATAGTATCATATACAACACTTATCAGAGTTACACAGATTACACATCACATACTAGACAGTTATAAACATCTGTCTAGTTATTACAACTCAATACAAAACAAAGATCTAAACAAGATCAACACAGCGGAAACTACTATCTATCTACAACGCCGAATCCTCCTGCTCCATTGCTCCTCCACAATTTCGTCAAGGCTAACCTGAATCCCTTGGCTACTCGTAAAAATTTGAGTACCCAAGAGTTTATAAAACAGAAATAAACAACTTGGGTCAGACATGGGTCTGGTGTGAGTAACAGGTTAAACTTGCTTAACTTCAAAACCTTTAGAAAGAAAAGGTATCACGTAAGACTTCCCACACATAAACATGGGTAAGTTTTTACCTTACGCTAACCAAAACATTTGATAGGAAATTCGATTGTATTATAATAGGGTCTAGGGTTTTCAAATAAATATGAAATAGCTGAAATTGTTACATTATTAAATTCCAGCATACTAGCCACAAAGTGGGTTATACAATCAAGTCCGTTGGCACTTATTGGAGTTTGGATTCCATACAATGGCAGGGCTACTGGGGTACCGCCCGTCACAGTACGTGGCCTAGATCACCGTACCGAGGAGTACGCCCGCTCCCCTGCAACACAAAGCCGGAACCATCCCTTACTGGATAATCCCGAACAAGACAATCCCGTAGTTGGCGCGACCAACCACACACTAAGCCGAATAAAAGAAAAGGGTCCTCTAGACAGGGATCTATCTTGCTCTCAGTGGGTGCTACCCACGAAGCCTTGCTGCACCTCCCCTGTTTTAGCCATTCCCGGTTGATGAGGCTTGAGGTTACGATTACCTTTAATCAGAACATATCACTTAGAATGCTCATCGTCCGCCTGACGATGTGCTGAAAGCATTCAATCCATACAAGTTCGTTCCGGGTTCGAACGAAACCGAAGGCATTATCTCGTTACACTCGTTTTGGAATCACCCTCAGAGTTAACGACAATAACCCTTGCACTCTGAATCTTCATCTTCACTTGAGATTCACGACCTATCGTTATTTTGGATCGATGTGGTATTCGGGTCTCCAGACCTGGAAATCCGGTATACGGAAACCCGATCCCGGTCTCATCGAAATCCAAAACATGTCTTTTAAGGCCAAGTTGTTTAAAGGTTTAAACAATTCAATTCAATACTTGAATTCACACAGCATTAACATAGATAAATATCACATATTTATCACAGATATATCCAATATCATATCACAGAATATCATAGTATATCATCCAATAGATATCAACCAAATCAGACATTCTACTCAACCATCATTCATAAGCAACCATTTATTAATCTCTATTATAATTAATTTAATCCACTTAAATTAAATTAATTACTTAAGAATTAATTCCTAACCTTGCTTAATCAATCATTAATTAATTACTTATTCATTTAATTAATTAATCATTAAATATTAATCACTCTTGATTAATTATTCATTAATTACATAAAGTAATTATTCTTTAATTAATTTTACAAATTAATTATTCTTAATCATTTATAGTAATTAACCTTTAATTACTCTCATTAATTATAATAATTAATATCCTTAATTAATTACATTAATTAATTAATTAACTATCATTAATTACATTAATTAATCAACCTTAAATAATTATTAACAGTAATTAACTAATCTTATTTACTTCTTAATTATTTACCATTTACTTCATAAATCCTTTTTGATAAATTTTACCAATTACATCCAGTAATTCCTTTTACCAATTACTTACACTAAGTAATTACACTTAACCAATCTTATTAAGTAATTATACTTAATCAATTACTAAGTGACTATCCTTAATTAATTAACAAATTAATTTACTTAAATAAATCACATTCATTTCTTAAATCATAACTGAGTAACTCATCCTTAATTACCCTTTAAACAAATTAATTAATCCTTGATTAATTATTCTTTAACTATTAATTAATAAACCTTAATTATTAATCAATATCCTTTAATACAAAGTAATCAATCCTTAATTAATTAAACTTAATTAACTAATTAATTATTCTTAGTTATTAAAAAGTTAATTATTAATTAACAACCTTAATTACCAATTTAATTAATCCATAATTACCTATTAATCAATCTTTAATGATAATTAACTAACCTTAATAACAGTTAATTAATCCTTAATTAACTTTAATTATAAATTAATAATTTCTTAATTATTAATTAAGAAAACTTAATTATTATTTAATAAAACTTTATTAAGTACTTCTTAATTACTAGTTTAATTAACCCTTATTTAATTAATCCTTATCAAAAATTAATTAATTAAATTAATTAAACTTAATTAATTTTAACTCATTAAAAATCTTAATTATCATTAAAACATTTGATCTTAGTAATTAACTTACTTAATTAAATCATTAATTAAGTTTAGAATAAAATAAAATAAATAATCATTAATTATTTATCTTAAATTATAAATTAACAATCCTTAATTAATTACCTTATTTTCAAATTAAGTTTGAAAATAAATTAAGGATTTTAATTTAATAAAATTAAGTAAATCAATTCATACCATTTAATTTATTCAAATCATTCATTTCAAAGAAATGAAATTTCAAGACAATTGTTTAACTTGATTTTCCCAAATTTAAAACTTACTTTTATTTTAAATTTTAGAAACTGATTTAAACATCTTACTATGGTTTATATCATTTGAAACAAACCAAGTATTCCTTCTTTTATTTCTTCTTTTAAAACAGAGTTAAATTTTAAATTTTAAAACTGTTTGAACTTAACAGTTCTCTCAAAATTCTCGCGTCCAACCCTAAACACCCCGAGTCAAAACCTTAACTTCGCGAGTCTCTTCCCGAGTAAATTTTAAACTGTTTGTTTTAGATTTTAAACTGTTAAACTTTAACAGTTATCACACAAAAACTCGCGTACTACCCTAAAACAACTCCGAGCCCAAAAGCTTTCTTCCCCGAGACCCACTTCGAGAAAAACTCACGAACCCAAAACCAGACAACTGATACACATTATCAATCGTGCACATGCACTGACCAACGGCGCCTCTCCGACCACCTCCAGTATTTCCCACACATCAACGATCGTTCCAGCAACCCATCACGATCATCAAATCCCAACCACAAGCCACGATTCCAAATCGCGTTATCTAGTTGAAACTGTAAACCAAGCCATTGCCAGAAAATGCCTCACCCACTCGATTCTGTCCACCGAAGGTTGAGCAACCCCGTCTACGTCTCCACTAGCACCCCTGCTGCCTTTTCCCAAGGTCCGATGAAGCTCGATTCACCAGAGATGATGCATTGTCTCTGATTCCAGACTCGACCAAAATTAGGTTTAAAAACCAATATCCGCTCCTCCACGTCGCCTCGACGATCGAAATCACTTCCAGGCAATTTTCCCGAACACTTCGCAACTCCATACACTTCCAACAGAAACCCCGAGACTTCTCAACCTCTTGATCGCCAGAGGTTGCCTCATATTCAATTTCCAGTTAAACCCAAATTGCAAACTCAATGCAACATTAAAAATTTTGATTTAAGTTTTAAAAATCCTAATTTTCCAAATAGATTCAAGTTATAACCCTGAAACAACGAATTAAAACATTTGATTTAACCTGATTTTAGCATCACTACTGTATCTTACATATTCTAGCATAGTTCAAAACTTTAAAATATTGGAATCTATTTCTGATTCTTAGGTTATGATTTAACAAAACTATTTTTATTAAATTCAGGTCCTAACAGTGGTTTTTTAAAAAAAAATCTTAAATTTAAACTTTGTAACAAGGAACAGAGAAGCATTGATATGAACAAATAAATCACATATGTACTCAGTTTTTAAATCGTTCATATATTCAGATTAAAACAACATGCATACATATTTCCAAACATACTTCATGAGTTTACTTCAAACACTTAGCATATGCATCAAATTTAAAGATGTTTCATGCTCACAGTTTAAAGGACAGAGGTTTAAACTAAGAACAGCAATGATAAAATCAACTGAAATACACACAGCCTTACATATATACAGATATGCAAAGAAATCATCACACCGTAATTCACATGAAACATATCTTTGTTACTTAAGTTTTTAATCTAAAAGTTTACTCACTTTTTCCAATTATATTAGCATGCAAATCCTATTTTACTTTATGTTTTAAAAGTTACTCACCAGGAAAAACAGAGAGCAGTTCTTTTAAGTTGAAATCTGGAACTTGAATTTCTCAGGTTTGAAATAGTTACTTGTTGATTTATTGTACTTGAAGAATTTGAAATTGAAACTTGCATCTTCGTTTGAAGTTGAGTTGATCTTCATTATGGTTTGCAGATTCCAGATTGAAGATGAAATCAGGTTGTTGAGTTTTTTTTGATTTTTACTTTCTTTTGATCTTTGGTTTTCAGCTTTTAGTTTTTTAAGAAGAAAAGAATTTGAGACAGTAAGTTCAACGATTTTGAACTGAAATCAAATGGCCAGGTTTCTTTTACATTTAATTAAATTTTAGAGAAAATAAAATTTTGCCACTTGTTTTATTACAAATTAGACAAATGTACATTCATGGTTTACATTTCTTACAAGTGTTAAAACAAGTATAATTATGTCTAAACCCTTATTACAAAAGTAATTATGTTATATTAATTATGTAAATATAGATTTATATAAATTCATGTTTTATTTATTTATTTACAAACTATTTAGTTTAAGTGCCTACATTTTATTATTTATGAAATGAATTTAATTAACTTATGTTATATTTATCTATTTTTACAAACCTTCTAAATTCAAAAGATATTTAAAAAGAAAGTTTATTTTAAACCTTAACATATAAATTTATAAACCATTTTTAGTTTAACACTTTTTAAAAGAAAACAAGATAAAATAAATCTTTTATTAAATCTTATTTAAACTATCATACTTTAGAAATAATAATTATCTTATAATTTGAAAATAATGGAATTAATCTAAACTAAACTTTGAAAAGTTCATATTAAATTTAATCTAAATCTCCAATTTACCAAAGCTTTTCTATTTACAATATATACAAATAAATATATATATTCAAATAGAAAATATCTTATTAACTTTTAAAAGATAAAATTTACCAATTAAATACTAATTTAATCAGATTATTAAATTAAACTCAAATTTTATTATCAAAGATCATCAATATCAATTTAATTATTTAACAGATTATTAAATTGATATTGCTCAAATTTCCGGGATATTACATCAAATCACCTGAAGTCGTGGTCCAAATCAAATCGCCTGAAGTCAAGACCGATTCGCTTGAAGTCGAGGCTGATTCGCCTGAAGGAGAGGCCGATTCAATTAAAGGAGAGAGGCCAAAATCGAATTGGCTGCAGGACAAAGTTTCTTTTTTCTGCGGCAGCTGAATGAATAACGTTGAGAAGTTGGGGATTAGGGCTACGGAAGACAACGGATGCTCATTTACATTTTTAACCCAATAACATTCAAGCTAATTTCAATTTAACCAGGTTTTCCAACGCAAATATGTGTTAGCAATAAAAAAATTATAAATGTGTATTTTCGGTCACACATTTCTTGCTTAGCAACGCTTATTGTTGTGTTTAATCTACAACGCAAATAAGTGTTGGCAATTGAAAAAAATAAGTGTCGCGAAATGGCTGTTATGGTGTAGTGTATTACAACATACGCCAAGAGCGACATATGAAGATGCACCTTGGATGATCATAGTATAATATAGGCAATTAACAACTTTGCCTTTACAACAACAACATAGCGGAATCAAAATGGAAAAGAACTCTAAACAGCTATCATGTCTCCTGCACGTTTTTAGATGCTTATTAGTCTAAAGAAGTACTAGAAAACCTCAACCCTCAAACTACTCTAAATAAATTGAGCACCCAGGAGTTTAAGTGGAGAACAAAAACTTCGAGTCAGACATAAAGCCTGGTACGAATAATAATCTACTATCTCAAACCTTTAGATATCTAGTGAGACTACACCAGTTAGTGGAACGGGTTTTCCCCTCACTAGTATCTTTATCAAGACTTTATAAAACCATATATTGTGCCCCTGCATCTACAATGGTTAAAACATAGCAATTCAAAATATTATTATGATATGCAAACAAGTAAATCAATTCTGGATTTTCCATCCCCATTCATTCTGACTATCTGTCTTATTTATAGTTTCTAGTGTCACTATTTACCTATTAGTTTTCATGGGCTGGCTAATAACATGTTTAATGTTTATGGACTCCCTATCTAGTTTCATAGTTTCATGGGATCACTAAGAACCTATTGGCCCCTGCAACAACTTCCTTATTCATGGGATCTCCCTGTACCAATTGGTATATCCATTAACTTCACTCTTATCGTAGTTTTCAAGGGTGGAATAGGAACCAGTTGACATCTGTTATTAACTTAATGCAGATATAGTTCTCATGAGTTCACTACAAACCTACTGCCCCCCGCCAATAACTCTTTCTAATCATAGTTTTCATGGGTTTATTATGAACCTATTGGCCCTTGCCGATAACTTATTCAAGGCATAGTTTTCATGGGTTTACTATGAACATGCCTATATGAAAAACTCTTTAACTAGTATTTAGGCCTCCTATATTTTGGTGTACCTGACCTCCTGGATGCAATTCTACTAATTTAGGAGTTAATTCAAATTATATTCACTACTGGGTCAACCTAGCTGGTTATTCTGCACTTTCTCCCCAAAATGCGGTTATGGGTCCATTATAATGTGAATATATGTATTAGAAGTAGCAAACATATTAACATAATAATACTAACACATATGGTATAAAATCCTTAAAACCAATGTTAATCCCTTTAACCTATTATTTTATCAAGGAAAGCTTCTTCAAAAACTTCGTACTTTAAACAATATCAAAGCTCGTTTATTATTATGCAATGGTTTTCCTTTAAAAATGAGATAGGTTCTTTGTTTTGAAAACTAAGGCTTTCGAAACCTTTTATCTTTACTTTCAAAAAAATTAGAAAACTTCCTTTCGAAAGCATTCAAATCTTCTTCTCAAAACACTATGCAACTGCCTTTCGAAATACTTTAGAAACTTTCTTTCGAAACCTTTCGAATGTATTAAAGTATTACCATTCAATTATAGAAGCATAGCTTCAAAATCATTTGAAATTACCCCTTTCTAAACCATTGAAAGTACCATTTTCGAAATCATTGGGTTTATCTTTAAAAATATCTTTTGGGTCAAAGTGAATACATGCGAAAGTAACCCTTTCGAAACCATTTACCTTTAAATAAGATGATTGTGGAAAAACTGATGGCTTCGGAACCATCCTTTCGAAAGCTTAAATCCTTTAGGTAAAGTTCAACCTTAGCTTTGATACCACTTGTAAGAGTCCTGAAACTCGACCTTCGAAAATCGACACCCGTACTTCACTTGTAGTCAAATGCCGTAGATTCAAACGTCGAATCTGGCTCCCCGGAGCTTATAACACCATTAAGTATAACAACACAGCGGAATAAAGAAATCAATGATATCATATACAACTCCAATGAATACAATATCCAGAATGATATACAACAATGATATCAATATGATACAACAATATCAGAGACAAATAATGATACAGCGGAAACAAAAGTGATAACTCCAAATGATCTGAAAAAGAGAATGAGTCCAATAACTCCAACAACAAGCTCGAACCACCATCACGTTGCACCAAGATAAGCAACGTCAGTCGTCAGTGAACTCCAGACTCTGAACTAGCTCCAGATAATCTACTAAACCTGACTATCTGAAAAACCCAACTCTAGACTGCCCGTGTGGAAAATTGTGGGCACCCAGAGTTTAGGAAAGGGACAATAAACTCCGAGTCAGTCATGGGACTGGTGTGAGTAACAAAACAGTTTACCTTTAAACAAACAACAAAGGAATTTTAAACATTGAAATCCGCAATGCTTTTGGAAAATGTAACTACCATAAGGCCTCCCGCCACACACACAATGCAAACGCAGAATTGGAGGTGATTTCTCCTTATGATAGTCGAACATGCTTACTACGCAAAATCATTGGATTACTATTATTAATGCATAGTGGAAAACATTTCGAAAGTATAATATTAATCTTAGCCAGCATAGACATTCCGAACTATGCCTACTATAGCTACTATCTAAACAGTGGTGACCACCATAAGTAAATGGCAGGTTCTATAACTAAAACAGTACAGGGTTCGTATTGGAAATTGGATTTCCAACAAATGATCAGGCTAAGGAACTTCCTACTGCCACATGGGTACGCCTCTGGATGGACGTCCCGAGAACTAACTAGCTCTCTGCCAACACAAGGCCGGGTTACCTCTTACACTAGGTAACTACTACACGAATATGCCACCCCCCAGTCCTTTGGGACCTTTTTCCGAGGGCCCTCGATCACACAGCAACAATCACACAGTAAATGAGATTGGAGCAACCACATAGGTAAATATCAGGGCTCCGTACCATATTATCACCTTTTTCCAAAAGGAAATTACATATCCTAAAGGGAGCGACCCTCATAACCTTGCCGCATCTTTACTGTTTCGACCATTTCCGGTTTGTGTGGTCCTGATGCAGTCTCGTCCACAAAGCTACGCTTTTTCACAAAGCCATGCTTTGATCAACAAATGATCAACAAATGATCAGCAACACTTAGCATGCCACATTACCAAATTGTGAGTATATCACTGATAACTTCAACTACATAACCTCTGAGCTCGTACGTCTCAGAGAAAGGTGTTAAGCTAAGAGAATAAATTCTCCCCCACCAAACAGAAATATATTTGAAAGAAATCAACTTTATATCTCAAAGTGTAGTGTCATACATACAACCATACAAGTCTGTTCCGGGTTCGAACAGAACTGAAGGCACTTCCAAAGAAGCCCTTGCAATCCGAGTATTCACAATCCCGATCGGACTTCCCATCACTTAGGGAATCTCAATACCGGGCGCTACCCAGTGCAGAGATAATTGATAGGTTATCCTATCGTTTTCGCAAATACCCGGTCTTCACCACCGGTCTTCAATTGCTATCCATATACGACGTATCACTTGTTCGGAATGGGTTATATGACACAAAGTCCTCTCCCGGCTAAACCGAATAGTGAGCGTAATATTTTAAAACATATGGATATTGGGATTTCAGTTAAGTCACACTTATTACCCAAAATTTTCCTTTCGAATGGTTTAAACAAATGACCATTTTAATCTTTTACAAAAAGATTCATCTCACAATGTTCACCCAGTTTCACAAAGATCTATTCATAGATTTCCAAATCGATTTCCATTTCAATTGGATTAACTCGTTAAATCTTTAAATCAAGATTTAACTTATAGCTTTCAAAAAGAATTCACTCATAATTTGGAAAATCATTTATCAATTCAAACTTGAAATTCCTTTAACTTAAATTGGAATTTCATTTCTTATATGAAATCTTTTATTATTTGAAAACAAACAGATTTCATTTCGGAAAATCTGATTCATTTATACGAGTTAAAGTCTTTGGGTTAAATCAAATTCTCAAAACCATACCTTTAAAATGGTTTAAATTCATATAAACATATTTATAACATCTTTAACCATAATTTCCAATCATGGAATTCAATTCCTTATTATAAATTCAAATTGAATTATTTAAATTGAAACTTTACCAAGTTATTCAAAATAAATTTTATCTTAAATACTCCCTTCCAAAAGCTTTAACATTTAACCCAAATTCATTTCCAAAATCAATTGAAATTAAAATTTCAATTTCAAAAACATTAAATTTAAATCATCTGTGACTTAACCGATTTCCTCGTGAAATCCATATTTGTGTGTGTAAAAGTGTAGTCCAGGAGTTTAACACAATAGCGCAACATCATTCAATCATCACAGATCAGAATACAGAAGTATAGTTGATAAGCGGTATAACTATAACGCTTATCTTTTATTCACAGATCACAGATATACAAATTACAGATAATATATTGCATTCATCCCAGATAAATGAACTACAGTATAGATCACACACAAATCAGAATATATCACACAGCATCACAGATCAAGGATATCAAACAATTTACCCATTCAATAAAACTCAAACATTCACAAGTAAAATTTATTAATCAATTTTAATTACAAATTATTGATTTAATTATTCTCGATCGCATTCCAAAACAATTGTTATTTATCTAAATTAACATTTTGAAATCTCCTTTAATTTATTTCGAAACCAATTTATTACTATTACAAAAAGCTTTAATGTTAATTAACTTTAACACTGATTTTAAATTAATTATTTAATTAAAGTATTAATTAGATTTTTAAACATTGTTACTATTTGCTTGGTTAATTAAAACTTGAAATAATTCTTAACATTAAACAGTTAAACATTGATTACTTTGTTAACACCAAAATTTGTGTAACATTATAACTGGAAATCAATTTGGGCCTTGAAATCAATTTTGGCTTAACCCATTTTTGAAGCAACCCGACAAACCCAGGTTCTCACTCGAGTCAAACTCGAGTTTCTCTTGTCCCTTCCTCGAGTCTATCTCATTCCCCCACCTACTCTTCTTCTTCTTTTTTTTCAATCAGAGTTTAAGTTAAACTTAGGTGATCAAACTAAAATAACAGAAAGGATACTCGCATACGCGAGTTTCTTCCCGAAGGCAAGCGTGCATTTTCTCGAGTTTCAACTCAAGCTTCCCATCTGCAAACTCACTGATACCCAAAACACGTCAAGCACGTGCACGACGTGGCGCCGCCACTCCAGTGATCATCATGATCATCGGCAGTTCGAAAAATCCACTCAAACACGAAATCGAACTTCGATTCGACCCAAGATACTCGGAATGGAAAATTCAACTTCTCATCGAGTTGAAGCTCGAACGTACCCAGACCAACTCGCCTTGTTCTCCTCGCATAGTTCACCAGAAAATCCACGCTTCCGGCCATATCACGTCAACACTTCGTACTATCATTCCCCAAAAGCATATGCAGCTCGATCGCTTCTAAGTGATGAAATCACCTTGTTTACAGACACGCAAACAACCTCGGCTACAACCCTAATTTAAACTCGACTCGTCAATTTACACAATAGAAAATTCTTCGATAATTTTCCTGAAGTCCTGGATCAACACGCTAGCTTCACACAAATTTTTATCAATTATCCTTCGATCGATCATTAGAAATTTGCTCTTTAACCACTTAAATAAAAATCATCATATTAATTTTAAGAATCATCTATTCGTATGATTATTCAAATTATATAATCAAAACAATGATTTAAGACACTTGAATTTATCATAAGATTTTGTTTTTACTGTAGAACTTTGGTTACAGAAACAAACCCCTCATGATCAAGCTTGAAACAAATTTTAAACTGTGTTTTGAGTTTAAACAAACTTGTTTTATTTAAAAACCCTAAGCTAAAGAAGATTGTATGAAGTTTATTAATTACATCTCATTTACTTTTGCTCTAAGACCAAAGTTTAAAGGAACAAATCAATTTCCAGTATCACAGAAAGAAAAACATATGCAGAACATAGTTTTTCAATATACAACAAACACAAGATTTTTTTTTTCAACAAACTTCACGTATCAATCACAAATATCAGGATGTATAAACAGATTTAAGCATTTGAAAAATAGTTTACTCACAGTGATTTCCAGAAAAAGAACAGAGCATTCTTTTGAATCAGGCTTTGAAAATTTGCAAAGTTGAAATCTTGGTTTGAATTTGCTAGCTGAAATCTTCACTTGATTCTCTGGTTTTCATTGATTGCTTTGATGTTTTTAAGTTGAAGTTTTAGTTTGAGATGATATTACTTTAGTTTTTTCTCAGTTTGAAGGAACGAATTGAAATGGAGAGAAGTTGATATGTATATATGAGTTAACAGGGTGATGATATTTTTATTTGTTTGTACAAATTGATCAGAGATTTTTCTCTTTTGCCTTATCTTTATTGACTGAGCTGATAATCTATTATGGTGGCTAGAGGATATGGCATTAATTGCCTTGGTACTTTATGTCTTCATATGTTTGTTGTTTCCTCATACAAGCTTATCTTCATATTTTTTGTATATAAATATTTGTATTTTCTTTTGCAAGCCTACGTATATGAACATGTTTACTTGTTTCTTACTGGTTTGTATTTGATTATCTTCTTTTACAAGCCTACATATACTTATATATTTTATTGTCTTCTATATGTTTACTTATACTTATCCAATTTTTGTTTATACTTGAGTGTATATTTATTTTTTTTATTTTTTTTTTCTTTTGTCTTATTATTTATTTCTATTTCTATTTTTATTTCTAGCTCAAATACCTATTATTACTTTTATTTATTGTCTGGTATTTATTGTATATATTAACCATCAAATTCTAAATTTAAATCATTTATTTATTTCCTTTCTTGTGTCAAAGTCTAAAATTTTTATATTTAATATTTAAACCGTTTATGTAACGACCCGTAAATTTTAACTGTTTTAATATCGTTATTAATTGAAATTTTGTGAAATTTTAAACGATAAAATTTTGAAATATAAATTTGATATTTGGAATGCATCTAGTTAAACATAGCAACTAGTAAATTTTCGTCCGAAAATATGAAAGTTTATTTCGCGCGTAAATTTACTTCAATTTAATCAGTTAAAAAGCGATGAAAATAAAATGTTTTCGGAACCTAAATATTTTTACATAGAAAAATTCTAAACCATCTTCTGAGCAAACGTCATTTTTCGTTTTTCCAAATTCGGGCTTCTTTAGCTCCGTCGATCTTATTTTTGTGCGTTTTTACTGCATTTTCCGCTAGTAGAAAATTCGAATGTCCATAATTCAATCCTGCCACTGATATTTGTATACCGTTTTGATCGTCTCGTCGTGCTGATCACTACTGTATATTCATTTATAAGTTTCGGAAAATATTTGACGGTGAAACCTAAGGAACAGCCACCCATATCGGTATTCAAATTTGTTTTTTTTTCCTTTGTCCATTAAATTTCCACCGTATATCAATCCAATAGTCACCAACCATTTATATCCCCAAAAATTCAGTTTTGACTTTTGTTATTTCTAAGAGTTGTTGCCCTTTCATTTCCGGTTATGTTACTTCGAATATATAGATTTTATTATATTTTATTAAACCTTGTATTTTTTTTTACTTTCTGCAATTGCTTTCTCTTTCCCTCTTCCCCACACAAAGCTCCTCCAACCTGCCTGTTTCCAGCCGTGAAGCCATCAACCAAAGTACTGCCGCACCTCCTTTTCTCCACGCAGCAAGCACCAACCCATCTCCGGCCGCCTTCTTCCTCCACTCTTCCCATTCCAACCTCTCTCCTCTAACCATTTTTCTTTTGCTCGACCGAACACTACTTGTGAGATATATGTAAGTCTTTCATATATGAAGTTTATATGTATCACTGGTAGTATATATAAGCTTATTTTCACTTGACCTAGCTTTCATTCTGTTTTGGATATATAAAGCTTGTATATGTTTGTGTACAATCTGTTATATATATGAGCATTTGGTATATATATAGTTTGTTTGCTAAGTTGTTTTGGTGATTTTATAAATATATATATACATATATTTTTCTTATATACAGGTCTATAAGTTTAATGTTTAAATGAAATCGTTTACTGAAATTATATATATAGTTTATAGTATAGTCTGGTTAGGCAGTGTTATGTGAATTTGTTTATAAATGAATTTGATTATAATATATACGTGTTACAGAGGCATAAGCAAAGTCAATAAATGGTACATGTATATAAAGGGTTTATAAGTTAGCTTGGTTTCCATTATTTCATACTTCTAAATTTTGCATTGTTTGCATGTTTATTTTTATTTTTATTTTATTTTTCTGAACAGCAGTTAGACTTCATGTTCACGATATCATATCTCACTCTTGTTTTATCAGAATGGGTTGATTCTATTTTTAAAAAAGAGTCGAAGTTACCTAGTTTATGCCTGTCAAATTTCAGCAAAATCCGACATCGTTTGATTAGTGGTCGAGGATCTTGAAGTTAGACCCAGGCAGCTGTTCTTTTGTACTTGAAATTATTTTACACTGCTGCAAACACGACCTGAGTTCATGTTTGACGCATCGTATCTCTTCCGTCTTACGTCGGAATACAGTGATTACCTTTTTGTTTAAAAGATAAAGTTTTCTACTTTCTGTATATAAAATTTTAGCTTCATATGAGGTGGTTCAGTCCTCTGTTTCTTACCTGAAAGTCAGACCCAGAGGGGTTTTCAGACCTGAACATTTGACAGTCGCAACATGGCCTGAGTCTATGTTCGTGACATCGTAACTTTTCTCGTCTCTTGTCCAAATCAAGTGATTCTTTTGCAGTTTGAAATTAAAGTTTTGATCTTTATTCATACCAAATTTCAGACCATTTCGATCTCGGTAGCACATAGAATTATATTGTTAAACTTTAACGCAAGACATGTTTTTTATTTGTTGCTATGTTGAATGTTTTGATTTGATTTCGGCAATTCCTATTTAACAGCTTTGCTCGTCGATTCATGCCAATCTAGTTTATTTCGGAAGTCGTGCTTGCAATTCGTAACTCAACTTCGTAGTCTATTCACGCTCCCTAGCCTCGAAAGGTGAGTAATCACTCACGATTAACGTTCTTTTATTTATTAAATTTGATTTCAATTGAAATGACAAATTGAAATATGCTGCTATTAGTTATTTACACTGTTATATATGCTATTACCTATATCTGTTCACCTATGACATCTGACACCATTATCTGTCATTTATGCGATGATGATAATACAGTTTGATTGATAAGTGATTGATTGTTGATGTTTATATTGGACGTTAAATTGTTAATGTTAAAGTGATAAATAATATGCAATTGAATTGATATATGATAGTTAACCATATAAATTGAATCTATATGTTGAATTTGATTAGTTAAATTTTGTATAATATGATCCCCTTTAAATGTTAAACTAGTTGACACGTAGAAATTTGGTTAAATACACCTTGAACCATTTAATGTATGTTGGAAAATTTTTGTAGTATGGAATTGAATAATTGATATCAAGTGAAGAACCGTTTAAATATTAATGTAATAATCTTTAATCTACATGAAATGATAGTGTAGATTCTAGAAATAATTATATTAATTTGCACAAATAACAATGTGAATTAATACGGTTATTTCGAGATTATTTGAATTGATTATTGAATTGTTATTGATTGTTGTTATTGCTTGTTTATTTACTTTGACACCATCCCAGTTATCACACTGCAAGTTCCCTTTGCTATGCTTTGATTTTGAATTGAATTGGAATCGGGTTGAAATGATAAGTACCCAAATTGAACTTTGACTTAGGATAGAGAATTAAATAAAACCCGATTGGTCAATAATTTGATTTAAAAATAAAATAAAGATTTTATTTTAAATAAATGATAAGGTTTTGAAATGAAGTTGGAATTTGAATTTTTATGAAAGGAAAATGTTATATATTTAATAATATGAAACAAAATATTAACAATGTAATTGATGAAAGAACGTTGTTTAATTTGAGAAACGATTGAATTAAGTTTGAAATTTATTTAATAATTAGGTTTGAAATTATTTAATAATTAAGTTCGAAATTATTTAATAATTAAGTTTTGAAATTATTTAATAATTGAATAAGATTGAATTATTTAATAATTAAATAAATTGAATTCTTTGTTAAGTGAAATTGAACTTCTTGAATAAGTGAAATTAAGTTTCTTTATTAATTGAGTTTTGAAATTGTAACTAAGTAAATAAATAAGTGAAATTGAATTTTCTTTAATAAGAAATAAAATGTGTTTTATTGAAAACAATTTAAAACTTGAAATGTAAAGAATTTGATTTGATGAATTTAATTTAATGCAATTTGTAAGTTTTGATACAATGAAGTTGAACTTAAGTAATTGATTTAGTGAATCGAAAATTAAATAGAAATAATTTTGAATGACAAATTTACTTAATGAATATTGAATTAAATCGATAAATGAAGTTAAACTGATTTGAATGTTGAATCAAATTAATTTAAATGATTTCAAAATGAAACTTTTATACGAACTTGAATCAATATTTGAATTATTTTAAATAAAATTTGAAATTGTAATAGAAGATTTTGAAATGGTAATTTGGATGTTTTGAAACGTAAATTTTGGAAATTGGTTTAGAAAGACAAATGAAATGTTGGTTTACAAATTTTATTTGAAATTTAATTTGATTTGGTTTTGAAATATATTAACGACCAATCGGTGTAATAATTTCGAAAGTTATTAAAGAGACCGGAATCGGTTAGGGACATACTCTCTGTCTAAACCGAAAACCACTTTAATAACTACACGCGGAGTGTGATCCAGAATGAAGTGGTTGGAATGATGTACGTGATGACTGAAGAAAGAGAACGATAATGGATAGCCTTGACACTTGTGTCAAATTGGAAATGACTAAAACAGGAGCCGTGCCGGGCCAAATGGGGGTTAGCTACCTCAAGCGAACACACTTCTTCAAAAACTACTCATTACTTGTTGCCGATTAGTGCACCCTTGATTTTGGGAGTGTTGTTTCACGGTGTTGCGATCGCTGCGGCGATGCGTTCTCACCAGTCCGGATCAGGCAAACGGTAGTTTCACTACCTTGGGTATTGCCTCATGGGCCTTGTCATACTTGTATCCTTTTATACGCGACCACTACGATTTGTTTTGTGTTATACCTAAGGAGTACTCTGTGATATCCCACTAGTTTACGGTGGAGTTTACAGTGCTGTATAGTCTGTAACGCTTATATAAAATGTGTCAAGGGGGATAATGGTAACGCCTTAACACTAATTTGATACTTTATATTACTGATAGGCATTATCTACTTATCGTACACTACTACATAGTAGATAGTTTAACGGATCCTTAAAGGATGGCTATTCCAAACATCCTTTGAGTTACTTGTATTTCAGTTGCTATTTCACTTGAGTTGGATTTAATGATATAAGAATGTTAATCCAGACTCGAGTGTTATGTGTTTTGCTTTACGCTCGGGTCAGACTGAGTGTTCCAGTATTCGAGACTCACCTATGGAGTTGGAGCTTCGCTTGGAGATCCAGCTATCTATCCAGCTTTCAGATATCCAGTTGATTCCAGTGATTGTATTATGATAGTATTTGACTATTGTATTCGAGACTTCTATTGTATCTTATTTCACTCTGATATGTATATAGTAGCTTCATGAACTACTATCTTTTATTTCCGCTGCATTTATTACTCTGTGTCTGTGATCTGTGTTCTATTTATTTACTGTATATGCTCAGTTTTGCCAAATTTAAATTAACAATTCGGTATTTTGAATTATTCAAGTCCGACATGTGCGGATGCGAATGGTCCAAAATATCGGGTCGTTATAGTTTATTTAAGATTTAAATTCAAATTCAATGTATATATATATATAAATTCAAATTTACTCATATATGCCCGTATACATATATATTCACATATATACAATATTTAAATTTTTAAATAATTTAACATAGAATTTATTTGAACTCGGGAAAACTCGCATCAATTTATCGATTGATTTCACAATATATATTCAAAAACTAAATTAATTATCAATTTAAATTTATATAAAATCCGGGGTCATTACAGAATTCCCCCCTTAAAAGAATTTCGTCCTCGAAATTTGCCAAGGAGACACAAAGATAGATGAAGAATGTTTCATCAAATCAACTGAATATCTATTATGTATTTGGTTTACCAAATCATAATATCAATAATAGATACGAGAATGAATCTATTTAACACTTCACAAGATACTCGGGTTATCCAGATCTATGAAATATGAAGTGGCATCGGTTAGTTCGAAGAGGTAACTAACCATTCGTAGAATATATTGGAACCCAAAGAATTGACAGATATATGGACACAATTTCAAAAATTTTAGTTTAGAAACTAAAGTATACCTATCAACCATAGCAACCAAAGCAAACAATTCATCCAAACAAACAATTTTGGTCCATCCGGAGTTTATGTCACATATTAATTTATCGAATCTCCTTCCTGGATCTACCAGGTACTATCAAAGTATTGAGAAAAAGATGACGAACAAAAGAGATTAATAGAGAAAAGATTATTTCCTTGTTGTTACAGGTATTAACCATTTATAGTCGTATTCCCCTGTCCCCTATCTCATCCTCGTCTTGCACTCATACTTATTATCACTGGATAGTAAGAGAATTTACTGAGGTATACGAACAGATATCTTAGGGATGCCTCATTCTAGGGTATACTTCACCCTATCTCTAATGAGCTACTTAATGTGTTAAACTCCTTAGCTAAATTTCAACCTTAGCTCTGATACCACTTGTAAGAGTCCTGAAACTCGGCCTTCGAAAATCGGCACCCGTACTTCACTTGTAGTCAAATGCCGTAGATTCAAACGCCGAATCTGGCTCCCCGGAGCTTATAACACCATTAAGTATAACAAAACAGCAGAATAAAGAAATCAATGATATCATATACAACTCCAATGAATACAATATCCAGAATGATATACAACAATGATATCAATATGATACAACAATATCAGAGACAAATAATAATACAGCGGAAAACAAAAGTGATAACTCCAAATGATCTGAAAAGGAGAATGAGTCCAATAACTCCAACACCAAGCTCGAACCACCATCACGTTGCACAAAGATAAGCAACGTCAGTCGTCAGTGAACTTCAGACTCTGAACAAGCTCCAGATAATCTACTAAACCTGACTATCTGAAAAAATCAACTCTAGACTGCCCGTGTGGAAAATTGTGGGCACCCAGAATTTAGGAAAAGGACAATAAACTCCGAGTCAGTCATGGGACTGGTGTGAGTAAGAAATCAGTTTACCTTTAAAAAAACAACAAAGGAATTTTAAACATTGAAATCCGCAATGCTTTTGGAAAATGAAACTACCATAAGGCCTCCCGCCACACACACAATGCAAACGCAGAATTGGAGGAGATTTCTCCTTATGATAGTCGAACATGCTTACTACGCAAAATCATTGAATTACTATTATTAGTGCATAGTGGAAAACATTTCAAAAGTATAATATTAATCTTAGCCAGCATAGACATTCCGAACTATGCCTCCTATAGCTACCATCTAAACAGTAGTGACCACCATAAGTAAATGGCTGGTTCTACAACTAAAACCGTACAGGGTTCGTATTGGAAATTGGATTTCCAACAAATGGTCAGGCTAAGGAACTTCCTACTGCCACATGGGTATGCCTCTGGATGGAAGTCCCGAGAACTAACTAGCTCTCTGCCAACACAAGGCAGGGTTACCTCTTACACTAGGTAACTACTACACGAATATGCCACCCCCTGGTCCTTTGGGACCTTTATCCGAGGGCCCTCGATCACACAGCAATAATCACACAGTAAATAAGATTGGAGCAACCACATAGGTAAATATCAGGGCTCCATAACATAATATCACCTTTTTCCAGAAGGAAATGACATAACCTAAAGGGAGCGACCCTCATAACATTGCCGCATCTTTCCTGTTTCGATCATTTCCGGTTTGTGAGGTCCTGATGCTGTCTCATCCACAAAGTTATGCTTTTTCACAAAGCCATGCTTTGATCAACAAATGATCAGCAACACACAGCAACACTTAGCATGTCACATTACCAAATTGGGAGTATATCACTGATAACTTCAACTACATAACCTCTGAGCTCGTACATCTCAGAGAAGGGTGTTCAGCTAAGAGAATAAATTCTCCGCCACCAAACAGAAATGCATTTGAAAGAAATCAGCTTTATATCTCAAAGTGTAGTGATAGACATACAACCATACAAGTCTGTTCCGGGTTTGAACAGAACCGAAGGCACTTCCAAAGAAGCCCTTGCAATCCGAGTATTCACAATCCCGATTGGACTTCCCATCACTTAGGGAATCTCAATACCGGGCGCTACCCAGTGCAAAGACAATCGATAGGTTATCCTATCGTTTTCGCAAATACCCGATCTTCACCACCGGTCTTCAATTGCTATCCATATACGACGTATCACTTGTTCGGAATCGGTTATATGACACAAAGTCCTCTCCCGGCTAAACCAAATAGTGAGCGCAATATTTTAATACATATGGATATTGGGATTTCAGTTAAGTCACACTTATTACCCAAAAAAATTTCATTCGAATGGTTTAAACAAATCACCATTTTAATCTTTTACAAAAAGATTCATCTAACAAGTTCACACAATTTCACAAAGATCTATTCATAGATTTCCAAATCGATTTCCATTTCAATTGGATTAACTCATTAAATCTTTAAATCAAGATTTAACTTATAGCTTTCAAAAAGAATTCACTCATAATTTGGAAAACCATTTTTCAATTCAAACTTGAAATTCCTTTAACTTAAATTGGAATTTCATTTCTTATATGAAAACTTTTATTATTTGATAACAAACAGTTTTCATTTCGGAAAATCTGATTCATTTATACGTGTTAAAGTCTTTGGGTTAAATCAAATTCTCAAAACCATACTTTTAAAATGGTTTAAATTCATATAAACATATTTATAACATCTATAACCATAATTTCCAATCATGGAATTCAATTCCTTATTTTGAATTCAAATTCAAATTGAATTATTTAAATTGAAACTTTACCAAGTTATTCAAAATAACTTTATCTTAAATACTCCCTTCCAAAAGCTTTAACATTTAACCCAAATTCATTTCCAAAATCAATTGAAATTAAAATTTCAATTTCAAAAACATTAAATTTAAATCATCTATGACTTAACTGATTTCCTCGTGAAATCCATATTTGTGTGTGCAAAAGTGTAGTCCAGGAGTTTAACACAATAGTGCAACATCATTCAATCATCATAGATTAGAATATAGAAGTATAGTTGATAAGTGGTATAACTATAATGCTTATCTTTTATTCACAGATCACAGATAGACAAATTACAGATAATATATTACATTCATCCCAGATAAATGAACTACAGTACAGATTACACACAAATCAGAATATATCACACAGCATCACAGATCAGGGATATCAAACAATTCACCCATTCAATAAAACTCAAACATTCACAAGTAAAATTTATTAATCATTTTTAATTACAAATTATTGATTTAATTATTCTCGATCGCATTCCAAAACAGTTGTTATTTATCTAAATTAACATTTTGAAATCTTCTTTAATTTATTTCGAAACCAATTTATTACTATTACAAAAAGCTTTAATGTTAATTAACATTAACACTAATTTTAAATTAATTATTTAATTAAAGTATTAATCAGATTTTAAAACATTGTTACTTTTTGCTTGGTTAATTAAAACTTGAAATAAGTTCTTAACATAAAATAGTTAAACATTGATTACTTTGCTAACACCAAAATTTGTGTAACATTACAACTGGAAATCAATTTGGGCCTTGAAATCAATTTGGGCTTAACCCATATTTGAAGCAACCCGAGCAAACCCAGGTTCTCACTCGAGTCAAACTCGAGTTTCTCTCGTCCCTTCCCCGAGTCTATCTCCTTCCCCCACCTACTCTTCTTCTTCCTGTTCTTTTTTTTTCAATCAGAGTTTAAGTTAAACTTAAGTGTTCAAACTAAAATAACAGAAAGGATACTCGCGTACGCGAGTTTCTTCCTGAAGCCAAGCGTGCATTTTCTCGAGTTTCAACTCGAGCTTCCCATCTGCAAACTCACTGATACCCAAAACACGTCGTGCACGTGCACGACGTGGTGCCACCACTCCGGTGATCATCACGATCATCGGCAGGTCGAAAAATCCACTGAAACACAAAATCGAACTTCGATTCGACCCAAGAAACTCGGAATCGAAAATTCACCTTGTCGTCGAACTGAAGCTCGAACGTACCCAGACCAACTCGCCTCGTTCTCCTCGCATAGTTCACCAGAAAATCCACGCTTCCGGCCATATCACGTCGACACTTCGTACTATCATTCCCCAAAATCATATGCAGCTCGATCTCTCCTAGGTGATGAAATCACCTTGTTTACAGACACGCAAACAACCTCGGCTACAACCCTAATTTAAACTCGATTCGTCAATTCACACAATAGAAAATTCTTCGACAATTATCCTGAAGTCCTGGATCAACACGCAAGCTTCACACAAATTTTTATCAATTATCCTTCGATCGATCATCAGAAATTTGAAAAAGAACGAAATTTCAAACGTGAACTGCTCTTGAACCACTTAAATAAAAATCATCATATTAATTTTAAAAATCATCTCTTTGTGTGATTATTCAAATTATATAATCAAAACAATGATTTAAGACACTTGAATTTATCATATGATTTTGTTTTTACTGTAAAACTTTGGTTACAGAAACCAACCCCTCATGATCAAGCTTGAAACAAATTTTAAACTGTGTTTCGAGTTTAAACAAACTTGTTTTATTTAAAAATCCTAAGCTAAAAAGGATTGTATGAAGTTTATTAATTACTTCTCATTTACTTTTGCTCTGAGACCGAAGTTTAAAGGAACAAATCAATTTCTAGTATCACAGAAAGAAAAACATATACAGAACACAGTTTTTCAATATACAACAAACACAAGATTTTTTTTTTCAACAAACTTCACATATCAATCACAAATATCAGGATGTATAAACAGATTTAAGCATTTGAAAAATAGTTTACTCATAGTGATTTCCCGAAAAAGAACAGAGCATTCTTTTGCATCAGGCTTTGAAAATTTGCAAAGTTGAAATCTTGGTTTGAATTTGCTAGCTGAAATCTTCACTTGATTCTCTGGTTTTCATTGATTGTTTTGATGTTTTTAAGTTGAAGTTTTAGTTTGAGATGATATTACTTTAATTTTTTCTCAGTTTGAAGGAACGAATTGAAATGGAGAGAAGTTGATATGTATATATGAGTTAACAGGGTAATGATATTTTTATTTGTTTGTACAAATTGATCAGAGATTTTTCTCTTTTGCCTTATCTTTATTAACTGAGCTGATAATCTATTATGGTGGCTAGAGGATATGGCATTAATTGCCTTGGTACTTTATGTCTTCATATGTTTGCTGTTTCCACATACAAGCTTATCTTCGTATGTTTTGTATATAAATATTTGTATTTTCTTTTGCAAGCCTACGTACATGAACATGTTTACTTGTTTCTTAGTTGTTTGTATTTGATTATCTTCTTTTACAAGCCTACATATACTTATATATTTTATTGTCTGATATATGTTTACTTATTCCATTCCATACTTATCCAAATTTTGTTTATACTTGAGTGTATATTTTTTTTTTTCTTTTGTCTTATTATTTATTTCTATTTCTATTTTTATTTCTAGCTCAAATACTTATTATTACTTTTATTTATTATCTGGTATTTATTTTATATATTAACCATCAAATTCTAAATTTAAATCATTTATTTATTTCCTTTCTTGTGTCAAAGTCTAAAATTTTTATATTTAATATTTAAGCCGTTTATTTAAGATTTAAATTCAAATTCAATGTATATATATATAAATTCAAATTTACTCATATATGCCCGTATACATATATATTCACATATATACAATATTTAAATTTTTAAATGATTTAACATAGAATTTATTTGAACTCGGGGAAACTCGCATCAATTTATCGATTGATTTCACAATATTTATTCGAAAACTAAATTAATTATCAATTTAAATTTATATAAAATCCGGGGTCGTTACAAACTTCCCCCCTTAAAAGAATTTCGTCCTCCAAATTTGCCAAGGAGACACAAAGACAGATGAAGAATGTTTTATCAAATCAACTGAATATCTATTCTGCATTTGGCTTACCAAATCAGAATATCAATAATAGATACGAGAACGAATCTATTCAACACTTCACAAGATACTCGGGTTATCCAGATCTACGAAATATGCAGTGGCATCGGTTAGTTTGAAGGGATAACTAACCATTCATAGAATATATTGGAACCCAAAGAATTAACAGATATAGGGACACAATTTCAAAACTTTTAGTTTAGAAACTAAAGTATACCTATCAACCATAGCAACCAAAGCAAACAATTCATCCAAACAAACGATTTTGGTCCATCCGGAGTTTATGTCCCATATTAATATATCGAATCTCCTTCCTGGATCTACCAGGAACTATCAAAGAATTGAGAAAAAGATGACAAACAAAAGAGATTGATAGAGAAAAGATTATTTCCTTGTTGTTATAGGGTATTGACCATTTATAGTCGTATTCCCCTGTCCTCTATCTCATCCTCTTCTTGCACTCATACTTACTATCACTGGATAGTAAGAGAATTTACTAAGGTATACGGAGAGATATCTTAGGGATGACTCATTCTAGGGTATACTTCACCCTATCTCTAATGAGCTACTTAATGTGTTATACTCCTTAGCTATAGTTCAACCTTAGCTCTAATACCACTTATAAGATTCCTGAAACTCGACCTTCGAAAATCGGCACCCGTACTTCACTTGTACTCAAATGTCGTAGATTCAAATGTCGAGTCTGGCTCCCCGGAGCTTATAACACCATTAAGTATAACAACACAGCGGAATAAAGAAATCAATGATATCATATACAACTCCAATGAATACAATATCCAGAATGATATACAACAATGATATCAATATGATACAACAATATCAGAGACAAATAATGATACAGCGGAAAACAAAAGTAATAACTCCAAATGATTTGAAAAAGAGAATGAGTCCAATAACTCCAACATCAAGCTCGAAGACCATCACGTTGCACCAAGATAAGCAACATCAGTCATCAGTGAACTCCAGACTCTGAACAAGTTCCAGATAATCTACTAAACCTAACTATCTGAAAAACCCAACTCTAGACTGCCCGTGTGGAAAATTGTGGGCACCCAGAGTTTAGGAAAAGGACAATAAACTCTGAATCAGTCATGGGACTGGTGTGAGTAACAAAACAGTTTACCTTTAAACAAACAACAAAGGAATTTTAAACATTGAAATCTGCAATACTTTTGGAAAATGAAACTACCATAAGGCCTCCCGCCACACACACAATGCAAACGCAGAATTGGAGGAGATTTCTCCTTATGATTGTCGAACATGCTTACTACGCAAAATCATTGGATTACTATTATTAATGCATAGTGGAAAACATTTCGAAAGTATAATATTAATCTTAGACAGCATAGAAATTCCGAACTATGCCTACTATAGCTACCATCTAAACAGTGGTGACCACCATATGTAAATGGTAGGTTCTACAACTAAAACCGTACAGGTTCGTATTGGAAATTGGATTTCCAACAAATCTTCAGGCTAAGGAACTTCCTACTGCCACATGGGTACGCCTCTAGATGGAAGTCCCGAGAACTTACTAGCTCTCTGCCAACATAAGGCAGGGTTACCTCTTACACTAGGTAACTACTATACGAATATGCCACCCCCCGGTCCTTTGGGACCTTTATCCGAGGGCCCTTGATCACACAACAACAATCACACAGTAAATGAGATTGGAGCAACCACATAGGTAAATATCTGGGCTCCATACCATAATATCACCTTTTTCCAGAAGGAAATGACATACCCTAAAGGGAGCGACCCTCATAACCTTGCCACATCTTTCCTGTTTCGACCATTTCTGATTTGTGAGGTCCTGATGCAGTCTCGTCCACAAAGCTATGCTTTTTCACAAAGCCATGCTTTGATCAACAAATGATCAGCAACACATAGCAACACTTAGCATGCCACATTACCAAATTGGGAGTATATCACTGATAACTTCAACTACATAACCTCTAAGCTTGTACATCTCAGAGATGGGTGTTAAGCTAAGAGAATAAATTCTCCGCCACCAAACAGAAATGTATTTGAAAGAAATTAGCTTTATATCTCAAAGTGTAGTGTCAGACATACAACCATACAAGTCTGTTCCGGGTTCGAATAGAATCGAAGGCACTTCCAAAGAAGCCCTTGCAATCCGAGTATTCACAATCCCGATCGGACTTCCCATCACTTAGGGAATCTATATACCGGGCGCTACCCAGTGTAGAGACAATCGATAGGTTATCCTATCGTTTTCGCAAATACTCGGTCTTCACCACCGGTCTTCAATTGCTATCCATATACGACGTATCACTTGTTCGGAATCGGTTATATGACACAAAGTCCTCTCCCGGCTAAACCGAATAGTGAGCGCAATATTTTGAAACATATGGATATTAGGATTTCAGTTAAGTCACACTTATTACACAAAATTTTCCTTTCGAATGGTTTAAACAAATCACCATTTTAATCTTTTACAAAAATATTCATCTCACAAAGTTTACACGGTTTCACAAAGATCTATTCATAGATTTCCAAATCGATTTCCATTTCAATTGGATTAACTCATTAAATCTTTAAATCAAGATTTAACTTATAGCTTTCAAAAAGAATTCCCTCATAATTTGGAAAACCATTTTTCAATTCAAACTTGAAATTCCTTTAACGTAAATTGGAATTTCATTTCTTATATGAAAGCTTTTATTATTTGAAAACAAACAGTTTTCATTTCGGAAAATCTGATTCATTTATACGAGTTAAAGTCTTTGGGTTAAATCAAATTCTCAAAACCATGCCTTTAAAATGGTTTAAATTCATATAAACATATTTATAACATCTTTAACCATAATTTCCAATCATGGAATTTAATTCCTTATTTTGAATTCAAATTCAAATTGAATTATTTAAATTAAAACTTTACCAAGTTATTCAAAATAACTTTTATCTTAAATACTCCCTTCCAAAAGCTTTAACATTTAACCCAAATTCATTTCCAAAATCAATTGAAATTAAAATTTCAATTTCAAAAACATTAAATTTAAATCATCTGTGACTTAACTGATTTCCTCGTGAAATCCATATCTATGTGTGTAAAAGTGTAGTCCAGGAGTTTAGCACAATAGTGCAACATCATTCAATCATCACTGATCAGAATACAGAAGTATAGTTGATAAGCGGTATAACTATAACGCTTATCTTTTATTCACAGATCATAGATAAATAAATTACAGATAATATATTGCATTCATCCCAGATAAATGAACTACAGTACAGATCACACACAAATCAGAATATATCACACAGCATCACAGATCAGGGATATCAAACAATTCACCCATTCAATAAAACTCAAACATTCACAAGTAAAATTTATTAATCAATTTTAATTACAAATTATTGATTTAATTATTCTCGATCGCATTCCAAAACAATTGTTATTTATCTAAATTAACATTTTGAAATCTCCTTTAATTTATTTCGAAACCAATTTATTACTATTACAAAAAGCTTTAATGTTAATTAACATTAACACTGATTTTAAATTAATTATTTAATTAAAGTATTAATTAGATTTTAAAACATTGTTACTATTTGCTTGGTTAATTAAAACTTTAATAAGTTCTTAACATAAAACAGTTAAACATTGATTACTTTGCTAATACCAAAATTTGTGTAACATTACAGCTGGAAATCAATTTGGGCCTTGAAATCAATTTGGGCTTAACCCATTTTTGATGCAACCCGAGCAAACCCAGGTTCTCACTCGAGTCAAACTCGAGTTTCTATCGTCCCTTCCCCGAGTCTATCTCCTTCCCCCACCTACTCTTCTTCTTCCTATTCTTCTTCTCTTTTTTTCAATCAGAGTTTAAGTTAAACTTAAGTGTTCAAAACTAAAATAACAGAAAAGATACTCGCGTACGCGAGTTTCTTCCCGAAGCCAAGCGTGCATTTTCTCGAGTTTCAACTCGAGCTTCCCATCTGCAAACTCACTGATACCCAAAACACGTCGTGCACGTGCACGACGTGGCGCCGCCACTCCGGTGAGCATCACGATCATCGGCAGGTCGAAAAATCCACTCAAACACAAAATCGAACTTCGATTCGACCCAAGAAACTCGGAATCGAAAATTCACCTTGTCGTCAAACTGAAGCTCGAACGTACCCAGACCAACTCGCCTCGTTCTCCTCGCATAGTTCACCGGAAAATCCACGCTTCCGGCCATATCACGTCAACACTTCGTACTATCATTCCCCAAAAGCATATGCAGCTCGATCTCTCCTATGTGATGAAATTACCTTGTTTACAGACACGCAAACAACCTCGGCTACAACCCTAATCTAAACTCGACTCGTCAATTCACACAATAGAAAATTCTTCGACAATTTTCCTGAAGTCCTGGATCAACACGCTAGCTTTACACAACTTTTTATCAATTATCCTTCGATCGATCATCAGAAATTTGAAAAAGAACGAAATTTCAAACGTGAACTGCTCTTGAACCACTTAAATAAAAATCATCATATTAATTTTAAAAATCATCTCTTTGTGTGATTGTTCAAATTATATAATCAAAACAATGATTTAAGACACTTGAGTTTATCATAAGATTTTGTTTTTACTATAAATCCTTGGTTACAGAAACAAACCCCTCATGATCATGCTTGATATAAATTTTAAACTTTGTTTCGAGTTTAAACAAACTTGTTTTATTTAAAAATCCTAAGCTAAACAGGATTGTATGAAGTTTATTAATTACTTCTCATTTACTTTTGCTCTGAGACCGAAGTTTAAAGGAACAAATCAATTTCCAGTATCACAGAAAGAAAAACATATACATAACACAGTTTTTCAATATGCAACAAACACAAGAATATTTTTTTCAACAAACTTCACGTATCAATCTCAAATATCAGGATGTATAAACAGATTTAAGCATTTGAAAAATAGTTTACTCACAGTGATTTCCATAAAAAGAACAGAGCATTCTTTTGAATCAGGCTTTGAAAATTTGCAAAGTTGAAATCTTGGTTTGAATTTGCTAGCTGAAATCTTCACTTGATTCTCTGGTATTCATTGATTGTTTTGATGTTTTTAAGTTGAAGTTTTAGCGATTCTCTGGTATTCATTGATTGTTTTGATGTTTTTAAGTTGAAGTTTTAGTTTGAGATGATATTACTTTAGTTTTTTCTCAGTTTGAAGGAACGAATTGAAATGGAGAGAAGTTAATATTTATATATGAGTTAACAGGGTGATGATATTTTTATTTGTTTGTACAAATTGATCAAAGATTTTTCTCTTTTGCCTTATCTTTATTTACTGAGCTGATAATCTATTATGGTGGCTAGAGGATATGGCATTAATTGCCTTGGTACTTTATGTCTTCATATGTTTGTTGTTTCCTCATACAAGCTTATCTTCATATGTTTTGTATATAAATATTTGTATTTTCTTTTGCAAGCCTACGTACATGAACATGTTTACTTGTTTCTTACTTGTTTGTATTTGATTATCTTCTTTTACAAGCCTACATATACTTATATATTTTATTGTCTTCTATATGTTTACTTATTCCATTCCATACTTATCCAATTTTTGTTTATACTTGAGTGTATATTTTTTTTTCTTTTGTCTTATTATTCATTTTATTTCTATTTTTATTTCTAGCTCAAATACTTATTATTACTTTTATTTATTGTGTGGTATTTATTTTATATATTAACCATCAAATTCTAAATTTAAATCATTTATTTATTTCCTTTCTTGTGTCAAAGTCTAAAATTTTTATATTTCGTATTTAAACCGTTTATTTAAGATTTAAATTCAAATTCAATGTGTGTGTGTATATATATATAAATTCAAATTTACTCATATATGCTCGTATACATATATATTCACATATATACAATATTTAAATTTTTAAATGATTTAACATAGAATTTATTTGAACTCGAGGAAACTCGCATCAATTTATCGATTGATTTCACAATATTTATTCAAAAACTAAATTAATTATCAATTTAAATTTATATAAAATCCGGGGTCATTACAGGGTCGAAAGGTGGCTTCTAAAAGAGGCGGAACCTACTTTTCTTGGTAGAGATAGATTTAATGCTATTAAAGGTGAATACTTGACGACTAACCTACCTATTTGTAAACAGTTGATTGGTTGCCATAACTTTTCAAATTCTTTACAAAAATAGCTGTCGCATAATATCAAATCTAAACAAAGATTAATTTAACAAATATGCCCTTCCACTAAGCAAAACCAATAAAACAATTACGTTCTTCATCTAAAATAATTCTATTTCCATAGTAACTTAAATAGGAAAAATCCCCAAAAATTACAGAAATTCACTTTCAATATGTTATCTAACATATAAAAATTCTAGACCCAAATTCTTCATAAAATAATCGATATTAATTTATAATCCAAATTATACATATTTTCCTTTGGAAATTCATAATTAATTTTGCATTGGTTGGAAAATTATAAAAATTAAAACCCATCTCCAAAATCATGTTTTACATAATCCTTATGGCATTCGAAATTGATTATAATCGGTTTTACCCTTGAAACATTATAACTAATTATCAAACAATTTTGTTTGAATCAAATTGTTATAAAATCCAAGAATATCATCATAAAAAATCATCATAATATATTAAATCTTAATACGAAAATCAAATGATCATAAAGAAAAAGAGAGATGGTATAGATTATTATTCACCTTGATTAGGATAAGGACTTTGAGTTTTGATTGAGATTATCTTCCTTGCTTTAATTCCTTAGCTTTAGACTGATTTTCTCTTCTTTTCTCCTAATTAATGGCCGGCTCCTCTTTTGATTTACATTTGTTTGTGTTTAGTAAGACGAACGTGAATTGGAATGAAACAAGAATATAAGGGTAATGGAAATGTAGTACGGCAATTACCCTAATAACCATGTGTTAATTAATTAGCATATATAACCGTTTTTAAGCCCCTTTATTTAGTCAAGCACGACCTCTAATTTATTTTCAATTCTCAATCCCTTTATCACTTAAATGTTTACATTACGCTATTTAATTTATCAAATTAAATATCCTGAATAATGTTATTAAAAATTAGGGGTGTTACGATAGAGCACCAGAAAACCAAAAAAAAGAGGGAAAGGCGCCAAAAATCCAAGATTAGTGAAATAAAGTCACCTACATGCATGTAGCTCCAAGATAGATATATAGTCTATAAATGTCAAGATAGGTACGAGACCTATAAACATAAAGATAGGAACAAGTCCTATAAATTATGAAATAGGTACGATCCCTGTAAACATCAAGATAGGAACAAGTCCTATAAACATCAAGATAGGAACAAGTCCTATAAACATCAAGATAGGTACGTGACCTATAAACTCCAAGATAGGAATAAGTCCTATAAACTCCGGGGGCGAGTCTTAAACTCATCAATAAGTGTTATATACCACCGAATAGTAACCTAATGAATAAGAATTGTATGTCCCATACACACAGGTTTAATTGAACAAGTACTATAGGTTAGTATACTCCACTCGTGTGTATAAATGGTTCAATTGAACAAGTCCGGGAATTGATTAGAAAAATAAACATGAGCGTTTCATACCACTCGTTTTATTAATCCATTTAAATCGATTTCTCATTCGATCGATGTTGTGTGATTTTATAAAATAACTTATTGTGAAATCATTCTCAAAAATATTTTTTTATAAACTAGAATATATAGGTATATATACACACATGTTTGAAAGCCCTTGTATATATATATAAGTACAATTTTAAACTATTGTTCAAAATCAAATTTAAAGCCATTATTATTATAAATAAATATTTATATATACATAAATATTCCAAATATCTTTTATAGAATTCAT
This sequence comes from Allium fistulosum, assembly GCA_030737815.1. Classification (NCBI taxonomy): domain Eukaryota; kingdom Viridiplantae; phylum Streptophyta; class Magnoliopsida; order Asparagales; family Amaryllidaceae; genus Allium; species Allium fistulosum. The sequence continues at coordinate 726,297,024 of CM060905.1, read as the reverse complement.
ACCATAAATGATTTGAGAAAATGGTTTGGATTGAAAATCATTCTTTTGAAAACTCTAATTGAAAATGAGTGACAGAAATTGTGTGTTGCATCATGGACCCATAGAGTAATTATGGTGTAATAAACTCCAAGGCAAATTCACAAATTCATAAATTAAAATTCGAAAATAGCATTGAAATTGGCATAGAAAACAGCACCAAAATCAAGCAAATAGGTTCAAGCAGTCATAAGGGCGTACGGAGGAGCAAACTAGACAAACCCAGCCCGAAATGGAGCGACCGAGGTCTCAGCCCAAGTAATGACCGGTCCAATGGTTATCATGACCAGTACAAATACTGGCATGCCTGGGCTAAACATCATGCACCAATGACTATAATTTCCCTAAATTCATTCAATTAATTAAACGTAATTAATTAATTTTAATTTATATTTTAATTTAAGGAAATCTCGAACAGGGTTGTTACATAAGTTGCTATGAATTAGTCTTCGCAAGCTCTACGCTGTGCATCCCAAGAAGTCATGTCAGACCCCCCCCCACCTTCATTGTGACTTGCTCGTGTTCAAAGTGACTTTAAAATGTCGCACTCCCCCATACTGCACCACACCACTCCAATAGAGGACCACTAGCTCACCTTCACCTGAGTATATCAACTCCACCATCGCCTTGGTCAATCCCCAACTCTTGCTCCTCAATGACCAAACCCTATTTTTCTCCTAATATCGCATTCAGCCAAGTTCAACCACACCCGTTATTGAGACTATGGATGTGAAGCCCTCATCAAAATCTCAACAGATCCAACATCGTCGATTTTCGTTGATTGTAGCTCTCAAAAGAATTATATGAAGATGGAGGCTACATTTTGCTCATGGTAAAATAAAAGGAAAGAAAGGAGGAGAAGTTCTAGGGGAGGAACAGTTGTGGGAGGTTTTATTAATAATAAAATACATATTATTATTAAATATCTCTAATAAAACGTTACATGTTTCAAGCTCGTACGATTACACAGGACATCGGATTGCAACGAAATTCGTCGGTGTATATCACCTCATTATTTCGGTTCCGATAGCACTAGTTTATCAAAATCTAAGATGTGTCCCGAGATGATAATGTCACATTGTTTGAATTTATCGATAAAACGATTTCCAATCAAATTATCGATATTTCTTTGAACTGTTTATTTTTCTAAAAAATTTTATAAACAAGTTTACCATAATTAGTTATTATTTAAAAGAGGTTTAACAAGGTTATTAATTCAATTTAATCACATTAAGTCCAATAGTCAGATATCTAAATAATTCCAGTATTTAAATACCTATCAAAAATTTCAGGCCGTTATATAAGCTATTATGAAGAAATGGTGTTATATTTGTCTCATCAATTTTCGAAGCCCAGAGACATCGACATAGATGCTTGCACGTTGGATGTTGATAATTATTTGATTGTTATCCTTCAATCGGATTTGAATGCAATGATGGTGCAAAGTATTAAATTTGACATTGGGTTTTAATAAGTTGCACAAAATAAAAATAGACATTCATAATTGATCATTAAACTAATACAATAGTTCCATATTTAGATTGTTTGGATGAAGAACTAAATTCAATAAAGAAATTTATGGTATATCTTATTAATATTTGCAATTTTTAGACAATCTGATAAATGCAATTAAACCATAGCCTTTGATGGAAATAAACACATTTGTTAAAACCTGTAGTAAATATAAAGTTGAACAACGTGGTGCTAACTAAATATGGTGACCAATATTTCTTAGATCTCGAGAGAATCACTTGACTGGAAAAGTACATCTAACCCGGTACGAGCTGAAGATCATGGAAAAGGGGAAAAAATAGTTTATTTTAACTACTTGATATACAAGCAATTATAAAGATATGACTTACAACACCAAGTATGAGGATTGTCATTCTTTTGTAACAGCAATTTAGTTCATTACCCTTGAAGATGTACCAGATAAATGTAGAAAATGTGTTGCAAATACGTTGAAGACTATTTAGTTATGCCTTAATAAATATTTTGCTAAGGAAGAGAAATGGAAAGTTCTAACAAATAATTTTAAGGAAAATAAATAAAGCCATTAGTTCATATACAAATGATAAGAGTAAGTGCATTCTAATTAAGTTATCTTCTAGTGTTAAATTTGAATCATTTGGAGAAGCTCAAAATGAAGTTCTATTAATAAAGCCAAAAGAAAAGGAAGTTACATAAAAGTAGTCCAAGTTTCATAACGAATCAAATATAGTGGTGGAAAATTTGTATTGTGCTTGAGTTTAGAATTGGTTTGATTCTACAAATATTCATGTGTGATTGTTATTTTGATTTAAATGTAATAGTTTATGATTTTGATTTGTTCACAAACCTTTGAAGCCGCAAATCTAAATCATAAAATTCAAACTTTAAAAGGAAATAAAAAATTGATATATATTTTAGTTATCCATAAAAACACTAGTTTCATAAAAAACTAAGAATAATTATTGACAAATATAATTAACAAAAAATATTTCTAGGATTTTTATGAAATTAATTTTTTGTTGGATAGCTAAAGAATGTATCGATTTATAATTTATTTTTTAAATTTCAATGATCAATTTTGTTTTACAACTTCAAAGGTTTGTAAATAAATCAAAATCATAAGATATATTTTGTACTTCAATTTTTACATTATTATCAAAGTCAAAATCACACACGAATATTGGTAGAATCAAAGAGATCCAAAACTTAAGCACTATATTGACTCCTCAAGTAATTTGAACTACTTTTAAGCAGCTTCCTTTTCTTTTTGCTTTATCAACAAAACTACATTCTAAATTCTTAAAATATTTCAAATTTAAATAAAAAAGAAAGATAATTAAAAAGCTATTACTTTCGATATTTGTATATGGTTGAATCGTTACTTATTCTGCTCCAATAATTTTTTAGAACTTTCCATTTCACTTCCTTAACAATATCTCAGTTAAGGCTTAGCCAAATTGTTTTCGCTATGATAGTGCTGCATTTGATCTTCTTTTATGGTTAAGATTCAAAAGTCATAAACTTGATGGCTTTAGATAATGACAATATTTGATATTACCATTCAAATCTTTATTATTACCTATATGTACAATAGATAAACAATAAACTATTTTACCCTTTTTTCCTGGATCATAAGCTCATACCAAGTGAGATGTTCTTTTCCAATTGGGAAATTTTTTCTAAATCTAAACAAATACAAGCAATCCAATTCAATTACTACCACTGTTTTCACCTTCAAATTTATAATGATTTTTTATAAGAATGTTTATGTCCATCAATTTCACCAGTTTTTTATACATTTATCGAATTGTTGAAAAATTACATACGTTTATAAAACATATCATAAATATTTTTATTCAACAAGGGATCTTTTTCAATTTTTTTGAATATGGATCCATTATATTGGTTAATCTATTATGAAAGTATTATGCAAACCTCGTGCAACCTAGGAAAAAGTTCATTTTTTTTATTTATATTATAAAAAATAATGGATATTCATCTGGAATACAACTATAATCATATGTCGCAATTAGAAAACCGTCCTTGTTTAACTATTACTTTTAAATGAAATTTTTTAAGAAGTAGTTGTTTGTATTTAGACATGAAAAAAAAATTAACATATGAAATAATTATATACCATATAATATATAAAATAATGTGCTCTAAAGCATGATTATAATCCTTTTGTTAAACTAATGCTACAAAAAAATGACAATATCAAATGGATTTAGTTAAATAGTATACATAATGATGTATTAATATAAGTTCTTGAAAGTTAAAATGGTTCACTAATTCATTACTGAACCAGTATTTCTATTAAAACACATTTTTTTAACTACTTAAAAGTTGACAAAAAACCATATTAGTTAGTTATTATGTTTGTCTTATTGGAAAGGGCCTATAATGATAGAAATTAAACTAACTCAATGTAAGTTAGTCAAAAATAACAAATACCAATGAATTTTTCCATAAGTTTCGCACATATTTCATTAAATTGTTCTCCACTACCAAAATATTTATGTTTTATTATTTACATAAAGCTTACTAATGTAAGTGAAAATAATCAATTTAAGTTTTTAACTTGAACTTTTTAGTGAATAAATAAGGTTCAATAAATTATTATCTTTAATTAAGGAGTTTAATCATACATTTTTTCTGTTGCATAATCGGTTTTCCCTTTGTATTACTCTCTCTCTCTCTCTCTTTACCTCTCTTTACACACACACTAGTAAATGCATACAATTTTAAAAAGGTGTTCTTTTAAATTTAATGTTGATGACAAAAAGTGCTTTAGCATGTGCAATGCACATACATGTAATGTTGGCATGCAAAGTAATTATTAATATGAAAAAATATATTTTCAAAATCCTTACTAAAGTCATCACCCTAGTCATTTAAGTTGGTAACACTTGACATTTCCAGAATTAGTTTGTGAAATGGTAACTAATAATTTGATTGTTGTAAATATACTTGTAAATTTGACGTATTTTTTTAAGACACATCATAATTTCTTATGTGATTGCTTTTCAAACCATCTCATGTTTTTCTTTTGAAATAATATATTAGTTATTATTTCAAACTAATCGGATAGAAAAAAATTTCTTTTAATTTAAGAATTTTTTGTATTCTTTTTTTGAACATTTATTAATTATCAATTTATTTTTTCCATATTTTAGAATTTATGAATTTATTCAGTTTATTTAATATTCCCATTATTATTAGGGGTATTTTGAAAATCATGCTTATGCAAAGTTGAGAGTCCAAGATATTATATCTACTTCAAATAAGTTATTAGGTTTCTATAAGTAATGTTGTGCTGTATATACACTTTGAAGTAACTTTTAATTAATTAGTACTTATATAATTAGAGTTGATATATTTTACATACACACTGGATTAATGTATGAAATCGATAATTTCAAAAATTAAAGATATTAATTTCAGGAATCATATTTTTACATGCAACCTTGTAAAAACAAAAAAGCCCAATGGCATCTCTAAGAAAGGTGTCATGTCTCATGATCCCTTATGTGTAGACATGAATTCATCTAGGGCAGTTTGTGCCTATACTAAAAAAGTGTTATTGCAAAGCAACATAATTATTAATAGAGATAATAATATAGTATGAGTTATTTTAACTTAAAGGTGAGAAAATGCACTATATTATAAGAAAATTAAGATATCTGATTTAACGAAACATCGCTCTATTACTATTTAATAACTTTACTATCAAAGATTTAATACCCTTTAGTTTTCTTGATAGCTTTAACAATGAAGATATGTGTATTAAAAATATATTGGATATGTCATATGTGCACACTTATCCAATTACAAACGTGGGATCCAAATAAATAAATACCAAGTATGAATTATTATGATATACTTATTACTTTTTGATGTCTAATTAAGTAATGATTTGTATATAAGTTTAGATCTTCTTAAAGTTAGAGTTATCATATTAATTAAAACGTTGATGATGTTGTTCCTTCTAGAAGTTAAATTCATGTAGTAACATTAATTTACATGATAGACAAAATCGATTCAAGGAGCAACATCTTGTGTTTATACTTTTTTCAAATAATAGTACATATTTATTATTTAAAACACTTTTGAATAACTAAATAATATGCATATAAATAACAATTCCCCGAGTTTATACAAATTAAACAAAGTAAAGAAGATTAGAAAATAATTTATTAATCGAATCATTATCCTAATATTTCATCTTTGATCGCCTTTTTTCGCTAACCTTACGATCATCCCCATAAATGAAACTGGATGGTGCGTCTAAGTTAGGAGTGCAATAATTCTTTTTTTTACATAGTGTTCTAATTTCTGACCCTATAAGGGAGCATTTTCTATCATGTGTATCGCGTTTGACAAGTATGAGTAATATCCTCTTAGTGCTAATCAAAAAAAGTTCATAAGTCGTATAAACTGATATTGAAATTTGTTATGTCTGATATATACTAGGTTCATTATATAACACATGTTATCTAAAAAAATATTCCATCAATTTTAGAAATATGTGATGTTGTTAAATATACTATCACTTTTAATTAAATATGATTATTTAGTTATAGTCACTAAATATACTATCATCTTTTTGGATAAGCATCATTCCTCAATTACGAAATGTTGAGTATATTGTCTTTTAGAAGCACTAGTTAAATGTGCACACTGATTATACCTAAATTTTAAAATTTTGATTCAGAATAATGCCTTCGTCAAACACTTAATTGCAAGCATGTAATTCCTAATTTATATCGATATTACTGGCTAAAAAATGACGCCTTAGTTATTATAAGAAAATAATCAATGTAAATCCTTAATTTAAATTTCCAAAATTAATAAAAAAAAATTAGGATATTAAACATGAAATTTACTTTGAAATCCAAAATATTTTGAAAGGCGTAAAAGTGTCTTTCATAAAAGTATCTATGTTCTTTCAACTATAGAAACAAATTATTATTCTTCCTAAACTAATGGGAACCTATGCAACATATATGGGTTGGAGCTTATTCTAGTCTTCATTTAACCCTTCTAGATAATAAGAATGGTACTTTATTGAAGTAGAACACTTTTGATGCAGTAAGAGTTTGAACCCACAACCTTTAGGATCCTATCCTAGAGCACCATGCTAGTTGTCATTTGAGCTATTGGTCCTTGACACCATAATTTAATCTTTATTTCACATTATATACAAATACCATTAGGATGATACTAACTTTAAGGTTTTAATTGCATGATTTAGAATATGTCAATATCTTAATGTTATCCGAATGAAATAACAATATTGAACCATGTTATAGTTCATGAGAAAAAGATGGGTCAATGTTCCACTCATTAAATTTATAAAGATGCAATGACACAAAATAACCTTTACCCATGCATGCATTTTAGAAAAGACAATGTACGAAATGAACATATGATACTCTAGTCATATTTGTTCATAGCAACAACATGCAGATCAACATTTAGTAATTAGCTTGTATGAAGTAGACCGAAAATATCTTTCTGATTCAGGCATAAAGTTCATACATTTTTTCCAATCAAACATCCATTTGATACTTCCTTAAATGTTTTGTGTATAAAAAATTTATTTGAACCTATCAAATGAGTGCAACAATACAATGAGAAGCCGAGTTATACATTTGAAACATATAATAAAATCATAGGAGTACCCTTAAAAATAAGTACAAATTAAGGTGGCATCCTAATTTTGGAAAACATTGTAAAATATACTATAGATTCAATGTCAAATTAAGAACCTTATTATGCAACATATGATAAATTCAATGAAATGACGGAACCATAAATTTAAATTCTTATTATTGTTTATGTATAATTTATGTTATGTCCGTACACATCTTTATATTTGAGAAAAAAATTATTTTACCATTTTTCCTAATATAAATATTGTATTCATGATGAAATGGGAACTTTTTATTGATTCATTAAATTGAAAAATATTATTTAACTGAACTTTTTTGATATGTGAAATTTAGAATCACATAATTAGTCGTACATGGACATAAAAGGTAAATAGTAGGAAAAAGTTAGGAAGAGTTTTGTAGAATATTGTAGAAATTTTAAGACAAAGTTATTAAAATAAAAAACAAAATTTTATAATGTAGTGTATGATAAATTTATAAGATAAATGACTTATAATTTATTTACAAATTAACTTCGTTGTTATTGTTTATGAATGTAGTTCATGTTAAATTATCTTTATATCTTTATAGCTGAATGGAAAAAATAATTTTCGCATTTTTGTTAATATCAATACACATAGAGACACACAAGTACACATATTTTATGGATTACTAGAGTAATAAGATAACTAATTACTAGGTTTATTTCAATAGTATAAATCTGAGATTTTGTAGATAGTTTAAAACATATGGATTTTAATGTAAGATATTAGAAAAGAATGGACTGTGATGTAAATAATTATACAAATGTTAAAATGTATGTCCCTGAAGCTGAAAATAATATTTTGAAATGTAATGTATGATAAATTTACTGAGATAAATTGTTAATAAATTAAGTTTGTTAATATTATTTATGTACGTCATTTATGTTAAGCGATTTATTTATCTTTATATTTGGGAGAAAAAACTATTTTATCACTTTTGTTGGCATAGACACGGTACGCATGTTGAAAAAGTCTGTTTGTGGAATTATAAGGTGAGTTACCAAATATGTGTTAATTCGATTTATTCAAACAACTTAATTTAAAGATAACATATTTGATTAAAATACATCGACTTAAATGTATAATATTAAGCAGTGCCGAGGAGGGTTTTGTAAATAAATATAGATTTTTCAAATTTTAGGTGCTTGTTGTTAAAATAGGAATTTCATAGTTCAATGCTTCGTGTGTGTATTAATGTAAATAAATTACAAATTAAATTTGTAATCATTATTTATGTATATAATTTATGTTATACGATTGACGTGTGTGTGTGTATGGACGAATTTTTATGCATTCTTTTGTCGATATGGATAGTATATAACTATTGAAATTTTCGTAATTTTATGGTTCATTGGGCAAATCAACAAATAACAATTTACTGTTTTAATTTATATAATTTTAAGATTACGTAACTTATTCTAATGTATGGACATAAAAGTAAAATATTGTAAAGGAACTGACTTGGGTTTTTAGATGACTCTAGAAAATTTGAAATGTAGGTATTTGAAGTAGAAAACATAATTTTCTAGTGCACTATGTTATGAGTTTATTGAGATAAACGAATTATAAACTATGTGATAAGCTTATTGAGATAATTTTTTACCGCACTATGTGATTGATTTATTGAAATAAACGATGTATAAATAAACTATAAACTATGTAATGGTTATAAAAAATTTAAAATGATAAAAGAATTATTAACATGATGTTTATTCAATGCTTGCTTACATTAATTATGCAAGCACTCACTTAAACACTACACTTTATCTGACACATTTGCATTATCAGATTCACAACACAGGAGCACAAAAAATTTATCAGTAATATCTTCTTTTGGCAGTCAATTGAAGGTTACCAAATATCCTGATGAACTTGTGCAAAAAACATAAATTTTCATATGCATCATCCAAATAAAACTTCATGTGTTTTAATTATTATTTGTCCTTACCTTTCCATGGACAACTCCTAACAAACCTTTACTAGCTTGCAACAAAATTATATGCATGAGGAGAATCACAACATGGCTAATTTAGACCATAAATAAATAACATAAAGACATTTTCTATATGTGCATTGGTATTCTTCTAATTTCAAATAGGACTCATCTCTTAGCATATTCTTAAAATTCTACTAAGTTTACTGCGTACTTTTATAAACCTGTTATGGTATTTTCTGATCGAGCAATGGATTAAAATCTTAAAATTTCTGCGCAATAAAATGTGTACATATATCTTTGTATTTTAAAGCAATATAACTGAAAGAAAATTTTAATATGTATAATTGTTTAAATTGGAAGAATATAATAAGTGTATTAATAATTCCAAATAAGTTATTTCACAGGTATATCAGAATTTATTTGCATTTTTTTGAAATGAGACAAATACGAATGGAATTGAATTTTGTGATACAAAAGCGCACTTGCGAGACATAAGTATAACAATTGGTAAATACATATTTGGATTTGGTCAAAATAATATCGCATGTATGAGTATGCATATTATAAACGAGAACATTTTACTTTTTTTAAATTAAATGCACCAATTTATTGGTTGCCATATAAATGAAGGTTTGTGCACCAAGTAATCTCTTATTATTAAGAATTTTTCTTTTAGGTTAAGAGATTAATCTTATTAGGTCTTTGAATTAGATTTAAGTACTAAAATCAAGTTTTGTCTTTGTTATTTGATAAATTTACAAAATTGAATTTTGGAGGAAATTATTTGTGGTTGTCCTCACTTTTCATCTATTCTCAAATCTAATTGTGTTGGGATCCTTAAGAAAACCACACATTAATTATATACCAAAAAGGAGATTGATCATAAGCAATAACATATAGCAATGGCATGAAACTTCAAATGTCGAAGACATTGCTGGAGCAAAACCAAGAAAACAAAACTTAATTTTAGTCACATTGATCGCCTATACCACAGTCATAATATGGTATAACAACGTAACTATATGCATGTTATATAATACTTTAGGAGATATTATATGTGAAAAGCCATAGTTTAGTTGCGATGTAAATTACGGAATTAGGCATACAAAAATTTACAATCATTAAGTTTTAAGTTAGAAGGTTAACTTGTGAAAATAATTAAACTACCCAGTGGATTTGGGAAAAATGTTCAATATGCATCTGTTTGACAAAATTTTAATTGTTTTTTCATCCTTACAACGCAACTTAAAATTCCTAAGAAAACTGTAATGTACAATCCTCTATTTGCATATGTACTCTTCAATTATGAAAAAGCTCACATCCATTAACATAATCTTGATAATGTATTATAAATAAAAGAAGAAAAAAAATTGGCCCATGATATATGTTTTAAACACACACTACCTTACTCTACCACCATCCAACCTTTTATTTTCACATGTAAAATATGACATCGTCATAATTTAACTCATACTTTTTATTATAGAAGCACATCACTAAATTGTGTAACTAATACAAACGAAAATGTAAAGGACGCAAGTCAATTTTTTATCTATTGGGGATAGCTCCTGAAAATAAAGAAAAAAGATGCAAATTGGAGAAAAGGAGAAATTGGTGATAGCCTACATAGATTATAACATATTCTAACAAACGGTTTCAATCCAAATTTCAAAAGGAAAAATTGAAGAGAAAAAGCTGAAGCCTAACTATTTCATGATAAAATCATATTAACTTTGAACAAATTTAAATCAAAATTTCAATGAGAAAAAAATATTAGAGCAAGGTTACCAATAAGAAGGATGGTTTGCTTTAAAACTTTTAGCTGCCACGATTGTAATGTAAGCATAAAATAACAATTGACAGATGATTGATTTGGAAATTCTGTCTGCAATGATAAAGAAATAGCATAAATTGATAATCATGAAATAACGACCAAACAAGGATAAGACTAAACTTTATTGAGAGAATAACAATTGTAGTGACTCGATGTTTATATGGAGTTCAAGAATCAGTGGATGACGGTAGGAAGAAATTAAGGAAAGTATATGTAAAAATTGATATTCAAATCGCTTGATAAGATGAAAAAATTAAACAGATTGAAAGTTTGTTGAATCTCTTAAATGCATGTCTATAAAATGATGCCTTATTTATTCTAATTTATTCTAATAAAGATAATGATGGAATTTCTTAATTTCTGCTGCAAAAATTAATTGAAAATATTGTGGAGATTACAAATTAATGACATATATTCTGTAATACTAAATATTTGAAAATCATGAAATCCCTCAATTAAAAATATTTGGTATGGAAACCATCTCTGATTCTTCTATGCTGAAGGTATACCAAAATTTAGAAAATATTGTTCAAAAGGACGAATATTTAAAAGGAAAAAATAAAATTTACAATGTTACTGTCATATTGAATACAACATCATACATATATAGAACATTTAATGTATTTAACGTATATATAAGTTAGTGTATAATTTTAGCTTTCGGTATTCACTTGTAAATTGCAGTATATTGTGTATAAAAGCACTAAATAGCATAAATATTGTAACTTATAACTTACTGGCAATTATACACATTTATGAGTATAAATGTGATAACTTATTTTAGTATTCATTATTCATCTGTAAATTGCAATATACTATGTATGAACGCATTTATGAGCATAAATATAGTAATTTATAATTTATTGTGCAGTTACACACAATATTTATGAGTAAAACCGTGGTAACTTATTGTAACCTATAACTGATAATATGTTGATGTAAACGCATGCGAATATTGGTGCAGTTTAATGCAAGTATATTTATGTTGAATCTATAGTCATCACTAAATTAACTGAAGATTGAAATGATAAATCTACACCAAAATCATACCATAAATTTGGCAATCACAAATTTTAAGTATCAATCACACCAGCAATAATTTTTATATTCCATATATAGCGACTTCTTTGCCACAGCAAGCTGTGTAATATAAGCACTGGAAGCATAAAAATATCGTTTTTAATAAAACAACACTTACCAATAATATAAGCACTAAAGAAAAAAACTTCAAGACGTAATTGTAGAAAGAAACAGGAAATTATTGTCAAGGACAAAAATTTTCAGCGTTTTTATCTCAAGTACATGCCTTCAATATTTTATCTTGAAGGACAACTTTATTTAGTTATCAGTTTTTAGTCATTGATAGCAGTTTTTAGGTATCAGTTTGTAGTTATCGGTAGCAGTTTTTAGGTATCAGTTTTAGCTTGGTAGCAGTTTTGTTGTCCTTATGAATAATTTTAGAAAATATTTGTCCTTATGAATAATTTTTAGAACAATGTTTGTCCTTATGATAAAAATATTGAGGTTGTGTCCTTGAGGCAAAAAATATACAAATCTTTGTCCTTTAAATTAATTTCCCCTTTTAGAAAATTTATTAAATACGATTAGCGCTTATAAGGTTTAGAAATTAGAGGTAGGAAAAAATTATGGTTTATGCGAACTATATAATATTTTTCCAGTTATTTTTATTGACTGAAGTTTATACTTAACAAAGAAAACATTAATAGGCAAATTATATTTAAACTCACCTTTTTGCTGCTCCTCAAATTTTGGAAAAAAAAATTTAAATAACCCGTCATTTCACTAAGTCATCCCCTCTAAAAAAACTCAAAAATACACTTTCACGCACTTGCTCTACGTGGTGCCTTAAGGGCAACGTGCAGTAGTCCTACGTGGTTTTTTCAGGGTAACATGTTGCTGCTTTGTGTGTTTCCCTGAAGGCGTCACATAGTTGATCTGGATGGAGGACAAAAACATAGAAACAAATATATAAATTTAGACAAAAATAATCAAAGAGTTATTTTTGTTCTTGGATTTTTGAAAACCAGAGGAGTAAACTAGCAAATTTAAGGATTTGAATTGCCACAGCCACATTAATATTATCATGAATTTTAACACACAAGTTAATGGATCATATTAGGTGAATAATATGATATATAGGACCATAGCCTATTATGATTAATGCATAAGAGTTCACATTTCAAACTAATGACAAATATTCTTGATTAATTATAAGATTGTAGAATAACTAAACTATATTATTTGCATAAATTTAGATATAAGCTTAATGCAAAGTTTATTTTGTTTATAAAACAAAAACAAAACAAAGCTTTTCAAAATGGAATTCGAGTCGTAAATCACAAACTCCTTAGGCTACATCCAAATTGCATCTTATCATAAATTATTAGTAAAAAATCGTATTTTTATACTTTTATAGACTACAAAATCTATTATATAGGTCATTAAATTACATTAAAGTAAAACTATGAACTATTCTTTTCATTGTAATATATTGAATATTTGAATTTTTTGTAATGCTTAGGTTGCACATTCTTAAGTTAAATCTTAATTTTATCTCTAATATCATCTTTATTTTCTTTTTGAAAACTTTTAAATTTGTGTAACAACCCGCATATTTATCGATTGCATATTTAAATATTTTATTTAAATATAACATCGTTCGTCGGATTTTAGTCCGAAAAGCTACTTTTTGCAAACAGTCGAATTGGGACTCGAGACCACTTCCATTGAGTTCAAAATGCCGTTTGCGACCTTTTTGAGTATAAGCTTCGATATGTTTGGAGTTAGTAGAATTTTGCTACTTTTTCACTTTGGACTGGGGGTTTGGTTCACCCATTTGCCCAATTCTGGTTTCATTAACTCAAGCTCCACTCCCTCTCCTCTTCATTACTTCACTTTCATTTCCTAACACTTAAGCTTCATCAAAAATGGAGAGTGGAATGGGAAATTAAAACTCTAAGCCCTAGTTCATTTGCAAATCCTTCTTCTAGCTCCAAATTCAAAGAGAAGCTATTGGTAAGCATCCTCTTTATCTTCTCCAACTCATTCTCCTTTCAATTTCAGAAATTCCCTAAACCTAATTTAGGAAATGTTTCTCTTTTAAGCTTAGATTCAAGCTTGTTGAGTTGGAATTGAAGAGTGATTGTTCTTGTCATTGCTCTATAGCTTCTTCTTCATTGATTTTGTGGAAAGGTGAGATTTTTATCTCACATCTATGTCTATATCTATCTTTGTTGTTAGGTATGAATTCCTAACATCTATTTTGTGTTCATTTGCTGTGATTTGAATTGGTTTCGTGAATTCTCCAATTTTTGGTGTTTTGGTTCAATTTTATGAAAATCCTTTTATGGATGTTTGAACATGTTTTTGGTGATGCATCGAAGTGCTTATAGGGCCGGGTTGCCGATTGGTGTAAACCCTTAGTGCTCGTCGCTCGTTCGATCGCATTTTGGTTTGGATTTGTCGTTTTTGAGCTAGGCTGTTTTTTTTTGCCTAGCAGAGAATTTCAGACGTCTGAAACCAAATCCAGACGTCTGGTTGAAAAATCCAGACGTCTGGAAAGGGGTCTGGAAAAGGCAGTAACAAAATCCAGACGTCTGAAACAAAATCCAGACGTCTGAAATCAAATTTAGACGTCTGGTTGAAATTTTCAGACGTCTGAAATGGCCCAGGAATTAAAAATAGAAGGGAGAAAACACTTAAACTTCCAGAACCTTGGACCAGACGTCTGGGAACACCTACCAGACATCTGGAACTGCTGATTTTGCCTAATTTGCCTATTTTCGAGTAAATTTCCAAGGTTTATCGATTTTTGTTGATCCGACTTATTGTTATCAATTATTATCGACTTTGATGACTTCTTTTTCGGGGTTTATGTGAATATCCATTTTGATGGATTTAGTATCGATTTCTTTGGATTTTATTCATGTCTTCGAATGTGAATTTTGATGATTGATTGTTTCTACAATCGTTTTTGTGATTTGTCATTTAAAAAATACAAAGGTTTTCTATACTAGTAGTAAATATTCAAACTCTTCCACAAAGATGATTTCAACTCTATTTTCAATATCAAACTCGTTTATCAAAACCATTTTCCAATCTATTAGTATATACAAACCTTTATCTCATTCGTATGAGAAATCTAATTAAACGGCTTAGTAAATCAAGTGGTATGAAACGCTTGCGTTTACTTCGTCGGTTAATTCTTGGACTTGTTCGATTGAATCCTTTGTGACTATTTTCTAGTGGAGATCTACAATTTGCTCGTAAATATTTAAGTTAAGCTAGTGGTTATGGGACATGAAGCTAAACTCATATATTTACTAGTTTAGTGTAATTGACACTTAAATTCGAGTGGAAGTCTACAATTTGTTCGTAAATATTTAAGTTAAGCTAGTGGTTATGGGACATGAAGCTAAACTCATATATTTACTAGCTTAGTGTAATTTACACTTGTGGGTCTGCGAAGATCCTTCTTGTGGAACTTCGGCTCATGGTCTTCGGGCCGTTCTTGTGGAGCTTCGGCTCATGGTCTTCGGGCCGTTCTTGTGGATCTTTGGCTCATGGTGTTCGGGCCGTTCTTGTGGAGCTTCGGCTCATGGTCTTCGGGCCGTTCTTGTGGAGCTTCAGCTCATGGTCTTCGGGCCGTTCTTGTGATACACGTGTTGGTGAGCTTTAATGCTCCCGTTCTTGTGATAGGCGTCTTTCCCTTTTTGTGATCTTTTTGGATTTCTAATTGACGATTTCTAGAATTTGCGTTTCACCAATTTTCTTGATTTACATTAATAAGTTATATCAATATTTGTGCATTGGTGAATTCGTGTGTCATTAACCCTTGTGATTGGCCTAGGTATTTTTATGGGATTGGTCATCCTTTTCTTGTGATTTCTGGATATTGATTTTTGGAATTTATGTTTCACCAGCATTTATGATTGGCATTGATATGTATGTCATTATTTGTGGCTTGGTGAATTAAATTAAGAATATGACGTTCTTTCCTGTGTTTTGAGATTATTGAGATATTGTATGACTTTTGTGGGTTTTCTGATGTATACTTGTCGTAGTATGAAACTTTTGGTTATCATACGTTTTATTATTATATCTCTTCTTATATCTCATTTTATCTGATAATTATAGCTAGACTGATCCGTTTATTATTTTCTTCTTAAATAATACTCGGGTCAGACTGAGATATTACAGGTGCTTCTGGTTGACTCCTTATCAGTACAAGAAAACTGCGGTTTACCTACGCCAAAATGGCGTAGGCGGGGCGTAGGTAACTGCATTAACTACGTAACCCCTACGCCAATTTTTGCGTGGGTAAAACTTGCGTAGCTAATAAAATACCTACGCTTTACCTACGCCATCCGTTGGGTTGTTTCCTATGCCTTTCGTACGCCATAATTTTCTTACGCCTTTCCCACGCCATGTTGTACCTACGGTTTTGTTACGACATTTTTACTTCTTTAAACACTCACGTCTTTCCTACGTCATTCGTTTGCCTACGTCTTCCCTACGCCCAGTTTTCCTACACTTTCCCTACGTCATTCTCACATATTACGTTTCCTACGTTTTTTCTACATCATTCATTTATCCACGGTTTACCTACGCCTGTGTTTTTAATGTTTTTTCTACGCCATGCACACGACTTTTTGCTGCATTAATATTTCATTTACATACGCCTTCCCTACACCTTCCCTACGTCTTTTCTGAAGCAACTTTGATATATTACTATTCTATTTCATGTCACCACATTAAATAGAAACTAAAATTTACTTATTTTATATATATACATATTCCAACAAAAAGATTAACGTCAAACCATTCATCTTTAATTCAAAAAACAAATATTTCATTCATATTACAAAGTCAAACAATATTAATCAAGTTCATATGTGTTAAAATAATATGATAATATGTTCATGATACATGATATCATACAGATACCATTAAAAAGTTTTCAATACCCTCATCCCTCACGACGATCATTCGGCTCTTCATCAAATCGCTGTCGAAGCATCTCGGTGAGTTGTTCATACTGCATCTTCAGCATTTGAATCTCCCCTTCTTGACGCTCCACATTTTCCTCTAGTTTGGCTCTAGTCTGTGCTTCTCCCTTATTGATGCTTTAAGTGGCGTCTTTGTATTTCTGCATTTTATCAAATATTGCATCAATTTCTGCATTTTAAACTAATTAAAATAATGTTTTGTTTAAAGTTTAAATACTTACTCCAGGGATATTGCCTTAATATGGCCTACGGTTTTTTCTTTTAGCTATAGCACCGGTAAGCTTGTCGAATACTTCTTCCTCGACTTCATAAGAAATTACTGTGCCCTGACTTTTCAATTCTTCAATTCTAGTTTGATATTGTGCCTGTATTTGTGATTTTCCAAATACAAGAACAAAAACATAAATACATGCTCACACTGCAGTTTTAGAAATCATGAGAAGAATAACTTTAACGATGTATCAAATTTAAGTATGGCACATATGCAAACGCACGCATATACACACATTTGCAAAGATGTAAAATTAAGAAACTCATGCAAGATACTATATTTTATCCAATCTTGTTCTCACCAGCCCGACAAGTTTCCTCTGCATTAAGTACTTAGTAAGTTCCTCAACTGCCCTATCTTCCACTTGATTGTTGCATTTGTATTTATTTTTGACTTTATAGTTCTACCCTTTGCAGAGTGTGCTTTTGTTAGAACTTTATGTTCGATTAAATTACTTCTAGATACTAGATTTGCATTTAGTAAGTTTGTGATTTGCAAGTTTTCAATAATATTGCCTGGTAACTCTTATATCCTTCCTACATTTTATTCCTTTTAAGTAATGTTATTAGTCAGACATAGCATTTTTGTTGTTGTTTTTACTGTGAACCCTCCAAAACTTGCAGGTTTATGAAACCAAGTACATAATACATGCTTTGATATTGAATTTCAAATGTTAAATTTTGAAAATTTAATGGGAGAAAGCTTCTTCTATATTTTTCTTCTTCTGTTATTTTAGTTAACATTCACTCTTCTTTGAAAGTGTATATGCTCTTTACTGTCTTCTATGCTCTTACCATATTCTACTTTTGTGTTGCTCAGGCATCTTATATGTTGCAGCATTATCAGGTGAGTTTTTTTTCTTCTACATTTTGGGTGCATTGACAATTCAGAGAGTGCTTTTGAAAACTTTATGTTTATACCCTGTCAAATATACTATTACAGTACATCAAAAATGTTATTATATCGATGTTTCTGAAATTATATTTTCCTTAGCATAATGATTTCCTTGGTGTCGCAATTTTTGGTAGTCTCAAACTTTCTTTTTTAATGTACCCTTTTGAGTTTGATATTCTTTTTATGTAGTAACAAAAGAAATGACTTGAATACTGCTATTGTAAATAAGGACTCCATGTCGGATCTATGTGCTTATTTGTTACTTTTCTTTTTTAAATATTATTGCTTACTATAAATATCTAATACAAGTACAATCCATCCCTTTTACCCTTTAATGTAAATGGGTCGAGTTAACCCTTTCAATTAAAAGGATACATAATTTGACTATTTAGAATAACAAAGTCTACATGCAAAAAGAATGACACTTTCAAGAAGAAAGTGAAAGCAGGATGCTTCAGTTTTTTTCTAACATGCTAACTAAAGAAGTTTTCAATTCTGATAGAATATATTTTGAAATCAATGCTTTATTAATAATAACTTAGCAGTAAACAAAATGCACTATTTTGATAGAGTTCAGATCAAAGTTACCATCGTCATAATTTATGATTACCTATGATATGTTAACCTAGTATTTTTGAGGATAAAGAGTCCTTTTTCCTCTAATATCTTAGCATGATTTCTTTTCTTTCTTTTTACAGTTATGCACATACATAGTCATGTTTATGTATTAGATTCGTTCAGTACATTTACATTACTTATTAATGAGATCATGATATTAAGTTTTAGTTTCACGTTATTGTGGCATAAATGGACTTAATAAGTGCTCATTTGCAAAATATTTCATGTTAACATCATATTCCTTTTTCTTTCTTCTTGGCAATACCACTGTCTTTGAGAACAAGTCTCTGGCCATACAATACATCTCCAACGCTACAGACCAAATAGCCATTTCCTCCTTTAACTTTTCCATTCACATCAACATTAAACCATCACCAGTTTTCACTGCACATACATCAGTGAACATCATCATCATATACCATTCCATCTCCTTCGACATCATCTACTTCACCTCCCTCCACCTCAATTCAACTATCAGCAAACAAGCCATTACATACACCAGCCTGTCACCAAACATACTGACTTCTTCATCCCATTAATTCATATCCCCTTCTCCGAACCAAACCATACCATACCACCACTGCTCATACACTTCCATTACTTCACGACCACAACCAGAAGCAAAAATCATCACTGCCATTCCAGTTTCAATGCATTTCCCCTTACTGCATTCACTGCATGCTCCACTGCATCATATCCACACCCCACAAAATATACCACTGACTTGCTCCAACATTCTCACCTATCACCAACCAATCATTCTCTAAACTACATACACTCATTCACCTCCAATTACTCTATAAGCATTACCTGACAACTTATCCAACACATACAACATACTACTCAACTCCAAAACCACCTCAATCGCAAACACCATCAATCATTACCACTTTCCCCTTCCCACATTCATCTTCACAAAATTCCAACCTCTTCAAACAATCTGTCTTCAATACTAACCACTGCCTTCTGTCAGCAATCCCACTTCAGCCTCTGTTCATTGACTTCACCACGGTTTCACAACTTCCCTGCAAACAGACATCAACCCCATTACAATCTCCACACCACCAGTCAGCCTTCTCTGGCCATAACCACCTTGCTAACACACAAAAAACCTCTGATCAACTTCCTATCACCACTTCACATCCCTACCACCGCAAGCTCCATTGTCTCAATCTCCACTGTTGCAATTAGCTACAACAGCAACGATGAAAGAAACTCAACAAGCCCAATCTTCTTCTCCAATCCTCTGCAGTTCCATTACTAATACAACACATCATTTCAACCTTAAACACTGCAACTCATTGATCAAACTACAGCCATACCACCACAACTCCATTCACCACCTTTGTCCCCTTCAACAACAAACCACCACTGCTGCCATTCCTCCTACCCACTATTGTCATTCACCCTTCACATTCACTGCCTGTCACCCTCAACCACCATCCACTACTGCAACTCTCCTTAACACCTCTCTAACTAGGTAACTAATTAACTTGATACCCACTATTTGTTTTATCGGATAAATTATCGGATTTGCTCACTCATGGCAAGACATAATAAACTTGTTGAAGCACTTTTTAACAAAATTTAACTAATCTTGCACATATTAAACTATTAACCAGTTATTAAAACCAAGCTATAAGAATCACTTACTGCAAATTCCATCGATGCTTCATCAATCCACCCATTAGTGGTAGATCCGCTGTCCGAAGTGACCTTGTGAGTCCTACAATACACTTCCCAAGTAGTTGGCTCCCTATCAAGTTCATCGGTCTAGAAAATAAAGATAAAAATAGAGTAAAAATGTGATAAGCTGATGTAAATTAACATTAAAATAAGATTTTAGAGATCAAAGCAAATCGTTTCGATAATCCGCAAAGGATCTCGAAAATATAGATTTGTCTAAGAAAATACAAATTTGTCTGATATTTGCAGAAGTGGTAAATATGCTAGTTTGGTAAGAAGAGGTTAAACCAACAAGTTAAAATGTTGGTGAATGTTTGAAATGTATCACTTTGAAATTAATTCTGTCTCTGTACTGAATTTCTTAACCATTTGTTAAAGTCTCAATCTTGCAAAATAAAAATAAAATAATAAAAGCTGCTTATCGTGTAATTAGCTAAAACAATAATCAATTTAGATGCGACTGTTTAAGAATATTGTATTAGCAGATATGACTATTAAGTTAGAGCAAGGGTAGCTTTAGAAGTTTTGAAATTGCAACCACTTTTCCAAACTTTTTAGCTTTGTGCAAGTTATTTATTTTTTAATATTCACGTTTATATTCATTTATTTTTTTAATGATTTCTGTATAGAATTTTGCAGTGGTAAACAGTTCTCAATTATTTGAAGTTTTGAACCATCGGTGTTGCAACCAAGAATTGTGGTGGGTATAAATGGGCAAGTCAGTTTTGCTAGCTTGTTTGGTATATGTTGTGCAAATGATAACTGTACAATGTATTATTTAACTGATAGGAAAGAAACGTTATCCGAATTATTGTATGCCTATGTAACGCTAGCCTATGAGAAAATCATTAATATTCTGGGTTAAAAAAAATAGATAACCTACAGCATAAGAATCCTTTTTATAGAAGATTGGTTTTCACACTGTGCCAAATTTGCAAAACAATTTTAATTTTTTAACCTTTTGTAGAAATATATTAGAAACACGTCAATTTTCTGTGATGATGAGGAAGTGTCATTTATCGCACTCGTGTATGTTTTTTCTCTGTAGTAAATTTGTACATCGAAGAGGTTGGAAAGAGTTATATATTTTCTACATAAATAATATAATCGATTCTTCATAAATATATGGTATATCACTTTTCACATCAGCAGCAATTGTATTTGAGACAATGCAAATGTTTTTCCAATGCTCTCATTGCTCCACATTCTGCTAATCAATGATGACGGACCAAATGCTTTTGCTTCTCGAATCTACCTACATAATGATGTACTGATTTTTGTTAATGTACCATCATAAAGATAATTAAATATAACGATCTACCTGCATAATGATATAGGAAAGATCACTTTCAATAGAAAACACTAGCACAAAAGCACAGCAATACAATCAACAAAGCAAACATGACAAAAGATCTATGTATTCTTATTACAGTCAGAAAATACAGATTTGTCTAAGAAATAATTCGATATTAAATCATTTTGCACTGATATTTATCACTTCTGCTGCCAACACTTAAACAGATTCATAGACATTAAGTTTGCGTTTTCTCGGTTTGAGACATTTGAAAGAAAAAACCTTTAAAAAAAATTCAAGATCAAACAGCAAGCGGGGGCGGGCTTGTATCAAATTCTCGGTTTGTCAAACAACTCCACTTCCTTTCTTCCTTGAAATCGCGTCGACCCCCAATAACCGTCGAATCACCTCAGCAACCCAAATCCAAAACCGCGACATTGGAATTGTGTACGAATTTTAATTTAGTTAAGAAAATGCGTAAGCGTGAAATTTAGGCTTTTGTATTGGAGAGGAAAGGAGAAGACGAAATCCAATCAAAACAAATATAAAATGATGAGAAAATAATTTACCTGAAGCGTCCAAAATGATCGACGATGGTAGAATTAGGTTTTTTTTATTCGGTAAAAAACTGATGTTAGCTAGGAGAATGGAAGCGGTGATTAATGTAAAAATAAAAAACTATTTTTTCCCTAAGCATGTATAGGGATGGCGTGGGAAATTTCCTACGTCTTTCCTACGCCAATGTGAAATTGTATAAAATTAACAAAGGCGTGGAAATGGCGTAGAAGATTATCTACGCCTTTTTTACAGTATCATTTTAGTGTAGGCAATTTCCTACACCTTACCTACGCCTCGATTTTTTTTCTACGTGTTGAAGTTGGTGTAGGAGAAACGTAGGAAATTTCCTTACGTCTTCCCTACGTCTTTACCTCTTTCTACCAGTTTCCTACGCCTACCATACGCCCCGCCTTTTGGCGTAGGAAAGACGTCGGAAACTTTGCGTAGGAAACTGCAGTATTTTCTAATAGTGTATCCGGAACCATCACCTGACTTTTGGCTAACTACTCTAGTTTAGTAGTTTTTGTTGTATACATTTGAGATTTAGACTTCTTGATGTATACATATTCTTTTGCCTTCCACTTGTATCTATTCTTTTGTGTTTTTGTGGATCTTATCTGACCACTACTCTGATGTACACTTTAATGTGTTATATTCATATCTATTCCCGCCTTTGTGATATGAACTGTCTGTGACTGATTTATGTTATGCTTATTTCTATATTTGTTTCCGAAGTCCATATAGCCCCTGTGTAGTAGCTTTGAGTTTGTATCGGTATGTCGGATTTCCTCTTGAGATGAAATGAAAAGTTATATTCTTATCTGGCATATCGGTACTCGCACAAAGCAATTATACAGATGGTCGCTCCTCAACAGCCTTATTCTCCGTGCTAGTTGACGGCATTACCCCATAGTGTCCTTGCCTAGCGCGGGTATAGAGGTGGGGCATCATAGCATGGTATCAGAGCCAAACTTCGGAACAATGTAGAATAATCTAACAAGGATCATTGTCTTAAGTCTTTCTTAGGAGTCGTGCCTTAGGATTTTATTCGAGTCAATTGGACCCGTTCTATCCTATTTTCTTTTATGATTCCTTGTTTTATCAATCAAGTTTGATTGAAATTCATTCTGTGAATAACTTTTTCTTCTTTCTTTCTTTCTTAAAGAAGAAGAAATGGTTGGATCTGGCAGTCCTAGCGCTGGTCAATCCAGTAGACCTTCTTTGGATGGCGTATTCATGTCTGCCCAGCAACTTTTGGATCTTGTAAAGAATCAAAAGTTTATTTGTGCTTTGTGTAAGAACCCCGAAATGGTTTTACCTCTAAAACTTGAAGTTCCTTTCCATCAGCTTGTGGATATCACTCTTCGACATGAAGAGGTTGGTAAAGGAAGTTATAGTGATATTGGGATTTCTAAGAAGAGGCATATTAAGTTCAAGAGCCTTAATCCCAATAAGAGAGTGAAGCAAACTACTTTGGTGGCAAAGACTCCAATCCCTAATCGTGGAGAATGCTACAATTGTGGTTCCACGGACCACTATGCAAAGGAGTGTCCGGAGCCGCTCTTTTGTCGTTATTGCAAAAATTCAGGTCATCATATTTCTGCATGCTCTAAACTTCTAAGCAAGAAAGAAACTTCGGTAGCAAAGTCGCCTACCACTAGTCGTGAACAATGCTACAATTGTGGTTCCACGGACCACTATGTCATTAAGTGCCCGAAACCCCTTTATTGCCGCTATTGCAAAGATTCGGGTCATTACTTATCTACATGCCCTAAACTTCAAAGTAAGAAGAGAGGGATAGTTGAAAGTTATGCAAGCCCCTAGCAACTCTTCTCTTGGTCAAGGTATTTTCTATCCTTGACGATATTTGTTTCGAGGTTATCTTATTTGAGTTCTTCTTGATTTGGGTTCATCTCATTATTTTATATCAAAAGAACTTGATGATTCTTTCTCTTTTAATTTTTATGGGTTTGATGACTTCACTGAGAATTGCGAATCCGGTTGGTGGATCCGCAACACTCAATTTGCTTTTTATTGATGTCGAAATTATTTTATGTGATTTTTCTTTTCGAGCCGATTTTTACTCAGGCCTCGGAATTGATTTTTTTGTGTGAAAGGATTGGCTTAATCATTGTGAAACCATATCCTATGTCCCGAGTGGACTATTTATCTTCGACATTTTCAATCTGTTAAGCAGATTTCTGTTTTTTCCTTTGTGATTTTGATTCCAATTTGATGGCATCATTTTATTCTTTAAGCTCACTTGATGAGGAAAGTGTTATTTCTCTCATTCATGAAGTTTGAGAAATTTCCGGTATTTTTGAGTTTGTCTTAGGATTATCACCTAAGCAAATCTTTTGAGTGGTGATAAGGTCTTTTTCTAGCTCGACCTTGCCACCGATTTTCATTTGCTACGAGTTGCGGGAGTTAGCATTCCACTTACCGCATTCTGCACTCGATTATGACTCTTATGAATGACTTCTTATGTCATTCGGTTTTTCCAGCTTATTTCATCCATTTTATGAATTGAGTATTCTACAAACATCTCGATGACTCCATTCTTGTATTTGTTGATTTTGGATGGAATTAACAATTTAAAATTTTGCAAATCTTTTTCATAAGATATATTTATAAGTATAATTGGATTTTGTTCTTCAATGAGCAAAGAATATTCTTAAAACTTCTAAGAGATATTTTTATCATATGGAAGATGATTTTGTGATTGTATTGCCCATTGAGTGCTTTAAGAATTCTGGTCGATGTGCCTGATCAACGTTATCGATAGGAATCTCCTAAACGCTTTGATGAGACAATTTGACACAATAAATTGGCTTATAAAAAGTAAAAATTTTCTAGAAAGATTGTTAAATAAAGATAATTGTAATTTTTGAAAGTTTTAGCTTCTCGGGAAAGAAGATTATTTGAAAGAATTTTTTTTCTGATACTTTTATTCTTGTGATTCCCGAAGGGAACCAAGATTTTATCTTTTGTACCAATGCTAATCGTATCGGTTTCGATGTCGTTCCCTTGCAAAAGAGAACGTGCTATCACTTATGTTTGTAAACCATTAAAGCCTATCGAGACTAGGTATGCCACTCATGATCTAGTGCTCGCGGCTAATGTTTTTGCTTTTAGAGTTCGGCATCATCATTTTTGGGGGAGAAATTTGTTCTCCACCTTGATCATAAATCTTTGGAATATTTATTTTCTCATAAGGAACTTAATTGGTGTCAACAATGTTGACTCAAGTTCCTTGCATCTTATGATTTTGATACTCATTGTTTATTCCCGAATGGGAGAATTGTGTTGCTGATGCCCTTAGTCTTAAGCAACAAGCGATTATTTCTTTGATGATATCCGAGTAGAATGATCTCGAGATCTTGTCCACTTGAGAGATTCGAGATCGTGAATCCAATTCAAGTTCATCTCTTGTTTTATGTAGCTTTGAGACTCATCCTCCTCTTTTTGACCGCATTCTTGAAGCTCAAAAGCTAGATCCCGAATTGGCTTTTCTTAGCCAAAATTTTAGGGATAAAATTGATATTGAAGTGTTGAAAAACTTTAATATTGATGCTTGTGGCGGTATTTGAAAATTTGGTAGACTTATCGTGCAAAATATTAGTGATCCATTGTTTACTAGTGGATTTTGGTAAGGTCTTCAAAAGCTTTGGAAACAAAGCTTAATTCTAGAACCGCTTATCGTCCTCGATCCGATGGACAAATCGGGCGTGTGAATCAAACTCTTGAAGATCTTCTTCGTGCTTGTGTTCTTGATTTTGGTGGAAGTTGGGAAGATTATATTTCTCTTATTGAGTTTTCCTATATTAATAGCTTCCTATCTAGTATTGGTATGGCATCTTTCGAGGCACTCTACGGAAGGCCGTGCCAATTTCCTTCGTGTTGGCTTGAAGCCGGTGAGAAGCTGGTTTTAGTTCCAAACTTTATTGGGATTCATTTGTGTTTCACCTATGATGGGTGTTGTGCGTTTTAGTTGATCGGGAAAGTTAGCACCTCGATATATTGGTCTATTTCCCATCACCGAACGTATTTGTTTCGTGGCTTATCGCCTTTATTACCGGCTCAGTTTCCTGCTATTCATGACATTTTCCACGTCTCTCAACTACGGAAATACCTTAGGGATTCCGATTTTATTCTCGAGCCCGGTGTTGTTGAAGAAATTGAAGTTTCACCAGATTTGACTTTTTGAGCAACATTCTATTCGCATTATTTCTTCGGGGGTTGAGCTCCTTCGAAATAAAGATGTTCTTCTTGTGAAAGTTCAATGGTTCTCTAATCCCAAGGATTGCTCTTGGGAAATCTAGAGAATTCATCGAGCGAACTCGTCCGGGTTTACTCTTTCGTGCACTTTTTGGTGAACTTCTTATTTCAAATTTTCTTTTGTGTTGATATGCTTTTATGGTTGTTACTATTTATCTTCTTCTTAAGTATTGCGAGGACGCAATTTCATTAAGGAGGGGAGTCTATAACGACCCGCATATTTATCGATTGCATATTTAAATATTTTATTTAAATATAACATCGTTCGTCGGATTTTAGTCCGAAAAGCTACTTTTTGCAAACAGTCGAATTGGGACTCGAGACCACTTCCATTGAGTTCAAAATGCCATTTGCGACCTTTTTGAGTATAACCTTCGATATGTTTGGAGTTAGTAGAATTTTGCTACTTTTTCACTTTGGACTTTGGGTTTGGTTCAGCCCATTTGCCCAATTTTGGTTTCATTAACTCAAGCTCCACTCCCTCTTCTCTTCATTACTTCACTTTCATTTCCTAACACTTATGCTTCATAAAAAATGGAGAGTGGAATGGGAAATTAAAACTCCAAGCCCTAGTTCATTTGCAAATCCTTCTTCTAGCTCCAAATTCAAAGAGAAGCTATTGGTAAGCATCCTCTTCATCTTCTCCAACTCATTCTCCTTTCAATTTCAGAAATTCCCTAAACCTAATTTAGGAAATGTTTCTCTTTTAAGCTTAGATTCAAGGTTGTTGAGTTGGAATTGAAGAGTGATTGTTCTTGTCGTTGCTCTATAGCTTCTTCTTCATTGATTTTGTGGAAAGGTGAGATTTTTATCTCACATCTATGTCTATATCTCTCTTTGTTGTTAGGTATGAATTCCTAACATCTATTTTGTGTTCATTTGATGTGATTTGAATTGGTTTTGTGAATTCTCCAATTTTTGGTGTTTTGGTTCAATTTTATGAAAATCCTTTTATGGATGTTTGAACATGTTTTTGGTGATGCATCGAAGTGCTTATAGGGCCGGGTTGCCGATTGGTGTAAACCCTTAGTGCTCTTCGCTCGTTCGATCGCATTTCGGTTTAGATTTGTCGTTTTTGAGCTAGGCTGTTTTTTTTTCCTAGTAAAGAATTTCAGACGTCTGAAACCAAATCCAGACGTTTGGTTGAAAAATCCAGACGTCTAGAAAGGGGTCTGGAAAAGTCAGTAACAAAATCCAAACGTCTGAAACAAAATCCAGACGTCTGAAATCAAATTCAGACGTCTGGTTGAAATTTTTAGACGTCTGAAATGGCCCAGGAATCTATCTATTACTTAAATAGGAAAGTAGAAACCAGCATCTTCTCATTCCGACATGTGTCCTCCCTCTTCATTTCCCACCGTGTTGCATTCAACTGGCTCTGGTATCTCTGTCGTTTGGAAACAAAGCATTTTCTCCACTTTCATTCACAACTAATATTTTTCGCATCTCTTTAAACGGTTTAATTAACTGCTCCCTTTTCTCTCTTCGTTCCCATTCCATCTTTTAACTCTTCCCCCTGCTCAGATCTAATAAGTTAAATCTATTTGTGCCGAATAATTCATGCCCTTCTCCCGTTCAACCATTAACATCCGGCATAATGATTTCCAAACCATATCCTCAATTTCTCACCAAAAGTCATCAATTTCTTATCAAATTCGAGCGCTTCAACAATCGACTTCTGGTGGCGATGTCGATATTGTTTACTGTCGCCCGCATAGATTTGGTCAACCGTTAAGATTCATAACAATTGCAAGATTGATTTATGTCCAAGATTGATTTTCGCAAATCAATCTCTAGCCCTAATTACGTACAAGGTATGTTCAGTCTGATTTCACAATAAATTGTTGATTTTTATGCATGACAGAGAGGACGTTATTTAATTTTCGACTACGTATTCCAAACTCAACTAAGAATTTGTGTTAGTTTCGTATGCATCTTTTGGTTTTAGAGACTTAATGACTCAAATTTATTGTTTGTACAAAAAAAAAATATTTCTTCCAAATTATTAAGTTGTACTTTAGTTTACATTGATAGCATCAGATTAGAGACTGAAAACACTAGACTTATTTCTTTTTTTATTTCCCATTTTTACGAAAGTATGTCAATTGTGTAACATTTTGTGGATTGTGTTTTCAATTATCTGTCATGCCAGTTTGATTACAGCTCCAATGAAAGCCATGTCTTTTCCACAGTTTAAGATATGAATAAGTGCGAATGTGCTAAATTTATGTATTTTATTCCTGAATTATAAAATTTAGTTTGACAATTAACTTATGGGATTAAAGTTGTAATACGATACCGTCGTAAATGAGTTTACGTACATGCAGTGAAACTATCATCTCTCCTAATTATTAATGGACTATTACATGTTTTGATTTAATTGGTTTATGCCGGTTTTTTTGGTTGTTAACCCTGTTTGACCTCATCTTTTTCTGCGTTATGTATGTTAAACAATCCATTTCTTTTTTAGACATCGTACTTTATGCGTACAAATCCCTACCTGCTTTTTTTTTAAATTAGCTGATTTTCCCTCAACTCTCCTTTGTTCCACTTAATACTGACAGTGGTATAACATTGACTATGCATACTGTTATAAAATGGATATTATGAAATAGTTTTTAACATATTTCTATATACTGGTTATTAATATTTTGGATTGCCTTAGACAGTTTGTGGATACAATGGTTGGTGTTCTATAATTTACTGCATTATCTGTTTAAACTTAAGTACATATTAGTGGAGATTTAGTTTAATCTTTTAGTCTGTTCTTAGTAACAGTATCACTCAAGCTGGAGTTCAAATTAAAGACTTGATTGCTGCTTATTCAACTTGCACTTTTAGCGCTTACTCCATTTACCAGTTGTATTGCAGAACCAACACTTGAAATTGCAGTAACTTTGTATTGCATATAGTAGTGAAATAATAATTAAATTTTAGTTTACGAAGTAGAATATTTTGCGTACAGTAATAAAATAACATTTAAATTTTAGCATATGAAGCAAAACATATTTCAACAATACAAAAGTTTACTGTGTATCTTTGCCAACGACTTTGATTTGTCATCCAATTAAGTTTGTTTAATAGAATTTTGATGTTAATTAATATGCACGTTAATTAATTCAAGCTGTGCATTTTTTACGCAGACTGTTGTATTGATGGAGTGTACTCAATCAGTAGGATTTCTGTAATTTTGCAAGAAGTTATTCAACCAGTTGCTAGGCATTTTAACAGAAAATCCTACAGTGTTTTCCACCACAACAGCCTTTGGTAAGTGAACAATTGATTCTGTTCTTATGCATATTGATTGTTGGGTTGTTAAGCAAATATTGTGAACTAAAGTTTTCTTTATGTTTTAATGATTGGTCTCATTCCAGTTTAATTCCTAATCACATAGAAACCATATGCTTTTCATAGTTTAAGATATGCATAGTGGAGTTTAAAGAAATTTAATTATTTAGGAAGAAGACAAAATACATGTCAAACTTTACTTATGGGGATGAAACTTGAAAGTCGTATTGTAGAACTTTGATGAATTGTAGAACTTTGATGAATTTTTTTTTGTATAAGTCAATTTATATTATATCATATCAAGTGAAGAAAAATTGCATGTAAAAATTTTTAGGTTTTAATATTATGATGTACATTCAGAAATTATGAATTTCCTTTTTCTCAAAAATCAACAGTGCACTGTTCCACTATTCAGTGGATACATAAATATAACCTATGAAAAATAAAGGATTTTTAGGTAAAAGTTACTTAGAATATAACCTATGTAAAATAAAGGATAACCTATGTAAAATAAATTACTTTTAATATTAAATTACTTTTTTGGCTCTATCATTGTCAGGTAGATGGAACTTCCCTCTGTTTGGAACGTGATATGAGTTTTTACGCGAAGGGGAATAGTTCTTATGGATAAAATCCCTTGCTCAGATGGGTAGTACAAGTTCATATATTTATGTAAAGAAGGTATTTTTTACTTCATTATATTGAACTATCATTAATTTATAACAATGCCTTTACATACAGATTGTGAATTCTTATATTATGTTGCCTTAAATTTTTTACTTTCATAAAACATCAGTAATATTAACTGGTTATTCCACGAGTAAGAGCTTATGGACATCCTTTGACAGAGCTTTTATTCATAATATGTAGTTCACCATTGCACGTTAACTGCTCAGTAGACTGAATATGTAAGCTTCACTCTTACGTGGACTTTTTATTTCAAGGAAAAACAGTAGAAAAGGTTTATTCATGTAATAAATACGAACCCAAATTATGTAACATGAATTAACTTATCACATAAACTTTTTTCTAATGATAATGACTTTCTTATATACCTTTGGGATAACCGTCTTATATGTTATTTCCCCATTATTTCTTCATTGATCACAAGTCTTAACAATTTTTTCCACTCAATTGTTTCATCAAGCGAATATTTTTGGCCATATGAAACTTATACAAAACGTAAAAATTATATGCTGCTATTAATACTACTGTCTCTTAGCTTTTATATTTATTGAGTTTATTATAACTACTTCATGTTGGAATAATTGATGAGCGGTTCAGACCTTGGCAAAAGAAATAAACTCAATTTATCCGCTCTTCCCTCCTATGGAAAAATAAGCGCAAAAAACATATGCATGAGAATTTGGTTTCATGAGTAGTCAACACAAGTAAAGTTTCTTAAAAAAGATTTTGAGTTATCATTGGTCAAAATTAAATTTGCAGTACTATATGCATAGAAATAAATTAGTTATATATAATTACTTTTCTAATTCAAACAAGTTTTGGCCACTTTAAAAGAATATTGATTAACACATTTAATAATTTACTATATTAGTTGTATAATGTACAAGTTTTGTTTTATCCAAGGCAATCCCCTACATTGATTCTTGGAGTATCCATCCAGTAAGTTGCATATAAGCTTAAATAGAGTAACAATATTAGAAGAGAATATTTATCTTTGCTGCCAAAATCATTATTTTTAAAGCAACCAATAATGGCGATATAGGTGCTATATTTAGTATCCACTATGTCTCAACAAAAATATGAGTCCCGCCATACAAAATCCAAAATAAAAAAATATAATTGATGCAAGTGTGTGCCTGTATGTGTCATGTTGCATGACACCGCTTTTGGGCTAAAAAGATTTCTATGGAGTAGCGGAAGTGTTTGGTAGAATGAACTAAAATTATATAATTGGTCAACTACTGCATTTTGGATAATATTTTCATCATATGATCACAATAAATAATACAAAATCGATAGGTTTATTCATGCAACTCCTTTTTATACTGTGGCGATTGATGGAAATATAGTTTACTGTGTATTATATCAATTTAAGAAGTTTGCTAACGATGTTAATGTATAAAAAAATATTGGTTGAATTAAGATGCCTACCTATTATATTCTCATTTTCATGACAAATCCGATCACATGATTTGATTTGTTGATATGCTTTAGGCTAGCTGACTGATTTTAAATTCCCTGAAGATCTGAAAATTAACCACAGGAAGCATGAAATATTATGCATCTAATGTGGTTTACATGATCAGAGTACTCCCACAATTACTTACATTCATATATTACCTAGAAAATATATTCCCAAAGATTTAGCAATAGTTGATTAAACAAAAGATTGAGATATGGGAACTCACAGCATTACAAAGTTGGATACTTTAAACATGGCATCAACAGAGCATGGTATAAGGATATATTAACAAGTTTGTATACATGAGGTATATTATGTGGTCATCTTTATATTGTTGTGAGTTTTATTGGGCTAATAAAATATATGTATACAAACTAGCTCAAACCTACATATATACCAGCATATGCCAACAGAGATCGAGGAGGTAAGTTCAAACTAATATAAACAAAGCAGCAACTATTTAAATATGCATGATATGTGTACTTAACAAGCAATAACTCAAGAGAATCACAAGCTCAAAGTTTAAAACGCACGCAAGTATCAATGGAAAAACATGCATCCCTGACCCTCAAGCTTCGCAACTATGCTTGCCTGGTGTACATATGTGCACCTCTCCCCATGTTTCCATGTTCATACAGTATTATATGAATAAGAATAATTAGTTTATCATATTATATTTAGATGAATTATTTTTCCAGTTAACTTATGCGTAGCTTTCATTTGCATTCACTCACACTTTGGGTTTCCTCTCTCTTACATTCTCATCAGACAACAAATTATGTCTACACATGCATATTCTTATATATGCAATACTCACATACCCTATAGTAGCAGCAACACTCTTTCTCACTTTGACAGAAATGCACACATACAACTCATAACACATGCAACCTACACACACAGACAGACTCATATATTTACATATACGCATGCACCATAGGCTACCCAAATACCCAACTATATACATACACATGTACTACAGAATGCATACCACATAAATACAATTGAATATTGAAATGCAGGATACAAAAAACCGAGTGAGTAGGGAAAGAAAGAGACAAAGTAATATTCGAAGGTTTTAGGCCAACACTTACATTTTTAAACTATATTATGATTATTATACCTTAAAAATAACTTAATGCATTGAATTTAGGATCAATGGTTATTTTTAAAGAAGTTTTGCAGCCATTTTTTGTGTATCATCTAGAATTTTATATGCATATGCATATACATCACTTACAGAATTCTAAATATTATTACGTTCGTATCATGCACAGGCTGTTACGAAACAAGAAATAAGAGAAGCAGAAAGAGATAAGAAAGAGTAGAAGCTGTGCAAAACTGAAGCACAGAAAGCTCAAAAGCTAGCTGCATAGGTAAGACCATTTTACATTCACTTTATGTTGGTAATAGAACACTATTTTTTGACCAAAATAATCATTATGTATGCTGATAGCAAGCTTAGTGAGCAGAGCATGGAGGGAAGGAAAAATCTGTGTTGAGATTGCACGTTTTCAGTATTGAACTTAAACAAGTTGATTTTCTATCATCTGTGATGGATCTTTTGATAGCAGTGCATGTTTTAAATTTCTGCTACATTAACTGAAGTGCATTGTTTGATCTATGTTTTTTGGGTGTTGCAACAAATATAAAAAGATCATTAAATATATCTTCAAGCCATCATACATAATTTTTACATTTGATATGAACCCTTGAATGATTGTTTGCAGATGCATTTTTTTCATTTCCACCTTAAAATAGTGTTACTGTATTTGGTGCGGATGTGACTAATCTTGAACCAAATCCAGAAGTTTGGAAAATTGGGTTACAAAAATCATCCTAGAATCACGTAGTTTTTATTTTGTTGGCAAAATGGGACCATGTTGATGTGGTATTGAAGCTGACTTCACTCACCATTATATGATTTATAGGATTTTTTATATGTTGTTCTTAAGCAGTTAAGTTTAATAGTGAAACATATTTGCAGTTTATTGCATTACTATATATATATATATATATATATATATATATTGGCTTTACTGTGAAGTATCATCATACATTCAATCCAACATCATCAATTACCATTTGCAATTTTACTCCATGTTATTTTACTCATTACTATTTGGTGAATTATTCACTAATTGTGATGGTCTCAGGTAAATCTACTTATAATAGCTTTAGGTTCAACTATTTCTCACTTAACTGAGATATTGCTTGCAAATTGTAGGTATTAATCCACAATGTTGGATTTATTAAGAGTGAAGCCTTGGCTCTTATACAAAGGAATTTTCGTTTTATTCAGTCTAGCATCTGAATTATGGGCATGGTCTACTCGGGGATGGAGCAAGAAGCCTGCCCACGTAAAAACTTATAACATGGAAAGAATTCAGTTTTGTCCTAGAAAACGTACAACTCAAATGTTTTGTTTTGAAAGTGTTAAATTGCCATAGAATTATATGTGCATTGTGGTTGAATCCTGTGCTGTAAACGCTCTGCATTTTGAACGTATTAACTATCCTATTTTCAGATCTGTTTTTCTTCTTCTAAATAAATCTAAATTTTTATCTGCATTTGTATGTAAGGATACTTAAAAATATATGTGTTCTGTTAAATATACTATATTAATGAACTAACCTACACACACTATATTTGCGCACGAACTCAAAATATGATACAACTGTACATATACCTTTTACCTAAAAATCCTTTATTTTACATAGGTTATATTCTAAGTAACTTTTAACATTAATTTAGCCTAAAAATATGATACAACATGTTTGGCCTTTACATTTGCAATTCTAAAATCTACACATGTTTGGCCTTTACATTTGCAATTCTAAAATCTACGTTCTTGGTCGAAAATTCCTCACGTAGATAGGTTAACTTTTTCCCAACAACTTTGATGGAAGTTCTCTAATTTTTCATGCAGTCATTGAGGGTACAAATGGATACTATAGCATGCACAATGATCCCCTTATTCTAATTTACTCCATAATTGGTTCCTTAGGTTACCTAATTGTAATATCTTTACTATCTGGTAGTTAAATACATGCATAATTAACTATACTTGCCTATACTGTACATCAGTAGGATAATTATGTAAAATAATCTCAAGTACATGGCTTAATTTAGTCCACTTATACTCAACTTACATGTACATTATTTATTATTACAAGATACCTTAAACTTATAAACATCCCACATTATTCATGAGTGCTTTTTACTGGAAAATAAAGAATGGAAATATCCAATATACTAAATCTTATATTATTACGGTTATTATTATGGAGTAAAGCATTTCATATGTACATTTGTTTCTTTAATATACTTTCATGTCCATAAAAATGCACCCAAGGTGCTAAAGGGTATATCTACCATACCACGAGCAGGATATTTATAAATGTTCTGAACATAAGTCAGTAATTTGTGTTAGTTAGGGAATAATGAATATAAGATGGTAAGTCAACAAAACTAATATTAGTTCAAAAGTGAGTTTTTTAAAGAAACCCATCATGCCCAATTTTGCAATGTTTGATATGCAGTGGAGTCATTTACATAACTTTTATATTTACAAATGAAGATTGACGAAGAAATCAGAGGATGGAGATTGTAGATCATTAGAAGGCATAGAAGTAAGACTTCTATTCAACATGACTTTATGTCTAATGAGATGAAAAGAGAGTGGATTAGTAAAGAAGAAGGTGGAAGAATTTCTCGAAACTTTTAAGAAGGCATGTCATTACATTAATGTTTTCCTCTGATCTAGAATATTATTTGTCACCTCTTATTACATCACTGCTTTGTCCTTAAACTATTTAGTTAGATGTCTCACAGCTTATGTTAAAATCCTTATTACTGTCTTGCTGTTATTGCTATCTTTGTATAACCTGTTTCGTCTGATAACTTCTCTTTTCATTCGGAATTATTCATTTTTGAATCTTCTTGCATTAACATGAGCCTATCTTATACCAGATACATCTGTTAACGACTTTGAAATGTTATTTGTAGGATCTTATAAATTTGTAAAGTTTGCATTAAAATAGGAATTTTTAAGATAGAAATGGTCCTAATGGTGTTTTTGGATATTAACTCAAGTTGCTGGTTATAATTCTTCTGATTTTGTTAAAATAATCATTGGTAAGTAACTAACCTAGAAATATGTCGATTATTTAGATTAGATAATATAAACTATCATTTTCGGATTGACACATTGTTAAGTGTCCATATCCAACAGGTAATTGAAAATGCATTGTCATTTTTAATTAATTATTTTGGTTTGTTTTTTCTTCTCATAATGTTACATGTTCTAAAAAATCTAATCTCTTCTGGTTCATCTTACCATCACGCCACTATTACTGACCTTCTATGCAGGTCTTCGAGTAGGGACATTGTAACTAGGATTTAATATGGATGGTGGAGTGTGATATCTAATCGAGAAACCAAACTTGAATAGGTTCAACTATTTTAACTACAATAGTCGAACTATTCTTCGACTGTTTGTTGTATTTTTTTTGTTGAGTAACGCGAATAATTTGTTACTAAATATCATGTAGGCTTAACTAAAAAATTATACTCTTCTTCCCACATGACAGAAGAAAATATTTTAATTCAAGTATGTTCAGTTTTGGTAATCTAATACTTAGACAAATAATATAGTTCAGTAAGTTTGAATTTTCATTTTTAAAATTTATTGTATTTTTATGTTGAATGGTCCAACTATTTCTTGGGAGGTTGTTGCATGTGACATATTTTTCGGATCTACACCACTAATTATGTACACCACTAATTATAGACTTCTTAGAGATGATACTTTGGAAGATTTTAGAAGACTACCACATGGGTCACGGTGTTAGAAATACAATCAGTACTAAAAAATATAATTATTAAAGTAAAAAACAATTGACTACTCGAGTTCAACGTTACAAGGGTTCCATTTGATACACCGTGTTTATATTAACTGTAGATACTGAAGACAATATATAACTTTTTACTTATATATTATCAGGAAAAAATGCTTCTTTCTGATGTAGTTAGCCAGGTTATTTCTTTCCCTCGACTTATATCCATTCAATTGACGAATCATTTGAAAACTATATTACTGAAAAGTCTCTCCATCACTTAGTGTTTGCATGTTTTCATTGATGATAATCAATACCAATAACTTGCCTTTGTTTGATCATTATGGCATTAATATACTGAAAAATGTAGCATCAAAGTTGAATATGGTTATGATATTGTTAATCCAATTTTTGGTAAAACATCAATTTATCAGTGTGTTTATACTTTATACTTGCCTTAAAAATTCGTGCTTAATTATATTTGTTGTTAGATGTTTTAGATAAGAATTATTTTCAAATATTTGTAGTCTACCAATCTGAATGAAGTGCAAAAGAATGAAATTCATTGACAACAAATTTATTATTATAGTGTATCATTCACGTTCGCGACAGTAGGGATTCATACTGACACAATTTGGCTGTGTTTCACAATCCAAGTTTCCCACTCCTTTTGAAAAACCAAAATATCATGCATACAATAATGTTACATAGTTTCGTGCATATTCAGGTGAATTAATTTATCCCATTCATTGTGACAAGATTTAAAGATGTCATGCACTCTCAAAAGTTTTATTTAGTATGTGCAACGTATTAGTTAGGAACCGTGGAGACTATGTTCACATGCGTGCGTGTGATTGCGTGTGTGTTTGTTTGTGTGTGTGTGACAGAGAGTCTTCTGCATATAAAAATCATACAATTGGACTGTCTTTTTTGGTGATGTCCGAACAACTTATTCTCATGGCTTGATGACCTACAAGTAACTATTATTCTTATACATTCAAAGTAAAATTAATGGAATGCTATAGGAATATTGAAATTTTGGGCCTAATCTACAATATTGATGGCCTATCCACAAGACCGGTGGGGTTTAAACATCACACCAAAATTTTAGCATCAACATGCCACCTAATTTTTTGTGTTTACGCATTCAAACACTTTGGCGTGTGGGACACCTTTATCAAGCATAACATACCTTTGAATATGCACATTGTTTTTGGAGTATTTGAATATCTTGCAGCATAAATACTAATGTATTTAATCTTAAGTTAACAATATGAACACCAGTGGTACTCATAACCCACTTTTTTTTATGCAAGCCAAAGTTTGAAACTCAAATATTTATTTTAGAAATTCTATTTGTGAAGGGGGCAGCTTCCATGACCCCATATTTGTTTTTAGAGGCATGAGTACTTATGGATGGCCAACTGGTTCCTCCTTAATTTTAGTCACTCGGTAAGTTTTTATCATTTTTTCTTTCTTTTTTTTGAAGTAGCATAATTCAAATTATTTTTAAATCTCAAATATTCGACGAATATTAAACATCCAATCAATAATGAATACTAGAAAACTTATTGTTCTTTACTAAAACATTAGTAAATGATTTATTCCAATAACTCTCAATCTTAGAATAAACAACTTAAAAAGCCGAGGAACCATCTCCTAAATGTAAATAAATGTGACAGAATCTCCTTTTATTGGATGCCCAGCGTTCACAATGCAATTGGTGTCGTCTATTTGTTTAAGGAAAGCAAGACGTGTACTAGAGCCTGTAGATACAGTTCTAGCAAAACATATAATAGATTTTTTAGCATTTGTAAAAAGGTTGTACAGATAACAGATTTTTAAATCATGATTGCTACTTCGGCAAGACATCTACTATAGTCGGTAGACACAGTTCTAGCAAAACATATAATAGATTTTTTTTGCATTAGTACATAAGTTCTACAAGTAATATATTTCTTATTGTTTTAGCACTGTCAGAGTCTTCTAATGCTCGATTTACATCTATGTCCCTTAGCCACTCAACCACGTTTCTGAAGGAATCTCAATATGCTCTGTTGGTTGTGGAAAATCATTTTGAGAGCGCTCATGCTCACCTTGTACCTGCAACTGCTAAATTGTTGCATGATGCTCATAATTTCCAAGGCAGCCCCGTATATTATTGCTGCGCAAGCTCATAATTCTGAAGCTTTACAGAAGCTTACCCAATACTGTCTTCATGCCAACCCGATGCAAATGTGGATAATTTTGTAATTCCAGAACCTCTATAGGTAAATGATATACTTTTTATATTGTTTTAAAAAGTCAATCTTAATAACCAAGTTATGATGCATGAGACATAGCTTAAGCCGTTTGTTCTATCATTGCCATAACTAATCTATAGTTTTGAATGTACATGGTTGCCAATATTTGAATGTACATGGTTAGCGTTCAAACAGTCTTGAGATGGATGATGCCTACAGTCACACATCATCATTCACTTTACTGAATTTCTTTATATTTTATTACTGGTGATACACGTTATGTAACTGTTACTTTTGAATCAAATACATATACTCCAAGCAATACATAATTCAGTAAGTACATACAAATCTACTTTAATGTATTTACTATCCTCATGAAGTATCAGTAAAAGTTGTGAACTGAATGAAATCCATTTTCACATGCATAATGTTTCAATAAAATGTTTGTTAAAATGTTTGTTCAGAACAAACATTTTTTGTTCATTACAGTATTCCATACGCCATTGCATGTGTACCTAATTTTCAGTTCATAGAGGATTTTTTTGCCCTGATGGATGCTAATATATATAATATGTATTATGCCAGGAGGTGGATGGTGACCGTAATGATAAAGTCGCCCCATATTTGACGATAATAACTATACCAAGTAATGTCATGGATGGTAAGGACACCACTAGCATGAAAGGTGTATGTAAGCAGCTAAAGCATGGTAGAATTGCAAGAACAATGAAATGATCTACCGACTATCCGCCACATAAAAGACTTCTAGAAGGACTTTCTACCTACACTATATATTACTGATTCATCAATCTGATTGATATTAGCTAGAAACAAGAGAGAAGCAGCACTGGAAGTGCGCATCTACCATGTTACTAAAAGTAATGATGGTGCTGAAATTTGTTGATTAATAATCTTTTTTTTACGTAAAAGCTTAAATTTTAATATATTTCTTTATTTATTTGTGCTTTGTTTATGTAAAAAGTCTCATTCAACTAGGATTCTAAAGTCACTTTCTGTAATTATTTGGGCCGATCTCTTGCATTTTGTAGTTGATAATATTGCGGTATTCACTTTCAATATATTTAAACATTTACGGAAATTTCACAATCTCAGCCACACTTATTGGTTTGCATCAAAAACAGAAGAATTTTTTTTTACTTACTCATCCTACTATCAAATCATCTTTACGCCATTCTCCGAACAAGCAAAATAAAGCTACGGTATTGTAACAATACAAATATACAGTTATAATCTACACAGAGTCAATTAAATAAAGAAATAATAGGGAAAACTTAAAGTACATTTTGCATTTAGATGTCCTAAACAAGAGTATTTTATAATGGGTTGGTTTCCTCGACTGAGACTAATGCAAGTGCATTTAAAAAAAGAATGAAATCGTCATGAGCATCTATAATTTTGAGGTTTTATATCATAAATCATGATATACCCGTTCTTACGAGTCTCACAAAGTCATATGAAAGGTAGCATAGTTCAAACGCGATAAAAAGGTGAAAATACATACAATCACCAAATGGTAACTTCATAACTTAAACTCTCTTTACAACTCAACTGCCCGTGTGCGTAGCACGGGCCACGCACTAGTTAAAAATAGAAGGGAGAAAACACTTAAACTTCCAGAACCTTGGGCCAGACATCTGGGAACACCTACTAGACGTCTGGAACTGCTGATTTTGCCTATTTTCGAGTAAATTTCCAAGGTTTATCGATTTTTGTTGATCCGACTTATTGTTATCAATTATTATCGACTTTGATGACTTCTTTTTCGGGGTTTATGTGAATATCCATTTTGCTGGATTTAGTATCGATTTCTTTGGATTTTATTCACGTCTTCGAATGTGAATTTTGATGATTGATTGTTTCTACAATCGCTTTTGTGATTTGTCATTTTAAAAATACAAAGGTTTTCTATACTAGTAGTAAATATTCAAACTCTTCCACAAAGATGATTTCAACTCTATTTTCAATATCGAACTCGTTTATCAAAACCGTTTTCCAATCTATTAGTATATACAAACCTTTACCTCATTTGTATGAGAAATCTAATTAAACGGCTTAGTAAAACAAGTGGTATGAAACACTTGCATTTACTTCGTCGGTTAATTCTTAGACTTGTTCGATTGAATCCTTTATGACAATTTTCTAGTGGAGATCTACAATTTGCTCGTAAATATTTAAGTTAAGCTAGTGGTTATGGGACAAGAAGCTAAACTCATATATTTACTAGTTTAGTGTAATTGACACTTAAATTCTAGTGGAAGTCTACAATTTGTTTGTAAATATTTAAGTTAAGCTAGTGGTTATGGGAAATGAAGCTAAACTCATATATTTACTAGCTTAGTGTAATTTACACTTGTGGGTCTGCGAAGATCCTTCTTGTGGAGCTTCGGCTCATGGTGTTCGGGCCGTTCTTGTGGAGCTTCGGCTCATGGTTTTCGGGCCGTTCTTGTGGAGCTTGGGCTCATGGTCTTCAGGCCGTTCTTGTGATACACGTGTTGGTGAGCTTTAATAATCCCGTTCTTGTGATAGGCCTCTTTCCCTTTTTGTGATCTTTCTGGATTTCTAGTTGACGATTTCTAGAATTTGTGTTTCACCAAT
Source organism: Allium fistulosum (assembly GCA_030737815.1). Taxonomy (NCBI): domain Eukaryota; kingdom Viridiplantae; phylum Streptophyta; class Magnoliopsida; order Asparagales; family Amaryllidaceae; genus Allium; species Allium fistulosum. The sequence continues at coordinate 726,255,267 of CM060905.1, read as the reverse complement.
TTTCGTGTTTTACATTAATAAGTTCTATCAATATTTGTGCATTGGTGAATTCGTGTGTCATTAACCCTTGTGATTGGCCTAGGTATTTTTATGGGATTGGTCATCCTTTTCTTGTAATTTCTGGATATTGATTTCTGGAATTTATGTTTCACCAGCATTTACGATTAGCATTGATATGTTTGTCATTATTTGTGGCTTGGTGAATTAAATTAAGAATATGACATTCTTTCCTGTGTTTTGAGATTATTGAGATATTGTATGACTTTTGTGGGTTTTCTAATGTATACTTGTCGTAGTATGATACTTTTGGTTATTTATTATTATATCTCTTCTTATATCTCATTTTATCTGATAATTATAGCTAGACTGATCCGTTTATTATTTTCTTCTTAAATAATACTCGGGTCAGACTGAGATATTACAGGTGCTTCTGCTTGACTCCTTATCCGGAACCATCACCTGACTTTTGGCTAACTACTCTAGTTTAGTAGTTTTTGTTGTATACATTTGAGATTTAGACTCCCTTATGTATACATATTCTTTTGCCTTGCACTTGTATCTATTCTTTTGTGTTATTGTGGATCTTATCTGACCACTACTCTAATGTACACTTTCATGTGTTATATTCATATCTATTTCCGCCTTTGTGATATGAACTGTCTGTGACTGATTTATGTTATGCTTATTTCTATATTTGTTTCCGAAGTCCATATAGCCACTATGTAGTAGCTTTGAGTTTGTATCGGTATGTCAGATTTCCTCTTGAGATGAAATGAAAAGTTATATTCTTATACGGCATATCGGTACTCACACAAAGCAATTATACAGATGGTCGCTCCTCAACAGCCTTATTCTCCGCGCTAGTTGATGGCATTACCCTGTAGTGTCCTTGCCTAGCATGGGTATAGAGGTGGGGCGTCACAATTTGGATCATGTATTCAAGTGGATATCTAATACATTTTATTGGAGCATCAACTGAACGATTTTTCTCGATGATGGTTTTTGCTCGATGAGTTCAAGGGAAGAATCATAAATGAAAAAACCTAATTAGAACGGGGATTCAAATTATCCTATTTTGACTACAATAGACATAACTACACTACAAACTTGTACTAGTTCATTATGTAATAATATGAATGTGCATGGTTGATTATACACTACTAAGTTAAGCCAGCCTTAATTAAGTTATTTATAACAAACTAATCCAAATTATTTGAAATAGTTAGTTATATTTTTGTGAAAGATTTTCCAAAGGAACATGTGTTTTTACCCAACGTATTCTAGAGTAATGTACTTTTCTAGGGTTTAGCTCATTACATTATCTTTAATCTTGTAACTTAGAAGAAAACGTGGTTCAAAATTAGGATTGGTTTTAAATTATAGAAAATAAAATATTCTAAAATATTAAATGTGATCGAGTAGTGTTCATTCGAAAAAAAAAACTTGCAAACATCAATCATTACATTACAATGAAAAGTAAAACAAAATTGAAAACATCAAGCATACAAATTCTATTATAGTCGAAGATGTGGTAATTTTTAATATACGTAAAATATGAAATTATTGTCTATTATTATCCAAAAGCTGACACAATATTGGCATCCAATAAGAATCTTGTGGTTCAGTAAGTATTTTGATGCAAAATCAACTAGTTTGGTTTAACTGAAAATGTAGAGGAAGAGTATGTTTGTAAGAAAGAAAATAAAGGCACTAAGTCATTTCTAATATTATAAGTAGGCAAATTCTATTCCAACCAGTATTTTCAATTAGTAGCCCCCCTTCACAAAATTAAAATTTTGAAGACAAAAATGCCCCTAGGAAGCGTTCTTCTCAATTCTTTATTTCTTACGTAAGTTTTACCATCTAAAACGCATAATATCCAAAACCCTAACCTAATTTTCAAAACATGGAAGAAAAATTTCATTTTTAAACTACTAGATGGATTCTGCCGAGAAGAATGATCGTTGGTCGCAATCATAGCAGGTAATTCCAAAAACAAATTGAAAAGTTTTTAATTTTTTGCAAATGCAGTCGTAGGCTATCGATTACGGGGATTGGTGATAATCCACACACGGCCACTACTAGGTTCATGGCAAGACTGCGCGAATATACTGCATGATTCTATACACAACCACGCAGAACTTCAGCGTGGTATTGACACTAACCCCGTAGTTACCTTGTGTGGTTGTTCAGTTTGTTTTTTTTAACATTTTAGCGTTTAGGCGCGAGGAAGAGGCGCGGTGAGGAACTGTTTTCGACAATGGCTAAAGGGTAATTTTCGAACAAACAGGGGGCTACTAAGTAATTCTGTGAGTTTACAAACTTTTTTAAATTTTGGGAGGCTGCTAAGTTATTTTGTGGGTTGGAATAGAATTTGCCTTATAATTAAACCACAAAAAAACCGATTGTTAACGATGTACTCGTGTTAAAATCAGTTCTTATTTGGTTTTTAAATTATCGCTGAAAGATTTAAAAGTTTTTATTTTGTTTTTAAATTATCATTGGAAGATTTGAAAGAGATATATTTTATGCTCGATATAAGAGGATGTTTAGTATGGAACATATAGACCCCTTATGCTTATGTGGTATGAATCATCATATGTGCTACGTTATGTGGTATATTTGATTTTGTAAATACACTTGGTGTATTGAGCGAGTATCAAATCTATGGTAAAAATCATCAACTGGTAGTTTACATATTCTTGAGAATTTGCAAAATACTAGAGAATTGCATATGAATAAGTGTTCAAACTCAAACTCCATAAGTGACATTGAATATAAAAAGTCAATGGACTATTGAGAAAAGATGATAAGCTGAGTGGTAACAATTCTTTATATTTTACATATGTGTATAAATCCACATATTTACATATCTTGTATTATAAGACCACGACGATACAAAATGAAGTATATAGTACGTACATACATACATATACATACACACACACACACACACTATATATATATATATATATATATTTATATATATATATATTTGTGTGTGTGTGTATGGGCTTGGTGTGGATCAACCAGATATAGGCTAATTGTTTAGGATCCTAAGTTGATGTTGAACAAATGATTTGGACATATGTGCTTATTTCACTATTGATGACTGGTTGAATTATTTCTATGAATTGTGTGTGTGAATTATTGTTGATGTTGGGATGATGAGTTCATTGCTTTGGTTGTTGTACGTGGATGTATATTTGCACAATACATGCCTATTCGTTCCATATATTTGGACTGTCATTATACACACACACATTAATAATTTATACGATTTATATATATATATATATATTGATATATGGTTTAAGTGTTTATATATATTTTAAGTGTGCCTCACTGAGGCAAACAAAAGCCGCATGGAATATATTATTTTTGTCCATAAAATATTCTCAAGTGTGAAACGATCCGTAATTTTCGATAATTAAAATTATTAAATTTAATAAGATTTTAGAATTTAATATTGTGAGAAATCAAACATTTATGATTTATTAATGAGAAAAATAGCTAGAATATGATTTGATATCATTGTTCAATGTTATTGACAATTATATTAATGCAATTTCAATCGATTGAAATAATTTTAAAGTTAAGTTGATTATAATCGTAAATAGGGAATAAATTCAATGTTGTATTAATTGGTGGGACTATATGTAATAATTAGAATTGAACATGAAATCATTGATGTGTAAGTGTTATAACATTTGTTTGTAAACAGTAAACTTATAAATGTGATTAAATTACGTAAGGACAATAATTGCTTATTTATCGTCTTATTATTTAATCTGTTGAATTAATTTGGAAGTTAATGCGAATTTAATCTAATTAAATATTGCGTTAATATGGTAAAAGATGATAAGTGTAAAAATATGAATGTAATAAGGTGTAAACTTGTGTTAGTTATATTCATAAAGTAATAAATTGATTGAATAATAAGATGTAAATCAGAATAAATGAATTTATTGAAATTTAAATTATAATTAATGAATTTATTGCAATTTAAATTGAACGGTGTAATTAGTGCAATATCTAAATATTGAATTGGGCTTGGAAAATTTGTTAAAAGATTATAAATTTCTAGGTAATTAAAAATGATAAAAATTGTTACCTTTTAAATTTTAAATTTTAAAAAGTGATCAAACCAATTTAATAATTGTTAACGTTAAAATATGAACGATAACACCCGGTGTGTGTAATAAGATCGTGAAAGCACCACCCGTGTGACGGGAACAGAAATTAAGCAGGAAAATAGCAGAAATGCAGTAAATGAACAACAGATTTATAGTGGTTCGGCCCGTAATTGAGCCTACGTCCACTTTATAGTCTCTTATTGCTGATTCGGTTACAATTTGATACAAATCTCTTCAAGAAACAGTACAATTCGATCACAAGAAACAATCTAGACTACTAGCTCAATCTTCGACGGTGAAACTCGATGAGTCCATCTCGGATGTAAGGAACTTCTCTCGAAGCTTGTTGTAGTGTCGTGAATGCTTGAAGGATCCTTGATTACTGAATGAATGAAGAGTTCGACGGAGTAACAGTGCTGTAGAAATGATTTGCCAAAAGTCCCCTTCATGTTGGAAGTGGTGGGGTATTTATAGGAGCTGATTTGGACTCTGGAAAATTTCCTAAGTCCTAAGTCGTCGCCGACTTAGTATAAGTCGCTGCCGACTTATGATAGGTCATAGCCGGTTTATCAGTTCCAACACTTCCCTAGTAGTTCACCTCCTCTTCTGGTTTTACGCTTAAGTCCTAAGTCGCTGAAGACTTAAGGTAAGTCGGTGACGAGGTAAAGGTGTATAAGGTATCTCAGTGTTGTTAGGTCGGAGCAGAGTTAACGTGCAATCTTAAATCGGTAGTTTGTTAACTCGGCAGGCCTTGCTAACTCGCCCTTTGTTAAATTGGTTGGCTTCCTTAAGTCGGTAGTCATATTAGGTCGGCAGCTCCTCTTAGTAGTGGATTACCTTAAGTCGTCTGTTATTAGGTCGTACGCTTCCTTATGTTGTGACTTGTTGAGTCAGTATACTCTTTAACTCGGTAGGCCGCAAGTTCCCATAGGTCGGCAATCTGTTAACTCGGCAGGCCTTGCTAACCCACAATTTGCTAGGTCGGTAGGCTTCTTTAAGTCGTTATGTCGTTAACTTTCTTAAGTCGGCAAGCACTTTAAGTCAGCCAGCACCCTAAGTCGGCATACTTCTTAAGTCGGCAAGCACCTTAAGTCAGCCAGCACCCTAAGTCGGTATACTTCTTAAGTCGGCAAGCACCTTAAGTCAGCTCCTGCTAGGTCGTGAGTCGAAAGGGGATTAACATTTGCCCCTCGAAGTACGCACCTAATTCGTAGGTCGTGTGCTTCGATTTCCTTAGCTCGCTTCTTGGTAAGTGTGTTAGATCGCGACCGACTTAAGATGAGTCGTAGGTCGGACATGTCGATTCAAATTTCACTGTCCCAGATTATAAATAGCTTAAGTCGTCCTTGCTCTTCCTTCACCTGTTCCAACTTCTTGTGCCGCCATTAACAGAGTTCTTCGATTTCAAATACGAATTTAAGTTCACCACCCGGCGATTCACCCTTGCTATATAATTGCGTAAGCGTTTCCGATCCTTTTCCATTTCATGTTCGCCATTGAACCATGAATTCTAACCTCCGAACCCCAAATCGGTATCATACGTCGTGCTCCACTTTGAATTGTGTTGTGATCAATTTTTGGTCGTCACTAATTGTTGATGTGATTCACGGACACATGACAGTAGGTCGGGTTTATGACAGATCGGAGATGTGTTGAATTGTTGTTCCAGCGACTTGGTGGTATGAAGGGAACGATGGTTCTCACGAAGAGGATAGTGGATTTTACGATGTTGGTGTTAACGGGTTATTGGGTTGGTGAATTTCGAGTTGGTTGATTGGTGAAAGGAGGTGAAATTTTTGGTGGAGAGGAGAAATAGCTCGAGACGACTCAAAACATTCATGATCTAATAACCTGTCCTGTTCAACAATTCCTGCGACCTAACTGTGTCAACAGTCCAATTTTTCTTGCGACTTAACTATCCTCCGACATAAGCCTTAGGTCGTGGCCGAGCTAGGACTTAGAAATTCATGCCATTTTGTCTTGAGACCTCTTCCTCCGCATACAGCCCGACTTAACTTATCTCGTAGCTTCTTATATTAGGTCGTGACCGACTTAGAACTTCGAATAATTTCAGCGACTTATTTTTTTACAACAAGGCTTTAGGTCGCAGCTGAGTTAGAACTTGGCATATCTGCATTGTCTTGAACTTTGAACTGTCTACACTTCTTTACAGATTATCTCCAATGCTAATGACCTGTTAAATACAATATCTGCAGAAAACTGGGACGAATATACTGCCATTGATTGCCCACGTCGAATGACAGATTAGTTGATAACGAGAAAGTTAAATTAAATGAATATGAACGAGATGCTGTACAATAACCAATTCAAGTGAAGTATTAAAACAAAATCATAATAGTCAAATGAAACTGACTTGTCTGTATTAACACTACACTTGATCATTGACAAATTCTGAAATTCTGTAATCGATTGATTGTCAACTAATTTAATTCCAGTTATGCTTGTCTTTTATTTTCATTAGTTTTTGCACAACACTTCACACTTTTAGGGAACGTGCACCTTCACATTTGAACATTCAGCTGATTGTGTAGAATGTCTTCTCCACAAGAAGGAACAGAGCAAGCTGAAGATGCATTTCCAGTTGCTATCCCGCTAAACGATCCTCCAGAGAGGACTCCTACTACTTTGAGCCATAAAGCCTTTCGTCAACTATGCATCCAGTTTGGCATTGCTGAAGCTGACGCTTTGCTTCCCGAAATAAATGATACTGCTGACAGGCCACCCCGTGGCTTTGTCGCAGTTAACCGCCAAATGTGCTCGAGCGGAGCTATCCCCCCATTCAATGACTGCATTCGAGAACTTCTTCTCCAACTATCTATTTCCCCTTTTCAGTTACATCCCAATGGCTACGCCATCTTGCTGGGACTATGCGTGCTTTTTAGGAGAACGCTGGGCCGCTTTCCTACCTTCGGAGAAATTCGCTATCTTTGTACTTTTGCTAAAAATAAAGATCATCCCTCCATCATAGTTGTAAGGAGTGCGAGAAATCGTAAGTTGATCACCGGTCTTCCTGAAAGTGTTCATAGTTTCCTGAGCCCGTTCTTCTATGTTCGCTGTCCTCCTAGGTTTTATGCTATTTGGAGAATAGGGAGTAAGATCACTTGCATTTGTTTCTTATGTTCTTTCAAACTTACCGAAGTTCGGGTTATCAAGTGCTAACTTCGCTCTTTTTTCCTTTTCAGCCCTTCCTCCTCCTTCTAAAAATATCAGTCACAAAGTGACTTTCGAGAGGCTTATGGCGGTGCCTGTAGAGGAGAGGAGTATCCAGTTTCTATTAGATGATGAGCTTTTGCACCAATTTGGGCTTCTACACCCTTCCAGGTCGACTCGAATTCATGAAATTCCTAGTTCCGATGCAGAAATGTCGGCTGCTTCGGGCTCTCAAGCAGAGGCGTCGAATGCCCCAGTTTCTGCGGAAGAAACTGCATCAGAAACACCTGTCATGGATGCTGCTTTGATAAAGTGTTCCGGATCCACTGATGTTGTAGGGTTAGCTGGCAAGTCGGCACTTCCCCCAATTATTGAGGAAGAAGAGAATCCTCGAGTTTCTGAAAAATCAATTGATGTGGAAGTTGAGAAGGAGAAATCTGCTGAACACTTGGGCGATGACACCTTTGATGGCTTGAGTGATATCATGATAACTTCTCAAGAGCTTTTCGGAGATAGCAATCAAAAAGCGACTTCTCCCGTTGTCGAGGCGACTTCTACCCTTAAACAAACCCAGATGCCTACTACGCCAATCGTCTCTGTTTCCACACTAAAGCGTGGTCTGTAATTTGACGCATGTAGTTTGCACGCCACACACACTTAGGATTTTTCGGCACTTATAAGCATTTATCCTTTTTTTTCCTGGAAATTTCTAAACTTTACCTCTCTTCTACTTTCAGGTTCTCCCATGGGACGTACAGGTTCATATTATGACTCATTCAAGTACCGTGGAGGCCGCGGCACCTATGACTTTAGGAAGTACCTTGATACCCCAAAAGAAACAGATGAAGAGAGGGCTCGAAGGAAAGCCCAGGAGAAGCGGGATTACGATCAGTGGCAAAGAAGGAAAGATGCCGAGCGATATGACTCTTCGCATAGGAGTGACTACTCTCACAAGCGGAAGTCTTACGATGATAAGGGAAAAACTCAGATTGCCGATGAACCGAGCAAACGGTCTAAACCGATTGACGCGTCTGAAATTTCTGAAAAGACTGACGCTCCCATTTCTTCCGATATTCTGGCTAGCTCTCCTCCTCTGAAGAAATCTGACATTCAGACTATCATTAACAGACCGCAATATCAAGTCAAGGATGGCCCCCCAACACTTCAGAGCCGTTTTCCGAATTGGTGCCTAAAAGGGGTACGCTTTGACTTGGACATTGTTCTGATTGATAAATCAGACATGCTTAGCAGTCTTGACGCAGTCAGGCTTAATATCGAGAGGATGTCGCAGTGGCAGAAGCTTGTCGATGAACTCCAAAGGGTTAATCGTGCAAACCTTGAGGCAATGCTGACTATGGAAAACGACAAGGCAGAGTGAGACAAAATTTGCAAACAGCATAATCTTGAGATGACAAATATTGCTGATGGTTATGCAAAACTTGAGTCCGAGGTTAAAAAACTTAAGGAAGATCTTGCCTCTTCTTCTGCATCTCATATTCAAAAAGAAGAAGTCTTTCAGAAACAAGTGCGGGATGCCCATGCTGCACAGAGAGATGTTGAAATGAAGCTTGCCGCTGAACAGCATATTACTGAGAAATACCGCACAGAAAACACCGATTTGCGGGAAAAGGTCACCTCTCAGAACGTAGAGATTGAGTTACTAAAGTCTCGACTTGCTAAAGTTGAGGCAGAGCGTGATGAGGCTACCGCTGGCCGGGTTGCTGCCGTTGCCGAAAAGGAAGCGGCTGAGCAATCACATGAGGCGACGAAAGCAGACATCAGCTCTACCTTATTCGACTTTTATTTACACAGCGTTCTGGGTCGTGGGAGCCTCTCTTTTCTTGGACCTGATTATGAAATTACATTGGCTGAAGTGTGGGAAGTCGCGATGGATATGCTTGGCGGGGCCGGCTATAATGAGCTGGAACTTGAGGAGCGCTATCTCAATGATGAGGATCGTGCCGCTCTTGTTAAGGGGAAGGAGCTACTTTCCAAAGTACGAGCTGAAACAACGGGAGAAGAGCCTCCAAAAGAAGAAGCTCCTTTAATTGCCCCCGTTCAAACTTCCACTTCAGCCGACGTTAATATTATAGATTCCAGCTCTCATTCTTTATATCTAGCTAAAGTTGCCCAGGAGACTTCAACTACTCCTACTAAAGATGAGGCACTGGATGATACTGAAGCCGAGAAGTTTGAGGTGGATCTTGCAAAGCCAACTCCTCCAGGTACTCTTGGTGTCGTCTCGGGTCTAATGAACCAGTCATTTGACTTAGCCGAATTCGATGACCTTCTTACTTGTTACTTAAACTTTGATGAACCGATGCCTTCTTTATTTTCGGGGGATGCTGATTTTAACTTCTTTTCTTCTACAGCGGAGGCACCAAGCACTATACAAGCTTTCACTCCTTCGATTGTCGTTCCTCCGTCTTCCCAAATTACTCCTCCTTCTGCTTCCCAACCGGGATCACAGGCAGAGAAAATCGAAGCTCTTCAAGGCTTGGATGATCCGGCTGCTTCTCAGGAACAGAAGGCGGAGGATTTTGAAGACATCGAGAAGACCCCGGAGCGGTCTCTTGATGACGACACGAAGCTTTCAACATTGCTTGCTACTCCGGGGAGCGAGTCTTCTTCAAAGAGGAAGGGGAAACGTGCTGTAAGGAAGAAGAAGAAGACTTCCACTGAAGATGAAGCAGTAGTTGATCTGGCCGCACCGCTTTCTCCTTCTGCCCCTGCCCGTTCACAACGACTTCAAAAGCTAGTCATTTGGCCGGGAAAGGGCTCCAAAGGTGGTGAGAAGAAGGAATAATCAAGCTGGATTTTCTACTTATTATTTTTGCTCTTTGCATGCATTGACCGGGGATTGTGCGGGTACCGGTTCCCGCTTTTGCTTTTTTGAGATATCTGCACATGTAAAGAATTTTCATAGTACTAAATAAAACAATTATTTTACTTGTACAAACTCTTGTGTATGTGAGAATGATCTATCTTTTATTTTAAGTGTAGAACAAACGATTCTTGTGCAAACTTTTTGTCTGCGTTTGAGAATGCATTTATTCCACATCTGTTTTCCGTGATATTGCAACGAACTTGTGGCATGTTGCTTTTATTAATATAATTGAATTGTATAGTATTGCCCCCATGCCGTAAGTGCATTGCAATATTCCTAGCTTTTTTTTTAAGACTAATGCTCTTACTTCAGAGGACAATTATTCCGCTTTTAAGGGGAGAATTATTCTGCTCTTAATAGAGTATATCCAGTCTTTAGAAGAATTTTTATTTTCTCTTTCTGAAGAACGCTTAAACTTTCGGGGATAATCACTTTTATTTATTAAGAAGTGAATTTCCCTATGAAGTGAAATGAGCTTTTCTGAAAGAATTTTGTAGCATTTTTCAACTTTTTTAGGAGGAACTTTTCGAGATGAACAAGTTAGTCCTTCCTTTGAGAGTTGAACTGTGCTTCTGGACGATGCTTTTTGTTCAAGCATTTTATTTTGGGACATGCCTCCGTAGAGGGCTCCTCTTAAAGAGTTGTGCCTCCGAAGAGGTCTTTTGCCTTTGAAAAGGGCTTGTGCCTCCGAGGAGGGCTTGTGCCTCCGAAGAGGGCTTGCGGTGCCTTGGGAAAGGGCTTTTGCCTCCGAAGAGGTCATGTGCCTCCGAAGAGGGCTTGTGGTGCCTTGGGAAAGGGCTTTTGCCTCAGAAGAGGTCATTTGCCTCCGAAGAGGGCTTGTGCCTCCGAAGAGGGCTTTTGAGTGCCTGGGAGTTACTTTCTCATGGTCGGATGGGTTCGCGGGGCAGGCGTAAGTTGCTTGATTGGATGTTTGTTTGTACAAACGACCGCAATCAATTAACAAGATGCCCCTTCGGTGGTCCCACCGATCTTTTTGGTTGAGGAAAGCACTCCCATTTATTGGTGTGCCTCGTTAGAGGGCTTTGGTTGGTTGGTGTGCCGGGTAGGTTGCGTCTCAGGGGCGAGTGGATCCACGGGACGGACGTAAGCTATCTGATCGGATGCATCACGACCAGTTAGCGAGGGTCCTGTTACTTCCGCTTGGGAAGGCGTCCCTTTAGTGGATCTTCTGGCCTTCCTGTTGAGATGCATACCTCCCATTGTCTGCTCCTTTGTTTGCTTGGCAACTTTCTCTCATCATCTGCCTGTTAGCGCTCTCTTATTATCGTTCCCAAGCACATCTTCTTCTTTTCCTCTTACAAGTAAATTGCTTTATCTGAAGAAGTGGACTTCACTGTTGAATGACTCTACGAGACAAACGCAAGTTATCTAGTTGGATGTCTATTTATAGCGACAATCTCGACTAGTGAACGAAGGTTTGTCACAATGGAGTCGCCAACTTTTTATGTGAGGTTTTCCTTGCTTGGGATTTGAATTTGGACAAAATTTTTGTGGCTTGGTTTTCGTGTAATAGCTTATTTATGGAAGTTGCTTAGCTTTGTGATGAGCAAGCCTTGTTATAATGTCCTGCAATTTTGAATTGATATTTTAGCGATACATTTAAAGTATTTACATATCAAAATAAAACAGGCATCATGAAATAGTAAAGAACACAAGATTTATAGTGGTTCGGCCAAAAATCGGGCCTACGTCCACTTTATAGCTTTCATTCATTTACACTGATTTACAATGTTTCACAATACAACTGATACATTCATCATCATTTTACAATTTTGAGCTGAGCTCTTTTCAAGTAAAGTAAGGACGCAAATGGTTGCTGTTCCAGGCCCTTGGAATCGGATCTCCTTCAACAGTTATGAGTTTGAAAGTGCCATCAAGAAGTTTAGTGCCTATGACATATGGTCCTTCCCAGTTTGGCCCAAACACACCAGTTGCTGTCATGATCCTTTTCAAAACCAAGTCTCCGACTTCAAAGCTGCGTTGGCGAACTTTGGAATTGAAATGCCTGGCTATTCTCTGCTAATGAGCTGAAACTCTGAGCCTAGCTTCCTCTCTTTTCTCATCAAGAAAATCAAGCGCTTCAAGTTGCAGTTTTTCATTTTCGGCCTCATTGAAATGAACTCTTCTATGTGAAGGAACCTCTACTTCTACTGGAATCATTGCCTCAGATCTGTATGCCAGTGAAAATGGAGTGTGCCCAGTCGCAGTTTTGTGAGTAGTTCTGTACGCCCATAGTGCTAATGGAAGCTTATCAACCCAACCACCTTTTGCTTTTTCAAGTTGCTTTTTGATAGTTGACGTGATGATCTTGTTAACTGCTTCCACTTGCCCATTTGCCTGCGGATGAGCCACTGCTGAGAAGCTTTTTCGAATTCTGAACCGTTTGCAAAAATCCTGGAATTCTTCACTTTCAAATTGAGTGCCATTGTCGGTGATTATCTTCTGTGGCACACCATATCTGCAAATGATATTCTTCGTTACAAAATTTATCATCTTTTTAGAAGTGATGGTGGCCAAAGGTTCAGCTTCAGCCCACTTGGTGAAATAATCAACGGCAACAATAGCATATTTAATTCCTGATTTGGCGATCGGTAATGGTCCAATTAGGTCTATCCCCCAAATGGCAAATGGCCATGGACTGACCATTTGTGTGAGTTCAGTGGAGGGTGCTCTTGGGATTTTTGCAAATCGTTGGCATCTGTCACATTTCCTGGAGAAAGTTGCAGCATCTCGATTGATATCCGACCAGAAGTATCCATATCGGAGAATTTTCTTTGCAAGTTTTTGACCACCTGAATGGTTTCCACATTCTCCTCCGTGCACCTCTGTTAAGATTGTCTTGGCTTCTTCCTTAGTTACACATCGGAGTAGTGGGGTTGAAAATCCCCGCCTGTATAATCGGCCATCTTGAATTATATACCTCGATGCCTTTCTTAATAATTTTCGACGTTCCTTAGAACTCTCTGGCAGGGAACCACTGAGTAAGTATTCTTTGATTGGAGTCATCCATGATTCATGCTCTTGAGACGTAGTCATAATCCAATCAACATCCATTTCATCAATGCTTGGAGCTGACAGAACTTCTACAGGAAATAATCCTAGTAATTGAGCTTCTCCGGAACTTGAGTACTTTGCTAAAGAATCCGCCTTCATATTTTCCTCTCGGGGTATGTGGCTTATTGAGTAGTGATCTAAATCATTGAGGAGTTCGGAAGTTTTTGTCAAATATGCAGGCAAATTCCCTCCTTTGGCTTGAAATTCCTTCTTCACCTGGCAGACAATAAGCTGAGAATCACTGAAAATCTGTATCACTTTGATATTCAATTCCTTGGCGATTTTCAATCCGGCAATAAGGGCTTCATATTCTGCTTCATTGTTCGTCGAAGGAAATTCCAGTCTCAATGCATAACATAGTGATCGTCCTTCGGGAGTTTCGAGCACAACTCCTGCCCCAGAACAATAATCGTTTCTCGAGCCATCAACATACAACTTCCACTGTATCGGAATGCAGTCAGTGGTTTCTTCCTTACTGTCACCTTTGTCAGTGGACTCTGCAATGAAATCTGCTAAAGCTTGTCCGTTAATTGCTCTTCGGGGATGGTAAGTGATGTCATATTGGCTGAGTTCTATGTTCCACTTCAAGAGACGACCCGAAGTTTCAGGACGATACAGGACTTGCTTCAAAGGCTGATCAGTCAGGACCTTGATAGGATGAGATTGAAAATAGGGCCTCAACTTTCTGGAAGCGATTAGCAGACAATAAGCAAGTTTTTCTATCTTTGAATAATTCATTTCAGCCCCAGCGAATCGTTTGCTGATGTAGTAAACCGGACGTTGTATTTTCATATCTTCTCGTACGAGTGCTGCACTTAAAGCATGGGATGAAATTGCCAAATAGATGAAGAGGTCTTCACCATCACTAGGCTTGGAGAGGACCGAAGGAGTTCTCATATGATGAATCAGTTGATTGAAAGCATTCTGACATTCAGGAGTCCATTCGAAATTTTTCTTTCCTTTCTTTAGAGCATCAAAGAAGGGAATGCATTTGTCTGTGGCCTTGGAAATGAAGCGACTAAGAGCGGCAACCTTTCCATTGAGACTTTGTAGTTCTTTCTTTGTTCTAGGGGCTTTAACTTCTCTTAGAGCTGTGATTTGAGCAGGATTTGCCTCGATGCCCCTAGCGCTTACGATGAAACCCAGGAATTTTCCAGACTCTACTTCGAATGAACATTTCAATGGATTGAGCTTCATTCCGTACTTCCGAAGAATTGAGAACATTTCTGCCAGGTGATCCATGTGGTCTACTGCTTTCTTTGACTTTACTAACATATCATCAACATAGACTTCCATCGTTTTGCCAATCTGAGGCTTGAACATAGCGTTGACAAGTCTTTGGTATGTTGCCCCAGCATTCTTTAAACCGAATGGCATGACTTTATAACAGTAGAGTCCCACATCTGTAATAAAGCTTGTGTCCTCCTGATCTGGTTCATTCATCATAATCTGATTGTATCCAGAATAGGCATCCATAAAAGATAACAACTCATGTCCAGCCGTCCCATCTACTAGTTGATCGATTCTAGGCAACGGGAAGCAGTCTTTGGGGGCAAGCTTTGTTCAGATCTGAGAAATCAATGCATACTCTCCACTTTCCATTTGCCTTCTTAACCAGTACTGGATTTGAAACCCAATTTGGATAAGTGGATTCTTTGATGAAATTATTCTATAGGAGACGATCTACCTCTTCTTTTAAAGCTGTTGACCTTTCTGGACCTTGAGTTCTTCTTTTCTGTTTTACTGGTGTGAATTTCGGATCGATATTCAGGGTGTGAACAGCAATTGTTGGAGAGATTCCGCACATATCAGCATGACACCAGGCGAACACATCTAGATTGGCTTTTAAGAATGATATCAGTGTGTTTTGAACTGTTATACTTAGCTGTGAACCCACATTGAGTACTTTATTTGGGTCTTTCGGGTCTACGGATACTGGTACCGTTACCTCCACGGGTACCACTCTATTCTCCCCTGTACTGGCTTTCCTGGGATCCATTTCTTTTCTTGCATTGCTGTGTTCACCAGTACAGGGGCCGCTCCGTAGTTGCTACAGGGTCGGTTCCTTGATGCGGAGCGGAGCTGCCGCATCTTTCCCCATTTCTTTTCTCCTGGCCTCTCGGAGTTCTACAAGATAACATTCTCGTCCTGCGTTTTGATCTCCTTTAATAACAGCAATCCCATTATCAGTAGGAAATTTCATTGTTAAGCACCAAGGAGCGAGGACGGCCCTGAAAGCAGCAAGAGTAGGCCGGCCCAAGAAAGCGTTATAGGCGGAGAATCCATCCACAATTACAAAAGTTTGCTTCCGAACCAATTTCTTGTGTCCTTCGCCCATTTCAACAAACAAGTCCACTGTTCCAATCGGCTGTTTCAGCTCTCCTGTAAATCCGGCAATCTTGTGTGAAGAAGCATGTACATCAGTCATCGGAATTTTCATTTGGTCAAATGTCCTTTTAAAGAGGATGTTGCATGAGGCACCACTATCAACTAACACTCTTCTGACAATAGCCGGCCCAATACCGACAGAGACAACCATAGGGTCCTCAGTAGGAGCTTCCACATTAACAGAATCCCTGGCTCTGAACATAATATCATCATGGAAAGTTTTTTGCTGCTTTAGAGGTGAAGCATCTTCCAGGATTAAGACACTTTCTTCGGTTGGTGCATACTTCAAAGCTTTTGCATATCTTTCCATTTCACCCCAACTCCTGCCAGCCGGGTGAGGTCCCCCTGTGATCACATTAATAACAGGTCTTTCCTTTCCAGCAGGCCTCTCTCCTGAATCAGATGAATTAGTTGGAGGTAATTGCCCTTGGCTGGATGAAGATGGGTCCTTTCTATTCCTCTTGACGTATTGCTGCAACTTATTCTCTCTTAGCAATTCTTCAATTAGACTTTTCAAATGGCGGCACTCATTGGTATCATGCCCTGGTTGGTTGTGAAACTTGCAAAATCTTCCGCTTTGAACAGCATTCTTCCCAACTTTCACGGCCGGTGGTTTTGGAAATTCAACAGCATCCTTAGTGGCGATGAAGATATTTTCCGGGGTATCGGTCAGAGGAGTAAAGTCTGATGGTTTAAGGAAGCGGGGCTTTTTGAAGTCTCTTTGCCTTTTCCCACCATTACTTTCCCTTTTCTGATCTGCCGGTTCTTTCTTTCTTTGAGTAGTAACATTATTCTCCGCCACCGTTGTCACAACTTTAGCTGATGCGGAAAGATTCTCTAAGCGTATAAATTCGTCAGCCTTTTTGTAGAATTTCTCAAGCGAATTTGGTTCCTTCATTTTCAGCCATTTTCCAAATTCGCTCGATTTGTCAATAGCACGCATCAGATAGGTCAAGATCATTCGTGGCTCTGCATTATCGACTTCTGCCAGAGCTAAATTGAAGCGGTTCAAGAATGACTTAATAGGCTCTCCCGGATTCTGTTCAAGACTGGACAGTGACATTATATCTTTTGCCTTTGAAGCGTATAGCCTGAATTGCTCTTTGAATTTTCGGGTGAGATCGGAAAACTGATCTACAGATCGGACTGGAAGCTTGGTAAACCAGAGAAGCGCCACTCCTTCTAAATAAACTGGGAAATATCGGCACTTTATCTCGTCGGTCGCCCTTGCGCCGGTCATATGCCAGTCGTATTTATACAAGAACTGATTTGGATCACTTGTCCCCCGATAAGCAGGAATAGTGGGGGGAACAAACTTTCTAGGAAATTCAGCTTTCAGAATCTTCTCGGTAAACGGAGTTCTACTTGGTGCGAATCCCCATTCGCTTTCGTCTTCATCTCTTTGCATGCTCTCTTTCATTATTTGCTTGATCATGCCAGAGAGATATTCCTCATTGTTCAGAGATTTCGCAGAGTAGACTTCAGCCATCTTTTCGGCAGTTTGTCCAGGTAAATGCTCATGAAGAGCTGGTGACGGCCTAGATCCTTCGGCCTGGAGGGGTGCCCCTTCGGCAGCACCTGATCCCCCGTGAGGAATATTTCTTCCCTCGGAATTGGGAGCAGCATTAGCAAAGTTTCCCTCATTATTTACTGGTCTTTGACTCGTACCAAATAGAGCATTCAGCCTTTCCATCATCAGGTTATTCTGAGTTTCAATCTGCTGGTACAGTCCGGATACAGCAGCATCTAACTCCTGTCGCGTAACACCGATGCTCGGAGCTGCCTGATTTGGAGAGAGAGAAGTGGCAGTATTGTCACGGTCATCATCAGTTCTGACAGACTTTCGTTTCCTTCCAGGAGCCATTATGTCTGATAAACTTCTGATTTTGTGGGAAATTCTTTCAGCAAACTTCTGAGAAGCAATGGTGAGTGGTAGCCTGAGTTGGGTTCTCAGTGAAAGCACCAAAATGTTAACGTTAAAATATGAACGATAACACCCGGTGTGTGTAATAAGATCGTGAAAGCACCACCCGTGTGACGGGAATAGAAATTAAGCAGGAAAATAGCAGAAATGCAGTAAATGAACAACAGATTTATAGTGGTTCGGCCCGTAATTGAGCCTACGTCCACTTTATAGTCTCTTATTGCTGATTCGGTTACAATTTGATACAAATCTCTTCAAGAAACAGTACAATTTGATCACAAGAAACAATCTAGACTACTAGCTCAATCTTCGACGGTGAAACTCGATGAGTCCATCTCGGATGTAAGGAACTTCTCTCGAAGCTTGTTGTAGTGTCGTGAATGCTTGAAGGATCCTTGATTACTGAATGAATGAAGAGTTCGACGGAGTAACAGCGCTGTAGAAATGATTTGCCAAAAGTCCCCTTCATGTTGGAAGTGGTGGGGTATTTATAGGAGCTGATTTGGACTCTGGAAAATTTCCTAAGTCCTAAGTCGTCGCCGACTTAGTATAAGTCGCTGCCGACTTATGATAGGTCATAGTCGGTTTATCAGTTCCAATACTTCCCTAGTAGTTCACCTCCTCTTCTGGTTTTACGCTTAAGTCCTAAGTCGCTGAAGACTTAAGGTAAGTCGGTGACGAGGTAAAGGTGTATAAGGTATCTCAGTGTTGTTAGGTCGGAGCAGAGTTAACGTGCAATCTTAAATCGGTAGTTTGTTAACTCGGCAGGCCTTGCTAACTCGCCCTTTGTTAAATTGGTTGGCTTCCTTAAGTCGGTAGTCATATTAGGTCGGCAGCTCCTCTTAGTAGTGGATTACCTTAAGTCGTCTGTTATTAGGTCGTACGCTTCCTTATGTTGTGACTTGTTGAGTCAGTATACTCTTTAACTCGGTAGGCCGCAAGTTCCCATAGGTCGGCAATCTGTTAACTCGGCAGGCCTTGCTAACCCACAATTTGCTAGGTCGGTAGGCTTCTTTAAGTCGTTATGTCGTTAACTTTCTTAAGTCGGCAAGCACTTTAAGTCAGCCAGCACCCTAAGTCGGCATACTTCTTAAGTCGGCAAGCACCTTAAGTCAGCCAGCACCCTAAGTCGGCATACTTCTTAAGTCGGCAAGCACATTAAGTCAGCTCCTGCTAGGTCGTGAGTCGAAAGGGGATTAACAATAATAATTTGTTTAATAAACATGGAAAATAGCCATTTTGGCACTCTCTCAGATTTCAACGAAATCAGTTTCATCGGATCCGTAATATTGACTTGTTGTAAGATTTCAAGTTTCATAGCGATCGGACTTGTCGTTTGATCATACGAGCTCGAAACGCGTAGAAATCAATTTAATGAATTCAATTTAAAATAAGCTGATTTTAAAAGCTAACTTCTGTATACAATGGAATTTGGATTTGAAACAAGTTCCATTGAGTTTAAAAATATCGAAAACATCTATTTTGATATATTGGATGACCCACTTTCGTTTAGGGAATGAAACCGGCTTTTCGGGTTCGAGTAATCTTTTCGACCAATTTAATCTATACCATCCATTCTTATCTGTTCGTGTCCATATAAGTAGATTTTGTTTCTCAAACCCCAGCAGCCTTTCAGTTTGTTCTGTACTTACTCTTATGTTCCTCACCTGCTTCTCTTCTCTAATGTCATAACCTAATTGGAATTCCAAATTTTATCAAAAATCCAAATTACTCAAAAAATTCAAATAAACATTGAAAGGTCTCGACGATACGAATCAGCATCTAGTGTTCGTTTTCTGAAATACTGCTCGAGTCATCGGGAATTTGCGGTAAAAGATGTTAAATCTCAAAACCTTATGCCAATTTGGGGATTTTTGATTCGGGCTTGAATTGGTGAAAGTAAAATATTGGTATTGGAGAGATTGTCGCGTGGAGTTTTATATGCTGGTGGTGGCTCGGTCTAATTTGGCATGTGGTGGCCGGAATTTGGAGATTATGGTTTTGAAACCCTAAAGCCTAGGTGGCGACGACGTCGCTTTGGGGAGGGGGTGACTGTGCTGGTCGGAGGAGACGATGATGGTGAACGCACGGATGGTGTAGGCTCGGTCGATGGTGGTTCCTTGTGGTGGGCATGGCCTACCAAAGTTGGTTGAAGGACGCGAGGTGGGTTCTATAGGTTCGAGCGTGCAATCAAGCGGTGAGGAAGGTATACGAGTCTATTTAATTTATTTATTTAATTTATTTCGTAATATAAATCGTATAACTTCAAATCTTTACATACAAGTTCGGATTCATGTGCGGTTTGTTCTGTTGGGATCATATCAAAATTCAGGACATTATGGAATTGGTTTGGTCGAATTCTGAGACTGTTCAAATTTGGGCCTATATTTGGATTTTTAATCGACGAAAAATCAAAGGTGAGTGTTTTAACCCACTCACGACAACTAAATTGTCGTATGTTAGTTAAATTGAATTTATGATATGATTAGAAGTTGATTGATTGTTGTTTGACATATTTAAATGGTCATTCTAATTAAATCTGACTTTTGTTGAATATAATCACCATTTAGTTTAATATTGAATTTTAAATTGCCTGTTAATACCTGTTAATGATAATCGGTCAAATTTTGTTATTTATTGGTTGATTTGAGTTATGATTGTGATGGATGTTTAATTGTTGATATTTGGATGATTGGATGTATGTTTATTTGTATGTTGTTATCATGCAGCAAGTTTCCTTAGTTACTGTTAGGAAAATCACTAAGTGTTAAAATGATACATACTCGAATGGACTTATAGATTAGGGAAAATCGTTATTGGTTGAAATGATAAACTCGAGCGATTTTATGGATTTTGAATTTTAATTCGGGACTGCGGGTTGAAATGATATATACCCGTAAATTTTAAATTATTGTGGGTTGAAATGATAAATATCTGTATCACTTGACAATAGGGTAGAAAATTATATACGGACACCGGATTGGTTAAATTAAATGATTTTAAATTCAAAAATTTTTGGATCCAATTAAATGACATTTTGAAATAAAATTTGATTTTATATGAACTGAATTATTTTCAAATTTAAGTTTTAAATGTTGAAATTGAAATTGATTTAAATGAATTGTTTAAAGAATTTAGATTGAAATTTTAAAGTGAAATTTTGAAATATAAATGAAATTATCAAAATTGAGTTATTGTAAACGTTGGATATTTAAATTTTGAAATCTATTCAATTTAAAGTGGTTTAAATTTATAGTTCGAACATGGACTTGAAATCAATATAAATTAAAATGGTTTTAATGGGAATTTGAATGGAAAGATTTAATTGAGTTTGTTGATTTGAAATCTGGATATGGTCCAGATTTGTTGAAATGGAAGAAACGGTTGATTTGATATTATTTCCAAATTAATTATTTTAATATAAACTGTTTAAAGATATATTATTTTAAATTCAGATTTATTTAGATTTTCAAATTATTTACTAAATAAACCATTTCAATAACCAAACCATTTTATATTAACCTATTAAAACTATATTTAATCTATTTTTAAACTATTTTAAACTATTTTAATCTATTTAATCTATTTAATCTATTTTAATCTATTTTAAACTATTTTAATCTATTTTAAACTATTTAAACCATTAAACTATTTTAAAGTACTTTCACTCGTTTAAAAACTAATTTAACTATCTATGACTATCTGAACTATTTTTCAAAAATTCCAACTGTGCAAGGCTGAATTGTTTATATTTAATTCTTTGATTTAAAAGCGAATATTTTTAAATGATGTTATAACTTACGTTGGAATTTGAAATGATATTTTCAAATGTAATGCCAAATTTTTAGTAAATATGATGATTTTGAAATAAGGGTTTAACCTATTTTGTGAATATGATTTCGGAAGTGATAATGATTTTGAAAGGGAATATGATTTTGAAGTAATATGATTTTAAGTGACTATGATATTTTGATATCAATTATTAATTGGTTTTGAAAATGTAAAAGAACCATCTAGTTTGAAATAAGCGTTTGGTTGCTAAAGTGACCGGGATCGGATATTATCATACTCTCTGCTAATACTGAAAATCACTTTAACAACTGTGTACGTGGTAGAGATTCCAGAATGAAGTAGGATGGTTTGACATACGATTCTGTATAAGGTATTAACGTAACCCTGACTCCCTTGAGTCAGCTTGAAATGGTTAAAGCATGAGCTATACCGGGCCAAGTGAGGTCGCTCCTCCTATCGGGCACATTTCTTCGATACCATATTATGACTTTGTGATTGATTTGGTAGCCACCCCTCGATTTGATTATGGGAGTGTCTTCCGACATGGGCGATAGTAGATGCTATGCGTTACCACCAGTCCGAGAGAGCAAATGGTAGAATCCTACCCTAGCATTGCCTCGTGTGCCTTGTCACATGCCTTATCGCATCCATTACGAGTTTGGTTTATACCGCACCTATGGAGTGCTCACTGAGTAAACCACCGGTTTGGTGGAGCTTATAGAATCTGTATAGACTACGGTAATATATAAAAATATGTTAAGGGGAATATGGGTAATGCCACAACGCTATTTTAATACTTTACTTTCCTGATAGACGTATTATAATAGCGTATATTGCTACATAGTAAATAGTTTAAGGATCCTTAAGAGATGATATTCCCGATTATCTCTTAAGTTATTGCATCCACGTTAGACACTGGATGGAGAGGAAAACCCCCGTAAACATCTCTGAAGCCGTTGCACTCATATTTATTTATTGTTGATTTAAATTTCATAAGATCCTTTTGTTTTGACTTGATTATTTTGTCTTTTCATTTTGCTCGGGTCAGTCTGAGCTTTTCAGTGTATTGAAGACTATTTTCTAGAGGACGAAGATGGAGATTCAGTATATTATTACTATTTATTTTATTTATTCCACTACATCATGTTGTTCCGCTGAATTATTTATTTATTCTTACTGTATGTATAACTCTGATTATATTGTAAAGTGTAATCAAATGTATTTATAAAACAGCTTCATGAACTATTTATTTGATTATTATATTTTGTCATTCCGCTTTGAGATTCTATGTTTGTTTTCTTTCTTTTCTCTTCTTTTTCTTATTTACCCCATAACAATCCTCCCTTTTGAATGGTTTGAGTCCGACATGTGTGTTTTATTGTCGATTTAAACCGTCCAAAAAGGTGGGTCGTTACATTTGGTATCAGAGGTGGTTTAGCGATAACCTTAGCTTTGTGGGGTTTGACCCATTAGAAATAGGGTAGTAATATCCTAGAATGAGTTGTTTGAGAGTATATATGAGAGAGCATATTTTTTAGTGTTATTAAAATATTTTATATTTGGTTAATTTGTTTTGTTTAGTATTTATAAATTCTGGTCGGTAGTTAGGACGCTATGGCATCGATAGGGATTTCTAAACACTTGATACGGCAGATCGACACAATATTATTTTGAAATGTAGGTAAATGAAATAATTTTACCTAGTATTATATTTTGTATATAAAAGAATAAATTTTATAAATGATATAGTTGTATGTGATATTTATTTGTTAAGAATTGAAATTTTATAAATATTAATTAGAAAATAGAATTTACAAGTAAAGTAAATAAGATCCGAAATTTGAGGACTTAAGTTCCAGGGTTTTGAAATTGGTTTTCAAAAGATTTTGGAATATAATATTTGTATTATTTGGAAGTGTTTTTGGACATAAATATTCTCAAAATGATTTGAAAGAAATGTTTCAAAGGAATTTTAAAAGGAAATAAGTTCTGTACTCCCTTCTTTTGTCGTTGGAAAATTGTTTCAGTGATCAGTGCACGCATCATCGATGTTCTTTTTCGAGTTTCAAACTGGGAAGACCTCTGTAGTAGTTTTGCTACACATTTTTTTTGATAAACAAATCTTAATTTTAAATTTCTAAATATAATTTGGATATATATAAAGGCTATGAGTATATATATATATATATATATTATTTTAAATGATTTAAAATGAACCCAGCATTTAGTTCTTAAGTTTATATAAATTAGGGATTTCAATTTTTATAATGAATGAAATCTTGACTATTTTAATAGTTGGGAACTTCTAAAATGAAAAATAAGAATTAGATACTAAGTGATTAATGGAAATATATAAGAAACTTAAAATTTGTAACTTATAAATATGAAAATTTGGAAGATGTAATTATTGAACATTTTGTTAACTAAATAAATAAGATAAACTTGTGTAACATTCAATTACATTCTAAAAGACATATATAACTTACCAAAAATGTTTAAAATTTTGTAATGTTGAATAAGAATATGTAATGGGATATTATACAAGTAAAACTGAAGTAATAAAAGTGTTCAAATGGAATTATTTCTATAAATAAGAATTTTGATGCTACTAAATGTTATAAACTTAGTTAATAATTTGAAATGCTACTAATTAAATTTAATAGAAAAGTGAATACCGCAAGTATATGATTATAAACTTAAGTTAATGTTGAAGCCATTTATAATAAAGGTGAATAGTAAAAGTGAATACTGTATTAAGTAAATGATTATAACTTCAGAAAATGTTGAAATGATTTAGAAATAGATTTAATATTAAATAATACAATATATGAAGGAAATAAATTTAAAAAAAGGAAGAAAAAGAGATGAAATTATGAGTATGAGTTGATTCACAAATGAATATTGATGTTAAAAAGGAAATCAAAGTAAATAATAATTGTGAATCAAATTTGTAAAGAAACTTATATAATATTTTAAGAAGTGATTTATGGATGATATAAATAATTGAATGGAAATAACAAATGAAAGTAAATGAATGTAAATTAATGGAAAGATGACATTGTATGAACTAATGAAATAAATGAATAGCATGTGATGTGAAAGGAAACTAATAGAATAAATCATTGTTGTTTGGCTTATGGGATGTTTGGGAAGTGATACTTTAAATTGTTTAGGATGTATGAATAATCTATTAAGTTATTATCTAAGGTTGTTGAGCATAAGGTATATTTAGTAGTTATTTATCACCTTGGTATAATGATAGGTGTCTGAACCCGAACAAACCGTGAGTTTTGTTGCTATTGATTGTCTAATAGATTCTTTTGTGCATATGGTGGTTGTGCTATTTTGTTTGCATATGTATTGTGTTCATTTGCTTTTGTTGCTAATTAAAAAAAATATTTCTCTTGTACACAATTCTCACTATTTTGGATTATATAAGTGAAATACAGGTTTATGGAAGCAATAGCTACTGATTTTGGTTTCATAAATAAAGTTTGTTTGCCCGACAAATAGGTACGTTTTCGGATTACTGTTTTGTAGCGATATTATATTTTTTCCCCCTGGTTTGGGATATATTATTTTTGAAATATGATATATATATATATGGTTATTATTGATATTACTATTTTTCGGACCTCTCTGTACAAAGGAGATCGTGCCAAAAATTTCCATGAATTTAAGACTTAGAATTTTTTTTGTGAATGTGAAATTATTTTCAGCTTTTATTAAACTTGGATATGAAAGATTCAATTGTTTATAAATTTATTTACTTTATATAAAATATTAATATGTAAGTTTAAAGTGTTTATAGATTGATTATTTGAATAAAATATATTAGTTTATTAATTCATCCTTTTCCCTTTTCGAGGACGAAAAGTTTTGAGTGGAGGAGAGTGTAACAACCAGTAATTTTCGATAATTAAAATTATTAAATTTAATAAGGTTTTGAAATTTAGTATTGTAAGAAATTAAAAATTTATGATTTATTAATGAGAAAAATAACTAGAATATGATTTGATATCATTGTTGAATGTTATTGACAATTATATTAATGCAATTACAATTGATTGAAATATTTTAAAGTTAAGTTGGTTATAATCGTAAATAGGGAATAAATTCAATGTTGTAGTAATTGGTGGGACTGTATGTAATAATTGGAATTGAATATGAAATCAATGATGTGTAAGTAGTTATAACATTTGTTTGTAAAAAGTATACTTATAAATGTGATTAAATTACGTAAGGTAATAATTGCTTATTTATCATCTTATTATTTAATCTGTTGAATTAATTTGGAAGTCAATGTGAATTTAATCTAATTAAATATTGTGTTAATATGGTAAAAGACGATAAGTGCAAAAATATGAATGTAATAAGGTATAAACTTATGTTAGTTATATTCATAAATTAATAATTGATTGAATAATAAGATGAGATCAGAATAAATGAATTTATTGGAATTTAAATTATAATTAATGAATTTATTGCAATTGAAATTGGACGCTGGAATTAGTGCAATATCTAAATATTGAATTGGGCTTGGAAAATTTGTTAAAAGATCATAAATTTCTAGGTAATCAAAAATGATAAAAATTGTTACCTTTTAAATTTTAAAAAGTGATCAAACCAATTTAATAATTATTTATTTAATTAACGTGGAAAATAGCCATTTTAGCACTGTCTTTGATTTCAATGAAACCAGTTTCATCGGATCCGTAACAGTGAATTATTGTAGGATTTCAAGATTCATAGCGATCGGACTTGTCGTTTGATCGTACGAGCTCAAAACGCGTAGAAATAAATTTTATGAATTTAATTTAAAATAATCTGACCTTAAAAGCTAGCTTCTGTACATAATGGAATTTGAATTTTAAACCAGTTCCATTGAGTTTAAAAATATTGAAAACATCTATTTTGATTATTGGATGACCCACTTTCGTTTCGGGAATGAAATGGGCTTTTCGGGTTCGAGTAATCGTTTCGACCAATTTAATCTATACCATCCATTCTTATCTGTTCATGTCCATAGAAGTAGATTTTGTTTCTCTTCGTGTTGCACTCTGTCTTTGGCATGCGATGTGGGACTTTGGATTCGATCGAGTGTACATGATTTGATATGGGTTAGGTTTTGGGAGATCTTATCCTATGTTACCACTATGGTATAGTTTAGATTTAGTGAGATCTTATCCTATATTTCCATTATGGCATTATATTTTGTTTATTTGACTTGTTGGGTGAAGGTGACGTAGGTTAAGGCACTGTTTTTAAGCAAAAGTGTTGTTTTATTGGTTTATTAGTATGATACACTTATATGATGTGTTTCACTCACCAGATGCATGTCTGATCTCCACTATCATTTTCTTCTTTTAGTTATACTATGATAGGTCAATAGAGAGGACAAGTGATGACTTGGAGGCATGACGGTGCGATGGTGACGTGCATTTATCTGTCTATTAGCTATCTATTACATTTATTTCATTTATTCTCTGACATTATAATAATTCTTTTATCAATATAGAGAGATGTTGTGGTTGGAATTTAATTTACTCTATATTGCTATATTTGTCTAGCATTGTATTGCAGTCTACTTTTATATTTTGTTCCTTTCCCTATGTATTTTGAAAAGTGTAGAATATTTTAGTTAGCTCTACGACATATTTTTACATTTTACCTTAAAAACGATTTGTGGTTTGGGAGATTCACTATGCCAGTTCCACTTTTAAAATAGGTTGGGACGTTGTAGATAGAGGGTTGTTAAATTTGGTATCAGAGCTTGGATTAGGCGATTTCTACTAAATAGGGCGTATAAGGGAACGTATTTGTAATTTTTATTATATATATATATGTATGTATTATGCCACACCCCATATATTTAGACTTGTAGAGTTAGTTTTTGGCTTATCCCTTGTAGAAGTAAACAACTACGGGTTAAATAAATGTTAATATTTAATAGGTTTTGGGATGGAAGATAAGTCCATCGCATTTGTTTTAATTTACTCCATGGAATATTGTTAAAAGAAGGTTTATATGCCAAGTAGCGTGGAGTAAATTGTGGGACTAGGATGAATATGAGGAAGAGCATAAGTTCATAGAATATAACATAATGATTATATGGTGTAATGAGGGTACTTAACAATTGTATTAGATTGTAGTTGGGTTTGTGTAAGTTTGATCTACTCCAATTAAAGTATTTAAATTAATTAAAATGTTTTCCCCAGAAAAAGTTAGAAATAATTACATTTGAGATTTTCAAAAAAAATAGAGAAGTTGAATTATTTAACATTTTGAAATAATAACCCCTAAAGTTTTAAACATGAGAAAATTTAATAAGACCAATTTCCCCTACATATTTTAAAGCTTTTCTTTTTTTAGAAAATTTGTGTAAGTTGTATCGTTGCCTTAATATTTTGTTATATACGTTTGCTTTGATATAGAAACACTTTTAAAGTAAATTAACTAAAAAAGACATATCTTTTTGAATTTATTTATTTTTTAAATAATTTGTCACATTTTGAAAAAAAATTAATATTACACTGGATTTCTAATTTTGTGAAAAAAATATAATTTATAAAGATAAAGTTTAAATGGAGAGTGTTCTATATGTTTGTTTTTCCAAGTTAAATTTGAACCATCTTGAAAAGAATATGAATTGAAGAAAATACATTATTTTAAAACTTATGGAATTTTTCAATTGTAATATATATGTATTTTTGAATGGAAATTAAAGAATTTTTTATATAAATTCTTGAAAACATGCATTAGTTAAAGTTTTAAAATTTTGAAAATTATTTTCGTATCCAATATGAGTATAGTTAGTAGAAATAAAAATGGTGAACTTCAAAGGTATATTTTATATACGTATATGATGTGTTAGTCAAAAAGTGTTGAAAATTGACTACTTATGAAATAAAACGAACTTAAAAATATAATTTTGCATAGATATTAATGATTATTGAAATTGACTAGTTGTTGAACAAAATGATTTATGCTTATGTATACATGATAAGATGGTTTTAAATTATATGAAATAACATTTTAAAATTGAAGTATGATTATTTTTGGAAATAACCAATTTAATTCAAATCTAATTACATTATGAGAAATTAATATCAAATTGGCAAAGTTATAAAGGATTGAATTTTGGAGGTAACGTCTTTTTGAGAATGAATATTTAAAGAATTATAAGAAAGAAATTAACTTTGTAAATTAAAAGTATAATAATTGTTTATTCGAGAACATATGTGTTAACGATAAAAATCGTTAACACCCCAAATGAATGTGCAATATAGCTTATTTGTGGAAGTCCACAAATGCCCTTAAGGTTTGTAATAAATTACGAAACCGTTTGAATTAAAATTCAAAGGTGTAAAAGAACAAAGTAAATAAAATTCAAATAAGCTCAAGCCATCGACTTTATTCATATATTAATTCGATTACAAGAGGAGACATATGAGAGAGAGAGTGAAATTCAAGCCCCTTTTTATGAGGACGTACATCAATATTTATAGAGTTAGGATGAGGATAAGCTCGCTCCAGCCTGTGATGTGGGACTAATAGCTCCGTAGAAGTTGTGAAGGAATATGAAGGCTTTGGAAGCTTTGTGAAGGAAAATGAACCAATTCCTCTTGAATTAACTGCTATAAACAACTTCATTCCTTCTATCTTTGCATGATCTTCACCATCTTCGATTATGGGCATTATATAAAGAAGATAATCATGAAATATGGTCTTGATTGATAGCTTTTGACGTGTAACCTTGTAATCATGTCGTAAAAGGGCAATGTTGATGTTGAAAAAGTGTAATGTCATTACATTATAGCTTCAATGGAGCATAACATTGATTTTTAACCTACTTTCTTTGGAAATGTTATATTCTATGTTTTTGTTGATGTTGATGCTTTCATAACAATTAATGCCTTCATGAATGTTGAAGGTATTCGACATAAACAGCGTTTTGTAGTGATTTCGACGATGAACTGAATATTATGGCAAGCTCGATTGTTGAATGCTGGTGGTAGGGAGCTCTTCAACCCTTTCGAGGGGCTTGTTCTAGTGGAATCTACCCTTGGTGAAGATTGATGTTTGCGGAGGGTTGACATGCGACGTGTCATCTCATGTGAAAGGAATGACTTTGGGTTATTGAATCAACTATTGCGGATGCTTTCCTTCTAACCTATGCGGAAGCCCTTCTTTAATTCTGCCGAAGGCCTTTCTTCAATGTATGCGGAAGCACTTACATTGATGTTCGTGGAAGCTACTTCGATTCTTTCGGATACTACTTCAATGCCTACGAAAGCTACTTCAATACTTTCGGAAGTTACTTTAATGCTTGCAAACTCTTACAATGCTTGCAAAACCCCTTTCGACCCTGACGAAAGCACCTTCATCAATGGTTACGGAAGGCACTGTCAATGTTTGAGTCGGTCCAACTCAGTACTTACGGCAGCCCTTACAACAATAAATGCGAGAACGTTCCTAAGTCAACAAGTGTGGAAGCACCAACAATCAACCGATGCGGAAGCCACAATCAATGGATGCGGCATGCGGAAGGAGCAATTCCATCGATGCTTGAGGAAGCGCCATGTTAAAACTTGAAAATCTTACATTCGATGCCTTCGGAAGCCTTTTTTCAACACTTATGGAACCCTTCTTTTGGTGCCTTCGAAAGCCTTCTTCTTTCATACCTTTATTCCTAAGTGAATTTTATGGTTAAGATTTAGTTCCTCCCCCTCCTTGTATGAAAGAGGCTTTTAGGACAAAAATTCAAGAATTCTCTTTTGCATTGTTTTTTCCTTAATGATTTTCCTTATCAATATTATTCTCCTACAAAGTACAAAGCAAATAAAATTTCTTATCATTAATTTGAAATCTATGTAAAAATACGTTCAATAGTTTGTCCATATTATTGGAGATAGTATTAGAATTCCTGATGATAGAATTGGAGAAGTCTAAATCGAGGAATAATGAAAATTAATAGTTCTTCATCCGAAGATAATAAATGGTGAGAAATCCACAGCTGGGAATGATTAAATATTGGAAATTCTTATCCGACAATAATATAAGTCCTGAAATACAACTTTGGTAATGATGAGAGAAGATCAAAAATTTGACTCTGGTTATATTAACGGAAGACCAGAAATCTAATTATGGAATTAATAATAGAGGGTCGAAAATCCAAATCATGCATTAATAATAGAACTTTAGAAATCTTGTTCTGGAAATAACTAATAGAAGACCAAGAACAATCATCTGGAAATAATAAAAGCCCGGAAATCATCATCTAGTAATAAGTCATAGAAGACCAGGAATCCTTATTTGGGAACAAATAATAGGAGTCCAGAAACTAAAAGTAAAAGATTTGAAACCCAGATTCCGGTATTAATAAGTGAAGTACAGAAATCATCCTCTGGAAATTAGCCAAAGGCCATAAATTCATATCTAATAATGAATGTAATCCAGGAATTATCCTCTGGAAATAAGATTAGAAATATGTTTCTGGTAATAAGAAGGAAAGTTTAGAAATCATTATTCGAATAATGGAAGTTCATAAATTCTCATATGTGTGTTTTGTTCTGCACCACCCTTTGCACTTTTATTGTTCGAACCTTTTGCTTTGTGTTACCTTTTTGGTTCGAGGTATCTGATACTTTTGATATGCACCATCCTTTAGGCTTCGTATATTGTTAATTCATTGTGTGCTACCCCTCGGGCTTGGATGTCTTAGTCCATTTTTGTCTGATGCGCTTGGTTAGCTTATCCACAAGCAAGACTCAAGGACTTACCCGGCCTCCCGCTAGGAGGCACTCTAGTTGCTTTATAGGTGGGAATGAAGGCTTCTCTAGTGCCTTGATCAGGTCATGGCATGGCGGGATCAAGGGCTTACTCCATCCTCCCTCTTGGAGGTGTTCCAGCTAGGCCTTATAGGCGGGACTGAAGGCTGGTCACTGCAGGGATCTGGCCATAGTATGGCACGTTCAAGGGCTTACTCCATCTTCACTCCAGGATGTGCCTTGACCAAGCCATGTAGGCACAATCAATGGCTTGTAGATGCTTTAGCTTGGCCATTTCTGTCATGGCTAAAGGCTTATTCTGACATCCCTTTAAGAAGCGCTTTGACCTTGCTATCTCGACATGCACAAAGACTTATGACCATTTAAGTTAATTCCCAATTTTAAGGAGAATCTTACTCCCAACTGTTAACAAGATTTCTTGTCAATACCCCGAAGTAATGCTGAGAAAGATAGATAATCTTTTACACGGATAATGAGCACGATTCTCTTAGCAATTGCCTTTCAATTTAGCTTTATTTGTTGATATTTTTTTAATTAGTCTTTTCTATGACGTCGAAAGGTATGGTCTCTGGGTTGAGTAACCTTTTGATCATGTTGATCTAGTGTGAGATCTCCTTCGAAAGGCCTTCCTTTTGATTAGATTGAAATTCCTTGACTTAAGTCCTTTAAAGGTAGGTTTTAACCTTGTCGAAGTTTATGGGTACGACTTCCATTGGATTAAATCGGTAAGTCCAGGTTTTGGTATTTTGAGAACAGGTTTCGACCTTGTCGAAAGCTTCAGATCGCGGAGTTGATGACTTCAAAAGGGTTCGGAAGGTGTTAGGACCAGAAGAGTTGTCGACAATGTCGATCGGTCCCATTCGATGGGATTAAACCTTAAATATAAAGCTTTATCCAACAAAAGCTTTAGTAAATAGTAAAGAGATCAATAATACTCAAGACTTCCCTTTTTCCATCCAAAGAAATTCTATTTCATTAAATTCCCAAATGATCCCATAATTAGGGTTACAATGCTTTGTTAAAGAAAATACAAGTTTGAAATGAGAGATACCGGATCCCAAAAACGTGACACCTTGGGTCTTATTTATATATGCAAGCGGCCCCCCTTTCGCACCCTTGCTTTCGACCGAGTCGAAAGGTCCCCCTTTTATATGATGTTATGAACCTTTTGACCTTGTCGAAAGGTTTTCCCTATACATGCTATTTGAACCTTTCGACCTTTTCGAAAGCTTTTCCTTTCATATGCTGTCTGAACCTTTCGACCTTGTCGGAAGCCATGCCTCCTTTTGACGTTGTCGAAAGGTGTCCTTTCATATGCTCTTTGAACTTTTCGACATTGTCGAAAGCCATGCCTCCTTTCTTCGAGATTTACAAAAATTGTACTTGGAATATCCTCGCCTTCGTTTTGACTTCCTCGGCGATGAGAAGGAAACATTCCTTAAAGTGATCAGGGCATTTCACAATAAATTAATTTGCGGTCGCGATAGTCCCCCGGTTGGGAAATGGGCCTATAGTCAATGCCCGTCGATCATAACCCCAGAAGGAGTTACTATGCCATTTGATTCGACGGCTATGCTTTCATCTAACTCTCTAGATAAAGTTACGAAAGTAGTTTCTAAACTTTACATGTAATCCAATTGCATGTTGTATCTTTTAACTTTGTTGCCGTTTTAGTTGTTATTTGTTACTATAATAATAAAGATATCTTTTATCCCTATCTTGATTTTTATTCCATTTCTTTTGTTTAAATAGGAGCTACAGCTATCTACAACTCATTTTTCTCATAATTTATTGTCACGCGTTGATGCTATCAGAGAGAGACTGTTGACAGCGAGTGGAGGGATCGTAGTCAATGACGAAGTCTTACTAGAGCGTTTTGGTGGCAACACTCAAGCCGTGAAATAGTACAAGAGATACATTCTTCAAAAGACTATCACCAACAACAACAAAGATCATATTGCCTACCTCGATGCGGAAATTAAAAGTAAAGATGAGACGGTTACTGCTCTTAAGCGACAAATAAAGA
Organism: Allium fistulosum; assembly: GCA_030737815.1. Taxonomy (NCBI): domain Eukaryota; kingdom Viridiplantae; phylum Streptophyta; class Magnoliopsida; order Asparagales; family Amaryllidaceae; genus Allium; species Allium fistulosum. The sequence continues at coordinate 726,222,077 of CM060905.1, read as the reverse complement.
CTAATCCCTCAATTGACTTTGATCAAAAGATGTCTGAACTTATTAAGCAAATAAGTAACTTGGAGTTGAAATTAAAAGATAGGCAGGCATAGTGTGCCTCTTTGGAATTTATCATGGGCAACAAGACTTCAGATATTGATCTTCCGGTCCCTCGTGCTGCTCCTCCAGCTACTAAACTCCCTCGAGCAACATAGTTTGTGACGACCGCCCATGACCCCTGCACCGAACCTAGAGATAGTGCGCTGTAAAGTGTGCCAGGCGACCATGGACGATTGCCAGGGTAAATTTAAACAGCAGAATCTATCGTATTACTCACAGCGCATGGACAAAATACAATAGAATATATACATAGTGAAACTTCACAGAATAGAATCTCATCAATAAAACTTCATAATAGTCGAATCAAACATCAGAATAGTCAATACATCAAGCCTCACTACATAACACTCAGAGAATATACAAACAGCGGAACACCCAGTACATATAGTAAGAAGATAATATGCAAGCCTCTAGCTCGTCTTCGACATCAGCATCGTGGAAAGCAAGAACAGCACTGGTCACCTGCTACCTAGTCTGCCCGTCCCAAAATGGACGAACAACCCAAGGCAATAAGAGTTAAAACATAAAGCCTTGAGTCAGACAACAGTCTTAGTGAGCGGTAAATTAACTAACAACATATCAAAAGAGCATAAAGGAAAAGGAATAGGAATACAACCCTCCCACTCCACCTCTTTCTACAGTGATAGCCCCCAGACACACACGAAGCAGAAGCAAACATAGCAAAGCATACAATGTAAAGTAAAGCAGTTATCACTCGAGTCAAGGGCGATGTTTTCCAAGTACAAACCCCCAAGGCCTAAACCAAGATCAGATAAGCACCCAGAAAATACCGCTCTTGAGACCGAATGATGATACAACCAAACATCCATGACTCTGGCTATCACTGTTATCATTGCTTCGATATCATCGTTAATTGAATGACCGGCTCATTCTTTCATCCGTCCGTCAAGGGCTAATGGAAACCCCGGTTCTAGACATAACTCTGCACGTCATCGTGACCCGTGCCTAGGACTATCGAATCTGCCCAGAGTACTCGACTACCAATCAGTAGCCTTCAGGGACTATCGAATCTGCCCAACGTACTCTTGCTTTGAGCATGCTAGAACCTTCAACAACGATGAGATCTCAGCCTTCTAGTCATCCTCCTCGACTACTATTTCCATACTAGCTCAAGCGCCTCTCAAGCAAACCATTATCCTCAAACTCGAACCATTTCACCGAGTTATCAATCTGCTTGAAATGATCCCGTCTGGATTAGACCAAGGCTATCTCATATCATACTTCGCCTCATCATCATCATAGCAAAGCTTCATCTCAACATCATCATCAAATCTATCCATATGAGCTTCATCATCCGCTACATATGCCACAAGCAGCTTTTCCAATTCAAGAGCCTTTCCCTTAGCTTTTGAATCATCTTCGACCATCTTGTCTAAATCAAATCATCAATCATCTAATTCATAGCAATCAATCAAATCAAACATTAATCCAAGTAAACAAGCATTCAAATATGATCTAAATAGACAATTATAACAATAATGGCAATTTCGTAATTAAAGAGTCAAAAGTCTAACAAGCATGAAAACATGAGCAGTATCTCTATAATCTTGATGAATGAACTTGCATAGGTTAACATGTAGTAAAATGGTTGTCAAATCATCATGAACAATGGATCTATATGGATCTATACTTAGGATTAAGAAAATGCATGGAAACCACTACTTTAACACAAAATCAAGCCAACGATCCGATATACTCCTTTGGATCCGTGTGAGAGATAACCACTACTCACCAAATCACCTAAACACCTTAAAAGAAACCCGGTTCAGATTTGGACAGCGAAGGATCAAACTTGATCTATCATAAATCTGCTTCAAACGATGAAATCTCTCTTCGAAGGATGAAGATCTTCAATCTAAGCTATTGGATCTTCGATTTGATCTTCGATTTGGATGGAAGGAATCACTAGATTAGAGTGGAGAAAAGAAGTGAAGAAGTGTAGAAGTCGAGCTCTCAAAATGTCAGCACTTCGTCACTTCAAAATCCGGATCCCAAAAATGAAGAAAAACCCTCCTATTTATAGGTTGAATTCTCCTTAGGTCGTTCGCTCGGAGTTAGGTCGTCCACGACCTAAGAACCCTTACAACCTAAAATCCCACGACCTAAAACCTTCGACCTAACAGCCCCAAGCCTCTACGACCTAACGACTTAACATATGCGCACTCATACGACCTAACCAGATGCGCTTCTACGACCTAACGACTTAGCGCATCAGCGCACCCAAGCGACCTACGACCTAACCCAGGTGCGCTTCCTCGCGACCTAACGAATGCGCATTCATGCGACCTAACAGATCCAACGACCTACGCGCATCCACGACCTACGACCTACGCGCATCCACGACCTAACACTCACACGCGACCTAACCAACTTAGCCAGGATACGACCTAACTCCTTAGGTCGTCTAACTCCTATAGGTCGCTAACTCCTATAGGTCGCTAACTACCAGCTCTCCTAGGTCGCTGCAAACCCTTAAGTCGCTCAAACCTTAGGTCGCCAACTCTTATAGGTTGCTAACTCTCTTAGGTCGCTCCAATCTCCTAGGTCGCTCACTCGACCTAACCTCTATACGACCTAACTATTACACGACCTAACTTCTTAGGTCGTTCCAATCCTTAGGTCGCTCCACTTCACTAAGTCGTCTACCCCTTAACTCGCCAACTTCCTTAGGTCGCTCCAAACTCTCATACGACCTAAGACTTAGACTCTGGACGACTTATCAACAATGCGACCAAATGTCAACTGTTTTACGATGTTTCGATCCGTAAAAATACGGGTCGTTACATTCTTCCCCCCTTAGGAATTTTGCCCCCGAAATTCCAAACAAACAGAGCAATCAAAGACTATTCTGCATGCCTACCATCCATAGCAATCAACAAACCATGCATCCAATTCTAGCTTAGCATGCAGAATTCTAAAACTTAGAACAAGTTACAATGTCGTTAGATGACACGACACCTTAGGGCCATACCTTGAAGAGTTCAGGATGAGCTGCTTTCATCCTCTCTTCCACCTCCCATGTACAGTCGTTATCATCATCACTCCACTGTATCTTGAGCAACTTAACTACCTTCCTCCTAAGCTGTTTCGTGTCGGTTTCCACAACACGAAGCGGCTTACGAGGTCTCTTATCGACTGGATCAACTTCGAAATCTTCACAGCTATCAGCAGAAACCACTGTATTCGAGTCGTGCACATACTTCCGTAGATATGATACATGAAAAACACTGTGCACACCTGACATCTTCTCTGTTAACTCCAATCGGTAGGCGAGCTTTCCAATTCGCTCGATGATCGGAATGGTCCAACAAATCTTGGAGTCAATTTTCCTTTCTTCCCGAATCGAATAACATTCTTTAGTGGAGAAATCTTCACAAAAACCATATCACCTACGTCGAACTCCAAATCCTTTCGACGCTTATCAGCATAACTTTTCTGATGGTCTTGGGCTGCCTTCATTCGTCGCCGAATGATCTCTATACAATCCGAAGTCTGTCGAATCATCTCTGGCCCAAGCATCAGCTTTTCTCCGGTCTCTAACCAACATGTCGGAGAGTTACACGGTCTTCCATACAATGCTTCATACGGTGCCATACCAATGCTGGACTGGTAACTGTTATTATACGAAAATTCCACCAAATGAAGGTGATCTTCCCATGATCCTCCGAAATCCAAAACACAAGCTCTGAGGAGATCTTCCAAAACTCGGTTGACTCTCTCGGTCTGAGCATCTGTTTAAAGGTGATAAGCTGTACTCAAACACAACTCGGTTCCCAAAACTTCCTGGAAGCTCTTCCAAAATCCACTAGTGAACAATGGATCTCGATCACTCACTATACTCTTCGGAATACCATGGAATCGAACTATCCACTTAACATATAACTCAGCCAACTTTGATGCAGTCCTAGTCGATCGAACAGGAATGAATCTTGCACTCTTAGTCAAACGATCTACAATGACCCAAATCCCTTCATTTCCCGTTCTTGTTCTAGGTAATCCATCAATAAAATCCATCGATATTTGCTCCCACTTCCATGTAGGAACTCTTCATATCCCGATACATCTTGTTTCCACCTGGATGAATTGTCAGCTTCGAGTGATGACTTTCCCTCAGAACTTCATTCCTCAATTCATCGATATCGGGAACAACTAGTCGTCCTTGCTTCCGAAGCCAACCCTCTCGATCGACCTCGAATCCTTTATCCGTTTCTAGGTCCAATCCAGATTCCAAATCATGGATAACCTTGACAAGCTTATCATCTTGCTTTTGACTCTCGCCAATCCTTTCCACAAGAGTCGGTCTTATCGATAAGTTTGCCAACATCTCAGGTTCCAATTCACATTTAGGCCGAAGTCAAATCCAGCTAAATACTCGAGATTCTTCCATTCTGAAAACATGGCTCCCAATCCTGCATGTCTTCGACTTAACGCATCTGCCACTGCGTTACCTTTTCTCGGAGTATAAGCTATACCAAAATCATATGATGACAAAAACTCTAGCCATCGCTGCTGCCGAAGATTCAAATCCTTTTGGGAGAAAAGATACTTCAACGACTTATGATCCGTAAACAACTCGAATCGAACTCCCAAAAGATAATGTCTCCACATCTTCAGAGCAAAAACAATCGCCGCTAATTCCAAATCATGAGTCGGATAATTCCTTTCATGCGGCTTCAGTTGTCGACTTGCATACGCAACAACTTTATCTCTCTGCATCAGTACTGCTCCAAGTCCAGTACCACATGCGTCGGTGTAAACTACCATCTCATCATTCCCACTTGGAATAGTCAAAACAGGAGCACTCGTCAGTCGCTCTTTCAGGATTCTGAAAGCTTGCTCACACTTATCATCCCATCTGAACACTTGGTTCTTTTTCGTCAATCCTGTTAACGGTGCAGCTACCTTGGAGAAGTCTTTGATAAACCGACGATAATATCCTGCTAATCCAAGAAAACTTCTCACATCAGATGCATTCTTAGGTCTACCCCAATCCTGGATTGCTGCCACCTTAGCGTGGTCAACCGCTATTCCATTTCCAAAGATAACATGGCCTAAGAACCTCACTTCACTCTTCCAGAAGTGACACTTCGAAAACTTAGCCTTTAGCTGATGTTTCCGCAAGATTTCCAAAACAATACGCAAGTGCGTCTTGTGCTCTTCTTCAGTTCTGGAATAAATCAGAATATCATCCATGAATACTAGCACGAACTTGCTCAACTGATCTCTGAACACTCTATTCATAAGATCCACAAAATATGATGGCGCATTAGTCAATCCAAACGACATTACCACCCACTCAAAGAAACCGGATGGTGTCCTAAAAGCAGTCTTCGGCACACTATCCTTAGCCACTCTTAACTGGTGAAATCCCGTTGCCAAATCCATCTGAGAAAACACCTTAGCTTCGTGAAGCTGATCAAACAAGTCATATATTCTCGGCAATGGATATTTCTTCTTCTTAGTCGCCTTATTCAGCTCACGATAATCCACACACAACCTCAACGATCCATCCGCTTTGGTTGCAAACACAACTGGTGCACCCCATTCGGACACACTACGCCGAATGAATCCTTTCTGTAAAAGGTCATCAACCTGCACCTTCAACTCCTGCTGTTCCCTGGGCGCCATCCGCCTAAGAGGCATCACAACAGGTCTGGCTCCTTTAACTAGATCTATACGAAACTCGATCTCTCTATGCGGCGGTAACCCTTTGACCTCGTCAAAGACATCCTCAAATCCTTTAGCGATTGGCATAGATGACAGTCCATCCCGTGGAACAACCATCGAATACATGAAGCTCATGAAGACGCCTTCTTCATGCTTACATCGTATCATAATCTTTCACCCCTCCACATTCTCGACTGTCACCTCCAACCTATCACAATCAACCTTTGCCGCATACTTCTTAAGCCAGTCCATACCCAAAATAATTCCGAACCCCGCAAAGTTCAGAACAAAACAATCACAAACAAAAGAGAAATCATGACTCGATACAATCAGACCACGGCATAACATACACAAACAAGACGAACCCCCAACTGGATTAGTCACAACCAATGGCCTATCAACGATATCCGGTTCTAAACCCAACCGGCCTACAAGCTCATTACAAACAAACGAATGCGACGCCCAACTCAAACTGGAACACCACATATGGAAAGAGTACCTTGAACCACTACACTCTTTCCTTTCTCTTCAACGGTAGGAGCTTTCAAAGATGATGGAACAGCTCCCAAAGCATAAGCTTGCACAATATGCTTGTCCTTCCGCGGTTTTGGACAATTCCTCCTAACATGCCCCAGCTTGTCACAGTTGTGGCACTTCACCGGCACCTTCGGATTCTTGCAATCCCTGGAGAAATGGCCCTTCTGTTGACAATTGTAGCAGGTCACTTCGCTCTTCGGCTTCTTCTGGCCATCCTTTCCCTTCTGATGCTGCTGCTGCTGCTTCCTCTTCTTGTTTCCACCCTGCTGTGGTTTAAACTCTTCTTTGGTCACAGCAACAACAGACCCTTCCTTAGGAAACAGATTCTCGTGCCTGAGAGCTTTCTCTACTAGCTTCTCAAATGGATCGTCCAAATGATCCACCAACTGCCTCCCAAGATTACTGTCCAAGCCTGTTACAAACTTCTCGTTCTTCTGATATGAAGATTCAATATACGACCGGGCATACTTGGACAAAGCTTCAAACTCAGAAACATACTCAAGAACTGGTCTTCCACCTTACTTGAGCTCCACAAACTTCTTGAACAGAACAGACTTCTGAGCCGTAGAAATGAACTTGGCTTCAAATCTGGCTTGGAATTGCTCCCAAGTAATCTCTTCCTCCGGAGTATCAATGGTGATAGAGTTCCACCAGTCAGAAGCTCTCCCTTGAAGCTGTCTTGATGCAAGCTTCCTTTTAGTTGCATCATCGATTTCCAAATCACCAAAGATCCTTCTACAAGCATCTATCCACCTCTGGACTTCAATGGTTGATTCTGTCCCCAAGAAAACCTTCCCTCCAAGAGCAGTATAGTCTTTACACAACTTAGCAAAATCCACTGGTTTCGTAGTTTGGACTTGAACTCCAACATCAACTGCTGTCCCCGGAACTGGTATCCTTCTCATGATCGAAGTCATCATAGCTTCGAACATAGCTTCATAATCAGCAGTCCCCTCAGCAGCACGGCTTTCCCTAGCAACTGGTCTCCCTCTTCGACTCATCCTTAATATCTATAAAAAGGAAGGATTAATACACCTTGAGAAACAACTGCATAAAGGACTCAAACTCTTCTATTCTACTATATTATATATAGTAGTCATCCATCAAAATACAATTATGTCTCTCATACGTAGTTATGTCAGCGAGCGTTGGGTAAAATCGATTAACCAAAGCTCTGGTACCAAATGTGACGACCGCCCATGACCCCTGCACCGAACCTAGAGATAGTGCGCTGTAAAGTGTGCCAGACGACCATGGACGATTGCCAGGGTAAATTTAAACAGCAGAATCTATTGTATTACTCACAGTGCATGGACAAAATACAATAGAATATATACATGGTGAAACTTCACAGAACAGAATCTCATCAATAAAACTTCATAATAGTTGAATACAAACATCAAAATAGTCAATACATCAAGCCTCACTACATAACACTCAGAGAATATACAAACAGCGGAACACCCAGTACATATAGTAAGAAGATAATATGCAAGCCTCCAGCTCGTCTTCGACATCAGCATCGTGGAAAGCAAGAACAGCACCTGTCAACTGCTACCTAGTCTGCCCGTCCCAAAATGGACGAACAGCCCAAGGCAATAAGAGTTAAAACATAAAGCCTTGAGTCAGACAACAGTCTTAGTGAGCGGTAAATTAACTAACAACATACCAAAAGAGCATAAAGGAAAAGGAATAGGAATACAACCCTCCCACTCCACCTCTTTCTACAGTGATAGCCCCCAGACACACACTAAGCAGAAGCAAACATAGCAAAGCATACAATGTAAAGTAAAGCAGTTATCACTCGAGTCAAGGGCGATTTTTTCCAAGTACAAACCCCCAAGGCCTAAACCAAGATCAGATAAGCACCCAGAAAATACCGCTCTTGAGACCGAATGATGATACAACCAAACATCCATGACTCTGGCTATCACTGTTATCATTGCTTCGATATCATCGTTAATTGAATGACCGGCTCATTCTTTCATCCGTCCGTCAAGGGCTAATGGAAACCCCGGTTCCAGACATAACTCTACACGTCATCGTGACCCGTGCCTAGGACTATCGAATCTGCCCAGAGTACTCGACTACCAATCAGTAGCCTTCAGGGACTATCGAATCTGCCCAACGTACTCTTACTTTGAGCATGCTAGAACCTTCAACAACGATGAGATCTCAGCCTTCTAGTCATCCTCCTCGACTACTATTTCCATACTAGCTCAAGCGCCTCTCGAGCAAACCATTATCCTCAAACTCGAACCATTTCACCGAGTTATCAATCTGCTTGGAATGATCCCGTCTAGATTAGACCAAGGCTATCTCATATCATACTTTGCCTCATCATCATCATCATAGCAAAGCTTCATCTCAACATCATCATCAAATCTATCCATATGAGCTTCATCATCCGCTATATATGCCACAAGCAGCTTTTCCAATTCAAGAGCCTTTCCATTAGCTTTTGAATCATCTTCGACCATCTTGTCTAAATCAAATCATCAATCATCTAATTCATAGCAATCAATCAAATCAAACATTAATCCAAGTAAACAAGCATTCAAATATGATCTAAATAGACAATTATAACAATAATGGCAATTTCGTAATTAAAGAGTCAAAAGTCTAACAAGCATGAAAACATGAGCAATATCTCTATAATCTTGATGAATGAACTTGCATAGGTTAACATGTAGTAAAATGGTTGTCAAATCATCATGAACAATGGATCTATATGGATCTATACTTAGGATTAAGAAAATGCATGGAAACCACTACTTTAACACAAAAGCAAGCCAATGATCCGATATACTCCTTTGGATCCGTGTGAGAGATAATCACTACTCACCAAATCACCTAAACACCTTAAAAGAAACCCACTTCAGATCTGGACAGCGAAGGATCAAACTTGATCTATCACAAATCTGCTTCAAACGATGAAATCTCTCTTCGAAGGATGAAGATCTTCAATCTAAGCTCTTGGATCTTCGATTTGGATGGAAGGAATCACTAGATTAGAGTGGAGAAAAGAAGTGAAGAAGTGTAGAAGTCGAGCTCTCAAAATGTCAGCACTTCGTCGCTTCAAAATCCGGATCCCAAAAATGAAGAAAAACCCTCCTATTTATAGGCTGAATTCTCCTTAGGTCGTTCGCTCGGAGTTAGGTCATCCACGACCTAAGAACCCTTACGACCTAAAATCCCACGACCTAAAACCTTCGACCTAACAACCCCAAGCCTCTACGACCTAACGACTTAACATATGCGCACTCATACGACCTAACCAGATGCGCTTCTACGACCTAACGACTTAGCGCATCAGCGCACCCAAGCGATCTACGACCTAACCCAGGTGCGCTTCCTCGCGACCTAACGAATGCGCATCCATGCGACCTAACAGATCCAACGACCTACGTGCATCCGCGACCTACGACCTAACAAACCTGCGATCTAACACTCACACGCGACCTAACCAACTTAGCCAGGATACGACCTAACTCCTTAGGTCGTCTAACTCCTATAGGTCGCTAACTCCTATAGGTCGCTAACTACCAGCTCTCCTAGGTCACTGCAAACCCTTAAGTCGCTCAAACCTTAGGTCGCCAACTCTTATAGGTTGCTAACTCTCTTAGGTCGCTCCAATCTCCTAGGTCGCTCACTCGACCTAACCTCTATACGACCTAACTATTACACAACCTAACTTCTTAGGTCGTTCCAATCCTTAGGTCGCTCCACTTCACTAAGTCGTCTACCCCTTAACTCGCCAACTTCCTTAGGTCGCTCCAAACTCTCATACGACCTAAGACTTAGACTCTGGACGACTTATCAACAATGCGACCAAATGTCAACTGTTTTATGATGTTTCGATTCGTAAAAATACGGGTCGTTACATAGTTCATGGCTCGGAAATTCCCAACTATTCTTAACCCTCCCCCAGGCTTAGATGATAATATAGTGGGGAATTGGTGCCGAAGAGTAAAATTCAAAATAGCCAAGTATTTTGATGAGCAGTAGAAAGCCAAGTATTCTCAAATTATCAACGAGTACACTATCAAGAATCAAAAGCTTGAACATGATAACTATCTGCTTGAGAAGCACGTTGCAGAGTTTGAGAGAGAAAACAAAACCCTTAGGGCAGCCAATAGAGCTTTAAATCATGCCCTTAAGACCAATATTGATACGACTGATGATGAGAGCAAAATAAGGAGAAAAGAAAAGAAACTTAAGGAAGTTCTCTGCGTGGCCATTCACCATGTCGTGGATCCTTTAGTCGTGGAGGCTCTTGACAAGGCCGCTCAAGATTTGTAATCCATTTGTATGTTTGAGCTATGTAACTCTATCTTGTATATAACTTTGTTGTTTCGTAAATGATTTCATAACTTATGTTAATCATATATATTTTGTAAATATCACCTGATTTATTATCTTTTTCTGTAATGTCAATTTTGAAATGCCTTTGAACTGCCCATTCATTGATTTTTTGGACTTTCTAGGTCTTTTCCTACTCCTCGATGTTCTGATTTCCCTTAAAAACATGTAGCAAACAATATTTCTAATTGTTAGCTTGAATCGACATATTTGTCTATGTATGTCATCTGCATAGATTTACAAATCATCATGTTAATTGTATGAAAAATAGTTTATACTAAATGTTAAAATCTCATCTTTAAGCACGATGAGAGATGATCATGAATTTAAGTCCTTCCACTTGGCTGGAATGCTTGAAATTTGCTGATAGAAAATTCCGCCTTATCTTAGGGGTATAAACATTAGAATGTAGCCTTTATTTAATGAAGAACCAAATTCAGAAATCAATGTCTGTAGTTTTGAGATAGTAACTCTCCGACCCATTACTTGACATTAATGGGATTTGAAAATTTTGAAATCCGAAGTTCACATTTGGAAACTCTTAATAGTGATCTTTAACATTCTTTGACCCTGATTCGAGCATTTGTGATGAATAGAAACCCAAAGATCTTGTACCCAGATTGGGGTTTAGATAAGTAGCAGTCTTGATACCCAGATTCGGACATAATTAGTTAGTGATTGATAAAGACCCGAAACCCAGATTCGGGTGTTAGATGATGAAATTCATATATGAAGGACCTGAAACCCTATTCGGCTATTAATAGCCGATGTTTAAAAGCAAGAGTCCCAAAAACCAGATTCGGGTAATAATAAGCGGTGTTATGTTCCACTCCTTTACTTCCGTCTTCTTTGAAATGTATGAACCCTTCAGGTTTTGAATACATAGAAATAATCTGATTAGCTGCCTCTTGAGCTAGGACGTCTTAGTCCATGATCGAATATACTTTTTCTCGAGCTTGAACAACTTAATGCATGATTTGATGAGCCTCTTCCTGGGCTTGGACATCTTAGTCCATTATTTGATGGGCCTCTTCTTGGGCCTGGTCATCTTAGTCCATTGTTGTCCAGTGCTATTGGTTAGCTCATCTTGAAGGCTGGAACCAAGGACTTACCTTACCTTACTCTAGGAGGCACCCTGCCCTGGCCCTTTCGGTGCGGACATGGGCTTGTTCCGTGCTTTAACCTGGCCATCTTATGGCACGGCTAAAGGCTGACCCCGTCCTCCCTTCAGGAGGTGCCTTACCCTGGCCATAGTGTGGCGCGGATAAGGGTTTATTCGGTGCTTTAACCTGGCCACCTTATTGCACGGCTGAAGGCTTACTCCATCCTCCCTCCAAGAGGTGCCTTGACCTGACCAGAGGCGCGGTCAAGGGCTTGTCCAGTGCTTTAGCCTGGCCATCTTATGGCACAGCTAAAGGCTTACCCGCCCTCCCTCCAAGAGGTGCTCTGCCCTAGCCATCTCAGCGCGGACAAAGTCTTTTCTACCATCTTAGGTAGACTACCATCTTAGGTAGTATCAAAGTATAAGGAGCATTTCACTTCCAACCCTGTAGATTTTCTCTTTACGGAAATTAGGTCTTTATTAAGTTCATCTCAAATTCTTTTACAAATTCATTAATCTTTCCTTGCCGAAAGAAGTTTATGATCATCCCTTCTAGGGCTCTGCAATGGTTAGTCTCATAACCATTCATCATGTGATAGTTGCAATAGGACTCTACCAAGCTTCTTTCATGTTCTGGCTTTTTCTTTTGTGAAGGCCAATAGTTGAGCCTATCCTTAGTAAGCAAGTAGACATTTTCCATAGATGTTGTTAAGTTGCACTCCTTTGGAAGTCCAGATTTAAAGCTTGATTCTTATGGATAACTCTTTGACTTTTTGCTCTTTGGCCTTATCGTTTCATGTTCTTCAATTGCTTTCCTTTTCACTACCCATTGGACTTCTCGAGTTGGAAGTGTTCTTATTTTAGTTGGTTGCCATTTGTGTGAAAAGGCGTTGTAATTATTCATTATTTCTTTCTTAAAGATCATGCCTTTGGAATAGTGTTGATTGATTAAAGATATTGTCACTTCCATTTGTTCTTTTTCCAAGTGCAAAGATAGGGATAGGTTCAACATGAAAAGGATTTAGACTCCATTTTTCAGGATCATAGGATTATGCTTTCTTTTTGTTTATAATTCTTGGGGCTTCAAGCCTTAGTCTTTGCTCTTCATCTTGATTGAAGTTTTTCATGGTTGCTTGGGAGAACCTTGTCAAATGTGGTTCAGAAGACCCTTGTTCATATCTCTTAAATCTGCTGGCCATGATCAAACCAAATTGGATAAACTTGAGGTAGGATTGAATTAAGCAGGGTTAGAGAATGATGGCGTTGGGGATTTATCCAAGTCGGAGGTTCGAGCTCTTGGTCTAGCGCCAAAAATGTTAGCAAGATTTTTTGTTAACACCCCAAAGTAATGTTGAGAAAGATAGATAATCTTTTGCATGGATAGTGAGCGTGATTCCCTTAGGAATTGCCTTCAATTTAGCTTTATTTTTTTATATTTCTTAAATCAGTCCTTTTGACGATGTCGAAAGGTATGGTCTCTGGGTTGAGTAACCTTTCGATCCTGTTGATCTAGTGTGAGATCTCCTTCGAAAGGCCTTTCTTTCGATTAGATTGAAATTCCTTGAGTGAAGTCCTTTAAAGATAGGTTTTAACCTTATCGAAGGTTATGGGAACGACTTCCTTTGGATTAAATCTGTAAGTTCGGGTTTTGGTATTTTGAGAATAGGTTTCGACCATGTCAATAGTTTCAAATCGCAGATTTGATGGCTTCGAAAGGTTTCAAAAGATGATAGGACCAGAAGAGTTGTTGACCTTGTCAATCGGTTCCATTCGATGGGATTAAACCTGAAATATAAAGGTTAATGCAACAAAAGCTTTAGTAAATAATAAAGATATCAATAATGCTCAGGACTTCCCTTTTTCCACTCAAAGAAATTCTATTTCATTAAATACCCAAATGATCCCCCAATTAGGGTTACAATGCTTTGTTAAAGAAAATAGAAGTTTGAAATGAGAGAAATCGGATCCCCAAAACGTGACCCCTTGGTTCTTATTTATAGATGCAGGCGGCCCTCCTTTCGTGCCCTTGCTTTTGACCGGGTCGAAAAGTCCCCCTTTTATATGTTGTTATGAACCTTTCGACCTTGTCGAAAGGTTTGCCCTTTATATGCTATTTGAACCTTTAGATAGTCCCTCGTACAAAGCCTTTTCTTTCCCACATGGAAAAGGACTAGTTCGAGAGAGGGGAAGAGCATCACTCAGTTCCTGCCTTTGCATCTTTCTTCTCTGAGCAGAAAGGTTTGCAATTTATATGCTGTTTGAACCTTTCAACTTTGATGAAAGGTTTGTGTTTCATATGCTGTTTAAACCTTTCGACCTTGTCGGAAGCCATGCCTCCTTTCAACGTTGTCGAAAGGTATCCATTTATATGCTGTTTGAACCTTTCGACAATTTCGACCTTGTCGAAAGCCATGCCTCCGTCGATGTTGTCGAAAGGTGTCCTTGTTCTTCTTGTCATGCTCTGGCAACTCCTTCATTCTCTCTTAAACTTTCGACCTTGTTGAATGCTATGTTTCCATTCGACGTTGTCAAAAGGTTTTGTAACGACCCAGAATTTCTATCATTTGAAATTCAGATATTTAATTAATTTTAAATATTAACAAGTAAGATTTGTAAGTCGAATAATTTAATTTCGAATATAGAGATTTAATTGTTTAATTAAAACGATAATTTAATATTTGAAGTTCCAGAAATAATTGATAATTGGATCAAATGTGTATAAAAATGATTTATAAAGTTATATTAAATCATATTGGAGTTAGAATGATGTTATAGAACTTTTAAAATTGAATTTAAAGTTAAATTGTAGAAATTGAATATTTTAATATTTAATTGACGAGTGAAAATAGTAATTTTTCAAATAGTCTTGGATTTTGACGAAACTAGTTTCATCGGATCCGTAATGTTATATTATTGTAAGATTTCAAATTTCGTGTCAATCGGATGTACGATTTGTCCGGGGCGAGCTAAAACGCATAGAAATTGTTTTAATCGATTTAATTTAAATTTGATCGTTTAATTCCGTAACTCGCACATATGACCGAATTAGCTCCCGAAACATGTTCCATTGTGTTCGGAACATGGGTAAAACCTTAGAAACGTCAGCCGGCACGTTTGATTTCGAGTTCGAAAATTTTCGAGATGAATAGTGTTTTGCAATTTTCTATAAAAGGACGTTATTACTTCATTTTGCATCAAACTCTAGAGATAATCTCATGGCCGCCAGTGTATGTTTTCAATGGCCGAAAACTTCGAATCTCTCTCCCTTAATTTCTTCCAATCTGTAAATAATTACAGAAAACTTTCAACTACAACTTCGTAGAGCATCGTGAGATCTATAAATCCATATGGATATGATCGCCTGAAACTCATCGTCGACGACGAATTGGGGCTGCGTTCTTCACGCGTTTCGAGGCGTTTTACGAAGTGAAGGGGTGGCCGAGTGCCACATGGTTCCAAGCGGTGGTAGAGCTCACTATGGTCGTTCAAATGGTGGTGTTCGATCATCGGCTAGATGATCGTAGGTTTCGCGAAAATTGGTGGCAAAACGGCGACTATGGGTGGGTTTCGTTCGTGATTTTCATGATAGGGAAGAAGAACGTGAGCGGCCCAAATCTGTGATGGTTGAAACGTATGGATAAGGATGAAAAGGTTTAAAAAAGAAAATAAAATTGAAAATTGATTATATATATATATTCGTATAAACTTTGAAATAACGTAACTTTTTGATACGAGGACAAAAATTTACGAAACGAATTGCGTTGGGTTCGTTTTGTCGAGCACTACGCAATGGAGCTGGTTTGGAGTCGATTGGAGCTAGTGATAATTTTGGGTAAAATTAAACGCGTGTTTAATTTTATTCGAAATAAAATACTGCAACCGTTATTGGAAGCAAGGTGAGAACTCCTCACTCAATCGAATTGTGTTCGATTTAAAATTTTAAATAGTTAGAATTTAAAATTGCTTGATTATGTTGATTGTGTGCTTGGATGATAAATTGTTATCTATTATGTTGAAATAGACCCTATACGCCGCATATTAAGCGGAGGCTATTTATTAAAAACATATACCGCGATAATTCCACCGTAAAGTGTAATTGGTATTATATATGTATTTGGAGTTGATTTCCCGCATTATATAGCGGATGAGACCCTATTACGCCGCATAATAGCGGATAGTATTTTTTAAATCTCATATACCGCGATATTCCACCTCGAAGTGGAATTGGTATTGTGTTAACATCTGTGGATGTAGGGAAACAGGTTGGAGGGATCCAACTGGATTCCTCAAATAATTTAATTTGTTTCAATATAGTGTGTTGATTTATTTATAATCTGTGTGTGATTATATTGTGTTTGAAATCGTTGAAGGCTATAATTTAGCCGGATATATTTTTGGTATCGTTGGATATCGAAAATAAATAGAAATTGGATTTTCAAAATTTAAGTTGAAAATATATCGAAAAATTTATTTTTGATAATAGGATAAGTTTAAAAGGAGTTAAAAGATAAAAGCCTTATTTTTGAACTGTATTGAATTAAATTTCAAATTTGGAAAAAAAGGGCTTAATAAATGGATTTCGAAAATATTATTTATAAGTTGAGAATTTATTTAAAATTTGGATTTGTAAATAGTTTGGAAAATAAAGGAATTTATCTTCTTAAAAAGGAATTTATTTTGAAAAGGAAATAAATTTAGAAATCCATTTGGTAATTGATTTTTGGTGATTGCAAATAAATCTTTTGGAAATGTTTGGAAATTTATTTGGTGTTTTGAAATAAATATGAAAATCAATTTGAAATTAATTGATTATTAATTTACCATAACTAGTCAAATTTATTTATAGAAATTTATCTGATTTAAATTAACCAGATGATTAAATTAATCCTACCTATGGATGTTTGGATTATATTGGATGTTGAATTGTTTGATATCTTTGATATGTGATGCTTTGTGATATATCATGTTCTGTGTGTGTGATCTGTGATTTGTTTATCTATGATATATATATATATATATATATATATATATATATCTATGATCTGTGAATGAAAGATAAGCGTTATAGTTTATACCGCTTATCAATTATATTGTTATATTTGATCTGTGATGGTTGAATGTTGTTGCATTATTGTGTTAAACCCTTGGACTACACAATACACACACAAATATGGATTTCACGTGGAAATCGGTTAAGTCACATATTTTTATCAATTTTGAAAATTGAATTCTTGAATCCAAAATAGTTTTGGAATTGGAATTTGAAGCTTTTGAAAATGAGTTTCAAAAATAAGAGTTAATTTAAATAACTTAATAAAATTGGAAATTTAAATCATTTGATTTAAATTTTGAATTCAATATTTTGAAATTGAATTCAATGATTTAGGAATTATGGTCTAAAAGATTGTACAAGTTATAAAAGGTGTTTATATGGGTTTTTAACCATTTAAAATATGGTTTTGGAAATTTAAATTTAAATTCAAGTTTTATACTTGGATGGCTTTAACCTGTGTAATTGTAACCAGTTTTTCCCAAAACGAAAACTATCTGTTTTCAAATAATAATAGCTTTCATAAAGTGAAAAGATTTCCAATTTGTATCGAAACATTTCAAGTTGAAATGAAATTGTAAATAGTTTGGAAAAACTATGAATTAACCTTTTTGAAGATGATTAAGCTTTATTTTGAAATCAAAGAAGATTTTAAAAGGTGGATATTTTATATTATAAAAGACTTGAATTGTGAATAGTTTTGAAAGATATAAATTAAATCTTAATTTAAAGATTTAATGGGTTAATCCAATTGAAATGGAAATTGATTTGGGAATCTGTGAATGAATCTTTGTGAAACTGGGTGAACTTTGTAAAGTAAATCTTTTTGTTTAAAGATTTAAAATGGTAATTTGTTTAAACCATTTAAAGGAAAGGATTTGGGTAATAAGTAGTGACTTAATTGAAATCCCTATATTCATATGTTTTAAAATATTATGCTCACTATTCAGGTTAGCCGGGAAAAGACCTTTTTGTCATATAACCCATTCCGAATTAGTGATACGACGATATGGATCGTATTGAAGACCGGTGGTGAAGACCGGGTATTTGTGAAAACGATAGGATGACCTATCGATTGTCTCTGCACCGTTAGCTACGGTATAGAGATTTCCTTTATGATGGGAAGTTCGATCGGGATTGTGAATACCCGGATTGCAAGGGCTTCTTTTGAAGTGCCTTCGGTTCTGTTCGAACCCGGAACAGACTTGTATGGTTACATGTCTGACATTACATTTTGAGATATAAAGCTGATTTCTTTCAAATACATTTCTATTGGTGGCGAAGAATTTATTCTCTTAGCTTAACACCCTTATCTAAGACGTACGAGCTCAGAGGTTATGTAGTTGAAAGTTATCAGTGATATACTCCCAATTTGGTAGTGTGGCATTGACGCAGCGGATATTACAAAAACAATGTCGATCGTTGAAAAGTAGTAATCGGTGGATTGGAAGATACTGAAATGCCCGAATTCGTTGATCCGAAGATACCGAACTCTAGCTATCTCGAACTCGTTGATCGCGCACGATACCGGGTTCAAAGATCTTCAATTCTTCAAGCGTTGATCAAGCGCACTTGATTCCGCGAATCGGCTTCTACAATCGTTGAATCGAGCGCACTCGATTATCCGAAAGAGGAGATAGGAGATTACACTCAACTACCAATTTGAATGAAAGCACAAAGCAATCAAAAGAGAATTTTATTCAATATTCAACAACCTTTTACAAATGACCATACATGCCTATTTATAGGCTACAACTCAACACAACAGAAAATTTCAAAAATTTTACAAGTACTTAGGTCGGAAACGACCTACGACCTAACATGGCGCGACCTAAGAACAGACACGACTTAGTATAGGTCGGCAGCGACCTAACAGTTCATATTACAGTGCAACCAACATACAAGACAAACATACGACTTAAGAACTATACAATCACACGACATATCATTTGTATCTATCAGCGACCTAAAGAAGCAACGGTCCAGATTAACTCGGCAGAGAAAAACAACGGCAACAGGCTTCCGCGACTTAAACATGCGCATCCCAGATCAGCGACCTAAAGAACTCAACGGTAGAGATTAACTCGTAGAAGATTCAACGGCATCCAGCTGTAGCGACTTAAAGATAAGATCTTGCGACTTAAGGATCATAACTTCGCGACCTAAGACCATAGCATCTTCACGCGACTTAAGAAAATCAATGGCAGAGATTAACTCGTCAGAAGATTCAACGGTATCCAGAGCTTTGCGACCTAAAACAAAAACGGTATCAGAAACTTCACGACCTAAGCCTTGCGACCTAACTCCTGACTCGTTAGGTCGTTCACGACCTAATACTTCACCAATTTGTTTTGCCTTTCCTCTGGGTGACTCGTTAGGTCGGTTTGACGACTTAACTAAGTCGTATCTCGTCATCGACTTATCATTTGTTGTTCCTGTAGCTTTAGGTCATGACCCAGCACCTCTTTTAGGTCGTAGCTCAGCACTTCCCTTAAGTCGTAGCTCATTTCCTCCTAGTCTGTTAGGTCGTAACATGTGATCTTTGGAACTGGTAGGTCGCATACGACCTAGAACTACAACTTTTAGTGATTCTTTACCAGAACCTAGTTCATTAGCCTCCTCCTTAGGTCGTACCCATCTTACCAACATGTTAGGTCGTACACGACCTATGACTTCTTCTTTCTGGGCTGCATCATCCTCCCCAGGTTGAGAAAAATTCGTCCTCGAATTTGTATTTTCTGCCTCCCAAACAAACTCATCCCTATGATATGGTACGAGATGCTTAACATTGAATACGTCAGACGTATACACATCATCTGGCAGCCTCAATTTATAAGCATTTTCATTAATTCGTTTCACGACTTCTACCGGACCAATTTTCCTGGCTTTCAACTTGTTGTAAGCACCCACTGGAAAACGATCTTTCGTTAACACTGCATAAACCATATCTCCTTCATTAAACTCAACATTTCTTCGTTTCAAATCTGCAGATTGTTTATACTTCTCATTTGCTTTCTCTAGTCGTTCTTGAACGATTTTATGACACTCCGTCAGCCCTTCAACAAAATCAGCAGCTTTCTTAATTGTCCCCTTTGAGTGTGGTATCGCTGTTAAATCCAACGGTCCTTTCGGTAAGCTCGAATAGACAATCTGGAATTGACTGAACCCAGTACTTCGATTCACAGCATGATTATGGGCAAACTCTGCCTGGCATAACTTCATATCCCAACTCTTCAGATTATCCTGAACAAGACACCTCAACAAGTTTCCCAATGATCTGTTAACAACTTCGGTCTGTCCATCCGTCTGCGGATGATAAGCGCTACTAAATTTCAGCTTTGTTCCCACCATTTTCCACAAACTTAACCAAAAGTGACTCAGAAATCGAGTATCTCTATCCGACACAATAGATTCTGGAAATCCATGAAGTCGATAGATCTCTTTGAAAAACAATTGAGCAACATGAACAGCATCCGCCGTCTTTTTACAAGCAATAAAATGTGCCATTTTTGAAAATCGATCAACCACCACATAAATGGAATCATTTCCCCGTTGTGTCCTCGGTAATCCCAACACGAAGTCCATACTCACATCAACCCACGGTTTAATTGGTATAGGTAATGGCATATATAACCCAGCATTAGTTGCAGTTCCTTTCGAAACCTGACAAATATGACAACGCTCCACAAACCTCTCTACCTCCTTCCTCATTGATGGCCAAAAGTAGAATTGTGAAATCAACTGTAATGTACGGTCTCTCCCAACATGTCCCTCTTCGTGTAACTCCTTGATAATCTTCATTCTCAGACTACCCTCCGGTATGCACAATCGATTCCCTTTAAAAAGAAAACCATCTACCATTACGAACTCATCCGTCTCTCCCTCCTTGACTTTATCAACACACTTTGCAAAGTAAGGATCATCGGTAAATAATTCTGGCAATATTTCAAACCCCATCACTTCAACCTTCAATATAGTTAACAAGTGATTTCTTCTACTCAACGCATCCGCAACACGATTCGTCACTCCCGACTTGTGTTTCACAACAAAGGTAAATTGTTGCAGATATACAATCCACGATGCATGTCTCGCTGAAATCTTGTCTTGCCCTTGCAAATGCTTCAATGCTTCATGATCAGTATACAGAACAAACTCCTTTTGAAATAGATAGTGTCTCCAGTGTTTAATAGATTGTACAACAGCATAGAATTCCACATCATACGTACTGTACCTCATCTTCGCTCCTGACATCTTTTCACTGAAATATGCAATTGGACGTCCCTTCTGACTCAACACTCCTCCAATTCCAACCTTGGATGCATCAGTATGTAGTTCAAACACTAACTGAAAATCTGGTAATATTAGAATTGGTGCAGACGTCAAAAGTTCTTTGATTCGCTCAAAAGCAACCCCGGCTTCCTCCGTCCATGCAAACTGTTTACCCTTCATACAATCAGTCACAGGCGCCATCTCACTACTAAAGTGTGGAATAAACCTCCGATAAAATGAAGCCAACCCGTGAAAACTACGAACTTCCGTTATCGTCTTGGGCTGCGGCCAATCTCTGATCGCCTCAACTTTACTTTGGTCCACCTGTATACCTTCCTTCGACACAACATACCCCAGAAATAAAACACTATGCGTCATGAACACGCAT
The DNA here is from genome assembly GCA_030737815.1 of Allium fistulosum. Classification (NCBI taxonomy): domain Eukaryota; kingdom Viridiplantae; phylum Streptophyta; class Magnoliopsida; order Asparagales; family Amaryllidaceae; genus Allium; species Allium fistulosum. The sequence goes on along the minus strand of CM060905.1, from coordinate 726,200,582 downwards.
TTCTTCGTTGCAGCATAAAACTGTTCTTGTCGCAATACCATCAGCACTTCTCTAAGATGATTCAAATGTTCCTCTGGACTCCCACTGTAAATCAGAATATCATCAAAATACACCACCACAAATTTCCCAATGAACGGTCGAAAAATCTGATTCATCACCCTCATAAATGTACTCGGTGCATTGGATAAACCAAATGGCATGACCAACCATTCGTATAGACCCTCCCTGGTTTTAAAAGCAGTTTTCCACTCATCGCCTGGTCTGATACGAATTTGATGATATCCGTTCTTCAAATCAATCTTCGAAAATATAGTAGCTCCGCTTATTTGATCTAACAAGTCATCCAACCTCGGCATTGGAAATCTATATCTCACAGTAATCTTATTCAATGCTCGACTATCAGTGCACATCCTCCACGTTCCATCCTTTTTGGGTACCAATAAAGCTGGTACAGCACAAGGACTTAAACTCTCCTGCACACGTCCCTGTTCAAGCAATTCTTCCACTTGCCTCCGCAACTCTTCATGTTCCTTCGGACTCATTCGATAATGTGGTCTGTGTGGCAACACAGCACCTGGAACAAGATCTATCTGATGTTGTATATCCCTCAACGGTGGCAACTCCGTTGGTAACTCCTCTGGAAATACATCGTCAAATTCTTTCAAAACTGGTTTAACTTCTTCTGGAATCTCAACCTCTTCACTGCTCTCTCGCCCAATTAACAAAAACACTTCAGGTTCCTCCTCTACTTCCTTCACAAACTCCTTCAGCGATAACAAAGTTTTAAGCTCTTCAATCTCCTCCAACTTGTTTTCCTCCTGTTGTCGCTTCTTTGGAACTAGAGTAATCTTTGTGCCTTCGAACATGAAACTGTAACTGTTGGTCCGTCCGTCATGCTGCACAGCTCGATCATACTGCCACGGTCTCCCCAGCAACAAATGACAAACGTCCATATCTACGACATCACACCAGATTTCATCTTTGTATTTCTTCCCAATTGAAAACTTCACACAAGCTCTACGCCCAACTTTCACTTCACCACCCTTCCTCAACCAAGCTAACTTGTACGGTTTAGGATGTTTCTCGGTTTTCAATGATAACTTCTTTACAGCTTCTGTAGAGATAATGTTATCACAGCTTCCAGCATCAATAACAAATTTGCAAACCCTTCCCAAGATAGTGCACGTCGATTGAAAGATGTTACTCCTCAACCAGCTAGTCTCTTCCTCCTGCTTCGGTGTTAAGCAATTCCTCCTCATCATTAATGTATAACCATCATCTCCAGACAACAATTCTTCCTCCTCAACTGGTAATTGATTAGAATCTTCAACCTCCTCATCCTCATCCTCAACCTCAGCAATCATTGCTCTCTTCTTTGGCTTTGGACACTCATTGCTTTTATGACCCAACTCCTGACAATTGTAACATTTGAAACTGTTGTTAACCTTTGCCTTCTCAACCTCCTTCACTACTGGTCTACTGATAGGTTTAGAAACATTAGAACTTCCACCAACACCCTTCACTTGATTGTTAGAATTAGTAAACACACCACTTCCTCGTCGTCCCTGTTTCTCCCAAGCCAACGCTTTCTGATGTGCTTCCGCTACAGATCTTGGATCAAACATATTAACCATATCCTGGATCTGCATTCGTAGTCCCCCAACAAATCTAGATGTCAGCTGCTCTTCCGTTTCCATAATGTCATTCCTCGCAATAAGCTGGTAAAACTCATCCGCGTAATCATTAACAGTCTTCGTGCCCTGCCTCAAGTTCTGCAAACGTTGATACATCAAAGATTGATAATTGTAAGGTAAGAACGTTGCTTTCATTAATTTCTTCATCTTTTCCCAAGATTCAACTTTTGACTTCCCCATTCGTTCACGTGTAAGTTTGGTTTGCTGCCACCATGCCAAAGCTCTACCCCTCAACCTTGTAGCAACCAACTTCACTCTACGATGTTCTGGAACTTCTTTGAAATCAAAAATTTCTTCAACATTAGCCACCCAATCCAAAAACTCCTCAGCCTGCATACCACCTTTGAATTCTGGAATTTCAGTTTTCATCCCAGATTCCCACTTGTGATCGTACTCCGACTGATTCCTTCCTTGTCCACGTCCTCGTCCATGAACACTACCACCATCATACTCTTCTTCACCATCCGATGTAAATCGATGTCGATCCTGACCACCAACATCTCTACCACCACCATTTCTTCCACCAACATTCCTACGATCTACATTCCTTCGATCACGATCATTCACATTTCTATCACGATTTCGATCTTCAATATTTCTATCACAATTTCGCTCCACGCTTCTATGATCACTATCAACACTTCTCTCCCGATTGGAATGTGGTGAAACTCTACTTCTCCCATGGCTCGATTCCGGTGATACTCTTCTCTGATTTTGACTCATCTCCAACATCATCCTCTCTAATCGACCAATCCCTTCAGTAAGCTTCTCATTGAAATTCTCGTTTATTCGTTGCTCCATTTCATCGGCCTCTTCTCTTCCGTACAAAGCATTAATATTGCGATGACGTTGAACTTGTCTTGGCGGCATGATTGAATACTTCACAAACACTTCAACAAATTCACACTTCACGATTCAAACACCTTTCGAACTTTGATCCAAAATGAAATGGATCGAAACTCCAACTTTGTTGCAAAAAATATGATGCACACGATGAACACAACTTCAACACTTCAAATTCTCGGCTCCAAGACTCGATTTAGCTATGATTGGCTAAAACAAGCTCTGATACCAAAAATGACGCAGCGGATATTACAAAAACAATGTCGATCGTTGAAAAGTAGTAATCGGTGGATTGGAAGATACTGAAATGCCCGAATTCGTTGATCCGAAGATACCGAACTCTAGCTATCTCGAACTCGTTGATCGCGCACGATACCGGGTTCAAAGATCTTCAATTCTTCAAGCGTTGATCAAGCGCACTTGATTCCGCGAATCGGCTTCTACAATCGTTGAATCGAGTGCACTCGATTATCCGAAAGAGGAGATAGGAGATTACACTCAACTACCAATTTGAATGAAAGCACAAAGCAATCAAAAGAGAATTTTATTCAATATTCAACAACCTTTTACAAATGACCATACATGCCTATTTATAAGCTACAACTCAACACAACAGAAAATTTCAAAAATTTTACAAGTACTTAGGTCGGAAACGACCTACGACCTAACATGGCGCGACCTAAGAACAGACACAACTTAGTATAGGTCGGCAGCGACCTAACAGTTCATATTACAGTGCAACCAACATACAAGACAAACATACGACTTAAGAACTATACAATCACACGACATATCATTTGTATCTATCAGCGACCTAAAGAAGCAACGGTCCAGATTAACTCGGCAGAGAAAAACAATGGCAACAGGCTTCCGCGACTTAAACATGCGCATCCCAGATCAGCGACCTAAAGAACTCAACGGTAGAGATTAACTCGCAGAAGATTCAACGGCATCCAGCTGTAGCGACTTAAAGATAAGATCTTGCGACTTAAGGATCATAACTTCGCGACCTAAGACCATAGCATCTTCACGCGACTTAAGAAAATCAATGGCAGAGATTAACTCGTCAGAAGATTCAACGGTATCCAGAGCTTTGCGACCTAAAACAAAAACGGTATCAGAAACTTCACGACCTAAGCCTTGCGACCTAACTCCTGACTCGTTAGGTCGTTCACGACCTAATACTTCACCAATTTGTTTTGCCTTTCCTCTGGGTGACTCGTTAGGTCGGTTTGACGACTTAACTAAGTCGTATCTCGTCATCGACTTATCATTTGTTGTTCCTGTAGCTTTAGGTCGTGACCCAGCACCTCCTTTAGGTCGTAGCTCAGCACTTCCCTTAAGTCGTAGCTCATTTCCTCCTAGTCTGTTAGGTCGTAACATGTGATCTTTGGAACTGGTAGGTCGCATACGACCTAGAACTACAACTTTTAGTGATTCTTTACCAGAACCTAGTTCATTAGCCTCCTCCTTAGGTCGTACCCATCTTACCAACATGTTAGGTCGTACACGACCTATGACTTCTTCTTTCTGGGCTGCATCAGGCATGCTGAGTGTTGCTGTGTGATGATTATTTATTGATCATTTGTTGATCAAAGCATGGCTTTGTGAAAAAGCGTAGCTTTGTGGACGAGATCTCTTCGGACCTCACAACCCGGAAATGGTCAAAACAGGAATATGCGGTAAGGTTATGAGGGTTGCTCCCTTTATGGTATGTCATTTCCTTCTGGAAAAGGGTGGTATCAGGTATGGAGCCCTGGTATTTAACCTATGTGGTTACTCCAATCTCATTTACTGTGTGATTGTTGTTTTGATCGAGGCGCCTCGGATAAAGGTCCCAAAGGACCGGGGGTGGCATATTCGTGTAGTAGTTACCCAGTGTAAGGGGTAACCCGGCCTTGTGTTGGCAGAGATCCGGTTAGGTTCTCGGGGCATCCATCCAGAGGCGTACCCATTGGCAGTAGGAAGTTCCTTAGCCTGACCATTTGTTGGAAAATCCAATGAAACAATACGAGCCCTTTACGATTGCAATTTGTATAACCTGTCTCCTCAGGCGGCAGCTATAGCAGGCATAATATAATGGTACATATGCTGGCTAAGATTAATATTATATTTTCGAAATGATTTGCACAATATGCACTAGTAATAATATCAAAAGAGTTTGTTCTGCATAGTAAGCATATTTGACTATCACAAGAAGAAATCTCCTCCAAGTCTGCGATTGCATTGTGTGTGTGGTGGGAGGTCTTATGGTAGTTTCATTTTCCAAAAGCATTGCGGATTTCAATGTGTGAAATTCTTTTGTTGTTTATTTTAAAGATAATAACTGTTTTAGTTCTCACACCAGTCACCATGACTGACCTGGAGTTTATTGTTCCCTTCCTAAACTCTAGGTGCCCATAATTTTCCACACGGGCAGCCTAGAGTTAGATTATCAGTTCATTCTAGATTCAGGAGATGCTTTGGAGCTCAGTGGCGAGCTAGATGGCGATACGTATCACTTGTATATGATATTATTTATTCCGCTGTGTATTCTGTATGAGGACAAGTTAGTATAACTATCCATTGATGTATTGTTGTTGTAAACTCTGATGATGATGTAATGTATAAAATGATATAGTTCTTGATTTAAAGATTATTCATCTATCTATTATATGTTGTTCCGCTGCGATGTGTGAGATTCTGATATTGTTTCTGTTGCTTTTTCTTTTTCTTTTTCTTCTACCTCTTCTTTTTAACCATAACAATTCGGTTTTCCGGCATTCTATTGCTCGGCAGTTGATACAGTTGACATATTAATGTCGATTTTCGGAAGTCGAAAGATCCTAATCGTTACATGTGGTATCAGGGAATTTGGTTAAGCGATAACCTTGGCTCTGTTGGGAATTACTCATTAGAGATAGGGTCAGTAGTACTCTAGAATGAGTTGAGTGTATTAATAGATATGAGCGCGTGTTTGTTAGTGAATATAAAATGGTTTTATGTTGTGGTGATTGGTTTATTGAGTGGTATATGAACTTTTGTCTGCACAGTCTGCAAAACTGTATCGAAGGGGTTTCTAAACACTTGAATAGAACAACTCGACAAAATATTGTTTTCAAAGGTGGGTGAATGAAATAATTTCATCCAAATTATTTTTGATATAAAATGAAGTATTTTCCGAAATTATTATATAACTTGGATGTTTGGGTGCTAATATTATAGTCAAATGAGATTATAAAACCTGAAATAGTTTATATAACCAAGAACAGATATTAGATTTGAATTTTTGAATCAAAATTAAAGATGAGAAGTTAAAAGTGAGAATTTAACTTGGATTAAGATTGAAATTTGAAGTTTAATTAATGATTTGGAAAAAAAATAAATAAGTAAAGTTTATGAATGTGATTTATAAGTAAAAGGAAAATTCTGAAAGAATATTAAGCACTGAATTCACTACTGTCACTGGGAAATAATAAGGGTGATGACTGCAGCATCATCAGTATCATTTTCGAGTTTCTGTGTGATGGATTTGCTACCATAATAAATTGAAAATTTTGAAGTTTTGTCGTGATAAGCAAATTTGAAATTAAAATCCAAGTTGTAATTGTTAAATATAAGTAAAATGAATTTGAACTTATAGTATGAAATATTAAATTTAGCCTTGGTAAAGTTAAAGAATTTGAGTTAACCTAATAAAATATATGATTTGGAATTTAACTAAAGGAAGGTTAAATAAATTGAATTGGATTGGATAAGTGATTATAATATGATTTGGAAGTTAAATAAATAAGTTGTGTAATTATAATATGAGAAAAGATAAGTAAAACCAAATATTAGAATGGTTAAACAATTTTGTTAAGAAAAACAAAATCTGAATTGGATCTATAAGTGGAAATTTAAGTTAAGTTAAACAAATGATGTTTGAAATGAAATATAACTTAAGTAATGTTGAATGAAGTTGATTTTGGTATCAAAGTAAAAATAATGAAGTGAATTAAATGAATGTGAACTTGAGTTATATAAATGAAATTCAACTTTATTTGTAAAATGAATTAGCAATTGAATTAATAAATGGATTGAATGTTAATCAATCGAATGTAAGTAAATTGACATGGAATAATGGATATAAGTGTTAATTCATTAAAAGCTAATAAATTGGAATTTGAATAAATCAAATGGAAGTCAATTTAATATTAAACCAATTGAAATTAAAAGTGTTGAACCAAATTGAAAGTAAATTGAATAAATTTGGTTGTGTTGGTTATGACATTGGTTGTTATATGATTATTGGTTGATTGTATATAATTATTAAGTGTTAATGAAATTAAATTAGTTAAATTGAAAGCTATGTAATTGAATCCAAATTGAAAGTGAACCAACTTGAATTTAAATTAGTGAATGTAAACTAATTGAAAATGAATAAATGAATGTCGTTGTATATGAATTGGTTGTAAACAATTACAAGTGATGTCGAAATTATATAAGTTGCTTATAAACCTTGTGTTAACTCCTATCTTCAAGCGACCTAAAACTGCACGACCTAAAAAGCAAACAACCTAAGAGAAGTCGCGATTTAAGGAAGCCTGCGACCTAAGAGGCTTTGCGACCTAAGGGAATCTACGACCTAACTGTTAAAGGAAGTCTGCGACCTAAGAGGCTTTGCGACCTAAGGGAGTCTACGACCTAACTCTTAAAGGAAGTCTGCGACCTAACTATCTTAAGAACCTTGCGTCCTAAAGACATAGCGACCTAACTGCTAAAGACATAGCGACCTAACTGCTAAAGACATAGCGACCGAAGGGAGTCTACGACCTAACTGTTAAAGGAAGCCTGCGACCTAACTAAGAAAGTCTACGACCTACCAGGATAAGAAGTTAGCGACCTAACTTCTCCACAACCTAAAAGTCAGCGACCTTGCATCACAAGAGACTTAGCAACCTGACTGGTAATAAAGGTAATATGGCATGCGACCTAACTTAGGTCGCTCGCGACCTAATTCCTTGCCGCTTCATGTAAGTTGCTTGCGACCCACCAGCCCACTAGGTCGCCAACGACCTAGTACCTTCCTTAAACCGCTTACGACTTACCACTTAGAGAAAACCACGAACAACTCCATCAGACGGCACTTCTTAAGTCGCGTATAGACCGCGATCTATCTTAGGTCGTTCGCGACCTACGACCTAGCTTAGGTCGAACACGACCTAAGACTTAAAGCAATATTTCTGCCCAGAATTCAGCTCCTATAAATACACCATCATCTCCAACAAGTGGGAGACTTTGGGCCGATCATTTCTTCAAGCGTCGTTACTCTGCCGAACTCTCAACTCATTCAACAATTGAAGATCTTCAAACATTCGAGACACTACAACAAGCTTCGAGAGGAATTCCCTACGTCCAACACGGATTCATCGAGTTTCATCATCGAAGTTTGAGCTAGAAGTCGAGATTGTCCTTGTGATCAAATTGTATTGTTTCCATAAGTGAATTGTATCGATTTGTAACCGGATTCAGTAATAAAGAGATTCAAAGTGGATGTAGGCTCGATCTCAAGCCGAACCACTATAAACTGCTGTCTTTTACTGCTTTTCTGCTATTTTACCGCTTAATTGCTGTTCCCGTCACACGGGTGGTGCTTTCACAATTCTACTATACACACCGGGTGTTAGCGTTCACTTTTTAGCGTTAACATTTTGGTGCTTTCACTGAGAACCCAACTCAGGCGATCATTCACCATTGCTTCACGGAAGTTTGTTGAAAGAATTTCCTTCAAAACCAGAAGCCTATCAGACATAATGGCTCCTGGAAGAAAACGCAAATCGGTCAGATCTGACGATGACCGTGACAATACTGCCACTTCTCTTTCTCCAAGTCAGGCAGCTCCAAGCGTCGGAGTGACGCGAGAAGAGTTGGATGCTGCTGTGTCCGGACTGTACCAGCAGATTGAAACTCAGAATAATCTGGTGATGGAAAAGTTGAATGCTCTGCTCGGGGCTAATCAAAGACCAGTAAGTAATGAAGAAAACTTTGCTAATGCAGCTCCCAATTCCGAAGGGAGAAATATTCCTCAAGGGGGATCAGGTGCTGCTGAAGGGGCACCCCTCCAGGCTAAAGGATCCAGGCCGTCACCGGTTCTCCGTGAGCATTTACCTGGGCAAACATCCAAGAAAATGGCCGAAGTCTAATCCACGAAGTCTCTAAATAATGAGGAATATCTCTCTAGCATGGTTCGGCAAATAATGAAGGAAAGCATGCAGAGAAACGAAGATGAGAATGATTGGGGATTCGCTCCGAGTAAGACTCCATTTACTGAAAGAATCCTAAAAGCAGAGTTTCCCAGAAAATTCGTTCCTCCTACCATTCCTTCTTATCGAGGAACAAGTGATCCAAATCAGTTCTTATACAAATATGATTGGCACATGACTGGCGCTAGAGCAACCGATGAGATTAAGTGCCGATATTTCCTAGTGTATTTGGAAGGAGTGGCGTTACTTTGGTTTACCAAGCTTCCTGTGCGATCTGTTGACCAGTTTTCCGATCTGACCCGAAAGTTCAAGGAACAATTCAGATTGTACATTTCAAGAGCTAAGGACATAATGTCTCTCTCAAGCCTTGAACAGAATCCTGGAGAGCCCATCAAATCCTTTCTGAATCGCTTTAATTTAGCCCTAGCAGAAGTTGATAATGCGGAACCGCGAATGATCTTGACCTACTTAATGCGGGCTATCGACAAGTCAAGCAAGTTTGGAAAATGGTTAAAAATGAAGGAACCAAATTCACTCGAGAAGTTCTACAAAAAGGCTGATGAGTTCATGCTCCTAGAGAATCTCTCTGCGTCAGCTAAAGTTGTGAAAACAGTGGTGGAAAATAATGCTACAGTTCAGAACAAGAAAGAATCTACTGACAAAGGTGATAGTGAGAATGAAACAACTGATGGCATTCCAATCCAGTGGAAGTTGTATGTTGACGGATCAAGAAATGATTACTGTTCTGGGGCAGGGGTTGTGCTCGAAACCCCCGTAGGACGATCATTGTGTTATGCATTAAGATTGGAATTTCCTTCAACAAACAATGAAGCAGAGTATGAAGCTCTTATTGCTGGCTTGAAAATTGCCAAGGAACTAAACATCAAAGTGTTGCAGATCTTCAGCGACTCTCAACTTATTGTTTTCCAGGTGAAGAAAGAGTTTCAAGCTAAAGGTGGAAATCTGCCCGCATACTTGTCAAAGGCATGTGAACTTCTCGAAGATTTCGATCATTATACGATAAGTCATATTCCTCGGGTAGAAAACATGAAAGCGGATTCTCTTGCAAAGTACTCAAGTTCTGGAGAAGCTCAATTACTGGGATTAGTTCATGTAGAAGTTCTGTTAGCTCCAAGCATTGATGAAATGGATGTTGATTGGATTATGGCTGCGTCTCAAGAGCATGAATCATGGATGACTCCAATCAAAGAATACCTACTCAATGGTTCCCTACCAGAAAGTTCTAAAGAACGCCGAAAACTATTGAGGAAAGCATCAAGATATATAATTCAAGATGGTCGATTATACAGACGGGGATTTTCAATGCCACTGCTCCGATGTGTAACCAAGGAAGAAGCCAAGACAATTCTAGCTGAGATACATGGAGGAGAATGTGGAGATCATTCAGCCGGTCAAACTCTAGCCAAGAAAGTTCTCCGATATGGGTATTTCTGGCCGGATATTAATCGAGATGCTGCTATTTACTCCAGAAAGTGCGACAAGTGCCAAAGATTCCCAAAAGCGCCTTCCACCGCACTCATACAAATGGTCAGCCCATGGCCGTTCGCCATTTGGGGAATAGACTTGATTGGACCATTACCGATCGCTAAATCAGGAATCAAATATGCTATTGTTGCCGTTAATTATTTCACTAAGTGGGTTGAAGCAGAACCTTTGGCCACCATTACCTCTAAAAAGATGATAAATTTCGTAACTAAAAATATCATTTGTAGGTATGGTGTGCCGCAGAAGATAATCATATACAACGGCACTCAGTTTGAAAGTGAAGAATTCCAAGACTTTTGCAAACGGTTCAGAATTCGAAAAAGCTTCTCAGTAGTGGCTCATCCGCAAGCAAACGGGCAAGTAGAAGCAGTAAACAAAATCATCAAGTCAACCATCAAAAAGCAACTCGAAAAAGCAAAAGGTGGTTGGGTTGAGAAGCTTCCATTAGCACTATGGGCATACAGAACTACTCACAAAACTGCGACTGGGCACACTCCATTTTCACTGGCATACGGATCAGAAGCAATGATTCCAGTGGAAGTAGAAGTTCCTTCACACAGGAGAATTCATTTCAACAAGACTGAAAATGAAAAGCTGCAACTTGAAGCACTTGATTTTCCTGATGAAAAAAGAGAAGAAGCTAGGCTTAGAGTTTCAGCTTATCAGCAAAGGATAGCCAAGCACTTCAACTCTAAAGTTCGCCAACGCAGCTTTGAGATCGGAGATTTAGTCTTGAAAAGGATCATGACAGCAACTAGGGTGTTTGGGCCAAACTGGGAAGGGCCATACGTTATAGGCAGTAAACTTCTTAATGGCACTTTCAAACTCATAACTGTTGAAGGAGATCCAATTCAAAGAGCCTGGAACAGCAACCACTTACGTCCTTATTTTACTTAAAAAAAAAGCTTTACTCAAAATTGTAAAATAGTGATGAATGTATCAGTTGTATTGAAAGACATTGTAAATCAGTGCAAGTGAATAAAAGCTATAAAGTGGATGTAGGCCCGATTCTCGGCCGAACCACTATAAATCTTGTGTTCTTTACTATTTCATAATGCCTGTTTCATTTCGATATGTAAATACTTTAAATGTATTGCTAAAATGTCGATTCAAATTTGCAGGACATTAAAACAAGACTTGCTCATCACAAAGCCAAGCGACCTCTATAAATCACCTACTAAGCAAATACCAAGCGACCAAAATTCCAAATTCAAATCCTATACAAGAAGAACTTCGCATAAAAAGTTGGCGACTCCACTGTGGCAAGCCTTCATTAACTGGTTGTGATTGTCGATATGAACAGACATCCAACTAGGTAACTCGCGTTTGTCCCGTGAAGTCGTTCAACAGTGAAGTCCACTTCTTCGGATAAGGCAATTTACTTGCAAAAGGAAAGAAGATGCGCTTGGAAACGATAATAAAAGATCGCTAATGAGCAGATGATGAGAGAACATGGCCAAGCAAACACAGAAGCATCCAAAAGGAAGTATGCCTCTCAATAAAAGGGCCGGTAGAACCACCGAAGGGACACCTTCCCAAGCAGAAGGAGCAGGGCCCTTGCTAACTGATCGTGATGCATCCGATCAGGCAGCTTGCGTCCGTCCCGTGGATCTACTCGCCCTTGAGACGCAACCTTCCTGGCACACCAACCAACCGATGCTCCTTCCCAAAGGTCAACAAAGCCCTCTAACGAGGCACGCCAAAAAATGAAAGTGCTTCTCTCAATCAAAAAAGATTGGTGGAACCACCGGAGGGGCACCTTCCCAAGCTGAAGGAACAGGGCCCTTGTTAATTGATTGCGATCGTTTGTGCAAACGAACATCCAATCAAACAACTTGCGTCCGCCCCGTGGATCCATCCAACCATGAGAAAGTAACTTCCAGGCAATCACAAGACCTCTTCGGAGGCAAAAGCCCTCTTCGGAGGCACATTTCACCAGTGTAAAAGTGCAAAATGCTCCTCTTCGGAGGCCCACTTCACCAGAGCTGAAATGCTAAAAAGCCCTCTTCGGAAGCACATTTCACCAGTGTAGAAGTGCAAAATGGTCCTCTTCGGAGGCCCACTTCACCAGAGCTGAAATGCTAAAACGCCCTCTTCGGAGGCACATTTCACCAGTGTAGAAGTGCAAAATGCTCCTCTTCGGAGGCCCACTTCACCAGAGCTGAAATGCCAAATTGCTTCTCTTCGGAGACCTAAATCGCTTCTCTTCGGAGACCAAAATCGCTTCTCTTAGGAGACCAAAATCGCTTCTCTTCGGAGACCAAAATCGCTTCTCTTCGGAGACCAAAAAACCTCTTCGGAGGCACACTTCACCATGCTTGAAGTACTAGACATAAGCCCTCTCCAGAGGCACAAAAACAAAGCCTTCTTCGGAAGCACTAGACAAATCAAAAAATTCTTCAGAAAGTTCACTTCATTGCATAGGAAAATCCACTTTTTAACAAATAAGAGTGATCATCTCTGAAAGTTGAAGTGTTCTTCAAGGAAGAAAGAGAAAGTGAAAATTTCTCCAAAAAAAAAAGAGATATAATTTATTAAAAGCAGAATGATTCTTCCCTTAAAAGCGGAATAGTTATTCTCTGAAATAGGAATATCAGTCTTGTAAAAGCTAGAAATGTTGCAATGCACTTGTGGTATGGGGGCAACACTATACAATTCAGTTACATTAATAAAAGTAATGTGCAAGCAACATACCGCAAGTTCATTGCAATATCACGAAGAGTAGATGTGGAATAAATGCATTCTCAAACACAGACAAAAAAGTTTGTACAAGTAAAAAGAATCATTTATTCTACACTAAAAATGAGAAACAGATGCGTTCTTACATGTAACAAGAATTTGTACAAGTAAAATAGCTATTTTATTCAATACTATGAAAACTTGTTACATTGTGCAGATTACAAAAAGAAGTGGGGACCGGTACCCGCACAATCTCCGGTCGATACATGTAAAAAGCAAAATAAGAACTAGAAAATCCAGCTTGTTATTCCTTCTTCCCGCCACCCTTGGAGCCTTTGCTTGGCCTAATAGTTAATTTCGGAATCCGATGTGGGCGGGATGGAGAAGGAGGAGTGGTTGGGTCTTCTTCTATTTTGTCTTCCCCAGTTGAAGCACTTTTCTTTTTCTTCTTTAGTGCATGCTTTCCTCTTCTCTTTGAAGAAGATTCACTTCCCGGAGTCAGCAGCTTGGAAAGTTTTGTATTATCATCAAATGACTGCTCCGGAGTCTTTTCACTATCCTCCGTCCCTTTCGCTTTTTGTTCTTGAGAAGCAAGTGGATCCTCCAAGCCTCGGAGAGCTTCTATCTGTTCTTCCTGCGACCCTGGTTGAGAAGCAGGAGTGACTTGAAGAGATGGAGGAGGAATAGCTGGAAGAGGGGAAGAGTGCACAGTGCTCGGTGCTTCCGCTATAGAAGAAAAGAAGTCAAAATTAATATTCTCCGAGAAAAGGGAAGATATCGGATCACCAGGACTTAAGTAATAAGAGAGAAATTCATCCAGGTCAATTGTATCAAATGAATAATCCACTTGAGCCAGATCTGATTTGAAGTTACCTGGAGGAGCCGGTTTGACGAGATCAATCTCGAATTTCTCGGCCTCAGTATCATCCGGAGCTTCATCCTCAGTGGGAGTGGTCGCAATTTCTTTGGCAACTTTAACTGGAGGCGAAGAATGGCAACTGGAGTCCATAATGTTAACATCGGCCGAAGTCGAAGCATGAACGGGGGCAGTTAAAGGAGCTTCCTCCTTCGGATATTCTTCTCCCCCCGGTTCAGCCCGCGCTTTAGCGAGTTGTTCCTTCCCTTTAGCAAGAGCAGCACGAGTTTCATCGTCAAGATAGCGTGCCTCAAGCTCTGCCTCATCGTAGCCAGCACCGCCTAACATATCAACTGTGGCTTCCCACACCTCAGCCAGAGTGATCTCGTATTCAGGACCCAAAAAGGATAGGCTACCATGGCCCAGAACGCTGTGTAAATAAAAGTCGAATGAGGTAGAGCTGACGTTTGCTTTCGTTGCCTCATGAGATTGCTCAGCAGCTTCTTTTTCGGCAACGGCTGCAACTCGACCAGCAACAGCCTCATCACGCTCTTTCTCAGCTTTAGCAAGTCGAGACTTTAGCAATTCGATCTCCACGTTCTGGGAGTTAACTGTTTCCCGCAACTGAGCATTATTTTTGCGGTATTCTTCAACGACGAATTGCTCAGCCGCAAATTTCATCTCAGCATCCCTCTGAGCAGCGTGTGCATCCCGCACTTGTTTTTGAAACACTTCTTCCTTTTGAGATTGTGAAGCGGAAGAAGCGACAAGATCTTCCTTGAGTTTTGTGACCTCGGACTCAAGTCTCGCATTATCATCAGCGATGCTCGTCATCTCGGCGTCATGCTGTTTGCAGATTTTGTCCCATTCCGTCTTGTCGTTTTCCATGGTCAGCATGGCTTCAAGATTCGCACGGTTGACTCTTTGCAGCTCATCGACAAGCTTTTGCCATCCGGACACCCTTTCAATATTAAGTTTGACGGCATCTAGGCTACGCAACATATCCGATTTATCGATCGGAACCAAATCAAGGTCAAAACGCACCCCTTTCAAGCACCAATTCGGAAATCGGCTTTGAAGAATAGGAGGGGCGTCTTTGACCTGATACTGAGGCCTGCTGATGATCGACTGGATGTCAGATTTCTTTAAAGCAGGAGAGCCGGATGGAACATTAGGAGAGATGGGAGCATCGGTCTTCTCAGAGATTGCAGATGCGTCACTAGGCTTGGACCGCTTGCTTGATTCGTCAACGATATGAGTCTTCCCCTTATCGTCATAAGACTTTCGCTTGTGAGAGTCATCGCCTCTGTAAGAAGAGTCGTACCGTTCATCCCTCCTCCCATGTTGACGTTCATAGTACCGCCTTTCTCGAGCTTTCCTAATAGCTCTTTCTTCGTCCGTTTCCCTTGGGGTATCGAGGTATTGCCTAAAGTCGTAAGCTCCGCGACCTCCATAGCGCTGAAACTTGTCGTAATATGAGCCGGTGTGCCCCATCGGAGAATCTGAAAACGGAAAAGAAGTAGAGTTTAGAAATTTCCAGAAAAATAGGATAAATGCTTATAAGTGCTGAGAAATCCTAAGTGTGTGCGACGTGCAAACTACGTGCATCAAACTACAAACCACGCTTTAATGTGGAAACGGAAACGACTGGTGGTGTAGAAGGTGTCAAAGCTTGTTTCAAAGAAGAAGTCGCTTCAACAATGGGAGAGATCGATTTTGAAATATCATCTTTGAAAAGTTCCTGAGAAGTTATCATTATATCGCTCAAATCATCAAAGGTATCATCGCCGTGATGCCCGACAGAACTCTCCTTTTCAACTTCCACATCGGCTGACTTTTAAAAAATTCGAGGATTCTCTTCCTCTTCAATAATTGGAGCAAGTGCCGGCTTGCTGGATGACCCCACAATGTCGGTAGGAGTAGAACACTTTACCAATGAAGTCTCAATGGTAAGTCCTTTCGGCGAAAGTTCTCCAGCATAGACTGGGGCATCCGGTGTTTTTTCTGGAGAATTAGGGACTTCATAAGGCTGGGTAGATCGGGAAGAGTGTAAAAGTCCATACTGATGCAAAAATTCATCTTTCAATAGAAACTTGGCGCTTCTTTCTTCCGCCGCCACAGCATTTAAAGTTTCAAGAATTAACTTGAGGCTGGGATTTCTTAACGGGGGAGGAAGTACTGGAAAAAGAAAAAGAATGAAGTTAAGCATTTGATAATTCGGGTTTCAAAAAACTCATGAGATGAACGGAAAAAGACAATCTTACTTCCGATTCTCCAGACAGCATAGAACCTTGGAGGACATCGGACAAAGAAAAATTGACTCAGAAATCCGTGAGCACTTTCGGGCAAATCCAAAATCAATTTCCGGTTTCTGGCACTTCTCGCGAGCACGATTGAAGGATGGTCTTTGTTCTTTGAAAAAGTGCATAAGTAGCAAATTTCATCGAAGCTCGGGAGACGGTCAAGCGTCCTCCTAAACAGAACACATAACCCTATCAGAACAACGTAACCGTTGGGGTGTAGCTGGAAGGGCGAGATAGCTAATCGAAGAAAGAGATCACGAAGAAATTCGTTGAAAGGCGGAATGGCTCCGCTTAAACACATCTGGTGGTTCACTGCAATAAAACCAAGGGGTGGCCTGTCAGCTGTGTCGCTTGCTCCAGGGAATATAGCGTCTGATTCGGTAATACTGAATTGGGTACATAGTTGTCTAAAAACTTTGTGGCTTAGAGTAGTCGGAGTTCTCTCCGGAGGATCGATCAGTGGGTTGGCTATCGGAAAAGCTTCTCCGACCGGTCCTGAATCTTCTTGTTGAGATGTCATTCTACACAATCAACTAGATATTTAAATATGAAGGTGCACGTTTCCTAAAAAGTGTGAAGTGTTGTGCAAAACTAAAACGATGACAAGCAAGTATAACAGAAATTGAAATAGTTGGCATTTGTCGATTACAAAGTTTCAAGACTTGTCATTTTAAGTTCAAATACAATGTTGTGTTGATGCGAACAAATCAGCGTATGTTGATTATTTCAGCTTTGCTTTAATACTTCATTTGAATTTATCGTTTCACAACATTTCATTCACAAAATTCATGTAAGTTAATTGTTCTTTGTCAACTAATCTGTCATGCGATATGGGCAGTCAATGGCAGTATATTTGTCCCATTTTCTCTGCAAATGTTGTATTTAAGCAGGTTATCAGCGTTAAAGTCAAGACAGTTTGAAAGGAAATGCAACACAGTTCAAATTCAAAGATTCAGTCAAATTCTGCTCAAATTTCCAAGTGTTAGGTCGTTGACGACCTAACATAAGTAGCAGCATTCTTAAGTCGTGCTGTTCAAATTAAAAGTGTTCAGGACTGTGCAAAATCGTTTCAAGTGCTAGGTCGTTCAGCGACCTATCATAGGTCAAGGCGTCTTTAGGTCGCACAATGCAACTGAGTGGATCAAGGCGGTGCAATTTTCTCTAAGTCCTAGGTCGCTCACGACTTGGCATAGGTCGTAAACTCTTTAGGTCGTAGAAAAGGTTGTTCGATATTGTTTAAGTCGCGGATATTCTTAGATCGCAAGGCTTGGGTCGCCAAGAATCCCATCACGACCTAACTTTTAAGTCGTCCAGGTCTGGTAGGTCACTGGCTTCCTCTCCAAGCAACATCTTACTGGATCCAATAGTCCAATACCGCCATTTCAGAGGAATTCATCTTCCCCTTCATTCCATCTCAACATACCACCAAGTCAACCAGCAAATCGATTGCAAACCCCGCTGATCCATAGTGAAAATTTCCATACGATCATGAATCACAACAACGTGTCAAACGACAAACAAAAGTCAATCGAAACCACCATTCAGAAAATAAAGCATGGCGCATAAAATTAAGCTTAGGTCAGGAAACGAGGATTCATGATCGAGCAGTGATTATGGATGAGTAGAGATTGATCCACTTACGTAATATGCTGATAGGAATGAATCGATTGTTAGTTGGATTGAATTCGCCTTCGAAAAATCAAAAATTCGCCAATGGCAATGGAATTTCAGAGCAGTAAGGTGAGGAGGAAGGAGCGACCTAACTTATTTATACGAGGCTGAGGGAAGAAGGCGAACATACGTACGGGTTAGCACAAGCTTTAGGTCGTTCACGATCTAGCGGGGTTAAGTCGATGCACACGACCTATAGCATAGGCGTATGCTTCGAGGGGCAAATGTTAACTCCTATCTTCAAGCGACCTAAAACTGCACGACCTAAAAAGCAAACAACCTAAGAGAAGTCGCGACTTAAGGAAGCCTGCGACTTAAGGAAGCCTGCGACCTAAGAGGCTTTGCGACCTAAGGGAATCTACGACCTAACTGTTAAAGGAAGTCTACGACCTAAGAGGCTTTGCGACCTAAGGGAGTCTACGACCTAACTATTAAAGGAAGTCTACGACCTAACTATCTTAAGAACCTTGCGACCTAAAGACATAGCGACCTAACTGCTAAAGACATAGCGACCTAACTGCTAAAGACATAGCGACCTAACTGCTAAAGACATAGCGACCTAAGGGAGTCTATGACCTAACTGTTAAAGGAAGCCTGCGACCTAACTAAGAAAGTCTATGACCTACCAGGATAAGAAGTTACCGACCTAACTTCTCCACAACCTAAAAGTAAGCGACCTTGCATCACAGGAGACTTAGCAACCTGACTGGTTATAAAGGTAATATGGCACGCGACCTAACTTAGGTCGCTCGCGACCTAATTCCTTGCCGCTTCATGTAAGTTGCTTGCGACCCACCAGCCCACTAGGTCGCCAACGACCTAGTACCTTCCTTAAACCGCTTACGACTTACCACTTAGAGAAAACCACGAACAACTCCATCAGACGGCACTTCTTAAGTCGCGTATAGACCGCGATCTATCTTAGGTCGTTCGCGACCTACGACCTAGCTTAGGTCGAACACGACCTAAGACTTAAAGCAATATTTCTGCCCAGAATTCAGCTCCTATAAATACACCATCATCTCCAACAAGTGGGGGACTTTGGGCCGATCATTTCTTCAAGAGTCGTTACTCTGCCGAACTCTCAACTCATTCAACAATTGAAGATCTTCAAACATTCGAGACACTACAACAAGCTTCGAGAGGAATTCCCTACATCCAACATGGATTCATCGAGTTTCATCATCGAAGTTTGAGCTAGAAGTCGAGATTGTCCTTGTGATCAAATTGTATTGTTTCCATAAGTGAATTGTATCGATTTGTAACCGGATTCAGTAATAAAGAGATTCAAAGTGGATGTAGGCTCGATCTCAAGCCGAACCACTATAAACTGCTGTCTTTTACTGCTTTTCTGCTATTTTACCGCTTAATTTATGTTCCCGTCACACGGGTGGTGCTTTCACAATTCTACTATACACACCGGGTGTTAGCGTTCACTTTTTAGCGTTAACACCTTGTTTAGTATGCATTTCTTTTAATATGCATGTGTTGTAGTTGTTTAAAAGAGTAAATTATTAATAACTTTATATATATGTCACTTACGTGTTTAAATTGAGTAAGTACAGGTGTCGTGGCTACCGTTTGGCTGGTTGGGTCGTGCTAAAATGCTTAATAAATAACTGCTTTGCTTTAAAATGCTAAAAAGGTACGCCTACGCAATAAAAATAGGAAATATGAACTGTTTTTCTGCTTTTCCGACCGTGTGGGTCGATGTATATATATTTATGTCTATTGTGATCCTACTACGATCGAACCGCGCAAAGGAGGCTATGGCGAATTTTTCTGAAAATTTAAGGCGTTAGAAAATTTTCGGGAAAATTTGGAAAATTTGTGAAAACTAAAATTGATTTTGAGTTAAAAGTTAAACGATATAGTTTGTTTTGAAAAGTATACTAAGTATAGATTTGAAAAACTTAGTAAAGTTTTGGAAAGAGTTTAACTATTTGATTTTGGAGAAGTACACTTAAGTGATTTTGAAATCTAATTTGAAAGAATTGTTTGAAAAGTTAATGGATTTGGGCATTTTTCTTACTTTGCAATTTCGAGGACGAAATTCTTTTAAGGGGGGAAGATTGTAACGACCCAGAATTTCTATCATTTGAAATTCAGATATTTAATTAATTTTAAATATTAACAAGTAATATTTGTAAGTCGAATGATTTAATTTCGAATATAGAGATTTAATTGTTTAATTAAACCGATAATTTAATATTTGAAATTCCAGAAATAATTGATAATTGGATCAAATGTGTATAAAAATGATTTATAAAGTTATATTAAATCATATTGGAGTTAGAATGATGTTATAGAACTTTTAAAATTGAATTTAAAGTTAAATTGTAGAAATTGAATATTTTAATATTTAATTGACGAGTGAAAATAGTCATTTTTCAAACAGTCTCGGATTTCAACGAAACCAGTTTCATCGGATCCGTAATGTTATATTATTGTAAGATTTCAAATTTCGTGTCAATCGGACGTACGATTTGTCCGGGGCGAGCCAAAACGCATAGAAATCGTTTTAATCGATTTAATTTAAATTTGATCGTTTAATTCCGTAACACGCACATATGACCGAATTAGCTCCCGAAACATGTTCCATTGTGTTCGGAACGCGGGTAAAACCTTAGAAACGTCAGCCGGCACGTTTGATTTCGAGTTCGAAAATTTTCAAGATGAATAGTGTTTTGCAATTTTCTATAAAAGGACGTTATTACATCATTTTGCATCAAACCCTAGAGATAATCTCGTGGCCGCCAGTGTATGTTTTCAATGGCCGAAAACTTCGTATCTCTCTCCCTTAATTTCTTCCAATCTGTAAATAATTACAGAAAACTTTCAACTACAACTTCGTATAGCATCGTGAGATCTATAAATCCATATGGATATGATCGCCTGAAACTCATCGTCGACGACGAATTGGGGCTGCGTTCTGCACGTGTTTCGAGGCGTTTTACGAAGTGAAGGGGTGGCCGAGTGCCACGTGGTTCCAGGCGGTGGTAGAGCTCACTATGGTCGTTCAAATGGTGGTGTTCGATCATCGGCTAGATGATCGTAGGGTTCGCGAAAATTGGTGGCAAAACGGCGACTATGGGTGGGTTTCGTTCGTGATTTTCATGATAGGGAAGAAGAACGTGAGCGGCCCAAATCTGTGATGGTTGAAACGTACGGCTGCGGATGAAAAGGTTTAAAAAAGAAAATAAAATTGAAAATTGATTATATATATATTCGTATAAACTTTGAAATAACGTAACTTTTTGATACGAGGTCAAAAATTTACGAAACGAATTGCGTTGGGTTCGTTTTGTCGAGCACTACGCAATGGAGCTTGTTTGGAGTCGATTGGAACTAGTGATAATTTTGGGTAAAATTAAACGCGTGTTTAATTTTATTCGAAATAAAATACTGCAACCGTTATTGGAAGCAAGGTGAGAACTCCTCACTCAATCGAATTGTGTTCGATTTAAAATTTTAAATAGTTAGAATTTAAAATTGCTTGATTGTGTTGATTGTGTGCTTGGATGATAAATTGTTATCTATTGTGTTGAAATAGACCCTATACGCCGCATATTAAGCGGAGGTTATTTATTAAAAACATATACCGCGATAATTCCACCGTGAAGTGTAATTGGTATTATATATGTATTTGGAGTTGATTTCCCGCATTATATAGCGGATGAGACCCTATTGCACCGCATAATAGCGGATAGTATTTTTTAAATCCCATATACCGCGATATTCCACCTCGAAGTGGAATTGGTATTGTGCTAACCTCTGTGGATGTAGGGAAACAGGTTGGAGGGATCCAACTGGATTCCTCAAATAATTGAATTTGTTTCAATATTGTGTGTTGATTTATTTATAATCTGTGTGTGATTATATTGTGTTTGAAATCGTTGAAGGCTATAATTTAGCCGGATATATTTTTGGTATCGTTGGATACCGAAAATAAATAGAAATTGGATTTTCGAAATTTAAGTTGAAAATTTATCGAAAAATTTATTTTTGATAATAGGATAAGTTTAAAAGGAGTTAAAAGATAAAAGCCTTATTTTTGAACTGTATTGAATTAAATTTCAAATTTGGAAAAAAAGGGCTTAATAAATGGATTTCGAAAATATTATTTATAAGTTGAGAATTTATTTAAAATTTGGATTTGTGAATAGTTTGGAAAATAAAGGAATTTATCTTCTTAAAAAGGAATTTATTTTGAAAAGGAAATAAATTTAGAAATCCATTTCGTAATTGATTTTTGGTGATTGAAAATAAATCTTTTGGAAATGTTTGGAAATTTATTTGGTGTTTTGAAATAAATTTGAAAATCAATTTGAAATTAATTGATTATTAATTTACCATAACTAGTCAAATTTATTTATAGAATTTATCTGATTTAAATTAATCAGATGATTAAATTAATCCTACCTATGGATGTTTGGATTATATTGGACGTTGAATTGTTTGATATCTCTGATATGTGATGCTTTGTGATATATCCTGTTCTGTGTGTGTGATCTGTGATTTGTATATCTGTGATATATAAATATATAACTGTGATCTGTGAATGAAAGATAAGCGTTATAGTTTATACCGCTTACCAATTATATTGTTATATTTGATCTGTGATGGTTGAATGTTGTTGCACTATTGTGTTAAACCCTTGGACTACACAATACACACACAAATGTGGATTTCACGTGGAAATCGGTTAAGTCACGGATTTTTATCAATTTTGAAAATTGAATTCTTGAATCCAAAATAGTTTTGGAATTGGAATTTGAAGCTTTTGAAAATGAGTTTCAAAAATAAGAGTTAATTTAAATAACTTAATAAAATTGGAAATTTAAATCATTTGATTTAAATTTTGAATTCAATATTTTGAAATTGAATTCAATGATTTGGGAATTATGGTCTAAAAGATTGTACAAGTTATAAAAGGTGTTTATATGGGTTTTTAACCATTTAAAATATGGTTTTGGAAATTTAAATTTAAATTCAAGTTTTATACTTGGATGGCTTTAACCTGTGTAATTGTAACCAGTTTTTCCCAAAACGAAAACTATCTGTTTTCAAATAATAATAGCTTTCATAAAGTGAAAAGATTTCCAATTTGTATCGAAACATTTCAAGTTGAAATGAAATTGTAAATAGTTTGGAAAAACTATGAATTAACCTTTGTGAAGATGATTAAGCTTTATTTTGAAATCAAAGAAGATTTTAAAAGGTGTATCTTTTATATTATAAAAGACTTGAATTATGAATAGTTTTGAAAGCTATAAATTAAATCTTAATTTAAAGATTTAATGGGTTAATCCAATTGAAATGGAAATTGATTTGGGAATCTGTGAATGAATCTTTGTGAAACTGGGTGAACTTTGTGAAGTAAATCTTTTTGTTTAAAGATTTAAAATGGTAATTTGTTTAAACCATTTAAAAGAAAGGATTTGGGTAATAAGTTGTGACTTAATTGAAATCCCTATATTCATATGTTTTAAAACATTGTGCTCACTATTCGGGTTAGCCGGGAAAAGACCTTTGTGTCATATAACCCATTCTGAATTGGTGATACGACGATATGGATCGTATTGAAGACCGGTGGTGAAGACTGGGTATTTGTGAAAACGATAGGATGACCTATCGATTGTCTCTGCACCGTTAGCTACGGTATAGAGATTTCCTTTGTGATGGGAATTTCGATCGGGGTTGTGAATACCCGGATTGCAAGGGCTTCTTTTGAAGTGCCTTCGGTTCTGTTCGAACCTGGAACAGACTTGTATTGTTACATGTCTGACATTACATTTTGAGATATAAAGTTGATTTCTTTCAAATACATTTCTGTTGGTGGCGGAGAATTTATTCTCTTAGCTTAACACCCTTTTTTGAGACGTACGAGCTCAGAGGTTATGTAGTTGAAAGTTATCAGTGATATACTCCCAATTTGTTAGTGTGGCATGTTGAGTGTTGCTGTGTGATGATTATTTATTGATCATTTGTTGATTAAAGCGTGGCTTTGTGAAAAAGCGTAGCTTTGTGGACGAGACCTCTTCGGACCTCACAACCCGAAAATGGTCAAAACAGGAATATGCGGCAAGGTTATGAGGGTCGCTACCTTTAGGGTATGTCATTTCCTTTTGGAAAAGGGTGGTATCAGGTATGGAGCCCTGTTATTTAAGCTATGTGGTTACTCCAATCTCATTTACTATGTGATTGTTGTTTTGATCGAGGCGCCTCGGATAAAGGTCCCAAAGGACCGGGGGGTGGCATATTCGTGTAGTAGTTACCCAGTGTAAGGGGTAACCCGGCCTTGTGTTGGCAGAGATCCGGTTAGGTTCTCGGGGCGTCCATCCAGAGGCGTACCCATTGGCAGTAGGAAGTTCCTTAGCCTGACCATTTGTTGGAAAATCCAAAGAAACAATACGAGCCCTTTACGATTGCAATTTGTATAACCTGTCTCCTCAGGCGGCAGCTATAGCAGGCATAATATAATGGTACCTATGCTGGCTAAGATTAATATTGTATTTTTGAAATGATTTGCACACTATGCACTAGTAATAATATCAAAAGAGTTTGTTCTGCGTAGTAAGCATATTTGACTATCATAAGAAGAAATCTCCTCCAAGTCTGCGATTGCATTGTGTGTGTGGTGGAAGGTCTTATGGTAGTTTCATTTTCCAAAAGCATTGCGGATTTCAATGTGTGAAATTCTTTTGTTGTTTATTTTAAAGATAATAACTGTTTTAGTTCTCACACCAGTCACCATGACTGACCTGGAGTTTATTGTTCCCTTCCTAAACTCTGGGTGCCCATAATTTTCCACACGGGCGGCCTAGAGTTAGATTATCAGGTCATTCTGGATTCAGGAGATGCTTTGGAGCTCAGTGGAGAACTGGATGGCGATACGTATCACTTGTATATGATATTATTTATTCCGCTGTGTATTCTGTATGAGGACAAGTTTGTATAACTGTCCATTGATGTATTGTTGTTGTAAACTCTGATGATGATGTAATGTATAAAATGATATAGTTCTTGATTTAAAGATTATTCATCTATCTATTATATGTTGTTCCTCTGCGCTGTGTGAGATTCTGATATTGTTTCTGTTGCTTTTTCTTTTTCTTCTTTTTCTTCTACCTTTTCTTTTTAACCATAACAATTCGGTTTTCCGGCATTCGATTACTCGGCAGTTGATACAGTGGACATATTAATGTCGATTTTCGGAAGTCGAAAGATCCTAATCGTTACAGGTTTTTTATCATTCTTCATAGCACCTTTCTACATTGTCGAAAAGGTGTCCTGGATGGATCTTTGCCACCTTGTTGTTAGTGGAAGTAAGCATGGAGCCTTCGACATGGTCGATAGGTTGATCACATTGGTTTCGAAGAGATTCAGTTGTTATTGGTTACCTTGCGACACCTTCAAAAGGTCTTGAAACCGTTAGACTTTGGTGACTGCATTCCTTTGACTCCTTCGAAAGGTTTGGTATAAACTCTTCTATCTTGGTCTTTTTTTAAGCACCTTTCGACTTAATCGAAAGGTGGATTTTTGGATAACACCAATCATGTAGATTTTCTTAAAAAGGTGCTTTATTCATCTAATGTTCGAAAACACGGTCGCAAATATTTTGATATCTTTTTCTGCTTATCATGTCATCTTCTCATCCATATAGTTGGAAAATTTCTGATGGGATTATTCCAAGCATGAAGTTCAGAGTATCTCATCCCATCTTAATATAGTCTTTTTTGAATTTGTGATTGTTGTATCTATATGTCTCTTATTAATACTTGGATTTTACTTGACCATTTGATTTCTTAACTTTGGCAAAGACACTGTTAATTATGCACGGAGAATTCATCTTGTAGTGGCTTGACATTCCTAAAGGGTAAATAGTTGTTCTTGACCAATGCGCCTTTCAATAAAAGATGGGAATCTCTTCTTTTAGTGAATTCATATCTTTTTAGGGAATGATTTTCCGTTCATTGACCCATAGGATTTTATCGATAGTTGACGTTTTTGTTCTTATTGATAAGGTTCCATAATCATTATGGATGCTCTGCATCGGAATTACAAATGTCTTAGAATCTAGTTCAAGATGTGTTGTAGTTGTAATCCAAGATGCTCTTTACTGATATTTAATCTCACTTTCCCTTTTTGGATGATCCATGTAAATCTAGAATTATGACTTTTCTTCCAAGTTCTTAGGTTGCTTCCTTGCTTTATCTTGATTCATTGATCATCTAGTTGATGATTCTTTATTCTTTGTTCTTCTCCGCTATGAAGATTTTGTAACCGTGTTTCCTTAAGAATATGTTCTTTTATTTGAAATAAAAGTATCCCATTCAAAATTCTTCTGCTTTGTTTAACTGTCTTGTCTATTCTGGGCACCCATGGTTACTGCTCTTGACGAACTCCTTTAAAGTCGTTTAGAGTGTTGTTAAGACTTGGGTAAGAAAATTTATTTCTAACGCCCAAATGGAACTTTCATGGGACTTGAATCATTATAGGGGAAATATAGTCTTTAAATAGGGAGCTTAATGGTCAAAATTCTTGAACCGGTAGTTCTTCAATTGGAAGTAGGCCCTTCTGACTCGAGTCGCAATAGTGTAAATGGACCTTGGTAAAAATATTTTTTTAAAAAGCATTATTTTCAATAGTTTATGTTTTTAGAGATTTTGTAGACTCCTTTTCAAAATAGATAGTCATGTGGAAAAATAAGTATAACTCTCTTAATTTTCAAAGAGTGTTTTTCTCAAAGATTGATATGATAAAATCATTTTAGTAAGACTATTTGCTGAAATAGATATAAGTGATGTCACCATGCTTTTATAAGTTAAAAAATTATACTTCATTAGGTCTTGCTTGACGAAAAGAAACATATTGTTTATGATTTTTAAAAGACATGATTCATGAACTAATAGGCTCTACAAACAAGAACGTACTTTTCTATAAGAAACCCCTAAGGTAAAATAATCTTTTCAAAAGAGTAGGCTTATCATATGAAGAATTAAAGCTCTATACATATTAAGAAATATATTG
This sequence comes from Allium fistulosum, assembly GCA_030737815.1. Classification (NCBI taxonomy): domain Eukaryota; kingdom Viridiplantae; phylum Streptophyta; class Magnoliopsida; order Asparagales; family Amaryllidaceae; genus Allium; species Allium fistulosum. The sequence continues at coordinate 726,173,773 of CM060905.1, read as the reverse complement.
GTATTAGAAAGATTGAGGTATAATTAATATGCTAACGTATGGTTATCCTTGGCAATCATATTCTCTTAGGCATCATCCATCATTGCCTTACTTGTCTTATGATCTCATATAACCTTACTTATCATGTGGAGGCCCACGACTTTCCCTAAGTTTGAGATCCTTTATGTACCTCGAGAGCATATAAGTTTGAGCTCTGAATGTCCTAAACTTTAGATTGGCTTTTATTCGGAGCTAGATCCTGTATTTTACTCGAACCGTATGTACATCTGAATTTGCACATTGCTTTTGACAACCCAATCACTCATGTGCTACTCAAAATAAAATTGCCCAAAAACTTTGGTTATAAGCTTGTTTGAAATTTGTATTTCATATTTGAAGACAATTCTTTTTGAAAATGAACTTGTAAAGTAACCATATCCAAATAGCTCACAGCTTCAGGTCTGAAGTTAGACTAAATTTTACATTTCTAAGATTAAATATCTTATTTGAAATTGCCATTTTTAATTAATCGATATATATAAAATCCATTACATGAACAACATATATTCATAAAAATTTGCGACAAGCTTGTTGGTAAAATCAAAGACAACATTTTATGCTCATAACTGCATATCCAGAGCATACATATATATGAAATATTGGGTATTTTCAAAATTAATATATAACACCATATATATATATATATATTTGAAATTCAATCATGTTTTCAAAAGCCAAACATGCAAACAACTTTAATGTTTCTAGAACCAATTAGAAACTTATGCTTATAAAATCACAAACATGAGATTGACTTTATGAAGCCTGATATGCACTTAACCTATATCTATTAATAAAATCAAACTAAATGTATGAATGAATCCTTTATATATATATAAGGGCGTACATGTTTGTAATATGCCTGCAACGTCCCCAATTTCCAAAATCAATTGTTTATACACAAAGCACATATACAATTAAATCTAAAATGTATAAAATGGATATACATGATGCATATATGAAAATATATAGGAATAGAAATGTCTACTATGTATTTCTTAGAACAGATGCACATGGAAATTAATATGCATATTTGAAACTATCAAACCCTTATTCACAGTTTGGCACCTTAAACTTTAACATACACTCAAAAGCTTTGCATCTAAATTTTATTCACATTCATACTGAATATATTCTCTTGAAGCCATACATATATTGGGCTCATATACAAGCCTCATGTATACTCAAAGCTGTTACTAGTTAGATCTCATATTTTAATATTTGAATACAATAAATAGTCTAAATATGATTTATATTTAAAAGCTAATACGAAATTATAGTTGAAATCTAGGCTCTTAAAATCACATATGAACTTAGAAGAAGATATATCCAAAAGTTGAATTTGGTCAATTACATGAACTTATCTTGATGTTATCTATACTTGATGATATATGTATTTGTAATTCACAAAACTGTACCTTTAGTATTACAAATTCTAAAAGCTAAATGTCTAAAGAGTTGATTATTCATATTCGAGATCTTAAATATGTGAAATGTTTTCCAACAATATTAATTGTTTTCAAAATTATACATGTACATTTGATACTATTTTTTTTCAAAGCTTCTATATATATGATGCAATGAATTAAAAATATATGTACATGGTACTATTTTCGTAAGAAATTTTGTATACAAACTTGAATTCAAATGCATTTAAAATGTAACACTCATCAAAATTAGACATGAATTTACACCTCTCATACCTAATACACATGATACTTATGTGTTTCAATTGCCAAACATAGATATAAGATTCAACACCCCAAGCCTGATATGTAATAAGGCAGTCTAAATTGTTTTATGCAAAGTAATTGCAAAATCCTATTCATATATATACTTACTTGAAGCAGAATTTGTAACGCTCAGAATACATGCATAAAATGGGTGTGTGTCTCATCATTCATATATACAACAACCATAAGTTATTGAAATTCATAGGTTAATTATTAAAACAAAGACGTATTAAAGTATACTTGAGTTGAAGTTGCATATATTTAAAATTCTCTAAATATTCAAAGTCAAATTGACATACCTTAGGACTCTAAATCTATACTCTTTTGAACCTAACTGCACTTTCAATACTGAAATTTGCTTAAAACTATATGAAATAAGAATTGATTCCAAATCTATGTGTATTGGAATTTATTTCTACTATATCCAATATATATACGTGTGCATTCATTTTAAGACTCGTTGCATTGCAACACTCAAACCAATATGTAAGAATTTTTGTTTTCACCAATATTCAAAGCTTTTGTTAAAATCTTTACTTAAAACTGATTTGGATATGGAAGTATTCGAAGATTCTTTACTTAGGAAGTTAAATATCATACACTTGTGCTTTCATGTTTTCTAAATTATGTTCATAATAGGATGCACGATCAACATCGACATAGTTAGGGATCGTGTGAGTTTGAAATTATTTGATTGTGGAATTAGCAAACTGAAAACCCTTCGAATTCACATCCTGAAATCAAATTCTTCTCAAATCAGATTCTTTCGAAATCATTTTTAGTTTAGAAATTTGGTTCATATATTTCTCAAAAGGTTGAAATGCCACTACAAACATTCTGAAGCCTTTGAAAATTACGTTAATATCGGTTCTTCCCAAAAATCTGATGATCTTTAAAATCGAATTAAAAGATCGGGTAATTGTCCCATACCTTGGATTCTTTGTTTTGATAAGGTAATTGATACCTACAAGGGAACGATGGTGGAAGATCTAAAGTGTCATCGAAAGCAGGGTTCCGCAATGATCCTTCCTACCAGACCTTGGTATTCGATTCTTACAGCAATAAGCGATCAGTTATGAAAGCTTCAAATTAAATACTGTGATACCTGAAATCAACTGCTTCGGCACCCCAATTCCAGCACTGCGGCACCCTGAAATCAACTACTGCGTCACCCTAAATGAACTGCTTATTCTGACACTGACGGAAAGAATTAGGGACGTCTGTCGGAAAGAACTATTAAGCTACTTAAATCCTTTTGTCATCACCAATACCACCGAACGGACAGTCTCATGTCAACTTCTTTCCTTTCGCAACCATTAGGTTTTGACATTGATGAAAGGCAGAAAAGAACCACTCGAATTCCTTTCGCAATCTTTGCTTCATCAATAGCAGAAGGGTCCAATCGATTATGCGACATCCAATTGGAAACCGTTGGAACTGTCTCTAAATAAAGTGATGGCAGAAGGAATCTCTTTGAATATGTTATGGTGGATTTCGATCGAGACCGCTCAAACTAAAATCCCCAAACGCACGCGGAAAAGATAGATCATGATAGATAGTGCAAAACAACCAAACACTCGAAGAATTCAATAAAACCAAATCCAAACACGATCGCAATAACACCACAAGCAATAGAGAATAATAAGCAATAACAAAACAATAAATCACACACCGATTTATAGTGGTTCCACTAACGTCGCTTTAGTGTACATCCACTTTAAGAGAGATCTTTTATTATCACAAAAAGAGAAGAGTACAAGAGATTGATTACAATGTTCTATTCAATAAGAACCAATGTTTGTGGAGATTAGAATTGAAGAAATAGAGTTTTGCCTAAAACCCTAATTAATGGAGGACTAAACCCTAGATTAGATTGCTTGATCTCCTTTTCTATCAGACCTGAAGAGAGTATATATACTAATAGAGAAAACCCTGGCGAAAGACCACTTTGCCCTTCAACAAATCACAAAACAGCTCAGAAACCCGGCCCAGGAAAAAACAGGTTAACACCGCCTCAGACGTCTGACCTCTGAACTCAGACGTCTGAGGCCAGGTTCAGTCTGGCTGAAACAGACAGGCCCAGACGTCTGGCCAGAGGGACCAGACGTCTGCAGGATGTTTCGAGAGACAGCCTGAACCTCGTCAGACGTCTGGCCCTCTTAGCCAGACATCTGACCTCTAACAGCAAACCAGCACCAGCTTCTTCCCTCCTATCTTCTTCCTCCGGACTTTGATTTGCGAACTGTCTTCTCCGACACGAAGCTACATTCATCCCCTTCAATTCTCCATCATATAGTGTCACAAAATTTAACACTCCACCTTGACACTATATCCATCTCCAACACTAATGGTACCATACCATCAACAACCGATAGCTCCAACTACCAACACTTCTACCTTCAACCAAACATGAATGTTTCCCCAACGGGTTCTGGCACAGCCACCCCCCATTGCACTCCATCAACGAGTTCAGGCACAAAGCCCCACCCACCAATGAAATGTTGAAAACATCCAACACCGTCTCACCAAAGACAAGAGCACTAGGAGTGTACACTAGCACTACGCCAAGAAGATAGAACGACAATCTCGTACCAATACTCTTCCTCATCTACACAAGTATCTCTCTCAACCGTGCCACCCCATGGCACCTAGCACTTCTCCAAGCGAATCAAGTCCGAGCAATGCTCGAACTTCCCAACCGGCAATGCCTTAGTGAACATATATGCCGCGTTCTCCTTTGTGTGCACCTTTCGAAGATATACTTGCTTATCCTCATCCATGGCTAGCAAGAATGACTCCCTCACTTCTATATGCTTAGTCTGTGAGCTAAATGCCAAATTCTCCGCCAAGTGAATAGCACTTTGGCTATCACATTGAACATCGATGCTATCGTGTTCAATACCCAAGTCACACAACAATCGCTTCAAATAGAGTGCTTCCTTCGCCGCCTCTACCGCGGCTATCAACTCTGCCTCCGTAGTGGATAAAGCTACTACGGTCTGCAATCTAGATCTCCAACTTATGGCTGTACCACCAAGTGTGAAGACATAACCGAAAGTTGACTTTCTCCTATCTCTATCATCGGCGTAGTCCAAATCACAATAACCAACCAAGTTGCAATTCATTTTCCCACTACCGCCAAAAACAAGACCATGAGATGACGTACCACTAAAGTATCTCAATATAAGCTTCACAGCTTCCCAATGTGATTTTCCCGGATTAGACATAAAACGACTAACCACCACGACGGCATTTGCTATATCGGGCCTTGTACACACCATAGCATACATCAAGCTTCCAACCGCACTTGCATATGGCACCTTTGCCATATAAGCCTTGTCTTTCTCCAGGATAGGTGACCCTTTACTTGAAAGCTTCACATGCAAAGGTAAAGGTGTATTTGACGCCTTTTGCATTCTCCATGCTAAACCGGCAAAGCACTTTCTTAATGTACTCCTTTTGAGTCAATTTCAACTCAAAACGCTTTCGATCCCTTTCTATTTCCATGCCCAATATCCTCTTTGCTTCTCCAAGGTCCTTCATTTCAAATTCCGACTTTAATTGCAATTTCAACTTGTTGATTTCATTCTTGTCCTTCGAAGAAATGAGCATGTCGTCCACATACAAGAGTAAATACACCCAACAATCATTTTCCAACTTCTTGAAATACACACAAACATCCTTGACGCTTCTATTGAAACCATTTTCAAGCATAAAATGATCAAATCTCTTGTACCATTGTCTAGGTGATTGCTTCAACCCATATAGTGATTTCTTCAACTTGCACACCATATTTGACTTACCATTTACAACAAAACCTTGCGGTTGCTCCATGTAAATTTCTTCATCCAAGTCACCATGCAAGAAGGCGGTCTTCACATCAAGTTGCTCCAACTCCAAGTCGTGAATAGCAACTATGGCAAGTAATATCCGTATGGAAGTATGGAGCACGACAGGTGCGAATATCTCATCATACTCCATACCCTTTCTCTGTGCAAACCCCTTAGCCACTAGCCTAGCTTTGTATCTTCCATCGTCCTTCACCTTGTATATCCATTTGCACCCTATAGCATGGTTTCCTTTAGGAAGCGGAACCAAACTCCAAGTTCGATTCTTCATCAATGATTGCATCTCTTCCTCCATGGCACAAATCCACTTCGAGCTATCACTCGAATTCATGACGTCATCAAGGTCCATTGGCTCATCTTGGACTACATGAAGCGCATAGTCCAATTTATCACAAAAGCTAAGATAGTTCCAATCACCATATCTTTCGGGTGGTCTTATGGGACGACGCCCAACCCGAGTAGCAATATTTTCACCCAAACTCCTTTCGGCTCCACCTTGAACCGAAACTTCTCCAGGCTCGTGTACATCACCAACACTACTAGAGGCACCACGTGGACTTTGTGATGAACATCAACCGCATTTTCTTCACAAGCATCTTCAACTACTCTACCTCTACCACTTGGACGAAATGGTGGAATAATTTCCTTCTCCTTCGATTCATCACGAGCCAAGACCGGAATATCCGATGAGCTCTCATTCTCCTTGAACAATGCCGACTCATCAAAAGTAACATGACAAGAGTTTGTCACCTTCTTTGTTTCCGGATTCCAAATTCGATAGCCTTTCACTCCATCCGTATAGCCAAGCAAAAACCCCTTGAAAGCTCTTGGTTCAAGCTTATCATTACCCAGATCATGCACATAAACCGGACTTCCAAAGACACGAAGATAGCACAAGTCAATACTCTTTCCCTTCCACACTTCCTCCGGTATTTTGTTATCAATAGCCGAGCACGGAATTCGATTAATGATATGCACCGCGGTTGACAAAGCTTCGGCCCAAAATCCCTTAGACAAACCCGATGTCAATCTCAAGCATCGAGCTTTCTCTAGTAGAGTACGATTCATCCTCTCCGCAACTCCATTTGATTGCGAATCTCCCGGTGTAGTAAAATGTCTCTGAATCCCATGATGCTTGCAAAACTCTAAGAATTCTCCGGAAACATACTCCCCGCCATTGTCGGACCTAAGAACCTTCAAAGACTTACCACTCTCATTCTCAACAAGAGCCTTCCATGCTTTGAACTTTGCAAATGCCTCCGACTTAGCCTTCATTACAAACACCCAAACTTTTCGAGAAAAATCATCTATAAAGGAAATATAATAGCGAGCTCCACCTAAAGAAGCTACCGGTGCCGGTCCCCATACATCCGTGTGCACATACTCAAGAACATTTCTTGAATCATGTTTTCCTTCACCGAATGATACTTTTGTTTGCTTCCCCAAGACACACTCTTCGCAAAGCTCCAATTTGTTGAAACTCCCACCATTGATCATCTCCCTCTTCCGAAGAATCTCCAAACTCCACTCCGAGCAATGACCCAACCTCAAATGCCACAACCTTGTCACATCCAAGCCACGAGAACTATCAACACCTACACAAGTTTCACCTTCTACAGTCTCTCCACAAAGCAAATAAACTCCATGAGCCCTAGCACCTTTCATGACCACAAGTGCCCCTTTCGAAACCCGTAAACAATCACTCTCAATAGTGATCTTACATCCAAGAGAATCCAATTGCCCCAAAGAGATAAGAGACTTCCGAAGTCCCGGAACATAGCGTACATTAGTGAGAGTACGAACCACTCCGTCAAACATTCGAATTTGCACGGAACCAATGCCTTGAGACCTACACATAGCACCATTTCCCATAATAATTGAATTTCCCTCTTTAGCAACAAGAGAAGAAAAACAATTTCTATTAGGCGTCATATGATACGACGCCCCCGAGTCGAGCACCCACTCACTACCGAAAACATTCGATGCTACCGCCGTCAACACATCTATGTCTTCCTCACCAACACCTCTCTCCACCGCTATAGATGAAGATGCTACTTCCCTTTTACCCTTCTCCTTGTCCGGAAATTCATTTCTCCAATGACCGTGTTTCTTACAAATATAGCACTTGCCTTTCCTTTGATTTTCCTCTCCAACCGGGATTCCTTGATTTAGAACGCCCCCGGTTGTCCTTCTTCACATATCTTTCCTTCTCCACAAACAAACCTTGACCATTACCGGCACTACTACCACCAACACTCAACTCCTTCATTTGATCTCTCAATTCCTCACTAAGAAGACCCGTCTTGACATCATCTAACGTCAATGTATCCCGGCTATAGATCAAACTATTTGAGAAACCCGTATAACGGCCCAGCAACGAACATAACAATATCATCGCCTTTTGCTCTTCCTCAATCTTCAAATCTACTGCCTTCATCTTCATTAGCAAATCATCAAACACATTCAAATGTGCCTTTATCGAAGTTCCTTCTTTCATCTTATAGGTGAAAAACGTTCGCAACAAGGTCAAACGATTAGTTAGAGACTTCTTCATATACAATTCTTCCAACTTGTCCCAAATTCATTTAGCGGTGGTCTCACCACTAATTTCGGAGATCACATTCTCTCCCATAGCAAGTTGAAGTGTAGTAAATGCCCACTCTTCCATTTCTTCTCTCTCGACATTCGAGATGTCCGCCGGCAACAAATGTGTATCAAACACCACTCGATGTACCCAATTCCTCCTTAGAACCGCTTTCATCTTCCATTGCCATTTTTCAAAATCATTATCGCCATTCCACTTGTCGATTACCAATTGCGATCCCGATGCCACATACGATCCACGTACATACGGCGCTATACTACTTGGACTAACCATTGAATTTTCAGAGTTTTCCGTTTCCGGCATTTCAACAACCACCTACCAACTCCAAAGCTCGGATACCAAATGTTATGGTGGATTTCGATCGAGACCGCTCAAACTAAAATCCCCAAATGCACGCGGAAAAGCTGGATCGTGATAGATAGTTCAAAACAACCAAACACTCGAAGAATTCAATAAAACCAAATCCGAACACGATCACAATAACACCACAAGCAATAGAGAATAATAAGCAATAACAAAACAATAAATCACACACCGATTTATAGTGGTTCCACTAACGTCGCGTTAGTGTACATCCACTTTGAGAGAGATCTTTTATTATCACCAAAAGAGAAGAGTACAAGAGATTGATTACAATGTTCTATTCAATAAGAATCAATGTTTGTGGAGATTAGAATTGAAGAAATAGAGTTTTGCCTAAAACCCTAATTAATGGAGGACTAAACCCTAGATTAGATTGCTTGATCTCCTTTTCTATCAGACCTGAAGAGAGTATATATACTAATAGAGAAAACCCTGGAGAAAGACCACTTTGCCCTTCAAAAAATCACAAAACAGCTCAGAAACCCGGCCTAGGAAAAAACAGGTTAACACCGCCTCAGACGTCTGACCTCTGACCTCAGACGTCTGAGGCCAGGTTCAGTCTGGCTGAAACAGACAGGCACAGACGTCTGGCCAGAGGGACCAGACGTCTGCAGGATGTTTCGGGAGACAGCCTGAACCTCGTCAGACGTCTGGCCCTCTCAGCCAGACATCTGACCTCAAACAGCAAACCAGCACCAGGTTCTTCCCTCCTATCTTCTTCCTCCGGACTCCGATTTGCGAATCGTCTTCTCCGACACGAAGCTACATTCATCCCCTTCAATTCTCCATCATATAGTGTCACAAAATTTAACAGAATACTAGCGGGAGGTAAATAATACTTGCAGAATTTTCCTGATTTAGTTCCCTTTCGAAAGAGTTGCAACTGGAGATGAATTAAAATCACGCAAGTGGAATGGAAGGCAACACCACGTGATGGTCTCGTGACAAGCATGTGATTTCATGTAGAATGGAATGAATTCGTTCTTTAACATATTCGAAGTTGATTATACCCCTCTACAAACATTTAAACAATTGTGATTAATCTTTGAATTTAAAATGAGAATAAGTTTAAATTTTAAATTTTAAAATATGAAATCCACATCCCCATTAGAGTGTTTGGTCATTCGGAGGTTCAAGCCATCCACTCCTTCTAGCCTCGAAAATGTTAACGATAAACATCACAAATGAGTGTGCAATATAGCTTATTGGTGGAAGTTCCACAAATACCCTTGACATTTGTAATAAATTACGAAATCGTTTGAATTAGAATTCAAAAGTGTAAAAGAATAAAGTAGATAAAATTCAAATAAGCTCAAGCCATCCACTTTATTCATATTTTAATTCTATTACAAGAGGAACCATATGAGAGAGAGAAAAAAATTCAAGCCCCTTTTTACGAGGGGATACATCTATATTTATAGAGTTAGGATGAGAACAAGCTCGCTCCAACTCGTGATGTGGGACTAATAACTCCATAGAAGTTGTAAAGGAATATGAAGGCTTTGGAAGCTTTGTGAAGGAAAATGAACCAATCCCTCTTGAATTAACCACTGTAAACAACTTCATTCCTTCTCTCTTTGCATGATCTTCACCATCTTCGATTATGGGCGTTGTATAAAAGACGGTAATCATGAAATATGGCCTTGATTGATAGCTTTCGTCATGTGACCTTCTTATCATGTCGTAAAAGTGCAATGTTGATGTTGAAAAAGTGTAATGTCATTGCATTATAGCTTCAATGGAGCATAGCATTGATTTTTGACCTACTTGCTTTGGAAATGTTATATTCTCTGTTTTTGTTGATGTTGATGCTTCTGCAACTATTAATGCCTTCATGGATGTTGATGGTATTCACTTGCAACACCGCTTTGTAGTGATTTTGACGATGAACTGAATATTAATGGCAAGCTCGATCGTTGAATGCTGGCGGAAAGGAGCTCTTCAATCCTTTCGAAGGGCTTGCTCTAGTGGAATATACCCTTATAGAAGATTGATGGTTGCGGAGGGTTGACATCGCGGCTTGTCTTCTCATGTGAAAGGAATGACTTTGGGTTATTGAATCCACTCTTGTGGAAGCTTTCCTTCTAACCCATGCGGAAGCTCTTCTTTAATTATGTCGAATGTCTTTCTTCAATGTATGCGAAAGCACTTACACTGATGTTCATGGAAGCTACTTCGACGCTTTTGGAAGCTACTTCAATGCCTTCGAAAGCTACTTCAATGCTTTCGGAAGCAACTTTAATGCATGTGAAACCTTTTATAATGCTTTCGAAACCCCTTCCAACCCTGATGAAAGCACCTTCTTCAATGGTTACGGAAGGCATAGTCAATGTTTAAGTCAACCCAATTCAACACTTGCAGCAGCCTTCGCAACAATAAATGTGGAAACATCCCTAAAACAACAAGTGATGAAAGCTACTTCAATGCCTTCGGAAGCCTTCTTTCAACACTTACAGAACACTTCTTTTGGTGCCTTGGAAGCCTTTTTCTTTCATACCTTATTCTTAAGTGAATTTTATGGTTAACAATATGAATAGCTATGAAGTAATTAAATTGAAATAAATTTGAGTTATTATTTCATATCAAATGATTTAATATTAAAAGACTAAAGTAAAACTTTTTGAAAATATATTTACGTAGAATTTAATAAGTTTATTCTGAATAAATGTGTTGATTGAAATTAAACATTAGTTAAAGTTAATAGTGAATTTCATAGTTTTCAAATCTTATTAGTTTTGTAAAGAATAAGATTAGAGATCAACGATTTTGTTTTAAAATTTTAATTGAAAAGTTATGATATATTCAATTGAAATTTGATTGGAGTTAGAGAAGAATTACACAGCCTATAGAGATTAAATAGATCAAGGTTGACTAGATAACATAGTCAATATGCTTGTGTGTTTAGGACCGGCTAAAAATGAACGTTATGGATTTGTACTTTAAAAAAAATTGGATATTATTTATGAATTTTGAAAAATTTAAAAAGAATAACAAAAGATATATTTTGAATTTGGGATTTACTATTTTTTATAAAGTATGGTGAAATTTAAATAAATAGTAACATGATTTTTCGAAGATTGTCTAAATTTTGAGAAAATAATAATATAACTGTTTACAGAGTTTATGAAAAAAGTTATTATTATTTTTATTATTTAATTAACAAAAATAAATGGTATTTTTAGAATAATAGTAGTAGTAAAGAGATATTTTCCACGAATGTTTTTGAAATAATTTACTACTATTTCATATGTAAATAACACTAAAAAGGATTTTTGGGGTTTGATGTAGAATTTTGTTATTTTTGAATTATATAATAATAAACTGGTTGTGTTAACAAGAAATTTTGCTAACACTCCAATGTAGAGTTAACGGATAAGGTTAATCCTTTTTGGTTTCCCGTAGGTAAATGGAGAAGAGTGGAATGTGTATGTCTTCTTTGGCTTCCCTTTCGAATAGGTTGTTGTAGTGAGAACTTGTTTAGATCAACCTTTCGATCCAGTCGAAACGGCTAGTTCCTTTACTTAATAGCCTTTCGAGCTTGTTGAGATGATATGGATGTCCCTTCGAAAGCCTTCCTTTCGAAGTGGTTACATAGCACAAAAGGATATCCCTGAGGATCCAAGATTAAGATTTGATCTAGAGGGTTTCGACCTTGTTGAAAGCTAGGTTGATTGGTGGTTAAGACTTGGATCAGGAATTTAGGATTGGTGTTTTGACCCTATCGAAAGAAGTATCCTTACGTATCTTGGTTAGGATCGGGAATCTAAGGCCAAAGTGAATTAGTATAAGGTTTTGACCCTGTCGAAAGTAGAAGTCTTAGGAAAGGTGGCTTGGAATCTATATCTGGTGTTACTTGAGAATATAAGGGTTCCAACCTGGTCGGAAGAGACCTTTCGATACAGTTGACACCTGTAACACAAGGTTAGACCAGATAAAAGCCTGATAAACAGTTAAGTAATCAGAACTATTAAAGACTTCCCTTTCTCCGCTCAAAGAAGATTTTATTAATCAATTTCCCTAATTCAATTTACATATTAGGGTTTTTTAACTTTCAGAAATAAGAAAGTACAAGTTTAGAATGACTGAATTTGGATCCCCAAAACCAGACCCCTTGGATTTTATTTATAGATGCGGGTCAGCACCTTTTGACCCCATTGCTTTCGACCTAGTTGAAAGGTGGCTGTCGTATTGTCTCTTGTATGCTTCCGCCTTTGTCGAAAGGAAAGGTTGCGCTTTTCTTCTCTATGTTGCTTTGTAAGAGCTTTCGATCTGTCTATAGCCTCTATTCAGTGGTTTTCAAAGGTGTTGAAATGCTGATGGTTTCGATGTTGTTAGTTGCTTCTGAACTCTTTCCCGTGAATTGATGCGGAACCTCCCTGGATAACAGTAGCTTTGATCGGTTTGAAAGGCTTAGTTTCACTTTCGAAAGGGTTGCTCTAGCCAATGCATGCTTCTGACAGGTTTGAGTATAGGTGAAAACTTAGGTTTCGAAAGTTTTGGCGCATAGATGAAGGGTTTCCGTCCCTCGTCTTCGAAAGGTGTTGTTTTGACTCATTCGAAAGGTCTTCATGCATGAATTGCCTGCTTTGAAAGGTGGTCACTAAAGGTGGAAGGGTGCTTTCGACCCCATCGAAAGGTAGGGAATCTTCTGGACCTTGATTGTAGCATCCTTTCGACCCCTTCAAAATGTTCCTTAGTACTTGGACTTTGGTTGTAGCATCCCATCGACCCTTTCGAAAGGTCTAGCTGAAGCCTTTTCCTCTCATTCTTCGTTGTCCTCTACACAAACTGATTTCGACTAAGTCGAAAGGAATTTTATGTAGTAAAGTCCCCCCCCCCACGAAGGGATGCTCTTAACTTTCTAAGTCAATTATGTCGAAACCTAGAAGCTTGTCACCTTTTGGCATTTCGGCGTGAATCTGGACCGTTCATTTAAATCTGATCAAATGGCTTGCCGCTATTGCTGACTTTTTTTATAAATTATGACTTCTTCCTTTTCACTTGTCTGTAGTTAAATCAAATTTCAAGTGAAAGTAAAGGAATTCTAAAATCCTGATATTATCTTTTTCCTCAATCAAAGAAGACTCTCGATCTAATAATATGTTAAACTCATTTCTGCTCTTCTAATTACTTTCTCTCTTTCTAATTCACGATGAATTTCAATTTTTTTCAAATCTCACAATCGAGATTTTGAATTTTTGATTTTATTTACTGAAAATTATTCGAGTTTTAACGTAACTCAAAGTACCTTTTGATTCGATTTCATAGTTCTATTCAATTTATTATTATTTTATTTTCTGTTAATTTTTCATTTCAACTTTTCTCGATCCCAAATTCTATGGTTGTGGCTATTTTTAGAAAATTCGGGCTTTCATTTCAAAGATTTCTATGTTTTAGTAGTTAATTCATGTTTAAATCTGTTGTTTAATGGTTTTGATTCATTTGCTTATTAAATTGTTGAATTCATGAGTTTGGAATCGGGTTTGGGGAAGAAAGGATTTCGTGTTTTCTTCGCCCGGAAGCTTTGAATTATATGGATTAAAAATTGGCGCCACAAATTTACCTTTTTACCCCTTCAAAAGGGATTAAGGCGGCAACTTTTATTTATCATTCTTAACCTCTTTCAATGTGGTTCAATGTGGTCGAAAGGTATTGTGGCGCAAATTTGACGAACCTTGTCAAAAGGTTATAGAGTAAAGTAGCATGCAGTTACCCCTCTCGAAAGCAAAACATTTTGACCTAGTCGAAACCTTTTGTGTTGACTGAAATTTTGTTTTTAGTATTCTTTTGAAACCATAATGTCCTTCCGACCCTATCGAAACCTTCTGTAACTAGTGAGTCGAAACCTTCTATAGTCATCTTTCTCCAATATTGTCGAAACATTGTAAGTTCTTTTATTTCTACCTATATGATTTCAACTTAGAACCTTTCGACTCAATGGGTATGTGAGGTTTCGACAGCATTCATATTCCCTTATAACGGCATAGGGTTGTAGGTTTCGATAGTGTCAAAGGGTATTTTGTTTATTGAATATTGGTAATGTCTAATTTATTCAAATTTTTATGTTGGTCTTAATTATTCCCTATTTATAACATGGATTCTATAGAGCTTTCGGCATTGTTCAAAAGTCCAAATTGGACACCTACTTTAACCATCTCTTTCGACCTTGTCGAAAGCTCTGTGGATATTCATATTTAGGCTTTTGACTTTGTCGAGAGGTGTCTGTTAAATGTTAATTTTTCCTTCCCTTTTGACTCTATCGAAACCTCGGTATCTTTTTTGATTTTTAACTTTAACATTCTTCCAAGAATTTGAAATTTCATGTTTGGTTTTATGTTTAAGTTTCCATAGTAGGTTTTTACCAATTCTTGAAATAAAGTTAGGTTCATAACAGACTAAAATTTTTAACCGAAACGTTTTCACCTGGCAGAACCATGAGCTCTCCAAAGAAAGTCAAAACCACTTCAAAGCATTCTCTGGTATCTACACAAGACGAAGTGGAAGACATTCTCAATGACTATGGAATTACTGTTGTGGAAGCCATTCCACTTAGGAAAACTAACACCATCAGCAACCATCCCGAAGGGTTTTTTTCTTATACCACCATTCATATATGGCATGGAGGGTTTCTCCTTTTTCCGGAGTTCTTGTCTAAGTTCCTTTCTTATCTCGAAATCGCTCCAATCCTGCTGTCCTAGAATGTATACGCTTACTCTGTCTTTGGAGTTGATGGCAGTAGAGTCTGTCCTTCTTTAAATGCTGAAGTATTGAACCACTTGGTCCGACTTGTCAAACTCAGCAATCTCAATAGCAAATCATCAGGGCGAACCCTCCGAAGAAGCTGATACAGAGGGAGTTAACAAGTTTAGAGTTTGGGAGAACTAATTTTTCTTCGTCGAATGCTTCTCAAATATCAGTGGGATTTTCTCTACTCCCCGTAAGTTAAAATTTTCACTATTTTCCTTCTATTCAGTTGCTTTTCTTTTCTAATATTTACCTTATGTCAAGTGGTCCTGTCAAAGAACTTAATGAGGCTGATAAGAGAATAGTGGAGTCTCTAGCCGCATCTTCTAATAAGATCGGAAACCGATTGAAGATGTTGAATCCTACCAACTTGAAGAAGCATTCTCACCTCCCCTCCGGTCAAAAGATTTTGGGGTAGCCTCCTTTGATCCAACACACATCATGAAGCAAACGCTTACTTTCCCTAGGAGGTCATGCACATTTCTCACCCATGTCACCTATTTGCTCCGACCATTCCGGTAAATTATAAACACGACATTTGTTTTCTATTTCTGCATTGCTTTTCGAATTATTCTGCTAACTTATATCTGTTCGAACTCACTTCAGCTACTCTTCAGGATGAAAAACCTACCAGTGGTCCAGCTCCACCTCCTGAGACTTCATGTGCGCCATCTTTTGCTCAATCTCTTGCTAGGACTAAGATGGCTGTTAAGAGATAGTTGGAGAAATCAATTATGGTGGAGCACCCTTGAAAGTAGCTAAAGTAGTCGAAGTTCCTGGTTCAGAAGAGGAGGGAACATTACCTTCTGATAATGCTTTGGAGGGCCCGATTGTCGAAGCTTCTTAGGATAAATCCAAGAAGACTCCTACTGTAGTCGACCCTCTCTCTCGCATCACCGTTTCAAGTTCTCCAAGAGCACTCGAGCAGATGCAAAAAGCTTAGGAGATGACCCCCACTCAAAAGCACATTCCTCCAAGGCTAACGTCTACTTCTTCCTTCATTAATTTTGAAGAGATAGCCCAGCCTATCTTAAATTCTGTATCCATCGCCTTCCTCTGTTTCTGGCTTGGTGGGTCACTATCATTCTCTGATAGAACAACAATTCTTGGTAAGTTTCTCTTCACCTGACTTTATCATTATTGTTCTTCACTAAATTTCAGACTTGTGCTTCATTTCTTCTTTCAGATTTCCAAAAGTTAGTTAACTTTGCACGAGCAGGCATCTGAATCTTCCGTCGAACCCTCCAAGTTTCAGGAGGAAATTTCTACCTTAAAGAATCAAGTCTCTTCCTTATCGGTGGAAAAATATGAAGCAACCTCTGAACTAGAGCGATTGAGAGCTTCTCTCGCCCAGTCAGAATCTACTATCTCAGAGGAAAGGAGAGCCCATCAATTCCTCGTTGTTGAAAACTTAGCAATGCAACTAACCCTAAAAGAACCCAACGAGGAGAAGGCCAGAATGGCGGTAAAGCATGCCACTTTGAAGGGAAAGTTGAAGAAAACCAAGGCCTCTCTGGAACTGGAAGTCAATACTATCTCAGATGCCAAATAACAAGTCTCTCAGTTTTTCGACACTACACTTGATGAAATTATGATGAACTCTTTCGAGGAGGCTTTGATGCTCGCTTATGCAGACAATATCGATAAATGCCCTGAGCTAAGTTTTCCCTCGCTTGACTCAGCCCTTGTTGATAGAGTTATGGGCAAGATTAATCAAATGAAGCAAAGAGTGTAAACTACTGAAAAGGAGGAGATCGATGCCTCTAAGATTCTTTCATTTGAAGTCCCTTCTTTTGAAGTCGAATCTGACTCGAAAGATGAAGGCGACAAAGATGATGCTGTCGAAGAAGAAGGGGAAGATAACGATGATGATAATGATGATGACAATGATGATGGGGGTGATAATATCAGTGATGAAAAAGGATCAGGTGGCAATGGGGATGGCCAAACTGAAGCTTTTGAGAAAGATGGGGATGATAATACAAGTCCATCGAGAAAGATTCGTCTACTCAAGAAGCTATTCCGCCCAAGTCTCCCGGCCGCAGCTTTCGGCACACAAGAAGAGTCTGCTCCTATTGATGCTAAAGCACTAAAAGAAAAGGAGCAAGCTTCTCAAGCCCCGATCCAAGTGTCTCAGGTATGGGATTCTTTGTTTAAACACCTTTCACTCCGAAGACAACAATTGTGTAAAAAAAATATTTAGATAAGAAAGGAATATGTCCACCCTTATAAAACCAAGATTGAAAGAAAACAATCGGAGATAATAGTTTTTATAGGGAGTTAGACAGGAAGTTGAAAGAGCACAACATTCTTTCTGATATCCACAATAGGCTCAATAGAAGTGTGGTAGTGTTAGCCTCTTTTAAGCATCAAGAAGCTGCCCCACTCTTAAGGAGTGCACGCCTCCATTATGATAGTCTTGTTAAAGAAAATCGAGAATTAATCACCTTCTTTTGGATGTTGATCGAGGAGAGAGAAATTTTAGTTAATTTTTTATACAAGGTCTATTAGACACTCGACTATTGATTTCTCATATTTAGGTGATTTTAGTAGGGTTTACTTAGGCATTTACACAAAAGGTACTTGGACGAATTCGGATCTGACCCGCATCCTGGAGCATGTTGGAACTTGCCTCGAGTTAGATTAATTCCCCAAGATCTTCCACCTGAAAAACTCAAGTTTATAAGGATAAATTTGTTTCAAAACTATTTACTAAATCAATTTTGTATGAACCGGATGATTGATTGTGAACATGTAATAATATATTAATTTGTAAATATTTGTTTTAATCTTGTTCTTTATACTTGGCTGGATTTTATTATGTTATCACAGAGAGAATGTTCCTCAAGCAACCTTGTCTTTAGAGACTACCTAAGTCAATATGTTAAATTGTGAAGATTATATCTCGAAAAGGCACCAATTTTAAAATCATCAAAATTAGCAAGATATTATTTTCTTAGGGATTTACAAAGACTTTACATGGAACACTCTCTTATCCATTTTGACTTCCTTGGTGAAGAAAAGGAGAAGATACTCAAAGAGATTCGGACATTCCACACAACTAATATGTGGACACGATAGTCCCTCCGTAAGAGAGTGGGATTACAATAAATATCCACCGGTTCTTACTTCAGAAGTGGTCAATATTCCTTTTGACTCGACTGTTATCCTTTCTGCTTGCTCATTAAATAAAGTTAGAAATGCAGTTTCTCAAATTTAGATGCAAAGTAAATATCCAATTTTCCTCCTTTGGCTTCATTATCATTTAAATTGTAATCTTTTATCGTAGTAATAAAGATATTTAGCATTCTGGTTTTGACTCCATTTTGTTTCTTTTTATCTAAATAGGAGTTACAGATATCAACAGCTTCTCTCTTACTCGATTCAGTGTCACGCTTCAGTAATCTTAGAGATAAGCTACTAACAGAACTGGAAAGGAGTAAACTCCTTGAAGATACCTTACTTGCTCGCTTTTACGGCAATGTCAAAGCCTTAAGATGGAACAAAAGATACTTACTCCAAAAAACTATTATTAGCAATCTTAAAGATCAAATTGCCAAATTAGAGGCTGATGTCAAAAACAAAGATGAAATGATTTCCGCACTAAAGCGACAAATTAAGTCGAATCCTTCAATCGATTTCGACCACAAGATGTCAGAACTTCTCCAACAAATAAGAGATTTAGAGCAGAAATTTAAGGACAGCCAAGTTCGATGTGGGTCGCTGGAATATATTATGGGGCACAACATTCCGAGTCCGGCTCCCCGTGCTACTCCTTCTGTTGCCAAATTCACAGGTCAACTTCCTTCGGTGCTTAGAAATTCCCCATGATGACCAATTCCTCTCCTGGCTTAGACGATAAGGTAGTGGGCAAATAGTGTAGGAAGGTTAAATTTGAGGTGGCTAAGTACTTTGATGAACAACCAAGAGCGAAATATTCGCAGAGCGTAAATGAGTATGCGGCCAAAATTCAGAAACTTGCATGCGACCATTACCTTTTTTAGTTTAGCATCGCGAAGTTAGAAAGGGAAAATAAAACCCTTAAAGGCAAGAACAGAGCTCTCAATCATGCTCTGAAGACAAACATCAATGCAATCGACAATGCAGATAGGATAAGGAAGAAAGAAAAGAATCTCAAAGAGGTCTTCTGCATCGCAATCCATCACATAGTTGATCCTTCGATTGCTGAGAATCCAAGTAAGATTACTCAAGATTTATGATAGATTTGCATTCATGAAATGTATATACTTGTTATGTATACTTGTAAATAGTTTCATAAGTCTTGTAAGTCATGTAAACTTTGTAAATATCACCTGATTTGTGATTCTTTTCTGTAATGTCATTTTTGAAGAGCTTGTTTGATAGCTCATACTATAATTTTTTTATTTGCTGAATCTTTCATCCTTCTTTGCTCTTTTCGTTTCCCTGAAAAGTATGAGGCAAACAATATTTCCATTTATTAGCTTGAAATTGACATATAAATCTATGTATATCATTCGTGTAAATTAACAACTCATCATGTTAATCGCATGAAAAGTAGTTTATATCAAATGTCTAAATCCCATCATTGACCATGATGAGAAATAATTAAGAATTTAAACATTTTTCTAGAATTTCTGAAGTTTGTTGATAGAAAATCCTGCCCCAAAGCAAGGATACAAATATACAAATGTTAGAGAGTCATTCTCTAGAGATAGGTAATAAAAAGCTAAATATGGATGAGTTTAGAAATCATTATCTAAATATTTGTAATAGAAAACCAATGACGCATTCTCAGGTATTAATGAAATTCGAAAACTTAGAAATCTGAAACCTAGATTTGGGTATTAACAGAAACTCATAATAACGATCTTCTTAAGAAAAGTCTTTGACCCAGATTCAGGCATTAGTGGTGGATAATTAGAAGTCCACAATAGAAATATAAAGCCTAGATTAGGGCATTAATAAGTAATAGTTTCGAAACCCAGATTCGGGTATTAATAAGTGTAGTCCTGTCCTACTCCTTTGATTTGTCTTCTTCAACATGTATAAACCCATTAGGTCTTGTATGTAGTTGTAATTGATCGGTTACCTCTTAGGTTTGGGCATCTTAGTCCATCATCTGTTATGTTGCTTCTTAAGCTTGGACATCTCAGTCGCTTGAAGATATGCCGTTTCTCAGGCTTGGACATCTCAATCTCTTATGTGATGAGCCTCTTCTTAGGCCTGGACATCTTAGTCCATTCTTTGATGAGCCTCTTCTTGGGCTTGGACGTCTTAGTCCATTATTGTTTGGTGCTCTTAGTTAGCTTATCTTAGAGGCTGGAACCAAGGACTTACCTGACCTCCCTCCTGGAGTTGCCTTGATCTGGCCAGAGGTGCGGCCAAGAGCTTATCCGACGCTTTAACCTGGCCATAGCATGGCGCAGATAAAGGCTTACTCTGTCCTCCCTCCAGAAGGGGCCCTGCCCTGCCATAGCGTGGCGTAGATAAAGGCTTACTCAATCATCCCTCCAGAAGGCTATAACTAAGGACATGGGCTTGTTCGGTGGTTTATCCTGGCCATAGCATGCGCGGATAAAGGCTTACACCGACCTCCCTCCACAAGGTGCCTTGACATAGTCAGAGGTGTGACCAAGGGCTTGTTTGGTGCTTTAACCTAGCCATAGCGTGGCACGGTTAAATGCTTACTCCGCCCTCCCACCAGGTGGTGCTCTGCCCAGGCCACCTCGCTACTGATAGAGGCTTTTTACCATTTTAGGTAATATCCATATGTAAGGAGTTTTTCACTCCCAACCGTGTAGACCTTTCTTATAAAATAATTCTTTATTTATTTTTCTCATGTTCTCTTTACAAATTCATTAGTCTTTCCTTAATGTTCATCATGTGAAAGTGACAGTAGGATCCTCCTAGATTCCTTTCATGTTTTGGCTTCTTTTTTTGTGATGGCCAATAGTTAAGGTCATCCTTGGTTAGCAGGTAGACATTCTCTATGGATGTTGTTAAGTTGCATTCTTTAGGAAGTTCAGACTTGAAACTTTATTCTTGAGGATGACCTTTTGATTTCTTGTTCCTTGACCTCGTAGTTTCACATTCTTCGATCGCTTTTCTTTTTTCCACCCTTTGGAATTATTATGTTGGAAGTGTTCTTGTTGTAGTTTATTGCCATTTATGTGAAAAAGCATTGTAGTCAGCCATTATGTCCTCATCAAAGATTGTGCCTATGGAATAATGTTGAATGGTTCTCCTTATTTAACTGAATAAATTTTCACTTCCATTTTTCCTTTTTCCTAAGGTAAAAATGGGGGAGGGGCCAATGTGAAAGGGGTTCAAGCTCCATTTTTCTGGATCATATGATTCCGCTTTTTCTTGCTTATAATTCTTAAGGCTTCTAGTCTTAGCCTTTGCTCCACATATTGGTTGGAATCCTTGATGGTTTTTTAGGGGAATCCCATCTCATGTGATTTGGAATATCCTTGCTCAAACCTTTTGATTCTTCTAGCCATGATAATGTTGGACCAAAGTAGCTAACCTTGAGATTGATTTAAGTTGGGTTAGAGACGAGTGGTGTTGGGTGTTCAACCAAGTCGGAGGTTCAAGCCCTCCTTCTAGCGCCTAAATGTTAACAAGAAATCTAGCTAACACTCCGATGTAGTGTTAAGAGATATGGTTAATCCTTTTTGGTTTCTCTTAGGTAAATGGAGAAGTGTGGAATGTGTATGTCTTCTTTGGTTTCCCTTTCGAATAGGTTGTTGTAGTGAGAACTTGTTCAGATCAACCTTACGATCCAGTCGAAATGGCTTGTTCCTTTACTTAACAGCTTTTCAAGCTTATTGAGATGATATGGATGTCCGTTCGAAAGCCTTCCTTTCGAAGCAGTTGTCGAGCACAAAAGGATATCCCTAAGGATCCAAGACTAAGATTTGATTTGGTGGGTTTCGACCTTGTCGAAAGCTATGTTGATTGATGGTTATAACATGGATCCAAAATCAGGGATTGGGATTTCGACCCTGTCGAATGCAGTATCCTTAATATGATCGGGAATCTAAGGAAAAAGTGAATTAGTATAAGGATTCGACCCTGTCGAAAGTAGATTCTTGTTAAAGGAAAAGCTAAAAAAGAACAAGGCCTCCCTAAAACTAGCTATCGGCACCATTTCTAATGCGAAGCAGTGGGTTTCGCAATTCCTTGACTCGTCTCTTGATGACGTTATTATGAACTCCTTTGAAGACGCCTTAATATGGCTATCTGGCATTCCCTCCTTGAATGCTGAAGTGTTGAATCACCTCATCCGGTTGGTTAAGTTCGGCAACCTTAGCAACCAAATCTTTAGGGCGAATCCTCCCAAGAAACTAATATTAAAGGGATTGAACAAGTTTAGAGACTGGAAGAACTAGTTCTTCTTTGTCAAATGCTTCCCAAATGTTAACGGGACTTTCTCTACTCCACGTAAGCTCAGATTTCATTATTTCCATTCCATCTAGTTACTTTTCTTTGATGATCTATGCTATCAGTCAGGTATTCCTGCTAAATAACTAAACGAAGAAGATAAGAGGATAGTAGAGTCTCTAGTTACAGTTTCAAGCAAGATTGGGACTGATTGATGTTACTAAATCCTACAAATTTATAGAAGTATTCTCTCTTGCTGACCGATCAAAGGATTTTTGGCTAACGACCTTTGATTCAACACACATCCCAAAGCAAATGCTTCGTTTCCTTGGGAGATTCTACAAATTTCTCCCCTATGTCTCCTATCTGTGCTGACCACTCCATTAAGTTATAAATGCTGCACTTGTTATCTATTACTGTGTTGTTTTTCAAATTATTCTGCTGACTTATAATCTGTTTGAATTCTCTTCACCATCTCTTCAAGTGGAAAACCCCATTAGCGGTCCTGTTCCTCTCTCCTCGACTTCCCATGCGCCATCCTCTTCTCAGGCCATTGTCAGGTTAAAGATGGCTACTAAAAGAAAACTAATTAAAACAAGTACGGTGGAACCACCCCCAAAGAAAGCTAAAGTGGTTGAAGTTGTTGATTCTTCAATACTGGAAGAAGAGGAATCTATTAACATCGGGAATTTCTAAAGAGTCCGTCCGTCGAAACTCCTCATGTCTTACCTAAGAAAATTCTACTAAGGTCAATCCTCTTTCTTGCATCGTTATCTCTAGCTCTTCGAGCGTAATCGAGAAGATGCAAAAGGCTTTGCGACTTCGACCTCTCCTCAAGTGTTAAATCTTCCTAGACCATTAGCTTCCACACCTCTAAGTGATTTCGAGAAGATGATCCATTTTATCCTAAATTCTCCGTCATTCACTTTCATTCAGCCACCATCCTTTGTTTCTGATTTGGAGGGATACTATCGATCTCTTCTTGAACAACAACTCCTAGTATGTGTTACGTCACTTAACATTATTATCTTTGTTTTTCTTTAAGATTTTAGCTTATGTTGTACTTTTCTTTTAGATTTCCAAAAGATAGGTCTTACTGCATGAAAATGTGTGCAAATCTTCTGTCGAAACATCTAAACTTCGAGAGGAAATTGCACCTTGAATAACCAAGTTTCCTCCTTGTCTATGGAGAAGAGTGAGACTACAACTGAATTGGAGCGATTGAGAGCTTCTCTCACTCAATTAGAATCTACTATCTTGCAGGAGAGAAAGGCTCGCCAACCTCTAGCCGATGAGAATTTAGCTTTGTCAATGACTGTGAAAGAGTCTGAAGAGGAAAAAGGATGGATGGCAGCTAAACAATCCTTGTTAAAGGAAAAGCTAAAAAAGAACAAGGCCTCCCTAAAACTGGCTATCGACACCATTTCTGATGCGAAGCAGTGGGTTTTGCAATTCCTTGACTCGACTCTTGATGACGTTATTATGAACTCCTTTGAAGATGCCTTAATGCTCGCCTATGCTGATAATGTCAATAAATGCCAAGATTTAAGCTTCCTCTCGCTCGACCCTACTCTTGTTGATCATAGGGTCATGGATAGAATCAAAAAGATGGAGTAGGGGATTTAAGTTGCTGAGAAGGAGGAAATCGAAGCTTCCAAACTTCTTTCCTTTGAAGTTCCTTCCTTCGAAGTCGAATCTGACTCCGAAGAAGGAGATGACAAAGATGAGGTTGTCAAAGAGGAGGGGGAGATAATGGTGATGATAGTGGCGATGATAACGATGATGATGGGGATGATAACATCAACGGTGGACAAGGATCAGGTGGCAACGGGGGTGGCCGTACTGAAGCTTCTGAGAAAGACGGGGATGATAATAGGAAGTCCTCTGAAAAAGATTTGTCCCCTCATGAAGCGATTCAGCCTAAATCTCCTACAACTTCCGGCGCTCGAGAGGAGCCCGCTTCAATTGATGTTGAAGTTCCAAAAGAAAAGGAGCAAGCTTCTCGGGCATCAATCCCGATATCTCAGGCATGGGATTCTCTGTTTAAACATCTTTCGCTTCAAAGACAATAATAGTGTAAATCTTTTATTTAGATGAGGAAGAAATCTGTCCACCCTTATAAAACCGAGCTTGAAACGAAGCAAGCAGAGATAAATAGTTTATATAGGGAGTTAGACAAGCAATTGAGGGAGAACAATATACTTTCTAATAAATATTATAGACTCAATAGAAGTGCGGTAGTGTTGGCATCTTTTAAATATCAAGAAGCTGCCCACTACTAAGGAGAGCGCGCCTTCAATATGACGCTTTTCTGAAATAAAACCAGGAACTGATTACCCTATTCTGGATGTTTATTGAGGAGAGTGACATTTTGGTTAATTTCTTATCCAAGGCCTATTGTAGAAACCCAATTGTTGATTTCTCATACTTAGGTGATTTTAGTGGGGGTCCACTTAGGCGCTTATACATAAGATATTTGGACAAATTCGGATCTAACCCGCATCCTAGAGCTTGTTGGAACTTACCACGAGTCAAATCCATTTCCCAAGATCTACCTCCTGAAAAACTTAAGTATTATAAGAAAAAATTTGTTTCGGAATATTTACCAAATGAATTTTGTATGAACCAGATGAATGATTTTGAATATGTAATAATTTTGATTTGTAAGTATTTGTTTTAGTCTTCTTTTTATACTTAGCTACATTTTATTTTGTCATCACAGAGTGAACGTTCTTCAAGCAATCTTGTCTCTAGAGATTACCTTGGCCAATATGTTAAATTAAGAAGATTTTATCTTGAAAAGGCATCAATTTTGAAATCTTCAAAATTAGCAAGATATTGTTTTATAAAAATTTACAAAAACTTTACATGGAACATCCTCGTCTCCACTTTGATTTCCTTGGTGATGAAAAGGAAAAGCTACAAAAGGTGATCCAAACATTCCATACTAAATTAATTTTTGGTCGTGATAGTCTTTAAGCAAGGGAATGAGATTATTGTAAATGTCCCCGACGATTACCCCAGAAGGACTAGACATTCCTTTTGACTCTACAGTTATTCTATCTGCCAATTCATTGAATAAAGCTAGAGATGTTGTTTCTCATCTTTAAATATATAAAAAAATGTCGATAATATCTTTTAGTTTCATTGTCATTTGAGTTGTAATCTTTTATCATAATAATAAAGAAATTGATCATTTTGGTTTTGACTTCATTCTTTTCTTTTTTATTTAAATAGGGGTTGCTGTTTTCCACGGCCCCCTTTCATTAGATTCAGCGTCTCGCTTTACTAATCTTAAGGATAAGCTGTTAGAGGAACTTGAAAAGAGTAAACTTCTCAAAGATACTTTGCTTGCTCATTTTCATGGTAATACCGAAACGTTAAGATGGTACAAAAGATTTTTACTTAAGAAAACTATTGTCAGAAATCTTAAGTACTAAATTTCCAGTTTAGAAGCAGAGGTTAATAGTAAGAATGAAATGATTTCCGCTCTGAAGCGTCAAGTTAAATCGAATCCATAGATTGACTTCGATCATAAAATGTCAGAACCTTTCCAACATATAAGCGATTTGGAGATGAAATTGAAGGATGGTCAAGCTTGATGCGAGTTGTTGGAATTTATTATGGAGGATAATATCTCGAGTATTGATTTACCAGTCTCCCCTACTACTTCATATGTTGCTAAAACTACAAAAGCTACTTCCCTTGCTGCTCAAAAATTTCCCACTATGACTAATCCTCCGCCTGGCTTAGACAAGAAGTTAGTGGGCGAGTGGTGCAGGAAAGTTAAATTTGAAATGAGGAAATATTTTGACGAACAACAAAAAGCTAAATACTCACAGCACATAAACGAATATGCTACTAGAATTCAAAACAGGTAAATAGGCACAAGGAAGAAGTTGCAAAAAAATTTAGTCTCAGGGACAACAAGATTTCTTTTTAGTTTGAAGGACACTTTTTAGTGTAAACTGAAAATGATAGTTACAACTATCATTCTGTGAATTACACTAAAAAGTGTCCTTCAGCCTAAATAACAAACTTCTTGTCTCTGAAACAAAAATTTTCTCTAACTTTTTCCTTGAGCCTAAAAACCTCAATTCAAAAACTGGAACGCGAGAACTATCTCCTTTTGAAGTGTGTCGCTGAATTGGAAAGAGAAAATAAGACCCTTAGAGGTGAAAATAGAGCTTTCAATCGCGCTTTGAAAACTAATATTGATGTGATTGATGATGTAGACGGGATAAGGAAGAAAGAGAAGAAACTCAAAGAAGTTCTTTATATCGCTATCCATCACATCATAGATCCTATAATTGATGAGAATTTGAATCGGGCTGCCCAAGGTTTATGAAAAATTCATATCTATGAAATGAATGTATTTTCTCTATACACTTGTAAATGATTTCATAAGTTATCTCTGAAACATTTGTTTGATAGCTATACCATAATTTCTATATTTGTTGGATCTTTCATTCTTCTTTGCTATTCTGATTTCATTGAAAAGTATGAAGCAAACAATATTTTTGATTGTTTGTTTTAAATTGATGTATAAGTTAATGCATATCATTCGCAAAGACTAACAAATCATCATGTTAATCATATGATAGTAAATGAAAAGTAGTTATATTTGGTAAAATGTCTGAAACCCATCTTCGATCGTAATAAGAAATAATGAAGACTTTAACCTTAACCCATATAGCTAGAATATCTGAAACCTGTTGGTAAGAAATCTTATCCTCATCCAGGGATATAAATGTCTTTAGAGAACCATCCTCGGGACATAGTTGATAGTGAGTTAAATATGATCAAGTAATAGAAATCCAGAAATCATTATTTGAAAATCTGTAGTAGAAATCCAATGACCCATATTCGGATATTAATGAATGGAATTTGAAAGTTAAAAGTCTGAAACCCAAATTCGGGCATTAGTGGATGATGTTAAGAAACTTGAAATTCAGATTCAAGTATTTGTGGATGATGACCGAAAATTCATAATAACGATCTTGTTGATAGAAGTCTTTGACTCGGATTAGGGTATTAATAGTGGATAATCAAAAATCCATAATAGAAATCTCCAACCAAGATTAGGGCATTAATAAGTGAAATCAAGTAATAGTCACAAAACCCAGATTCGAGTATGTGGAATTGAGAGATCTCTAACCCAGATTTGGGTATTAATAGATGAAGAGAGACCCGAAACCCAAATTTGGGTAATGAGCGGAGTTCTATTCTACTCCTTAGATTTTATCTTCTCTGACATGTATAAACCTTTTTAGGCCTTGTATGAAGTTGAGGATTGATTGGCTACTTCTCGAGCTTGGACATCCTAATCCTCTATTTGAAATGCCATTTCTCGGGCTTGGATATCTTAGTTCGATATTTGATGAAACCCTTCTCGGGCTTGGACATCTTAGTCCTTTGTTCGGTGAGCCTCTTCTTGGGCCTGGACATCTTAGTCCTTTGTAGATGTGCCACTTCTCGGGCTTGGACGTCTTAGTCCTTTGTAGATGTGTCACTTCTCGGGCTTGGACATCTTAGTCCGTTATTGTCTGGTGCTCTTGGTTAGCTCATTCTTAGAGGCTGGAACCTCTCTCTAGGAGGCCACCTTGACCTGACTAGAGGCGCGGCCAAGGGCTTGTCGATGCTTTAACCTGGCCATAGCGTGGCAAGGTTAAAGGCTTACACTCCTCCCTTTAGGAGGTGCTCTGCCCTGGCCAACTCGGCGCGGATAGAGGCTTTGACCGTTTAAGGTAATGTCCAAATAAAAGGAGCATTTCACTCTCAACCATGTAGATTCTCTTTAAAGAAAAGTAGCTCTTTATTGATCTCATTCAATATTTCTTTACAAACTCATTGATTTTGCCTTGACGGTAAAAGTTGATTATCATCCCTTCCAAGGCTCTATAGTGATTAGTTTTAAGACAATTCATCATGTGGTAATGGTAATAGGATCCTTCCAGATTCCTTTCATATTTTGGTTTCTTTTTCTTTGATGGCCAATAATTGAGCTCATCCTTTGTTAGCAAGTAAATATTCTCTATGGATGTTGTTAAGTTGCACTCTTTAGGAAGTCTTGACTTGAAACTTGTTTCTTTAGGATGTCTTTTCGATTTCTTGTTACTTGGCCTTATAATTTCCCCTTCACCGATTGCTTTTCTTTTTGACACCCTTTTGAATTCCCATATTGGAAGTGTTCCAGATGAAACTTGCTGCCATTTATGTGCAAAGGCATTATAGTCTGTCATTATTTCTTCCTCAAAGATTGTGCCTTTGGCATAGTGTTGAATCGTCTTTCTCATTTGGTTAAACAAGTAGTCATTTCCATTTCTTCTTTCTTTTATGGCAAAGATAGGAGTTAGACCAATATGAAAGGGATTCAGACTCCATTTTTCTAGGTCATATAATTCTCCCTTTTCTTCTTTATAATCTATAGAGCTTTTAACCTTAGAATTTGCTCTTCATATAGCTTGGAATCTTGAGTTGCTCTTAGGGAGAATCCTATTAAGTGCGGTTCTAAAGATCCTTGCTCAGATCTTTTGATTCTGCTCGCCATGATGAAGTAAGGACTTAAGTATTTAAGCTTGAAGTAAGATTGGGTTAGAGACAGGTGGTGTTGGATGTTTAAAAGACTCGGAGTTCCAGGCCTCCTTCTAGTGCTAAAATATTAACAAGAAAACTTGTCAACAACCCAAAGTTGATGTAAGAGGAAAGGTTAATCCTCTTGATCTCTTTTGGTTTACTAGAGAGAGCTAGGATATGAATGTCTTCCTTTAGATCACCTTTCGATCCAGGCTTTATTATGAAGTTTCCTTCTTATTGCCCTTCCGACTCTGTCAAAAGGTTTAAGTTCCTTTGTTTTTGGTCTGTCGAGCTGAATAATATAGCTTGACTTTCCCTTCAAAATGGTCCTTTCGAAGCAGTTGCGGTAGCTTAATAGACGGCCTAAGATTCAAGGTTATGATCAGCTTTGAATGGTTTCAACCTGGTCGAAAGCTCGGGTCATAAGTGTCTTAGGTTTAGACTGGAAATTAAAGGAAAATCTGGTTTGGACTAAGGTTTCGACTCATTCGAAAGTAGAAGTCCAACGAAAGGTGGCCTGGAGTCAATAACTAAAATTACTTAAAAAGGCAGAGGTTTCGACCAAGTCAGAAGTGGTCTTTCGATGTGGTCGACACCTGTAAAACACAATTAAATCTGATAAAAAGCATTTGAAACAACAAAGTAATCAAGAATATTGAAGACTTCCTCTTCTTAGCTCAACGAAGCCTTTATTGTTCAACTTTCCCCAATTCATTTTACAAATTAGGGTTTACAACTTTGTAGAATAAAAAAAATACAAGTGTAGAATGAATGAGTTCGGATCCTCAAAAACAGACCCCTTGGGTCTTCTTTATAGATGCGGGTCGGCACCTTTCGACCCAGGTCGAATTCGACCCATGCTTTCGACCTGGTCGAAAGGTGGCTTCAGATGCCTTCCAACTCCTTCGGCACTTGCACTTCCCTCTACAATGCTTTCGAATGGGCTCGAATGCCTCCGTCTTCATCGAAAGGGGTGGTTGCACCTTCTCTTCTTTATGTTACATTGTAAGAACTTTCGACTCTATCGATGGGTTGTTTCCAAGGGCTTCGAAGGTGCTGAACTGGTGATGGTTTCCATGCTGTTTATAGCTTCCAAACATATGCTTGCGGCTTGACACGGAACCTTCCCTGGATATCAACGGCTTTGACTGGTTCGAAAGGCTTGGTTTGGCTTTTGAAAGGGTTGCTCCGATCATGGTGTGCTTTTCAGTGATTTGAATGAAGGCTAAACCTTTGATTTCGAAAGGTTTGGCGTGCATATGAAAGGTTGTTATGCATTATCTTTGAAAGTTGCTTCTTTAACTCCTTCGAAAGTTCTTCATGCTTGCGGAAGCACCTGCTTCAAAAGGTGTTTATTGCAGTGGAAGCGTGCTTTCGACCCTTTAGAAAGGTTTTTGATACTTCTAATCTTTGGCTTTTACATCTCTTCGACTCCTTCGAAAGGTCTTGCTGGTGCTTTTCTCTCTTGTTCTTCTTTGCCTTCTATTTAATAGGGTTTCATCACGGTCAAAAGGATATTTAGTGGTAAAAGATATATTGAATTACTTATTTATAAATTCTTACCATTACTAACAAGTTCATTTTTACTATATTTTTCGGTTAAGATGGATGTAGATGGACCTATGTGTCAATTTGTTTAAGAAGCCCCTAAAAATTCAAAATTATAATGTCAACTCCTAAAAACTAAACCAAATTTTAGTAGCGGCTTCTAGCTAAAAAACCATAAAGAATCCAATTCCTATTTTCACTTGAAAAAAAGTGAAAGAAGGTAAATTTTGTTTTGACAAACAACATGTAAAATGCATTACTTTGAAACATCTCTTATCCATGTCAGCCCAGGCATGCAAAGAATACTTCCAACTAAACAAGTTTCTAAAAAACACCCATGGTTTTAGTTCCAACCAAAAAATGTAAAAATTTGCAGTGTAAAGAGCATGTATTTGTAGTTTTTACTGTAAATATTTCACTTTAAACTGCAAGTATTTGCAATTTTTTTAAAAAATTAGTTTCTTTATGGAAGACAAATGCCCTTTAACAACTATGATTTCTAGCCCAGTCTTATTGTTTCCCAAGTAGTTTTTTCACTTCTAATCAATCTTTTTTTTACTCTTTCCCACGTAGTTTGTGCACTTTAAATCGATCTTTCTTTTACTGTACAAAGTGTAATTAACCAGCTTTGACTTATTGTAAAATTATCATTTTGAAAAATAATATTTATTTTTAAAAAAAGTATTCAAAGTGTAAGATTTTATAACACAAATTATAATACATTGAATAATAATTAATAATGGTGATCTTATTTTGAATAAGTATTTAAAAAAAAATATTCTTCAGAAAAATATCGAAAAAATGACCGAGAATCGTTTTATCGACTGTTAACCAAATTTATGGTCAACACCCCAAAGCTACTCCGGCTAGTGTGATTAGTCTAGTTTTAATGAAGGGCTTGATATCCTTAAGAATTGCCTTTAGATTCAACTTTACTTGTTGTTTGATTTTTGGCTTGAACCTTTCGACATCGTCGAAAGGTTTGGACCTTGTAGTAGATAACCTTTTGTCTTGGTTGGATTCATAAAAGATCTTTTGTGGAGTTTTTCCTTGTAGATTGGTTGAAGTACCTTGAGTTCACCCTTTTGAAGCTGATTTTAATCTTGTTGAAAGATTAGAGTAATAACCCTCTTTGTGAACGGGTAGGATATCAATTTCCTTAGTGACATGTAGAAGCTTTTGACCTTGTCGAAAGGTTTGATCGCTTGTATGAAGTTGGTTTCAACCTAGTGGAAAGTTATGTGAATGTCCACCTTTGGATTGAACTTTACGTTTCCAGATTTTGACCTTGTCGAAAGGTTAGGCCTCTCTGTTTGTAGTTTTGGAAGGTAAAGGTATTGTTAATATATAAAGACCTATCAACCCAGTCGAAAGGTTTAGATCAAAGAACCAATGATTTCGGAAGGTTTCAGTGAATGTTGATCCAAATAAGTTGTCGACTCTATCCAAAGGTTTAGATTATAGGGTTGAAGACCTCGAAAGGTTGCAGTTATTATTTATAATAGAAGCGTTGTTGACCTTGTCGACAAGAACCTTCCGAAGGGGTTTAACCTAAAAATATGAGTTAATCCAATAAAGGTTTAAGAAAACAGTAAGGTAATTAACAAAGTCAAGTACTTCCCTTTATCTCATAATAAAAGCTTCATTTTATTAAATTTCCCCAAATCAAACTCAATTAGGGTTACAATACTTTGATTAAGTAATTACAAGATTAGAATTAGAGAGATCGGATCTTCAAAACTAGACCCCCTGTGTCATATTTATAGATGCAGGCGGCCTTCCTTTCGACTTCATGCTCTTGACTGGGCCGGAAGGTCTCCCTTTTATATGCTGCCTTAAACCTTTTGCCGTCATCGAAAGGTTTGCTTTTTCATCTGCTATTATGAACCTTCCACTTTTGTCGAAAGGTTTGTTACTCTTATGCCTCCATGATCCTTCTGCCTTTATCGAAGGGTTTGTCTTCTTTATACTGTTATGAACCTTTCGACCTTGTCGGAAGGTTGCTTTTCTTTTGATTGTTGTGAGCCTTTCGACGTTGTCGGAAGGTTGTTCTTCTCTTATTTATTTTGAACCTTTCGACCTTGTCGATAGGTTTCTCTTCTTCAATGTTGTTGAAAGGTTATCTTTCATTCTTTGTTGACTTATGAGTGCTTCTTTCTTCATAAACCTTTTGTCATTGTCGAAAGGTACCCTGGACGTGCTTCAACCGGTTCGAAAGGCTTATTATGCTTTTGAAAAGGTCATTAAGAACTTGCTCACACTTGCTTTGACTTCTTCATTCCATTCGAAAGGTATGAACACTTTGGATACTAGAGATGGAACATTTCGAATCCTTCGAAAGGTTTGATGCTAATGAAATTTGATGATTGCATCCCTTCGACTCTTTCGAAAGGTTTGGGTTGTGTTTCTCTTCCTTTGCTCTTGTTGATAGACCTTTCGTCTTAGTCGAAAGGTTGATTTTTAGTGTAACATCGACAAATAGCTTTTTAACTATTAGAAGTCACGAACAAAACTGGATACATACACTTATTTCTCCACTTAATTAAGAATATGTAATAAAATTATTTTATTTTATTTTTGGAAATAAATTATCTTTATGGCATCATCAAGGATGTCATCACTTTATATTTTCTGTAATTTTAATTTAAGTTTAAATATTCAAATAATTGTTTTAAAATAATTATAATTCATTTTAATTTGTTATATAATGATAATAAATGATTTGTAATAGTTTGATAAATATATAAACTTGTTTTATAAAGATATACAAACTTTATCGCGTTTTGGTAAATCAACGTCGTATTTTTATAAATAGATTTTAATATTATTTAATATGATTTTATAGCTTAAATAATATTGTTTTAATTATTAAGAAATGATAAGAAATTTATTTTTAAATTTTGATTATATAAATAAATAGTTTAATTAAAAATAAAAATATGACCAGAAATCGAATTTCGGATTCACAACGGTTTAACAAACGAAAGTTATTTAAAGTCGTTGCAACCTTGTTTTGTGCCTTGTGCACATGTATACATGTCATACATTCACATACACATACAAATACACATGGCAAGAGGACAATGGCACATGGATGGCATTGGGTGATGCATGCAAGATGAAAGGGGAGGTAGATGAGGGGAAGATGAAAGGGGAGGTAGATGAGGGGAAGGCTTCACATGATGGAAAATGCTATAAATAGGGAGGCATACCTCTCATTCATTCACACATTCCTCTCTGTGCTCTTCTCTTCTCTTTCCTAGCCTCTAATGGCTTCTCTTCATAAAGAAAAATATGAGAAAGTGATGATAAAATAGTATATAAATATGTACACACAATATATCATCCATTCATTTTCAAACTAGTACCAAACATTCCCTCATCCTCTCTTCCATTCACGGCCTCCACCATTACCACCCTTTGGCCGAGCTCTATCCCTATACAAGTCAAGGCCGAACCGGCTAGGAGGCAAGGAGGATGTTCGAGAAGCTTTGGAGCAAAGAAAAGAGAAGGAAGTGCTGTCGGAGTACCACCAAATTTATTTCAAGAAGCTTCAAAAAAAGATTGATGGAGTGGAAACTGATAGTAAGTACTTCACATTCATAGTTATCAAATAACATTGATAATTATTTCAAGTATGATAATATGACCATTTAATATCTTGGTTGATTTCTATGGATGTTTGAAAATTGGTTGATTGTATGGTTGATAACTTGGTTGTGATAAATATAACTAATAATAGGAAAATCATAATTATCCAAAATAGAAACTGTTAATTAATTAACCATAGTCAATTAAGGAAAAATAAATTCCTATTAATATGTCTATGTGAGTTAGCAAGCCTCTTTATGGTTTTGAATATAGAAAGATTGAAAAACGAATGTAAAATATTATATTATGGAATAAAGTGAGAAATGAGTATTTAATGTAGTAAAAATAGTTTAAAATGATTTAAAATGGTTTATCATGGTATTTTGAACGTTTAACAAGTTTCAACAAAGTTTAATGATGTTTGAAAGAAAAATAGAGCCAAATCGAGCTCGTCACCAGCGGTAGTTCATAATTTTCCGACCTGAAAGTTAAATCAATGTGTATGATGCAATATAAATCGGAATTCTTTGAAATAAGAATTTTCCAAACGCATTAGAATATAGTTTTCAAAAAAAATCAAGATTTCATTTAGTAGAGTTTGAAATATGTCCAAATCAAGTTTCCAAAAATATCACGGTTTGACAGTTCGGAAATTAAAAAGGTAAATTCTTCAAAATGAATATTTTTAAATCTTTAAAAATATAAAATAAATTCCATAAATATTATTAAATATTTTAAAGGAGTTTTGAATAGAAAAATTGGACATATATGAGTTAGAATATATATTTAGAGCTGAGAAACTCTAAAAACATTATTCACAGCGGTTTTTGCAATGGTTTTAGGTAAGTTCTGCAAATCATGGTTTTAACTTAATTATTCTTCCCCGATCTTTTTAGTAATCTTTTCAAATGAATAATTAAGTATTTTAATGATGATTTGGATGTTTTATAATTATTTTAAAGGAGTTTAAGATAAATGGTTAAAAGAAAATTGTTTTAAACAATATTTGGAATAGTGTTAAGTAAATAAAAATCTTCTCTAAAAGATCATATAAATGGTTTATAGTGATCAAATAACTTAACCGCCTTGTTAACGTTTAAAAGTGAACGCTAACACCCGGTGTGTGTAACAGGATCGTGAAAGCACCACCCGTGTGACGGGAACAGAATTTAAGCAGTAAACTAGCAGAAAAGTAGTAAAAGACAGCAATTTATAGTGGTTCGGCTTGAGATTAAGCCTACGTCCACTTTGAATCTCTTTATTACTGAATTTGGTTACAAATCGGTACAACTCTCTTATCAAAACAGTACAACTTGATCAAAAGAAACAATCTTGACTACTAGCTCAATCTTCGTCGATGAAATTCGATGAATTCATGTTGAATGTAGGGAATTATCTCTTGAAGATTGTTGTAGCGTCTTGAATGTTTGAGGATCTTTGACTGCTGGTTGGAATGGAGATTTCGACGGAGTAACGGCACTTGAAGAAATGATTTGGCAAAAGTCCTCTTCATGTTGGAAGTGGTGGGGTATTTATAGGAGCTGATTTG
Source organism: Allium fistulosum (assembly GCA_030737815.1). Classification (NCBI taxonomy): domain Eukaryota; kingdom Viridiplantae; phylum Streptophyta; class Magnoliopsida; order Asparagales; family Amaryllidaceae; genus Allium; species Allium fistulosum. Next base: position 726,137,812 of record CM060905.1, on the reverse strand, counting down.
GACTCTAGAAATTTCTCTAAGTCCTAAGTCATCGCCGACTTAGTATAAGTCGCGGCCGACTTATGATAGGTCACAGCCGGCTCATCAACACTTCCATAGTAGTTCGCCTCCTTCTCTGGTTTTATGCTTAAGTCCTAAGTCGTTGAAGATTTAAGGTAAGTCGGTGACGAGGTAAAGATGTAAGGTGTTCTGAAATTACATACGACTCAGTATAAGTCGTAGGTCGGCGATGACTTAAGAGATAGGTCGTAGGTCTTTAAGTCGAAGACTTCTTTAGGCCGGAGCCCCTCCTTATCTCGCAAACTGCTAAGTCGGAGGCCTTCATAACTTGCTAATCGGTTAAGTCAGACTACTCCTTAACTCGTACACTGTTATGTCGGAGCACTACTTAACTCGGAATCCTTCTTAACTCGGTCTCAGCTCTTGAGTCACAAATTACCTTAAGTCGTGACCTGTTGAGTCGGCACATGTCTTAAGTCGGCAGCTCTTTTCAGTAGTTAGATCGGCAACTGTTGGATCAGAGCTTTCTTAGGTCGTGGCTTGTTAAACCGGAGACCTTTCTTAAGTCGGAGCCTTCCTTGAGTCGGCTACTGTTAAGTCGGACCTGTAGCTTAGGTCGCATGTTGCTTTAAGTCAGATCTGTTAGGTCGGTCTTTGTCTTGAGTCGGTCGCGCTTTTAACTCATTAAGTTATGAACTGAAAGAGGGATAACATTTGCCCCTCGAAGCATACGCCTAAGTCGTAGGTCGTGTGCTTCGATATTCTTAACCTGCTCTTTGATTAGGTCGGAAGCGAGTTAACAGAGGTCTTAGGTCGGCAGCGTGTAAGTCGCCTCACCTTCCTGCGAATAAATAGTTGAGTCATCCTTCCTCTTCCTCACTTATTCTTCTTCCTGATTCAGCCATTGACGCAGTTTAGAGCCCTCAGAGACAAATTCCATTCATCCAATCGTCGATCAACCTTCTGTTATACATCGTAAGTTAATCTGATCCGAGTTTACCCATGCCCACTGTCGAATCGATGACTCCCTGGTTTTCGACTTCCATTAGTCTGCCGTGGTTCGTTACGAATAACCCTTCGACTGTTCTGCCACTGCCATCGATCATGTTATAGTTGTGATAGGGCAATAATACATCAGATTTGCAACAAACCCGAGGCGATTCGAATTGGTTTTCTTGGGCGATCCAATGGTGTGATGGAATTAGGATCGCCATTGACTGTGAGGTTATTGGGCTAGCGAGTTAAGAGTTATGGAAGAGAGTGGGTTGATGTATTGACTCAGTCACGACTTAGTGATTTCACTAATTTAAGTCGGAACCGACTTAGCAATTTCACGTTTCCCAGGTTTTGAGTCGCTTCCGAGTTAGGACATAGAGGATTTCATGTTGCTTCGAACCAGTTTTGCTTCTTAATCCGGCCAAGACTCGGGAACTACTAGCTTCGACCCACAGGGAATTTCCCTTAAGTCGTCACCGAGTTAGTACTTAGGTTTTCGGCGACTAAGCAGATGACTTTTGAACTTTGCCCAGACTTTGAACCGTTGAACTACGAACTGTGTTGCATGTATTTCTTTTTACAGATTGCTTCAATTTGCAAATTAACAATCCTGTTTAACACAACATTCACAGAGTACTGGGACGAATATACTGTCACTGACTGCCGACATCGAATGACAGATTAGTTGGTAAAGAGAAAGTCAAATTAAATGAATATGAATGAGATGCTGTACAATAACCAATTCAAGTGGAGTATTAAAACAAAATCGTAATAGTCAAATGAAACTGATTTGTCTGCATTAACACTATACTTGAACATTAACAAGTTCTGAAATTCTGTAATCGATCGATTGTCGACTAATTTAATTCCAGTTATGCTTGTCTTCTATTTTCATTAGTTTTGCACAACACTTCACACTTTTTAGGAAACGTGCACCTTCACATTTGAACATTCAGTTGATTGTGTAGAATGTCTTCTCCACAAGAAAGAACGGAGCAAGTTGAAGATGCATTTCCAGTTGCTGTCCCGCTAAATGATCCTCCAGAAAGGACTCCTACCACCCTGAGCCATAAAGCCTTTCGTCAATTATGCATCCAGTTTGGCATTGCCGAAGCCGACGCTTTGCTTCCTGAAATAAATGATATTGCTGATAGGCCGCCTCATGGCTTTGTCGCAGTTAACCGCCAAATGCTCTCGAGCGGAGCTATTCCCCCATTCAATGACTGTCTTCGAGAACTTCTTCTCCGACTAACTATCTCCCCTTTTCAATTACACCCCAATGGCTATGCCATCCTGCTAGGACTATGCGTGCTTTTTCGGAGGACTCTGGACCGCTTTCCTAGTTTTGGAGAAATTCGCTATCTGTGTACTTTTGCCAAAAATAAAGATCACCCCTCTATCATAGTCGTGAGGAGTGCTAGAAATCGCAAGTTGATCACCGGTCTCCCTGAAAGTGTTCATAGTTTCCTGAGCCCGTTTTTCTATGTTCGCTGTCCCCCGGGGTTTTATGCTATTTGGAAAGTAGGAAGTAAGATCACTTGCCTCTCTTTCTTATGTTCTTTCAAACTTACTGATGTCCGAGTTATCAAGTGCTAACTTTGCCTTTTTTTCCTTTTCAGCCCTTCCTCTTCCCTCTAAAGATCCTGGTCACAAAGTGATTTTTGAAAGACTTATGGCGGTGCCGATAGAGGAGAGGAGTATCCAGTTTTTATTAAATGATGAGCTTTTGCACCAATTTGGGCTTTTACATCCTTCCAGATCGACTCGAATTCATGAAATTTCTAGTTCTGATGCGGAAACGTTAGTTGCTTCGGGTTCTCAAGCAGAGGCCTCGAATGCCCCAACTTCTGTAGATGAAATCGCATCAAAAACACCTGTTGTAGAAGCTGCTTTGGTAAAATGTTCTGCATCCATCGATGTTGTAGGGTCAGTCAGCAAGTCGGCGCTTGCCCCAATTACTGAGGAGGAAGAGAATCCTTGAGTTTCTGAGAAATCCATTGATATGGAAGTTGAAAAGGAGAAGCCTGCTGAGCTCCAGGGTGATGACACTTTTGATGGCGTGAGCGATCTCATGATAACTTCTCAAGAGCTTTTCGGGGATAATAATTCAAAAGTGACTTCTCCCGTTGTTGAAGCGACTTCCACCCTAAAACAAACCCTGACGCCTACTACGCCAGTCGTCTCTGTTTCCACACTAAAGCGTGGTCTGTAGTTTGACGCATGTAGTTTGCACGCCGCACACACTTAGGATTTTTCAGCACTTATAAGCATTTATCCTCTTTTTCTGGAAATTTCTGAACTTTACTTCTTTTCCGTTTTTTCAGATTCTCCGATGGGACGTTCTGGCTCACATTATGACAACTTTCGGCGCTACGGAGGGCGTGATTCTTACGATTATGGACGTTATCTTCCCTCTCGCAAGGAATCTGACGAAGAGCGTGCAGCTAGGAAAGCTCAAGAAAGGCGTGCTTATGAAGAGCAGCAAAGAAGTAGAGACGATGACTCTCATAAAAGAAAATATCACGATGACAAAGGGAAGAAGCATGCTACTGATGACCCAAGTAAACGGGTTAAACTTGATGAGAAGAACGCGTCTGAAATTTCTGAAAAGGCTGACGCTCCTATCCCTTCTGATACTCCGGCCGGCTCTCCTCCTCTAAAGAAGTCTGATATTCAAACAATCATTAACAGGCCACAATATCAAGTTAAAGACGGCCCTCCAATGCTTCAGAGCCGATTTCCAAATTGGTGCCTAAAAGGAGTGCGCTTTGATTTGGATTTGGTTCCGATTGATAAGCAAGACATGCTTAAAGGTCTTGACGCAGTCAGGCTCAATATCGAGAGGATGTCGCAATGGCAGAAACTTGTCGACGAACTCCAAAGGGTTAATCACATGAATCTTGAGGCAATGATGACCATGGAGAATGATAAATCAGAATGGGACAAATGGCGCAAGCAGCATGATGCGGAGATGACGAGTATCGCAGACGACAACGCAAAGCTTGCATCTGAAGTCAAGCAACTTAAGGAAGATCTCGCCTCGTCTTCTGCATCGCATACCCAAAAGGAAGAAGTCTTTTAGAAGCAAGTGCGGGACGCACATGCTGCACAAAGAGACGCCGAAATGAAGCTTGCAGCTGAGCAGCACATTACTGAGAAATATCGCACAGAAAATACTGAGCTGCGGGGAACAATTGTGTCCCAAAATGCGGAGATTGAGATGCTGAAAGCTAAGCTTCTTAAAGTTGAGAAGGAGCGTGATGACGCGATCGCTGGACAAGTTGCAGCCGAAGAGTCTCACGACGCCACTAGAGCTAGCATCGATTCTACTCTATTTGACTTCTATATGCACAGCGTTTTGGGCCGTGGCAGCCTTTCCTTCTTGGGTCCCAAATATGAGATTACACTTGCTGAAGTTTGGGAGACTATACTTGACACATTTTCCAGTTATGCGGAAGCAGACCTTGTAGCGCTTTATCTAGACGATGAAGCACGTGATGCGCTTATTAGAGGCAAAGAGCAACTTGCTGAAGCTAGAGCCGGGACAGCGGTAGAAGAATATCCAGAAAAGACAACATCACTACCTGCCCCTGTCCATACTTCAACTTTGACTGATGTTGATATCATCGGTTCCAGCTCTCAACCTCCACTTGCTGCAAAAGATGCTGAAGCTAAACTCGATACTTCCGAGACTCCTCTTTCCCAAATCGAAGAGAAGAGCCAGGAAGAAACTGAGGCTGATAAATATGAAATTGAACTTGCGAAGCCAACTCCTCCAGGTAACTTTGGCGAAGTTCCGGGTCTAATGAACCAGTTATTTGATTTAACCGAGTTTGATGACCTTCTTACTTGTTACTTGAACTTTGGTGAACCGATACCTTCTCTATTTTCGGAAGATGTTGATTTTAACTTCTTTTCTTCTACAGCGGAGGCACCAAACACTGCACAAGTTTCCACTCCTTCAGTTGTCGTCCCTTCATCTTTACAGGTTACTCCTCCTTCTGCTTCCCAGCCGGGATCACAGGCAGAGAAAATCGAAGCCCTTCAAGGCCTGGATGACCCGGCAGCTTCGCAGGAACAGAAGGCGGAGGACCTTGAAGATGTCGAGAAGACCCCGGAGCAGTCCCTTGATGATGACACGAAGCTTTCAACACTGCTTGCTACTCCGGGGAGCGAATCTTCTTCAAAGAGGAAGGGGAAGCGTGGCATAAGGAAGAAGAAGAGAAGTGCTTCAACTGGGGAGGAAGCAGAAGTTGATCCAGCCGCGCCTCTTTCTCCTTCTGCCCCGACCCGTCCACAACGGCTCCAAAAACTAATCATTAGGCCGGGGAAAGGATCCAAAGGTGGCGAGAAGAAGGGATAACAAGCTAGATTTTTACTCCTTTCTTTTGCTTTTTGCATGTATCGACCGGGGATTGTGCAGGCACCGGTCCCTGCTTTTGCTTTTTGAGATATCTGCACATGTAAAGAATTTTCATAGTACTAAATAAAACAATTATTTTACTTGTACAAACTCTTGTGTATGTGAGAATGAGAATGCATCTGTTTTTTATTTTTGGTGTGGAACAAACGATTCTTTTTACTTGTGCAAACTTTTTGTCTGTGTTTGAGAATGCATTTATTCCACATCATTTATTTTTCATGATATTGTGATGAACTCGTGGTATGTTGCTTGTACATTACTTTGTTCATGCAACTGAATCGTATAGTATTGCCCCCACACCGCAAGTGCATTGCAATATTCTTAGCTTTTTCAAGACTGATACTCTTATTTCAGAGGATAACTATTCCACTTTTAAGGGAAGAATCATCCTGCTTTTAATAAAGTATATCTCGTCTTTCGAGAAGTTTTTACTTTCTCTTTCCTTCTGAAGAACATTTCAACTTTTAGGGATGATCACTTTTATTTGCTAAAAGCGAATTTTCCTACGCAGTGAAATGAGTTTCCGAACAAGGTTTTGATTTTGTGCCCCAGCAAGAGGCTTTTGAAGAGAAGCGATTTTGGTCTCCGAATAGTAGCAATTTTGGTATTTTAACTCTCGTGAAGTGGGTCTCTAAAGAGAAGCATTTTGCACTTCTACCCTGGTGAAATGTGCCTCCGAAGAGGGCTTTTTATTTTATGCTTCAAGCATGGTGAAGCGTGCCTCCGAAGATGGCTTGTGCCTCCGAAGAGGGCTTGTGCCTCCGAAAAGGGCTTTTGATTTTGTGCTTCAAGCATGGTGAAGCGTGCCTCCGAAGATGGCTTGTGCCTCCGAAGAGGGCTTGTGCCTCCGAAAAGGGCTTGTGCCTCCGAAGAGGGCTTGTGCCTCCGAAGAGGGCTTGTGCCTCCAAAGAGGGCTTGTGCCTCCGAAGAGGGCTTGTGCCTCCAAAAAGGGCTTTTGAGTGCCTGGAAGTTACTTTCTCATGGTCGGATGGGTCCGCGGGGCAGGCGTCAGTTGTTTGATTGGATGTTTGTTTGTACAAACGACCGCAATCAATTAACAAGGTGCCCCTTCGGTGGTCCCACCGATCTTTTTGATTGAGGAAAGCACTCCCATTTATTGGCGTGCCTCGTTAGAGGGCTTTGGTTGGTTGGTGTGCCAGGTAGGTTGCGTCTCAGGGGCGAGTGGATCCACGGGACGGACGTAAGCTATCTGATCGGATGCATCACGACCAGTTAGCGAGGGTCCTGTTCCTTCCACTTGGGAAGGTGTCCCTTTAGTGGATCTTCCGGCCTTCCTGTTGAGATGCATTCCTCCCTTTGTCTGTCTCTTTGTTTGCTTGGCAACTTTCTCTCATCATCTGCCCATTAGCGATCTCTTATTATCGTTCCCAAGCACATCTTCTTTTCCTCTTACAAGTAAATTGCTTCATCCGAAGGAGTGGACTTCACTGTTGAACGACTTCACGAGACAAACACAAGTTATCTAGTTGGATGTCTATTCATAACGACAATCTCAACTGGTGAACAAAGGTTTATCACAGTGGAGTCGCCAACTTTTTGTGAAGTTTTCCTTGCTTGGGATTTGAGTTTGGAAATCTTTTTGTGGCTTGGTTTTTCGTGTAATAGCTGATTTATAGAGGTCGCTTAGCTTTGTGATGAGCAAGCATTGTTTTGATGTCCTGCAATTTTGAATCGACATTTTAGCAATACATTTTAAAGTATTTACATATCGAAATAAAACAGGCATTATGAAATAGTAAAGAACACAAAATTTATAGTGGTTCGGCCAAGAATCGGGCCTACATCCACTTTATAGCTTTCATTCATTCACACTGATTTACAATATTTTACAATACAACTGATACATTCATCATTATTTCACAATTTTGAATCAAGCTTTTTCTTTCAAGTAAAATAAGGGCGTAAGTGGTTGTTGTTCCAGGCTCTTGGAATTGGATCCCCTTCAACAGTTATGAGTTTGAAAGTGCCATCAAGAAGTTTAGTGCCTATGACATATGGTCCTTCCCAGTTTGGCCCAAACACACCAGTTGCTGTCATGATCCTTTTCAAAACCAAGTCTCCGATCTCAAAGCTGCGTTGGCGAACCTTAGAGTTGAAATGCCTGGCAATTCTCTGCTGATGAGCTGAAACTCTGAGCCTGGCTTCTTCTCTTTTCTCATCAAGAAAATCAAGTGCTTCAAGTTGTAGTTTCTCATTTTCAGCTTCGTTGAAATGAACTCTTCTATGTGAAGGAACTTCTACTTCCACTGGAATCATTGCCTCTGATCCGTATGCCAGTGAGAATGGAGTGTGCCCAGTCGCAGTTTTGTGAGTAGTTCTGTACGCCCATAGTGCTAATGGAAGTTTATCAACCCAACCACCTTTTGCTTTTTCGAGCTGCTTTTTGATAGTTGACTTGATGATCTTATTAACTGCTTCCACTTGCCCATTTGCCTGCGGATGAGCTACTGCTGAGAAGCTTTTTCGAATTCTGAACCGTTTGTAGAAATCCTGGAATTCTTCACTTTCAAACTGAGTACCGTTGTCTGTGATTATCTTCTGTGGCACACCATATCTGCAAATGATATTCTTCGTTACAAAATTTATCATCTTTTTAGAAGTGATGGTGGCCAAAGGTTCAGCTTCAGCCCATTTGGTGAAATAATCAACAGCAACAATAGCATATTTAATCCCTGATTTGGCGATCGGTAATGGTCCAATTAGATCTATTCCCCAAATGGCAAATGGCCATGGGCTGACCATCTGTGTGAGTTCGGTGGAAGGCGCTCTTGGGATTTTTGCAAATCTTTGACATTTGTCGCACTTTCTAGAGTAGATAGCAGCATCTCGGTTAATGTCAGGCCAGAAATACCCATACCGGAGAACTTTCTTGGCTAAAGTTTGTCCAACTGAATGATCTCCACATTCTCCTCCGTGTACCTCGGCAAGAATTGTCTTGGCTTCTTCCTTAGTTACACATCGGAGCAAAGGCATTGAAAATCCCCGTCTGTTTAATCGGCCATTTTGAAGTATATATCTCGACGCTTTTCTCAATAATTGTCGACGTTCCTTAGAACTTTCTGGCAGGAAACCACTGAGTAAGTATTCTTTGATTGGAGTCATCCATGATTCATGCTCTTGAGACGTAGCCATAATCCAATCAATATCCATTTCATCAATGCTTGGAGCTGACAGAACTTCTACAGGAACTAATCCCAGTAATTGAGCTTCTCCGGAACTTGAGTACTTTGCTAAAGAATCTGCCTTCATATTTTCCTCTCGGGGTATGTGGCTTATTGAGTAGTGATCTAAATCATTGAGGAGTTCGGAAGCTTTTGTTAAATATGCAGGCAGATTTCCTCCCTTGGCTTGGAATTCTTTCTTCACCTGGCAAACAATAAGCTGAGAATCGCTGAAAATCTGTATCGCTTTGATGTTTAGTTCCTTGGCGATTTTTAAACCGACAATAAGGGCTTCATATTCTGCTTCATTGTTTGTCGAAGGGAATTCTAGTCTCAATGCATAACATAATGATCGTCCTTCGGGAGTTTCAAGCACAACTCCTGCCCCAGAACAATAATCATTTCTTGAGCCATCAACATACAACTTCCATTGTACCGGAATGCCGTCAGTTGTTTCTTCCTTGATGTCACCTTTGTCAGTGGACTCTGCAATGAAATCTGCTAAAGCTTGTCCGTTAATTGCTCTTCGGGAATGGTAAGTGATGTCATATTGGCTGAGTTCTATGTTCCATTTCAAGAGACGACCCGAAGTTTCAGGGCGATACAGGACTTGCTTTAGAGGTTGATCAGTCAGGACCTTGATGGGATGAGATTGAAAATAGGGCCTCAACTTCCTGGAAGCGATTAACAAACAAAAAGCAAGCTTTTCTATCTTTGAATAATTCATCTCTGCCCCAGTGAACCGTTTGCTGATGTAGTAGACTGGACGTTGTATTTTCATATCTTCTCGTACAAGTGCTGCACTTAGAGCATGGGATGAAATTGCTAAATAGATGAAGAGGTCTTCGCCATCACTAGGCTTGGAAAGGACCGGAGGAGTTCTCATATGATGAATCAGTTGATCGAAAGCATTCTGGCATTCGGGAGTCCATTCAAAATTTTTCTTTCCTTTCTTTAAAGCATCAAAGAAGGGAATGCATTTGTCTGTGGCCTTGGAGATGAAGCGACTAAGAGCGGCAACTTTTCCATTGAGACTTTGCAGTTCTCTCTTTGTTCTAGGGGCTTTAACTTCTCTCAGAGCTGTGATTTGAGCAGGATTGGCCTCAATACCCCTAGCGCTTACGATGTAACCCAGGAATTTCCCTGACTCTACCCCGAACGAACATTTCAATGGGTTGAGCTTCATTCCATACTTTCAAAGAATTGTAAACATCTCCTCCAAGTGTCCCATGTGATCTACAGCTTTCTTTGATTTTACCAACATATCATCGACATAAACTTCCATCGTTCTACCAATCTGAGGCTTGAACATTGCATTGACGAGTCTTTGGTAGGTTGCCCCAGCATTTTTCAATCCGAAAGGCATAACTTTGTAGCAATAGAGACCCACATCTGTGATAAAGCTTGTGTCTTCCTGATCTGGTTCATTCATCATAATCTGATTGTATCCGGAGTAGGCATCCATAAAAGACAACAACTCATGTCCAGCTGTCCCATCTACCAGTTGATCGATTCTAGGCAACGGGAAGCAGTCTTTGGGGCAGGCTCTGTTTAGATCTGAGAAATCAATGCATACCCTCCACTTTCCATTTGCCTTCTTAACCAGTACTGGATTTGAAACCCAATTTGGATAAGTGGATTCTTTGATGAAATTATTCTCCATGAGACGATCTACTTCTTCCTTTAAAGCTGCTGACCTCTCTAGACCTTGAGTTCTTCGTTTCTGTTTTACTGGTGTGAATTTCGGATCGATATTCAGAGTGTGAACAGCAATTGTTGGAGAGATTCCACACATATCAGCATGACACCAAGCGAACACGTCTAGATTTGCTTTTAGAAATGATATCAGTGTGTTTTGAACTGTTGTACTTAGTTGCGAACCCACATTAAGTACTTTGTTTGGGTCTTTGGAGTCGACAGGTATTGATACCGTAACTTCCACGGGCACCACTCTATTCTCCTCTGCACTGGATTTTCTAGGGTCCATTTCTCGCCTTGCACCACTATGCTCACCAGTGCAGGGACCACCCTGTATTTGGTATAAGGTTGGGTTATTGATGCGGAGGGGAGCTGCCGCATCTTTACCCATTTCTCTCTTTCTGGCTTCTCGAAGCTCTATAAGATAACATTCGCGTCCAGCGTTTTGATCTCCCTTGATGACACCAACACCATTTTCTGTAGGAAACTTCATAGTTAGGCACCACGGGGCCAAAATGGCCTTGAATGCAGCTAGAGTTGGCCTGCCCAGGAAAGCATTATAGGTAGAAAATCCATCGACAATTACAAAGGTTTGCTTGTGAACTACTCTTTTCCGCCCTTCCCCAAGTTCCACGAACAACTCGACAGTTCCGATTGGTTGCTGTGGTTCCCCAGTGAAACCAACAATTTTTTGTGACGAAGCTTGAACGTCAGTCATTGGGATCTTCATCTGGTCAAATGTTTTCTTGAAGAGTATATTGCAGGAAGCACCGCAATCAATGAGCACTCGCCTTACTATTGCCGGTCCAATTCCTGCAGAGATAACCAAGGGATCTATGGTGGGAGCTTCAATACCACTAGAATCCCTAGCTTTGAACATAATATCATCATCTGAAATCTTTTGCTGTTTCAGGGGTGCAGCATTTTCTACAGCAAAAACATCTTCCTCAGCTGGGATGTATTTTAAAGCATGAGCATATCGTTCCATTTCACCCCAGCTTCTGCCCGCTGGGTGTGGACCCCCCGTAATCACATTGATAACGGGCCTCTCATATTCTTGTGCTGCAGTACCTTTACCTGAGCCTGATGGTTGAGTAGGGAGTTGCTGCCCCTGAGTTGACGAAGATGGGTCACTTCTGTTCTTCTTGACATACTGTTGCAGCTTGTTTTCCCTCAACAATTCTTCAATTAAGCTTTTTAAGTGGCGACAGTCATTGGTATCATGACCGGGTTGGTTGTGAAAACGGCAGAACTTTCCATTTCTCATAGCGCCCTTTCCCGGTTTTATCTCAGCCGGTTTGGGATAATCCACAGCATCTTTGGTGGCGAAGAAGATATTTTCCAGAGTGTCGGTCAATGGAGTGAAATCTGAGGGTTTGAAGAAGCGAGGTTTCTTTGTATCCTTTTGTTTCTTCCCCTCGTGATTTTCCCTTTTCTGACCTCCGGAGTCTTTCTTCTCCGAAGCAGCAGTATTATTGTCCATCTTTGCTGCCACCACCTTCATCGATGCTGGAAGATTTTCCAAGCGTATGAATTCATCAGCTTTCTTGTAGAATTTCTCGAGAGAATTTGGCTCTTTCATCTTCAGCCATTTTCCAAATTTGCTTGATTTGTCGATAGCGCGCATCAAATAGGTCAAGATCATCCGTGGCTCTGCGTTATCAACTTCTGCCAGAGCTATATTGAAACGGTTCAGGAATGATTTAATAGGTTCTCCCGGATTCTGTTCAAGACTGGATAATGACATTATGTCCTTTGCCTTTGAAGCGTATAACCTGAATTGCTCTTTGAACTTTCGGGTCAGATCGGAAAACTGATCAACTGATCGGACAGGAAGCTTGGTAAACCAGAGGAGTGCCACTCCTTCTAAATATACTAGGAAATACCGGCACTTAATTTCATCAGTTGCTCTTGCACCGGTCATGTGCCAGTCGTATTTATACAAAAACTGATTTGGATCACTTGTTCCCCGATAAGCAGGAATGGTGGGGGGAACAAACTTTCTAGGAAATTCAGCCTTTAGAATCTTCTCGGTAAACGGAGTTCTACTTGGCGCAAATCCCCATTCGCTCTCATCTTCATCCCTCTGCATGCTCTCCTTCATTATTTGCTTGATCATGCCAGAGAGATATTCCTCGTTGTTCAAAGATTTGGTGGAATAGACCTCGGCCATTTTCTCAGAAGTCTGTCCAGGCAGATGTTCACGGAAAATCGGCGATGGCCTAGATCCTTCAGCTTGGAGGGGTGCCCCTTCAGCAGCACCTGATCCTCCTTGAGGAATATTTTTTCCTTCGGAGTTGCGAAGAGCATCAGCGATGTTTTCTTCATTACCCACTGGTCTTTGATTGGCGCCGAGCAGAGCGTTCAGTTTTTCCATCATCAGATTGTTTTGAGTTTCAATCTGTTGGTATAGTCCAGATACAGCAGCGTCTAGCTCCTCTCGCGTCACCCCGACGCTCGGAGCCGCATGACTCGGTGAAATGGAGGTGGCGGTATTATCTTGAACATTTTCAGATCTGACAGCCTTTCGTTTCCTTCCAGGAGCCATTATGTCTGATAGATTTCTGGTTTTGTAGGAAACTTTTTCAACAAACTTGTGTGAAGCAATGGTGAACGGTAGCCTGAGTTGGGTTCTCAGTGAAAGCACCAAAAATGTTAACGTTTAAAAGTGAACGCTAACACCCGGTGTGTGTAACAGGATCGTGAAAGCACCACCCGTGTGACGGGAACAGAATTTAAACAGTAAACTGGCAGAAAAGTAGTAAAAGACAGCAATTTATAGTGGTTCGGCTTGAGATTAAGCCTACGTCCACTTTGAATCTCTTTATTACTGAATTTGGTTACAAATCGGTACAACTCTCTTATCAAAACAGTACAACTTGATCAAAAGAAACAATCTTGACTACTAGCTCAATCTTCGTCGATGAAATTCGATGAATTCATGTTGAATGTAGGGAATTATCTCTTGAAGATTGTTGTAGCGTCTTGAATGTTTGAGGATCTTTGACTGCTGGTTGGAATGGAGATTTCGACGGAGTAACGACACTTGAAGAAATGATTTGGCAAAAGTCCTCTTCATGTTGGAAGTGGTGGGGTATTTATAGGAGCTGATTTGGACTCTAGAAATTTCTCTAAGTCCTAAGTCATCGCCGACTTAGTATAAGTCGCGGCCGACTTATGATAGGTCGCAGCCGGCTCATCAACACTTCCATAGTAGTTCGCCTCCTTCTCTGGTTTTATGCTTAAGTCCTAAGTCGTTGAAGATTTAAGGTAAGTCGGTGACGAGGTAAAGATGTAAGGTGTTCTGAAATTACATACGACTCAGTATAAGTCGTAGGTCGGCGACGACTTAAGAGATAGGTCGTAGGTCTTTAAGTCGAAGACTTCTTTAGGTCGGAGCCCCTCCTTATCTCGCGAACTGCTAAGTCGGAGGCCTTCATAACTTGCTAATCGGTTAAGTCAGACTACTCCTTAACTCGTACACTGTTATGTCGGAGCACTACTTAACTCGGAATCCTTCTTAACTCGGTCTCAGCTCTTGAGTCACAAATTACCTTAAGTCGTGACCTGTTGAGTCGGCACATGTCTTAAGTCGGCAGCTCTTTTCAGTAGTTAGATCGGCAACTGTTGGATCAGAGCTTTCTTAGGTCGTGGCTTGTTAAACCGGAGACCTTTCTTAAGTCGGAGCCTTCCTTGAGTCGGCTACTATTAAGTCGGACCTGTAGCTTAGGTCGCATGTTGCTTTAAGTCAGATCTGTTAGGTCGGTCTTTGTCTTGAGTCGGTCGCGCTTTTAACTCATTAAGTTATGAACTGAAAGAGGGATAACACGCCTTATGAGTGACAGAGAGATATTTTCGAGACCCGAGCTTGGACAACCATTGTTTGGGTTCCGCTCTAGCTATTTGGACTGGCCTGGAGGAGATAGTTAATTTGATTTAGTCGGACCGCATTTTCTTAAGTTAAAAGAAAAGAGGTTTGGAGTTTTTCAAAAGTTAAAAAAGATTTTAAAATAAGATTTTGGTGGTATATAGAATACCCTAGTTAAACTTTGTATTAAATTCTATGGAAGGAAGTCATACTATTCATGTGAATTTAAAAGGCGATTTCACCGTTATTCGACGAATAGTACAGGTTGAATACGGAAACTGGTATTGAGTATAATTAGTCTAATCTCTATGGATCATTTTCTACTCAATACTAATTGATTTGGGTTACAGTAAATGATGTCTTAAATAACATCTTTTTGACCCATTTAACGGTTATGATTTGAAAATAAGAAATCTTTGTTAAGATTTAAATAAATGATTTGGAAATGTTTTCCTAAGTAAAATGTGAAATGATTTGGAATTATTACAAGATTAAAGAAGTTTAATCAAGCAGAGAATTTGATAAATGAGGCTTAATGTTTCCATATACTCTTAAAAGATAAAAGAATAGTTTAAAAGAATATATCTTCGGAAGATATTTGATTTGATAAAAAAATTGATTGGATGTTGTTTGATAATCACATATATACTTGATGTTAATTCCATAATCTCTGCGACCTAGAACTTAGCGACCTAAAAGGGATTAGCGACCTAAGAGGGGCTTGCGACCTAACAGTAGAAAGCCTTGCGACCTAATAGCAGGAAGCTTCGCGACCTAAGGACATAGAGGTTTGCGACCTAACAGCAGGAAGCTTCGCGACCTAAGGACATAGAGGTTTGCGACCTAACAGCAGGAAGCTTCGCGACCTAAGGACATAGAGGTTTGCGACCTAACAGCAGGAAAAGGTTGCGACCTAAGGTAGCTAGCGAGTTAACAGGTTGCACAACCTAACTATTAAAACATGTTCAGCGACCTACGACCTAAGAACATAGCGACCTAAAGAATGTCGCGACCTAGCTGTTGAAGGAGGCTCTGCGACCTAAGGGAGTCTACGACCTAACTATCTCAAGAACTTCGCGACCTAGCAGTGTTGCAACCTAAAGGAGCTTGCGACCTAACTACTGAAGATGCTTGCGACCTAAAGCCTGAATTGATCTAGCAACTTAACAGCCTAACGAGCTAAAAGCAGAGAAAGGAATGCGACCTACTATAGGTCGTTCACGACCTACTACTTGCTCAGATAGAAACAGAAGCAACTCAATCAGGCTGCCTTCCCTAAGTCGCATATGGACTGCGACCTATCTTAGGTCGCTCGCGACCTACGACCTAACTTAGGTCGTACGCGACCTAAGACCTTAGGAAAATTTCCAGAATCCAAATCAGCTCCTATAAATACCCCACCACTTCCAACATAACGGGGACTTTGGGCCATTCATTTCTTCAAGCGTCGTTACTCTGTCGAAGTCTCCATTCATCCAGCAATCAAAGATCCTCAAACATTCAAGACGCTACAACAATCTTCAAGAGATAATTCCTTACATCCAACATGGTTTCATCGAATTTCATCGGCGAAGATTGAGCTAGTAGTCAAGATTGTTTCTTTTAATCAAGTTGTACTGTTTTGATAAGAGATTTGTATCGATTTGTAACCAAATTCAGTAATAAAGAGATTCAAAGTGGACGTAGGCTTAATCTCAAGCCGAACCACTATAAATTGCTGTCTTTTACTGCTTTTCTGCCAGTTTACTGCTTAAATTCTGTTCCCGTCACACGGGTGGTGCTTTCACGACTCTATTACACACACCGGGTGTTAGCGTTCACTTTTTAAGCATTAACATTTTGGTGCTTTCACTGAGAAGGCCAGCTCAGGCTACTACTCACCATTGCTTCACAGAAGTTTGTTGAAAGAATTTCCTACAGAACCAGAAGTTTATTAGACATAATGGCTCTTGGAAGGAAACGAAAGTCTGTCAGAACTGACGATGACCGTGACAATACTGCCACTTCTCTCTCTCCAAATCAGGCAGCTCCAAGCGTCGGTGTGACGCGACAAGAGTTAGATGCTGCTGTATCTGGACTGTACCAGCAGATTGAAACTCAGAATAATCTGATGATGGAAAAGCTGAATGCTCTATTTGGTACGAATCAAAGACCAGTAAGTAATGAGGGAAACTTTGCTAATGCTGCTCCCAATTCCGAGGGGAGAAATATTCCTCATGGGGGATCAGGTGCTGTCGAAGGGGCACCCCTCCAGGCCGAAGGATCCAGGCCGTCACCAGTTCTTCATGAGCATTTACCTGGACAAACCCCCGAAAAAATGGCCGAGGTCTATTCTGCGAAATCTCTGAACAATGAGGAATATCTTTCTGGTATGATCAAACAGATAATGAAAGAGAGCATGCAAAGAGATGAAGATGAGAGCGAATGGGGATTCGCACTAAGTAGAACACCGTTTACCGAGAAGATTCTAAAGGCTGAATTTCCTAGAAAATTTGTTCCCCCCACCATTCCTGCTTATCGGGGAACAAGTGATCCAAATCAGTTCTTGTATAAATACGACTGGCACATGACCGGCGCAAGAGCAACTGACGAAATAAAGTGCCGATATTTCCCAGTTTATTTAGAAGGAGTGGCACTTCTTTGGTTTACCAAGCTTCCTGTCCGATCTGTAGATCAGTTTTCCGATCTGACCCGAAAGTTCAAAGAGCAATTCAGGCTATACGCTTCAAAGGCAAAAGACATAATGTCATTGTCCAGTCTTGAACAGAATCCAGGAGAGCCTATTAAATCATTCTTGAACCGCTTCAATTTAGCTCTGGCAGAAGTCGATAACGCAGAGCCACGAATGATCTTGACCTATTTGATGCGTGCTATCGACAAATCAAGCGAATTTGGAAAATGGCTGAAGATGAAGGAGCCAAATTCGCTTGAGAAATTCTACAAAAAGGTTGATGAATTTATACGCCTAGAGAATCTTTCCGCACCAGCTAAAGTTGCGACAACAGTGGTGGAAAATAATGCTACCGTTCAAAGTAAGAAAGAACCTGCAGATCAGAAAAGGGAAAGTAATGGTGGGAAAAGGCAGAAAGACTTCAAAAAGCCCCGCTTCCTTAAACCTTCAGACTTTACTCCTCTGACCGATACCCCAGAGAATATTTTTATCGCCACTAAGGATGCAGTTGAATTTCCAAAACCACCGGCCGTGAAAGTTGGGAAGAATGCTGTTCAAAGCGGAAGATTTTGCAAGTTTCACAACCAACCAGGGCATGATACCAATGAGTGCCGCCATTTGAAAAGCCTGATTGAGGAATTGTTAAGAGAGAATAAGTTGCAACAATACGTCAAGAGGAATAGAAAAGACCCATCTTCATCTAACCCGGGGCAACTACCCCCAGCTCATTCATCTGGTTCAGGAGAAAGGCCTACTAAAAAAGAAAGACCTGTTATCAATGTGATCACAGGAGGACCTCATCCAGCTGGTAGGAGTTGGGGTGAAATGGAAAGGTATGCTAGAGCTTTGAAGTATGCTCCGACAGAAGAAAGTGTCTTGATCTTGGAAGATGCTGCACCTCTAAAGCAGCAAAAGACTCTTCACGATGATATTATGTTCAGAACCAAAGATTCTATCGATGTGGAAGCTCCTACTGAGGACCCTTTAGTTGTTTCTGTCGGTATTGGGCCGGCTATTGTCAGAAGAGTTCTGGTTGATAGTGGTGCTTCGTGCAACATACTCTTTAAAAGGACATTCGACCAAATGAAAATCCCTATGACAGATGTACAAGCCTCTTCACACAAAATTGCCGGATTCACAGGAGAGCTGAAACAGCCAATTGGAACGGTAGACTTGTTTGTAGAAATGGGCAAAGGGCAGAGGAAGTTGGTTCGAAAGCAAACTTTTGTAATTGTAGATGGATTCTCCGCCTATAACGCTTTCTTGGGTCGGCCTACTCTTGCTGCTTTCAGGGCCGTCCTCGCTCCTTGGTGCTTAACAATGAAATTTCCTACTGATAATGGGATTGCTGTTATTAAAGGAGATCAGAACGCAGGACGAGAATGTTATCTTGTAGAACTCCGAGAGGCCAGGAAAAGAGAAATGGGGAAAGATGCGGCAGCTCCGCTCCGCATCAAGGAACCAACCCTGTAGCAACTACGGAGCGGCCCCTATACTGGCGAACACAACAATGCAAGAAAAGAAATGGATCCCAGGAAAGCCAGTACAGGGGAGAATAGAGTGGTACCCGTGGAGGTAACGGTCCCAATATCTGTAGACTCGAAAGACCCGAACAAAGTACTCAATGTGGGTTCACAGCTAAGCATAACAGTTCAAAACACACTGATATCATTCTTAAAAGCCAATCTAGATGTGTTCGCTTGGTGTCACGCTGATATGTATGGGATCTCCCCGGAAATTGTTGTACATACTCTGAACATAGATCCGAAATTCACACCAGTGAAACAGAAAAGAAGAACTCAAGGCCCAGAAAGATCGACAGCGCTAAAGGAAGAAGTCGATCGGCTCATGGAGAACGGCTTTATCAGAAACTCCACTTATCCAAATTGGGTTTCAAATCCAGTATTGGTCAAGAAGGCAAATGGAAAGTGGAGAGTATGCATAGATTTCTCAGACCTAAACAAAGCATGCCCCAAAGATTGTTTCCCGCTGCCCAGAATTGATCAATTGGTGGATGGAACAGCTGGGCATGAGTTGTTATCGTTTATGGATGCTTACTTCGGGTACAATCAGATTATGATGCATGAGCCGGATCAGGAAGACACAAGCTTTATTACAGATGTGGGTCTCTACTGCTACAAAGTTATGCCTTTCGGATTGAAAAATGCTGGGGCAACCTACCAAAGACTCGTCAATGCAATGTTCAAGCCTCAGATTGGTAGAACCATGGAAGTTTATGTCGACGATATGTTGGTAAAATCAAAGAAAGCTGTAGATCACATGGGGCACTTGGAGGAAATGTTCGCAATTCTTCGAAAGTACGGAATGAAGCTCAATCCATTGAAATGTTCGTTCGGAGTAGAATCCGGGAAATTTTTTGGTTTCATTGTGAGCGCCAGGGGCATTGAAGCCAATCCTACTCAAATCACAGCTCTAAGGGAGGTCAAAGCCCCTAGAACAAAGAAGGAAATGCAAAGTCTCAATGGAAAAGTCGCTGCTCTGAGTCGCTTCATTTCCAAAGCCACAGACAAATGCATTCCCTTCTTTGACGCTTTAAAGAAAGGAAAGAAAAATTTTGAATGGACTCCCGAATGCCAGAATGCTTTCGATGAATTAATTCGTCACATGGAAACACCTCCGGTTCTTTCCAAGCCTACTGACGGTGAAGACCTTTTCATCTATTTAGCAATTTCATCTCATGCCCTCAGCGCAGCACTTGTACGGGAAGATATGAAAATACAGCGTCCAGTCTATTACATCAGTAAACGGTTCACTGGGGCAGAGATGAATTATTCGAAGATAGAAAAGCTCGCCTATTGTTTGTTAATTGCTTCCAGGAAATTGAGACCATATTTTCAAGCTCATCCTATCAAAGTTCTTACTGATCAACCTCTAAAGCAAGTCCTGTTTCGTCCTGAAACTTCGGGTCGTCTTTTGAAATGGAACATTGAACTTAGCCAGTATGACATCACTTATCACCCCCGAAGAGCAATCAACGGACAAGCTTTAGCAGATTTCATCGCAGAATCTACTGACAAAGGCGATAGTGAGAATGAAACAACTGACGGCATTCCAATCCAGTGGAAGTTGTATGTTGACGGATCAAGAAATGATTACTGTTCTGGGGCAGGGGTTGTGCTTGAAACCTCCGAAGGACGATCATTGTGTTATGCATTAAGACTGGAATTTCCTTCAACAAACAATGAAGCAGAATATGAAGCACTTATTGCCGGTTTAAAAATCGCCAAGGAACTAAACATCAAAGTGTTACAGATTTTCAGCGATTCTCAGCTTATTGTTTGCCAGGTGAAGAAAGAATTTCAAGCCAAAGGAGGAAATTTGCCTGCATATTTGACAAAAACTTCCGAACTCCTCAATGATTTCGATCACTACTCAATAAGCCACATACCCCGAGAGGAAAATATGAAGGCAGATTCTTTAGCAAAGTACTCAAGTTCCGGAGAAGCTCAATTACTGGGATTAGTTCCTGTAGAAGTTCTGTCAGCTCCAAGCATTGATGAAATGGATATTGATTGGATTATGGCTACATCTCAAGAGCATGAATCATGGATGACTCCAATCAAAGAATACTTACTCAGTGGTTCCCTGTCAGAAAGTTCTAAGGAACGTCGAAAATTATTGAGAAAAGCGTCGAGATATATAATTCAAGATGGCCGATTATACAGACGGGGATTTTCAATGCCTCTGCTCCGATGTGTAACTAAGGAAGAAGCCAAGACAATTCTAGCCAAGGTACACGGAGGAGAATGTGGAGATCATTCAGCTGGTCAAACTTTAGCCAAGAAAGTTCTCCGATATGGGTATTTCTGGCCTGACATTAACCGAGATGTTGCTATCTACTCTAGAAAGTGCGACAAGTGCCAGAGATTTGCAAAAATCCCAAGAGCACCTTCCACCGAACTCTCACAGATGGTCAGCCCATGGCCATTCGCGATTTGGGGGATAGATCTAATCGGACCATTACCAGTTACCAAATCAGGAATCAAATATGCTATTGTAGCCGTTGATTATTTCACCAAATGGGCTGAAGCTGAACCTTTGGCCACCATTACTTCTAAAAAGATGATAAATTTTGTAACGAAAAATATCATTTGCAGATATGGTGTGCCACAGAAGGTAATCACAGACAACGGTACTCAGTTTGAAAGTGAAGAGTTCCAGAATTTTTGCAGACGATTCAGAATTCGGAAAAGCTTCTCAGCAGTGGCTCATCCGCAGGCAAACGGGCAAGTGGAAGCAGTGAATAAAATCATCAAGTCAACCATCAAAAAGCAACTTGAAAGAGCAAAAGGTGGTTGGGTTGATAAGCTTCCATTAGCACTATGGGCATACAGGACTACTCATAAAACTGCAACTGGGCACACCCCATTTTCACTGGCATACGGATCAGAAGCAATGATTCCAGTAGAAGTAGAAGTTCCTTCACATAGAAGAGTTCATTTCAACAAAGCTGAAAATGAAAAGCTACAACTTGAAGCACTTGATTTTCTTGATGAGAAAAGAGAAGAAGCTAGGCTTAGAGTTTCAGCTTATCAGCAAAGGATAGCCAGGCACTTCAACTCTAAAGTCCGCCAACGCAGCTTTGAGGTCGGGGACTTGGTTTTGAAAAGGATCATGACGGCAACTGGTGTGTTCGGACCAAACTGGGAAGGACCATATGCCATTGGCAGTAAACTTCTTGATGGCACTTTCAAGCTCATAACTGTTGAAGGAGATCCAATTCCAAGAGCCTGGAACAGCAACCACTTACGTCCTTATTTTACTTGAAAGAGAAAGCTTTGTTCAAAATTGTAAAACAATGATGAATATGTCAGTTGTATTGTAAAACATTGTAAATCAGTGTGAATGAATGAAAGCTATAAAGTGGATGTAGGCCCGATTCTTGGCCGAACCACTATAAATCTTGTGTTCTTTACTATTTCATAATGCCTGTTTTATTTCGATATGTAAATACTTTAAATGTATTGCTAAAATGTCGATTCAAAATTGCAGGACATCAAAACAATGCTTGCTCGTCACAAAACCAAGCGACCTCTATAAATCACCTGTTATGCAAATACCAAGCGACAAGAAATTCCAAATACAAATCCTATACAAGGAGAACTTCACATAAAAAGTTGGCGACTCCACTGTGACAAACCTTTGTTAATTGGTTGAGATTGTCGATATAAACAAATATCCAACTAGATAACTTGCGTTTGTCCCGTGAAGTCGTTCAACAGTGAAGTCCACTTCTTCGAACATAGTAATGTAAGGAAAGAAGATGCGCTTGAAAACGATAATAAAAGATCGCTAATGAGCAGATGATGAGAGAACATTGCCGAGCAAACAAAGGAGCAGCCAAAAGGAGGTATGCTTCTCAATAAAAGAGCCAGTAAGAATCACCGAAGGGACACCTTCCCAAGCAGAAGGAACAGGGCCCTTGCTGACTGATCGTGATGCATCCGATCAGGCAGCTTGCATCCGTCCCGTGGATCTACTTGCCCCTGAGACGCAACCTTCCTGGCACATCAACCACCCAACGCTCCTTCTCAAAGTTCAACAAAGCCCTCTTCGGAGGCACAAGCCCTCTTCGGAGGCACAAGCCCTCTTCGGAGGCACATGACCTCTTTGGAGGCAAAAGCCCTTTCCCAAGGCACCACAAGCCCTCTTCGGAGGCACATGACCTCTTCGGAGGCAAAAGCCCTTTCCCAAGGCACCACAAGCCCTCTTCGGAGGCACATGACCTCTTCGGAGGCAAAAGCCCTTTCCCAAGGCACCGCAAGCCCTCTTCGGAGGCGCAAGCCCTCTTCGGAGGCACAAGCCCTTTTCGGAGGCACAAGACCTCTTCGGAGGCACAACTCTTTAAGAGGAGCCCTCTCCGGAGGCATGTCCCAAAATAGAATACTCGAACGAAAAGCATTCTCCGGAAGCACAGTTCAACTCTCAAAGGAAGGATTAACTTGTTCATCTCAAAAAGTTCCTCCTAAAAAAGTTGAAATACTACAAAATTCTTTCAGAAAAGTTCATTTCACTTCATAGGGAAATTTACTTCTTAATAAATAAAAGTGATTATCCCCGAAAGTTGAAGCGTTCTTCAGAAAGAGAAAGTAAAAATTCCTCTGAAGACTAGATATACTCTATTAAAAGCAGAATGATTTTCCTCTTTAAAAGCGGAGTAATTATTCTCTGAAATAAGAGCACTAGTCTTGGAAAAGCTAGGAATATTGCAATGCGCTTACGGCATGGGGGCAATACTATACAATTCAATTATATTAATAAAAGCAACATGCCACAAGTTCATTGCAATATCACGGAAAATAGATGTGGAATAAATGTATTCCCAAACACAGACAAAAAGTTTGTACAAATAAAAGGAATCGTTTATTCTACACTAAAAAAGAGAGAAACAGATGCGTTCTCACATACACAAGAAGTTGTACAAGTAAAATTACTGTTTTATTTAGTACTATGAAAATTCTTTACATGTGCAGATATCTCAAAAAAGCAAAAGCAGGGACCGGTACACGCACAATCTCCGATCTATACATGTAAAAAGCAAAATAAGAAGTAAAAAGTCCAGCTTGTCACTCTTTCTTTCCGCCACCCTTGGAGCCTTTGCTTGGCCTAATGGTTAATTTCGGAATCCGATGTGGGCGGGACGGAGAAGGAGGAGTGGTTGGGTCTTCTTCTGTTTTGTCTTCCCCAGTCGAAGCACCTCTCTTCTTCTTCCTTATGGCACGCTTCCCCTTCCTCTTCGAAGAAGATTCGCTCCCCGGAGTGGCAAGCAATGTTGAAAGCTTCGTGTCATCATCTAGGGACCGCTCCGGGGTCTTCTCGATGCTTTCAAAATCCTCCGCCTTCTGCTCCTACGAAACAGCCGGATCATCCAAGCCTTGAAGAGCTTCGATTTTCTCTGCCTGTGATCCCGGTTGGGAAGCAGAAGGAGGAGTAACCTGTAAAGATGGAGGGATGGCAACTGAAGGAGTGGAAACTTGTGCAGTGTTTGGTGCCTCCGCTGTAGAAGAAAAGAAGTTAAAATCAACATCTTCCGAAAATAGAGAAGGTATCGGTTCACCAAAGTTCAAGTAACAAGTAAGAAGATCATCAAACTCGGTTAAATCAAATAACTGGTTCATTAGACCCGGAACTTCGCCAAAGTTACCTGGAGGAGTTGGCTTCGCAAGTTCAATTTCATATTTATCAGCCTCAGTTTCTTCCTGACTCTTCTCTTCAATTTGGGAAAGAGGAGTCTCGGAAGTATCGAGTTTAGCTTCAGCATCTTTTGCAGCAAGTGGAGATTGAGAACTAGAACCGATGACATCAACATCAGTCAAAGTTGAAGTATGGACAGGGGCAGGTAGTGATGTTGTCTTTTCTGGATGTTCCTCTACCACTGTCCCGGCTCTAGCTTCGGCAAGTTGCTCTTTGCCTCTAATAAGCGCATCACGTGCTTCATCATCTAGATAAAGTGCTACAAGGTCTGCTTCCGCATAGCCGGCAAATGTATCAAGTATGGTCTCCCAAACTTCAGCAAGTGTAATCTCATATTTGGGACCCAAGAATGAAAGGCTGCCGCGGCCCAAAACGCTGTGCATGTAGAAGTCAAATAGAGTAGAATCGATGCTAGCTTTAGTGGCGTCATGAGACTCTTCGGCCGCAACTTGTCCAGCGACCGCGTCATCACGCTCCTTCTCAACTTTATGGAACTTAGCTTTCAGCACCTCAATCTCTGCATTTTGGGACACAATTGTTCCCCGCAGCTCAGTATTTTCTGTGCGATATTTCTCAGTAATGTGCTGCTCAGCTGCAAGCTTCATTTCGGCGTCCCTTTGCGCAGCATGTGCGTCCCGCACTTGCTTCTGAAAGACTTCTTCCTTTTGAGTGTGCGATGCAGAAGATGAGGCCAGATCTTCCTTTAGTCGCTTGACTTCAGATGCAAGCTTTGCGTTGTCGTCTACAATGCTTGACATCTCCGCATCATGTTGCTTACACCATTTGTCCCATTCTGATTTATCATTCTCCATGGTCATCATCGCCTCAAGGTTTATGTGGTTGACCCTCTGAAGTTCGTCGACAAGTTTCTGCCATTGCGACATCCTCTCGATATTAAGCCTGACCGCGTCAAGACTTTTAAGCATGTCTTGCTTATCAATCGGAACCAAATCCAAGTCAAAGCGCACTCCTTTTAGGCACCAATTTGGAAATCGGCTCTGAAGCGTTGGAGGGCCGTCTTTAACTTGATATTGTGGCCTGTTAATGATTGTTTGAATATCAGACTTCTTTAGAGGAGGAGAACCGGCCGGAGTATCAGAAGGGATAGGAGCGTCAGTTTTTTCAGAAATCTCAGTGTGACGCCCCACCTTATACCCACGCTAGCCAAGAACACTACGGTGTAGTGCTGTCAACTAGCACGGAGAATAAGGTTGTTGAGGAGCGACCATCTATGTAATTGCTTTGTGAAAGCACCGATATGTCAGATAATAAAACATTGCATTTCATCTTTAGAGAAATCTGACATACCGATACAAACTCAAAGCTACTACACAGTGGCTATAATAGTTTAGGACAATAGATATAAAAATAACACAGATAACATAAATGCAGAATAAAGATGGAACAAAAAGTCTCATATACATAATAACTGATATCAGTTACAATACATTTGACACAATACAAATGATACAACTACAACTGTCGACTCAAGAAGTTATATATACAAGTACATTATCGACTAATATACATGAATACATTATCATCTTAAAACAGACACACTGACTACTACAACAAGACGAAGACCACTTCAAATGATATAAAAAGTCTTCATAGCTCTAGCAGCAACCCAAAGCTAAAAATCTACAACCTGTAAATACTCGGTCTGACCCGAGTATTACATTCAAAAGAAAATAATACCCGGGTCAGTCTAATTCAAACTCAGTTATTAGCGCATAGAAGCAATAATAATCAATCTCAATATAGATGACAGTCACAGAAATCTCGTACATCCAACTCTCGATACGAGAATTGGATAACGGCAGATATAACACTAAACAGTGTTAATCCACAAAGCAGAAATCCAAAGCAGTTTAAGCAATTGAAATGTCAATTTAAAAACATCAATGCTAATTGGCTGCAGTACACGCTAACGTGTACTGCCTCGCCAATACAGCCTACGAATTACGCAACAGGTCGATGAATCAAGAACAAAAGAAATATCGATTAAAATCTGTCAATTCGGTGTGGCTGCAGTGCACGCACGTGCACTGCCTCGCCACAACAGAATATAAAGTCACCACAAGGGACAAGGGTAAAACTGCTACGAAAATGCAGCCACCACTTGTATTTAAGGGCAAGGCTGCATCGGTGAAATGAAACAGTGTATCCAGTGAAAGAGGCAACGAGTGGTGCCCAAATGGATACATCATTAAACAAAATGGATTACAAGTCAAGTGCCATCATAAAAGACAGCAACTAAAAGTGGTATAGGCATATGTACCCAAACCAAGACAATCATTTCCAGAGAGAAAAATGCAATTCAAATATGCATATATACATATCAATTGATGTATATACATACGGGACTGCATATATATATATATGAAGACCGAAATGCAACTGGATGCAAACAGTCTCAAAAACATGAGTGTATGAAAGGTAACAAATATAATACTGTAACTGGACAGTATTTACCTCATAGTCTAGAACAAGACAAAATGCCCAAGTCGAAGCACATAGGCGAAAACATCAAATACATGTTCAGATGATCAAATGTCACAAATGCAGACAGGCCAGAGTCAAAGTACGCAAGTGAATCTAGAAGCAACATGGGCAAGTACACGACTATGTTCAAGTGGATCAAGTAAACAATTCGAGTTGATACAAATATCACAAGTGTCGGTGCAACTAGACAACAAACAGACTCAACAGATATCACAAGAGATACAAGAGAAGCTACAACATGAAGCACTGCAATTCAAATAGCAGTACAACTGGAAGTGATCAGGTGAACACAACAGCTACAAGTGTAACAAAGAATAGATGGCCAGAGACAAAGTTCACAGGGGCCAGAAAAAACTCAAGTCTTAACTCATAGTGAAGCTACAGATCAACAGGGAAGAACTCAGTGATTAAACTATGAAGGAAACATGCAAGCTCGACTAGCAGGTGAATGTGCAACATCAACAAGACAAGTACAAACTGGACAACAACGATCAAAGTGTACTGGAACTAAACGCACAATATCAACATGGATGCAAAACAAATGCAAACAAGTCAAGCATATATGGATATGCAGTGACAAAGTGGATCCAAACAAATACAAAATGAGGTAGTGCAATGCAGACACTTCAACAACAGTGCGACAAGTAAGACCTCACAAAATCAAGGCAGAGGTGTAGTCTACAAATATGAGTCAAGCAAATGTATACAGTTCAGACAACAAGCCAGAGGTGGGCAACATGAATTAATGAACTCATAGGGACAGTGCAATCAAAAGCACCTATATGCAGCAGCTACAAACAATATCTCAAGTGTACAGTAATGCAACAGTGACATGCACATCAACCAAACAACCTACAAGGTCAGGGAAGCAATGACCGGACCAAACGAAGACCAGACAGTACAGGCTGAAGCAACATGCTATTGCTACCAAGTGAACCAACTCTGCAAGGTCAAAACTGCATATATATATGAAATGGATACACCATCAGTGCAGACCAGAAGTGAGACCAGACCAACCAATCAACAAACAAGGTACACCAGATCAGACTATGATGATCAAAGTCAAAAGTGTCTATATGATCAAGTGTACCAGTGAACGAATGCAAACAGACCAGATACAACAAAGTGCATCAGAGAAACCAGAAGTGCAGAAACACTTCAAAGAGCATGGGAATGGAATCACATAAACGAGAGGCCGAAGTCACAGACTCTATGAACAACTGACTAGAAACAAAGGGACGAAAATAAAAATCAACGTCAGTAACATCGAAACAATCCAGGGCTGTCACGAAAACAATTCGAACTATAATGAACAAACCATCATCCAGTCATATGAAATTGGCAAAGTCAGAGAAATCATCACATTTCAACGAAATTAGGAAACACGAAATCGACTGCAAATCAAGTCGTGACAAGCAACAAATTATACAAATCGAAGAAAGCAGAAAGCATTAGAATTGAAATAAATGTGAGTGATAAGAAATCACTCGAGTTCATTCACGAATAACTAGGTTAAATTAGATGTGAGTATAAACACTCACCTTAGCCACGAATGAAAGGCGAAGCCGTAGCGATGAGGAGGAGGAACGAAGTTACGCCGAAGCCCCATCGAGCATGAGCACGTCGAAGCAGCCACGAGCAAGATGAAGGAATCATTGACGTTGGCGCCTTTTTCCCCGAAGCAAAAGGAAGAGCTCGCCTGAGAGGAGCTGCGAAGTTCGACACGAAATCAAGAAGCCCTAATTCACGATCGAAGAAGAAGAACGAAAACGAGATGCCGCCATTTTCGTTCGTTTTGATTTAGGGTTCGTGAAAGTGAAAATTGAATGGAGGGAACGGGTTTAATTTTCACACGGGTTTAAAACAAAGGATAGGCTCCATTTCAAATATCATCAACATTTAACCAACCTTTTATAAAAGAATTTCACAAAAATCTAAAAAGGATTTAAATCGATTCAAATCTGCAATAGCACTAAACAATCGATTTAATCGTCTAGAGACGAAAATTAATTGATACAAAATACCGGGTTGTTACAGACTCCCCTCCTTAAAGGAATTGCGTCCTAGCAATCATAAGGAATAAATGGACAAAAGGTAACAACCAAAAGAGCATGGCAATGACGAGTGCATAAGCAAAGCAAATGTCAGCAGGGGAAGTATTAGATACGAAATCAAAAGGTTCGACTGATTCAAATCAAAAGAATCAACAATCGTGGGGATCAAGGAATCAAAATCAGACGACTATATGAACAACCCCAGACATCATCATCGACTAACAAAACCAAGAACAATCGAGTTCCAGCAATTGAAAGAAAAGGAAAACAGAGCAGAATTCACGTACTGCACGAATTGAATGTGAGTAAATCAAATTACTCACCTGAATCGTCAGAGAAAAAGACGAAGCTCAAACTCAAAATCGTAAATATTCAATCATCAAAAACGATAATCGAATTTTCAAATCGCAAATATTTACTTATCTCAAACGATAATTAAATCAATAAATATTTAATTATCAAAACGATAATCAAATCACAAATATCTGATTATCAAAAACGATAATCAGAAATACAAACATTCGATTAATCAAATCGAAAAAATATTTAATTATCTCAAACGATAATCAAATTTCACAAATATCTGATTATCAAAAACGAAAATCAGAAGTCACAAATATTCGATTAATCAAATCGAAATAAATATTTAATTATCTCAAACGATAATCAAATCACAAATATCTGATTATCAAAAACGATAATCAGAAACACATATATTCGATTAATCAAATCGAAAAAATATTTAATTATCTCAAACGATAATCAAATTTCACAAATATCTGATTATCAAAAACGATAATCAGAAATACAAACATTCGATTAATCAAATCGAAAAAATATTTAATTATCTCAAACGATAATCAAATCACAAATATCTGATTATCAAAAACGATAATCAGAAATACAAACATTCGATTAATCAAATCGAAAAAATATTTAATTATCTCAAACGATAATCAAATTTCACAAATATCTGATTATCAAAAACGATAATCAGAAGTCAAAAACATCCGATTATCAAAAACGATAATCAGAAGTCGTAAATATTCAATTAACGAGTCCGGAATTAACCGAAGTAGTAAAAGTATGGTTCCATACTCCTTACTTTTGCTAAATCGTTTAAATCTCTTTATCGTTTCCTTGAAAGTGCAGGATTGTGTGTTTTAAAAATAACATTTCACATTCTCAAACGGACAAGTCCGGAATTAAGCGATCCAGTAAAAGAAAGGGGTCATAGTCCTCGATTTTGCTGAAACGTTTAAATCGCTTCCTCATTCTATTGAAAATGCAAACTGTAAGAATTTTGAAAACAATTTTAATTTATATTTTGAAACAACTTTTAAAAATAACGAATTTTGAAAATACGTGATTAAATTAGCAATATCAGTATTGCGGGAGAACCGCTTGTAAATCCATTTCAAAATTGACGGTTACTGAAGTTAACACGTCAAAATCTCATCAAAGTAACTGGCATCAAAATATAATACCAATGAATTTTCATTCATAAAAATGTCACAAGAATCTTCTCAAAGATAGAAAGGGATGTCATACCCTAAACTTGTATTCATAACAAGTCAATAACACATGAATTCACCAATGCACAAAAATTGATAAACATATCAATAGAAATCATTAAAATTGGTGAAGCATAAATTCCAGATTTCATTACAAGAAATCCAGAGAACACAAATTCTAGGAATCTACACACGAAATCCAGAAAACACAAATTCTAGAAATCTACACACGAAATCCAGAAAACACAAATTCTAGAAATCTACACACGAAATCCAGAAAACACAAATTCTAGAAATCTACACACGAAATCCAGAAAACACAAATTCTAGAAATCTACACACGAAATCCAGAAAACACAAATTCTAGAAATCTACACACGAAATCCAGAAAACACAAAGAAGGGGGAAGTCCGAGCACACGGACGAGAAGCTATCTCATGGAAGCTATCCATTTAATTTTTCCGAACACACGGATGGGAAGCTATCCATTTAATTTTCCGAACACACGGATGGGCCGAAGGCAGTCCGAACACACGGACGAGAAAGGCAAGTCCGAACACACGGACGAGAAAGGCAAGTCCGAACACACGGACGAGAAAGGCAAGTCCGAACACACGGACGAGAGACATCGCACATTGCTAGTCTAAATCATAAAAATGATCGTCATCGATCATAAAGAAGTGTCGATTACACTAAGCTAGTAAATATAAGAGTTTAGCTTCATGTCCCATAACCACTTGCTTAACTCAAATATTTACGAACAAATTGTAGATCTTCACTAGAAAATTGTCACAAAAGGTTCAATCGAACAAGTCCAGGAGTTAATCGACGAAGTAAACGCAAGCGTTTCATACCACTTGTTTTACTAGGCCGTTTTATTGAATTTCTCATACGAGTGAAATAAAGGCGTGTATATACTAATAGATTGGAAAACGATTTAAGAAAAAGAGCTTTATAGTAAAATAGTTTTGAAATCGTTTGGAGAAAAGGATTTAAATATTTACTACTAGTATAGAAAACCTTTATATTTTTAAAGTGACAAATCACAAAAATGATTGTAGAAACAATCAATCACAAGAATTCACATACGAAGATGTGAATGGAATCCAAAGAAATCGATACTGAATCCATCAGAAAGTATGTTCACAAAAATCCCGAAGAAAATGTCATCAAAGTTGCTAATAAATGATAGCAACAAATCGGGGAAATAATCAAGAGTCGATTAAATTTGGAAACCAAGTCAATTCACTAAAATTTCACATTCGAAGACGTGAATAAAATCCAAAGAATTCGATTCCAAATTCATCAAAGTAGGAATACCAAAAATTCCAGAAATAGAAGTTATCAAAATCGACAAAGGTGATAACAACTAATTAGAAAAGAAGAATCGATTATCAATTGGAAAAACAAAGCAAAACGAGCAGAAATGCATAAATGACTTCAACAAAAGTAAGAATCAAGTCAATGTCGAAGCCAACGATTAATAGCCGCAGTCGAGTACAAAATGAATCAATCATCATTATCAAAGAAACCAACGGCAAATAAAATCAGAGTCTTGAAAATTAAGAAATTAGCAATTTCTCAGAAACAAAGTGACCGACGTCGAAGGGAATTCAAGACGAGGAAAAACACAAAATATCAAGTTCAAAATTGCTGAGATCCAAACAAAATCAACATCGGCTAAATCAATTCAAAGCCGAAAACAAAAGAACAAAAATCCTCATCATCGAAAACCCAACTTAAGTTCGCAAAGTAAACGGAGGCAGAAGCCAAAAATACTTTCACGAAATCAAAATTAAATACACATGAATAAGCGTTAGGAATTCATACCTAACAGTCAAAAATAATCATATGTAAAGATGAGAGATAAAACGTCGACAAATAGTTGTAACACATGCTCCATCTAGGTTATGTTTTATAATTGTCCTAAACCCCAGGCTCTGATACCAAGCTGTGACGCCCCACCTTATACCCACGCTACCAAAGAACACTACGGTGTAGTGCTGTCAACTAGCACGGAGAATAAGGTTGTTGAGGAGCGACCATCTATGTAATTGCTTTGTGAAAGCACCGATATGTCAGATAATAAAACATTGCATTTCATTTTTAGAGAAATCCGACATACCGATACAAACTCAAAGCTACTACACAGTGGCTATAATAGTTTAGGACAATAGATATAAAAATAACACAGATAACATAAATGCGGAATAAAGATGGAACAAAAAGTCTCATATACATAATAACTGATATCAGTTACAATACATTTGACACAATACAAATGATACAACTACAACTGTCGACTCAAGAAGTTATATATACAAGTACATTATCGACTAATATACATGAATACATTATCATCTTAAAACAGACACACTGACTACTACAACAAGACGAAGACCACTTCAAATGATATAAAAAGTCTTCATAGCTCTAGCAGCAACCCAAAGCTAAAAATCTACAACCTGTAAATACTCGGTCTGACCCGAGTATTACATTCGAAAGAAAATAATACCCGGGTCAGTCTAATTCAAACTCAGTTATTAGCGCATAGAAGCAATAATAATCAATCTCAATATAGATGACAGTCACAGAAATCTCGTACATCCAACTCTCGATACGAGAATTGGATAACGGCAGATATAACACTAAACAGTGTTAATCCACAAAGCAGAAATCCAAAGCAGTTTAAGCAATTGAAATGTCAATTTAAAAACATCAATGCTAATTGGCTACAGTACACGCTAACGTGTACTGCCTCGCCAATACAGCCTACGAATTACGCAATAGGTCGATGAATCAAGAACAAAAGAAATATCGATTAAAATCTGTCAATTCGGTGTGGCTGCAGTGCACGCACGTGCACTGCCTCGCAACAACAGAATATAAAGTCACCACAAGGGACAAGGGTAAAACTGCTACGAAAATGCAGCCACCACTTGTATTTAAGGGCAAGGCTGCATCAGTGAAATGAAACAGTGTATCCAGTGAAAGAGGCAACGAGTGGTGCCCAAATGGATACATCATTAAACAAAATGGATTACAAGTCAAGTGCCATCATAAAAGACAGCAACTAAAAGTGATATAGGCATATGTACCCAAACCAAGACAATCATTTCCAGAGAGAAAAATGCAATTCAAATATGCATATATACATATCAATTGATGTATATACATACGGGACTGCATATATATATATATATGAAGACCGAAATGCAACTGGATGCAAACAGTCTCAAAAACATGAGTGTATGAAAGGTAACAAATATAATACTGTAACTAGACAGTATTTACCTCATAGTCTAGAACAAGACAAAATGCCCAAGTCGAAGCACATAGGCGAAAACATCAAATACATGTTCAGATGATCAAATGTCACAAATGCAGACAGGCCAGAGTCAAAGTACGCAAGTGAATCCAGAAGCAACATGGGCAAGTACACGACTATGTTCAAGTGGATCAAATAAACAATTCGAGTTGATACAAATATCACAAGTGTCGGTGCAACTAGACAACAAACAGACTCAACAGATATCACAAGAGATACAAGAGAAGCTACAACATGAAGCACTGCAATTCAAATAGCAGTACAACTGGAAGTGATCAGGTGAACACAACAGCTACAAGTGTAACAAAGAATAGATGGCCAGAGACAAAGTTCACAGGGGCCAGAAAAAACTCAAGTCTTAACTCATAGTGAAGCTACAGATCAACAGGGAAGAACTCAGTGATTAAACTATGAAGGAAACATGCAAGCTCGACTAGCAGGTGAATGTGCAACATCAACAAGACAAGTACAAACTGGACAACAACGATCAAAGTGTACTGGAACTAAACGCACAATATCAACATGGATGCAAAACAAATGCAAACAGGTCAAGCATATATGGATATGCAGTGACAAAGTGGATCCAAACAAATACAAAATGAGGTAGTGCAATGCAGACACTTCAACAACAGTGCGACAAGTAAGACCTCACAAAATCAAGGCAGAGGTGCAGTCTACAAATATGAGTCAAGCAAATGTATACAGTTCAGACAACAAGCCAGAGGTGGGCAACATGAATTAATGAACTCATAGGGACAGTGCAATCAAAAGCACCTATATGCAGCAGCTACAAACAATATCTCAAGTGTACAGTAATGCAACAGTGACATGCACATCAACCAAACAACCTACAAGGTCAGGGAAGCAATGACCGGACCAAACGAAGACCAGACAGTACAGGCTGAAGCAACATGCTATTGCTACCAAGTGAACCAACTCTACAAGGTCAAAACTGCATATATATATGAAATGGATACACCATCAGTGCAGACCAGAAGTGAGACCAGACCAACCAATCAACAAACAAGGTACACCAGATCAGACTATGATGATCAAAGTCAAAAGTGTCTATATGATCAAGTGTACCAGTGAACGAATGCAAACAGACCAGATACAACAAAGTGCATCAGAGAAACCAGAAGTGCAGAAACACTTCAAAGAGCATGGGAATGGAATCACATAAACGAGAGGCCGAAGTCACAGACTCTATGAACAACTGACTAGAAACAAAGGGACGAAAATAAAAATCAACGTCAGTAACATCGAAACAATCCAGGGCTGTCACGAAAACAATTCGAACTATAATGAACAAACCATCATCCAGTCATATGAAATTGGCAAAGTCAGAGAAATCATCACATTTCAACGAAATTAGGAAACACGAAATCGACTGCAAATCAAGTCGTGACAAGCAACAAATTATACAAATCGAAGAAAGCAGAAAGCATTAGAATTGAAATAAATGTGAGTGATAAGAAATCACTCGAGTTCATTCACGAATAACTAGGTTAAATTAGATGTGAGTATAAACACTCACCTTAGCCACGAATGAAAGGCGAAGCCGTAGCGATGAGGAGGAGGAACGAAGTTACGCCGAAGCCCCATCGAGCATGAGCACGTCGAAGCAGCCACGAGCAAGATGAAGGAATCATTGACGTTGGCGCCTTTTTCCCCGAAGCAAAAGGAAGAGCTCGCCTGAGAGGAGCTGCGAAGTTCGACACGAAATCAAGAAGCCCTAATTCACGATCGAAGAAGAAGAACGAAAACGAGATGCCGCCATTTTCGTTCGTTTTGATTTAGGGTTCGTGAAAGTGAAAATTGAATGGTGGGAACGGGTTTAATTTTCACACGGGTTTAAAACAAAGGATAGGCTCCATTTCAAATATCATCAACATTTAACCAACCTTTTATAAAAGAATTTCACAAAAATCTATAAAGGATTTAAATCGATTCAAATCTGCAATAGCACTAAACAATCGATTTAATCGTCCAGAGACGAAAATTAATTGATACAAAATACCGAGTTGTTACACTCAGACACGTCCTTCTCATCAAGTTTAACCCGTTTACTTGGGTCATCGGTAGCATGCTTCTTCCCTTTGTCATCATGATATTTTCTTTTATGAGAGTCATCGTCTCTCCTTCTTTGCTGCTCTTCGTAAGCACGCCTTTCTTGAGCTTTTCTAGCTGCACGCTCTTTGTCAGATTCTTTGCGGGAGGGAAGATAACGTCCATAGTCGTAAGAATCACGCCCTCCGTAGCGCCGAAAGTTGTCGTAGTATGAGCCGGTACGTCCCATCGGAGAATCTGAAAAACGGAAAAGAAGTAAAGTTTAGAAATTTCCAGAAAAAGAGGATAAATGCTTATAAGTGCTGAAAAATCCTAAGTGTGTGCAGCGTGCAAGCTACATGCGTCAAACTACAGACCACGCTTTAGTGTGGAAACAGAGACGACTGGCGTAGTAGGCGTCAGGGTTTGTTTTAGGGTGGAAGTCGCTTCAACAACGGGAGAAGTCACTTTTGGATTATTATCCCCGAAAAGCTCTTGAGAAGTTATCATGATATCGCTCAAGCCATCAAAAGTGTCATCACCCTGGAGCTCGGCAGACTTCTCCTTTTCAACTCCCATATCAGTTGATTTTTCAGAAACTCGAGGATTCTCTTCCTCCTCAATAATTGGGGCAAGTGCCGACTTGCTGACTGACCCTACAACATCGATGGATGCGGAACATTTTATCAAAGCAGCCTCTACGACGGGTGTTTTTGATGCAATTTCTTCTACAGAAGTTGGGGCATTCGAGGCCTCTGCTTGAGAGCCCGAAGCAACTAACGTTTCCGCATCAGAACTAGAAATTTCATGAATCTGAGTCGATCTAGAAGGATGTAAAAGACCAAACTGGTGCAGAAATTCATCTTTCAGCAAGAATTTGGCACTCCTCTCTTCAGCATTAACGGCACTCAAAGTATCTAAAATCGACTTGTGGCTGGTATCTCGAAGAAGAGAAGGAAGTGCTGCAAAAAGAAAGAATGGAATTAAGCATTTGACGGTTCGAATTCTGAAAAATCTAGAAAACGAATCGGTGAAAGGCAATCTTACTTCCGACTCTCCAGATGGCATAAAATCCCAAAGGACAGCGGACGTAAAAGAATTGAGTCAAGAATCCATGGGCACTTTCGGGCAAGTCCAGAATTAGTTTACGGTTCCTGGCACTCCTCACAAGTATGATGGAGGGATGGTCTTTGTTCTTTGCAAATGTACACAAGAAGCGAATTTCGGCAAAAGTGGGAAAATGGTCCAACGTTCTCCTGAAAAGCACACACAAACCCAGCAGGATGGAGTATCCATTAGGGTGTAGTTGAAAGGGAGAAATAGATAGCCGAAGGAGAAGTTCTCGAAGATAGTCGTTAAATGGGGGAATGGCTCCACTTGAACACATCTGACGGTTAACTGCGACAAAGCCATGGGGCGGCCTATCAGCAGTGTCATTTATCCCAGGGAACAAAGCGTCAGCTTCGGCAATGCCAAATTGGATGCATAATTGACGGAAGACTTTATGACTCAAAGTGGTAGGAGTCCTTTCCGGAGGACCGTTTAATGGAGTAGCAATTGGAAAGGCTTCTCCAGCTGTTTCCAAGTCTTCCTGTTGAGATTCCATTCTACACAAGGAACTGGACGATCAAATATTAAGGTGCACGTTTCCTAAAAAGAGTGAAGTGTTGTGTAAAACTAATGCAATAACAAGCAAATGTAAATGAAACTAAATTAATTGATACTTGTCGATTATAAAGTTTCAGGGCTTGATATCTTAAGTCCAAGAATAGTGGTTTGTTGATGCAAATAAATCGGCTTTAGTTGATCATTTCAATTTTGCTTTAATACTCCACTTAGATTTGTTAGTTCACAGCATTTCATTCACGAAGTTCATTTAAGTTTGATATTCTTTGTCAACTAATCTGTCGTTTGATGTGGGCAATCAACAGTAGTATATTCGTCCCATTTTTCTGTGAATGTTGCTTCTAAACAGGTTATCGGCATTAAAGTTAAGGCAATCTGAAAAGAAGTACAAAATCCAAAACAATTCAAATTCAGAAAATCAGTCAAATTCTGCTCAAAATTCTAAGTGTTAGGTCGCTTACGACCTAACACAGGTTGCAGCGTTCTTATGCTGTGTTGTTCAGGTTAAAAGTTCGGGCTGTGAAAAATTGTCTAAGTATTAGGTCGTTCAGCGACCTATCATGGGTCAAGATTTCTGTAAGTCGCAAGTTGCAATTGAATGGATTAAGATGAGGCAATTTTCTTTAAGTCCTAGGTCGTGCACAATTGTTTTTTAGGTTGGAGATTCTCTAGGTCGCAAATGTTGTCAGATCGCAAAGGCTTAAGTCGCTAGGCGTTCCCACGCGACCTAACTCTTAGGTCGTTCAAGTCTGATAGGTTGTTGACTTCCTCTCCAAGCAACATCATGTTGGGTCCGATAACCCAATACCGCCAGTTCAAAAGAGTTCTTCCCCTTTCATCCTACCTCGACATACCACCAATTAACTAGCAAATCAATTGCAAACCCCACAGATCCGTAGTAAAAGCTTTCGTATGATCGCCAATCACCACGACACATCAAATGACAAACGAAAGTCAGTTGAGACTACCGTTCAGAAAGCATGATGCATGAAATTAGGCTCAGGACAAGTAACAACGATTCGTGATCAAAGCAGTGACTATGGACGAATAAAGGTCGATCCACTTACGGATTATGATTGGTGAGAAAGAATCGTCAGTTGAATGAGTCGAATTTGTCTTTGGAAGCTCGAAAAAATCGTTAATGGCGATGGAGGCTCAAAACAGTAAGGTGAGGAAGAAGGTGCGACCTAACCAATTTATATGAAACTGAGAATGGGAGGCGAACAGGCGTGAAGTTCTAGGTCGTTCGCGACTTAGCAAGGTTGAGTCGAAGCATACGACCTATGGCATAGTCATATGCCTCGAGGGGCAAATGTTAATTCCATAATCTCTACGATCTAGAACTTAGCGACCTAAAAGGGATTAGCGACCTAAGAGGGGCTTGCGACCTAACAGTAGAAAGCCTTGCGACCTAACAGCAGGAAGCTTCGCGACCTAAGGACATAGAGGTTTGCGACCTAACAGCAGGAAGCTTCGCGACCTAAGGACATAGAGGTTTGCGACCTAACAGCAGGAAAAGGTTGCGACCTAAGGTAGCTAGCGAGTTAACAGGTTGCACAACCTAACTATTAAAACATGTTCAGCGACCTACGACCTAAGAACATAGCGACCTAAAGAATGTCGCGACCTAGCTGTTGAAGGAGGCTCTACGACCTAAGGGAGTCTACGACCTAACTATCTCAAGAACTTCGCGACCTAGCAGTGTTGCGACCTAAAGGAGCTTGCGACCTAAATACTGAAGATGCTTGCGACCTAAAGCCTGAAGTGATTTAGCAACTTAACAGCCTAACGAGCTAAAAGCAGAGAAAGGAATGCGACCTACTATAGGTCGTTCACGACCTACTACTTGCTCAGATAGAAACAGAAGCAACTCAATCAGGCTGCCTTCCCTAAGTCGCATATGGACTGCGACCTATCTTAGGTCGCTCGCGACCTACGACCTAACTTAGGTCGTACGCGACCTAAGACCTTAGGAAAATTTCCAGAATCCAAATCAGCTCCTATAAATACCCCACCACTTCCAACATAACGGGGACTTTGGGCCATTCATTTCTTCAAGCGCCATTACTCTGTCGAAGTCTCCATTCATCCAGCAATCAAATATCCTCAAACATTCAAGACGCTACAACAATCTTCAAGAGATAATTCCTTACATCCAACATGGTTTCATCGAATTTCATCGGCGAAGATTGAGCTAGTAGTCAAGATTGTTTCTTTTGATCAAGTTGTACTGTTTTGATAAGAGATTTGTATCGATTTGTAACCAAATTCAGTAATAAAGAGATTCAAAGTGGACGTAGGCTTAATCTCAAGCCGAACCACTATAAATTGCTGTCTTTTACTGCTTTTCTGCCAGTTTACTGCTTAAATTCTATTCCCGTCACACGGGTGGTGCTTTCACGATTCTATTACACACACCGGGTGTTAGCGTTCACTTTTTAAGCGTTAACACTTGACATCCTTTTTTCGATTATTGGTTCAGAAAATACGGGGTTGGATTTGTGTAATTCCTATCTGAAAACCACTTTGAACCAATTTACGTATTCGAAAGTGGAGACATGTTAAATGCAATGATTTGAAGAAAGAGATCTTCATGATATAGGGCTGCTTGCCACTAACCTCTGGGTTAATCTCCATACCGTCTACACACATACATTTATGATTCGAGTTTTCTCACGCTGGTTTATCAAGCCTAATTCAGGTATTTTTAATACCCGAGTGAGATACGAGTAGTTTCAGGTTTAGCTAAAGAACCTTAAAGTTTCCATAAGAGAGCTAGAGATCATCATCAACGTATGGACGTATTCTATTTCCAATGCATTTGCTTTGTTGTTTTTCAGCATTTACAAGGACAAATGATTTATAGCCGTTCAAGCTGAATCTAAATTAGACTATGATATGTTATTCGAATTTTTTCGCTGCAAACTAGTTTATGGTTAATAATATATGATTATTCCATGTGAGATTCTGTTTTATACTCTGTTTCGTGTTTTTTTTTATTTATCAATCTGCCTTTTCGGCACTTGAATTTGCAGCACGTGAATATCGAAAATGTATTAGTGCATATTTTCAAGAGTCCGAAGACCACACTTTTTGCATCTGACTGAGATATTTTTAATGATTGGGAATTTCCTTTTTTAATGGGATAGAGCTTATGCGACTTTCCGTTGCTGTTGCCTTGGCTCCAATTCCAAATTTCTCGGTTGTGATAAAGAATTTGAAATAAATGCCGATCATTCCTCCAGCAGATCCAATAGCAAAGCTTAATTTTAATTCCAACAGATTCCTTTCACGTGAAGACGTGATTCTTCGTCGATTGCATCATGCTAGAGAATCGCTTAGAATTTACAGAAATCAATATTGGGGATTGATGGAGGAAGCTAGGGCTAAGTACAGTAAGTACGTTTGGGAAACTGGTACGAGTCCTTTTGAAAACAACAAGGAAAGCACAGCAATGGAAGAAAATAACATTGTAGAAAGAGTTAAGTGCAACTGGAAGGGGTGCGACAAAAAGGCAATGCCATTGACTGATTACTGTTTCAATCATATATTCGAGGATAAGAAGCAGACGCTTTATAAGGGGTGTAGGTTCAGGACGAGGTGGTATGATTTTCATGTTTTATTTTTTAACTTTAATTTTGGATGTTTACTTTGTTATGCGTTGTGTTGAACATTAAGATCTCATTGTATTTGTGACTGTTGTTAACGGTCATTAGTGTTAAGTCTGTTCAATTTAAGCTCCAATAAATACCGCTAAATCTGACTTAAAGTGCTTCTTCGAATATTACAGTTCCACAATTCAACGCTATTTACTTTAATCCCGATAAATTAAATCTTTTTAGCACCCACTGCATTGATTTTAATATGAAAGTTTAAGTTGTCCAGATCCTTTTAAAACCTAGGCCCAAGTTCAAGACCTATAGGCGCTCAACATAGGTTAGAGCATTAATTCTAGTTCAGAAGTCTGAACTGCATGAATCAAAACATTCTTGAGTTTTGTTATATAGGTGTAAACCCTTTTTCTTTTTTCTTTTCTACAACAACAATGTGGGACTAATAATGATTTGCTTTTGACTGTTTGATTTTGCCTTCAATTTAGTTTTTTACAGCTTACTATATCCCGCTATAGTTATTAATTTTTTTTTAAATGTATTTTCAAAAAAACAAAATTCATGTGTTATAAGCTGAAATTTTAGGGTATGTTACAAAACAGTTTTTTAGAAGATTAGGGAATTATAGGTAGCTCTGGTTTTATAAAAGTATATTGGATTGCAGGCAGATAGTGTACAAATGAGTCATTTCAAATTTGAGTATTTATTTGTGATTCTTATGGATTGATTTATTGGTTTAGATGGTTATGGGGCCATCAGGGAATTATGTGTACAATAGCTAGCCATGCTAGCTTATTGACTTTTATGCTTCGAAGAACAGTGGTTCAAGTCTCTTAAGCTATCTCCTGAGAACTTTCAGTACAGAAATGCTTTAGGCTCGACCTTCATAATAATATCAGCACTGAATCATGAATTTGGGTACTTTTTAAAGAGGGACGCTTTTGTTTATGCTTCCAAAGTTTACCTTTTACCTGAAAATTGAGGGAAAAAACTCAGCGAAGATCGACAATATAATCAACTAGCAGTTGTTGTTACCTGTTAATGTCACTTATAACAGAGTTAAAATTTCTTCCTCGCATCCCATAAATTCGTTTTAGTTGTGATATATAGATAAAGACAACTAGTTTCAGCAGTGAAACTGACATGGACAGCGCACATGTGCACATGTTTGTTAAATTGATTATTTGTTTAATTCTTTTTTGAGAACATGCAAAATTTGGTTAACATATTATCGGGTCCTATTCTTCAAAATCAGATCATCAAATATTAATTATTTTCACTGGAGCATCCAACCGATAAGTTGTATTCTTGGAGACATATTTTAAACATTATTCTTAACACATTGAAATTTTAAGTAGTTTTTTGAGTCACTGTATGATTATTGCCTTATGGTTTGAAACCTAGTCTGCAAATAGTTAGTACCTATGCATTATTTGCAGTATTGTTTTTTTGAACTGGTGACCAGTCCACTATAAAAGTGAAGCGCCCTTCATTAATTATCTGCAGTATTGTTTCTATTATACCAAGCCAAATTTAGATAAGATGAACATAAGTCTTCCCATTGACACTATAAGCTATCTTAAATGTTTGTGTTAAGCAATGTCTTGCATCATAAAACTAATTGTTCTTATCAACTAGTTGCATGTCACATGCACCTGACAACTCATGGTTAATTTCTTAGACATGCATGCGACTGTCCAAAACAAATGTAAATTCTTGTGTTTGTCTCTTTAGTTGGTAAATACCAGACACCTTTCGAGTATATAAAGATTTAATAATGTTTTAATGTTGTCAATTTTGTATTCAACAGTTCACCTTTGCTTAGATGTATTAAGCCAGTACTCAGAAGTAAGGTGCCTTGTTATTGTGCTGTCCACTATCAGAGAACCCAGAAGCAAGTTTTAAAAGGTTTGAAGGATTTTGGGCTTAGTTTTTCTGAAAAGGCTGCACCAAGTTTCACTTCCTAGTTTCTGAATATTTGAGACAACTTCAAGGGAGGAGGAGAGAAGCAAAATTGAGTATGACAAAGAGCATTGTTAAGGTTATGTTGCTTACATACTTAATTACAGTATTTATGGCTTAATACTCGGAAAAAGCGATAAACACAAACATGAAAATAAATTATCAAGTGGTAAAGATGAGAAACTAATTTCACGAGTTCAATCATCGATAACGTGGGCATAACACTCCGTAAAGATGTGAAATAATTAATATTTATCTAGATCTTAAAAGTGCAAATTTTTTTTTTGTACGTGGACATTATTCCAAAACCTCTAGACATACAATCTAGAGACATACTTCTGTTCCAAAAGGGACATCCAAGCGCAAACTTCATTTTTCAGATCTTAAAAAATGTTTGAGTATACACACACATGAAATCTCAAAGTACCAGTCTTATGCTTATAATTTCTAAAGTAGTATGCATTGAACTTCCAACTCATACTCCGGGTAGATCACGAAGTGAAC
This sequence comes from Allium fistulosum, assembly GCA_030737815.1. Lineage (NCBI taxonomy): Eukaryota > Viridiplantae > Streptophyta > Magnoliopsida > Asparagales > Amaryllidaceae > Allium > Allium fistulosum. The sequence goes on along the minus strand of CM060905.1, from coordinate 726,094,606 downwards.
AACGATATACATGTGTGTACATACATATGTACAGAAAAATGTTGGTCAGAGGGCTTTTCAATTTTTTAGTGAGATGATCCCTGTTTGCCATCTTTTATTTGCTACCAAAATTAAAATGTAATTTGTACAATCAACCATAATAATTCACCTATTTGATTTCTTACATTAATTGTGAGAAGCCTACTCACCAACACTATCATACACACACACATGGTTTTTATAGATATAATCTTATTATGATCAAGATCATCTATGCAAAGTTTGAAGACACTCCTAAACATTTAACTTATTCAAAATTATAACTCAATACGTGCCTATAAGAAAACTAGAGAATTTATAGTATAAATTCTTAATACACAAGAAAAAAGTGAATATCCTTTATTCTTTTTTATTGATACTTCAACTCAACTTGCTTACTTGCTCACATTCACAAAGCATATGATTACCAACAAGATCGTCATTTGGACATATTTTCCTAATATATGTGATTTTTCACTTAAATGCCAGTTTACGATGGACTTAACTTTTCATAAACTTACACTTATAAATCAACTCATCAATTGCAATTATGAATAATTGAACCAACATAGTAATTCATACCCAAAAAAATAAATACTATTAATGAGCTTAACTAAGCAAGAGATGAATTGGGTCTAATAGTCAACAATTCTTTTGGCCCCGATTCTTGATAAATGTCCTCACTTTTCAATGTTTTTTCGATCTAGCATATCAGTTCCAATGATTTTATATCTTACATGTTTGGTAGAAAGATGGCTATCTTGAATATGTTGATCTTCTTACCGAATATGAAGATCTTCAAAGAGAATTGATGAGACTGTAATTTGTATATTTTATTCAATTACTTTTACAATGTGACTGTAATTGTTGCAAAGATTTTAATATCCGTTTTACTTGACTCTTATAAATTTTGCTATTGCCCTTTATGTTGTCTTTACACCCTTCGTTTTGACTTGCTTTTCCAAAAATCATTGACAAAAAAAAATGTTAGCATTGATATTTTACATCAAAAATAATATTTAAACATGAACTGCATTTTATTTCACATGTGAAATTTTGCATTGATTATTTTTTGTACCCCTTGGCGAAAATCCTGGATCCGCCCTTGATTTCATTGCATCCTTAACTTTGAAATTATGTGCACATAAAAATTAAGTATCACGATATCACTTTTAGCATCTACATAAAATGGTACCCCCCGTATAAACACATCTTCAGTTTCAGGTTCTTTTGCCACAGTAACAACATGAGCTTTCTCGACTATTTCGACAATACCTTATTTTGAAGCGCTTTAGTTTCCTATGCGACCTTCTAACTTCCTCACTTTTCACTTCCTCTTCAACTTTCATTTCATCAATTATTTTACCTCCAGCTCTTTTAGTTTTTTATTTCTTCTATTTCCTCCTTTTTCACTTTTTTGTTTTTTTATATGATCTTCTTTCTTCATTTTATCCACTTCATCTTCCTTTACTTTTTTCTTATTTTGGTGGGTCTTCTTCAACTTTTTCCTCGTTCTCAGCAAGCGTCTTCTATTTTTTCCCTCTCATTATTTGTATATTCTTTCTTTAATAGATTCCATGCGTCTTTTGCAGTGATTTCTTTGAAGAATATGATCTCATGCTACTTCATTTACGCCATCATTCATTAAAACATGTGCATAATGATCGTTGTTTGCTAACTTGTGAATGTTCCTTTTTCCATTTCCATCATATATTATTGCAAATCCATTTGGCACTCTTAGTCATACCAATTCTCAACAGTCTTCCATAATCCTTCAAAGTTCAACTCATCTTTCTTTCGAGTGCTTCACCCTCCATATTTTTCTTTTGTGAGGACAAACAATGAAGACAGCAAGAAATTCATAATTTTTCAACCTGATTATAATACCAATTTGTTAGAAAAAGGTGAATTTATGTTACTCAAACTTAATGCACAACAGAAGAGTGGAAATTCTTTTTTATATATTTCAATTCAACTTGCTTGCATTCCCACAGCATACACCGACCACCACCACCACCACCACACACTACTTTAGACATCCTTACAAGTAAACAAGATTTTCACTTGGATGCCTTTTTCTCATATATATGGTTTCTCAAAACACTTTTTCTCAGTGGACGTAGCTGTTTATAAACTCACACAATTTAGATGAACTCATTAATTACATTCATGAATAATTGAACAACACATTCATCTATACCAAAAATTATGTTTATTATTAATAAACTTAATTAAGCACCAGACAATTTGAGTCATCAAAATTAGTTATTTCAACTATCGATTTGAAACATAGTTTTAAATAAGTTGGAAGCTTTTTTTAAATCTTTTATAAAGATGATCTTGCTAGTATTAAGATCATATCTATAAAATTTTATTTTGTTTCAAAACATTTTTGCACAAAAAGGCGAAGGAGATATTTTGGAAAGATAAACAAGAGGTGTGTGGATCATCTCTCTCTCTCATTATGAAAGTTTTAGCTAATTCAAGAAACCAATTAGATATTAGCCACCTAAATATTTATTTTAGCTATCAATTTCAAATGTAGTTTTTTTTTTATCTCTAGAGGTTCCGAAATAAATCAAATTTTTTGAAGATGATCTATATAGTATATGAATTGATTTCAACAAAATTTTATTTCATATTGATAATTTTGACACAAAAAGGACGATAACTTTAAATCATGAATAAAGGGGATGTATATTCTTCCTCTATACATGTACATACATATATATACATACATACATACACACACACACACATATATGTATGTATACACACACACACATATGTGTGTGTGTGTGTGTGTGTGTGTGTATATATATATATATATATATTTGTGTACGGATAAATCAAGCTAACACTTCCGTGATACAAAATGTCGCTCTTATGCAATTAATTTGAAACTCTGATTTCTATTTGTTTATCAAATGGAAATAAATTTCAGTTGGCATGCTTCCTCTTGCTCCCCATAAAAAAACTGACTTTGGCCATAAGAACATGCTTCCTCCTATTGTATCTACTAAAAATATTATCCCAGTCAGCAAGTTGATGCTTCCTCCTCGTGTACCCTACTAAACATATTATCCCAAATGGCTGGAAGAGCCTTCCTCCTTGTGAACCTACGCAAAATATTATTCCAGTCGGTATGAGCAAGCTACTTCCTCTTGTGCTTCGTAGAACAGATTCTTCTAAACGAAATAAGTTAATAATACCATTGTTATTAGCATGATCTATTTCTTTTGCACATTAAGTAGAATGATTTCAAGAATTAGTTTTGTGTGTTTGTACACAAACACACACACACACTTGTAATCAACGACATACACACACATGCGCGCACATATGCACTCATGTAATCAAAGTCTTCTTATAGATACTATGATCTCAGTTATCCAAAGTAATGGCAATCATAAGTAATTTTATCACATTTTAAAGATTTTTGCACTTGACTTTCGAATAATTTGTGATTTCCCATCAAGCCCCACAATCTACCAGGACCTTTAATTGCTGCCATAAGTAGCTTGTGCACCAGACTTTATTTCTTTTCTCCTCTCATAAAGGATTGATGCTCATACTACTTGTATTTCCCCCAAGCTATATACATCAGCATGTACACAATTGCCTTTAAAAAGGTTAAGTAGGCAACAAACTGATGTTCGTAGATAAACAAATACATGACATATACTCAGGTCCATTAAGGGACACAATTAAATGTTCATAAGTACGAATAAACAAAGCTTCGGACACAGTTCACAAGGTGACCAGCCTAACAACCATATCAGACATGCCAATAGTCAACGCAAAACATAAAAATACTAAATGACTAGTAATCGAATTCTTCCGAAAGGATTGTGCCCTTGATACTAAGAACGATTTTATACATTGTTAGTATTCCAAGCATCATCACGTTTTATTCTTCCAGCATCCATTTGATCATATTCCTAAGGTGCAATTGCTTAACTGATACTACTATTTCAGGCACGCCACTGCCAAAAAGCGAAAAAGGTGATGATTCATTGAACTCCTATAAGAAATAATCTGGTATAATATTCTTGCTGATTCTTCTCTAATCATATCTTTTCTATAAGAAATAATTGTGTATAAGTTCCTTCAATAGTGCCTATCCCATCTTGTGGTTTTGGAGTCTGTTAATCATCGTCGTATAAGTCGCAGCTGACTATGTAAAAATGACTATCATATAGGGAGAGTTTCATTCTCGTACTGAGAAAAATAGCTTTGTTTTCATACGAGGTAATTTGTTAATACATTGAATTTTAGTAAGTTTGTTTTTTTTTCCTTATGCATTATGGTGCTTTTTTTGTGTGTCTTGTTTGTTGGTTGGTTCTATTGTTTGTTGTTTACTTTATTATTGAATGTCAGCATGTATGATTTGAATATATTCAGTCACGGTTGATTTGTAAATGGACAAACTTATTTCAAGTTTAGGTCTCATTCCAAATTTATTATGAAAATAGATATGTTTTTCACTATTTGGCCATTTTGCACTATCGTATTTTGAATATGCGCACAAGAACAAAGTTTGGATTTGAAATGCACATTTTCAGAATGCACAAGTATATTTCAAAAAAAATTGTACATGCGTATTTTTAGAATACAAATGTACAGAAATCATGTATAGGAAAAAAAGACATATTTTCGTAATAAGTTTTGAGCTAGCCTAACTTGAAATAAGTATTGTTTCGAGTCCTTGAATGAAAATATCCTTTCTAAATATTTGGAACTGTGATAGGTGATTTATTAACTCTGCAGTCTTAAAATTAAGCATACTACTGAATTATTTACTTCCTCAAACATGAATACGTATTTCTGAACCATTCACAAAGATTGAATTTATCACACACACATTCTTTTCATAGCATCTATATATTATCAATTATGTAGTGAAAAGTGGAGGAAGAAACTTCGATCTTTTCCCTCCAATCAAAGCGCTTGTATCAGGAAAAACACCAATATCATCCTTAACACTACCATCATCACTTACAACTATGGGATAATTCACCAAATGCACACCTCCCATATCAGATATTTCTTCTGTACTATACACATCCCATGCCTCTTTTCCAATTTGCCTCAACTTCTTAACACAGTCCATTGTTTCTGGTTCAAGAAATAAACTATCTACTATTGCAGTATGCTCATACCACAGTGACATACGATATTTATGAACATCTCCTTCATAGCTAGTTGCTTCATTTGCATTAATGTATTTTGGTTGATAGCATCCAATGACTATTTCAGTGTCACGCTCTCCATCCATCGATCTTTGGTTTATGTTCGCCGATCCAATTATCATATACTCGTCATCAACTGTAATCATTATTTTGTTAGCGTTGATTCTATTCATACATCATGTTTTTATACATACGCTATAATTTGCACAAAATAACATACACCATTTTTTATTTTATACACACCGCACACTTTACAAAATTACCCATCCACCGTTATTACTGTTTACGACTGTTAATTTTTGTTGTCGTGGTTGAGATTCTTAGAAGAGCAACTATGAGATTATAATAAAAAAAAAAACAGGAGCAAATACAAGGTAATAATATAAATCTAAGAAAGGTGCTACATGGTACATAATAACCGTAGTGGAGGTACTGTGCAGTATTTCCACTGTGTGATACGTGAGTTCAATCTATTTCTTACCAATAATAGAAAAGAGGAGAAATGTGAAAAGTTTTGATAGGATTTAGGGTTTTGTCGATAAAAAATATAAAAATATCTTAGGTACTATTTTCTTTTTTTGTATATATAAGGGTATTTTAGTCTTAATTTTTTATAAAATAAAACCATTAATGCATAAATAAAGACATTAGTGAAGAAGGGTGCATATGTACTGTACCTATCATGATTTTTGAATGCACATATATCATAAACCTTCTATTCATCTGAGCCCTCCAGTAATCACTCAAGTAACTAGGAAATGCCTTTGGAATATATTCATCAAAACCCTTTACTTCCCTATTGGCAAGGCAGAAGAAGTTCAAATAGTTGGTAGGGCGACAATGAGAAATTCCAGATTCTGTAATCTCATCTGCTATTAATTTGTACATCATTTGCATGGTGAGCCTAGTCCAATGCAGCATGTCCTGAACCGTATCGCCCTCTGGAACTCCTTCTGGCCACATTGGAATTATTATGTACACCGCGAACCTCTCTTTGGCCCTTATTTTACTGCATATTTTTAGAGCAATTTCCGTTGGGATCAGGTTGGTGCAGCCGCTGTTCTGATCCTGGCTCCATAGGTGGCAGCCTCCCATGAAGTATTGGTTTTCGATGTATATGAAGTTTTTCGCTCTGCGAATTGCTTCCACGTAGGCCTCGTGAATGCTGCTTTCTGTTGAGCGGTTTGCCTCTGGAAGTTTTGAGGTTGACATGTGATCGATTGACCGATACACCTGTACGTTCCAGTTTCCTGTATCATAAGGGTTGTAGTAATAAGTGCATAACTTTTGGTGTCTATTAAATAACTGATGGTCAGACGGCTATTAAATAAACGCCTGACTGTTTGGTATATCTAAATATTAACGGCTGAATGTGTTGGAGATATGCACTTAAAAAGAACATGGAGAAGTATCTATTGAAGGCAAGAAATCTCCTCTCTTCTTATATTACTATTACATCTACGCGCGAGATTTACTTACACGGTGATAACTTTGCGAATAATAACAATAATAATTGAAATAAGTAAGAACCACCTATGTCCAATAATGTTACCTTGAGGATGAAGACCATCTCCATTGTGGGTGAAATTAATCGGTAGTAGAACCGAAGGATCACATTGTTTCGACCATCTTTGCTCGAAATTGGCCAAAACATCTTCAGCGGCATCTCCGATCAAACAAGCATGTGCATCATGCCATGGCTCTCTTGGTCCTCCTTTACTTAAACTTGCATTTGCAAAACTAATCTGATAAAAGTCATGCTCGTGCAACTCCGAATTCAGTGTTCGAAACAGTGAATGCTCTTCACTATCATATCTACCATCACATAGATCAACTCCTCCTATAAAACTTGTAACTTTTCTGCCTCCATCATCGTATTTATCGAAAAGTTTAAGATCCGAGTCCATGGTGATGGTCTTTTGATGATGAGCGAACGCCGTTGGGAAAATGTTGTGCAGGCGCGGACATAGTTTACATACCACTTTCGTATCTTTGAAGTAATCCAAGGCTTCTTCGTCGTGAGTTCTCATTACCCCTTCGTTTTTAATGATGGGCAAAGACGTTGCATCGTTCCATATCATGATTCTAACGGCTACCCCTTCCTCTGCTTTTTGTATCAACAGTTCGCCTAGTTTGACCCCTATCGATTCTTGCATGTTTGTACAAGGATCTCGTACCTTCATTGTTTACAAATGGAATTTTTATATAACACCATCATTAAATTTCAAATATACATACGTCCCTTCTTAAAAACATGTTTTAAAAAACATCTCAGTTTTTGTTTAAATATTTGCACTTTTGTATAAATATTCAGAAAGAAAAAAAAATTGTCATGAAATCATACGATTAAGTCTACATTTTATTTTTGAAAAAAAAAACAAATTTTTTTTACCACAAATAGTTTTAGAGATATAATTTAAAATATGTTTTTGAAACGAGTTTTTCGTAGATCAAGTTTGAAAATAGTGATGGATTCTAGTTTCCACTTAGTAAGTCTCTTTTCAAATTATCTGGATGATTTTAAAAAAATAGCTAGAATATATTACTTACTAGGACTAATTTCGGATTAAGAGACCACGCTGCAATGTAAATGAATTTCTCGGCTCCGAGAATCGCACTATAAACATCTTCCCATAACCGTCTAGGCTTATATCGAATGGAGCCAATAGGCGGTTCGAAATCGTGCATATGATGTGCATCTTGGTATAACACAACACTACAATTGGACCTCTGATTAAAGGTCACACCATGAGTAATACCTTTAAAGCTTCGACTTAATCCTTTTCCCCAGTCTAATTCTGACTCTGCATGGACGAACTTGACTTCAAACATAAGCCTGTACTTCTCCACATTCAGTGCTATGCTGTTTGATGCTTTGGTCAGCAATGAGCTAGCTGGTATTCTAACCTTCTTAAGAGTAGAAAATTTTGTACTGAGGGAGATTGTTATGACTGTATTGGCTGCATGGCTGCAAAATATTCTGAAAGTGTGGTTCCATGACTTGGAAGAATTATGTACTGTTTCTGCCACCTTTGTTTTACCAAATTTAATTCTGATATAAGTGGGTTTCTCTCCTCCCATGCATAGGCACTGCAAAATGAGACAAATGAATTTTGCTTTTTTATAACAATGATACTTTGTTCAAGTAACACTCGTTGTGATGTCTCAGGGACTGAAACACATGACTTCTACGATTTTTTTTTAAAAAGTCGTATCTCTAAGCACAGAGGTTCTTAGAGACTTGAATTTGTGACCTCTAGAATTTCTATCTAAAACATCGTAACACTAACTATCTAAACAAAAGATATTCAAGGGCTCGAATCCATGATCTTTAAAGCATTTGCTTAAAACGTCATTACTCTAAACACTTGAACTAGAGGTCCTTTGGACTCGAATCCATGACCTCCAGGTCCTTCACTATTGATACAAGTGAATTTTGAAGTTAATATTGAAATATACATGATATCTTTACAGAGATGATCAAGACAGAGAGCAAGTACCTGAAAATAGCGAGATGGATTTGATGAAACAACGTTGGAGGTGGAAATTTCAAGAGTTCCATGCAAGAATTTGTGATATTCTTCCATTTTGGTAAAGTTGGGAGGAATTAAAGTTGTACAGGAGAGAGGAGGGAAATTGAGGTTCAAATAAAATGGGGAAGAATATGATCGAAAGCTTAGAATGCAATTGAAGAAAGTAGTGGCGTAAAATATTTGAAGGACTAGGTCCTTAATTAGAGTGTAGTGTAAGTTTGTACAAACTAACCCTTACTAATCACGTTTTTCTAAACTATCAATTTGGCAGTGATGCTTTTATTCTTTGACAGTCCAAATTCCACACACACTCTTTTGAATGTTTGAAAGGAATGGTTAACTTTGTGGATAAGTGAGTTATGATTTTAGCTGATTTTAAACTGAAATAACATCGTTATGGAAATTCATGAAAATTTATTTATTATTTACCCCGTCTCAAAACAAATTCGCCAATTGTGTGAAAATAATAAAAATAAAACGGTAGAACCATATCGAAAATTAACAAAAAACCGAATTCGGTAGGACTTGATCGGAAAAGAAAGCATAAAAACGATGATCATGACTTACCGGAAAAGTTGCTTAAAAGTGAAATGGTCTTGTCGTTTTAATATTAAATTCTTAAAAGTAGGGTGAAAGGGTAATTATATAATTGTATTTAAGTTTCTTTATCCCATAATAATTTTAGAAATGAAGAATTAGGAAAAATTACAAACTTTAAAAAAAAATTAGAACGAAGGATATTAAGTTTCATTTTTAGGTTGAAAGACAAATGCTAGATATAATTAGTATTATATTCAACTTTTACACTATACAAAATGCTAGTTGGATCTAACATTATATTCAGTTTTATATTATACAAAATACTAGTTATAACTAATATTGTTCTTCAACATAAAAAACAAACTTGTCGTCTTTCAGCCTAAATTTTTTTCTAAGTTTCTTCTTAAAAATATGTAAAAAAAAATAATTTTATTTTTATTTAAATTTGGAGGTATAAAATAGACTTCAGTGTTTCACAATTTACCATTTTAGTCAAAGTTGGACCCGCTATTATTTAATATATGTTAATTTAATAATCAAAATTTTGAAGTCACGTGTGATTTGCATGCCTATTTGGTTATACTTCATACGTTTATACCTTTTCATGAATAACCAAGTAGAAGTAATTTAAATGTTCAACGAAGGCTGCTAGCACTTGTATTGTGTACTAATCCATGCATCTAAGCTTTTTATATTTTTGTATGTAGGTTGATTTTGTGCTCTTTTTTGAGAGAATCGGTCACTGCTAAACTCCAACACTCCAACGAAATATGCATCGTCCATCGGCGAAAAATCATATTACGTCCGATATCCGCTGGAGTTAGAGATCGTAAAATGCCTGTTCATGTTCGTTAAGCTTTTATTTAAAATATGAATTAGGACAAAAAATGATGTACACAATTGTTTTAAGTCCTCCAATGATTTTTCTATTGTTGATTCATTGTCCAACTCGTTCAAAATGTATACGAGTTAATATCTCGTTTGGTCTGTTTTCGTTTAATTTTTCTTATAGAAAAGAAACAATACACCCCTTTGTCCAGTACAAAAAATGTTAAAACTCTAGTCGGTTGTTAAAATTATTGTTGGGATTGATGTATACAAAATTTTCCAATGTGTAAATCTATCAGGATGTTCAGTTTCTGTCCTATAAGAGATTCGCCTGTAAACGGACCGAACGAGGTATTAGCTCGCATAATTTTTTGAAATAGTTGTCGAAAAACGGGACCGATAATAGAAATATCACTAGATAATTCGAATGAACACAATTTCGTATGTTTTTCTTATCCTAATTCATATTCTAAATGAAAATCGAAAGTACATGGATGGTCATTTTCCATCTTGGACTCAAGCGGATATCAGTCGGTTTATCCGGAATATGTATCGAGGGACGATTCATACTTCCTCGGAGTTTAGTAATGATCTACTCTCCCAATCTTTAAATAAAAAACCCACATAATATCAGAGTAGATGCATGGATGGGTACCCAACACAAATGCTAGCAGCCTTGGAACGTGTAAAATACTCCTACTTAGTTACACATGTATAGGTGTAAAAAAATGCACAAAAAGGTATGGAGTATAAACAAGATGAAATTAATTTAAAGAACAAAAATTTGTAAATTTTTAATCTCAAGGACACGACTTTAATATTTTAATCACAATGACAAACATTCCCTTAAAAATTAATCATAAGGACAAGCATTCTTTCAAAATTATTCATAAGGACAAACATTCTTTCAAAACTGCTACCGAACTAAAAACGGATACCTAAAAACTGATATCAACAACTAAAAACTGACACCTAAAGAAAGTTGTCCTTCAGACTAAAATACTGAAGGTTTGTCCTTGAGGCTAAAATGCTGAAAATTTTTATGCTTAACAATAATTTCAGGCATGCAAATTATAAGTTAACTTCAAAAGTTTGGTTATTAAATTAGCTTGTTAAATAAATTGTGAAACAGCAAGTTACAACTAACTTGCTTGATAGGTGATAGCAATACCCTTAATATTCAGTCAAATGTGATTGTTTGTCAGGTAACATAAATCCGTAGTCCTTTCACACCTTTGTTGTAAACTCAAAAAATGGTAGTTTAATGCTGATATTATACGTGTTAACATGCATTCGTAAACGATACGTCCAGCTATTATACTCACCTATTCAATTTAACAATTGCTGCAATGCACACGTTAACTTACCGAGAAAATGAAATAAAGAGACTTAATGTAAAAAATAAATAAACAAACTTAATTTTCATAATTAAATGACCTTAGGTTAGACTAAAATTTTAAGTAGTACTACGTTTTCACACTTTTGACCTTCATAATTAACTGTGCACATTTTTTACCATAAAAACTTGAAATGACTATGAATTTTAATAGAAGTCGAATTGCCTAAAACAGAGAGCAAATCCCCTGTACCCAAACCCTCATGTCCCTCTGTCCCTAACCAATCGGGGACGCCGATTTTTAGCCATTTTGCAATTAAACTCATTTTCTCTCTCCTGCTGTTGTGGGTTTAATTGCAAAATGGCTAAAAATCGGTGTCTTCGATTGGTTGGGGACAGGGGAACAGAAGGGTTTGGGTACAGGAGATTTGCTCGCCCTAAAACAACTTCCAAATGAAAGATTCGATGATTTGTCTTTCCGTAAAGTGGTTATAATGAATTTTTGGCCAAGTGGTTTAGCTGATATTACAGTTTTAAGTTAGACATATTTAATGGCAATTAGCTAAGTCCATAATTAGGCTTAATGATTTCAGTATTTGTGCTGACTACAACATTAGAGAACAGTCTCAATCACTTTTCTTCATAGTGAGACTTATCTAATCCTCCATTAAACATATATCCACTCAAATCTATCACTAAACCATACCAAATTAAGTTAAATCATGGAATCAACGGTGGATTAGCAAGTGGATTGACAAGAGATTATCAAATACCATTCTAAGGGCTTGGAATTTCAGATCAACAGCTATTCATTTCCGATTTTCTTGGATTTGGTTGATTTACATCGATTTTACATAGACAGGTGAGTGATTTATCATCTTAGAACCTCTATTTTATGTTACTGTCTGTTTTAACATGTTTCGTATACATTTTGAAGTACAAGCATGATTTTGGAACTGATTTGGATTTGAAAACGAATTATAAAGTAATTTAAATGTTTTTAAAGTGATTCAAACATGTAATTATATGTCTTGATTGATCATATGAATATCATGATAGAAACTGGATGTTATATCGACCGTTTCAATGATATGATGCTTATTTTGTTGTTTGAAAATTTTGATTGCTTATTCAGATTGGATGAAAACACTTTTCGATGCGAATTCGTCGGGTTTGGATTGTTTAACGGGAAAAGATCTTCAAGTAGATTGAATAGTAATATGTTTTCACTGTGATTCAATTGCACAAAGGATGAAGACGCGTAGCAATATAGCAACTTCGATGGATCGACTTTACGGTGATTAGCGTCAAAATAACGCAAACGAGATTGTACGCAGATTGAAGACACAAAACAAAGATGTAACGTCAAGGAGTTGGCCAGAAATTACTAAATCAAAATTTTAACTAAGTTACATGGATCGGTATCGATCCACACGGCATCGACCCATGTAATTTATAAAAGGGATCGAAGTTGTGTATGAGACAACTAAAGGGATAAGCTACATCGAGGAAGATGGTAGAAAACATGGCAGGCACTTCGAGGCATGCACAAGAAAGAATGATCGAGATATGAAGGCGCAAAAGTTAAGAAGCTTTAGAAAAATGACTAAGCGTCTAGCCAATTGGATCGGTAACGATCCATGTGGATTGGTACCGATCGATGCAACTCTTGGGAAAGTTAAGAGAAGGCTGGACAGAAGCACCACGATCGATCGCATATGGTATTGTAAGTTTGTACAGCCAACCCTTGCTAATCACATTTTTTCAGTATCAAATTGCAAATCAGGAAATTTAGTAATCAAGTTTTATTCTAGGCATATCCAAATTCCACAGGTACTCTTTTGAAATGTTGGATCGATATATTCTAAACGACCAAACTTGAAATAAAACTGGTATGGAAGTCAAATTATAAAAGGATTCAAATCAAAAAATTATTAGGTAGTGTTTGGTTTAAAAACGAATTTTGTATTTTCGATTTTCAATATGTATCTCAAATATGAGAAGAATTGAGGTACGACGGAGGGATGAAAGAAAGACGGATGGGAGGACGAAAATGATAGAGGGACGATGGAAGAATGGATTGTTTCACGTGCTTGTGTTATTTTTCAAAATACGGAAAATAAAAAAAAAATGTTTTCTATTTTGTATGTTAACTTCGTTTTCTAAATTGGTCATTTTCGATAATATAAATGCGTCGTGTACATTTTATGTATGGACGAAAACCCAAAACTAAAAATAACAAACCAAACACTACATAAATATTTTAACCATGTTTCAAAACAATTTCGGTAACGAATCATAGGAACAACAGGGGCAATACTGAAAACTCATCAATATAATATTTCCAATAAAGATGCATCAAAATAGTAATGATAATAGTAAAACGCTAAGATCATATCGAAAATTAACAAAAAGCTAAGGACCTGTTTGTTTTCATTTTTTGTTTTTGGTTTTTAGTTTTTGAATCTCATTTTCGGTTTTTCATTTTGAGTGTTTTTAATATTTTGAAAAATATATTTGGTTCTAGAGTTTTGAAAAATAGTTTTTAAACTAAAAATCAAAAAAGCCATTCCAAAACAAAAATGCCAATTTCAAATTTGGTTAGAATTTGATCATTAAATATAGAAATGAGATGAGATAATTAACGAGACTAACAAAAAATGTCATGAAACTGGAAAAATCATAAATTGACATAGATAACAAAATGATAATGACTACTGGTATGTGAACCATATCGAAATGAGACTAACTCATGTCATACTATAAATTAATCATATCTCGAATCAAAATCATTACAAAATAGATAAGATATATCAATTGTACCACTACAGAATGAGAGAAAAAAAGTTTTGATGTATCCGATAGACAAGTAGTCTTTGCTTTGTTTAAGTAGCTCTTCTTCCTCATGCTGGGCCTTCTCTTTTCTGACAAATAGAAATATACAAGTATATCAATATATATATATATATATATATCCTATAAGCAATGATGTTCTACAAGGTACTCTATTCATGATGCTCCTTCGGTTAGCAACAAAGTAATTAATCATTAACATATCACCGAACTCTTCATCACCATAATCCATAAATACAAAATCATCATCAGAACTAGAGCCATCATCGAATTCATAAGAAATGATACTAGACGCAGCAGACATTACTCTGCATAAAATTTATATTAACCATTTGTTTTTTGAACTGTGTTTACTGATAATTTTTCTTACAAGTCAGGTAGTCCAGGTTTATGCAAATGTTCAAAAAGAATTATTGAAGGAAAAAACAATGTTTAAGAGCATCTCCAACAGATCCAACATTCTCAAATCCGCACCCAGAATTAACCCCAACAGAGTGCGAGAATACACGATAGTGTAGAAAAGGGAGCCTTCGGACTGAGAATTTGATATTGAGTGAGGCGCTTGTTCAACAAACGCTTGTATCTCAGGCGCTTGTTGAACAAGCGCCATATTGTCAGGCGCTTGTTGAACAAGCGCCCAGTGCTCAGGCGTCTGTTTAACAGGCGCCTGAATTATATATTTTATAATTATTTAATGTCAGGCGCCTGTTCAACAGGCTCCTGAACATCAGGCGCCTGTTGAACAAGCGCCTGGTTAAATTCTGTTGGAGAAAATATCAAATTACAAAATTGAAGTGCATATTTTCTGAAATCTATACTCGTATTTGTTGGAGATGCTCTAAGAGTAATAATGGCAATCATGATAGAGGTAGCGTTGGTAGAGGAATTATAAAGGCAGCCAATCCTGCTCATAACCAAATAATGGTTAAGCAGCTATTAAATAGTAAAAGCACAAGGAACTCTATTCTGACTCTGTTGATGAAGTAAATAAAGTCATTAAAGCCTAAAAAAACATGTCCTGCCTGCAATTGCAAATGTAAAGTGTCCAGGTTGTTATGAGAATATACAAGTCAGGTAGTCCAGGTTGTTCTGTTTATAAGAAGGGAAAAGAAAATATGCATGCATTAACTGTATATGATAGAAATATCTTTTATGGTTTCAAACAAGTGTACTTTGATGAACATGCAATAATTGTATATGATCTCAGCATGTATAATATATGTAGTGTATGAAAGTAATGAATGAAAAAACCATGTTTAAATACTTTGGTCTAAGAAAATACCTTATGCTCAAAAGAGAGAAGAAAATACACCCACAAGTACACTTGGAACTTTGATTGAAGTAGAGCTATGAAGTTGATCCAAATAGAGCTATGAAGTTGATCAAATAATGAGCCCTGGTTAAAGAAGAGGGTGGTCAAATACGACAGTATACCAGAAAAAAAATTGTAGATAACAACCAAAACATAACCACAATACCTTATGCTAAAAAATGATAGTTAAAAGGTAATGCAGTTATGATTTTTTTCTCACATTCGAACCAAAAAAATGGCTGAACAGAGCAAGCAAACATATAATAATAGCAAGGGGATGAACATGTATACTTACTGTCAGTGCCAAGAAAATTTAGAAATAGAACTCTCAATAAGATAACAGTGTATTTATAAATAAAACTTCTAACCATGCACAAGTAATAAACCAATAAATCAAATAGGAAAACATGGACCCTCTATTGCAGTATTTGTGAACGGGAGTATGCCAGGACCCAAAGATGGCGGCAGTGGAAGAAAAAAAAAGAGTACTAACCAATATGATAATTTGGAACGAAATATACTTAAAAGTAGTTTGTTTAAATTGCTTTACCACTATCTCATATTATATCTATATAACTATTCTTTTTCATCCATCGCAGATCATCCACCCAGAAATGAGCATTACTTAAGTCTATCATATCATCCACCCAATATGTTAAATTCAGTAACATATATTAGTACAAAGTTTTGTTAATCATGACAAGAACAGAAGAAGGAAGCTTAAACATAACATAAATTCATGCTCAAAACATAACATTTATGCTCAAACATAACCTTAAATTCATGCTCAAAACATAATCATATCTCCAATGTCAACGTAGGCATTAGTCTGTCAACAGAACAATAGTACAACAGCCTATGCTATACAAATAGTACAACAGCATATGCATAACAGTTCATATTTCTTTCATGACCAGTTAGTGGGTACAAGTTCATATTTTCTATGGTTTTGTTTATTGATATCACTTGGAATTACCAATTAGCGTGTAGTACTAAATAAACAAGTAACATTAGTTTGGTTAAAAGTATGTTGCATGAATATTTACTCCAGGTGATAGATGTACAAAAAGCATGAATTAATATGAAGAACTTTTGAAGAAGTTCTATCAACTCTTCTTATCTATGTTTTTGCTTTGATAGTTGACTACAAAACGATGTCCTACTATGAACACTACATTCTTCTGATACACCTATTTACCTTAACTTATCAAGCTAAACAATAAATAAATCTTCGAATACACATATTAACTTTAAGCTATTGACCAAAATACTTTTTGCATGGCTACGATATGCAGTTCACTATATTCTATTTATAGCACTTTTGGGATTCAATATTTTGTTCAATTTCTTTATGTTAGAAACTTGATAGAAATTAAAAGGTAATAACAAATATTTGTATATTTACATATAGATTAAATTTTACTATGGCATGAAAATTATATAAATAGATGCAAATATAGAAGCTGACGGTTAGCCCATTCCTATGTTAATTATAGTAATTATCATTGTTCGTTAACTCACATTTGCATTAATAATTCTTAGCAGCAATACAAAAAGTGGTGGCTCTCATTTGCATTAATAATCCATATACAACAGTAACACAAACGTAGCAGCTCCTTAGGAGGTGAAAAGAATTCAAATTCAAGCTTCAAGATCAATGTGAGGGTTTGAGATAGAGCACAAGTAGAACTTGGAACTCCATCAATAAACAATCGATGTATTTCAATTATCTGGTCATTCTAGAATGAAGACCATATTTTTTGCAAAAAAGAAAGTGGAAGACGTCTGTGAAATTTGCCAATTTCTCATAACAAGCATACTGTGTAATTAATAATAAGAGTTCAGAAAATAAGTGAAATTTGCAATACAAAGTAGTTATTGTTGTATATGGTGATTGTTTAGCATTTCAGTTCATTGTACATAACATGATTAGGATTACTTGATGACCAGCATATTGCAACTAACACTGTATTTCATATAATGAAATGTAATAAGGTTTCTGTAATTGGTAGAGAATATGCACTTTTAATGATATCTCCATGTATCCTCCTTAATCAATAATCTACCATAAACTCAGGCAATAACATACGGGTTGAAATGCAAAATTCAAAACTGCAAGTACAAAGAGTAACAAGTAGTCCTCAGTTTATTTCAGTTTCCAATGTACATAAGTAAAAATCAAAACAGAAAACAAAAAGGCAAACTCTGTTTAAAAAGAACACCGCAAAATCATCCCCTAGCAAAATGAAATTTCGTAAGCAACAATCAAAGTACCTCGATAAGCAAAAACGATATTATTTCTTCTTCTGCTCGGCTATGGAACAAGCAAAACCCAGGTACACAAAAATAAATCAAATGGATCATTAAATCATTTGCGTTTAACCCTAGGTATTATTAGTTTGAAGCCAACGAGATAAGTAAGAAAGAAAATCGATTTTACCTGATTTTGAGATAAAAGCTGAAGAAGAAGGCGATTTCGCTTCTGAGATGATTTCAGATTTCGCGGCCACGAAAGAGGAACCGGGGTTCGAACGCGTTCGTTTTGTGTTTAAGTTTTGGTTTTTCAGGCCATTCAATTTGGGCCAAAATTGGGAAAACAAAAAAAACTGTTTTCAATTCTCTTTGTTGAGCCTATTTTCAAAAATGAATTTTACAAAATGATAAAGCAAACAAGTTTTTATTATTTTGCAAAATTAAAAACTAAAAATACTTTGAAAATGGGTAACCAAACAAGCCCTAAATTTGGTAAGTCTTTATTAGAAAGAAAATCATAGAAGGGCGATGACATATCAGAAAAGTTCATAAAAACTATACGGTTTTTTGGTTTTAATCATAAATCATTAAAACTATACCATTGAGAAGGTTAATTATGTAATTGTATTTGACTTTTTATGGGATGGGAGGGATTGGTAACTACAGAATGATTTTAGAAATATGGAAAAAATGATAACTTTTGTCTAATATATACACTACTAGAAATACAGTATATAGCCACGAAGGCTTTCTAACGGCCGCCAACGGCATTTTCCAAAGGCTACCAACGGCTCGTTATTTTTTAACTTGCCATTGGTAGCCGTTGATAACCGTTGGAAATAACGCCGTTTGCGGCCGTTGGTAACCGTTGGAAATTTGCGTATACCTGCAACAGACAGAGACCAAAACATTATTCTCTTCTTCCCAAATTCCACCAAAACCCTACTCCTCCCCTCCTCTTTTCTTGCTCCAACCTTCCCCACGCAACCAACAGCTGCTCCAACGCCATCACTCAACGCCAACATCCTCTCTCCATTCCTAAAAGTCTCCAAAATCAGGTTTTTCTAAAACCCTACAATTTTTATTTTTTCTAATTTTGTGTTAATTTGCTGTTATATTTGTATCCAATGGCATATTGCTTGTTTATTACACCAAACTAAATGCTAATTACAATTATTGTCATCCAAATGTCCAAATTGTTTGTGTATGTATATATTATGCACATATGTAAATATGTTTATAATTTAGTATAAATGCGCATGTGAATTAACATTAGATTAGTTATGATTGATTTAAATTATTTTGTGTATATTTTGTAAAATGTTAGACAAACATGAATTAGTGGACTATTTTCCGAACATGAATTATATATTTTGTGAAATAGTAAAAATCATATAATTTACTATATATATATTTAGTAAAATAGTAGAATATAATTCATATAATAATGCATAATATGCTTTATTTTATATATTTAATAAAACGGTAACATAAAAACCAAATTTAAATCCCTTAGTGAATTTTTGGCCCCGTCTGACAGGTGTTGTATATGATCGTTGTATGAATATTCATTTTTATTACAAAACGGATATTCATATTCATCTGATACAATATCTGTTGGATTTGTCCCTGTATTGGACAAGTTACAAACACTATAAAGTAATTACGTTTCGTAAATCATATCGTTATAAACGGTTCACAAAATTTCGACGGCATTTCCTTTTTGTTCCTTGTGTACATGCATTGTGTACGATACAAGGAACACGGGGGAAGTGCTACCGAAATTTTGGGAAATCGTTTATAAAGATATGATTTAAGAAATGTAATTACTATTGTGTTTGTAATGGGAAGTAGGATAACTGACCATCACAAAAGGTACAAAAATGTAAACAAAATAGCAAGAAATATAACTTTGTATATAAATGAAAATGGATTATAAAAAACAGTAAAATCTAAAATGTGTTTATCGAATTTGATTAATAGTTTTTTTACTATTGATCATAGGTTTTACAGTAGGAAAAATGGTCAATTATTTTATTGATCGGAGCTGGATGTATCAAAGAAGAGAAATGGGAGGCTCAATAAGTACACATTTTCTCAACGGGGTAAATGTGTTTGTCGAATTTGCTTCAAGTAATATTGGAAACGACGTAGAAATTCGTTGTCCATGTAGTAGGTGCAAATTGTTGAAGCATTTAGTACCGAATATGGTTAGGATTCATTTGCGCCAATATGGTTTCGTAACCAATTATTTGGTGTGGGATCGTCATGGAGAAAGTATAACACGTAACGAAGAACAGTCAATAGAGGTCATTAGTGATGAAGTTAGTACGACGAATCTCATAGAACATATGGTTGAAGATGCAGCACGATCAATGTTCCCTACTGTTGAATTTAATAACGAAGATGTTAACGTCGAAGAGGAACCAAATGTTGGAGCGAAAAAAATATATGATTTATTGGATGCTGCTAAGAAACCTCTTTGGAATGGATGTACTAGCGGCACTCAATTATCGGCAACTGCAGAGTACATTGCGATGAAATCAAAGTACAACTTCACAGAAGCCGGATTTACGGCTGTTGTACAAGCTGCTAAACGCCATATTCCATCAGATAATTTAATGTGCGAAAATTATTATGAAGTGAAAAAACTAATGTCATCTTTCGGTTTGCCGTATCAAAAAATTGATACATGTCTAAATGGTTGCATGTTGTTTTGGAAAGATGATGTCAGTCTTCGGAATTGTAAAATATGTAATCAAGAAAGATACAAGCCAAGGAAAAAAAGGGAAAAGAAGTTCCATACAAGCGTATGCATTATTTACCTATCACTCCTGGACTTCAAAGGTTATATGCATCATCTGTAACAGCGCATCATATGAGATGGCACAGTGTGAGAACACCTGAAGAAGGTACGTTAACACACCCATCTGATGGAGAAGCATGGAAGTATTTTGATAAGAAATATCCCGATTTCGCAGCGGAGAGCCGTAACGTTAGACTAGGTTTGTGTACTGATGGATTTTCACCGTTTTCTCAGTTTGGTTCTAAATATTCATCTTGGCCTATAATAATCACACCTTACAATCTACCCCCGTGGATGTGTATGAAAACTCCATATATGTTTCTCACAATTGTCGTCCCTGGCCCCGATGATCCGACACAGGGTATCGATGTTTACTTACAACCGTTAATCGAAGAGTTGAAAACATTGTGGTACGAAGGAGTTGAAACATACGACATATAAAAAAAGAAAAATTTTCGGATGTTCGCTTCTCTGTTATGGACTATTAGCGATTTTCCTGCATATGCAATGCTTTCGGGTTGGAGTACGGCCGGTCGTTTTGCTTGTCCTTACTGTATGGAAGAAACACGAGCATTTTCTTTACGGCATGGGAAGAAAATTTCATGGTTTGATTGTCATCGACGTTTTCTCCATATTAATCATACTTTTAGAAGAGACAAAAAAAACTTCATAGCTAATAGACATGAGACTTTACAACCACCAACGATTTGGTCAAGTGAAGATGTATATGAACTTGTAAAAGATTATCCAAAGATACATGAACCGGGCAGCAAACTGAAATCCAAGGTAAATCGACGTTTCATAATTGGTGCAAACAGAGTATATTCTGGGAGTTGCCTTATTGGAAAAATCTCTTAATCCGTCATAACATTGACGTGATGCATAACGAGAAAAATGTATTCGATAATGTGTTTAATACACTTTTGAATGTTAAGGTAAAGACTAAGGACGATCTGAAATCAAGACGTGATATAGAAGAAATATGTAATCGTCCTGAGCTTCATATGAAGCCAAATGACACTAAAAAACCCAAAGCATGTTATGAATTAGATAACAACCAAGTTAAAGTACTGTTAAAATGGGTGGAAGGATTACGATTTCCTGATGGAATTTCATCTAATCTTCGTAGATGTGTCGACTATAAGAACGGAAGACTGAGTGGGATGAAAAGCCATGATTGTCATGTAATGATGCAAAATTTGTTACCCGTCGCTTTCAAAGAATTGTTGCCCGTAAAAGTTTGGAAGGTTATAACAGAACTTAGTTTATTTTATAAGGAGTTTTGTTCAACTACGTTAAAAGTTGACCGTCTTCGTAAACTTGAGGTAGAAATCCCTATACTGCTCTGCAAACTGGAGAAAATATTTCCTCCAGGTTTGTTCAACGTAATGGAGCATTTACCTGTTCATTTTCCATTTGAAGCACGTCTTCGAGGTCCTGTGCAATATGGATGGATGTATCCATTCGAGAGGTATGTTGTTAATACTGAGTATGTAATTTAAGTATAATTAAAAATCAATATTGATATGAAATAATTTTTATCAGGTACTTAAATCATTTAAAGAAAAAAGTGAGACAAAAAGCTCGAGTTGAAGGTTCGATTTGCAAATCATATATCGAAGAAGAAGCATCGTTCTTTTTCTCTCATTATTTCAATGATCATGTGAATTTATCATTTCAAAGTGTTGTGCGTAATGATGAGGCCGTCGAACAAGATTTTTCTTCTGAAGCAATGTTATCTATTTTTAAACAACATGGTCGACATGCTGGAAAATGTGTAGAAGTATGGTTAGATGATAGAGATTACCATGCAGCACACACGTATATTCTTCTTAATTGTCCAGAAGTTGCACCATTTATTAGGTAATTATCAGATTACAAGTTTTGATAAATTTAATTTAATACTGCATGTGTAAATTAATAATAAAGCAATATATTGTTTTTGTTTGCAGTGTTTATGAATCACAAAATCCAAACGGCGATTTAAGCAAAAATTTCGCTACTTGGTTTTCGAACTACGTTTGTGATCCTACAAATAATGTGGTCGATGAAGGATTAAAACATTTGGCGTTGGGACCGAAAAGGAAAGTTAAAACGTATCCAATATTTTTCGTTAATGGATATAAATTCAACACCAAAGAATACGGTGCTGAAAAATTAACAAACAATACCGGTGTATTTGTTAAAGGCAGTGATGATCCTAATAATCATATACATGATTTTTATGGCGTGTTAACCCAGATTTTGCAATTGACATATTTTATAAGACCCGCAGAGGAAGTTTTTTTGTTTAGATGCAACTGGTTCAGCAATGTTCTAGGTTCTGGTATTAACGTGCATCCAAATTATAATCTTATAGAAATAAAACATACCTCCCGTTATCAGCCATACGATCCGTTTGTACTAGCCAAACAAGCCCTACAAGTTTATTACGCCCCTTATCCGTCTCTAAAAAGAGATAAAGTGGATTGGTCTGCGGTTTTTAAAACCAAGACGAGATTTACATTCGATGGAAAAAATATTCCAGAAGAACAAGCCTATCAAGCAGATATCGAAGAAAATGTTCAAACCACAATTACAGACTATCAAACTGATTTTGGACAATTAAATGATGAGACAAATGTATTAGTCGAAGCATTTGAGAGTGTAGAGGAAAACGATATAGAACACGAGATCGAGTCTGAATCAGAAAACGACGAGGACTGAGTAATATCCGGTAATTTTTACAATTATATATTCACGCACACGCATCACATATATATCATCTCATCATCATTACATGCACCACATATCATCATCATTTTATTTATGTCTATAATTAAAAATGAAACTTTTCAACAGGTATTATGTCAGGCTCCAAACGTCGTAGCTCTTCTCGCTCGGCCGGCGAGAGTAGTGGTGAGCCTCCGGCTCGACCACTTGTATATTTGCAGCCGAAGACTGATGGAGCGTAAGTATCAAAATTAAAATGATAACAATATAAATTTGTTCATACATATATATACTTGTCTAAAGCTTTGTTTTATTTAACACGGGGGATTTGATTTGGAGCCCTCAAGAGTTGTGCTTGGCATTTCCAAGCAATCATATATGAGCAGGATGACAGGTTGCTGGCCTAAGTGGAGTAAGATCCCTGACCATGTCAGGGAGGCCATATGGCAGGATTTTCTGGTGAGTTTATATATACTACTTTACTATATGAATAAGTATAAATGAACACTTAGTAATGTTTTCTCTTTGTACAGGGGCAAGTGGACTTGGCGGAGGCCGATGTCGTCATGGTTCAGCGCCACTGGAATTCGAAGGTCGCCAAAAATTACAGGGAGGTAATGTCAGCTCTTAAAAAATCGGGGAAGAAACCGAACTGGATGGGCGCTTCCGTATGGGATTCTTGGATGAGGTGGTGGGAGACCGACGAGTTCAAGGTAAATGTTCTACCTAATATATAGTTAATTATTTCGCAATTAGTATAAATATAATATTCAATTTATAAAATTGCAGATGGAGTCGGAGAGGAACTCTGCCAATAGAAGTAGGAATCCTGTAACGCATCGTGGCGGATCCAGGTCTTTTCAGCATCACCGTGAGGACTTGGTAAATTTATCTAAACCGTTATTACATTTTGTATATTAATTAGTTCGGTAATTAGCTATGAAAGATTAAAATATATAAATTATTTATTGCAGAAAAGATCGGTTGGACGTCGCGTGTCTATGATGGAAGTATTTACCCGCACCCACGCATCAAGACAAACAGACAATGCTGGCAATATTACATATCAGTGGGATGGTGATGATAAGGCGACGGCTGCATATGTATGCATATTTTAAAACTTATTTTATTAATATCGATATGTTTAAATCCTATTCTACTAATTTTAACCTGTAATTGTTTTTTATTTTAGGCAAAGTTTCAGGAGGCACGGACAGAGCTGCTTTCAGAATCGGATCGCGATGAGTTGACGGTAGAGGAGGAAGATAATATTTTCGACGTTATTATGGATCCGACGCAGCGGAATAGGCGCTATGGCTATGGAAACCAAGCGGTAATCTTATAAACATTGCAATAGTATATTTAATAAATTAACATATAGATACACTATACATATGATGATTTCTAGTTGAGTTAACCTATATATTTAATAAGTTAACCTATATATTGTAATAAAAATATGCATTTATTTGTGGTATATGCATTGCTTAAGATCACGTCATTTACGTTTCTATATTTTAAAATATACATTGCTTAAGAAAATGATTATAATACAAATGTGAACATCTCATATTCTATTTGCAGGTTCGGGCAGCTCAAAAGGCGTGTGACAAAGCTGAAATAAAAGTGCTTAGAACCATGGTTGAGCAGTTGAAAGAGCAGGACCGTCTTCGCGCTATACAAATGGAGCAGCTGAATCAACGTTTAGCGGAGTACGCGTAGAGGCATGGTTCCTTTCCTTCGTCGTTTGGTGCTTCCGGAGGTGATGATGATGCTTGAGAGGTATGATGATTATTGTTTTGTGGTTGGTTATTGTATATATTGACTTTGAGGTGGTGAGGATTGTGTTTGATGGTTATTGTGTATGTATTGACTTTGAGGTGGTGAGGTTTAAGTGTTTGCATTGTATATATTGACTTGAATATGGAGTTGGAGTTGGTGAGCGTTTGGTTGTAATGTTTGAATATGGAGTTGGACTTGAATATGTAATGTTTGATGTTGATTTTTGGTTGTTTATATTGTTTGTGGTATAATGTGTTGAATATGTGATATATATGTGAAATGGAGTGGAAATGGAATGGAAATTGATATATATTGATTGTGTGTGGCTGGAAGGTGAATCGCGTGCTGCTATAAAAAAAAATTCATCCAGATTAGCAACGACTACCAACGGCTAACAACGGCTTATTGATCAGTTTATTGCAACGGTTTCTAACGGCTACCAACGTCTAACGGCTACCAACGGTTTTATGCCGTTGGTAGCCGTTGGAAATTCCCCGTTGCTTCCGTTGGAAGCTGTTGGAAGGCGTGGTACGCTATTCCAACGCTATTTCCAACGGCTCCCAACGGTCGCCAACGGTTAGGAGCCGTTGGAATAGCCTATTTCCCTTGTAGTAGTGATATATCTACATAATGATTTTAAGAATATTAAAAAAAATAACTTTTATCTAAAGCTGACGTCCCTCTGGAGACTCTTATGTTGGAATTATAATTTTAGTAATATTCTGTCCAATGTCGTTGTTTGTTGGGTAACATAAATTAGAAGTCCTTTTACACCTTTTGTAAACTCAAAAAACTATGTTGTGATGTGGACATAATTTGATTTAACGTGCATGGATAAACAATGCATAGAGCTATTATATTCATTTATTCAAATTTAAATTTAACTGTCCGGGGGTACGGCGCAGTGGAAAGGAGACTTGGGTTTTGCTAAAAAGACTCAGGTTCGGTTCTACCATACACTTTCTTATCCTATTTAAATTTATCCGGGCGTATGTGAGCTTGGATCAGCGGACGACTTTAATATACCCTCCTCGGGAGTTTACCGACCCGCAAACTCACAGGTAACTTTTGCTCTTTTCAAAATTAGTACATAAAGTGGTACCTTCTCATTCATGTCCGGTCATTTGGAATGTTCTTTCATAATAGAAAAAACGTATTTCCCTTTGTCGAACCTTCTCATTTAGAATGCCTTAGAATGCGTTTTCAACGAACGATAACGAAGCATTTGAGTGAGGTATTTAAATCGGGTATTTGAGCGGATAAGTTGGTTGAACGAAAAATACGTTTGGCTGCGAACGAGGTATTTGAGCAGAAAATCTGAGCGAAGTATTGTAAAATTATAAATTGTTCGGATTCAGTTCATACTAACTCCATAATACATAGTACTTTTATACGATCGCAACGAATAAAACTGTGTCTCAAACGGACCTCATTTACAAAAGTTATTAATTTTACCAATTTATAAGAATATAAATTTTACTAATTAACATTAATTAACTCTCCGACACATCATTTTGAAGCTTTCATCCAAACGGGGCATTTGCCCCATTGCCATTCCTAGAACGTAAGAACTGTAATGTGATAAAATAAGGGTGCGTTCTTTTTTTAAATGAAAGGGCCAACGAAAGGGGCTGGGAAATGGGCAAGTTCGCGAAAGGGGAATGCGTTCATTTTACGAAAAGGAAAACGTGAAAGGGGCAAAAATATTATTTATATTATTATTTTATTTCTGTTAATTGTTTTTTAATAAAATAGATATATACCGAATACAGAATACATAATACATAATACCGAATACATATTTCGGAATTCAAAATGCAGAATACAAAATACGAAATACAAAGCGAAATATACAAATACAAACTCCTGTGGTGGGTATTGTGGTGGATAGGTAGGTGGAAAGTTCGGTGGATATGTAGGTGGAAAAGTAGGTGGAAATGCAGTTGGAAAGGCAGGTGGTGGCATAGACATCATATACTGTTGGTATCTGATTTGTATGATTGCATTTGTCGATCTCGTACCGCAACCATTCTCTAGCTTCGTCGTCTTTAAAAAGTGTGAATGTATTTCTGTTGTCCTTGATTTGGAGTGGTGAAATTGCTTTGAAAAGTTGAATATCTTCAAATTTCTTCACACGCTCAATTGTAGCCTTCAAATCCCAACCTGAGATAGTGGACTGTAGGCTTGCATTAGCATAAGGGGACCTACTAGCATTGGTGGATGGACTATCTATGTCCGAACGATATTTCTTGTTTTTTTGTTTTTCATACATCATGTCAACAAGTGCATCCGTTTTTTTATCGTTCTCCGCCCATCTTCTTCTGCTTGATCGAGACTTGGAAATAGAACATACACCACGTGTTTGTGTAGGTTGTTGAAACGACTATTGTGTGTTGATGTCTTCAAGTGGGACTTGAAAACCTTCTGTTCCTCATGTTCGATCAAAATACGTGTATGTGATGTCTTTTTGAGGAGGAGAACGGGGTGACTGTTGAGCGTTGAAACCTTCGGTAGTGCCAGAAGTGAAAGCATCGGCATTAGTTGCAATACTGTTACCAAAAATTTGTTCGAGTTCGTTCAAATTCTCCATCGGCTGTCTCCTATACTTCTTCAGCGTATCGTATTTGGCCGTAACTTTTTCGACAGTGAACGCTGCTTCGTTCGGAACATCCACTAAAGCCTCGTTCAGTTCTGCCATTATTTTCTTATGGTTTCATTTTTTAGGTTGACCGGCAGCTTGATAAGCTTCGGCAACTATTCGTAAAAATGCAGAATTTGCGTGAGCGGACCAAATTCTTGGGCTACGGCGGGAATTTCTCGATACATTTTGTTCGGCCATTTCTAAGACAAAATATGTCAAAAAAATCAGAAAAATAAGAAAAGAAACGAAACGAAATGAACAAAAAACATAAATAAAATAACCAAAATACGGTGCTGCTGCGACGAACGCTCGGATTAGCGAACTTGTAGAATGAAAGTGAATGAGGAGAGTGATAGAGGAGGGGATTTATATTAGAGTAGTTGGGAAATATGGCCTTGGAGGAAGAACGTTCGCAGCCCTTCAACGGTTAAGTTGAACTGGACAAACTTGTGGGGCGTCTAATGTGGACGCCAACTTAAACTGTTCAGTTTAACACAAGAACGGTACCCAAGTCGGCGAATAGACCCTTAATGCACCTTTCAAGTACTCCTTTGCTATCATAAACAAACGTATCCAGAAGGCAATGGTTGCCCATCTTCTCATGCTGACAAGGCAGCCGAAGATTCTTCTTTTGCAATAAAAAAACTTCTAAATTCCCATGTGCATTGTTTCTCATTTAACACTCTGTAGTTTTAACATTTCGTCTATTTTTTTCTTTTCTTTTTTCACCAATCTAGACGGGAGCTTGGGTCGTAATTGCACCATGTTCAAATCAGATGGGCATCAAACAACACCACAGTGACTAAAGACGCAAGTTTTACTAGTACCATTGTTTGAGTCTAGGACGGTATTTTGAAAAGAAAACATCTGTACTGATAAGCCGGGTGTTGTTGTCAAATACGCCCGCTACAGACAGAGTTCTTGTTATCGCCACGTTCGCGACGGACGGGGAGCGATTTCATTTTGGGCCCTGTTTAATTTCACCATTAATATTCAACTTTTATAAATTTTTAAAATAAATAACTTGTGCAAATAAGGTCTGTTAAAAACACGGTTTTTTGTACTGCGATCGTATCAAACCGTTATGCATTATGAAATTTGTTTAACCGAATCCGAGCAATTTATAATTTTTTAATTAATTTATTTATTTTTGCAAAAAATATTGACAAATATTATTTATTAAAAAGCAAATGATTAATTAATTTAATACAAATCAATTAAATAAAAAATCACATCTTAAATAACCCGCTTAAAAATTCCGTTTGTAGCGCCAAACGCATTATTCGTTAAATCAACTTTTCCACTCAAATGCTATGTTTAAATGCGCCGTTCAGGTTATCCGTTTTCGTTCGTTGAGAATGCACCTTAATTATCGGGATGTTTCATGCATATTGTAGTAATTGCTTACATTATATTACATTATAAAGTAATGTCTCTATATATAATTATTTTTGTTTCATCCTCCATATTTATTTTTTCTCGTATTTCTTTACTTACTTCCTAGGTTTAGATATTTTTTTTTATGAATACTATCCAATAAGGTGACATTTTGCAAGATGCGTGTACAATTCATCAAAGAGGTTTTCACGATACATAAATTTGATCAATCTTTAAACCTTCGAAACATTGTCCCTTTATTCTCTTTAAGGCATCAATAGTGCTTTTTATTTTATTTCACTCATTAGCCTCAGCTTCGGCATATATTCTTTTGTTGTTTAGTATAATACAACATAATTAATCATTCTTTCTCTTTTCTTGCATTATACTTAATCGTGCTCAAGATTCATGTTTTCTGACAACTTTCTTGCATCTGTACCATTTGATGTGTATCATTTTTAATCATGGTTTGTGTTTTCTGATTGAATCAAGTTTTAATGCATTTCATTTATAACCTCAAATTTAGGGGCGGGATACCACATAGTTGAGTCCACTCCTAATTCAGCCTTTCGAATACATACATATTCACGTTCGAAAATTATCCATCTGATTTTTTTCAAGATTTTTGATAAATTATATTCTTTTATTACAATAAAAGATATTTTTTTTTAATTTATTATAATGATTTTAGGAATATCTAAAAATACCATAACTTTTATCTAAAGTCGACGTCCCTCTGACGACTCCTATGTTGGAATAATAATTTAAATAATATTACGTTCGTTGTTTGTTGGGTAACATATATTCGAAGTCCTTTTACTCCTTGTGTTGTAAACTCAATAAACAGTGTTGCAATGTTGACATAATTTGATTTAACGTGCATTGATAAACAATACATCGAGCTATCATATTCACGTATTCAATTTAACTATGGCTACGACGGACATGTTAGCTTACGAAATACAGAAACTTATACCTTAAAAGATAAAATAATGAAACTTAGTGTACAAAATAAACAAACAAACGATACAAGAAATGTTTCAAACTAAGTGTAGCCAGTAGGGCTGTTATGGTAATAGTTACCGTTACCATTTTGTAAATACCGTTACCGTATCGTTTTTACTGGTAAACTAAAATTGTTTACCGTTACCGATTGACTGGTATACCGATAAACTGATAACCGTTACACTGGTAATGGTAATTACCGTTTGTCTAGAAAAATAAAAAGTCGATATATTTTTACACCGAACAATGCTTCATTGTATATCTTATTGGGTCACTTAATAAAGAACATAGAAAAGAAGTGTATTTATCATAATTTGAGTAGAATTACTGAAATAAATTAAACAACTTTCCTGCTTCTAAATGCCCGTAATACATTTTAGATGAATATCAATGTACTATGAATGGACTGGTAAATTACCGTTACCGTTGGTTTTGAAAAAATATTATCGATGTTTTACCATAGAAAATGGTAAATTTACCGTTACAATAACGATTATACTGGTATACCGACTTTATTTTAAAATGGTAACCGATTGACCGGTAATAATATGCTAATCGTAAATTTAACGTCATCATAAAAGCCCTAACTGTGGGTACCAAACTCGCATGTAACTTTTGCTCTTTTCAGAATTAGCACATAAAATGATCCCATCATTTTGCAAGGTTGAGAAGATAAACTGCAATTTTCCTTCTTCACTAACATCCAATCCACATCCTTTCAGAATGTCCTTCTGTCGTAGAAACACGTATTATTCTTTTACGAACCTTCTTATGTATGATACGTTCTAGACCAACGGTAACAGTGCAATTGAATGGAGTATTTGAGTAGATAAGTTGGTTGAATGGAAAACGCGTTTGTGTGCGAACGGGACATTTCAGTGGAGAATCTGTACGGAGTACTGTAAAATTAGAAATTACTTGGATTCATTTCAAACCGACTCTATAATGTAGAGCACTTTGATACAATGACAATGCAAAAAACCACGTCCAAAATGAGTTTATTTGCAGAAGTTATTAATTTTAAAAATTTATAAAGATACAAATTTTACTGATTAACATTAACTAACTCTTCAACGTACATTTTGAAGCTTTCATCCATAGCGGTCTTTAGCTCCCTTACCGTTCCCACCGCGGCAGAGGCTTTCCGAAGGGTAACAATGAAAGCAAGCTTGGGAACAGACCTTAGCGTCCCTTTCAGGTACAACTTTCGCGTTTCCTTCCATATAATGAGCAAACGTATCCCAACGCATTGGTAGCCCTTCCCATCCTGACAAGGCTATGTGCAGTTGAAGGTTCTTCTTTTGCGTTAAAAAAACTTATAAATTCTGACGTGCGTTATCTCTCATTTAGCACTCCGGCGTTGCATTTTAATATTTTCTCCGTTTTTTCTAATTTTTTTCCACGTTTGAATCATAATAGCGTCATGTCCAAATCGGATGTGGGTAACACGACACCGACTGAAACGATCCGGAATTTCCGATCCTCAAAACTGCAGATAGTTAGAAAAAGAAGAAAGAGATAGGAGGAGAAGAAACAGAAATACAACACAGGTTCTCACATTCGTAACGGATCAAAATATAATATCAAATAATATCAGTTTACAAGGAACACTGTATCAGTCAAATACATTTAGAATACATCAAAGTTACTCTCATACCCAAACACTGGACATATACAAATCAAATATACCTCAGATAAACAGAAATATATCACAGCGGAAACACTCCATACGTTCCTGCTACCCAGCTCGTCTCCTGAGCTCCAGAACGTCCTTACCTGAAAATCTCCAATACTCGGTCTGACCCGAGCATTACATCAAAGTAACACCCGGGTCAGGCTGGAAACCAGCGTGAGTAAACTCATATAATATGAAATCCTAATACACAAAGCATATTTAAAAACCCGGGGTAACTCGTTCCTTACTGACGCAACGGATTAATCAAAACACTCTTCGATCGGTGAAAGTAGTAATCGGTGGATTGGAAGATACTGAAATGCCCAAATTCGTTGATCCGAAGATACCGAATTCTAGCTATCCCGAACTTGTTGATCGCGCACGATACCGGGTTCAAAGATCTTCAATTCTTCAAGCGTTGATCAAGCGCAATTGATTCCGCGAATCGGCTTCTACAATCGTTGAATCGAGCGCACTCGATTATCCGAAAGAGGAGATAGGAGATTACACTCAACTACCAATTTAAATTGAAAGCACAAAGCAATCAAAAGAGAATTTTATTCAAAAATCAACAACCTTTTACAAATGAGAGACTCAGCCTATTTATAAGCATTTTACAACTCACACAAAAAAAAACAACAAAAATTACATCTCCTAAGTCGGTTCCGAGCTAACAGTCACGACCTATCATAAGTCGTACTCGACTTAAGCCCAAACATTTACAACATAACGACTTAACAATATCTCCGCCTTACACCTTACAAAATACAGACCATTCGACTTACAACAGACGACTTATGAAAACAGACGACTTAGTATAGGTCGGCATACGACCTAAGACAATAGTTACAACACAGAAATACAACACAACGACTTAAAACAATGGGTTACGACCTAAAAAGATACAAACGACTCAAAGATAAAACGGCTCATCAACAACGGTTCAGATTGACGCGGCATCAAGATCCTCGGCTACAAGCTTTCGCGACTTAACACCCAACGACTTAAGATATCAACGGTAGAGATTAACTCGCAGAAGAATCAACGGCATCAAGCTTCAGCGACCTAAAATGAACGGCATCTGTCTTGAGCGACCTAAGAATGAACGGCATCCCTTCATTCGCGACCTAAGTCTTCGCGACTTAGAAACATGCGCATCCCATATCCGCGACTTAAGGAAATCAATGGCAGGGATTAACTCGTCAGAAGATTCAATGGCATCCAGAGCTTTGCGACTTAAAGATAACATAACTCCGCGACCTAAGCCTGTACGACTTAAAACCTCGCGACCTAAGAACCCTGGCACCTGAACCATCTTTATGCGACCTAAGTTCTTGCGACCTAACTTAGGTTGAGACATTTTCCTGCGACTTAGTATAGGTCGTTTCATTTTAACCCGGAGCACTTTTAACTTGGTAAGTCGTACTAGCGACCTATCTTCCAATTCGTTAGGTCGTACACGACCTAAAAACGTGTTAGGTCGTCTGAGCGCTTTTCCACTAGGTCGTTGGAGCGACTTATAGGCTTCGTTAGGTCGGTCGCGACCTATGACTTCAACTTTCCACCTTTCTTCACGAAATATTGACTCCTTAGCTTGAGGTCGGATTCGACCCATCAACATGTTACGACCTACGAGTTTGCTAGGTCGGTCACGACCCAGTACTTGGCCTGCATCATCCTCCCCTGGTTGAGAGAAATTCGTCCTCGAATTTGTAAATTCGTCCACATCAGCTCGTTCATCCCCATGACATGGTACGAGATGTTTAACATTGAACACATCAGAAGTGTACACATCTTCTGGCAGCCTTATCTTATAAGCATTTTCATTAATTCGTTTTATGACTTCCACCGGACCAATTTTCCTGGCTTTCAACTTGTTATAAGCGCCTACTGGAAAACGATCTTTTGTTAACACTGCATAAACCAAATCACCTTCATGAAACTCAACATTCCTTCGTTTCAAATCTGCAGCTCGTTTGTACTTCTCATTCACTTTCTCCAATCGTTCCTGAACGATTTTATGACATTCCGTCAACCCCTCAACGAAATCAGCAGCTTTCTTAATTGTCCCCTTTGAGTGTGGTATCACCGTTAAATCCAACGGCCCTTTCGGTAAGCTCGAATAAACAATCTGGAATGGACTGAACCCAGTACTTCGATTCACAGCATGATTATGGGCAAACTCTGCCTGGCATAACTTCACATCCCAACTCTTCAGATTGTCTTGAACAAGACACCTCAACAAATTTCCCAATGATCTATTAACCACCTCTGTTTGTCCATTAGTTTGCGGATGATAGGCACTACTAAACTTCAACTTCGTTCCGACCATTTTCCACAAACTCAACCAAAAATGACTCAGAAATCGAGTATCTCTATCCGACACAATAGATTCTGGCAATCCATGAAGTCGATAGATCTCCCTGAAAAACAGTTGAGCAACATGAACAGCATCCGCCGTCTTCTTACAGGCAATAAAATGTGACATTTTCGAAAATCGATCAACCACCACATAAATGGAATCGTTACCACGCTGTGTCCTCGGTAATCCCAACACGAAGTCCATACTCACATCAACCCATGGTTTAATTGGTACAGGTAACGGCATATATAAACCAGCATTTGTCGCAGTTCCTTTCGAAACCTGACAAATATGACAACGCTCCACAAACCTTTCCACCTCTTTCCTCATTGATGGCCAAAAGTAGGACTGTGAAATCAATTGTAAGGTACGGTCTCTCCCAACATGTCCCTCTTCGTGTAACTCCTTGATAATCTTCATTCTCAGACTACCCTCCGGTATGCATAATCGACTTCCTTTAAAAAGAAAACCATCTACCATCATGAACTCATCCGTCTCTCCATCCTTGACTTTATCAACAAACTTTGCAAAGTAAGGATCATCGGTAAATAATTCTGGTAATATTTCAAATCCCGTCACTTCAACCTTCAATGTAGTTAACAGGTGATTTCTTCTACTCAACACATCCGCAACACGATTCGTCACTCCCGACTTGTGTTTCACAACAAATGTAAATTGTTGCAGATATGCAATCCACGATGCATGTCTCGCTGAAATCTTGTCTTGCCCTTGCAAATGCTTCAATGCTTCATGATCAGTATACAGAACAAACTCCTTCTGAAATAGATAGTGTCTCCAGTGTTTAATAGATTGTACAACATCATAGAATTCCACATCATACGTACTGTACCTCATCTTCGCTCCTGACAACTTCTCACTGAAATATGCAATTGGACGTCCCTTCTGACTCAACACTCCTCCAATCCCAACCTTGGATGCATCAGTGTGTAGTTCAAACACTAGCTGAAAATCAGGTAATACTAGAATTGGTGCAGGTCAGCAACTCCTTGATTCGTTCAAAAGCAACTCCTGCTTCCGCCGTCCATGTAAATTGTTTACCCTTCATACAATCAGTCACAGGTGCCATCACACTACTAAAGTGTGGAATAAACCTTCGATAAAATGAAGCCAACCCGTGAAAACTACGAACTTCCGTTATCGTCTTGGGCTGCGGCCAATCTCTGATAGCTTCGATTTTACTCTGGTCAACCTGTATTCCTTCCTTCGAGACAACATATCCCAGAAATAAAACACTATGCGTCATGAACACGCATTTCTTCGTTGCTGCATAAAACTGTTCTTGTCGCAATACCATCAGCACTTCTCTAAGATGATTCAAATGTTCCTCTGGACTCCCACTGTAAATCAGAATATCGTCGAAATACACCACCACAAACTTCCCAATGAATGGTCTAAAGATTTGATTCATTACCCTCATGAAAGTACTCGGTGCATTCGATAGACCAAACGGCATTACCAGCCATTCATACAAACCTTCCCTCGTCTTGAATGCTGTCTTCCATTCATCCCCTAGTCTAATGCGAATCTGATGATAACCGCTCTTCAAGTCAATCTTAGAAAAGATTACGGACCCACTGATCTGATCCAATAAATCATCAAGTCTCGGCATCGGAAATCTATATCTCACAGTAATCTTATTCAATGCTCGACTGTCAGTGCACATCCTCCACGTTCCATCCTTTTTGGGTACCAATAAAGCTGGTACAGCACAAGGACTTAAACTCTCCTGCACACGCCCCTGTTCAAGCAATTCCTCTACCTGCCTCCACAACTCTTCATGTTCCTTCGGACTCATTCGATAACGTGGTCTGTGTGGCAAAACTGCTCCTGGAACAAGATCAATTTGATGTTGTATGTCTCTCAAAGGCGGTAACTCCTTTGGTAACTCATCTGGGAATACATCGTCAAATTCTTTCAAAACTGGTTTAACTTCTTCTGGAATTTCAACCTCTTCTTTGCTCTCACGCCCAATCAATAAAAATACTTCAGGCTCTTTCTCAACCTCCTTAACAAACTCTTTCAAAGATAATAAAGTTTTCAGCTCTTCAATCTCTTCTGACTTACTTTCTCCTTGTGATCTCTTCTTTGGAACTAAGACAATCTTCGTGCCTTTAAACATAAAACTGTAGCTATTGGTCCGACCGTCATGTTGTACTGCTCGATCATACTGCCATGGTCTTCCCAATAATAAGTGGCAAACATCCATCTCTACTACATCACACCAGATTTCGTCTTTGTATTTCTTCCCAATAGAGAATGGAACACGAACTCGTCTATCCACTTTCACTTCTCCTCCTTTTCTCAACCATGCTAACTTGTACGGACTCGGATGTTTATCTATCTTCAATTTCAACTTTGTCACAGCTTCGGTTGAAATAATATTATCACAGCTTCCTGCGTCAATCACAAACTTACACACCTTCCCCAGAATAGTACACGTTGACTGAAAGATATTACTCCTCAACCAACTAGCTTCCTCCTGCTTCGGTGTCAAACATGATCTCCTCAGCATTAGATTACAACCTTCGTCTCCTAACGCAATATCCTGCTCATCCTCCTCAACTGGACTAGAACAATCCCCATCACCATCCTCATCCTCAATTTCTGCAATCATGGCTCGTTTCTTCGGCTTTGGACACTCATTGCTTTTATGACCCAATTCCTGACAATTGTAACATTTGAAACCATTGTTAACCCTTGCCTTCTCAATCTCCTTCACCACTGGTCTACTGATAGGTTTAGAAACATTAGAACTTCCACCAACACCCTTCGCTTGATTGTTAGAATTAGTAAACACACCACCTCCTCGTCTCCCTTGCTTTTCCCAAGCCAACGCTTTCTGATGTGCTTCTGCCACAGATCTTGGATCGAACATATCAACCATATCCTGAATCTGCATTCTCAATCCCCCAATGAATCTAGATGTCAGCTGCTCTTCCGTTTCCATAATATCATTTCTTGCAATAAGTTGATAGAATTCATCAGAATAGTCATTCACAGATTTCGTCCCTTGTCTCAAATTTTGCAAACGTTGATACATCAAAGATTGATAATTGTAAGGTAAGAACGTTGCTTTCATCAACTTCTTCATCTTCTCCCAAGATTCAACTTTTGACTTCCCCATTCGTTCACGTGTAAGCTTGGTTTGTTGCCACCATGCCAAAGCTCTACCCCTTAACCTCGTAGCAACCAACTTCACTCTACGCTGTTCTGGAACTTCTTTGAAGTCAAAAATCTCCTCGACATTAGCCACCCAATCTAGAAACTCCTCTTCTTGCATACCACCTTTGAATTCAGGAACTTCAGTCTTCATCCCCGACTCCCACTTGTGATCATATTCAGAGTAATTTCTTCCTTGTCCTCGTCCTTGTCCTCGAACACTACCACCATCATACTCCTCTTCAAAATCAGATGTATATCGTTGTCTATCTCGTCCACCCACATCTCTACTACCTTCACGCCTACCACCATCATTCCTTCTATCTACATTCCTCCGTTCACGATCATTCACGTTCCTCCCACGCCTTTGATCATCATCAACACTTCTGTCTCGATTGGAATGTGGCGAGACTCTACTACCCCCATGGTTAAGTTCAGGTGAAACCCTTCTCCGATTTTGATTCATTTCCGTCATAAGCTTCTCTAACCGGCCAATTCCTTCGTTAAGATTCTCACTAAAGTTTTCATTGATTCTTTGCTCCATCTCATCAGCTTCTTCTCTTCGATATAAAGCTTCTACGTTTTGGTGACGATTAGCTCTCCTTGGCGGCATACTTGAAAACTTTACAAACTCTTCAACACTTCAAAATTCAAACACAATTCGGACTTTGATCCAAAATGAAACGGATCGAAAACTTCCACTTCGTAGCAAATCGCGATGAACACGATGGACAAAGTTTCGGTTTTCAATACAAATTCGATCAATCAACTTCGATCAATGATGAACACTTCACTCTCGAGCACGACTTAACACTCCAAGATCGGCTATTCACTTTCAAACTTCAAATTCTCGGCTCCAAGACTCGATCTAACTATGATTGGTTAGAACAAGCTCTGATACCAAAACTGATGCAGCGGATTAATCAAAACACTCTTCGATCGGTGAAAGTAGTAATCGGTGGATT
Source organism: Allium fistulosum (assembly GCA_030737815.1). Taxonomy (NCBI): domain Eukaryota; kingdom Viridiplantae; phylum Streptophyta; class Magnoliopsida; order Asparagales; family Amaryllidaceae; genus Allium; species Allium fistulosum. The sequence continues at coordinate 726,056,236 of CM060905.1, read as the reverse complement.
GGAAGATACTGAAATGCCCAAATTCGTTGATCCGAAGATACCGAATTCTAGCTATCCCGAACTCGTTGATCGCGCACGATACCGGGTTCAAAGATCTTCAATTCTTCAAGTGTTGATCAAGCGCACTTGATTCCGCGAATCGGCTTCTACAATCGTTGAATCGAGCGCACTCGATTATCCGAAAGAGGAGATAGGAGATTACACTCAACTACCAATTTAAATTGAAAGCACAAAGCAATCAAAAGAGAATTTTATTCAAAAATCAACAACCTTTTACAAATGAGAGACTCAGCCTATTTATAAGCATTTTACAACTCACACAAAAAAAAAAACAACAAAAATTACATCTCCTAAGTCGGTTCCGAGCTAACAGTCACGACCTATCATAAGTCGTACTCGACTTAAGCCCAAACATTTACAACATAACGACTTAACAATATCTCCGCCTTACACCTTACAAAATACAGACCATTCGACTTACAACAGACGACTTATGAAAATAGACGACTTAGTATAGGTCGGCATACGACCTAAGACAACAGTTACAACACAGAAATACAACACAACGACTTAAAACAACGGGTTACGACCTAAAAAGATACAAACGACTCAAAGATAAAACGGCTCATCAACAACGGTTCAGATTGACGCGGCATCAAGATCCTTGGCTACAAGCTTTCGCGACTTAACACCCAACGACTTAAGATATCAACGGTAGAGATTAACTCGTAGAAGAATCAACGGCATCAAGCTTCAGCGACCTAAAATGAACGGCATCTGTCTTGAGCGACCTAAGAATGAACGGCATCCCTTCATTCGCGACCTAAGTCTTCGCGACTTAGAAACATGCGCATCCCATATCCGCGACTTAAGGAAATCAATGGCAGGGATTAACTCGTCAGAAAATTCAATGGCATCCAGAGCTTTGCGACTTAAAGATAACATAACTCCGCGACCTAAGCCTATACGACTTAAAACCTCGCGACCTAAGAACCCTGGCACCTGAACCATCTTTATGCGACCTAAGTTCTTGCGACCTAACTTAGGTCGAGACATTTTCCTGCGACTTAGTATAGGTCGTTTCATTTTAACCCGGAGCACTTTTAACTTGGTAAGTCGTACTAGCGACCTATCTTCCAATTCGTTAGGTCGTACACGACCTAAAAACGTGTTAGGTCGTCTGAGTGCTTTTCCACTAGGTCGTTGGAGCGACTTATAGGCTTCGTTAGGTCGGTCGCGACCTATGACTTCAACTTTCCACCTTTCTTCACGAAATATTGACTCCTTAGCTTGAGGTCGGATTCGACCCATCAACATGTTACGACCTACGAGTTTGCTAGGTCGGTCACGACCTAGTACTTGGCCTGCATCACTTACTACGAGTTCTTAACTTGCCATAGTCAATTACACATCTTTTAAACATATCTAAGCATTATTACACATATTAAATGGCCAAGTTTACATCATTTATTCCATTCCAGCCTATTTATTCCAAAGTCAAATTCATAAAGAATTATTGTAGATTCCAAATCGAAGTGGTTTCGGGTATGTACTGATACCCGACCCTGGTCTCTTCGAATCCAATATCATCTTAACTCAAGTTATTCAAGTGAAAACAATTCAAATTTTTAAATACAGGATGTCACTTTTGCACAGCAATTCATCAACGATAGATAACCATACTATCACTGTCTATCCAAACATATTAGAAAACATTTCATATCAGAGATATCAACCAATTCAAGGCATTTACATCATTCAATCATTCATAAGCAAGATTGATCACTTCCAAAATTAATTTAATTTACCTCTAATTAAATTAATCACTAACTTTAATCACTTGGATTACCTTTACTTAACATTAATTAATTATAAATCAATTAATTAATCATCTTTTTATTATCCATCTTAATTAATCATTCTTGATTAATTATCCTTTAATTACAATAAGTAATTAATTCTTAATTAATTACACAAATTAATTAACCTCTACCCATCCATATTAATTACATTGATCCTTAATTAATTACTTAAATTAGTTATCTTATCATTACTTACATTGATTAATTATCCTTTAATTAATCACACTCATAAATTAACTAACCCTTAATTACTTCCCTCAAGTAATTTACTTTTAGTTTATTACTTTCATCAAGTAATTATTTCATTGGATAATTATTAATTAATTGACCTTTAATTATTAATTTATTATCCTCTAATTATTCATTAACCTTAATTAATTACACTGATTAATCAATCTCTAATTACAATTTAATTTATCATTAATTACTTAATTAATTACTCCTTATTTACTTAATTAATTAACCTCTAATTATAAATTAATTAAATCTTTAAACATTATTAAATTGAACTAATTAATTTCACTTAATTACCTTATTTAATTAATTAGTTATTAATTATCAATATCTTAATTACCTTTAAGATAAATCTTTAATAATTGCCTAATCACATTATTAAAAACATTTATCCTTTAATTATCACTTAATTATATTTATAAAATTAAGTTTTAAATATCTTAAAGTTTATTTTAACAAACTTAAGTTTGAACAAGTAATTTCCTTAATTAAAAGTTCAAGAACATTGATAAAGGAAAAGAATTTATTTAAGAAAAGATTTAAAACAAATTCCATTTAAGTTTTCAAAACTTTTAAAACATGATTTAAACCTCAGCTTCACTCCTGCTTCGGGTTAAACCCGATTCTAACTCGAGCTCACCTTCGAGTTTACTTCTTCTTCCTCTACTATTTTTTATATTATTTTTATAAGTTTAAAAACAAACAACAGAAGATAACCCTCACGAACACGAGCAAAAACTCGAGCCCAGCCTTCTCTATCTCGAGCACCACTTCAAGACTTCCTTCAACCCAAACACCCAGACACACCAACGTCACCGTGCACGTGCACTGTTCAACCACGCCGCCGCTACCTCCGACGACACCTCGCACACATCGACGATTGACCACACGATCGATTTCGACCCCCAAACATACGCCGCGAAGCCCAAATCAAAATCGAGTCTTCCAGTCGAATCTGGGAACTCACATCCTCATCAGAAACTGCCTCGACAAGCCAATTCCGACCACTGGAATTACCGTAACTTCGCCAATGCCTTCGTCCATAACTCCAGCATCTTTTCTCCACGCCACGCCTGACTCGACGCTCCGAGGATGACGAACGACCCTAAAAACCAACCTCGACCCAACTGGGTTTTAAAACCCTAATCCCATTTACTACCAACGCCACGACGATCGAACACCACTTCCACCATTTTTCCCGACCTTCCCAGTCGACAACCTAGCTTCGTCTAAAACCACGACGTCCAAAGACCACCCAGTCGCCGTAATTTTCTCAAACTCCCATTTTTGGTCATCATCGAAATGCCACCTCAAACCCAAACTAAAATTCATGATTTTTGCTTTAAAATTCAAGTTTTCCAAAGACGATTCAAGTTGCATACTTGAATCAACAAATTAAATTATTTGATTTTTATCATATTCAAAGATCTTACTGTATTAACCCAATTCCAAAGGATTTTCAACCTTATTTTCCTTGAATACAATTTTAAACTTTAATCTGTGTTTAAACAATCATATTGTGTTTGAATCTCAAAGCCTAAACATGATTAGATAAAAAGTTTTGAATTTTTGAATTGTTTTTAAGCTTTGTACTTTAGTAAAAAGAGAAGAACAGACACATCAACATGCACAGATCAGATACACACATATATCCAGAGATTCATACATATATATACATGCAAAGCACAAATCTAATCCAAGAACCCATATGCACAGATTCAGATCTACTTAAGATTTAAAATATATATATTTACTCACCTGTAAAAAGAATTTGAACAGAGAACAAAAATTCTGTTTTGAAAAGCTGCTAGCCTGATCCCCTTTTGATCTTCTTATTTGGTTTGGATTTGATAATTTGATTTTAAGTTGAAAAATGCAGAAATGTTTATCTCTGTTACTTAACAAATTTTCAAATCCAGGAAGAATGATGAAGGCAGAGGAGATATATATAGGAAAGGTAGGCTTTGTACCTAGTAAGCCTCCTTCATTTTTTATTTTTATTTTCTATCTAATTTATCCTTTGGTCAGAGATTTTTTTTTGACCTGACATGAATTGTGAGAGAAATGAAGTGATTTATTAAAGTTGAGAAATGACTTTTTACGTGCTTGAGTTGATAGCATTTAATGCATGTATTCCCCTTCATGTTTACATACATATCCATACTTATGCATATCTAAATTTCACAGGAAAACATACATTCCTTTGCCTGGTTTGTTTTATACCCTATGTGCATAATCTAAAGTTGTTATAGTTATTGGTATAGGTTTTTACTTATGTTGCATACACACAATAACCACTTATATATATTTTCCTATCCTTATACACATATATTTTGAGTTTAAGTTATCAATACTTAATTTATATCCTTGTATATATATATATATATATCTATACTTATATTCTGTGTGAATAAGATAGATTTTATTTCCAATATTTTTAAGAGACTTTATTTTGAATTTTCAAATCATAGTTTTCTTCACAAATACACACGCATACGTTAGTCCCTGAGGAGTTGGTTTTGATGACAACAACCTTACTTAGAATTAGATTATAAAATATATAATACTAACATTATTGTGTAGATATATATAGATATGTTTGCAGGTACTAAAGAATGAAGAACTGAACAGTATAAAGATTCAAGATCAAAGATTGAAGATATCAAGATTTAAGACTCATGAGTATCAAGAATTTCAAGAGTTCAAGTTTCCAAGATAAGTTATATAGTTAGGAATATTGTTAAAACTCATAGAAAGACACTGATATCTTAAAATCTATTTTATTCGTGGAATGGAATCCACTTCGCGCTCGTTAAAGGGATGGAACCCTAAGTAGGATGGAACCTACGAAAAATCTAGTGGAACATCTTTTTGTATCCACTTACTTTTATTTCAAAATGATTTTCAAAATATATAGCTTGTTTTTCAAAATGATTTTAAATATTCCTGTTTAAAAACCAAAATCATCTGTCCTGGTTTTTAATATATTTTAGCCTCAAAAATATCCTTAGTTTTAAATATCCTTAATTTTAAATATCTTTGATTTTAAATTATTATCCTAAGTTTTTAAACTATAATTTTGATATTAATATATTTAGCTGTTTTATATATTTATACTTAAGATTTAAATATAAAAGTATAGAAAATTATTATATATATTTTAATATTGTTCTCTATAGTTATTTATGTATTATAACTATATATAAGTATATTTTAAAGTTTAACTATAAGTATAATATAATATAGAAATTATTTTCAAAGAAAAACAAATCACCAAAAAATACAAGGGCATGTCGACATGGTCACATGTACCCCTGTCGACATGGTGACAGTTAAATTGTTTTTTAAAAGAAGTGTCTATTCGCCACATCCCTTCACCAATGGACATGGCTATTGATCTACTATAAATAAAGGGTGTTTTCAATGAATTTTAATGACTTTTTTCTCTGATTTAACTTCTCTTCTTCTTCTCCACTTTCTTATTTACAAACTACACCATTACTCTGCCGAAATCAATATCGAATCTAACTAGATAATTTCTGGTTTTTATTCTCTCCACTATCTCTACAAGATCCAAGTGCTAATCTGAGTTATAGACTTTTTGTAATCAATTGAGCGAGAGAAGGTGTGATTGTAGCCCTGGAAATCAATTGGGTGAACTTGTTGCCCGGTAAATCAAATATCTCTACCCAGAGGATTGTGAATCTGGAGCGGTGTACCTCGTAGCCTTGAAATCGAGGGTTGTATTTGTAAGAATTGTTTTTGAAAGGAAATCCGTACTTGTGTTGCAGGACTGGATGTAGGGTAACTCCGAACCAGTATAAAATCCAGTGTGTTCTTTCCTTTACTGCTTTTACTTTATATTTGCATCTGTGTTTGATTCTGTGTTCATATCTGTGTCTGATTAGTGTATACATTGTTAACAAATTAAGATAAATTCAAAAAGATTAACAAATTTCTTAAAATACTATTCACCCCTCCTCTAGTGTTAATTTTAGCCTTAAGATCCTTAATCCGCATTCTAACAATTGGTATTAGAGCGAGGTTTTCAAAAGTTTCATTATCTAAATTTTGGAAAATTTCAAAATGGCTACTAACACTAGTACTGCTATTACCACCAACACTAGTTCATTTGTAGAAGGTCAGTCTACTACCAGACCACCACTTTTTAATGGTAGTAACTATGCATATTGGGCATGTAGGATGAAAATATATTTACAATCTATAGGACTAGACACTTGGAATGTCACACAGACAGAATATTCTGAACCCACAACTGCTTTTGCTCAGTGGACTGCTGATCAAAAGTCTGTTGCACAGAATAATTCTAAATCTGTGAATATCTTGTTTTGTTCACTTGATAGGAATGAATTTAATAGAGTGTCAGTTTGTAAGTCTGCATATGAAATCTGAAAAACTTTGCAAGTTACTCATGAAGGAACAAGCAAAGTTAAACAGACAAAAATCTCCATGCTCACAAATCAGTTTCAATTATTCAAAATGAATCCTAATGAGTCTATTCCAGATATGTATAGTAGATTCCAGGATATTGTCCACTCTCTAATATCATTGGGAAAAGTATTCTCCGAAGAAGATCAAGTCAGAAAAATCCTAAACTCTCTTACTCTAGAATTGGATCAAAAGACACTCACAATCGAAGAAGCAAATGACATCAGCATCTTAAAGATTGAAGAATTGATCGGAAATCTAATGTCGTTTGAAGTTCAAATGCTTGGGAGAAGAGAAAGCAAGGCATCAGAAAAGAAATCAATTGCATTCAATGCACTAATAGAAGGATCAAATTCAGACAGCGATAATGATGAAGAGATTGCTTTTATGACCAAGAATTTTCGGAAATTCCTGAAGTACAGAAAATTGAATAGTTCCAAGAGAAACAACTTTAAGAATTCCGGTAATCAGACTACAGTACCAAACTTTATCAAATGCTTCAATTGTGACGAACCAGGTCATATCAAAAGAGACTGTCCGCATCTAGATAAGCAAAACCCTCCTACAAACAATGATTCTACAAAGAAACGGAAACGTGCATTCACTGCTACTCTAGATGACTCCGACTCATCCTCCAGCGATGATGAACAGAAGAAAGATAATTCAAATATGTGTTTCACAGCAATTCTCGATTTAGTCGATACCAAAGACTCGGACTCTGAAAAAGGTACACGTTTACAATACATCGGCTGAAATTGCATGCTTGAATTGATTGATTGATTGGTTGTTTTTGAATTGATGTATCGTTTGAATTTTAAAAAATTTATTATTTTATTATATTTTTTATTATTATTTTATTATTATTATTATTTTTAATAATATTATAATATTTTATGAGTCTTAGTAATATTCCAGATATTATATAGACATTAAAATAATATATATATATATATATATAAATATTACATTATATAAAAGAATCTAGTCATCAAAATTTACGGATACCTGTCGACATGGGTCCATCCATACCCGTCGACATGGTACAGAAAATTTGAAATTCAAAATTTGAATTCAAATGCTTGTATTTCCCTCCACTCTTTCATACCATTCGAGACTCTGAAGGACACTTTTTGACCAGAGAAACTGTCCATTTAATTTCTATTTATTTACTATCATTTATCTCATCTTTTCACTTAACTTTTCAAATTCAAACTCTTTCTTCATAACTCAAGCTCTCTTCTCTCTACATCAATGGCCTCCTCAAGTACTCCATCAACTATGAGATTCTCCAAAACCTTAAAAGAACACCTCTTTTATGATCCGAAAGCAATCAAAGCCTATATTGACTATGGTAATTATGGAAAAGTTCATCCCGGAAAGTTTGCAATTTTCCGCGATTTCGCTTCTTATGAAATCAATTCTCTTTGTGTTAGCAACAACATTTTAAGTCTTGTTTACGATTCTCAAAATGATTTTGTATGCTACCCAAATCTTGTGAAAATGTTTTATGCAAATCTTAATCGTGGCTTTTATCAAGGAAACGATGATGAAATTTGGAGTAGTGTAAAAGGCACTCAAATTATTTTAAATTGTGATGTTTTGGGAGCGATTCTAAATTGTAAGTGTACGGGTATGGATCTTTCAAATTTCAATTTTAATGAAAATGATCGTGAGACTTTCCACCATATTTTTGAAAGTGACGAAAACTTTGATTTTATAAACCGCAATTTTCGTCCAAAAGCAAAAATTGTGAGCCTTCTTTTGCAACACACTTTGACCCCTAGATCGGGAAGTTTTAATAATCCTACTTCAAAAGTTTGTAAAGCTCTTTTCGCTCTTTTTGGAAACTATGATATTAATTGGGCTCAAGTTATTTTGGATGAATTTCAGCCTAAAAACTTGGAAATGGGAGAAAAGATTTTATATCATGGAATTTACCTTACTAGAATTTTCAACTATTTTGGAGTGAATTTTAAAGGAGAGGAATTCATTTCTAGAAAAGTTTTCAATCATTCCAATATCTCACTTATGAAAATTCCATACATCTTTCAACCTTATGAATCCCTTGTGGAAAAGGAAGAGCGTTTAGCCTACGAAGAAATGAAAGAAGGAGAGGAAGAAGAAGAAGAAGAATAAGAAGGGGATGAAATGGATATTCAAGAAGAAGAAGAGGAAGGTGAAACATCTCTTGAAAGTATTGATTACACCTCCAAACCAACCAACAAGATGATTATCAAAAACCAAAAGATAATTGTGGAAAATCAACGGACACTTAAGAGATCCGTTAGTAAAAAGTTGGATAAAATGTCTTCTAAGATGAACAAGTTCTTCTCAAAAGTCAGCAAGAAGTTTAACCTTTCATCATCCTCATCATCCTCCAATTAGATCTATCTTTTCATACCTTGTCGTAGTTGTTTAAGTTTGAATGTTATTGTATTTCATGTTGTTTAATCCATGTATCATTCCGGTTTGAATTAATGTTGAAGTTCTTTCTGTTATCTAGCTTATTTCATCTCTAGAATAACTGTTAATATGATATATATAAATTTATATATATATATACATTTATTCAAAATCAAAAACAAGTCATCAAAACACAGATGACCCTGTCGACAACCCCCAAAGGCACCCTGTCGACATGTATAAAATCTGAAGTGTCTTTTCATTTTAATTTTTGAATTTTAAATAACTAACTTGTATCTATTCATTTCGAACGAAATTTACACCTATAAATACCTGTTCTCTTCCAGAAATCTTTACTCAAAATCATTACTTATATATTCTATCTATATTTCTTCTCTTTTTCACAAAAATGGCCGATCATATTCACAATTTATCTGAAAATCTTGAAGAAACTCTTAAATCCTTCAAGAATATTCTCTCTATCATTCTCCGTAATCAGCGTCACTTATAATTGAGTTAAATGCAGATGATCAAGGAGAAAGAAAGGCATTTCGAAGCAATTCGATGGATGATTTCCTCCCTGCACAAGGATGATAATGAAGCACATCCTCCCGTTTCTCTCTCTGTTGATAATGAGAATTGGGATGCCATCAAACAAGGCCCTATCTTTGGAGAAGAAGGATGGGTTGATGTTCCTCGTAATATTTGATTAACTTTGTTTAATTTTTATTTGTTTGCTTGCTTAATTAGGATTTGGTTTGATTTGCTTGAATTTGACTTAGTATGGATTGATATTATGTGTGTAAAATATAACATACATATGATTAGTATTAATAATATATGATCTTTTAAGTTATCATGATTATCAGTTTAACTATCTATTTTTATATTAAAAACTCCATTATGAATAAATAAATTGTGTTATCTTATTCGTATATTCTCTTATCTTTTGAATAAATAGTTTAGTAGTTAGGAAAAGTAGTTATTAAGAGTTTAGTTTAAAGTTAAGTATTGATTATGTATGATAACACTATCATTATAATCACAAGTAATGTAGTCTTAGTTTCAGGGGGAGTTATATAGAGTTATATAGTATTATAATTATAGAGTTATATGGTTTTTTTGTTGATGACAAAGGGGGAGAAGGATAAAATATGATTGTTAGGCATAGATTAAGGGGGAGTTATTAGAAGTATTAGGATAGAAGTGATATTTTATAAACAAAGGTTGTCATCATCAAAAAGGGGGAGATTGTTAGTCCCTGAGGAGTTGGTTTTGGTGACAACAACCTTACTTAGAATTAGATTATAAAATATATAATACTAACATTATTGTGTAGATATATATAGATATGTTTGCAGGTACTAAAAATGAAGAACTGAACAGTATAAAGATTCAAGGTCAAAGATTGAAGATATCAAGATTCAAGACTTATGAGTATCAAGAATTTCAAGAGTTCAAGTTTCCAAGATAAGTTATATAGTTAGAAATATTGTTAAAACTCATAGAAAGGCACTGACATCTTAAAATCTATTTTATTCGTGGAATGGAATCTACTTCGTGCTCGTTAAAGGGATGGAACCCTAAGAAGGATGGAACCTACGAGAAATCTAGTGTAACATCTTTTTGTATCCACTTACTTTTATTTCAAAATATATAACTTGTTTTTCAAAATGATTTTAAATATTCCTGTTTAGAAACAAAAATCATCTGTCCTGGTTTTTCAATATATTTTAGCCTAAAAAATATCCTTAGTTTTAAATATCCTTAATTTTAAATATCTTTGATTTTAAATTATTATCCTAAATTTTTAAACTACAATTTTGATATTAATATATTTAGCTTTTTTATATATTTATACTTAAGATTTAAATATAAAAGTATAGAAAATTATTATATATATTTTAATATTGTTCTCTATAGTTATTTATGTATTATAACTATATATTGTAGGATCGATTTCACCCTAGAGGGGGGGTGAATAGGGTGATAGTGTTAATTATAAAAATTATTGCGGAAGTGTATATTAATTTTAACACAGATCACAGCAGAATAAATACAGCACAGATAATATCAGAATAATAAAAACAGAACAGAACAACACAGAATTTACCCAGCTTCGGCAAAACCCTGCCTACGTGCTGCCCCCAAGGTTTATACTAGAAATTAGATAGTCAGATGCTTACACACGTAAACTTGCTATACCCGCTATTGACTACTCTAACTCTACGCTCAAAACCCTGCCACAACTCAGCCACTGAGTTGCGAATTCTCAATCTACGCCACGTAGATTATCTCTTAGTCACACGACTAGCAAATACAACGGTTTAAAAAGATTTTAAATTTAAAAACACAAATTAAAACAAAAAGAAACAATTATAAAACAAAGCCTTATTAATAAACTCCCTTAAAAAAACCGGCCTTTTTTCTTTTTATTATATCAGCCCGTTCTCTTTATTTTTCTAGCTTGTGAAAAATGATGGCCCGTTTGTTTTTCTTCATTCGTTCCTCTTCGTTCAATTAGGGCTTTGAATTCTGGAGCGCCGATTAATTTCTGGTTGTTCAAAACTTGGCTTCGATTTCTTCTTCTATTTTGCTTGCGTTCGCCTCCAGGTAGTCGAGTTCGAAAGATTGCTTCGGTATGTAATTTTTCCTTGTTGTGCTTTGATAATTTTCGTACTTGAACTCGATTGCCATTTCCAATGATGATTGTGGGTTTTTATATAGGGTTCGAACCCCTTGTTTTTCGCTCGTATATATTTGTTTGAATTTGTCTTCGGCCATTTGATTATTCTTGAACGATGGTGATTTTTCTGACTTCTTCAATAATCGTATATACTTCGATTCTTGATTGACACGTCTTTGATTTCAACTCCTTGATAATCACGGTATTGATATTAAGTTGTTCTATCTTCCCTGGTCATCACATTTCTGACTTTGATTTGAATCAGCAGTTGACTTTGATTTTTCTTATAACTCGAATGATTAAAAATATCGACTTTTACTTTAGGATTGAATGTTGATTTTCGATACTATATTGTTGACATTTGCACTTGATATTTGTGATTTAACTTCGGCCACTTTGAACTGCAGTTTGTCTTCGACTGCAAACTTGATTTTTGTGATGTTGATCTTGTTCGATTTTTGCTTGTTGTTTTCTGACCATGTTCACTGTGAGTTGCTCGAGTTGCTTCAATGTGATGTTTACTGTGCATTCTAGTTTCATGATGTAAGTTTGCAGACTTGTTCGTACTCGTATATTTGATAATGCCTTGGTTGATGTTGATCTAGTCTTTGTTGGTCTGACATATGCAGTCTTCATTTAGTCGATGTCTTTGATTGGTTCTGGTCTCCATTTTCTAGCATCCAGTTTTGGGTTTGTTGTTCTAGAGGTTGACTTTGAGTATGTGAGCACTTCATGTTAGCATTGATATGGTGCAGTCTGACTATGTAGTCTTCACTGTAGTGTTTCTTGATGGTCTGATATATGCAGTCTTCATCTGGTCTACATGTACATTCTAATCTTGTGTTGTCACTGCTGCTACATGGCTTGTACCTTGTATATGTGACTTGTTTGCATTGAGTTACTTGTGCAGTTTCGAACTGTTGTGTTGGTATTGCATTTGTGTTGTAGACATTGTCTGCATCGAACTTATATGCTTGATATGATGTGGTCGAGTCTGGTACCTTTGGTTTCACTTGTGTTGAATCCTTTGTTTGTTGGTTGGTTGGTTGGTTTCACTTGAGTAATATTTGTATTTTGAATTTCATCTGTGTTGAATCTAGTATCAAAACTCGGGTTTGACCTTGTACTGATTGTTGTGACATTTTTTTTGTGCACTTGAGTTGAATCCGATAAACTGGGTTTGACCTGTGCTCACCTGTCCCTGTAAATTTATCAAGTGTATATATATCGGTGTGCACGGCCTTGTGGCATGTACAGTGATACACTGTGCATGTCACACGTTGTTCGTGTGTGACAAATTCAGAATTAAATGATGACGAACAACCCAAATAACTGAGGCAAATAAAATTTTCACAATTACATTTTTATTTTATATTGAAAAATATTTCTTTTTCAATTTTACTGCGTCAGTATATATTTTTGCAGATTGCTCAGATGCTGGATTTGAAACTGAAGTGAAGTTGAAGATAAAATGCAAATTGAGTGTATGAGTGATATGTAGTGAGGTTAAATGTAAATATGAAATTTTGATGTATTGTAATCAAAGTTGTATGTATATAGTGAGAGTTTGAATTTGTACTATTCAAAATTGTAATAAATATTTGTTTGAATAAAATTTCTGTTCGAATTCAAATTCTGTGTTATTTATTTTATTCAGCAAATATCTATTTAATCTGTGAAAAATATAATAGTACAATATCAAATACATTTAAATGAATATATATATATATGTTTATTGTCATCAAACAAAAATCATATAGACGCATATTCAACAATCTCCCCCTTTTGATGATAACAAACATATATTTAAGATTTTGACTGTCTTAAATGTATTTGATTATTCAATTTGCTCCCCCTATTTGAATGCTCCCTCTCTACACAATACTCCCCCTACATATATGCATGAGAATAAAATATTCAAATGAGCTTTGATGCAATTAGAAAATATTTAACCTTTATTTTCAAAATCTTAACTTTTCTCTCCCCCTTTTGTTATCAGCAAAAGAGTAATAGTGTTAGGAAAAATATAGATAAAGTGATTGAAATTAAAACAATATTAATTCCCAATCAAGTATAAATATTAAATTTCAATAGAAAAATCAAACAAAAATCATAAATACTCTGTTTGACGCATATTCCACTTTTAGAATGATAGAGATAATATCACCATATAGTTGGGTTTATTTGTGGTATATTTATAACAGGAATTTGAATATCTACTAACCATGCATAACCGTTAGGACTTTTAAATGAGATTAGTAGTATTCCAGAATTTTTTTTAAAAAAATGAATTCAAGTATCTTCTAACCACGCATAACCGTGAGGACTTTTAAATGGGATTAGAATCAACTTGTCTATTATTTTTATATTTAATCAATTAATTTTTTGAAATGCGTTCCATACATGCGTAACCGTGAGGAATTTTAAATGAGTATGGAAGCACATAACAAATTCAAAGTAATTCACCCATGCATAACCGTGAGGACTTTTAAACGAGAGTGAATTATTTGGCTGTTTTTATTTTTATATTCTTTTTTAAAAAAAATGAATGATTCCCGTTTAATTTACCACATATTGACTTACTATATAGGATTTTGATGAGTGATGGTTGATAGAAAAATGATAGAAATTGAAATGGTCGTGAAATTTTTTGCCAATCAAAATTTTTATATCTCTTGTTTAAATTTCTAAATAAATTTATTAAATATACCGTCTTAAGTTATAATATATGATTAATGTCAACTCTCATCACTTTTTCAATCACTATTTATCTTTTCGATAATTAGTAGGGGGTTAGTTAATGTAGTGATGATTTAAAGGTCAAATTTCTAAAATACCTAAGTTGAGACGAAGTTGGCAAAATCTATTTCTGGAAGGGGTTTTGTAAAGATGTCTGCCAATTGAGCCTCGGTTGAAACAAAATTTATGCAGATATTTTCTTTGGAAATATGATCTCTAATGAAATGATGCCTAACATCTATATGTTTTGTCCGTGAATGATGTACAGGATTATTCGTGAGATTAATTGCACTTTTGCTGTCACACATAATTGGCACACGATTAAAATTTAAACCATAGTCCTGTAAAGTTTGTATCATCCATAAAATTTGAGCAGAGCAACCACTTAGAGAAATATACTCCGCCTCTATGGTGGATAATGCAATACAATTTTTTTTTCTACTTGACCATGCAACTAATGACTGTCCAAACATAAAACACGCTCCACTAGTACTTTTCCTATCAACTAGACTTCCAGCATAATCTGCATCCGAGAATCCTTTTAATTCAAAATTATCATTTTTTGGATATCAAAGACCAAACCGTGGAGTGTGTAACAAATATTTTATGATTCTTTTAACAGCTTTTAAATGAGATTCTTTTGGGTTAGATTGAAATCGTGCACACAAGCATACAGAAAACATGATATCAGGTCTAGAAGCGGTAAGATAAAGGAGTGATCCTGTTAACCCTTAAGTTTCTTCGACTCAAGAAATGTACGACTCATAGTCTTACGAGATAAGAGGTGTACGACTCATAGTCTTACGAGATAAGAGGTGTACGACTCATAGTCTTACGAGATAAGAAGTGAACAACTTAAGTTATGTGACGACTTAGAGATTTAAAAGAGTCAACGACCTAATTGCTAAAGGGACCTACGAGTTAGCAGGCCTACGACTTAAGAGCTTCATGACTCAACGAGACAAGCTTCTTACGACTCAAGAGGCCTTACGACTTAAAGGCTCTACGACTCATGAGGTCTTATGACTCATAAGGTCTTACGACTTAAAGGCTCTACGACTCATGAGGTCTGACGACTCATAAGGTCTTACGACTTAAAGGCTCTACGACTCATGAGGTCTTACGACTCAAGAGGCCTTATGACTTAAAGCCCGTGCTTATGATACCTTTATCTGGTAAGTCGGCTACGAGTTAGCACTTGTCTTCAATTGAGCTACAAGAAGAACCCAGTATGGCGCCCATGAGTTGTCTTAAGTCGGCTATGAGTTATTGCTTACCTTAAGTCGGTCACGACTCATGACTTAGCCAATTTTCTGTCCAGAATTCAGAGTTGCTCCTATAAATACCCCATCACTTCCAACATGAAGGGGACTTTTTGCAAATCATTTCTTCAAGCGCCGTTACTCTGTCGAAGTCTCCATTCATCCAGCAATCAAAGATCCTCAAACATTCAAGACGCTACAACAATCTTCAAGAGATAATTCCTTACATCCAACATGGATCCATCGAATTTCATCGACGAAGATTGAGCTAGTAGTCAAGATTGTTTCTTTTGATCAAGTTGTACTGTTTTGATAAGAGATTTGTATTGATTTGTAACCGAATTCAGTAATAAAGAGATTCAAAGTGGACGTAGGCTTAATCTCTAGCCGAACCACTATAAATTGCTGTCTTTTACTGCTTTTCTGCCAGTTTACTGCTTAAATTCTGTTCCCGTCATGCGGGTGGTGCTTTCACGATTCTATTACACACACCGGGTGTTAGCGTTCACTTTTTAGCGTTAACATTTTGGTGCTTTCACTAAGAATTGAACTCAGGCGATCATCCACCGTTGCTTCGCAAAGATTCATAAAAAGAACTTCTCTTAAAAACCAGATCCAAAATAATGGCTCCTGGAAGAAAAGGTGGACCTATCAGATCTGGAAATGCTCATGAAGGGACTTCCGCCTCCCCAACCGCAGACCAAGCAACTCCTACCTTTGGAGTCACCAGGGCTGAATTAGATGACGCAGTTTCTGGATTATACCAACAAATTGAAACTCAAAACGCTTTGATGATGGATAGGATAACTGCCTTGCTCGGGGCAAATCGTCACCCAGAAAACCATCAAACCACCCTTCCTGAAATGCCACCTTTCCAAGCTGATGGTTCTACGTCGCAACCAACTTGTCATAAACATATGCCCGGGCAAACTTCCGAAGGAAGAACTGATGCTTGTCCGGAGGTGTCTTTGAACAATAAAGAATACCTGTCCGAAATGGTTAGCCGCATCATGAAAGAGAGCATGGAAATGGAAGAGGATGCGAACGACTGGGGATTTGCGCCAAGCAGAACTCCGTTTACTGAAAGGATCCTGAGAGCGGAGTTTCCAAGGAAATTTGCACCTCCTACTATCCAAGCCTATAGGGGAACGAGTGACCCTAATCATTTCCTATACAAATACGATTGGCATATGACCGGTGCAAGAGCATCAGACGAGATCAAGTGTCGATACTTTCCAGTATACCTAGAAGGTGTGGCTTTACTTTGGTTCACAAAGCTTCCAGTTCGGTCTGTAGATAAGTTCTCCGACTTAACGCAAAAGTGTAAAGAACAGTTCAGATTGTATGCTTCAAAAGCTAAGGATATAATGTCACTGTCTAACCTTGAACAAGCGCCCGGAGAATCAATCAAATCTGTCTTGAGCCGTTTCAATATAGCTTTAGCCGAGGTAGAAAATGCAGAACCACGCATGATCCTGACTTATTTGATGCGAGCCATTGATAAATCGAGTAAATTTGGGATATGGCTAAAGATGAAGGAACCGAACTCACTTGATAAATTTTATAAAAAGGCCGACGAGTTCATTCGCCTTGAAAGCCTTTCTACGACATCAAAAGTGGTTGCTGCCCAAACTAATAATAACAATGTCCCATTTAATAAAAGAGAATCTGAAAGTCAGAAAAGGGAGAATGAAGGAGGAAAAAGCCAGGGAAATGAAAAGAAACCTCGCCGCTTTAATCCTTCGGGTTTTACTCCTTTAACTGATACACCAAGAAGTATCTTTTTTGCAACAAAGGACGTTGTCAGGTATCCTAAGCCACCCGAGATGACGAGAGGTGCAAAGCGTAATGGAAAATTCTGCCAATTTCACAATCAACCTGGCCATGACACTGACCAATGTTGCCAATTAAAGAATGTGATTGAAGAATTACTGGAGCAGGGTAAACTCCAACAATATGTTAAGAGAAGCGGAGTCGATCCAACCTCATCTACTCGGGATCAACAATGTCCTACCCATCCACCCGATTCTCACCACAACACTGCAGTGCAAGATTCAGAAAAGCTTGTCATTAATGTTGTCACAGGAGGTCCACACCTAGCAGGCAGAAGTTGGGACGACTGCTAATTGTCCACAAAGCTGCAACTGGGGCATCTTTCACTTTCTCTGGCACATAAATCCAAAAGCTATGAATCAAGCACAAATGGAAATCCAGCTTGGAGATTCTGAAACAACAATAACTAGCACCCATTTTTTACTTAGCAGCATTCCTTGAATTTGTAAAAATGATAATGGATGTGTAACTTCTGCATTGTAAACCACTGAGAAGTCAGTGTGACTGAATAATGAAAAACTATGCATTATGTGTTTTCTATTATAAAATGCCTGTTATATTTCGATGTGTAAATACTCTAAATGTATTGCTAAAATGTCGATCTAATATTGCAGGTCATTAAAGCAAAGCTCACCCATCGCAAAGCTAAGCGAGCCTTACAAATCACTTATTAAAGCAATACCAAGCAACAAAGAATTCCATATTCAAATCCTATACAAGAAGAACTTCACATAAAAGTTGGCAACTTCACTGGGGCAAACCTTCGTTAACCGGTTGTGATTGTCAATATGAACAGACATCTAGCTAGGTAACTCGCGTTTGTCCCATGAAGTTATTCAACAGTGAAGTCCACTTCTTCGGATAAGGCAATTTACTTGCAAAAGGAACGAAGACACGCTTGGAAATAATAATAAAAGGTCGCTAATGGGCAGATGATGGGAGAACATGGCCAAGCAAGCACGGAAGCAACCAAAAGGAATTTTGCTCCTCAATAAAAGGGCCGGTAGAACCACCAAAGGGCCCTTGCTAACTGATCGTGATGCATCCGATCAGGCAGCTTGCGCCCGTCCCGTGGATCTACTCGCCCCTGAGAAGCAACCTTCCTGGCACACCAACCAACCAAAGCTCTCTAACGAGGCACGCCAATAAATGGGAGAGCTTTCCTCAATCAAAAAGATCGGTGGGACTACTAAAGGGGCACTCTGTTAGTTAATTGCGATCGTTTGTGCAAACAAACATCCAATCAAGCAACTTGCATTCGCCCCGTGGACCCCTCCGACCATGAGAAAGTAACTTCCAGGCAATCACAAGCCCTCTTCGGAGGCACAAGCCATCTTCGGAGGCACGCTTCACCATGCTTGAAGCACAAAATCAAAAGCCCTTTTCGGAGGCACAAGCCCTTTTCGGAGGCACATTTCACCCGTGTAGAAGTGCAAAATGCTTCTCTTCGGAGACCCACTTCACCAGTGATGAAATGCTAAAAAGCCCTTTTCGGAGGCACATTTCACCCGTGTAGAAGTGCAAAATGCTTCTCTTCGGAGACCCACTTCACCAGAGCTGAAATGCCAAAACTGCTTCTCTTCGGAGACCAAAATTGCTTCTCCTCGGAGACCAAAACTGCTTCTCTTCGGAGACCAAAATTGCTTCTCTTCGGAGACCAAAATTGCTTCTCTTCGGAGACCAAAAATTGCTTCTCTTCGGAGACCAAAAGACCTCTACAGAGGCGTACTTCACCTTGCTTGAAGTACCAAAATAAACCCTTTACTGGGGCACAAAAATCAAAACCTTCTTCAGGAGCTCATTTCATTGTGCAGGAAAATTCATTTTTAAACAAATAAAAGTGATCATTCCCAAAAGTCGAAGTGTTCTTCTGACAGAAAGAGAAAGTAAAAATTTCTCCAGAAACGAGATATACTCTATTAAAAGCAGAATGATTCCTTCCTCAAAAATGGAATAGTTATTCTCTTATATAAGAGTATCAGTCTTGTAAAAGCGAGAAATATTGCAATGCACTTGTGGTGTGGGGGCAACATTATACAATTCAGTTACATTAATAAAAGTAATATACAAGCGACACACCACAAGTTCATTACAATATCACATAAAGAAGATGTGGAATAAATGCGTTCTTGAAACACAGACAAGAGTTTGTACAAGTAAAAAGAATCGTTTACTCTACACTTCAAATGAAAAACAGATATATTCCTACATACACAAGTATTTGTACAAGTAAAATAGCTATTTTATTCAATATTATGAAAGCTTTTTACATTGTGCAGATTACAAAAAGGAGCGGAGACCGGTATCCGCACAATCTCCGGTCAATACAAAAAGCAGAAAAGACAAAATCAAACTCATTTCTCCTTCTTCCCACCCTTGGAGCCTTTACCCGGTCTGGTAATTAGTTTCGAAGGCCGTATCGGAGAAGAAGGAGAAAGAGACTCAGCCGGATCGACTTCTGCCTCATCTCCAGCAACAGAAGAACTCTTCTTTCCTTTCTTCGAAACTGCACGTTTCCCCTTCTTCTTGGAAGAAGACTCACTCCCCGGAGCAAGAAATGTTGAAAGCTTTGTGTCGTAGTCAAAAGACCGCTCCGGGGTCTTCTCGCTATCTTCCAGATCTTCTGCTTTCTGTTCCTCGGAAGCAGATGGTTCGTCCAAACCTTGAAGGGCTGCTATCGGTTCTTCCTGTGAACCTGGTTGAGAAGCTGGAAGAGGAGTAACTTGAGAAGGAGGAGGAACGTCAGCTGAAGAAGGAAGAATGGGTGCAGTTTTCGGCACGTCTGCTGCATAATAAAAGAAATCAAAATCAGTATTCTCCGAGAAAAAAGAAGACCGTGAATCGTCAAAGTTACCTGGAGAAGCCGGTTTAGCGAGATCAATCTCAAATTCCCGAGCCTGAAAGTCCCTCATTGCCTCTTCTTCTGTAGGAGTGGTCACAACTGGATGTGAAGGATGAGAGCTGGAATCCATAATGTTTGCATCAGCCGAAGTGGAAGTATGAACATGAGCAGTTAAAGGAGCTTCCTCTTTTGAAAACTCTTCTCCCAGTGATTCAGCCCGCGCTCTAGCAAGCTGTTCCTTCCCTCTAACAAGAGCGGCGCGAGCCTCATCATCAAGATAGCGAGCCTCAAATTTCGCTTCCTCAAATTTTGCTTCATCATAGCCGGCACCTTTAAACATATCAAGTGCGGCTTCCCACACTTCAGCCAGAGTGATTTCATAATCTGGACCCAGAAAAGCAAGGCTCCCATGACCCAGAACGCAGTGTAAATAAAAGTCGAATAAGGTAGAACTGATATTTGCTTTCGTTGCCTCATGTGATTGCTCAGCCGCTTCTTTTTCGGCAACAGCAGCAACCCTACCAGTAATAGCCTCATCACGCGCTGTCTCAGCTTTAGCGAGTCGAGACTTTAGTAACTCAATCTCCACGTTCTGGGAGGTGACTTTTTCCCGCAGTTCGGCGTTTTCTGTGCGATACTTCTCATTAACATGCTGTTCGGCGGCAAGCTTCATTTCTACATCTCTTTGTGCAGCATGTGCATCCCGCACTTGCTTCTGAAAGACTTCTTCTTTTTGAGTATATGATGCAGAAGAAGAAGTGAGATTTTCCTTAAGCTGCTTAACTTCAGACGCAAGCTTTGCATTGTCGTCTGCAATGCTCGTCATCTCCGCGTCATGCTGCTTACGCCATTTGTCCCATTCTGATTTATCGTTCTCCATGGTCATCATCGCCTCAAGGTTAAAATGGTTGACCCTTTGAAGTTCATCAACCAACTTCTGCCATCCAGACATTCTTTCAATATCAAGCTTGACAGCATCGACATTTCTCAGCATTGCCTGCTTATCAATGGGAACCAAATCTAAGTCAAAACGGACTCCTCTTAAACACCAATTCGGAAATCGGCTCTGAAGCGTTGGAGGGCCGTCTTTAACTTGATATCGTGGCCTGTTAATGATGGTTTGAATATCAGATTCCTTTAGAGGAGGAGAACCGGCCGGAATGTCAGAAGAAATGGGAGCGTTAGTCTTCTCAGAAATAGCAGACGCGTCACTTGGCTTAGACCGTTTGCTCGATTCATCAGTAATTTGAGTCTTCCCTTTGTCATCATAAGACTTTCGCTTATGAGAATCATAAGTTCTGTAAGAAGAATCATATCGATCAGCATCTCTTCTTCTCTGCCGCTGCTCATAATCCCATTTTTCTTGAGCCTTCCTTTCGGCCCGTTCCTCGTCTGTCTCTCTCTGGTCACCAAGATATTTCCTGAAGTCATAGGATCCACGGCCTCCATGGCGCTGAAATGAGTCATAATATGAGCCGGAGCGTCCCATTGTAGAACCTGAAATTGAAAAAGAAAGGCAAGTCTTAGAAATTTTCAAATTAAAGGAGCTAAGTGCATATAAGTGCCAAAATCCTAAGTGTGTGCGGCGTGCAAGCTACATGCGTCAAACTACAGACCACGCTTTAGTGTGGAGACAGAGACGACTGGCGTAGTAGGCGTCAGGGTTTGTTTTAGGGTGGAAGTCGCTTCAACAACGAGAGAAGTCACTTTTGGATTATTATCCCCGAAAAGCTCTTGAGAAGTTATCATGATATCGCTCAATCCATCAAAAGTGTCATCACCCTGGAGCTCAGCAGGCTTCTCCTTTTCAACCTCCATATCAATTGCCTTTTCAAAAACTCGAGGATTTTCTTCTTCCTCAATAATTGGGGCAAGTGCCGACTTGCTAACTGACCCTACAACATCGGTGAATGCGGAACATTTTATCAAAGCAACTTTAACAACGGGTGCTTCTGATGCAATTTCTTCTACAAAAGCTGGGGCATTCGAGGTCTCTGCTCGAGAGTCCGAAGCAACTAACGTTTCCGCATCAGAGTTAGAGATTTCATGGATCTGGGTTGATCTAGAAGGATGTAAAAGTCCAAACTGGTGAAGAAACTCATCTTTCAACAGAAATTTCGCATCCCGTTCTTCAACTGAAACAGCCATGAGTCTTTCCAGAGTTTGCTTATGACTAGGGTCCCTAGAGGGAGAGAGGAGCGCTGAAATGAGAAAGCAAAGTTAACACTTAGTGATTCGGACTGCAAAATACTCATAGAATAAGGGAAAGAAAGGATAGGCATTCTTACTTCCTTCTCCCCACACGGCGTAAAACCCAGGGGGACAGCGAACGTAAAAATACTGAGTCAAAAACCCATGAGCAGTATCAGGGAGGCCGACAACCAATTTGCGATTCCTGGCACTTCTTATAACAATGATCGAAGGATGATCTTTGATTCTGACAAAAGAGCATAGATAACGGATTTCGTCAACGCTGGGGAGACGGTCAAGCGTTCTGCCGAATAGTACGCATAGCCCCATTAGAACAGCATAACCATTGGGGTGTAATTGGAATGGAGCGATTGCCAGTTGGCGGAGAAGATGTTGAAGAAAATTGTTGAAAGGAGGAATGGCTCCGCTCGAGCACATTTGTCGGTTGACCGCCACAAAGCCAGGAGGTGCTACATCAGCAGTGTTATTCTTCTCAGGAAGGATAGCGTCATCCTCAGCAATGCCAAATTGAGTACACAATTGCCGAAAAGTTTTGTACAATAAAGTGGAAGAGGCTCTCTCTGGGGGATTGACTAAAGGAGCTGGAATGAGAATGGACTCTCCGGTCTGAACTATTACATCTCCTTGTTGAGAAGCCATTCTACACAAGCAACTGGATATTCAAATATGAAGGTGCACGTTTCCTAAATAGTGTGAAGTGTTGTGCAAAACTAATAAAGATAACAAATGAATACAAACTGGAATTAAGCTAGTCAGTGACTGATCGATTATCAAATTTCAGGACTTGTTAATTTAAAAGTTCAGGTACGGTATTAAGTGCAAACCGGACATTTTCAGTTGACTATTTCAATGTTGCTTTAATACTTTGCTTGAACTTGTTGATTTAAAGCACTTCATTCACACAATCTATTTATGTTGATTATCTGTTATTAACTAATCTGTCATTTGATGTGGGCAGTCGATGACAGTATATTCGTCCCAATTTTCTGTGGATATTGTATTAGACAGGTTATTAGTTTGCAAGTTAGAGTGATCTGTGGGAAGATGCAGCGGTTCATAGTTCAGCAGTTCATAGTTCAAAATGCAGCAGTACAAAGTTCATTCACAGCCTAAGTCATGAGTCGCCAACGACTTATGTATTAACTCGTCCACGGCCTAAGGGTTACAAGGCAAGTCAGCAGTACTTCATGTCTTAGGTCGTGCGAAAAAAAAGGGGCTTCAGTTCAAAGCGGTGTACAATCCAAAGTCATAAGTCGTCCACGACTCAGAACTATGTCGTAAGAGGCTAAGTCGTCTACGACTCAAGAACTATGTCGTAAGAGGCTAAGTCGTCTAAGACTCAAGAACTATGTCGTAGGAGGTTCGAGTCGTGGGTCGTACAAGGCTGCTAAAACGTGGCCATACTAGCATCTCACTCGTTTGAACCCATTGACTTTTCTCCTAACCCATTATCCACCAAACCCGATAACCTCTCAATCAAATTACGATCCTCATCCTCATTCCACCACACCATGGAGTCATCCAAAGTTCAGATCGCCAAAGCCTCGCCAATCTAATCAATGAAAATCTGAAACACAGTAATCCTCCATCTCCATCGCCCCATTCATCTAAAGATGAAATCAAGCAAAATCAGGCTCACAAACTACCGGTACGGTGGAATTCGCAACAAAACATTGCACGAGGGGATGGATTAAGTATAGGGAGGAGAACTCACGAATCAGTGATGATTAAAGGTCGAGGAGGGAGCAGAAACACTTACGCAATAGAGAATCGAAAATCGAATTGGTTGATTGTTAGAAAAGGAAGAAATTGCCTTGAGAAAGCTCGGAGGAATATTAATGGCGGATACGACTCAGGAGATAGGTAATGGATAAAAGGAACGACTCAAGCTTTTTGTACCTTTGGGCAGTGGAACACGAAAAGGCATACACGAGTTAAGATGAGTCGAAGCACACGACCTACGACTTAGGCGTGTACTTCGAGGGGCAAATGTTAACCCTTAAGTTTCTTCGACTCAAGAAATGTACAACTCATAGTCTTACGAGATAAGAGGTGTACGACTCATAGTCTTACGAGATAAGAGGTGTACGACTCATAGTCTTACGAGATAAGAAGTGAACAACTTAAGTTATGTGACGACTTAGAGATTTAAAAGAGTCAACGACCTAATTGCTAAAGGGACCTACGAGTTAGCAGGCCTACGACTTAAGAGCTTCATGACTCAACGAGACAAGCTTCTTACGACTCAAGAGGCCTTACGACTTAAAGGCTCTATGACTCATGAGGTCTTACGACTCATAAGGTCTTACGACTTAAAGGCTCTACGACTCATGAGGTCTGACGACTCATAAGGTCTTACGACTTAAAGGCTCTACGACTCATGAGGTCTTACGACTCAAGAGGCCTTACGACTTAAAGCCCATGCTTATGCTACCTTTATCTGGTAAATCGGCTACGAGTTAGCACTTGTCTTCAATTGAGCCACAAGAAGAACCCAGTATGGCGCCCATGAGTTGTCTTAAGTCGGCTACGAGTTATTGCTTACCTTAAGTCGGTCATGACTCATGACTTAGCCAATTTTCTGTCCAGAATTCAAAGCTGCTCCTATAAATACCCCATCACTTCCAACATGAAGGGGACTTTTTGCAAATCATTTCTTCAAGCGCCGTTACTCTGTCGAAGTCTCCATTCATCCAGCAATCAAAGATCCTCAAACATTCAAGATGCTACAACAATCTTCAAGAGATAATTCCTTACATCCAACATGGATCCATCGAATTTCATCGACGAAGATTGAGCTAGTAGTCAAGATTGTTTCTTTTGATCAAGTTGTACTGTTTTGATAAGAGATTTGTATTGATTTGTAACCGAATTCAGTAATAAAGAGATTCAAAGTGGACGTAGGCTTAATCTCTAGCCGAACCACTATAAATTACTGTCTTTTACTGCTTTTCTGCCAGTTTACTGCTTAAATTCTGTTCCCGTCATGCGGGTGGTGCTTTCACGATTCTATTACACACACTGGGTGTTAGCATTCACTTTTTAGCGTTAACAGATCCAATCATACCTCTATATTGCTTTTGATCAACTGTCTTACCTTTTTCATCATTGTCAAGTTTTATTGTTGTGCTCATGGGTGTTCTTGCCGGTTTAGCATCTTTTAATCCAAATTTGTTGATAAGTTCCTTGATATATTTTGTTTGAGAAATGAATGTACCTTTATCACTTTGTTTGACTTGAAATCCTAAAAAGAATTTTAACTCTCCAACTAGGCCTGTAAACGGATACTTTCGGATACAGATATTGCTATATCCGTATCCGTATCCGAAATCATTTTCGGATATCGGATATCCGTATCTGCGGATGCGGACGGATATCGGATATTTATCGGATATTCTTCGATCAGTTTACAACCGATAAATCTAAACAAATAAATAGAAAATTTTGATTTATCATAAATTTGTTTTTGTACTAAATATATAGAAATAATAAATACATTAAGAAAAATAATTTTAAGCGGTAAAAATTGATTTTTTACATACATATTAATTTTTTTACTGGGATATAATAGTAAACGACAATCATTTTATGTACTAAAATACATAAAAAATAGCTATAATCTTGATAAAAACCGAACGGATAATTATCGGATACGGATATGGCCATATCCGTATCCGTATCCGTTTTTCGGATATCGGATAATTTTTCATATTTCGGATACGGATACGGACGGATTTCGGATTTTTCGGGTACTCATTGACAGCCCTATCTCCAACCAAGCTCATTTCAAACTTTTCCTGCATGACTTTTTCAAATTTCTCATACAACAAATTGTTAGTAGCACCATAGATGATGTCATCAACGTATATTTGAACAATCAAAAGATCATCATTTTCATGCAACAGAAATAGTGTGGTGTCTACACAGCCCTTTTTGAACCCATTTTCAAGAAGATAAGTACTTAGACATTCATACCAAGCTCTAGGGGCTTGTTTTAATCCATATAATGCCTTTTTAAGTTTATATACATGATTAGGATATTCATGACTTTCAAAACCTTCTGGTTGTTCAACAAATACGTCTTCTTTTAAAATTCCGTTAAGAAAAGCACTTTTAATATCCATTTGTCTTAGTTTAAATCCTCTGTAACAAGCAAAAGCTAACAATATCCTAATTGATTCTAGTCTAGCTACTGGTGCAAAAGTTTCATCAAAGTCAACTCCTTCAATTTGATTGTATCCTTTAGCGACTAGTCTAGCTTTATTTCTAATCACATTTCCAGATTCATCGTATTTATTTTTAAAAATCCATTTTGTTCCTATAACTGGATAATCCTTAGGTCTAGGTGCTAGAATCCAAACATTATTTCGCTCAAATTGATTTAGCTCTTCTTGCATTGCCATAACCCAGTTTTCATCATTAAGGGCTGTTTCTATATCTTTGGGGTTCTATTTCTGAATTAAATCCACTGTATAGACACAAGTCACAAAAGTTTCTAAAAGAAGACCGAGTTTGAATACCTGCAATAGGATTTCCAATTATCAACTCTGGAGGATGGTCTGCTTTGAATTTTAATTTTTCTGGATCCAGATTTCTTTGGACTTCTTTTGTGGTTGTGGTTTCTTTTGTATTTTCATCTTTTTCGTTCTCCTCTTCTACATTGCTTTTGATGGTTTCCTGTTCATTAATGCCTTCGTAAAACTTCACATTGATAGACTCCACAATTTTTTTGGTCCTTTTGTTGTAGACTCTGTAAGCTTTGCTTCTAAAAGAGTATCCCATGAACATGCTCTCATCTGCTTTTGCTTCAAATTTTCCTAATTGATCACTTGTATTGAGAATAAAACACGGACACCCAAAAACTTTGAAGTAAGCAATGTTTGGTTTCTTTTTAAACCATATTTCATAGGGTGTTTTGTTCAGAATTGGTCTAATCATAGCTCTATTCATTACATAGCAAGCTGTATTCACTGCTTCTGCCCAAAAATGCAAAGGTAACTCATACTCATTTATCATAGATCTAGCCAATTCTTATAATGTTCGATTTTTTCTTTCAACCACTCCATTCTGTTGAGGTGTACGTGGTGCAGAGAACTCATGTTTGAAACCATTTTCATCACAAAAATTTTCAAATTCATAATTTTCAAATTCTCCACCATGGTCACTTCTTAACGAAATAATAGGTACTCCTTTTTCGTTTTGAACTAATTTTGAGAATTTTGTGAAGTATGAAAAAGTTTCTGATTTTTTGGCTAAGAAATATACCCATGTGTATCTTGAGTAATCATCAACTAATACAAAACAATATTTCTTACCTCCTAAGCTAGCAATGTCGTTAGGTCCAAAAAGATCCATATGAATTAGTTCAAGAACCCTAGAGGTGCTTACATTGTTTTTGGCATTAAATGATGATTTTTTAAGTTTTCCCAAATTACAAGCTTTACATGAAATCTCTGTTCCAAAGTCATGTGATGGCAGTCCTCTTACTAGATCTTTTCTCTTTAATTTGTTTAACACATTCATGCTAGTGTGCCCTAATCGTCTATGCCATAAACTTACTTCTATATCCTTAGCTACCAAACATTTTGACAAGGTGAGATCATCAAAAGATAGAGAATATATATTACCTTTTCTCTTACCTGAAAATAAGATTTCTTTTGATGATTTGTCAACAATTTTGCACAAATCGGAGTCAAAAATAACATTCATACCTTTATCACATAACTGGCTGATTGATATCAAATTGTGGTGGAGATTTTCAACATATAGTACGTCATTTAAGGTAAATGTATTGTTACCTACTTTACCTTTACCGACAATTCTACACTTTTCATTGTTACCCATTGTGACTCTACCACCTCTGAATTTTTCTAGGCTAAGAAACTTTGATTTGTCACCCGTCATGTGCCTGGAGCAGCCAGAATCAAGGTACCATTGTTGTTGTTCCTTAGCCTGCCAGCATACCTACACAAGAAGGGAATTTGGTAACCTATTTGTTTTTATAGGTCCATTGTTGTCAGTGACAGAAAATTTTGAAGAATAATTTTGTGTAGACCCATAACTATTTATATATGTTCCTTTTGGCACCCAGATTTGTTTAACTTTGAGGATTTCTAGATTTGTGCCTTTTGGAACCCAAATTGGAATCGTTTTTACGTGTTTGGGTCTATTCCAACAACTAATGTGATTGTGTCCAATTTTTCTACAAATAGTGCATTCTTTTTTAGTATACCCAAGTCCTTGTCTACCAATGTTGATAGTTTGTTTTCCTAGTAGCATATTCAATGATTTCTCACTTTTGGAAAATTTTTCTAAGGTAGTAGACAATTTTTGGACTTGTGTTTTGAGGGATTCATTTTCGTTTAATAGTTGAGTGCACCTTTTGATAGAATTTTCTCTCCTTATACTTTCACTCTCTTTCAAAGTCAGAATTTCATTCTCGAGTGTTTTTATATTAATTTTTGATTTTTCAATTTCTTCTTCAAGTGATGGACACTTATCACACTTAGGGATTCTACTTTGATAGTTTTCCACTAGTTGATCAAGTTGTTTATTTATTTCTATCAAAGTATTCTTTTGTGATTCGAGTTTGGTGTATCTTTCCCTAAGTCGTTCATAACAACCGTTTACTTCATGAAAATGTATAAGCAATTCAGAATGAGTAAGTTTTGATACCTCACTTGGCTCGTCGTCATCACTATCAGTTATTTCACCGTGAAGACATAAATTTGCTTTATCACTCTCACTTCCTGTGCTATTACTTCCATATTCATCGTTGTCATCCCAAGTGGCTGCAAAACTTCTCCTTTTCTGTTTCTTTCCTTGGCCTTGTCGATTTTGTGGACAATTTGGTTTGATATGACCGGGCTTATTGCACTTGTGACAAATGATTTTTTGTTCTTCCAGATTTTCTAGTGCTTTGTTTAATTTGCTCCTTACTTGATGATTTTTGGTCAGATTGCCATACTTTCGATTCCACTTTTTGAATCTTCGTATTAATAGAGCTAGTTCTGCATCACCATCATCATCATCATCATCATTTTCACTTTCAGTTGTCCCTTTTAGAGCTATTGATTTCTTTCGAGTGTCTCCTCCTTCACGCTCTTCCTTGAATTTTATTTCTAGCTCGTAAGTTGTGAGGTTCCCAATAAGTTCTTCAACTTTCATTTGTTTCAAATCTTTTGATTCTTGAATGGCAGTTACTTTGGCTTCAAAGCTTCGTGGAAGAATTCTGAGGATTTTTCGGACTATCTCCAATTCTGTGTATGATTTTCCAAGTGCCTTTGATTTGTATATGATATTGGAAAGCCGTCCGTACATCTGTTTGACATTTTCTTCCTTCGCCATATTGAAGTTCTCATATTCACTGCTTAGCATGGCAATGCGAGATTCTTTGACTTAAGATGTTCCTTCGTGAGTCACTTCGAGTGTGTGCCATATTTCCTGTGCAGATGAACAATGTGAAACACGATTAAATTCAATTTGATCTAATGAACAAATAATAGAATTCATTGCTTTGGCGTTAGTAATTTGTAATTTGTTTTCTAATTCTGTCCATTGATCATTTGGTTTCTCTATTTCCTGATTGTTCACTATTATAGTTGGTTTGTTATATCCTGTCTCAACAATATCCCAAGCGTCAATGGTTTTTAGAAAAATTTCCATCCTATTTTTCCAATAAGCATATTCACCATTGAACATTGGTGGTCTAACTATCGACTGACCCTCAGCAAAAGCATTATTAAAAGAAGTCATTTTAAAATTTCAAATTTTTAAAACAAAAATTGATTTTTAAAAAAAAATCGAATTTTTAAATCAAAAATTTGACTCTATCCCTAGCTCTGATACCACTTGTAGGATCGATTTCACCCTAGAGGGGGGGGGGGGTGAATAGGGTGATGGTGTTAATTATAAAAATTATTGCGGAAGTGTATATTAATTTTAACACAGATCATAGCAGAATAAATACAGCACAGATAATATCAGAATAATAAAAACAGAACATAACAACATAGAATTTACCCAGCTTCGGCAAAACCTTGCCTACGTGCTGCCCCTAAGGTTTCTACTAGAAATTAGATAGTCAGACGCTTACACACGTAAACTTGCTATACCCGCTATTGACTACTCTAACTCTACGCTCAAAACCCTGCCACAACTCAGCCACTGAGTTGCGAATTCTCAATCTACGCCATGTAGATTGTCCCTTAGTCACATGACTAGCAAATACAACGGTTTAAAAAGATTTTAAATTTAAAAACACAAATTAAAATAAAAAGAAACAATTATAAAACAAAGCCTTATTAATAAACTCCCTTAAAAAAAAACCGGCCCCTTTTCTTTTTATTATATCAGCCCGTTCTCTTTATTTTTCTAGCTTGTGAAAAATGATGGCCTGTTTGTTTTTCTTCGTTCTTTCCTCTTCGTTCAATTAGGGCTTTGAATTCTGGAGTGCCGATTAATTTCTGGTTGTTCAAAACTTGGCTTCAATTTCTTCTTCTATTTTGCTTGCGTTCGCCTCCAGGTAGTCGAGTTCGAAAGATTGCTTCGGTATGTAATTTTTCCTTTTTGTGCTTTGATAATTTTCGTACTTGAACTCGATTGCCATTGCCAATGATGATTGTGGGTTTTTATATAGGGTTCGAACCCCTTGTTTTTCGCTCGTATATATTTGTTTGAATTTGTCTTCGGCCATTTGATTATTCTTGAATGATGGTGATTTATCTGACTTCTTCAATAATCGTATATACTTCGATTCTTGATTGACACGTCTTTGATTTCAACTCCTTGATAATCACGGTATTGATATTAAGCTGTTCTATCTTCCCTGGTCATCACATTTCTGACTTTGATTTGAATCAGCAGTTGACTTTGATTTTTCTTATAACTCGAATGATTAAAAATATCGACTTTTACTTTAGGATTGAATGTTGATTTTCGATACTGTATTGTTGACATTTGCACTTGATATTTGTGATTTAACTTCGGCCACTTTGAACTGCAGTTTGTCTTCGACTACAAACTTGATTTTTGTGATGTTGATCTTATTCGACTTTTGCTTGTTGTTTTCTGACCATGTTCACCGTGATTTGCTCGAGTTGCTTCACTGTGCATTCTAGTTTCATGATGTAAGTTTGCAGACTTGTTCGTACTCGTATATTTGATAATGCCTTGGTTGATGTTGATCTAGTCTCTGTTGGTCTGACATATGCAGTCTTCATTTAGTCGATGTCTTTGATTGGTTCTGGTCTCCATTTTGTAGCATCCAGTTTTGGGTTTGTTGTTCTAGTGGTTGACTTTGAGTATGTGAGCACTTCATGTTAGCATTGATATGGTGCAGTCTGATTATGTGGTCTTCACTGTAGTGTTTCTTGATGGTCTGATATATGCAGTCTTCATCTGGTCTACATGTACATTATAATCTTGTGTTGTCACTGCTGCTACATGGCTTGTACCTTGTATATGTGACTTGTTTGCATTGAGTTACTTGTTCAGTTTCGAACTGTTGTGTTGGTATTGCATTTGTGTTGTAGACATTGTCTGCATCGAACTTATATGCTTGATATGCTGTGGTCGAGTCTGGTACCTTTGGTTTCACTTGTGTTGAATCCTTTGTTTGTTGGTTGGTTGGTTGGTTTCACTTGAGTAATATTTGTATTTTGAATTTCACCTGTGTTGAATCCAGTTTCAAAACTCGGGTTTGACCTTGTACTGATTGTTGTGACATTGTTTTATTGCACTTGAGTTGAATCCGATAATATGGGTTTGACCTGTGCTCACCTGTCCCTGTAAATTTATCAAGTGTATATATATCGGTGTGCACGGCCTTGTGGCATGTACAGTGATACACTGTGCATGTCACACGTTGTTCGTGTGTGACAAATTCAGAATTAAATGATGACGAACAACCCAAATAACCGAGGCAAATAAAATTTTCACAATTACATTTTTATTTTATATTGCAAAAATATTTCTTTTTCAATTTTACTGCGTAAGTATATATTTTTGCAGATTGCTCAGATGCTGGATTCAAACTGAAGTGAAGTTGAAGTTAAAATGCAAATTGAGTGTATGAGTGATATGTAGTGAGGTTAAATGTAAATATGAAGATGTGATGTATTGTAATCAAAGTTGTATGTATATAGTGAGAGTTTGAATTTGTACTATTCAAAATTGTAATAAATATTTGTCTGAATAAAATTTCTGTTCGAATTCAAATTCTGTGTTATTTATTTTATTCAGCAAATATCTATTTAATCTGTGAAAAATAAAATAGTACAATATCAAATACATTTAAATGAATATATATATATATATATATATATATGTTTATTATCATCAAACAAAAATCATATAGACGCATATTCAACATATATAAGTATATTTTAAAGTTTAAATATAAGTATAATATAATATAGAAATTATTTTCAAAGAAAAACAAATCACCAAAAAATACAAGGGCATGTCGACATGGTCACATGTACCCCTATCGACATGGTGACAGTTAAATTGTTTTTTAAAAGAAGTGTCTATTCGCCACATCCCTTCACCAACGGACATGGCTATTGATCTACTATAAATAAAGGGTGTTTTCAACAAATTTTAATGATTTTTTTCTCCGATTTAACTTCTCTTCTTCTCCACTTTCTTATTTACAAATTACACCATTACTCTGCCGAAATCAATATCGAATCTAACTAGATAATTTCTGGTTTTTATTCTCTCCACTATCTCTACAAGATCCAAGTGCTAATCTGAGTTATAGACTTTTTGTAATCAATTGAGCGAGAGAAGGTTTGATTGTAGCCCTGGAAACCAATTAGGTGAACTTGTTGCCCGGTAAATCAAGTATCTCTACCCAGAGGATTGTGAATCTGGAGCGGTGTACCTCGTAGCCTTGAAATCGAGGGTTGTATTTGTAAGAATTGTTTTTGAAAGGAAATCCGTACTTGTGTTGCGGGACTGGATGTAGGGTAACTCCGAACCAGTATAAAATCCGGTGTGTTCTTTCCTTTACTGCTTTTACTTTATATTTGCATCTGTGTTTGATTCTGTATTCATATCTGTGTCTGATTAGTGTATACATTGTTAACAAATTAAGATAAATTCAAAAAGATTAACAAATTTCTTAAAACACTATTCACCCCCCTCTAGTGTTAATTCTAGCCTTAAGATCCTTAATTCGCATTCTAACAGTATATATATATAAATAAATGGTAAATGGCCAAAAGTCTTATTTGTTTTATAAAATGCTAAGTTGTATTTTAATTAATCAAATTAGATGCTTATTAAAATAATTATTTACAAAGTCCCGGGTCGTCACATTCCTTCCCCCTTTGAACTTTTCATCCTCGAAAAGGAACGGAGCCAGAATTATAAAAATGCTTAAAATCAGATAAATTTTCTTTGATCATTTTTAAAATACTTTAAAAATCTATATAATATTACTAAAATAGTTTTTATAAAAATACTTTTATAACTCGATGTTTCGACAAGTCCATCCTTGTTCTCACATAAATTCGGTCATACGTTGATCAGGCGTAGGACTGAACTATAAATACTTGGTAAACCCGTTTTCAACACCCAGTGAAAATACTTGGAAAATAATTTTATTGAAAATATAGAAAACAGTTTTTGAAAATAGAGGAAATATCTTTGATGAGAATGCTCTAGAAATCATCACTCCCATCCACGGTCGCAGTTAACCCGATGGTTACGTTGCCGTCCCGGCAAAATCCATAGATAACTGTAGGCCTCGCGCCCCTCGATTTCACCATGGAACCCGCTACAAATAGCAGTTATACCCGGGCTTTACGTTGCTATCACAGCAAAAACCCATATAACCGTAAGCATCAACGCCCTCGAATTTCGCTGCCAAAAGAATGAAACTTCTCCACTTGACCATAGATCGCAGTCTACCGATGTTACGTTGCCATCACGGAAAAATCAAGTGTAGACTGTTGGCACTTATCCTCCACACGATTTTCGCTATGGTCCACACAGTAGATCGTAGCGACATCGAGTTACACTGTCGTCACAACATAACCCAAATGCCCCTGTAGGCATCAGCGCCTCGACTTTCGCTACCCAACAATCCTTAGGAACTAGTTTGTCCGGACTTCTCACAGGATCAACTTTAGAACCCCCCGTTAGGGCTCAAGGCAGTACCACCCTGTGGCACTCCTGAGAAGTTCATTAAAGGGAGCGCCTTTTTCCCCAGAGCCACTTCAAAACACTTTATACTATATATATAGTATCTCCAAATCATACACTAAGTATGAATCTCATATAAATCTCCTTTCTCAAAATCGATTATCCCAAAATTGATAATTCACAAACTAGACTTTCCAAGTACCAAATTTGATTTTCCTCAAAAATTAAAAGCCTTTTTAGAAATCCATAGGTTCCCAAAACCTTTTCCCAAAATCATTTTCACAAAATCCTTTATATACATACATACATATATATATATATAATAATAACCTTGGGAAATTTTTGAATCACTTCATACTTGTATAAATTTCCTTTTTATACTTCAAATACTTTCAAAACCCTTTTCTTCTGGCAATAGATTCATTAAGGGGAGTTTACCATATATAACAAAGATATATAACTTTGTTTATCCCAAATCAAATATTCAAATTTTGATTACTCTTTTGTAAAGTCATTTACCATATTGCTTACTTCCATAAAGTAAATTTTAATCATAGGAATATTCAATTCCCACTTTATTTCATCACATATTTCACAACATATACTTTCCATTTCAAAAACCATATTACAGTTCTTATCTCCAATTTCAATATCAATCTCATACAAACTTGTACGATGTACACATATCATCCGTATGCCATACCAATTTGATCGCTCACTCGATCACACAATTCCACTTCCGAACTAGTATCGTCCACCCGACTTTCTAGTGCGGACTCAGGTCTGGTTTCTTGATCAGAAACCGTTATTCTTCTTGCATAGGTCACAACTATGATAGAGAATTTCCAGAATCAATCAAAAATCCATATCCAGGTTCGCCGTCGAAAATTGAGTGGAAAATTCCAACTCAGATCGATATACCTATCTTGAAATTCTGTGCATGAATTTGGATCAATTCACTATGCGAATAGAATAATATACGTACATCCTACGTATTTATCTTCATTGATTATCAGTTAAATCAATTTCCTTTCATCCTTACCTTGATTTTATTCACTTATTCACATTTGCCTTAATCTCCATTTGGATTATCACTTCAATTCTTATCTCAGTTGGGTATTTAATCAATAACAGTTTGAACTCCGACCAGTTTATATTTAGAAAATAGCTTGAATTTTTTTAAAATAAATAAGTAGTTGAAAAATAATTATTAACTGTAAAAAGCTGTAAAATAGTTAAGTAATTGTAAATAGTTGAAAAATAGTAATTATTTATAAAACAATTGAAAAATAGTAATTAGTTTATAAATCAGCTGTAAAATTGTTAAATAGTTCCAAAAGTAATTGTAAAACAGGCTTAAGATAGTTTTAGGTTTAAAAAGAAAAGTTGTATAGTAAATAGTTTGGAAAAAATAGATTTATATTAAAACAATTTATTTTGAAAATAGTCCAGAGTCAAACTGTTCAATTCCCCATCAATTCAATTTAAATTTCCACTTCCATTTAAATTGACTCACTTCTAATTTGAATAACTTCAATTTCCCTTGAACTTGATTTATCCCCAATTCAAGTTGAATTAACCTCAATTTCTTTCCAAATTCAGATCAAATTCCATTTATTTTTAAACATATTCACTTTAATTAAAATTTCAAATTATTCGAATTAATTTAGACTAATTTCAAATTGAATCCACTTCAATTTCAAATCATTTCAATTTCTATATGAATTAATCCCAATTCCCATTTGAATTTGAACTCATTCAATCTTCAATTTTATTTCAAATTAATCCAATTCAAATTTCCCATTTGAATTTTATACTTATCCATCTTCAATTTTAATTAATTCAAACTAAATTCAATTTGAACTAATGAAATCTAAATCTCAACCTTAAACCATCTCGAATTATATAAATTCGAGTTAAATTTTCAAATGTTGATTTAACCCCCTTAAATCAAATTAACCTATATTTTTAAATTAATAATCCCAATCTTTAAAGAATTTAATTCTGATTCCAATTCTCAAAATTCCATTTTAAATTATCTTTATTTAACATATTTCAAAACTCAAAAACAATTAAATCTTCAGATTCTAATTTATTATCCATTTTTAAAACTAATTCTCAGTTTCATATATTATTTATAATAATGGAATGATATCAGGATAAATAAACATCCAAATTTAACCAAACACCCATTTTTAATTTCCAAATCTCAAAACCATTTTGAGATCACTCATAACTTCCCATTTAAACCAATCATTCAACTTCTCTAAGTTAAATCTCAATTTCATCTTGAAATTCCCAATTCAGGTTGTTTGTTAACTTATTTAACTTTCCCAAAGTTAAATTCAATTTACTTAATCTAGACAACCTTACCCAATTTGAATTCTCATTTCAAACTTTAAACTTCACATTAATAATCTTATAAGTTCAAAAACTTATCACCTTAGGTATCACATCTCATTCCAAATTTAAAACTCAACATTTAGAGTTTATTTCAAACCATCTTTGATATTATGAATATTCCTCATATATACATATTATTTCCTTTACACTCTAAGTAATCTTTAAATTTTAAACCACTTTTGGTTTTATTCAAACAGTTTCCTTTAATGCTTTCAAACAACTCTTATTTTAAAATAGGATCTGTTAATTCCATTATCTTAGCGACCTAAAAGGGATTAGCGACCTAAGAGGGGATTGCGACCTAAGAACAGAAAGCTTTGCGACCTAACAGCAGAAAGCTTCGCGACCTAAGAACAGAAGGACCTCGCGACCTAAGGATAGAAAGGCTTGCGACCTAACTACAAAAAGGTTTGCGACCTAAGGACATAAAGCCTTGCGACCTAACAGCAAAAAGCTTCGTGACCTAAGAACAGAAGGACCTCGCGACCTAAGGATAGAAAGGCTTGCGACCTAACTATTAAAACATGTTCAGCGCCCTACGACCTAAGAGGCTAACAAGCTAGGACTTCAACGACCTAGAGCTCCCACGGCTATTCCTTAACTCGCCTGCGACCTACCACTTGATCAAATGAAGCCAAGTACAGCTTCACCAGCTAATTTCTTAAGCCGCAAGGGGACTGCGACCTACGACTTAGCTAACGTCGAACGCGACCTAAGACTTAGGCGAATTTTCTGCTCAGAAATCAGCTCCTATAAATAGGCCACCACTTCCAACATGAAGAGGACTTTTGGCCATTCATTTCTTCAAGCGCCGTTACTCTGTCGAAGTCTCCATTCATCCAGCAATCAAAGATCCTCAAACATTCAAGACGCTACAACAATCTTCAAGAGATAATTCCTTACATCCAACATGGATTCATCGAATTTCATCGACGAAGATTGAGCTAGTAGTCAAGATTGTTTCTTTTGATCAAGTTGTACTGTTTTGATAAGAGATTTGAATCGATTTGTAACCGAATTCAGTAATAAAGAGATTCAAAGTGGACGTAGGCTTAATCTCAAGCCGAACCACTATAAATTGCTGTCTTTTACTGCTTTTCTGCCAGTTTACTGCTTAAATTCTGTTCCCGTCACACGGGTGGTGCTTTCACGATTCTATTACACACACCGAGTGTTAGCGTTCACTTTTTAGCGTTAACATTTTGGTGCTTTCACTGAGAGACCAACTCAGGCTACTACTCACCATTGCTTCTCAGAAGTTTGCTGAAAGAATTTCCTACAAAACCAGAAATTTATCAGACATAATGGCTCCTGGAAGGAAACGAAAGTCTGTCAGAACTGATGATGACCGTGACAATACTGCCACTTCTCTCTCTCCAAATCAGGCAGCTCCAAGCGTCGGTGTGACGCGACAAGAGTTAGATGCTGCTGTATCCGGACTGTACCAGCAAATTGAAACTCAGAATAATTTGATGATGGAAAAGCTGAATGCTCTATTTGGTACGAATCAAAGACCAGTAAGTAATGAGGGAAACTTTGCTAATGCTGCTCCCAATTCCGAGGGGAGAAATATTCCTCACGGGGGATCAGGTGCTGCCGAAGGGGCACCCCTCCAGGCCGAAGGATCCAGGCCGTCACCAGTTCTTCATGAGCATTTACCTGGACAAACCCCCGAAAAGATGGCTGAGGTCTATTCTGCGAAATCTCTGAACAATGAGGAATATCTTTCTGGTATGATCAAGCAAATAATGAAAGAGAGCTTGCAAAGAGATGAAGACGAAAGCGAATGGGGATTCGCACCAAGTAGAACTCCGTTTACCGAGAAGATTCTAAAGGCTGAATTTCCTAGAAAATTTGTTCCCCCCACCATTCCTGCTTATCGGGGAACAAGTGATCCAAATCAGTTCTTGTATAAATACGACTGGCACATGACCGGCGCAAGAGCAACCGACGAAATAAAGTGCCGATATTTCCCAGTTTATTTGGAAGGAGTGGCACTTCCCTGGTTTACCAAGCTTCTTGTCCGATCTGTAGATCAGTTTTCTGATCTGACCCGAAAATTCAAAGAGCAATTCAGGCTATACGCTTCAAAGGCAAAAGATATAATGTCACTGTCCAGTCTTGAACAGAATCCGGGAGAGCCTATTAAGTCATTCTTGAACCGCTTCAACTTAGCTCTGGCAGAAGTCGATAACGCAGAGCCACGAATGATCTTGACCTATTTGATGCGTGCTATCGACAAATCGAGCGAATTTGGAAAATGGCTGAAGATGAAGGAGCCAAATTCGCTCGAGAAATTCTACAAAAAGGCTGACGAATTTATACGCCTAGAGAATCTTTCCGCACCAGCTAAAGTTGTGACAACAGTGGTGGAAAATAATGCTACCGTTCAAAGCAAGAAAGAACCTGCAGATCAGAAAGGAGAAAGTAATGGTGGGAAAAGGCAGAAAGACTTCAAGAAGCCCCGCTTCCTTAAACCTTCAGACTTTACTCCTTTGACCGATACCCCGGAGAATATTTTCATCGCCACTAAGGATGCTGTTGAATTTCCAAAACCACCGGCCGTGAAAGTTGGGAAGAATGCTGTTCAAAGCGGAAGATTTTGCAAGTTTCACAACCAACCAGGGCATGATACCAATGAGTGCCGCCATTTGAAAAGTCTGATTGAGGAATTGTTAAGAGAGAATAAGTTGCAGCAATACGTCAAGAGGAATAGAAAAGACCCATCTTCATCTAACCCGGGGCAACTACCCCCAGCTCATTCAT
This sequence comes from Allium fistulosum, assembly GCA_030737815.1. Taxonomy (NCBI): domain Eukaryota; kingdom Viridiplantae; phylum Streptophyta; class Magnoliopsida; order Asparagales; family Amaryllidaceae; genus Allium; species Allium fistulosum. Next base: position 726,016,393 of record CM060905.1, on the reverse strand, counting down.
CTGGTTCAGGAGAAAGGCCTGCTGAAAAAGAAAGACCTGTTATCAATGTGATCACAGGAGGACCTCATCCAGCTGGTAGGAGTTGGGGTGAAATGGAAAGGTATGCTAGAGCTTTGAAGTATGCTCCGACTGAAGAAAGTGTCTTGATCTTGGAAGATGCTGCACCTCTAAAGCAGCAGAAGACTTTTCACGATGATATTATGTTCAGAACCAGGGATTCTATTGATGTGGAAGCTCCTACTGAGGACCCTTTAGTTGTTTCTGTCGGTATTGGGCCAGCTATTGTCAGAAGAGTTCAGGTTGATAGTGGTGCTTCGTGCAACATACTCTTTAAAAAGACATTTGACCAAATGAAAATCCCCATGACAGATGTACAAGCCTCTTCACACAAAATTGCCGGATTCACAGGAGAACTGAAACAGCCAATTGGAACGGTGGACTTGTTTGTTGAAATGGGCGAAGGGCAGAAGAAGTTGGTTCGGAAGCAAACTTTTGTAATTGTTGATGGATTCTCCGCCTATAACGCTTTCTTAGGTCGGCCTACTCTTGCTGCTTTCAGGGCCGTCCTCGCTCCTTGGTGGTTAACAATGAAATTTCCTACTGATAATGGGATTGCTGTTATTAAAGGAGATCAGAATGCAGGACGAGAATGTTATCTTGTAGAACTCCAAGAGGCCAGGAAAAGAGAAATGGGGAAAGATGCGGCAGCTCCGCTCCGCATCAAGGAACCAACCCTGTAGCAACTACGGAGCGGCCCCTGTACTGGCGAACACAGCAATGCAAGAAAAGAAATGGATCCCAGGAAAGCTAGTACAGGGGAGAATAGAGTGGTACCCGTGGAGGTAACGGTACCAATATCTGTAGACTCGAAAGACCCGAACAAAGTACTCAATGTGGGTTCGCAGCTAAGCATAACAGTTCAAAACACACTGATATCATTCTTAAAAGCCAATCTAGATGTGTTCGCTTGGTGTCACGCTGATATGTGTGGGATCTCCCCGGAAGTTGTTGTACATACTCTGAACATAGATCCGAAATTCACACCAGTGAAACAGAAAAGAAGAACTCAAGGCCCAGAAAGATCGACAGCACTAAAAGAAGAAGTCGATCGGCTCATGGAGAACGGCTTTATCAGAAACTCCACTTATCCAAATTGGGTTTCAAATCCAGTATTGGTCAAGAAGGCAAATGGAAAGTGGAGAGTATGCATAGATTTCTCAGATCTAAATAAAGCATGCCCCAAAGATTGCTTCCCGCTGCCCAAAATTGATCAATTGGTGGATGGAACAGCTGGGCATGAGTTGTTATCGTTTATGGATGCTTACTCCGGATACAATCAGATTATGATGCATGAGCCGGATCAGGAAGACACAAGCTTTATTACAGATGTGGGTCTCTACTGCTACAAAGTTATGCCTTTCGGATTGAAAAATGCTGGGGCAACCTACCAAAGACTTGTCAATGCAATGTTCAAGCCTCAGATTGGTAGAACCATGGAAGTTTATGTCGACGATATGTTGGTAAAATCAAAGAAAGCTGTAGATCACATGGGACACTTGGAAGAAATGTTCGCAATTCTTCGAAGGTACGGAATGAAGCTCAATCCATTGAAATGTTCATTCGGAGTAGAATCTGGGAAATTTTTGGGTTTCATTGTGAGCGCCAGGGCATTGAAGCCAATCCTACTCAAATCACAGCTCTAAGGGAAGTCAAAGCCCCTAAAACAAAGAAAGAAATGCAAAGTCTCAATGGAAAAGTCGCTGCTCTGAGTCGCTTCATTTCCAAAGCCACAGACAAATGCATTCCCTTCTTTGACGCTCTAAAGAAAGGAAAGAAATTTTTTGAGTGGACTCCAGAATGCCAGAATGCTTTCGATGAACTAATTCATCACATGGAAACACCTCCGGTTCTTTCCAAGCCTACTGACAGTGAAGATCTTTTCATCTATTTAGTAATTTCATCTCACGCCCTCAGCGCAGCACTTGTACGGGAAGATATGAAAATACAGCGTCCAGTCTATTACATCAGTAAACGGTTCACTGGGGCAGAGATGAATTATTCGAAGATAGAAAAGCTCGCCTATTGTTTGCTAATTGCTTCCAGGAAGTTGAGACCATATTTTCAAGCTCATCCTATCAAAATTCCTACTGATCAACCTCTAAAGCAAGTCCTGTTTCGTCCTGAAACTTCGGGCCGTCTCTTGAAATGGAACATTGAACTTAGCCAGTATGACATCACTTATCACCCCCGAAGAGCAATCAACGGACAAGCTTTAGCAGATTTCATCGCAGAATCTACTGACAAAGGCGATGGTGAAGATGAAACAACTGACGGCATTCCAATCCAGTGGAAGTTGTATGTTGACGGATCAAGAAATGATTACTGTTCTGGGGCAGGGGTTGTGCTTAAAACCCCCGAAGGACGATCATTGTGTTATGCATTGAGACTGGAATTTCCTTCAACAAACAATGAAGCAGAATATGAAGCACTTATTGCCGGTTTAAAAATCGCCAAGGAACTAAGCATCAAAGTGTTACAGATTTTCAGCGATTCTCAGCTTATTGTTTGCCAGGTGAAGAAAGAATTTCAAGCCAAAGGAGGAAATTTGCCTGCATATTTGACTAAAACTTCCGAACTCCTCAATGATTTCGATCACTATTCAATAAGCCACATACCCCGAGAGGAAAATATGAAGGCAGATTCTTTAGCAAAGTACTCAAGTTCCGGAGAAGCTCAATTACTGGGATTAGTTCCTGTAGAAGTTCTGTCAGCTCCAAGCATTGATGAAATGGATATTGATTGGATTATGGCTACGTCTCAAGAGCATGAATCATGGATGACTCCAATCAAAGAATACTTACTCAGTGGTTCCCTGCCAGAAAGTTCTAAGGAACGTCGAAAATTATTGAGAAAAGCGTCGAGATATATAATTCAAGATGGCCGATTATACAGACGGGGATTTTCAATGCCTCTGCTCCGATGTGTAACTAAGGAAGAAGCCAAGACAATTCTAGCCGAGGTACACGGAGGAGAATGTGGAGATCATTCAGCTGGTCAAACTTTAGCCAAGAAAGTTCTCCGATATGGGTATTTCTGGCCTGACATTAACCGAGATGCTGCTATCTACTCTAGAAAATGCGACAAGTGTCAAAGATTTGCAAAAATCCCAAGAGCACCTTCCACCGAACTCTCACGGATGGTCAGCCCATGGCCATTCGCCATTTGGGGGATAGACCTAATCGGACCATTACCAGTTGCCAAATCAGGAATCAAATATGCTATCGTAGCCGTTGATTATTTTACCAAATGGGCTGAGGCTGAACCTTTGGCCACCATTACTTCTAAAAAGATGATAAATTTTGTAACAAAAAATATCATTTGCAGATATGGTGTGCCACAGAAAATAATCACAGACAACGGTACTCAGTTTGAAAGTGAAGAGTTCCAGGATTTCTGCAAACGATTCAAAATTCGGAAAAGCTTCTCAACAGTGGCTCATCCGCAGGCAAGCGGGCAAGTGGAAGCAGTGAATAAAATCATCAAGTCAACCATCAAAAAGCAACTCGAAAGAGCAAAAGGTGGTTGGGTTGATAAGCTTCCATTAGCACTATGGGCATACAGGACTACTCACAAAACTGCAACTGGGCACACTCCATTTTCACTGGTATACGGATCAGAGGCAATGATTCCAGTGGAAGTAGAAGTTCCTTCACATAGAAGAGTTCATTTCAACGAAGCTGAAAATGAAAAGCTGCAACTTGAAGCACTTGATTTTCTTGATGAGAAAAGAGAAGAAGCTAGGCTAGAGTTTCAGCTTATCAACAAAGAATAGCCAGGCACTTCAACTCTAAAGTTCGCCAACGCAGCTTTGAGGTCGGGGACTTAGTTTTGAAAAGGATCATGACGGCAACTGGTGTGTTTGGACCAAACTGGGAAGGACCATATGTCATTGGTAGTAAACTTCTTGATGGCACTTTCAAACTCATAACTGTCGAAGGAGATCCAATTCCAAGAGCCTGGAACAGCAACCACTTACGTCCTTATTTTACTTAAAAGAAAAAGCTTTGTTCAAAATTGTAAAATAATGATGAATGTGTCAGTTGTATTGTAAAACATTGTAAATCAGTGTGAATGAATGAAAGCTATAAAGTGGATGTAGGCCCGATTCTTGGCCGAACCACTATAAATCTTGTGTTCTTTACTATTTCATAATGCCTGTTTTATTTCGATGTGTAAATACTTTAAATGTATTGCTAAAATGTCGATTCAAAATTGCAGGACATCAAAACAATGCTTGCTCGTCACAAGACCAAGCGACCTCTATAAATCACCTGTTATGCAAATACCAAGCGACAAGAAATTCCAAATACAAATCCTATACAAGGAGAACTTCACATAAAAAATTGGCAACTCCACTGTGACAAACCTTTGTTAATTGGTTGAGATTACCGATATAAACAAACATCCAACTAGATAACTTGCGTTTGTCCCGTGAAGTCGCTCAACAGTGAAGTCCACTTCTTCGAACATAGCAATGTAAAGAAAGAAGATGCGCTTGGAAACGATAATAAAAGATCGCTAATGAGCAGATGATGAGAGAACATTGCCAAGCAAACAAAGGAGCAGCCAAAAGGAGGTATGCTTCTCAATAAAAGGGCCAGTAAGAACCACCGAAGGGACACCTTCCCAAGCAGAAGGAACAGGGCCCTTGCTGACTGATCATGATGCATCCGATCAGGCAGCTTGCGTCCGTCCCGTGGATCTACTTGCCCCTGAGATGCAACCTTCCTGGCACACCAACCACCCAACGCTCCTTCTCAAAGTTCAACAAAGCCCTCTGACGAGGTACGCCAAAAAATGAAAGTACTTCTCTCAATCAAAAAAGATTGGTGGAACCACCGGAGGGGCACCTTCCCAAGCTGAAGGAACAGGGCCCTTGTTACTTAATTGCGATCGTTTGTGCAAACGAGCATCCAATCAAGCAACTTGCGTCCGCCCTGTGGATCCACTCAACCATGAGAAAGTAACTTCCAGGTAATCAAAAAGCCCTTTTCGGAGGCACAAGCCCTCTTCGGAGGCACATGACCTCTTCAGAGGCAAAAGCCCTTTCCCAAGGCACCACAAGCCCTCTTCGGAGGCACATGACCTCTTCGGAGGCAAAAGCCCTTTCCCAAGGCACCACAAGCCCTCTTCGGAGGCACATGACCTCTTCGGAGGCAAAAGCCCTTTCCCAAGGTACCGCAAGCCCTCTTCGGAGGCACATGACCTCTTCGGAGGCGAAAGCCCTTTCCCAAGGCACCGCAAGCCCTCTTCGGAGGCACAAGCCCTTTTCGGAGGCACAAGACCTCTTCGGAGGCACAACTCTTTAAGAGGAGCCCTCTCCGGAGGCATGTCCCAAAATAGAATACTCGAACGAAAAGCATTCTCCGGAAGCACAGTTCAACTCTCAAAGGAAGGATTAACTTGTTCATCTCAAAAAGTTCCTCCTAAAAAAGTTGAAATACTACAAAATTCTTTCAGAAAAGTTCATTTCACTTCATAGGGAAATTCACTTCTTAATAAATAAAAGTGATTATCCCCGAAAGTTGAAGCATTCTTCAGAAAGAGAAAATAAAAATTCCTCTAAAGACTAGATATACTCTATTAAAAGCAGAATAATTCTCCCCTTAAAAGCGGAGTAATTATCCTCTGAAGTAAGAGTATTAGTCTTGAAAAAGCTAGGAATATTGCAATGCACTTACGGCATGGGGGCAATACTATACAATTCAATTATATTAATAAACACAACATGCCACAAGTTCATTGCAATATCACGGAAAATAGACGTGGAATAAATGTATTCCCAGACACAGACAAAAAGTTTGTACAAGTAAAAGGAATCGTTTATTCTACACTAAAAAGAGAAACAGATGCATTCTCACATACACGAGAATTTGTACAAGTAAAATCACTGTTTTATTTAGTACTATGAAAATTCTTTACATGTGCAGATATTTCAAAAGAGCAAAAGCAGGGACCGGTACCCGCACAATCTCCGGTCTATACATGTAAAAGGCAAAATAAGAAGTAGAAAGTTCAGCTGGTCACTCCTTCTTTCCGCCACCCTTGGAGCGTTTGCTTGGCCTAATAGTTAATTTCGGAATTCGATGTGGACGGGACGGAGAAGGAGGAGTGGTTGGGTTTTCTTCTGTCTTGTCTTCCCCAGTCGAAGCACCTCCCTTCTTCTTTCTTATGGCACGCTTCCCCTTCCTCTTCGAGGAAGATTCGCTCCCCGGAGTAACAAGCAATGTTGAAAGCTTCGTGTCATCATCTAGAGACCGCTTCGGGGTCTTCTCGAGGCTTTCAAGATCCTCCGCCTTCTGCTCCTGCGAAACAGCCGAATCATCCAGGCCTTGAAGAGCTTCGATTTTCTCTGCCTGTGATCCCGGTTGGGAAGCAGAAGGAGGAGTAACCTGTAAAGATGAAGGGACGACAACTGAAGGAGTGGAAACTTGTGCAGTGTTTGGTGCCTCCGCTGTAGAAGAAAAGAAGTTAAAATCAACATCTTCCGAAAATAGAGAAGGTATCGGTTCACCAAAGTTCAAGTAACAAGTAAGAAGGTCATCAAACTCGGTTAAATCAAATAACTGGTTCATTAGACCCGGAACTTCGCCAAAGTTACCTGGAGGAGTTGGCTTCGCAAGTTCAATTTCATATTTATCGGCCTCAGTTTCTTCCTGGCTCTTCTCTTCAATTTGGGAAAGAGGAGTCTCGGAAGTATCGAGTTTAGCTTCAGCATCTTTTGCAGCAAGTGGAGATTGAGAGCTAGAACCGATGATATCAACATCAGTCAAAGTTGAAGTATGGACAGGGGCAGGTAGTGATGTTGTCTCTTCTGGATGTTCCTCTACCACTGTCCCGGCTCTAGCTTCGGCAAGTTGCTCTTTGCCTCTAATAAGCGCATCACGTGCTTCATCATCTAGATAAAGCGCTACAAGGTCTGCTTCCGCATAGCCGGCAAATGTATCAAGTATGGTCTCCCAAACTTCAGCAAGTGTAATCTCATATTTGGGACCCAAGAATGAAAGGCTGCCGCGGCCCAAAACGCTGTGCATGTAGAAGTCAAATAGAGTAGAATCGATGCTAGCTTTAGTGGCGTCATGAGACTCTTCGGCCGCAACTTGTCCAGCGACCGCGTCATCATGCTCCTTCTCAACTTTAAGAAGCTTAACTTTCAGCATCTCAATCTCTGCATTTTGGGACACAATTGTTCCCCGCAGCTCAATATTTTCTATGCGATATTTCTCAGTAATGTGCTACTCAGCTGCAAGCTTCATTTCGGCATCCCTTTGCGCAGCATGTGCGTCCCGCACTTGCTTTTGAAAGACTTCTTCTTTTTGAGTGTGCGATGCAGAAGATGAGGCCAGATCTTCCTTAAGTCGCTTGACTTCAGATGCAAGCTTTGCGTTGTCGTCTGCAATGCTCGTCATCTCCGCATCATGCTGCTTACGCCATTTGTCCCATTCTGATTTATCATTCTCCATGGTCATCATCGCCTCAAGATTCATGTGGTTGACCCTTTGAAGTTCGTCGACAAGTTTCTGCCATTGTGACATCCTCTCGATATTAAGCCTGACCGCGTCAAGACTTTTAAGCATGTCTTGCTTATCAATCGGAACCAAATCCAAGTCAAAGCGCACTCCTTTTAGGCACCAATTCGGAAATCGGCTCTGGAGCGTTGGAGGGCCATCTTTAACTTGATATTGTGGCCTGTTAATGATTGTTTGAATATCAGATTTATTTAGAGGAGGAGAGCCGGCCGGAGTATCTGAAGGGATAGGAGCGTCAGTTTTCTCAGAAATTTCAGACGCGTCCGTCTCATCAAGTTTAACCCGTTTACTTGGGTCATCGGTAGCATGCTTCTTCCCTTTGTCATCATGAAATTTTCTTTTATGAGAGTCATCGTCTCTCCTTCTTTGTTGCTCTTCGTAAGCACGCCTTTCTTGAGCTTTTCTAGCTGCACGCTCTTCGTCAGATTCTTTGCGGGAGGGAAGATAACGTCCATAATCGTAAGAATCACGCCCTCCGTAGCGCTGAAAGTTGTCATAATACGAGCCAGTTCGTCCCATTGTAGAGCCTGAATTTGAAGAAAAGACAAATCTTAGAAATCTTCAAATTAAAGGGGGGTAAGTTCATATAAGTGCTAAGCATCCTAAGTGTGTGTGGTGTGCAAACTACGCGCGCCAACTACAAACCACTCTTTGGTTGAGGAGTGATAGCAGATTGGGAAACGGGAGTTGATTCTTGAGCTGGCAAAGTTTGCTGCAAAGTAGATGTTGCTTCTGTTACAGGAGAAGTGACTTTAGTTATGTCATCTTTAAAAAGCTTCCGGGAAGTTATCATTATATCACTTAAACTATCGAAGGTGTCATCATCATGGTGCCCGGCAGAGTTTTCTTTTTCAACTTCTACATCGGCTGACTTTTCAGTGATTCGAGGATTTTCTTCCTCTTCGATAATTGGGGCAAGTGCCGACTTGCTGACTGACCCTACAACATCGATGGATGCGGAACATTTTATCAAAGCAGCCTCTACGACGGGTGTTTTTGATGCAATTTCTTCTACAGAAGTTGGGGCATTCGAGGCCTCTGCTTGAGAGCCCGAAGCAACTAACGTTTCCGCATCAGAACTAGAAATTTCATGAATCTGAGTCGATCTAGAAGGATGTAAAAGACCAAATTGGTGCAGAAATTCATCTTTCAGCAAGAATTTGGCACTCCTCTCTTCAACATCAACGGCACTCAAAGTATCTAAAATTAACTTGTGACTGGTTTCTCGAAGTGGAGGAGGAAGTGCTGCAAAAAGAAAGAATGAATTTAAGCATTTGACAGTTCGAGTTCTGAAAAGTCTTAAAAACAAATCGGAAAGAGACAATCTTACTTCCGACTCTCCAGATGGCATAAAATCCTGGAGGGCAGCGGACATAAAAGAATTGAGTCAAGAACCCATGGGCACTTTCGGGCAAGTCCAGAATTAGTTTACAGTTCCTGGCACTCCTCACAAGTGTAATAGAGGGATGATCTTTGTTCTTTGCAAATGTGCACAAGAAGCGAATTTCGGCAAAACTGGGAAAACGACCCAATGTTCTCTTGAAAAGCACACACAGTCCCAGCAGGATGGAGTATCCATTAGGGTGCAGTTGAAAAGGGGAGATAGATAGCCGAAGGAGAAGTTCTCGAAGACAATCATTAAAGGGCGGAATAGCTCCGCTCAAGCACATCTGACGATTCACAGCAACAAAGCCAAGAGGCGGCCTGTCAGCAGTGTCGCTTGACCCAGGAAGTAAAGCATCTGCTTCGGCAATGCCGAACTGGATGCACAATTGTCTGAAGACCTTGTGGCTCAGAGTAGTAGAAGTCCGTTCCGGAGGATTGTTCAGTGGAGTAGCAATTGGAAAAGCTTCTCCAGCTATTTCCAAGTCTTCCTGTTGAGATGCCATTCTACACAAGGAACTGGACGATCAAATATTAAGGTGCACGTTTCCTAAAAAAGAGTGAAGTGTTGTGCAAAACTAACGCAATAACAAGCAAATATAAATGAAACTAAATTAGTTGATACTTGTCGATTATAAAGTTTCGGGGCTTGATATCTTAAGTCCAAAAACAGTGTTGTGTTGATGCAAATAAATCAGCTTTAGTTGATCGTTTCAATTTTGCTTTAATACTTCACTTAGATTTGTTAGTTCACAGCATTTCATTCGCGAAGTTCATTTAAGTTTGATATTCTTTGTCAACTAATCTGTCGTTTGATGTGGGCAATCAACAGCAGTATATTCGTCCCATTTTTCTGTGAATGTTGCTTCTAAATAGGTTATCAGCATTAAAGTTAAGGCAATCTGAAAAGAAGTACAAAATCCAAAACAATTCAAAGTCAGAAAATCAGTCAAATTCTGCTCAAAATTCTAAGTGTTAGGTCGCTTACGACCTAACACAGGTTGCAGCGTTCTTATGCAGTGTTGTTCAGGTTAAAAGTTCGGGCTGTGAAAAATTGTCTAAGTATTAGGTCGTTCAGCGACCTATTATGGGTCAAGATTTCTGTTGGAGATTCTCTAGGTCGCAAATGTTGTCAGATTGCAAAGGCTTAAGTCGCTAGGCGTTCCCACGCGACCTAACTCTTAGGTCATTCAAATCTGATAGGTTGTTGACTTCCTCTCCAAGCAACGTCATATTGGGTCCGATAACCCAATACCGCCAGTTCAAAAAAGTTCATCTTCCCCTTCATCCTACCTCGACATACCACCAATTAACTAGCAAATCAATTGCAAACCCCACAGATCCATAGTAAAAGCTTTCGTATGATCGCAAATCACCACGACACATCAAATGACAAACGAAAGTCAGTTGAGACTACCGTTCAGAAAGCATGATGCATGAAATTAGGCTTAGGACAAGTAACAATGATTCGTGATCAAAGCAGTGACTATGGGTGAATAAAGGTCGATCCACTTACGGATTATGATTTGTGAGAAAGAATCGTCAGTTGAATGAATCGAATTTGTCTTTGGAAGCTCGGAAAATCGTTAATGGCGATGGAGGCTCAAAACAGTAAGGTGAGGAAGAAGGTGCGACCTAACCAATTTATATGAAACTGAGAGTGGGAGGCGAACAGGCGTGCAAGTTCTAGGTCGTTCGCGACTTAGCAAAGTTGAGTCGAAGCATACGACCTATGGCATAGTCATATGCCTCGAGGGGCAAATGTTAATTCCATTATCTTAGCGACCTGAAAGGGATTAGCGACCTAAGAGGGGCTTGCGACCTAAGAACAGAAAGCTTTGCGACCTAACAGCAGAAAGCTTCGCGACCTAAGAACAGAAGGACCTCGCGACCTAAGGATAGAAAGGCTTGCGACCTTACTACAAAAAGGTTTGCGACCTAAGGACATAAAGCCTTGCGACCTAACAGCAGAAAGCTTCGCGACCTAAGAACAGAAGGACCTCGCGTCCTAAGGATAGAAAGGCTTGCGACCTAACTATTAAAACATGTTCAGCGCCCTACAACCTAAGAGGCTAACAAGCTAGGACTTCAACGACCTAGAGCTCCCACGGCTATTCCTTAACTCGCCTGCGACCTACCACTTGATCAAATGAAGCCAAGTACAGCTTCACCAGCTAATTTCTTAAGCCGCAAGGTGACTGCGACCTAGCTTAGGTCGCTCGCGACCTAGCTTAGGTCGCTCGCGACCTACGACTTAGCTAAGGTCGAACGCGACCTAAGACTTAGGCGAATTTTCTGCTCAGAAATCAGCTCCTATAAATAGGCCACCACTTCCAACATGAAGAGGACTTTTGGCCATTCATTTCTTCAAGCGCCGTTACTCTGTCGAAGTCTCCATTCATCCAGCAATCAAAGATCCTCAAACATTCAAGACGCTACAACAATCTTCAAGAGATAATTCCTTACATCCAACATGGATTCATCGAATTTCATCGACGAAGATTGAGCTAGTAGTCAAGATTGTTTCTTTTGATCAAGTTGTACTGTTTTGATAAGAGATTTGAATCGATTTGTAACCGAATTCAGTAATAAAGAGATTCAAAGTGGACGTAGGCTTAATCTCAAGCCGAACCACTATAAATTGCTGTCTTTTACTGCTTTTCTGCCAGTTTACTGCTTAAATTCTGTTCCCGTCACACGGGTGGTGCTTTCACGATTCTATTACACACACCGGGTGTTAGCGTTCACTTTTTAGCGTTAACAGGATCACATTCAAAATATTCTGAATAATACTCTTTATTATTTCTATTAACATTTGAAACAATTTCAAAACTTTTCAATTTACATCCTTTCTAATTTACAAGTTATTCACATCTAATAGTTACTTCCTTAAAACATTTATTTGTTTATTGGAAAACAATCATCCTATTTAAACTCAATAACCATTTATTTTCTGGTTTGAAACCATTTTAATTCATCTTATTTGTATAGTTCATTTTATCCAATCCTTATTTGGATATGTATATATATGTTACTTAATTTCTTATTTAATAACCAATTATTGCTTTATAAATATGATATAAGCTTTTATAAAATCATCCAGTTTTAAAACCATTTTTAAAACCTTTATATAAGAAAATAACAAGTACGCTCTCATATATATATATACACACACTCAACTCATCCTAGGGTAATACTAACCCTATCCCTGATGAGTAAACCCACCAGAGCCAAGGTTTTCGCTTAACCTTTTGCTCTGATATCAAATGAAATGACTCGGAATTTCCAATCCCGAAAACTCCAGATAGTTAGGGAAAGAAGAAAGAGGTAGAAGGAGAAGAAACAGACACTACAAGAAAATGTCCTATTAATAGCAAGCGGTGATTGCAAGGAAACTTGACTTGCTATGGTTAGGTAGTCGGTGATGATTTAGCTTAAAAAGATAGCCCGTGTTCACGCAATAAAAGAAAATTTAGCGGTCCAATATTACATTTCCCTCCTCTTTATTTCCGTCCCCCAAACTTTCCCTCTTTTCGCCTTCACTGCCAAATCCAAAATTACAAGACCTCTTCACTCAATAATCTCCTCCTCAATCACGAACCCCTTCTCACTTTGAAACTCGATTCTACAACCCGCTCGATTCCTCAAAGCTCGATTTCGCGTGATTCCTCAACGAAGTTGAAGCGCGATTTTTCAAGGTAGCTTAAGCACGATTCCACAACGAAGCTCGTTTCCTCAACCAAGCTCGATTCCTCAATGAAGCTGAAGCGTGATTTCAACTTCGAGAACTTGACTTTATGTATATTTTTCAATTTTCGTTTTTAGCTGGCCATACACTGGCTTCACCCCTATGCGTAAGTAGATTGATTGAACCTTATTAAAATCGTAGGAATTTTATTTTATTGTTCTTCATTTTTGTTTGATTGATTATTTGATGGTTGTTTAATTGTTATCGTTTTAAATTACGCAAAGAAAATTTTATCTGTGGTAAAAATGGTATGATGTTTGACTGTGTTGTCAAAGATCATGGATTCGAACACAAAACACGTCCAGTAGAAATACTTTCAACTATGAAGTTGAGAATAATTGGTTCATAGAAAAATCTTAAGAAGCTACAATGTTCCATATTTTGCGTTTTGATTTCTACGGATGATGGACATATGAACAAAATGAATTGGAGAATTGAAACAAAATGAATTGGGAACATGAGATTTTGAGCTCCTGTTCAAATATTGTGATCAATACTACAATTTAAATCAAGCTTATTTTGTCTTATCTCAAGAATCAATTCAATGAGAATATACAAAGTGATGGGAAAAATTAAGGCTCTTATTGCATAACTAATTATACCACAATATTCCAATATTTTAAATCTAATGAGATATCAGACTACTAGTAAGAAATATATCACTTTAAAGGCAAGATTCAATCATTTTCTGTTGAACAATGATTTTGTTGGTTTTCTTTCATTTTATTTGTTGATGGAACTAAATATAATCTTGGTTTAGTGATTTTTCTTATTCTGCAAATTCTTAAAACTGCAAAAAAAAATTGTAGATCTGAACGCATTCATGTTTTGATAAAGTTGGAAATTATGTATATTTGTATGATTTTCAGTTAGCGCATGAATCGTGATTTAGATGTTGCCTTTTTTGTTATAATTTGTTGTCATGCGTACTGTATCTAATGTAATGGTAATTTATGTATGATATTCTTTTGAATTTATTTATTAACACCACTATAGCTATAAACAGAATACATTATTATTGCTTACTCATGATTCATGGTACCGAAACCTAATTTTTTGGATATGGATTAATATAATTCTCACTAAGAGTGTGCTCCTAAATAAACTACAGACATTGAGATTTTTGGAAAAAGTTAACAGTAACCTGACATCCACAAGTTTTCCATGTCATCAACTAATGAACCTGGAACAAAATATTTGATATTTGAGGGGAATGTTTTATAACAGAAAAGATCATTTTGTATTTCACCAGCACAAGGTTCATTCTTGCATATGAGTTTTATCCTTTTAAAACACTTAAATTCAGGTAAACAGAAAAAAGAATCATAATATAAATCCAGCAGTTCAAACCAAAGTGTGAACCGTTTTCAATGTAAAGTTACGTATACTTTGATATACAATAATCACATTATACTTTTACATTGCACTTGGCAATACATTTAGTCTTTCCATTTAGATAGAAAACACTTTGAATTTTTACTTACTTTAATCAATTATCAAGTAAATTGTAAAGTTGTCAAGTAAATTGAAGACCTAGTTGTTGACCGTATTGCATCATGTCTAACTAATGTACATGGGCCATACTACTGTGCAGGTGGTACAGATAAATCATTCGACATTGTGGACGATATTCCTCAGTACAAGTTTGGATTCATTGACGGTAATGTGCTACCTTCTCGAGTAAAACAGAATGGTCAGTTATCTGGTACTTTATTATTTTCCCTTACAATGTTTTACATTTGTTGACTGCATCAATTACGAGAAATCATAACCACAGCTAAATGTTTGACATGAATTGATGTAGGAGTTATACTCTGATACATTCCTACACCCTGTCCCTATTATTGTTACAGCGACATCGGTGTCAATTTTTGGTAAGCAGATGAGTAACCCGTTTCAAATTGCATAAATTAGAGCAAAATGTTTTGTACTGCAGGTTCGTTCACTTATGACTCGAGTAAAGGAACAAAGGTGTATTCAAATATCAAAATTTCAGCAATTGGCAAATATTTTGAAAGGTACAATTTTTTTCCATTTTAATATGAAATTTATACAACCTAGAAAAACTAATTATGTGTTTTTTTACTCATTTTCCACTTTCAGATCTCAGTATATCGGTACCAAAAAATTAATTCTACTCAGCAATAACGCATCTGGTCATATATCCACAAATGTTGAAACGATTCAGTCAAGCATCTCACATCTAATGGAAGAGCTTAGAAATGCTAACTGTCAAGTACATGTAATTTTTCTGTCATAAGTACCGTTTTATCTCATTTTATATCCTTTTAGCATCTATTACAACTCATATACAACATGTTTTAAACTGCTTTTTTACAAGAAATACTGCCTCTCAGTTTGTTGATTTTGACAATTACCCAGTGTTAGTTGAATATTTGGTTTGTTTTGTTCTTTTTGCTCTTTAAAGAGCATCAATAAACTGAATTCAACTTTATCCATAAAGAATAAAAATAGAAATAGTTAAGAAATTTGTATAAAGAAATTTATTAAAATTTATTCTTGGTTCAACTTTGTGAAATTTCTTTATTGGAAATTTCTTGTGAACTGAATTCATGCCATACGAGTTTTGCATATGTACAAGAAATTTGTTATGAACTTTGTCGACTCTATAAAAGAACTTCTGAGCATTTGAAAATTCCATGGTTTTGATGCAATCTTTGGTAAAGTAGCAGGCATGTTTACTGGATTTCTACTTTTAGTATTTGTTTTTTAATTCTAAGTTTGATTACTTTTAGACATAGAAAAGATTAAGAATAATGCACTACATGTATTTATAATTGATTTAGAACTTAGACAGTTTTATTTCTCTCTCCTATGTTTTATCTGTTTCCTTTATATGTCTGAAATTTCGATCGTTACTAACATTGCAAGTTATAGAAAATTAAGAATTAAAGATTATTATAGGCGAATGGTCAAACACTATTGCATCTAGGGTATATAGATATTTAGCGTTTCTTCTAAAAAATTTAAATGTGATTATCCAGCTTTGTGGAAGTGGGTAGGTCATCCATCCGAGATATTGATGAAAAAATTAAAACTCGGTCATTATTGACTTTGTATTTCACTTCTTCTGCACATTATGGCCGGGTGTTCTATTATGTACTTTGGTTTTGCTCATGATTCCCTATGCTTTTGCACTCGATACAATTTTCAGTTGCCTATTATGATGTAAGTTTGTTTAATTTGATTGACTACTTTTAACAACATGTATACTTTGTAGGTTGGTTCTATTGCTACTGGAGGGCATTATGATAATCTTGTAAGAATTTTTAGTAGGAAGTAGGTTCCCGTAGTAGGTGTCAGCCTTAAAATTGAACGTGTGTTACAATAATCTAACAAACTGAAAAGGATCGCAATCAGGTAAATGTGTTGAATGAACTTGATAAGTCATGGACTTGTACCCTGGCTTCATAAAAATTCATATCTAATTTGTTGTAATAAAATATCTTACTTATTCGAATTTGATGATAGAATACCTTTCTTGCCACTATAGAAGCAGTACATAGTATTATAACCAGAAGTTGCTTGTAACTGGTCCACTAACCCCCAGCTTAACATGCCAAATACAAAATTTATACAGTATTCTCAAAGTGAAAGATCTAACATAAAATGTAGGTAAAGCATATATGATAGGAAATCTGATCAGTATAAGAACTTCAGTCCCAAATGAGTAGTTATGTCATGTCTATTTTTGTTTAATTGTCTTTATATTGGCAGTTTACTTGCTCCTGGTTTAAATTTTAATTGATCAATCTTCTTAACTTGATCCATTCAATCTTTTCCCTTAAAATTAAATATGACAAAACTAGATCACATCGTTCTTTTTATGCATTGATGAAAGTTATGTCTTTCAATGTATTTGAATGTTTACATTATTTAGTTAAAGAAAATAATCTAAACTGTCACTAGGTATTTAAAATAATATCATGATCAGTATTTGTATGTTATATTTCCAATGTATTTGTGCTTAGAACTTAGTATTTAGCATGTTATATAATGAGTTTCATGTGATATGTATTGCAACTTCAACAATTGACAGATTAATAATGATTTTTTTATAGGTAAAGTTTCAGTATTAGGTGCAGAATCAAATGCTTGAGATAGCGCGAAAGTAGAAATGACATCCCAACAAAACTGCAACAAAGTGAGTAAATTTTTCAAGTGTATAATTTTCTAGTTTCTTACCAAACATCTATTCTTTTATTGAATGATGATTTTTATGCTGTTGGGAACTTAAAATATTATATTATCTTTTTTCTACTAATAAAATAATCAGTTATACAAATTTAGAATCGACATATGCATTGTAATTACAGATGAAACAAAGTAGACTTTGGTTTACTGATATAAATTCTCTGTTGAATTTTATTTTTCTTCTTTAGTCGATGACCTCCTCAAGTATATTTATGCCTTCGTAACTAAGAAGACACATTATATTTTTCTATATAATTTATAGAATATAATTTATGTTGCATACATCAAATATATTAGAATTTATCTAACATAACAAAATTTAACTAAGTTAACTAAATTATATAGAAACTAACTAGTTTTTGTAAAATTAATCAAGTTAACTTGGTTTTGTAAATATTTACACAACAACCAAGTTTTATAAAATTTAGCAAGTTTGATAAAATTTAATGAAGTGCACTAAGTTTTATAAAAATTAGATAAGATTTAAAACTAAGTTTGTGAATACTAATTAAAATTATAAAATTCAATTAAGCTTTTTATGAAATTAACTTATGTTTTGCAAAAATTAAATAATTTTTAAAAATTAACAAGTTCTATAAAAACTAACTAAATTTATTTCAATTAACTAAGTTTTTTAAAAGTCAACTAAGTTTTTTAAATGTTAACCACATTGTATATGCCCGTTTGTTGTAATGAAAAAAGTTGTACATTACCCCTTTAAGGGATTATATTCAAGTTACCATTGCCAACATGATCTCTTAAAATATATTGTACTTTGCTGAACTATATAACTGTGATGGATATAAATATCTAAAATCCATGCTGAGTAGAGGGCAACCTGATTTTATTTCAGATTTAGCATAGTCATAGCCTACTGATTTTATTATATGCTATGCAGAAACTATGACTGGAAGGTATTTTCTCTCGGTACCATTAAGTTTTACAAAAGAACCATTTTAAATTATCTAGTTAATAAATTTTCAAAAATTGATTTGTTCAATCATTTCACTATCACTAGACCATAGAGGTAACATTACCTGAAATAGAAGAGATGCGTCTAGCTCACTACGTGACAATTGGATCAGAATGTACAGCTTCATTGGGTCCTCATCTCTCAAATTTGTATGTACAAATTGCTTTCATATTCAATTATTGTTAGAACAATGGTAGAACACCGTTACAAATATGAATTTTGTGTGTGTTATATATAACACAAGAAAGAAATCCTTTGCAATACAGTAGTCAAAGGCCGTAAGTTATTTGTTGATAACAGGGATTATTCTGAGATAGGATGGGATGCAAGAATAGGACTTCGTGTATATGGCACATTCAATAGCAAAGAGTATCTGAATGCTCAAAGAATAAGGTATTGAATTCGTAACAACTAACGTTTTAGTATAAAATGAACTGTAACTTATATCTTCTTCGGATGGCAGGAACCGACAATTGCAGTTTCATCGTGAAATCTTCAAAATTGCAGATGTTATTGTCACACCTATGACAGGGTATTTACTTAATCTACTCTATAACCACTTTTCTAAAGTAAAATAGTTAATATACAATATAGTGCAAATAAGACGTCATTAAATTTACAGTTCGCATTAAATGAAATCAGTAAATCTATTCATAAGCAATCATTTTTCAGGGTGACTGCGTACCCTTTATTGGATGAGGCTCTTAAGACTGGCGAACTTGACTACATAAGTATTATAGGGGAAATTGTGAGCATAGGCCAACTTCGACAGGTCCATGGTCAATTGTACTAACTTGACTACAGGTCATATATTGTTTCTAGACATGACCTTCTAGACACTGTAATAAGTATTCCTATAAGTTGGCCTAAGTGCACCCACCAATCTCCACTGTTTGGATCCTATACAAACTCTCTCATATATTACCTTTTCTTACTAAAAGTTCTATGACATATAGTAACATTGTTTTGCTTATAAATATTTAGATATTTTACAACCTGCGATATTTTCACAGTAATTACATACTGTGGTCCATTATATCTTGAAACAAGGCTGATTCTACTTCTAGGGGTGTAAGTCTTAGAATTCACATATACAAATCCTTTGCATCTTAGATTGGAACATCCAGAACTTCCAGCCTAATATATTTGAATGATAATAACAAGGATGAGGATATTATTAATACAAGGATGAGGATATTAAGGCTACATCGTTGTTACCTTCCAATAAATATAGAAATGAGGCTCTCTATCACCATATAGTGCTGGAGCAACCTAACGGGATTTTACATTTAGCTAGTGTATGTCAAGTTTGTGACGCCGGTTAGAATTTATATTATGCAATCAATTTTCAACTATAATATTCATCAGGTTAAACATGTTAATTACAGTTTATAAACAAGCATGAACAGACTATACACAAGCATGCACAGACTATCAACACAATTTCATCACTTTATTTCACATACATCAAGTTTATAAACAGATTCAAGCATCAATGGGTTAGTTTGCTCACCTGGAAGTTGGCGCAGCGGATATATCAAAACAATGTTCAATCGATGAAAATAGTAATCAGTGGATTGGAAGATACTGAAATGCCCGAATTCGTTGATCCGAAGATACCGAACTCTAGCTATCCCGAACTCGTTGATCGCGCACGATACCGGGTTCAAAGATCTTCAATTCTTCAAGCGTTGATCAAGCGCACTTGATTCCGCGAATCGGCTTCTACAATCGTTGAATCGAGCGCACTCGATTATCCGAAAGAGGAGATAGGAGATTACACTCAGCTACCAATTTGGATGAAAGCACAAAGCAATCAAAAGAGAATTTTATTCAAAAATCAACAACCTTTTACAAATGAGAAACCCGGCCTATTTATAGGCATTTTACAACTCATACAAAAAAACAACAAAATTTCACTAACTCCTAAGTCGTTTCCGACTCATAGCTCACGACTCAAGACTTAAGACAAATAGTTACAATACTAGCCTTTAACGACTTATCAAACTACAACACGACTCAAAAGTAAACGACTCATAACAGACGACTCATCTTAAGTCGTTTACGACTTATCAGATTACAACACAGTCATACGACTTAAAAACAAAATTACAAACGACTTATAACAGATGCGACTTAACAATCAACACAACAGCCACTTCCTTCGACTTAAGAATCCACGGTGTAGATTAACTCGCATAAGAATCTACGGCAATAGGCTTTAGCGACTTAAGAATATGCGCATCCCATATCAACGACCTAAAGAACAACGGTAGAGATTAACTCGTAGAAGGATCAACGGCAATGTGCTTCAGCGACTTAAGAATAGGTGCATCTCATATCAGTGACCTAAAGAACAACGGTAGAGATTAACTCGGAGGAAGATCCCACGCTTCAGTCTTCAGCGACTCATCCCTTCTCTTAAGTCGTAGACGACTTATAGCTCTTCCTGGATCCTTCTTCTTAAGTCGTAGACGACTTATAGCTCTGTCTTTAAGTCGTGGATGACTTATACCAGCCTCTCCCTTGAGTCGTGGATGACTTATCTCCTTACCTTCCTTAAGTCGTAGACGCCTCATACGACTCATGCTTGTCTCTATAAGTCGGTTACGACTTATATTTCCCTTGTTATCTTTAGCTCGTGGACTACATACGTCATCGCCCTTAAGTCGTAGACGACTTAAACCTTCTATACTCGCAGCTATTTTGTTAACTCGTGCATCTTCTATAAGTCGTGGACGACTTATCTCTGATTCCTTAAGTCGTGTACGACTTATGCCTTTGAATGTTGTAGGTTGCGCTGCATCATCCTCCCCAAGTAGAAAGAAATTCGTCCTCGAATTTGCACACTCTTCATCCCCAACAAACTCATCCCCATGATATGATATGAGATGCTTAACATTGAATACGTCAGACGTATACACATCATCCGGTAGTCTCAATTTATAAGCATTTTCATTAATTCGTTTTACGACTTCCACCGGACCAATTTTCCCGGCTTTCAACTTGTTATAAGCGCCTACTGGAAAACGATCTTTTGTTAATACTGCATAAACCATATCTCCTTCATTAAACTCAACATTTCGTCATTTCAAATCTGCTGATTGTTTATACTTCTCATTTGCTTTCTCTAGTCGTTCTTGAACGATTTTATGACACTCCGTTAGCCCTTCAACAAAATCAGCAGCTTTCTTAATTGTCCCCTTTGAGTGTGGTATCACCGTTAAATCCAACGGTCCTTTCGGTAAGCTCAAATAAACAATCTGGAATGGACTGAACCCCGTACTTCGATTCATAGCATGATTATGAGCGAATTCTGCCTGGCATAACTTCACATCCCAACTCTTCAGATTATCTTGAACAAGACACCTCAGTAAGTTTCCCAATGATCTGTTTACCACCTCAGTCTGTCCATCTGTCTGCGGATGATAAGCACTACTAAATTTCAGCTTTGTTCCGACCATTTTCCACAAACTCAACCAAAAATGACTCAAAAATCGGGTATCTCTATCCGACACAATAGATTCTGGCAATCCATGAAGTCGATAGATCTCCTTGAAAAACAATTGAGCAACATGAACAGCATCCGCCGTCCTCTTACAAGCAATAAAATGTGCCATTTTTGAAAATCGGTCAACTACCACATAAATGGAATCGTTACCACGCTGTGTCCTTGGCAGTCCCAACACAAAGTCCATACTGATATCTACCCATGGTTTTACAGGCACGGGTAACGGCATATATAAACCAGCATTAGTTGCAGTTCCTTTCGAAACCTGACAAATATGACAGCGCTCCACAAACCTCGCTACTTCTTTCCTCATCGATGGCCAAAAGTAGGACTGTGAAATTAGCTGTAAGGTACGGTCTCTCCCAACATGTCCCTCTTCGTGTAATTCCTTGATAATCTTCATTCTCAGACTACCCACCACAAATTTCCCAATGAATGGTCGAAAAATTTGATTCATCACCCTCATGAAAGTACTCGGTGCATTTGATAAACCAAATGGCATTACCAGCCATTCATACAAGCCTTCCCTCGTCTTGAATGCTGTCTTTCATTCGTCCCCTGGTCTAATGCGAATATGATGATAACCGCTCTTCAAGTCAATCTTAGAAAAGATTACGGACCCACTGATTTGATCCAATAAGTCATCAAGCCTCGGCATCGAAAATCTGTATCTGACTGTGATCTTATTCAATGCCCTACTATCTGTGCACATCCTCCACGTTCCATCCTTTTTGGGTACCAATAAAGCTGGTACAGCACAAGGACTCAGACTCTCCTGCACACGCCCCTGTTCAAGCAATTCCTCTACCTGCCTCCGCAACTCTTCATGTTCCTTTGGACTCATTCGATAATGTGGTCTGTGTGGCAACACAGCTCTTGGAACAAGATCTATCTGATGTTGAATATCCCTCAACGGTGGCAACTCCGTTGGTAACTCCTTTGGAAATACATCGTCAAATTCTTTCAAGACTGGTTTAACTTCTTCTGGAATTTCAACCTCTTCACTGCTCTCTCGTCCAATCAACAAGAATACTTCCGGCTCTTTCTCAACTTCTTTAACAAACTCCTTCAAAGATAATAAAGTTTTCAGCTCTTCAATCTCTTCTGACTTATTTTCTCCTTGTGGTCTCTTCTTCGGAACTAGGATAATCTTCGTGCCTTCAAACATAAAACTGTAACTATTGGTCCGACCGTCATGTTGTACTGCTCGATCATACTGCCATGGTCTTCCCAATAATAAATGACAAACATCCATCTCTACTATATCACACCAGATTTCGTCTTTGTATTTCTTCCCAATAGAGAATGGTACACGAACTCGTCTATCCACTTTCACTTCTCCTCCTTTTCTCAACCATGCTAACTTGTTTGGATTCGGATGTTTCTCTATCTTCAATTTCAACTTTGTCACAGCTTCGGTTGAGATAATATTATCACAGCTTCCTGCGTCAATCACAAACTTACACACCTTCCCCAGAATAGTACACGTCGATTGAAAGATATTACTCCTCAACCAACTAGCTTCTTCCTGCTTCGGTGTTAAACACGATCTCCTCAGCATTAGGTTACAACCTTCATCTCCTGACGCAATATCTTGCTCATCCTCCTCAACTAGACTAGAACAATCTCCATCAACATCCTCATCTTCAACTTCTGCAATCATGGTTCTCTTCTTTGGCTTTGGACACTCACTGCTTTTATGACCCAATTCCTGGCAATTGTAACATTTGAAACCGTTGTTAACCCTTGCCTTCTCAGCCTCCTTCACCACTGGTCTACTGATAGGTTTAGAAACATTAGAACTTCCTCCAACACCCTTCGCTTGATTGTTAGAATTAGTAAACAGACCACTTCCTCGTCTCCCTTGCTTTTCCCAAGCCAACGCTTTCTGATGTGCTTCTGCCACAGATCTTGGATCGAACATATTAACCATATCCTGAATCTGCATTCTCAATCCCCCAATGAATCTAGATGTCAGCTGCTCTTCTGTTTCCATAATATCTTTCCGTGCAATAAGTTGATAGAATTCATCAGCATAGTCATTCACAGATTTCATCCCTTGTCTCAAGTTCTGCAAACGTTGATACATTAAAGATTGATAATTGTAAGGTAAGAACGTTGCTTTCATCAACTTCTTCATCTTCTCCCAAGATTCAACTTTTGACTTTCCCATCCGTTCACATGTAAGTTTGGTCTGCTGCCACCATGCCAAAGCTCTACCCCTCAACCTTGTAGCAACCAACTTCACTCTACGCGGTTCTGGAACTTCTTTGAAATCAAAAATCTCCTCAACATTAGCCACCCAATCTAGAAACTCCTCCGCTTGCATACCACCCTTGAATTCAGGAATTTCTGTTTTCATCCCCGACTCCCACTTGTGATCATACTCAGAGTAATTTCTTCCTTGTCCTCTTCCTTGAATACTACCACCATCATACTCCTCTTCAAAATCAGATGTATAACGATGTCGATTCTGACCACCAACATCTCTACTCCCTTCACGTCTACCACCCTCATTCCTTCTATCTACATTCCTCCGTTCACGATCATTCACGTTCCGCCCACGTCCTTGATCATTTTCAACACTTCTGTCTCGATTGGAATGTGGCGAGACTCTACTACCCCCATGGTTAGATTCTGGTGAAACCCTTCTCCGATTTTGATTCATCTCCGTCATAAGCTTCTCTAACCGGCCAATTCCTTCGTTAAGCTTTTCACTAAAGTTCTCATTGATTCTTTGCTCCATCTCATCAGCTTCTTCTCTTCGATACAAAGCTTCTACGTTTTGGTGGCGATTAGCTCTTCTTGGCGGCATACTTGAAAACTTCACAAACACTTCAACACTTCAAAATTCAAACACTTTTCGGACTTTGATCCAAAATGAAACGGATCGAAAACTTCCACTTTGTAGCAAATCGTGATGAACACGATGGACAAAGCTTCGGCTTCCAATACAAATTCGATCAATCAATCTTCGAACAAGATCCTCTTACTCTCAGCCGTGATAAACAAATTCGAATCTTTACTTTAGCTCGGCAAATCTCTTCAACTTCTAAATGAATAGGCTCCAAGTCTCGATCTAGCTATGATTGGCTAGAACAAGCTCTGATACCAAAACTAGCGCAGCGGATATATCAAAACAATGTTCAATCGATGAAAATAGTAATCGGTGGATTGGAAGATACTGAAATGCCCGAATTCGTTGATCCGAAGATACCGAACTCTAGCTATCCCAAACTCGTTGATCGCGCATGATACCGGGTTCAAAGATCTTCAATTCTTCAAGCGTTGATCAAGCGCACTTGATTCCGCGAATCGGCTTCTACAATCGTTGAATCGAGCGCACTCGATTATCCGAAAGAGGAGATAGGAGATTACACTCAACTACCAATTTGGATGAAAGCACAAAGCAATCAAAAGAGAATTTTATTCAAAAATCAACAACCTTTTACAAATGAGAAACCCGGCCTATTTATAGGCGTTTTACAACTCACACAAAAAAAACAACAAAATTTCACTAACTCCTAAGTCGTTTCCGACTCATAGCTCACGACTCAAGACTTAAGACAAATAGTTACAATACTAGCCTTTAACGACTTATCAAACTACAACACGACTCAAAAGTAAACGACTCATAACAGACGACTCATCTTAAGTCGTTTACGACTTATCAGATTACAACACAGTCATACGACTTAAAAACAAAATTACAAACGACTTATAACAGATGCGACTTAACAATCAACACAACAGCCACTTCCTTCGACTTAAGAATCCACGGTGTAGATTAACTCGCATAAGAATCTACGGCAACAGGCTTTAGCGACTTAAGAATATGCGCATCCCATATCAGCGACCTAAAGAACAACGGTAGAGATTAACTCGTAGAAGGATCAACGGCAATGTGCTTCAGCGACTTAAGAATAGGCGCATCTCATATCAGCGACCTAAAGAACAACGGTAGAGGTTAACTCGGAGGAAGATCCCACGCTTCAGTCTTCAGCGACTCATCCCTTCTCTTAAGTCGTAGACGACTTATAGCTCTTCCTAGATCCTTCTTCTTAAGTCGTAGACGACTTATAGCTCTGTCTTTAAGTCGTGGATGACTTATACCAGCCTCTCCCTTGAGTCGTGGATGACTTATCTCCTTACCTTCCTTAAGTCATAGACGCCTCATACGACTCATGCTTGTCTCTATAAGTCGGTTACGACTTATATTTCCCTCGTTATCTTTAGCTCGTGGACTACATACGTCATCGCCCTTAAGTCGTAGACGACTTAAACCTTCTATACTCGCAGCTATTTTGTTAACTCGTGCATCTTCTATAAGTCGTGGACGACTTATCTCTGATTCCTTAAGTCATGTACGACTTATGCCTTTGAATGTTGTAGGCTGCGCTGCATCAGAAGTTGATTAAGTAGAGAAGTTTTGTCAGGAAATTTAAAAACTAGAAGTTGCTTTGATTCTGGAAACTTGGTTTTGAACTTTTGATCAGTAGCTTTGAAACTGACATTTGGTTTTGATCTGATCTGAAACCTAAAACTGGAACTTGAATATGTACTTATGCTTTGTTTAACCTTGAAGTTGTAGTTTGATTTGTTCTTTGCTTTTGAATTTGATTTGTGTTTCTTCTTCATAGGTGTTGTATGATGCTTTTGAGGTTGATACATGATGTCGCACTCTTTCTCCTTTAAATCGGTCATGCTTATCGACGGTCATTAAAATATTTTTAGTATGTATCGTTTTGGTATGCTACACTCAATTTGTGTACTTATGTTTAATTTTTATCACAAATATTTATGTTTAATTCTTCATGTATGAAATATTATGGATATATATATATATATATTTTGTGATTTGGTTTACGACTCAATTTGTGTACTTATGTTAATGTGATGAATGTGGTTTTTTGAGTTATAATATATAAGTAGAATTGAAAATTGTTAAGCTTTGAATGTTATGGCATCAAAAAATGTGCAATAGAATTTTTTTATAGCGAGCTAACTATGCAATAAAAAGAAAAATTGTTCAGCTTTGTTATACTATAACATCATGTTAGTGCTATACAAAATATTTTGCAAAGAGTAAATAGTTTTCATAGCAATAAGACGATGCTATAATAGATAGTAATGAATTTTCTATAGCATTTCAATGTGTCATAAAAGATTGACGCGATGATTCCATAGCGCGTTCAAATGCTATAATAATATAGAATGTCGACATATTTATAGCAACTAAAATGCGTCATAAAAAGTTCTATAGCACGTTTCATAATGCTATAGAAAAGCAGTTGCACCAATATGGCATATTTTAGATGGCAAGAAAAATACGTTTTCTATTGAAAGTATGACACACTATAGTATCTACCAGACTTTTTACAACATGTTGATCTATGACGATTATAGAATCGCTATAGAAAGTTTTTATAGCGGTTTTTACACGCTATAAAAAGTCCTTTTTGTTGTAGTGAGAAATACAACATAGGTTCTCACATTTGCAGCGGATCAAAATATAATATCAAATAATATCAGTTTACAAGGAATACTGTATTAGTCAAATACATTTATAATACATTAGAGTTACTCTCATACCCAAACACTGGACATATACAAATCAAATATGCCTCAGATAAACAGAAATATATCACAGCGGAAACACTCCATACGTTTCTGCCACCTAGCTCGTCTCTTGAGCTCCAGAACGTCCTTACCTGAAAATCTGCAATACTCGGTCTGACCCGAGCATTACATCAAAGTAACACCCGGGTCAGGCTGGAAACAAGCATGAGTAAACCCATATAACATGAAATCCTAATGCACAAAGCATATTTAAAAACCCGGGGTAACTCGTTCCTTACTACGAGTTCTTAACTTGCCATAGTCAATTACACATCTTTTAAACATATCTAAGCATTATCACTGTTAATGTTTATAATCATTTTTTTAAGTGGTGAACCTTGGATGCCAGTAGAATTGGACGTTTCTTTTCAGGTATCATCCCGTTACAAAATTTTTTTATGTTTAATTTGAACCTGCGCCAAGGACGGATCCGGGAATTGATTGATCATGTCATCAATTTTATTTTGCTTGGGTACATTATTATCTTGTGTTCGTGATAAAATATGTGATTTGCATATATCCACTCATCATCTTTAATTAGGGCTGTTATGATAAAGGTGTTTCTATTTTACACCCATATAAACATTACTAATGCCACTTAAACATAAATTAAATTAAATTATGAAATATAATTCAAAAACTCACCATAAATATAATACGATTTGAAAATAAATGATAATCGGACAACATATAGATAATAAAATATAATACTTGAACATAAGTGTTTTTAATCCTATTAATCATTATCCATAAAAGAAAATGAAATGAAAAATGTAAATAAATATTTTGTTATGAATTTCAGATTAAAAGTTGATCGGTTAAGATATTTAATTCTATCTAGTATATGAATGTAAATCTATTTTTTTTAAATCTGTTAATTTTTTGGTGAATGTATTATATAATTAAATATAGTACTATTTTATATTATTTTCTTCTGTAATTTGTTTCATTGCTTTTCCTTTTTTTATTCAATCAACAACAAAAACAATAACAATTGGATATTTTTGATCGAAATAGTGATCAATCTTCTTTAATATGTTATACCATAACATCTGATTTGAGCTGTAAATTATTCTTTAATATGTTTATCTTAATTAGGTTTACATGTTTAAAAAATATGGAAATTCTACTTACAATTAAAGTCGACAACAACTTAATTGTAATAAAATTAGTTGAATTTATATATCCTAGTGAAGCATTAAATTAAATAAAGTTCGGCTATGGAGAAATTGGATGGAGAAAATTTGATTTTATTGCTTGAAGAAAGATTGAGAGGAGAAATTGAATTATGTTTTTTAGAAACAAAAAGATTATGAAAAGGTGGGTGTAGGTGGGTGAGTGAAGAGAATAAGTGGGTTTAAGGATATGTGCGTGAGAGAAGAGTTTATATCGGTTTAAATAGTAACACCCTATGATAATGGTTACCATTACTATTTTGCAAATATCGTCATCGTACCAATTTTATTAATAATTTATAATTGCTTACCCTTACCATTATTGATTTGCTAGTATACCAAAGACTGGTACACCGATAAACTGGTAGCTAAATTGTCGTTTTCTAAAAAATTCAGTAACTTGACATGTTTTTGCACTATAACGATGCTTCATCATACAATTTATAATGTTATTTAATAAAATACATCAATAAGAAATAAAATATTCACAGTAAGCATTATTTGATCCAAATTACTGAACTAAATTTAATCATTTGTTTAGTTCAAACTGCTAATAATAAAGAATATCACACGAATATTCATGTGTTATAAATTGACTGGTAAATTGGACGTTACTACTGGTTTAAAAAAATTATTACTGATGATTTAATGTAGAAAATGATAAATTTATCGTTACCATATCGATTAAACTGGTATACCGATTTCACTCATAAATGATAACCAATTGACTGGTAATAATATGGTAATGGTAACTTTACCGTTACCGTAACAGCCCTATCTTTAATTATCAAGACATTCATGCACATTATAGTAATTACTTACATTATATTACATTATGTCTCTATGTATAATTATTTTTGTTTGATCGTCCATATTTATTTTTTCCATATTACTTTTCTTACTTCGTGGGTTTAGATCTTTTTTATTGTTCTTTAAAGAAAATTTGTGAAAGAATATTATCCAATAAGGTGACATTTTGTAAGATGTGTGTACAATTCATCAAGGTTTTCATGACTGTTAACCATAAAATTCATTCAAGGATGAAGGTATGAAAGAAGGCTTCTGGAGACATTGAAAGAATGATTCCATAGGTGTTGAAAGAAGGCTTAAGAAATCATCAAAAATAAACTCATCATAGGAGCTTCGCCAGTAATGAAAAGGGGTTCCGCAATGGTTCAAAAGAGGGAGAAGGAATTGAAATTGCTTCCGAAGGAAATAAAATTGGTGCTACAAGCATTGGACACTTCCACGAGGTATAAAAGTAAGAGCTTCCACCAAACACTACCTCTTCCCCATAGATTGGACCTTTCGAAACAATTGGTTCCACCACTGTCTACCTTCCGTAGAAGAAGATCTACTAACATTTCCCTTCCACAAGCATTATAAAGTGTTTTCGCATGCATCGGTAGAGCTTTCACAAGCATCAAAAGTTAGGCTACCACAATAGTCGAAGAGATTACCTTCGAAA
The DNA here is from genome assembly GCA_030737815.1 of Allium fistulosum. Lineage (NCBI taxonomy): Eukaryota > Viridiplantae > Streptophyta > Magnoliopsida > Asparagales > Amaryllidaceae > Allium > Allium fistulosum. The sequence continues at coordinate 725,986,712 of CM060905.1, read as the reverse complement.
ACAACCTTCCGCCACCAATATTACAGCTTTTCGAACCAGTCCAAATACCCTTCCGCTCATGTCAAAATAACACACTCCAACTCCGATGCTAGGTTTCAAAGGCAACAAAGAGGTCATAGATGCTTCCGCTTATACTCAAACAACACAATGAAGTACCAAAATCCATTCACTACCCAAAAACACACCTTTTGATGGTGTCAAAAGGCTTCAGAAGTATATTTAAGCAGTATTGATGAATGTCAGATCAATATTCACCAATAGCATGCCTTTGATAGAGACGAATGAGCTTATTCAAGTGTTCCAGAAGACCCGAGTATCTACCAGCAACTTCAAAACAATGAAAACGGAAGGATGGACACGAAAGGATCTAACCCACCTTTATAAATATGACCCTAAGGATCCAAATTCGGGAGGTTTTTTTTTGATTTCTACATTTCTTAGTCAAATCAAATTCTGGTAACCCTAAACCAAATTGGGGGCAAAGTCTATTGCTTGTAATCCCTTTATGAAAAATAAAAGAGAGAACACATGGACTTGATCATTCATGCTTACATGAAGAATATTATTTTAAGCTATTGAAGGATGTACGCTTGATATCCTATGAATATTGAATTCGAATATGAGACCAATCATTTCGGCCATTAACTTGCTTAATGACCAATTACACCTGATTCACACTTATCTCCTTAAAGCATATGTTATGTCATAGAACCAATTTGGATACCTTGACTTTAGTGCATATTGTTATTCAATTAAAGTCCCTGCGACACCAACCTTACATGATGTTGAAAATCCAATATCATTGAGTCCAATGGACTTATGATATTCTAACCAAAATGAGGCTCTATGGCATAATTGAATCTACTCTTTACTGAAATATAAATACATCGAGTTTCGAATGCTTTCAAAAGGCATTGGACCTTCGAAGGTGTTCTTATCATAACTGTTGTACCAACTCTTATGTGAGGACTTCTTCGAAAGGCATATGAATGCTTTCAAAAATATCTTGGCTTTCGAAGGAGTTCCTTTCATGGTTGTTGTATCAACACCTTTAGAGGGGTCCTTTTGAGTGAATTCCCTTAACTAGAACCAATTTTGATTCTTTTGAAAAGGTCTGTATATAAGACCGTGACATTGAATTACAGTTTTGTCAATACAAGCTGTTTCGAAGCCCTTCGAAAGAGTTCTTTCGATTTACCCTCAATTCAATGCACCTTTGGATGTTGACGATTATATCGTTAACACTTTTAGCGCTAGAAGGAGGGCTTGAACTTACAACCCTATTCTTTCCTTATGTACTAATTATGGAAAGCTTGATTTTTAATCGGAAAATGAAATCAAAAAGACTGAGCTGATTGGACGAAGAAGCGGTGTACACAACAGTTCTAGAGGAAAATATTGCGCCAACCTCCAACTTAGAAGGCATTGTGTTAGGACAACCATCAACTCCAGCGAACCTGATGACAATGCAGCCAAGATAAACATTTAGAGCTATGGCTATTGGAAATGCAAGAACTCCTAGAAGAAGCCCTTACTCAGAAATCATCTAAAATTACTAAGCCACAAATAGGGGATGAAGTGGTCTATCCAAGGAGGAATCTAAAGGCTTACACATTCGAGGGTAAGAGCAAGATTGAATGGACATCATCAAGGAAAAATGAACATTGTGTAACTGAAGCTGATCACCAGGGCAGAATGCAAGACAAATCTTTGGAGCAATCCGGAAGCTCGACCTCAATGGAGTATAATCCAAATCGAAAAAGCTACATAATACTGAAGCATACATAAAGGACATGGTAGAAAAAGCTGTTAAAGACATGTTGAATGCTAAAGGGAAAAGAACTTTAGACGACCAAGTGAACGATAACGAATGAGTAGCTTCGTTCATTGATGAAATCATGTTGACAACAATTCCATCTCATGTTAAGGTTCCTTCTATGTAATACCATGGCATTACTGATCCTGATGGCAACCTACTAGTTTTTGATAGCCAAATGGACCTTTATAATGCTTCGGGGGTAATGCAATGCATATTATTTCCTGTAACACTTCAAGGGGTTGCTGCAAAATGGTACCGCCAATATCGGGAGAAAACTATCTACTCATGGAAACAATTCTCCTATGAATTATCTGCTTAGTTTTGCATATGTAAGGATCCAGCAATTGACTACACTGTCTTGGAAAACATCAAGCAAAGGCAAGGAGAATTGTTGGGTGATTATCCTAAAACAATGCAGAGGCATTAAAGGCCAAAGATATGAATGATAGAGATAAGCTAATCGTGGTGCACTCGGGATTGATAGAAAACACATCGTTTTGGAAAGAGCTCTTTGTCCATTGATGCAAAAATTTACAAGATTTTCACTTTGAAGCCGATAAATTCATTCGAATGGATGAATTATACTATGCTAAAAGAAAAACTAACCCCAGGAAGGAAATTGGAAGATTTAGATTCGATCGAGGACACAAAAGGTCAAGGTGGGAAGATTCCAACACCAATTCAATTTCTTTAAATAAACCTTTATCTTACATCTATGCCACAACTAAAGAAAAGTTGATTTCCCAACTTCATTCAAGGCCAGGAACTTCCTTGAGCAGAGAAAAGGGGATGATTATTGTGCTTATCATAAGATGAATGGCCATAGGACAGAAGAGTGCCGAGTACTAGCCAAAATTATTCAAAAACTGATCCATGAAGGACATTTGAAAGAGTTTGTCTAAGATAAACAAAAAGCACCTCGAACTGACAATGGACCTCGAAAATTCCCTAGTAATGCTATAAATGTTTTAGAGGATGAAGATCCATTGAATTTAAGTCTACCTTTAAATATGATTGATGTGATTCATAAGGGACCGCATCCAGTAGGAAATAGTAAGGGAGCTAGGAACAAATATATCAAGGAAGCTAGGGAAGGAGCATTCTCTATACAGGAAGAGGGCCCGCTCAAAAACCTGTGACTTAATATACAAATGCCAAAGCTTATCATCACTCTACAAGAGCTAAATAAAGGAATCCATCATTCCTATAATGACCCTCTTATGATCACAACTTAAATCGAGCTTTCCATAGTATCCAAGATTCTGGTAGACATCGGAAGCACGGTTAATGTTTTCTTCAAGCATGATTTTGGTCAAATGGGTATTCCTGAGGATAAACTTGAGCCTAGTCTTGAACCTATCTTTGGGTTCAATGATAAGGGGTCGACACTGTTAGGGCATGTAAAGCTATTGGTACAGATGGGCCTACAACCATGCTGCAAAACTTTTGAGACTCACTTTGTGATCATTGATCAGCCTTCATATTAAAATGTATTCTTTGGTCATCTTGCGCTGGATGAGGTGAATGCTTTTGTCTTCCCAAAATACATGATAGCAAAGTTCTTGACTAAAAGGGGTTGGGGTACTATGAACAATTTGGCTCCCACGAAATGTATTTTGCAACTCTCGATCAATACAAAAGGGAGTACTCGTCTTATTTTGAACCTAAAAATTATAAAGAAGCAACAAAAGTTGATTTTTGGATTATTGCAATGCAAGAAGAACTTAATCAATTTGAATGAAATGACGTATGAGAACTTGTACCAAAACCAAACGACCAATATGTAATTGGAACTAAATGGATTTTTTAAAATATGGCCGATAAAATGGAAATATTGTTTGAAATAAAGCAAGATTAGTAGCTGAAGGATACAATCAAGAAGAAGGAATTGATTATAAAGAAACGTTTGCACTAGTAGCACGTCTCGAAACAATACGAACATTACTTGTTTTTACATGTCATCATAATTTTAAACTTCTTTAAATGGATGTAAAAAGTGTTTTTCTAAATGGCTTTATAAAAGAAAAGGTTTATGTTGAACAACCTCCATTATTCGTTCATGAAAAATATCCCGATCATGTATTTAAACTTATAAAGGCTCTATACAGATTGAAAAAAGCATCTGGTGCTTGGTATGAAAGATTAAACACACATTTACAAAATATTGGTTTTCATATTGGTAAAATAGACTTTATTTATAAAAAGATAAAACAATGACATATTAGTCGTACAAATATATGTTGATGACATTAGTTTTGGTTCAACTAACGAAAAATTATGCAATGAATTTTCTAACATTACGAAAAATGAATTTCAAATGTCACATATAGGTGAATTAAACTATTTTTTGGCTCGCAAGTAAGACAACTAGAAAATGAAATTTTTATAAATCAAGAAAAATACTGTCGAGATTTATTAAAACGCTTTGGAATGGAAAATATCTCAAGTAAACCGACTTCGATGAGTACTATTCTAAATTTAGATAAAGATGAAAATAGAAAAGATTTCGGTCAAAAATTATATCAAAGTATGATATGATCTCCATTATATTTAACTATTAGTAGACCGGATATCATGATGAGTGTATGTTTATGTGTACGGTTTCAAGCACAACTAAAGGAATCACATCATCGAGCGATCAAATGAATTTTAAGATATTCAACCAACGCTAAAGATTACGGTCTTTTCTATCCAAAAGGCCGCTCATTCCAACTTGTGTCATATAGTGATGCTGATTTCGGGGGTTGTAAAACAGATAGAAAAAACACAAGCAGCACATGTCATTTTATTGGTCAATCTTTAATTTCGTGGTTCAGTAAAATATAAAAATTTGTTTCGCTCTCGACATGTGAGGCCGAATACATCTCAGCGGCTTTAGCATATGCATAAGTTATCTATATGCAACAAACCCTTCTAGATTTCAGTAAAATTATAACAGATTCTCTTATATATTGTGGTAATACAGGTGCTATAAATTTATTAAAAAATCCTATTAATCATTCTCGAACAAAACATATTGATATTCATCACCATTTCTTAAGAGATAAAGCTGAAAAAGGAATTATATCACTTGAATTTGTGAATACCAAAAATCAAATTGCAGATATTTTTACCAAACCACTAAATGAATCAAATTTTATAAAACTAAGATGAGACCTTGGAATTGGTCTTATAATGATTTAGTAAATTAAAAATTATAACTTAAATTAAATACATAAAATTTTAGTATAAGTGTTTACACATGTTTCCTATTCATCCATGCAAAAAATAACAATCAACTTCTGCTAAAATTCTATGGTGAGAACTCTATCACCCTAACAAGTAAACTTCTAAATATAGCAAACAATCTTATATTAAAGAAGTCTTTTGTAAACTAAGTACACATATTCTTATATTCAAAATGTTACACCACTTCTATTCAAATTGTCTTCAGATCACGACTCTACTTATTCGACCATTGACTATAGCTCACATCATCGAATAACACCTACGTATCACCAACTAAATCCACACCTCCATTAAATCGACCAGCCTCTCTGAACATCATTGCACACCTACGTATTACATTGGTTTTTCTCTTATGGAAAAGAAAGTCAAATGGACAATTGATCTACATTCGACATCTCTCAACAATAAAGTTGATGAAATATATCACTATCAACAAGAAATGATGGGAGTTCAAAGAGAAATGTATTATGAACAGTGACGTCAAGGATCTCATCTTAACTTTCTTAAAAAAAGCATTCTAGCAATTTGTGGTCATTCACCAATGAAAAAGTGCATATGTCAAAAATCTCCTCGTTTACAAGAGACTCCTGTAAAAACTTATCACATTACTTCAAGAAATTTATGCAAGACAGGACCATCAAACCGAGACCGGATTGACACTCCAGCTTTCCTAAGTTGGTCTCCACTAAAGCCGTTAATTGACGCCACAAAGGTTGAACCAAATTCATAGGACGTACAACAATAAAAAAATCCAACCCCTTTAACAAAAACTAAAATTATGATAGCATTTCTTCTAAAATATTTCCTTACTTTTGTAATTATACATATATATATTGTTGTTTGTAAAAGTTCTCTTGAAAATTTTAATAAAAAAAGTTTATTATTTCTACATTTAAAGACATATTATGAAAACACATACCATAGACGTTTGTCAATGGTTTTCGAAAAATAACTTCCTAAAACCACAAACGTCTGTGATATCCCACTATCATAGGTTTTGGGAAATAATTTCCTAAAAGCACAGGCGTCTTTGAAAATCCACAGACGTCTGTGCCTGGTTTTGGGAAAAAATTTCCTGAAACCACAGACTCTCCAATTCTAATTACAACAGCTCTATATGTCCAATTTTCCCCCTTTCTACTATTCAGCAAGCTATTTCCAATCAACACCAAAACCCTTGTTTCTAAAAGCTCCAGTCGCTCAAAAAGAATGGCTCCGAAGACTACCGTTAACAAGAGATCTAAGAAAGGTCAATTTCATCTTCTCAATCACCCCTAGTCACCGATGCCCAGATTCAAGAGTGATTTCGAAATAGCATGATTGCTAATAAAAAATTTGAAGAGCTAAAACCAAAGATGCTTCATTCTTGTCCTTTTTATAGATTACGTAAATTTGGAAAATACAGAATTCAAGAATTAACCATCACCTCCGGCTGTCGTGAGTTGATCAATTTTGATGAAAACAAGGTACAAATCAATCAACTTGCAATTTTTCTTTTTTATGCCAACTTATGTAGCACTGAAATTTGGAGCCCTGAAAATGATGATGGTTGTTTATGGACAAGTTTTTATGGTTGCATTTTGAAAATAAGCGTAAATACAATTTGTCATATATTATTGCTCTTTGTCCGGACTCGATTTAAAAGAAATTCCCGACCAGAGAAATTTGCCTTGTGATGAAATCATACATCAAATTTGGGAAGATAGAATGCCACAGTAAAAATATGTTTACTTACGACTAAAGGCTCGGTTTTTAAATCGAATGATAATCAATACAATAATTCTTACTAGAAAGTCATGAACAAATTTACGAAAATGATCACAAAGCCCTTATGCTATATTTGGTGGAATACAAGTAAATTGGGCTAAGTTTATTCATGATGAATATAAAGCTTTTCGTCTCATCACCGACGTACAATTATATATGCACCATATATTATGCATCTCTTGAAAGGCCTCGGGGTACCTTCTTATATCTCTCATTTTAAAGAAATCCCTGTTAAGGAGAGCGGTATAAGATTTTTATCTTTAATGCACCTTCCCCAATGACCACCTCCAATCATCTCACTAGCCCACTAGACCTTGCAACAACAAGATCAAATGTATCCAGGTCCCCAACAACCTATTGCTCCTCAACAACAAACCCACTTACCTCATCCTTCATAGCAACCTGCCTCCTCTAGTCATGCTACCGAGTATTATTCCGACTAGGAGATTCAAGAAGCTTGTATTGAAAAAATGCAAAACGAATCAATCCGTGATTTAATACTCAAAAATCAAAAGTTAATCACGGCCAATAAGCGGGCTTTGAATAGTAAAATGACTAACTTGAAACGATCTTTTTCAACGCTAATGCCTAAGTGGAAAAAACTTTGAAAAAGTCATCACCACCTTAGGAAAAGCAATGAGAAAGGTACGTGGCAGATCATCCTCTCGATCATCATCTTTTATGTCAATTACACCACCTCTTCGAACTCAAACACCAATTTACCATGCTCATACTTCTCATAAAGGAACCTCTCAAGACAAAGGGAAAACTGTTGAGCAAGAAAAATCTGAAGAGGAAGAAGAAGATAGTGATGAATGTCCTTATTCAACCCTCATCAATTTCAACATCAACGTTACATGGCTTTCCAAGGAATTTCCATTCAAGAAAATAAGGAGTATAACGATCAAACTAATTGGCCAGCTGCATATGAGCAAGATCCTTCAGCATACTGGGAGTATTACGAAAATAATGGTGGATTTTTCTATTCTTCTAACCAGTATAACTTGTTAGAACCTCCAACTTATGTTTCAATGATAACAACTATATAATCATATACATATATAGACTTTATCAAATTGCAGGTGTATACTGCAAGCAGACACCATGATCGAAGTTATTATCGAAGATATTGAGACTCAAAGAGAGACGAAGATTCATTGATCATACTAAGGTTATTCTATTGTAAAAGAGTTCAAGATAAAATATTGTTAAGGTCTCTTTGAGTATATATGCATACATAATTTTATATACATAAAAAACGTGTAGAAAATTACATTTTCTCCTAACATACGTCCGAGGTATACTCACAGACGTCTGTGACAAGTCTTGGGTTAAAAATTAAAACTAGTCAAAAACGTCTGTCATATACCACAGACGCCTTTCATGCCAAAAACTATCATATTTGAAAAGAAACCTCTTTTTAAAACTAAAGGTTGTCATTTTTCATTAACGATCTGTTCCATTAAACAAAAAGATTTCTTCGAAGAGTAACAACTCTTCATCAGCACCTCTTTAACTCTATAAATAGCATCTTGAATTAGAAGTAAAACAACTAATTTAACTTGATTTGATCTATTCTTTACTAATTACAAAAGCACTCACTTGCATATTCACTAATAACATTTCTCAATCCACTACAACCTTTTGGTTAAATCACTTCCTATAACTCGAAGCAATCATATTCATATACTCAAAGGAGATCATAGGAAGATTTGTATGATAAGTCAAAAACTGTGTTATCGGAACGCAAGATTGTTAAAGACACTTTTGTATTAAGCCTATTCCCCTAGCAAAGTGAATGTAGTTTGTTTAAAGGAAATACCGAAGGGGAGCTTTGGGACTGGATTTAGACGGGAGGTTTGAACCAGTGTAAAAGCACTAGTTTGCACGCTTTTTATATTTTATATTTATTGTCTACTATTACATTGATTTACATACTTGCTTATTATATACAAGTTAGACAGTTACGATCCACTAGACTTTCAATTGGTATCAGAGCACGGTTATTTCAAGTTATAGTAACACGTAATTGAAACATATTTAATATGACAAGTACGTTTCAAGAAGGTCAATCCACTGCACGTCCTCCACTATTCGTTGGATCTAATTATGCTTAGGTCTACACGTATGTGTATTTTTATGGAAGCTAATGGTCTAGAAATTTGGTTTGCAGCTCAAAATAAATATGAAGCACCTAACACTGATATAGGCACATGGATTGATGCATAAAAAGCAGAGGCATCTAACAATGCCAAAGCTATGAATGTTTTATTTTGTTCACTTGATAAAAATGGATTTTCACGAATCATGTTGTGCACTACTGTTTATGATATAAGGCGTACATTACAAATTACTCATGAAGGCACAAATAAAGTCAAGCAAACAAAAATTTCTATTCTACAAAATCAATTTTCATCTTTTAAAATGAAATCAAATGAGTCAATTATTGACATGTATGCTAGGTTTTAAAGTATACAACATGATTTTATGGCACTAGAAGTCAATTCACTAATTTTGATTTAGTCACATGAATTTTGAACTCTTTGACAAACGAATGGGAACGAAAATTTTTAGCCATTGAAGAAGCTAACGATCTTTCCCAACTCAAAGTCGAAGAGTAAATAGGAAATATGATGTCATATGAAGAAAATTTACAGGCAAGAAAAGAACAAAATCAATAAAGGAAAAACATCGCATTTTAGGAAAATAACGACAACTCTGACTTGGAAGAAGATGAGATTGTGTTCATCGCCAAAAAGTACAAGCTCAAGAAGTTCAAAATGATGAAAAAATTTCAAAACAAAAGTAACACTAATTCCTCAAATCAAACATCAATAAAATGCTTCGGGTGTGATAAATTTGGCCATATGAAGAAAGTATGTCCACTACTCAGCAATGATAAAAAGAAAAACAAATTCGAAAATTTCATGAAAAAGAGAAGAGCATTTCAAGTAACTTGGGATGACTCTATGTGATGGCCCGCCTTTCTTACTCCCAAAGATGAGTCGTATTTTAGAAAGAAATAGGTTGAAAAAGATATAAAAGAAAGAACTAAACAAAACATAGATTCTCATAGCGGAACGGAATAATATATATTACATAACATATATCACATAGTCACTAATTATACAATACATCAAAGTCATAATTATACATGCATCATATTCAGACAGTCATAATGACCTGTCCATTCATTACAAGTCCAAAATAAAGATACAGATATAGCGGAACATAGATAATAACTAGCTAGCGTTGAAGCCACCTGCTCCAGCTCTTCTAAAATGCATCGAGAGAAACTTAGATTACTTGGCTACTTATAAAAATTTGAGTACCTAAGAGTTTAGGAAAAACAAAAAATAAACTCCGGGTCAAACATGGATCTGGTGTGAGTAAAAAGGTTAAATTACTTTAAATTGAAAACCATTTGAAAACAAGGGTATCTCGTAAGACCACGCCGCACATAAACACGGACGGGTTTTTCCCTAACGATAACCAAAAACACTTTTATAGGAAATCCAGTGATATTATGATAATGTCTAGGGTTTTCAAGTAAATTATTCACATAGTCGAAATTGTTACGTTAATTAAATTCTAGCATAATAGGTGTACAACTAAGACTGAAAGCACTTAGGGGTACCACCCATCACGGTGCATCTCTAGATAAAATAACATCGAGGACCTCGTCGAGATCCCCTGCTACACAAGACCGGCCTACCCCTAACCTGGATAGTCCGAAAAAGATTACCCCTCGGTTTGGATCAGCAACCGCACCGAAGAATACACGAAGTAATAGGGACTCTAGATAGGGATAACCTTACCCTAATTGGGTGCGACCCACTTAGCCTTGCTGCATCTCCCCTGTTTTAGCCATTCCTGGTTGATGATGCTTGAGGCTACGATTACCTTTCAAGAACGAATTCACTTAGAATGCTCATCGTCCTTCAATGATGATGTTCTGATAGAATTCGTCCATGCAAGTCCATTCTGGGTTTTAACGGAACCGAAGGCACCATTTCCACTACACCCATTATTGGAATCACCCTCTGATTTAGTGACAAATAGCCCTTGTACTCTGAAATCTTCATCCTGGATCTTTCCTTTGAATCTTCCCTACTCGTTCGCTTATTTTGGATCGAATTGGTTTTCGGATATTACTGATATCCGATCCCGATCTCATCGAATCCAAACGTTAGATTTTTAAAGGCCAAGTTGTTTTTAAATAAATAATTCATATTCAGGGTATCAACATTCATATATGGAAATTTTATTACACACGTTTTACTTCCAATAAAATGTGTCAATGTTTTCTAACCATTTCAATTCGTTTGGCTACTTAATGGCACAGACAATGTACACTTGAAATCAATATCCAAGAGCAAATAAGCCAAAGCATAGATCATTAACTATTTTAACGATTAATAACTAATATTAAAACAATTCACAAATCAGAATTTAATTAATTTAAATTAGTTGAATCCATTTGTATTTTTAATCCAAATTACTTATAAATTAAATTATTATAAAAACGGTTTATTATTAGTTAATTAAAATTAAACAATCCATTTAATAACTAATTTTATTAGTTAACATAAGATTTAATCAATCAAAATTTTTAATTATTTATTCACTTAAATTATTGAAAATAATTAATTTTTGTATTATAAAATTAACCAAAATTAATTTAGCCTATAAAACTTGGTGATAGGATCACATTGCAAAAATTATCATGTCAATTAGTTTTAAAAAGAAGGAGAAATAATGTTTTTAAATTTAAAAGATTATTAACATAAAAATTTATTAAATTACTTTTTTTAAACAAAAACCCGGCCCGCTTTGGCCCACGCAAAAAAGGCTCCAACTCTTCTCCTATTTCCTTTCTTCCACCTGCTTCTCTTCTCTACTCTTTCTTTTTTTTCTTGCGTACACGAAACTGCCGTGCACGTACACACGTAACCCGACGACCCAAAAATCAACGCCGATCATCTCTCCAGACCACCCACAACTCCCCCATCACGAACACGCATGCAGAAAAACACGAAAACACGAAATTCGAAAAGTCAAACACAGCCCCCCTAAAACTCAAACAACCAATCACCGAGTCTCCTCCTTGCCTCACCACCGTACATCACCATCTTTCACCAAACTGCGCCACCAGGACCGCCACATCCCCCTCTTGCTTTTCCCCCCTACCGCACGTCTCCGATCACCCCTTGCCGCTGCTATCAACCCAAAACCGAACCTACAAAAAAACTTGCCTAAAACCCTACTTCGCCTCCGACCAAACGCCACACACCTCTATAAACTACCGTACCATTTTTCTTAGCTTCCCCATCACCCAAGCAACCTACACAACCAACGCCAAGCCACCACGACACCTCAGCTGCAAGAATTTGACAAAAACCCACTTTTCGATCAACTCCCTCTACCTCACTCAATACACCACTAAAAATTCCCAAATTACTTTCAAAAATCTATTTTTTCGATAACAAACACATTTATGTAATCAAAAGATTAAATTGTGATATTCGGTTTTTGGTCCTTTCTAAGCTACATATTATAATATGTATTTTTCTTCTTCTATATTTTATGATATCGAATGAAACAATTTTTAGAATGAACTGCACTAAAATACAACTGACTTTCCTTTTTGGAATCATAATCTAAAATCAACTGGTTAGTGAGAAAGAGATTTTTAAAGTTGGAAGATCATATTTTTTCAAAAAAAGCAGAGGTGCTGCTCATACTTTTTTGAGTTTACAGGGTGTCTTACCATGACTAAACACATATATACATAAGGCATAAACACTTTTTAGCACGAGAATACTTGACAACATAAGGGTTCATTTAGATCTACAAGAATACAAATACATACATGGTTCCAGTAAGCAAAATGTTTAAGTTTTTTACTCACAAGCTTTGAAAAAGATGACACACTGCCTTTTGTTTGTTGGAGCTTGAATACTTGGTTCTTCTACAAAGATTTAATGGCAGTTGTTATTTTTTTATATATGCTAGAATGTATACATGAATAACCAAGGCAATGGTATTTATAGAGAAGAGGGAACAAGTTGGAAAAAGGCTGAAGCCTATTCACATGTACAGGTTTTCACCTTTTCCCCTTTTCTTTTTTTTTTCTTTGAAAATTTGTGACTTGATTTGAAAACTTGCTTGACTTGATTTTTCCTAGTTGATTTGAATATTGAGTGAATGATTTGACTAATTTTGTGCTTCACTAGATATTTTTCATTATGATGTTCCCTTATGTGTATATATATACACACACATCATATAAATACATATATATTTTCCTACAACTATTTTGACCATATGCACATGTTTGCCTACTTACATATCTTTGCCATCCTAAAGTTTGTAGTTCTTTGTATAAATTGTTAAATATACACTATATTTAACATACACACCTATATAGCCACTTACATGCATTTATCTCTTTATTATTTTATTTTATTTTATATATTTTATTTTATTTTATGTCATAAGTGTTGTATATACATACATATACATACATACATATATAAATATATTATTTATCCCATATTTGAAATGTGAAGTTTATTTAATTATTTCCAAAAATTAGATTTTTAAACTTTTAAATCAAAGCCTCTAGAATATATATATATATACAAAGATATTTCATATATCAGAAATTTATCATTCGACTAATAAAAATTAATATTTCAATATTTAAAATCAGTTGGTTATTCTGATAACATGTGTCAGAAATCTAGGTTGTTACACTCTAACTCTTCCTCTTTATCCGATAGTGATAGTGACATACAAATTATTGCTTCATGGCTAGCACAAATGAGGTATATCCTGAATTAACATATGATGAACTACTTAAATTTAGTTTAAAATTAGATGACAAGTATAGAGAATTAAAGAAATTAAATAAAGAAAATTTTAAAAAATTAAACAGATATGAATTAGAAATTGGAATGTTAAAAGACGAGAAAAGTATTTTAAATAAGAATTAGAATTAGCACAAAAAGAATGCAAAAAACTATCATCCCAAAATACTACTCTAACTTATGATATAAAGAATAACAAAATAGAGAATTATAAACTTGAAAAAGAAAAGTATGAATTGGAACAAAATTTAGAATTAGCTAATATAGAAATTTCTGATCTCAGAAATAAATTAGATAAAATTACTAACAATGTTTCAAAGTTTAAGAAAGGAAAGAAAAATCTAGATAATTTGATAAAGATTTCAAAACCATTAAGAAATATAAATGATTTAGGATTGAACAAAAATAATCATAACTAAAAATTATCCGGTCTCTAATAATAATCAAAGTCTTAAGAAGTATAGTACATCATATACAAATTTTAGAAAAACAAATCTAAATATGAAAATAAGGGAACAAAAATGATTAAGGTATGGATTCCTAAAACAAATAACAATTTTATTAGATAAAAAACACACACACACGCACACACACACAGATATATATATATATATATATATATATATATCTAAAAGTGATAGTTAATAATGAGAATTACATTTCTAAAGGTTTCAAACTCTCATGGGTATGGCTACCTTCTCCTACTAACCCATAGGACCCTAACAAAGGATGTGGGTATCGATTAAATCTCTTTATTATTTTGTAGGTACCCAAAAATAAAAATAAGGATAAATGGATACTCGATAATGGATGCTCCAAACATATGACGGGAAACGCGCACATGTTATTAAACATCACTTACATGGACAGTGGCATGGTTTTTTTTGGAGGTAATTCCAAAGGATATGTCATCGGAATTGGAAACGTCATCAATGTCGGTACATCTACTTCTCCCATTATTTCAAATGTTTTATTTGTTACAAACTTGAAACATAATACTTAGTATAAGTCAATTATGTGATAAGGGTTTTATAATTGATTTTGAAAAAGATAAATGCAATATCTTTGATCAAGATAAAAATTTAATTTTTGATGGAACAAGAAACCGAAATATTTATATTCTAAACATGAATATTAATCATAATAGTGATCTATGTTTCATGGCAAATAATGATAATCCATGGATATAGCATAAAAGATTTTGTCATATAAATTTCAAATATATAAACAAATTAGCTAAAAACAATTTGGTAAGGGGATTACCCAAAATAAATTTCAAAGTTAAAAATCTATGCGATGCATGTCAACTTGGAAAATTAAAGAAAAGCTCGTTTAAATCTAAAATAAAAATCTCTACCAAACAACCTCTTGAATTACTTTATTTGGACTTATTTGGTCCAACTCAAGTACGTTCGATAAATCATTATAAATATGTTTCTGAAATTGTAGATGATTTTTCAAGATATACTTGGACGCTATTTTTAAAACATAAAAGTGATACATTCGAAATGTTTAAAATTTTTGCTATATGAATTAAAACTCTTATGGATTTAAAATAAAAAGTAAAAGAAGTGATCATGGTGGAGAATTTGAAAATGAACTATTTACAAATTTTGTAATAAAAAGGGAACTACTTATAATTTTTCATTTCTGCGAACACCACAACAAAATGGAGTAGTCAAAAGAAAAATTTGCACCTTGCAAGAATGTGCCCGAACTCTCCTAAATGGCAGTAACTTACCAAAGAATTTTTAGGCCAAAGCAGTTGCTACTGCTTGTTACGTATTAAATCGAGTAACTCTTAGACCTATGACTAAAAATACATGTAATATTCTTCAAAAAGAAACCAAAAGTATTATATTTTAGAATATAGAGAGAAGTACCATTTATATGGTACTTCTCTCTAGAGAAGTACCATATAAATGGTACTTCTCTCTCAGAGAGAAGTACCATACAGAGAGAAGTACCATTTATATGGTACTTCTCTCTGAATCAAAATGCTTTATTCTAAATACAAAAGGTAATCTTGGAAAATTTGATTCAAAAGCCAATGAAGGAATTTCTATAGGATATTCTTATCAAAGTAAAGCTTACAGAATTTTTAACAAACGAACAAATGTTATAGAAGATAGCCTTCATGTATCGTTTGATGAAAACTTGAAAAGTATAAGTAAAGATGACGAAGAAATTTTTGACACTAATAATAATCAATGTAATATGCTTGAAGATAACAATAATAATAATAATATAGAAAATAGTAATAATCAAAATAATACGATTGAAAATAATAACAATAATTTGAAATCGCCATCCCATATTTTAAAAGATCATCCTATTGATAACATAATTGGAAATATAGATAATAAAGTTTCGACTAGAAGACAAATAAATCAAATTAGTAATGTAGCACATTTTGAACCAAAAAATTATAAGGAAGCATCAAATGATGATTTTTGGATTTTAGCAGTGCAAGAAGAACTTAATCAATTAGAATGAAATAATGTTTGGGAATCGGTACCAAGGCAAAACGATCAATCAGTAATTGGAACAAAATGGGTTTTTAAAAACAAAGCTAACGAAACAGAAATATTATACGTAATAATGCAAGATTAGCGGCACAGGGATACAATCAAGAAGAAGGCATTGATTATGAAGAGACCTTTGCACCTATGGCACGTCTTGAAGCCAAAAGAATATTACTTGCTTTTGCATGTCATCATAGCTTTAAACTATTTCAAATGGATGTTAAAAGTGCTATCATAAGCGGTTTTATAAAAGAAAATGTTTACGTAGAACAACCACCACTATCTGTTCATGATAAATATCCATATTATGTTTCTAAACTCGAAAAGGCATTACACGGTTTAAAACAAGTACCTTGAGCTTGGTATGATCAATTAAAATTACATTTAATTAATTTCCATTTTCAAATTGGTAAAATAGATACAACATTATTTATTAAAAGAGAACAGAAGGATATATTAATTGTTTAAATTTCTGTTGATGACATTATATTTAGATCTACTAACGAAAATTTATGTAATAACCTTTCTACAATAATAACAAACGAATTTGAAATGTCTTATATGGGTGAGTTAAATTTCTTTTTAGGATTACAAATAAAACAATTAAATAATGAAATTTTTATAAATCAAGAAAAATACTGCAAAGAACTACTAAAACATTTTGGAATGGATAATACATCAAGTAAACCCACTCCAATGAGTACTTCTACTCATCTAGACAAAGTTGAACACGGAAAAGAGTTTGATCAATAACTATATCGAAGCATGATAGGATCCTTACTATACTTAACCGCTAGTAGACCAAATATTATGCTGAATATTTGTTTATGTGCAAGATTTCAAGTACAATATAAAGAATCACATCATCGGGTAGTTAAACGGATTTTACGATATTTAGCCAACACTAAAGATTATGGACTATTTTACCCAAAAGGCAGTACGTTTGAACTTGTATCTTGCAGTGATGCAGATTTTGGTGGATGTAAATCGGATAGAAAAAGTACAAGTGGCACATACTTTATTAGTCAATCGTTAGTTTCGTGATTTAGTAAAAAGCAAAATTATGTTTCCCTTTCAACATGTGAAGCCGAATATATTTCTGCTGCCTTAGATTGTGCTTAAGTAATATACATGCAACAAACACTTAAATACTATGGAAAAATAATAAAAAAATCTTCAATATATTGCGACAATATTAGTGCTATAAATTTATCAAAAATCTAATCAATCATTCTCGAACAAAACAAATAGATATTCATCACCATTTTTGAGAGATAATGTTTAAAAAGAAATAGTAACTCTAAAATTTGTTAATACTGAAAATCAAATAGCGGATATTTTTACAAAACCATTAAGTGAACAAACTTTTATTAAGTTAAGATGGGATCTAGGAATTTGTTCGTACACTGAATTGAATAAATAAAGTTATAATGTATAGTTCACTTAAGTCTATGATAGCTCATATGAAATTTCAACTAAAAATTAATTTTATAACTTCGAATTAATCACTACCATATAAATTGTTTTTAATAACAACCATTTAAAATCCTATGGTTTAACTCAATTGTCTCAACTACTTTTCTAAAATAACTAAGTTTATCTTATAAATTCAGTTATATACTAACTAAAAGTGAATAAACACTGATAAAATTTCTAAAAACAAATAAAACAATGTCTTCCGATCACGACTCCACCTATTCAGCTATTGACTACAAATCTCCATCATCCAGTAGCACTTACATATCTTCAAAAAAAGCACTCCTACATCATCTCCTTCTGTAAACATTATCGCTTCACCAGCATACCATACTGCCTTTTCTCCGAAAGGAAAGAAAGCTAAACTTTAAGTTGATCTGAAGTCATCATCTCTTTTTGACAAAGTCGATGAGATACATCACTATCAACAAGAGATGATCGACGTTCAATGTGAAATGTATTGCGAGCAATGTCGTCAAGGATCCCATTTAAATTTTCTCGAAAAGTGTATTCTTGCAATTTGTGGTCATTCACCAACAAAAGATTGCTTACATCAAAAGTCTCCTCGATTATACAAGACTCCTACAAAAGCACACAACATTACTTCGAGAAACCTATGCAAACTAGAACCTTCCAACCAACCTTGGATTGACACCCCAACTCGTCCAAGTTGGTCTCCACTCAAGCCTTTACTTGACGATACAAAATTTGAACCAAATTCATGGGAAATTCAACAAAACAATAATTCTGAATTTTTGGACAAGAACTAAAACCTTTGTTAAATATCATTTACATTATAATTATTTATTGTTGATTTATATGTATTCTGGTTAATATATTTTAATAAAGTTTTTAATATTACAATTTTCCTCATATACCAAAATTTGCATATCACAGACGTCTGTGAATAGACCACAGACGTCTGTCAGCACTTTCGGGAAATGTTTCCCTATAGCCACAGACGTCTGTGGATACATTACAGATGTTTATGAGTACTCTCTGTCTAAATTTTTTTTTGACCATAGACGTCTGTGGATACAATACAGACGTCTGTCCAAACTTTCGACCTAAAAATTACTAAAACCGCAGAAGTCTATTCCTTCTTAATGGACGTCTGTCACCGTTCAGCCAATAGCCCCATATAACAAAATTTCCCCATTTTCACCTTACCTCCATTCCAAACTTTTGATTTCTAAAACCCTAGATCTAAAATCTCCCAAATTTTCAAAACAATGGCTCCCAAAAAGGTTACCGTCTCCAAAAAGCCAAAACAAGGCCAATCATCTTCTTTCGCTCAAGCACCGATTACACAAGCTCATATTACCCAATAGCTTTGAAATAATCCCAATGCAATTAGACGTTTCGAGGCTCTTAGCCAAAAAAGGATTCACTCCGGACCTTTTTACCGCCTTGCTAATGTTATGGAATATGAAATTCCTGGAATTACAACAGATGCTGGTTGCTGCAACTTGATTAGCTACGATGCTAATAAGATAACCATTGACCCCTTGCTATTTATCTCTTCTACTCCAACCTATGTAGTTTGTAGATTTGGAATCATGAGAAAGATGAGGGTTGTTTATGGTCTAGTTTGTATGGAAAAGTAGTTAACATAGATTTATATACTCTTGGTCGAATTTTAGGATGTTTCTATGAGGGGATTGATTTGACCGATATACCAGATCATAGTCTATTATCTAGGGATGAAGTTACACATCAACTATGGGAGGATAATATGCTCTAATGGAAATCAATATGTCTTCGACCTCATGCCAGACTTTTAAATCGTATGATAATTAATACTATTATACGTCACCTAGGTAGTCATGAACAAATTTATCCCAATGATCATAGGGCTTTATATGCCATATTTGCTCAACTACGTGTCAATTGGGCAAAATTTATTAATGACCAAATTAAAGGATTTTGGTCGCAGTATCGTCGTTCCACTATCTATGCCCCTTATATCATGCGCATCCTGCAAAATCTTAACATTCCTTTGTATGTATCACAATACGAAGAAATTCCCGCAAAAAAGATAGTGGTCTATGATTTTTGTCGCTAATGCATCTTCCAAAAAGCCCTCCTCGTATTATCCCCTTTAGTCAATGGACTCAATGGCAACAAGAAGAAGAACACCATGAGCCTCCTCCAACTAGCGCTCCTCGACAAAGCTACTCCCATATTTCCTAACAACCACCTTCATCCAGTCATCATGCCGAATATTATTCCGACTCCAAGGTACAAGAATTTCATCTTGAACCAATGTCGGACAATTCTCTTTCTGATTTGGCCATCAAAAATAAAAGAATAATCAT
Source organism: Allium fistulosum (assembly GCA_030737815.1). Classification (NCBI taxonomy): domain Eukaryota; kingdom Viridiplantae; phylum Streptophyta; class Magnoliopsida; order Asparagales; family Amaryllidaceae; genus Allium; species Allium fistulosum. Next base: position 725,966,707 of record CM060905.1, on the reverse strand, counting down.
GGGCAATCAATGAGCCTTATATAAAAAGATGACGGGATTAGAACGTTCTTTCTCCATTAGGATGACAAAGATGGAGAAGACATTGGATAAAGTGGTCTCCACTTTACCCAACACCTCCACCTCAGGAAAAAACAACAGTCTATCACACACAAACCTCTCCTATAGGTACATCACACGAACAAAGTGCTCAAGGGAAGACTCCTATTGACATACAACCCGAGGAGGAGGATGAAAACAGTGATGAGATGTATATGTCCAACACTCCACATTTTCAACAGCCATACATGACATTTCAAGGCCTTTCTATTCAAGAGGATGAGGAGTACAACGACCAGACGCAGTGGCCAGGCATATTCTGTTAGTTTGTAACACTTATGGTTATTTGCTTTCATATTTAAAAAAACATTTGTGTTTCTTTTTCGCTAAACATTAATATTTGATGATAACATGTCATGATTATTTACTATATCTTTATCATATTTCCCCATTTTGATAATGACAATGGGGGAGAAATATATGCATATACATAGGAGGAGAAGCATATACATAGGGGGAGATAAAACATAGACAAAATAATGCTTTTATTGTTGATATCTGATTATATGAATGTATAGTTGATTTGTGATTGTATAGTTGTCATCATCAAAAATAGGGAGATTGTTAGAACCTCCAACTTATGTTTCATTGATAACAACTATAGAATCATATACATGGATACATATATACATATACATATACATATACATATACATATAATACATATACATATACATATACATATACATATACATATATATCAAAATTGCTGGCATATACTACAAGCAGACACTATGATCGAAGATATTAAGACTCAAATAGAGACGAAGATTCATTTACCGTACTAATGTTATTCTATTGTAAAAGAACGCTAGATAAAATATTGTTAAGGTCTCCTTGATTATATATGCATACACAATTTTATATGCATCAAAACAAATAGAAAACTACATTTTCAACTCACAAATGTTTAAGGTATACTCACAGCGGCTAAGGTATACTCACAGACGTCGGTGACAAGTCTCGGGTTAAAAATTAAAACTAGTCATAGACATCTGTCATTATACCAAGATGTCTGTCATGGAAAAACTATCACATTTGAAATGACACTTCTTTTTTAAACTAAAGGTTATCATCTTTCATGGAGACTCGTTGCCATTAAAACAAAAAAATTCTTCGAAGAGTAACAACTCTTCATTTGCACCTCTCTAACTCTATAGATAACATCTTGATTGAGCAGTAAAATAACTAACTTAACTTGATTTGATCCATTCTTTACTGATTTCAAAAGCACTCTCTTGCATATACACTGATTACATACTCTCAATCCACTACAACCTTTTGGTTAAATCACTTCCTACCACTCGAAGCAATCATATTCATATACTCAAAGGAGATCATAGGAAGATTTGTACGATAAGTCAAAAACCGTGTTATTGGAACATAAGATTGTCAAAAACACTTTTGTATTAATCCTATTCCTCCGAGTAGAGTGAGGGTAGTTTGTTTAAAGGAAATACCGAAGGGGAGCTTCGGGACTAGACATAGGACGAGAGGTCCGAACTAGTATAAAAACTCAAGTTTGCACGCTTTTTATATTTTACTAATTATTGTCTACTCTTGCATTGATTTATATACTTGCTTATTATATAAAAGTTAGACATATACGATACACTAGACTTTCATAACTGACTTCGTTTATTTAATCATTTTGTTTATGACCTATGTTATTTAAACTTCTATTTTCATTGTCACTTCATATAACTTTATTTTATGATCTATTTTTTCTGTTGACATCTATGATTATATCTCTATTTTATGTATGCATAATTTTCTTTTGTTTTGATAATGACAAAGGGGGAGAAATATATGCACACACGTAGGGGGAGATAATATGCATATACATAGGGGGGATAAAATTAAGCACAAGTTATTATTATAACTAACGATTGTGTAGTGTTATCATCAAAAAGGGGGAGAATGTTAGAATCTCCATTCCTTGGTTTCAATGACAACAACTATACAATCACATATATTATATCTTATCAAGATTACAGGTATATAATACAAGAGATCATCATGCTCAAAGATATCAAGACTCGAAGACAAACAAAGACTTATGGGCCATGCTATGATTAGTAAGGTTATAATAGTGTATTAAGAGTCTTATAAAACCATTGTAAGGTCTCCTCGAGTATAAATATGCACACACAAATTCATATATTCAACATTAGCATATAAAAAAATGATATTCAAGTTTGACCATTCACAGACGTCTACGGGAAAACCACAGAAGTCTGTGAATATTTTCGAAAATTTAATTTCTGAAGCCACAAACATCTGAGGTTTTCCCACAGACATCTATCATATAGCAACTGTTCCATTCTGAAAGGATGCTTCATTTCATTTTGAATAATAGCATCCCTTCTTCAATGGTTACAGCTATTAAAACAAATAGATTTTATTTTAAACAGTAACAACTCCTCATATGCATCTACTCAAACTTATATATACTTTAAAGATTGAGAATTGAATTAATAATTTTGATTATTCTCTTGATTTCTTATTACTCTTTATTTACATCTTTGTTATTACATTGCTTACATATTCTCAGTCTATCAGATTCAAAATATTATTTTGGTTAAACCACTTCCTACAACTCAAAGTACTCACATTCACATACTCAAAAGAGATCATAAGAAGAATAGTACTATTAGTCAAAATCCTTGTTATTGAAACACAAGGTTGTCAGAGAAATAGTTTTTGTATTAGCCTATTCCTCCGAGCGAAGTGAGGGTTATTTGGTCAAAGGAAATATTGAAGGGAAGCTTCGGAACTGGATGTAGGACAGAAGATCCGAACCAATATAAAATATCTGTTGTAATTGCTTTTATTATTTACCTTCTTTATGTTCGGTTATTATTCTCTGCTTAGTGTAATTTGTAGCATACACTCTCACACTTACATATATATGTTGCATTATATAAAGATCCTGTAGCGACTTACAATAGATACCGTTTTATGTTTTAAAACCTGAAACACAAATTACAATGACATTTTCATGGTAGATAGTTGTAATATTACCAAAAAAAATTAATACATTAACACACTAAATGTTCATTACTTCATATTACAATAATTAATACTCCAAAATACCAAATATTCATAGTGAACACACTAGAATCAATATTCATAGTTCATAACATCGTACTTCACAATAATATTACACGCTAACACTAAATAAAATAAAATAATATAAAAGTACACCTAATAATATGGGTAAACAAACAGTGAGTGAGTTTCAAATGGTTAAAAATTAGGTAAAACACTAGTTAAAGTGAGCAAATTGATATTCTACGCTACTGGCATATGACATTGATATTGAATCACGAAAAATGTCTGCACCACCGATTCTCCTCGCCAGCTGAATATCCTTTTGCACTGCAACAAGGAAGGCATATAACATTAAAATGACATGCAGATTTACACAAGAAATGAAGAAATTAACTACACATAACATAACAGCACGCATGTATATACCAGATCAACATCAAACAATAATGGTGAGGGTCCTATTTAAGAAGCATACGTACATTAAAATTAAACAGTTGAAGCTAATCATAATACTCAATTAACAACCTAAGTAGAGGAGGACAGTTGTTTGTGATGATAACCAACTTTGCAGGAAATAAAATGTACAAACTTTTCATGTCAGAATGATGCCTGACAGTAAGCTACTGATATAATATACTAAAAGTATGACGTCACTGCATAAAAAAAATTGATTTAGCAGTGCAAAAATCGCTACCATAACTTATAATAGCGTTTGGAAAAAAACACGTTATACGACTTGCAACTAAAATCCAGGACTTTCTGTTGCGTTTTCAAAAATGCTACCTGAAAAGCATATTATCATAGTGCTGTATAAACGCAACTAAAAAGTATTACTGATGCTACTACAAAATATTATAGTAGCGTTTTTTATCTACCACCATATATATTTTGATAGCGTTTATTAAACGCTGCTAAAATGTAACACCCCGATATTTTATGAAAAATATAATTAAAAAGAAATTTAAAGCGCATTTGGTACAGTGGTAAAGGCGTATGTTGACTCCCTTAGTGAACAGGGATCAAGTCTCTTTGTCGTCCAAAATCTGGAGCGATGTTTTTTTAGCTGGTTCGTTTCCAGCGATTTTTCTACGTATTTCAACGTTGTTTTTGACATGTGGCGACTTCTGATTCGCTCCAGTGATGTAATAGGATGATATGGCTAAATTTTATTGGTTGAGTGATGTGTATGGGCTAGAATGGATAACCATTAAGTGTATGAAAGAACCAGATTTAATCTAAAATAATCTAATGGATTATATTCACTCAAGCAATCTATAAATAAACTATCTAACCTAAACCTATTCTCTTATTCAACCGTCGCCATATTCTACAGTAAAATTAGTGTGTATTATTCTTCCTCCTTTTTTCTACGAAATAAAAAAATCTCTACCAAATTAAATTATCTATATATACTCAAGCAATTTGGGGAATTTAGAAGAATCAAAGGGAGAAAGATTAAAGCAAAGCTTTTTTATGTTTATGCAAGCTCAAATGCCAAGTGAGTGGAAATTAATATGAAATAGAAAAATAAAGTAGTTCAATTTCAGTTCATTTCTGGCACGTTAATTTGTATTAATTTCTGTTATTAATTGAGAATAGATGTAAATTATTGCAACTTCTTTTTTTCTTCCACTTCTTAAATCTAATTCATGTCTGGTTTAAAATATAGGACATATAAATTATCTATTCACGTTTTATGGTATAAATAAGATTGAAATTTATGTAAATTATTGTATCTTCTTCTTCTTCCACTTCTCAATTTTAATTCATGTTTGGATTGACATTTGGAACAAACAAATTGTCATTCACGTTTCATGGCGTAAATAAGATTGGTTTAATTGAATTAGAATTGTTATTCAATTTCTAATGGTAGAACATGTTAGTTGAATAAATTCAAAATATGTTACTTGAATAAAATTATAGTTTTGATTAATATCATTACATAATTTTGAATTTGGTTTTGGAACAAAATTGGGAAGTCTAATTGGCATAATTGTTTGTTTTATATGTGGCCTAAAAATGTAAAAGTTGAATTTTGTGTAATTAAATGGTTTGTGGCTATTGGATAAAATTTTTGTATAGAATAAATATATAGAAGGAGAACGTAAATTAGGGTGGAAAAATATGTAAATTAAGTGGACCCTAAAGGCTAGTGTAAATCTGTAACAAAATGACATAAAAATTACAGACAAACCATACGGACTGAACGGCGTGAAATTGAAATACCATTTATGTAAGAAAAATGGAAATTGTGAAATAACCAAATCAGATGTAAAAATGGCCTAAAGCAGATTAATGGAAATAAACAGTATGTAAACTGTAACGGTAAAATTAATTAATCTGGAAGTGATTTGGTAAGCAAACCTTGTAAAGGTCTGGATAGGTGTTTAATGCAGTTAAGACCAAAATATAGTTTTGGCTGTACGTACTAGGAATGGGCAAGTAGGTTCGCAAATATGTTTGTTATCTTTCATAGGTTTCTAGCACGTAGGATAGATAGCATCCGCAATCATAGGCTTCTTTAGGAAGATCGCCGCGGACGGAACATGACAAATGTGTTCCTACGTAGGCTTCTTTAGGCAGATCGTTGGAGGATTTTGCGTAGCCGACCCAGTTGTGGGCTCTCTTTCGAAGGATCGACACTTTGGATAGGGGCAACTCTACGTTGGTGACCGAGGAGACAAGAGGATAGGAGTCCAGTTTGGCGAAGCCTGAGCGCAACTTCGAGGTCCTACGAGGTTGTTTGAGTCGGCGCCAGTCAGACGTAAGAGGCATTTAGTCACAGTGCACGGGTGAAGAGCATAACTTTCATGCTGTAGCATGTGAATAAGTAAGGACAGCAGGTCCGACATGCCGATTGACGTTTAGTATTACTACATGGTTGACTTCCCTAGAGTGATGACAGACTTTTGCTTCTTAGGAACCGTATCTAAGAAGGATTAACCGCATTATATTATTCACCCTCTACGATATCCGGAGAAGACCTGGAATTAAACTGTTTTATTCTTTCTGCATCAGTTCATTTTTCATTCACTAGACTTTATGTCTGACCCATTCTTATTTTTCCTATTTTTCCCAAATCATAGGAGGGTAAGTTTAGGTTGCAGTTCTTTGCAGCTTGGAGGATCATTGGAGCAGTTGTTATCTTCAGCTTTCGTTTCTTTTGTTTCATGTACTTCGTTTCTCTTTTCCGTACTTTACTCTATATATGTGGACCTATATTGTCAACTTTGTTATGTTTTATGTTTTGGTGGAGACTACTTGGTACTTTTAGTTTCAGAAATAAATTTGAGATAATATTGTTTTTAATGAAACTGTTTTGCTATTAGTTTATAATTAGTAAAAGTTTTCTTCCACTGTAATATTTTAATCATTTTATACTATTGCCTTAGTCTTTATGCTATGTTATGTATTTTTATTTCACCCGACCACCCGTGCTTCTAGTCATGTCCGATTTTCGGGGTGCCTAGAGGTGCGGGGTGTCACATAAAAGTTGTAGACTTTTTCATGCAGATTTCTATCACCGTGACAACTCGTTAAGTTTCCACTTCATTTTGTTCACAACATATGTAATGTAGTAATAATTAACATATTTCAATATAAAACCAACAATTACTCTTATTATTACCATATTCAAACAACCAAAAATAATAAGCACAAAACAAAATAGAATATACAAACAATTCGATACAAAATATTTTAAACAAAATACCACATTCACATAAAATTCGTAGCACTACATAGAGAAGTTTACATAACTAATGCTGACAAAATGTTATAATATAGATGATGATTAAAGGAAAGTACCAATTCATTGTTGCAGTTGATCATTTCTTCGATAAAGCTTATATACTTGCAGACAAGTATAATAACCAACAAAGAGAACTTATACCAAAATCTTCTAAGAATAAATATTATTATGGTAGACCTCAACAACATCATAAGTTCATGACCAATACTTTTCCACCTCTATCCTAATAATATTACTGCCATTATCGGAAACTGTAAAAATCTGTGAAGTGAACAACAGTGGCAATGGTACCAAAAGAATAGGCTAAAACCATTTGTAAGCAGTTTGTATGGGGATGAAAACAAATTTTTTAATGTCCACAGTAAGCAAAATTGACTTTGAAAAGTGCATGGCCTTGCAAGGAATCATAAATGTAGAAGTTGTGAGTGTCAAAGTTTTAAAAACCGAAAAGGTTGTTCCACCAACGTAATATAGTTAAATAGCTACAAAGGCATACATGCCCATGGATGTAATTTTTGGCCAATACTAAGTAATGATATATAGATATTGATGCAGCGCATACCTTAAGTCTTATGTCGCTCCAGAATTCGCGAAGCCTAGGTCACTCCTCCTCCTCCTTAGGTTGCGAACGAAGTCTTATGTCGCTCCAGAATTCGCGAAGCCTAGGTCGCTCCTCCTCCTCCTTAGATCGCGAACGAAGTCTTATGTCGCTCCAGAATTCGCGAAGCCTAGGTCGCTCCTCCTTATGTCGCGAAGCCTAGTTCGCTCCAGAATTACTTATGTCGCGAATTCCAGTAGGTCGCGAGTAGAATCCTTATGTGGCAAAGCTTGCCTAGGTCGCTGCCGTGCCTGTTTAGGTCGAAGCTTGCTTATATCGCTGCCGAAGCTTGCCTAGGTCGCTGCCGTGCTTGTTTAGGTCGTTACTTGCTTATGTCGTATTGTTTGATAAGTCGTATGTCGTTAAGTCGTTTGTATTTTATTTTCTTAAGTCGCTGTGTATTGTTGAGTCATTGAATGTTTGTATTTTCTTGAGTTGTTTGTTTGTTAAGTCGCGTTATACTTTCCCTATAAATAGGGGTGTGTTGTCATTTGTAAAGGGAGTTGATTTTTGAATAAAATTTGTTGAGAGCTTTGTGCCTCCATTAAAATTGGAAGTTGAGTGTAATCTCCTTTCTCCATCTTCGGATATTCGAGTGCGCTCGAATCAACGATTTTGAAGCCGATTCACGGAATCTTGTGCGCGAGATCAACGTCGAAGAATCTTAGATCTTCTAATGCGGTATCGTGCGCGATCAACGAGTTGAAGATAGCTAGAATCCGGTATCTCGAGATATCAACGGATTTGGGCACTTGGGTATCATCAATTCATCAAGTTATCTTGTTTCATCGATTCATTTTTCTGCATTTCGTCTATTGGATCCTGGATAGATTTGACCGCTGGTTCAGATCTACTTCTGTGCTGCGTCATTTTGGTATCAGAGCAAGGAGACGAACTTTTCCAAGTTCGTTGGGTGTTCGTGAGATTTCAAACAAGTTGGGAAGTTTTGATTCGAGATTTTTTTGGATCGAAGTGAAGTTTGTGTTTGAATTTCTTGAAGATTTAATCATGCCTCCGAGACGTGCTAACCGCTATCAAAATATTGAAGATTTGTATAGAAGACAAGAAGCTGAGCAGATGGAGCAGCGTATCAATGAAAATTTCAATGAGGGTATTTAAAAATTGGAGAAATTGATGATCGACATGAATCAAAATCAAAGGAGAACGTCACCAGTTTCGAACTAGGGTGGAAACAAGGTTTCACCATCAGTTTCGGAAGAAAGGAGGATGTCACCCCAGTCTTATCGAGATAGGAGAGAATCATCAGTTTTAATGATGCGAGACCACAATGGGTACTAAAATGCAGAGGGAAGAACACAACGTGGTTTTGAAAATGAACCATATCGTAATGCTGGAAGACAGTGTAGAAGGGATATGCGTGGTCGTAGGAATTTAGATGGTCAAGATCGATATCGAAATACATCTCATTTTGAGGAAGATGGTGATGGAGGTAGTATTCATTATCGAAATCAAGGCCAAGTGTGAAATTAATTTCGGGATTCAGAAAGTGATCGTAAATGGGAGTCAGGTATGAGGATGGAAATTCCAGAATTCAAAGGTGGTATGCAAGTAGAAGAATTTCTTGATTGGTTGTCGAATGTTGAAGAAATATTGGAATTCAAGGATGTGCTTGAGAATCACAGAGTCCAATTAATTGCTACAAGACTAAGGGGAAGAGCTATGGCTTGGTGGCAACAAACTAAATTAACACGGGAGAGAATGGGAAAATCAAGAGTTGTCAGTTGGGAGAAGATGAGAAAGATGATGAAAGCGACTTTATTGCCGTACAATTATCAATCTCTTATGTATCAACGTTTGCAGAATTTGAGACAAGGGACGAAGACCGTGAATGACTATGCAGATGAATTCTATCAATTGATTGCAAGGAATGATATTATGGAAACCGAGGAATAGCTAACGGCTAGATATGTTGGAGGGTTACGAATGCAAATTCAAGACATGGTTGACATGGTTAATATGTTTAATCCTATGTCTGTTGCTGAAGCACGTCAGAAAGCTCTAGCTTGGGAGAAATAAGGGAGACGAGGAAGTGGTGTGTTTACGAGTTCCAACAACCAGAATAAGGGTGCTAGTAGCAGTGCTAATGTTTCCAAGGCTATCAATAAACCAATTGTCAATGAAGCCGCTAAAGCAAAGGTCAATAGCAGTATCAAGTGCTATAATTGTCAGGAGTTTGGCCATAAAAGTAATGAATGTACAAAGCCAAAGAAGAAAGCATTAGTTGTAGAGGAATGTGAGTATGAGGATGTGGAAGCTGAAATTGATTATTCTGATCCACCAAAGTTTGATGAAGATGAAGAAGTTGTGTCAGGAGACGAAGGGTGTAACTTGATGATGAGGAGGTATTGTTTAATGCCAAAGCATGAGGATGATTCTATTTGGCTGAGGAGCAATATCTTTCAGTCTACATTTACTATCTTGGGAAAGGTTTGTCGATTTGTTATTGATGCGGGAAGCTGCGATAACATTATTTCTGAAGAAGCCGTCAAGAAGTTAGGGTTGAAGACTGAAAAACACCCTAGACCTTATAAACTGGCATGGCTAAAGAAAGGTGGAGAAGTGACAGTGGGAAGATGAGCATTTGTTACATTTTCTATTGGGAAGTAGTACAAAGATGATATATGGTGTGATGTTGTCAATATGGATGTGTGTCATCTACTATTGGGAAGACCATGACAATATGATAGAGCTGTACAACATAATGGTCGAACCAATAGCTACAGTTTTATGTTCGAAGGTACTCAAACCACCTTAGTTCCTAAGAAGCATGAACAAAGTGAAAGCAAGTCAGAGAAGAAAGTGGAATCAACTAGTCTATTATCTTCGAGAGAATTTGTTAAAGAAGTGGAAGATAGTGCTGAATTGTTTATGTTGATAGGGTATGAAACAAGTGAAGATCTTGAAATTCCTGCGGAGGTTAGACCGGTGTTAAATGAATTTGAAGATGTCTTTCCTGCGGAATTACCCAAGTATTTACCGCCACTAAGGGACATACAACATCAAATTGTCTAGTGCCAGGTGCTCTTTTTCCTACGTAGGCCACATTATCGTATGAGTCCGAAAGAGCATGAAGAGTTGAGGAAACAGGTTGAGGAGTTGCTTGAGCAAGGGCTTGTTCGAGAGAGTCTTAGTCCTTGTGCTGTACTAGCTCTGTTGGTGCCAAAGAAAGATTGTTCGTGGAGAATGTGTACAGATAGCAGGGCACTCAACAAAATAACTGTCAGATACAGATTTCATATGCCAAGATTTGATGATCTATTGGATCAACTTAGCGGGTCTGTAATCTTTTCTAAGATCGACCTTAAGAGTGGTTATTGTAACATCCCACCCATTTGACCGCCCCTAGTCGATAATTAAACCAACTTGAAACGTTCAAAATGACGGATTGTTATTTAGTTTATATAGTTTAAACAGAATCAGCCACAGAAACACAGAATAATAATAATATTTCATAAAAAAATGAATTTTATTTTTCTTTCCTTTAACAAATATCAGAGTTTATACAATGTATTAAATTTATACAACGGGATATTTCTTTAAGTACAAAATCCCCGAACTAAAGTGAGCGTTTTCCCCCTCTCTCTCTAACTTCGCTGCCCGAAAACCTTCAAGCTGCAAAACACTCGGTTTGACCCGAGTATTACATTCAAAAGAAAATAATACACGGGTCAGTCTAATTCAAACTCAGTTATTTGTGCATAGAGGCAATAATAATCAAATAGACGACAGTCACAATAATTCTCGTCTATCCGACTCTTTTAATAAAGAAATCGGATGACGGTAATTATAACACTTAACAGTGTTAAAGGAAATCAGTAGATTCAAATTATCAACTGAGATAAATGAAAAGATTATCAATGAAGATAATTTGGAAAACATTAGAATTTCCTAAACGACAATTAACAACAAAATCATCAGTTTAGACCAAATCAAAATACGATTCAAAATATATTGAATTAGCAACATAAAACAATTTTAGAAATAGAAGGCATCAATACTGATTGGTTGCAGTACACGCACGCGTGCACTGCCTCGCCAATAGGGCTTATGAAATACGCAATGAACCAGAAACAAATGGCCTCAACTCAAATCAAAATGAACCATCAAATGAACAAAGTGCTCATGAAGGCACGATGAAAATTCACAATCAATCACAAGGTCAAACCCAAAATACCGGATTCAACTCAAGTGTAGTCAGAAAAACAATCTATTTGCATCAATGCAATGCAAAACAACAAGGGCCAAAACTGCATATAAAACGAAACTGCAGTCATAAATGAATACAAGGGCAATCTGCAACAAAACTGCAGTCACCACAAGATCACAAAGGCGAAACTGCAACAAAAGAAAGCAAGAAACAACTGCACAACAAAACTGCAGTTGAAACAAGCAATTAACCAGGAAACTAAACAGTCAAACAACGACAACTCAAGTGTCGAACTCAACTGGACAGCACAACCTGGTCAAAATATATAAAACAGTGGCATACCAAACAAGAACAGAGTAGTTCAGGCTTGAAGCCATCAAGTGGACAGAGTACAAACTCAATTGAGATGCAACAGTAGTGAAAATAGAATGCATCGGAAGGTATACTATAAACATACCACTGAAGTCATGGAAGCAAGACTATATGAATCAGACTCAAGGCAAAATTCAAACAACACAAATGCAACACTTCAAATATCAATGCCGATACCATTGAACAGCAGGCCCAAAGTCAACACAGCAACAACCCAAAACATTTAAGCCTATGAATGCAAGTAAATGTCACTGAGAAACAATGTTTAGCATACATATGAATCAATTTCATATGTACAACAAAACACCAAGGACAACTCAGCAATGCAAAGGCCAGTGATGTAACTCAATGCATATACCACTACTCTACAGAATACGAACCTATACAGTGAACTACATGATGACCTTGTATACAGTGACCAATGAATAACACCAGATTCAAGTGAAGACTGAATGCAATAAACAACTCCAGACCAATGCATATGAAACTGAATATAAGTCAAAATAGTTAGCTCACCAAAATGCAAAGCTATGCAGCGTAAAGAAGAGTAAGTGCACTGTGTAGTGACAACAATTTCACGTGTAGTTCAAAAGTGCAGACAGTAATGTAATATGAAGATACTGAATCATGAGGGCATTTGTAGACTGACCCGAAGCATATTTTCATTCGAGAACATATATGTGCAGTGCAAATCAACAGCGAGTGCAGACCCAACAACAACAGAGTGGAGTTCAGACCACAATGCAACTGGCAAAATGAAGGCCAACTACACAAATACATGGAGCAATTTTTACAGTAGTAGTTTCAAAAAAATCAAGGCAAAGCAGGATGATCACAAACCAAAAATGCATACTAACACTGTGTGTATATATATACATACATAAATGTTTGTATATATATGTATATATATATACAAGTTCAAGTGCAAGTTCAATATCAAAGTCGAACAAAGCTCAACTGTCAAAGCAACATTAGCAATGCAACCCAAAGTCGAAACAGCAAAATGTACAAATTGAAACCAAGTCATAAGAAACTGATTCAAAGTCCAATTTTAAAAATTATCAAGTGCAATTTATCATAACAAGATTAAGTGGCCGAAGCCTTCACAAATTTGCGGCACTAGGCAAGATTTTACAGGTTTCAAAACAAGGTTCCTAACCCGTAATTGTCAAGAATTCAAAGCAAGGACGATGTAAAACTTAAAGCAAATGCAAAGACACAATGAATTCTTATCAAAAAAATGTTTTCACAAAATCATGCCTGCAGACTTCTAACCAAACTCAGGACCGTGGTCATGCCGAAGCCAACAAAAAAATGATGAAGTCCAGCTACAGTTCAAAACATAGCTATGGCAACCAAAGTCAACGCGAAGTCAGGTAATATCAAAATTCGATCCAAAGACGTGAACAATAGACTGGAATCAAAGGAAACAAAGAACAAAATTTACATCAGTAAATATCAAAACAAGCCGGGGCTGTCACGAAAGAAATTCGAAACCTTGACGAACAAGCCATCATCAAACCATATTAAATTGACAAAGCCATAGAATTCATCAATATCAACAAAATCGAATGACATAAGATAGGAATCGAACAATTCAGATTCGAAACCCTGGTGCCAAAGAATCAAGTACTCGAACCAAGTCACAGTTCAAAACCACATGAATTGAAAAAGTCAGACAACAATCTCAAATACCTATACAAAATTAATGGCCGACACGAATCAGTTTACACTTCAAACAAATATAGATACGAATGCAATTAAGGAGATTGAACTCATATAAACGAAATCCAGATTTTCGCATGAATTAGATGTGAGTGATGAACACTCACCTTTGCAAATCGAAGCATCCGTGAGCAACACGAAGGAAACGTCGATCGACTGAGCAAGTGACGCAATCGTCCTTCGATCGAGCTATATAAGTCGGCTTCTTCAGTATTGAACGAGCCCTAATTTTGATCGAACGAAGAAAGGAACAGGGCCGCCATTTTTTTTAATTTTTTCTTTTGTTTAGGGTTATGATTTTTTTTTAAACGAAAAGAAGAGGGGCTTCGTATTTTATGAGGAAGGGGGAAGCGTGATTCCAGGCTGAAACAAAGGAGAGTCGCGTGGCTTTGTAGAGAAAAGATCGTGCCTGCCTTACTTCTGATGTCGGCAAAAATTTAAATTTTAAATTTAAATTGAATTTGATTAAATTCCTACGCGTTTATACGTCATATGTTCACACAACAACTCTGATAAATACGAAATTTGAAATCCGGTAATAATTCAATATTCCGGATCCAATGGAACTGGTTTCGTCGAATTCCGACACTATGCCTCGGAAGGCTATTTTCAAATATCGATTCAAACGATACAATTTCAAAACTGAAGAAGTCACTTTCAAATTCAATTGTGAAGCTTCTATTATTTTCAGTATTATCAATGTGAATTTTCTAAGCCTTTAAATTATTTTTAATCAGCTTTATACTGAAGATTCAAATTTTTATTCAACTTTCAATAGATTAAATTTTAAAATTTAATCGTCAAATTCATTCTGATAAATTTGAAATTCAAGTCAAACCATCATTCAAATATTTAAAATAAATTAAATATTTTCAATTTAAATTGTTCAAAATTCAGGGTCGTTACTGATGCAGCAGCGGATATCTGAAATGGATGAATCGGTGAAATTAGCAATCGGGGAATTGAAAGATACCAAAAGGCCCAAATCTGTTGATCCAAAGATACCGGATTCTAGCAATCTCAAACACATTGATCGCGCACGATACCATGTTTAAAGATCTACAATTCTTCGTACGTTGATCTAGCGCACTAGATACCGTGAATCGGCTTCAACAATCGTTGATTCGAGCGCACTCGAATGCTGAAGGTGGAGATAGGAGATCACACTCAACTACCGATTTGAGAAGTGGCACAAAGCACACAAACAAAGTTTTATTCAAAATCAATCAAGAGTTACAAATGATACCACCCGCCTATTTATAGGCTTACAAATCAACTCACACGACTCAACACAACACATAGGTCGTGAACGACCTAACAACACACGTGACCTAACAGACGCGACCTACAGCTTATCACTTTACAACCCACGCGACTTACCACATCACGTTACACGACCTAAGAACAATACAAGTTACAACAAACGACATAAGAAGCATACACCATACGACTTAAGAAAATACAAATACAAACGACTTACGACCTAAACATCATACGACTTAGAACACACAGCAGCAACGACTTAAAATACTCGGCAGCAGCGACCTAAGAACAAGGCGTCTGGAAATCTTCACGCGACCTAGTACTTGAGCGACTTATGGAACCCTCCTCCTACGACTTAAAATCTTGCGACCTAATTTTGAGCGACGTAAGGTCTCGCGACCTAAGGATTAACTCGTTAGGTCGTTGGTTTTCGCTTGAGCGACCTAACTCTTCCAGCGACATAAGATCGAGCGACCTATCTTCCCGCGACCTATCTTCCCAGCGACATAAGATCGAGCGACCTATCTCTCCGTGACCTAACTTAGGTCGTAACTCGAAACAGCCCACATTCGAAAGGTCGGAGCGACCTATTGTTGGTTCGCTTATCTCGCTTATCTGCTTGCATGGCTTAACACTGAGTCCGTTAGCTCGGAAGCGACCTTCACTAGGTTGTGAGCGACCTAAGGTCTCACTAGGTCGTGAGCGACCTAAGGTTTCACTTGGTCGTGTGCGACCTACGGACCTCAAATGATTCCAATCTGATGAATTGGCAGATTGCGCAGCATCATCCTCCCCCGGTTGACAAAAATTCAACCTCGAATTTGCACCTTCCTCTTCCACCACAAGCTCATCCCCATGATACGGAATCAGGTATTTGACGTTTAAAACGTCTTCAGTGTGAATATAATCCAGCAATTTCAACTGATACACATTATCATTGATCTTCTTTAAAATTTTCACTGGACCAATTTTACGAGCTTTCAACTTATTGTAAGTTCCCACTGGAAAACGATCTTTTGTCAACACGGCGTAAACCAAATCACCTTCTTTGAAATTCACACTCCTTCGAATTTTATCTGCCAGTTGTTTATACTACTCATTTGATGCAAGCAATCGTTCATAAACAGTTCTGTGGCACTCCTGTAACTCAGTCACAAAATCACAAGCACTCCTAACAACTCCCCTCTGGTTTGGCACTGTCGTCAGATCCAATGGACCCTTCGGACTTGTTGAATATACAACTTGAAATGGACTGAAACCCGTACTACGGTTAACAGCATGATTATGTGCAAACTCTGCCTGACATAATTTCATATCACAACTCTTCAAATTATCCTGCACAAGACATCGCAACAAATTTCCCAATGATCTTTTCACCACTTCCGTTTTCCCATCTGTCTGCGGATGATAGGCGCTACTAAAATTCAGCTTCGTTCCAACCATCTTCCACAAACTTAACCAAAAATGGCTTAGAAATCTAGTATCCCGATCAGAAACAATAGATTCAGGTAGCCCATGCAATCGATACACCTCTTTAAAGAATAATTGAGCAACACAGACGGCATCAGCTGTCTTCTTACACGCTATGAAATGTGCCATTTTCGAAAATCTATCCACCACAACAAATATAGAATCATTCCCCTTTTGAGTTCTAGGCAAACCCAAAACAAAATCCCTGCTCACATCAACCCACGGTCTAGTAGGCACAGGTAATGGTATATATAATCCCGCATTCGTCGCAGTCCCTTTGGAAACTTGACAAATATGACATCTCTCCACAAATCTTTCAACTTCTCTTCTCATAGATGGCCAAAAATATGATTCCGAAATCAACTACAAAGTACGATCTCTACCCACATGACCTTCCTCATGCAACTCCTTCACAATCTTCATTCGTAAGCTGCACTCCAGTATACATAATTGATTCCCCTTAAAAAGAAAACCATCCACCAATACAAACTCATCCGTCTTTCCCTCCTTGACTTCATCTACAAACTTTGCAAAGTAAGAATCATCAACAAACAATTCCGGCAACACATCAAACCCCGTCACATCAACCTTCATTGTAGTTAACAGATGATTCCTTCGACTCAATGCATCTGCCACACGGTTTGTAATTCCCGACTTATGCTTCACCACAAATGTAAATTGTTGTATGTATGCGATCCACGAAGCATGTCTGGCTGCAATTTTGTCCTGCCCCTGCAAATGTTTCAGTGCTTCATGATTAGTATATAGAACAAATTCTTTATGGAACAAATAGTGCCTCCAATGTTTTATAGCTTGAACAATAGCATATAATTCCACATCATAAGTATTATATCTCATCTTGGCTCCCGATAGCTTCTCACTGAAATATGCAATAGGCCGTCCCTTCTGACTTAACACCCCTCCAATTCCAACCTTCGATGCATCAGTATGCAATTCAAACAACAACTGAAAATCCAACAACACTAGAATTGGTGTTTTCGTCAAAAGTTCCTTGATTCTCTTAAAAGCAAGTCCTGCTTCCTCTGACCATGAAAATTGCTTCCCTTTCATACAATCAGCAACTGGTGCCATTACACTACTGAAGTGTGGAATAAACCTTCGGTAGAATGATGCTAAACCATGAAAACTCCTAACTTCTGTTATCGTTCTGGGTTGTTGCCAATTTATGATTGCTTCAACTTTATTCTGATCCACCTGTATACCTCCTTCTGAAATAACATATCCCAAAAATAAAACACTATGCGTCATGAACACGTATTTCTTCGTTGCAACATAAAATTGTTCCTGTCGTAGTATCATCAATACTTCTCTCAGATGTTGCAAGTGTTCTTCTGAGCTTCTACTATATATCAGTATATCATCAAAATACACTACCACGAATTTCCCAATAAATGGTCTAAAGATCTGATTCATCACCCGCATAAATGTACTCGGTGCATTCGAAAGACCAAATGGCATAACCAGCCATTCATATAATCTTTCTCTTGTCTTGAATGTTGTCTTCCATTCGTCCCCTGGTCTAATTCGAATTTGATGATAACCACTCTTCAAATCAATTTTTGAAAAGATAGCAGCTCCACTAAGTTGATCCAACAAATCATCCAATCTAGGCATAAGGAATCTATATCTCACTGTAATCTTGTTTAGGGCTCGGCTATCAGTACACATCCTCCACGTTCCATCCTTCTTCGGCACTAACAAAGCTAGCACCGCACAAGGACTTAAACTTTCCTGTACATGCCCCTATTCAAGCAACTCTTCCACTTGCCTTCTCAACTCCTCGTGTTCCTTTGGACTCATTCTGTAATGTGGTCTATGAGGTAACACAGCTCCTGGAACAATGTCAATTTGATGTTGAATGTCTCTCAACGGCGGTAACTCCGTTGGTAGCTCCTTAGGAAATACATCGTCAAATTCTCCCAGCACTGGTTTTACTTCTTCAGGAATCTCAACCACTTCATTACTCTCACGTCCAATCAACAAAAATACTTCAGGCTCCTCTTCGACTTCCTTAACAAATTCCTTCAAAGATAGCAAAGTTTTGAGTTCTTAGCTCGGCTTCGCTTGATGTAGCTCGGCTTCACTAACTCCTCAAACTCTTCTATAAGAATTGGCTCCAAGACTCGGCTTAGCTATGATTGGCTAAGTCTAGCTCCGATACCAAATGATGCAGGAGCGGATATCTGAAATGGATGAATCGGTGAAAGTAGCAATCGGGGAATTGAAAGATAC
This sequence comes from Allium fistulosum, assembly GCA_030737815.1. NCBI lineage: Eukaryota > Viridiplantae > Streptophyta > Magnoliopsida > Asparagales > Amaryllidaceae > Allium > Allium fistulosum. The sequence goes on along the minus strand of CM060905.1, from coordinate 725,947,957 downwards.
CAAAAGGCCCAAATCCGTTGATCCAAAGATACCGGATTCTAGCAATCTCAAACACGTTGATCGCGCACGATACCGTGTTTAAAGATCTACGATTCTTCGTACGTTGATCTAGCGCACTAGATACCGTGAATCGGCTTCAACAATCGTTGATTCGAGCGCACTCGAATGCCGAAGGTGGAGATAGGAGATCACACTCAACTACCGATTTGAGAAGTGGCACAAAGCACACAAACAAAGTTTTATTCAAAATCAATCAAGAGTTACAAATGATACCACCCGCCTATTTATAGGCTTACAAATCAACTCACATGACTCAACAAAACACATAGGTCGTGAACGACCTAACAACACACGCGACCTAACAGATGCGACCTATGATGTAACGACCCGTATTTTCACGGATCGAAAAGTTCGTCAAATCTGGAATTTTTGCATTTTTAAGTCATTTCAGATTTTTAGGCAGATTTGTCTAAGTCCTAGGTCGTGAACGACCTAAGAGTTAAGTCGTGACCGAGTTAAGGAATTCGGCGAGTTAGTGTTAGGTCGTGGGTTAGTTGGAGCGACCTATAAAATTATGCAACCTAGGATTTGGTTAAGTATTAGGTCGGCAGGGCGAGTTAACGACCTAAAGAACTGACCGACTTAAGGATGGCGACTTAAGGGTAGGCAGACCTAGTGGAGTTAGCGACCTAGTGGTTACCGGGTTAGCATGGTTAGGTCGGCAACGACCTAGGGGAGCTGGGGTAGCAAGTTACCGACTTAGTAAAGTGAGCGACCTATGGGATTGACCGACCTAAGAAATAAGCTGGTTAACGACTTAGTAGTTAAGTCGTTGGACGACCTAAGGGGTTAAGTATTAAGTGTTAGGTCGTAACACTGTTAGGTCGCGTGGGTTGTTAAGTTGTTAGGTCGCAAGGTTTTATAAGTCGTAGGTCGTAGAGAGGCAGTCTGTGTTAGGTCGCTGGGTTTCGTCTAAGTGTTAAGTCGTGCATAGTTAAGTCGCGCAGTGTTAAGTCGAATGGTGCTAAGTTGTTAAGTCGTCCAGGCGACTTAGGAGTGAAGCGCGCATAAGTTAGGTCGCGCGCATGTTAAGTCGTAGGCTTGGTCTGTTAGGTCGGAGTTGTTGGCTAAGGGTTAGGTCGGAGGCTCTGTTAAGTCATGGGGGTTTTTAGGTCGTAGGTCGGCATAGTGTTAAGTCGGCAGCGACTTAAGGAGATAGCCGAGTTACGACTTAAGGGCAGTTTTCAGCTATAAATAGGAGAGCTTCTCTTCATTTTTGGGATCCGGATTTTGAAGCGACGAAGTGCTGCCATTTTGAGAGCTCGACTTCTACACTTCTTCACTTCTTTTCTCCACTCTAATCTAGTGCTTCCATCCATCCAAATCGAAGATCAAGATTGAAGATTCAAGAGCTTAGATTGAAGATCTTCATCTTTTCAAGAGAGATTTCTTCATTTGAAGCGGATTTGTGATAGATCAAGCTTGATCCTTTGCTGTCCAGATCTGAAGCGTGTTGATTTGGGTTTGTTTAGGAGATTTGGTGAGTGGTGATTATCTCTCACACGGATCCAAAGGAGTATATCGGATTGTTGGCTCGATTTGGTGTTAAAATAGAGATTTCCATGCATTTTCTTCATCCTATGTGTAGATCCATATAGATCCATTGTTCATGATGATGTTACATCCATTTTGTCATATGTTAACCTATGCAAGTTCATTCATCAAGTTTGTAGAGATATAATCCATGGTTTCATGCTTATTGGACTTTTAACTCTTTAATTACGAAAATGCCATTATTGTTATAATTGTCTACTTAGATCATATTTGAATGCTTGATTGCTTGGATTGATGTTTGATTTGATTGCTTGTTATGAACTTGATGATTGATGATTAGATTTAGACCGAAGATGATTCAAAGGCTAAGGGAAAGGCTCTTGAATTGGGGAAGCTGCTCGTGGCATATGTAGCGGGATGATGAAGCTCTTATGCATAGATTTGATGATGTGATGATGAGATGAGGCTTTGCGAGGATGTAATGAAGCGAGGCAATCATATGATGAAGACTTGGTCTAATCCAGGCGGGATCATTCCAAGCATGTTGATAACTCGGTGATATGATTCGAGTTGAGGATAATGAATGGATATGAGAATAGTCGTCGAGGAGGATGACTAGGAGGCTTGGATAGCATCGTTGTTGAAGGTTCTAGCATGCTCTAAGCAAGAGTACGTTTGGGCAGATTCGATAGTCCCAAAGGCCAACTGTTGATGGTCGAGTACTCTGGGCAGATTCGATAGTCCTAGGCACGGGCTGCGACGACGTGCGGGAGTTATGTCTAGAACCGGGGTTTCCATTAGCCCTTGACGGACGGCTGAAAGAATGTGCCAGTCATTCAATTAACGGTGATATCGAAGCAATGATAACAGTGATAGCCAGAGTCATGGATGTTTGGTTGTATCGTCATTCGGACTCAAGAGCGGTATTTTCTGGGTGCTTATCTGATTTAGGCCTTGGTACTTGGAAAACATCGCCCTTGACTCGAGTGATAGTAGTTTTACTTTAAATTGTATGCTCTGCTATGTTTGCTTCTGCTTAGTGTGTGTCTGGGGGCTATCACTGTAGAATGAGGTTGGAGTGGGAGGGTTGTATTCCTATTCCTTTTCCTTTATGCTCTTTTGGTATGTTGTTAGTTAATTTACTACTCACTAAGACTGTTGTCTGACTCAAGGCTTTATGTTTTAATTCTTATTGCCTTGGGCTGTTCGTCCATTTTGGGACGGGAAGACTAGGTAGCAGGTGACAGGTGCTGTTCTCTTCTCACGATGCTGATATCGAAGACGAGCTGGAGGTTGCATATTATCTTCTTATTATATGTACTGGATATTCCGCTGATTTGTATTCTCTGAGAGATATGTAGTGAGGCTGGATGTATTGACTATGTGGATGCTTGTATTCAACTATTATGGAGTTTTATATGATGTCATTTTGTTCTGTAAAGCTTCACTATACATATGTTCTATTGTATTTTGTCCATGCGCTGTGAGTAATACGATAGATTCTTTTGTTTTAAATCTTACCTTGACAATCGTCCATGGTCGCCTAGCACACTTTACAGCGCACTATCTCTAGATTCGGTGCAGGGGTCATGGGCGGTCGTCACATTTGGTATCAGAGCATTGGTTAATCGATTTTACCCAACGCTCGCTGTCGTAACTACGTATGAGAGACGTAATTGTATTTTGATGGATGATTACTATATATAATATAGTAGCTTAGTAGGGTTTGAGTCCTTTATGCAGTTGTTTCTCTAGAGGTTCTAATCATTCCTTTTTATAGATATTGAGAATGAGTCGAAGAGGGAGACCAGCTGCTAGGGAAGGCCGTGCTACTGAAGAGACTGCTGATTATGCAGCCATGTTCGAAGCTATGATGACTTCGATCATGAGAAGGATACCAGTTCCGGGGGCAGCAGTTGATGTTGGAGTTCAAGTCCAAACTCCAAAACCAGTGGATTTCGCTAAGTTGTGCAAGGATTATACTGCTCTTGGAGGGAAGGTTTTCTTGGGAACAGAATCTACCATTGAGGTCCAGAGGTGGATAGATGCTTGTAGAAGGATCTTTGGTGATTTGGGAATTGATGATGCAACTAAGAGGAAGTTGGCATCAAGGCAGCTTCAAGGGAGAGCCTCTGATTGGTGGAACTCTATTACCATCACTACTCCGGAAGAAGAGATTACTTGGGAGCAATTCCAAGATAGATTTGAAGCTAAGTTCATTTCTACAGCTCAGAAGTCTGTTCTGTTCAAGAGGTTTGTGGAGCTCAAGCAAGGTGGAAGATCAGTTCTTGAGTATGTTTCTGAGTTCGAAGCTTTGTCCAAGTATGCCCGGTCATATATTGAATCTGCTTATCAGAAGAATGAGAAGTTTGTGACCGGCTTGGATAGTTATCTTGGGAGATAGTTGGTGGATCATTTGGACGATTCATTTGAGAAGCTTGTGGAGAAAGCTCTCAGGCATGAGAGTCTGTTTCCTAAGGAAGGACCTGTTGTTGCTGTTACCAAGGGAGAATCTAAACCACAGCAGGGTGGAAACCAGAAGAGGAAGCAGCAGCAGCAGAAAGGTAAGGATGGCCAGAAGAAGCCGAAAGGCGAGGTGACTTGCTACAATTGTCAGCAGAAGGGCCATTTCTCTAAGGATTGTAAGAATCCTAAGGTGCCGATGAAGTGTCACAACTGTGACAAGCCGAGGCATTTCAGGAAGAATTGTCCAGAACCGAGGAAGGACAGGCAGATTGTGCAAGCCTATGCTTTAGGAGCTGTTCCGTCGTCTTCGGAAGCTCCTACTGCTGAAGAGAAGGGAAAGAGTGTGGTTGTTCAAGGTACTCTTTTCCTATGTGGTGTTCCAGTTAGAGTTCTGTTTGATACTGGAGCGTCGCACTCGTTTGTTTGTAATGAACTCGTAGGCCGGTTAGATTTGAAGCCGGATATTGTTGATAGGCCATTGGTTGTGACTAATCCAGTTGGGGGTTCGTCTTGTTTGTGTATGTTATGCCGTGGTCTAGTTGTGTCGAGTCATGGTTGCTCTTTTGATTGTGATTGCTTTGTTCTGAACTTTGCAGGGTTCGGAATTATTTTGGGTATGGACTGGCTTAGGAAGTATGCGGCTAAGGTTGATTGCGAAAAGCTGGAGGTGACAGTCGAGAATGTGGAGGGGCGAAAGGTTGTGATACGATGTAAGCATGAGGAAGGCGTCTTCATGAGCTTCATGTATTCGCTAGTTGTTCCACGGGATGGACTGTCATCAGTGCCGATCGCTAATGGTTTCGAGGATGTCTTTGACGAAGTCAAAGGGTTGCCGCCGCATAGAGAGATCGAGTTTCGTATAGATCTAGTTGAAGGAGCCAGACCTGTTGTGATGCCTCTTAGGCGGATGGCGCCTAAGGAACAGCAGGAGTTGAGGGTGCAAGTTGATGACCTTTTACAGAAAGGATTCATTCGGCGTAGTGTGTCCGAGTGGGGTGCACCAGTTGTGTTTGCAACCAAGGCAGATGGGTCGTTGAGATTGTGTGTGGATTATCGTGAGCTGAATAAAGTGACTAAGAAGAACAAGTATCCATTGCCGAGGATAGACGACTTGTTTGATCAGCTTCACGAAGCAAAGGTGTTTTCTCAGATGGATTTGGCAACGGGATTTCACCAGTTGAGGGTAGCTAAGGATAGTGTGCCGAAGACTGCTTTTAGGACACCATCCGGTTTCTTTGAGTGGCTGGTAATGCCGTTTGGATTGACTAACGCGCCAGCATATTTTGTGGATCTTATGAATAGAGTGTTCAGAGATCAGTTGAACAAGTTCGTACTTGTGTTCGTGGATGATATTCTGATTTATTCTAGAACTGAAGAAGAGCACAAGACGCACTTGCGTATTGTTTTGGAAATCTTACGGAAACATCAGCTGAAGGCTAAGTTTTCGAAGTGTCACTTCTGGAAGAGTGAAGTGAGGTTCTTAGGCCATGTGATTTCTGGAAATGGAATAGCGGTTGATCCCGCTAAGGTGGCAGCAATCCAGGATTGGGTTAGACCTAAGAATGCATCTGATGTGAGAAGTTTTCTTGGATTAGCAGGATATTATCGACGGTTTATCAAAGACTTCTCCAAGATAGCTGCACCGTTAACAGGATTGACGAAGAAGAACAAAGTGTTCAGTTGGGATGCTAAGTGTGAGCAAGCTTTCGGAATCCTGAAAGAGAGACTGACAAGTGCTCCTGTTTTGACTATTCCTAGTGGGAATGATGAGATGGTGGTTTACACCGACGCATGTGGTACTGGACTTGGAGCAGTGCTGATGCAGAAGGATAAAGTTGTTGCGTATGCCAGTCGACAACTGAAGCCGCATGAAAGGAATTACCAACTCATGATTTGGAGTTAGCGGCGATTGTATTTGCTCTGAAGATGTGGAGGCATTATCTGTTGGGAGTTCGATTCGAGTTGTTTACGGATCACAAGTCGTTGAAGTATCTTTTCTCCCAAAAGGATTTGAATCTTCGGCAGCAACGTTGGCTAGAGTTTTTGGCATCATATGATTTTGGTATAGCTTATACTCCGGGAAAAGGTAACGCAGTGGCAGATGCGTTAAGTCGAAGACATGCAGGATTGGGAGCCATGTTTTCAGAATGGAAGAGTCTCGAGTATTTAGCTGGATTTGACTTCAGGCCTAGATGCGAATTGGAACCTGAGATGTTGGCAAACTTATCAATAAGACCCACTCTTGTGGAAAGGATTGGTGAGAGCCAAAAGCGAGATGATAAGCTTGTCAAGATTATCCGTGAATTGGAATCTGGGTTGGATCCAGAAAAGGATAAAGGATTCGAGGTCGATCGAGAGGGTTGGCTTCGGAAGCAAGGACGACTAGTTGTTCCCGATATAGATGAATTGAGGAGTGAAGTTCTGAAGGAAAGTCATCACTCGAAGTTGACAATTCATCCAGGTGGAAACAAGATGTATCGGGATATGAAGAGAACCTACTACTGGGAAGGCATGAAGAAGGATGTTGGAAATTTTATTTCCAAATGCATGAACTGCCAGTTGGTAAAGGCTGAACAGAAGAAGCCAAGCGGATTGCTTCAGCCATTAGAAGTTCCTACATGGAAGTGGGAACAAGTGTCGATGGACTTTATCGATGGATTGCCTAGAACCAGAACGGGAAATGAAGGGATCTGGGTCATTGTGGATCGTCTGACTAAGAGTGCACGATTCATTCCTGTTCGATCGACTAGGACTGCATCAAAGTTGGCTGAGTTGTATGTTAAGTGGATAGTTCGATTCCATGGTATTCCGAAGAGTATAGTGAGCGATCGAGACCCATTGTTCACTAGTGGATTTTGGAAGAGCTTCCAGGAAGTCTTGGGAACCGAGTTGTGCTTGAGTACAGCTTATCATCCCCAAACAGATGGTCAGACCGAGAGAGTCAACCGAGTTTTGGAAGATCTCCTCAGAGCATGTGTTTTGGATTTCGGAGGATCATGGGAAGATCACCTTCATTTGGTGGAGTTTGCGTACAACAACAGTTACCAGTCAAGCATTGGTATGGCACCGTATGAGGCATTATATGGAAGACCGTGTAACTCTCCAACATGTTGGTTGGAAACCGGGGAAAAGTTGATGCTTGGGCCAGAGATGATTCGTCAGACTTCAGATTGTATAGAAATCATTCGGCAACGAATGAAGGCAGCCCAAGACCGTCAAAAGAGTTATGCTGATAAGCGTCGAAAGGATTTGGAATTCGACGTTGGTGATATGGTTTTTGTGAAGATTTCTCCTCTGAAGAATGTTATTCGATTCGGGAAGAAAGGAAAATTGACTCCGAGATTTGTTGGACCATTCCCGATCATAGAGCGAATTGGAAAGCTCGCTTACAGATTGGAGTTACCAGAGAAGATGTCGAGTGTGCACAATGTTTTTCATGTATCATATCTACGGAAGTATGTGCACGACTCGAGTACGGTGGTTTCTGCTGATAGCTGTGAAGACTTAGAAGTTGATCCAGTCGATAGAAGACCTCGTAAGCCGCTTCGTGTTGTTGAGACTGACACGAAACAGCTTAGGAGGAAGGTAGTTAAGTTGCTTAAGATACAATGGAGTGATGATGATAACGACTGTACGTGGGAGGTGGAAGAGAGGATGAAGGCAGCTCATCCTGAACTCTTCAAGGTATGGCCCTACGGTGTCATCTCATCTCGCGATATTGTAACTTGTTCTAAGTCTTAGAATTCTGTACGCTAAGCTAGAATTGGATGCATGGTTTGTTGATTGCTATGGATGGTAGGCGTACAGAATAGTCTTTGATTGCTTTGTTTGCTTGGAATTTCGGGGGCGAAATTCCTAAGGGGGAGAGAATGTAACGACCCGTATTTTCACGGATCGAAAAGTTCGTCAAATCTAGAATTTTTGCATTTTTAAGTCATTTCAGATTTTTAGGCAGATTTGTCTAAGTCCTAGGTCGTGAACGACCTAAGAGCTAAGTCGTGACCGAGTTAAGGAATTCGGCGAGTTAGTGTTAGGTCGTGGGTTAGTTGGAGCGACCTATAAAATTATGCAACCTAGGATTTGGTTAAGTATTAGGTCGGCAGGGCGAGTTAACGACCTAAAGAACTGACCGACTTAAGGATGGCGACTTAAGGGTAGGCAGACCTAGTGGAGTTAGCGACCTAGTGGTTACCGGGTTAGCATGGTTAGGTCGGCAACGACCTAGGGGAGCTGGGGTAGCAAGTTACCGACTTAGTAAAGTGAGCGACCTATGGGATTGACCGACCTAAGAAATAAGCTGGTTAACGACTTAGTAGTTAAGTCGTTGGACGACCTAAGGGGTTAAGTATTAAGTGTTAGGTCGTAACACTGTTAGGTCGCGTGGGTTGTTAAGTTGTTAGGTCGCAAGGTTTTATAAGTCGTAGGTCGTAGAGAGGCAGTCTATGTTAGGTCGCTGGGTTTCGTCTAAGTGTTAAGTCGTGCATAGTTAAGTCGCGCAGTGTTAAGTCGAATGGTGCTAAGTTGTTAAGTCGTCCAGGCGACTTAGGAGTGAAGCGCGCATAAGTTAGGTCGCGCGCATGTTAAGTCGTAGGCTTGGTCTGTTAGGTCGGAGTTGTTGGCTAAGGGTTAGGTCGGAGGCTCTGTTAAGTCGTGGGGGTTTTTAGGTCGTAGGTCGGCATAGTGTTAAGTCGGCAGCGACTTAAGGAGATAGCCGAGTTACGACTTAAGGGCAGTTTTCAGCTATAAATAGGAGAGCTTCTCTTCATTTTTAGGATCCAGATTTTGAAGCGACGAAGTGCTGCCATTTTGAGAGCTCGACTTCTACACTTCTTCACTTCTTTTCTCCACTCTAATCTAGTGCTTCCATCCATCCAAATCGAAGATCAAGATTGAAGATTCAAGAGCTTAGATTGAAGATCTTCATCTTTTCAAGAGAGATTTCTTCATTTGAAGCGGATTTGTGATAGATCAAGCTTGATCCTTTGCTGTCCAGATCTGAAGCGTGTTGATTTGGGTTTGTTTAGGAGATTTGGTGAGTGGTGATTATCTCTCACACGGATCCAAAGGAGTATATCGGATTGTTGGCTCGATTTGGTGTTAAAATAGAGATTTCCATGCATTTTCTTCATCCTATGTGTAGATCCATATAGATCCATTGTTCATGATGATGTTACATCCATTTTGTCATATGTTAACCTATGCAAGTTCATTCATCAAGTTTGTAGAGATATAATCCATGGTTTCATGCTTATTGGACTTTCAACTCTTTAATTACGAAAATGCCATTATTGTTATAATTGTCTACTTAGATCATATTTGAATGCTTGATTGCTTGGATTGATGTTTGATTTGATTGCTTGTTATGAACTTGATGATTGATGATTAGATTTAGACCGAAGATGATTCAAAGGCTAAGGGAAAGGCTCTTGAATTGGGGAAGCTGCTCGTGGCATATGTAGCGGGATGATGAAGCTCTTATGCATAGATTTGATGATGTGATGATGAGATGAGGCTTTGCGAGGATGTAATGAAGCAAGGCAATCATATGATGAAGACTTGGTCTAATCCAGGCGGGATCATTCCAAGCGTGTTGATAACTCGGTGATATGATTCGAGTTGAGGATAATGAATGGATATGAGAATAGTCGTCGAGGAGGATGACTAGGAGGCTTGGATAGCATCGTTGTTGAAGGTTCTAGCATGCTCTAAGCAAGAGTACGTTTGGGCAGATTCGATAGTCCCAAAGGCCAACTGTTGATGGTCGAGTACTCTGGGCAGATTCGATAGTCCTAGGCACGGGCTGCGACGACGTGCGGGAGTTATGTCTAGAAACGGGGTTTCCATTAGCCCTTGACGGACGGCTGAAAGAATGTGCCGGTCATTCAATTAACGGTGATATCGAAGCAATGATAACAGTGATAGCCAGAGTCATGGATGTTTGGTTGTATCGTCATTCGGACTCAAGAGCGGTATTTTCTGGGTGCTTATCTGATTTAGGCCTTGGTACTTGGAAAACATCGCCCTTGACTCGAGTGATAGTAGTTTTACTTTAAATTGTATGCTCTGCTATGTTTGCTTCTGCTTAGTGTGTGTCTGGGGGCTATCACTGTAGAATGAGGTTGGAGTGGGAGGGTTGTATTCCTATTCCTTTTCCTTTATGCTCTTTTGGTATGTTGTTAGTTAATTTACTGCTCACTAAGACTGTTGTCTGACTCAAGGCTTTATGTTTTAATTCTTATTGCCTTGGGCTGTTCGTCCATTTTGGGACGGGCAGACTAGGTAGCAGGTGACAGGTGCTGTTCTCTTCTCACGATGCTGATATCGAAGACGAGCTGGAGGGTTGCATATTATCTTCTTATTATATGTACTGGATATTCCGCTGATTTGTATTCTCTGAGAGATATGTAGTGAGGCTGGATGTATTGACTATGTGGATGCTTGTATTCAACTATTATGGAGTTTTATATGATGTCATTTTGTTCTGTAAAGCTTCACTATACATATGTTCTATTGTATTTTGTCCATGCGCTGTGAGTAATACGATAGATTCTTTTGTTTTAAATCTTACCTTGACAATCGTCCATGGTCGCCTAGCACACTTTACAGCGCACTATCTCTAGATTCGGTGCAGGGGTCATGGGCGGTCGTCACATATGACTTATCACTTTACAACCCACGCGACTTACCACATCACGTTACACGACCTAAGAACAATACAAGTTACAACAAACGACATAAGAAACATACACCATACGACTTAAGAAAATACAAATACAAACGACTTACGACCTAAACATCATACGACTTAGAACACACAGCAGCAGCGACTTAAAATACTCGGCAGCAGCGACCTAAGAACAAGGCGTCTGGAAATCTTCACGCGACCTAGTACTTGAGTGACTTATGGAACCTTCCTCTAGCGACTTAAAATCTTGCAACCTAATTTTGAGCGACCTAAGGTCTCATGACCTAAGGATTAACTCGTTAGGTCGTTGGTTTTCGCTTGAGCGACCTAACTCGTCCAGCGACATAAGATCGAGCGACCTATCTTCCCGCGACCTATCTTCCCAGCGACATAAGATCGAGCGACCTATCTCCCCGCGACCTAACTTAGGTCGTAACTTGAAACAACCCACATTCGAAAGGTCGGAGCGACCTACTGTTGGTTCGCTTATCTCGCTTATCTGCTTGCATGGCTTAACACTGAGTCCGTTAGCTTGGAAGCGACCTTCACTAGATCGTGAGCGACCTAAGGTCTCACTAGGTCGTGAGCGTCCTAAGGTTTCACTAGGTCGTGTGCGACCTAAGGACCTCAAATGATTCCAATCTGATGAATTGGCAGATTGTTCTGCATCAGTTACAATCTTCCCCCTTAAAAGAATTTCGTCCCGAAATTATAAGTTAGGAAAAATTATTGTTAAAATCTCACCGATATTTATACCCTACACAATTTTTACCAAGCTTGAAACTTATTAAAAATAAATAAATATAGGATTCATTCCATTTGTTTTACCTCACTAGCTTTGTTCATTAATTTCTACAATTAAAACGCAAAAGTCATTTACCAAAACTTTCGACTTACAAAACTTAGATTTAAACTTGGAATTTTTTCATGTTAGAGATTTGCATATTATATCTTTTCCAAAGCCGTGGACTTTCAGACATTTTAAAAATCTTCTTCCTTAGTTTATTAGGTTGGAATTATGTAATTTTAATTTCAGACTATTGATTCGCTATTTAATGTTTGAAAATACTTATTAACTCGAAGTTTAATAAGTCTATCGTCGTTCTTACAGACATTAGGCATACGCTGGCCAGGCGCAGGACTAAAATCTCCAAGTACTAAATATACTTGCTTCAACTCCCAGTGAAAATACTTAAAAATTCTTTTAAAAAATGGATATGGAAAGCACGTTCCCCATGGATCACAGTTACTCGGCGGTTACGCTACTATCCCAGTAGATCGCTTGTAATCTGTAGATTTCACATCTCTTGAATTTCGCCATGGTTGTTGCCATAGATCGCAGTCCACACAGCGGTTGCGCTACTATCCCAGTAGAATCGCTTGTAACCGTAGGCATCTCGCCCCTCAAATTTTGCTTATGGCATCTAGATCGCAGTTTACACGGTGGTTGCGCCACTATCCCAGTGGAATCGCTTGTAACTGTAGGCATCACGTCCCTCAAATTACGCCAGTATACATCATAATCAATCAACATGATCTCATCAACATGATCCCATCACGAGGGATTCCAATTCGAATAGTCACTCCGACTAATGGAAATTCTACGTAGGTACGAATTTCAAATGAACACTCATACCGAGTTCCAACACCTTCACAAACTTTAAATGGAAGGTACTTTTCCCTATCCTCAGTTTAGAAAATATAATGTCATATATATGTAGTACTTCATTTCACATTTCGTACATATCATACCTATGTAAACTTACATAAGATTTCCATAACAATTACTTTCCAAGTTGATGGTTTTCGAATTTACTACATTCTCATATATAAGTTCCGAAAAACCCACATATCCCATACCCATAACAAATAGAGGATTCCTGAATTTTTCATCTCATTACCGATTTAAAATTTTCCTCTAAGTCGATTTGGAAATTTAAGGTTTCCTCAAACCCAATTCATATTCATAATTCCATTTATTATCGACTTCACATTCGATTTGGATTACACGTTACCTTGTCAATTCTCAACACATAATTGATGTCTACTGATGTATAACCTCCGAGCTCGTACATCTCAGAGAAGGCTGTATATAGCTAAGAGAATAAATTCTCCGCCACCAAACAGATATATATTTAATAGAGATCAATTGCTATGTCATCAATTCACAATGTTAGACATACAATCCAAATCGACCATCCGAAATTCAAAACTCAACTTATATTGTTTTTGGTGTCGAAGTTAAACTCAATTTAACTCAAGATTCAATCTTTCTGAAAAATTTCAAGTTGAACTAATTGTTCAAATTTCCCATTTAACGTTTCAACTTCGACTTAATTCATAGTTTGAATTCCGCATACTTTTCACAATTTTGGTTTTAAACCGACTTCAAACTTTTCAATATTAAGTTTTCCACTTAACTTAATTCTCTGCAAGTTCAAATTTAAATTCATCACTGAATCTATTAAATTTATTATGGATTATCATGTTGACAAACATCAAATTTGAAATTCTAAATCCCATTTGAACTTTGCATCTGCTTTCTATTTCCAAAATAATCAACTAGTTCTTTAGTAAACCATTCATCGACTTGGTTCCATTAGATTCATATTTCCACATTAACTATTTTAGGCATTAGTCTAAACTTGAAATATAAGCTTTACATCAAAACTAGTTTGATTCATACAGTTAAGTCAACAAATAAATTTCCTTCCCAAAACGCTATTTCATTAAAATATTTCTTTCCGTACAAAAATATACATAGCTTAATAATTTTAAAACACGTACATAGAAAATTTTGGATTACAAAAGATAGTATTACAAAATATACTGATTGCTTCCAATATATTGATTGGTTTAAGATTCAGAATTATTGAGGACTATCGACTTCCTGTATGGTAGTACGCATCTTAGCCAAATTTCCCTCTTCGGTTTGCACTATTTCAGGTTGTATTAAAGGAGGATTAACACATTCAAAGTCAACATGTCCCCAATTCCTACAGTTCCCGCAAAAATATGTGATTTTCCCATCCTTATCTATCGTCCTTACACTTTTCGCTCTAGCTGATCGGGCTATAGCTTGCTTTCCATGCTGCCTTTCGGTGCAATTTCTAGCTATATGTCCAGTCTGGCCACAATGGTAGCAGATTGTCAATCTGTCGACTGGTAAATCAAGTGCGCGCTTCTTCCTTTTCACTTTAGGGCAATGACTAAGAAAATGCCCTTTCCCTTGACATTTAAAACACACAATCTCAGTACGAGCGAACCGGTCATCCACATTCCTTTTCTTTCTCTTCTCTCGACATGTAACGACATAATGTCCTTTTTTATGACATCGATAACATATAACATCATCATAGGGACCAGGTCCTTGCCTTTCATTGATTTTCCTTTCAATTTCCGCATGTGCCACTTCTGCTTCTCTTCGGGCAATTGCTCTTTGTTCACAGCATGCTGCTTTTTGTGCTTCAGTTTTCGCCATTATAATTAACAAGATGTTTTTCGAAGTTTCCTATTAAAATTTGCAATCCTTATTAGTAGAGGTTGGATTATTCAATCATTTCCCAAGACAATTTGCAAATTTACATTATCTTGATATATAGGATTATTATTCAATCAAATTTGAGATTCAACTCCGGATTTTTATTTCAAACATTTGAAATATACATATATATATACATACTTGCGTATCAAACTTTTCTTGAAACATAAAAACAAAATTATTTTATTTTATTATTTTTGAAAATATTTAAAAAAAATTACTTGAACTTTTTTGTGTGTGTATATACTACTATTATTGTTCTTTAAAACATTTGAAATCAATTCTCAAATGAATTCAGAATCAAACTTCCAAGTTATAGTTCATTAATCCTTTGCTATAACTAAATTGACATGTCTTTTTATTTCCCAATTATTACTTTGGAGATATTCAAAATATTTGATTTAAACCAATTCATTAATTCACTTAACTTATATTATATTTTTCATAAATCTCAGCAATTCGATAATGGGTTTTCGAACGATCGGGACTCAAATCTAAGGAGACCTTACCGAAGAGAAACTATCGCAAACCTAAATTTAGAGAGGGGGATTTCCGAAAAGGATTTGAATTTTCAGAATACCTTTTATTTAAAAAAAATGATTTTATACTTCTTTAGATTTGAAAAACGCTTTTTTAAAGTGATTCTAGTAACTATTCATATTAAACGCCATAAACTAAGCTTTGTTTAAACCAAAGCTCTGATACCACTTTGTAACATCCCACCCTTTTGACCGCCCCTAGTCGGTAATTAAACCAACTTGAAACGTTCAAAATGACGGATTGTTATTTAGTTTATATAGTTTAAACAGAATCAGCCACAGAAACACAGAATAATAATAATATTTCACAAAAAAATGAATTTTATTTTTCTTTCCTTTTACAAATATCAGAGTTTATACAATGTATTAAATTTATACAACGGAATATTTCTTTAAGTACAAAATCCCCGAACTAAAGTGAGCGTTTTCCCCCTCTCTCTAACTTCGCTGCCCGAAAACCTTCAAGCTGCAAAACACTCGGTCTGACCCGAGTATTACATTCAAAAGAAAATAATACACAGGTCAGTCTAATTCAAACTTAGTTATTTGTGCATAGAGGCAATAATAATCAAATAGACGACAGTCACAATAATTCTCGTCTATCCGACCCTTTTAATAAAGAAATCGGATGACGGTAATTATAACACTTAACAGTGTTAAAGCAAATCAGTAGATTCAAATTATCAACTGAGATAAATGAAAAGATTATCAATGAAGATAATTTGGAAAACATTAGAATTGCCTAAACGGTAATTAACAACAAAATCATCAATTTAGACCAAATCAAAATACGATTCAAAATATATTGAATTAGCAACATAAAACAATTTTAGAAATAGAAGGCATCAATGCTGATTGGCTGCAGTACACACACGTGTGCACTGCCTCGCCAATACGGCATATGAAATACGCAATGAACCAGAAACAAATGGCCTCAACTCAAATAAAAATGAACCATCAAATGAACAAAGTGCTCATGAAGGCACGATGAAAATTCACAATCAATCACAAGGGTAAACCCAAAATACCGGATTCAACTCAAGTGTAGTCAGAAAAACAATCCATTTGCATCAATGCAATGCAAAACAACAAGGGCCAAAACTGCATATAAAACAAAAATGCAGTCATAAATGAATACAAGGACAATCTGCAACAAAACTGCAGTCACCACAAGATCACAAAGGCGAAACTGCAACAAAAGAAAGCAAGAAACAACTGCACAACAAAACTGCAGTTGAAACAAGCAATTAACTAGGAAACTAAACAGTCAAACAACGACAACTCAAGTGTCGAACTCAACTGGACAGCACAACCTAGTCAAAATATATAAAACAGTGGCATACCGAACAAGAACAGAGTAGTTCAGGCTTGAAGCCATCAAGTGGACAGAGTACAAACTCAATTGAGATGCAACAGTAGTGAAAATAGAATGCATCGGAAGGTATACTATAAACATACCACTGAAGTCATGGAAGCAAGACTATATGTGTTAATGTTAAAATATGAACGATAACACCCGGTGTGTGTAATAAGATCGTGAAAGCACCACCCGTGTGACGGGAACAGAAATTAAGCAGGAAAATAGCAGAAATGCAGTAAATGAACAACAGATTTATAGTGGTTCGGCCCGTAATTGAGCCTACGTCCACTTTATAGTCTCTTATTGCTGATTCGGTTACAATTTGATACAAATCTCTTCAAGAAACAGTACAATTCGATCACAAGAAACAATCTAGACTTCTAGCTCAATCTTCGACGGTGAAACTCGATGAATCCATCCCGGATGTAAGGAATTTCTCTCGAAGCTTGTTGTAGTGTCGTGAATGCTTGAAGGATCCTTGATTACTGAATGAATGAAGAGTTCGACGGAGTAACAGCGCTGTAGAAATGATTTGCCAAAAAGTCCCTTTCATGTTGGAAGTGGTGGGGTATTTATAGGAGCTGATTTGGACTCTAGAAATTTTCCTAAGTCCTAAGTCGTCGCCGACTTAGTATAAGTCGCTGCCGACTTATGATAGGTCGCTGCCGACTTACGATAGGTCATAGCCGGTTTATCAGTTCCAACACTTCCCTAGTAGTTCACCTCCTCTTCTGGTTTTACGCTTAAGTCCTAAGTCGCTGAAGACTTAAGGTAAGTCGGTGACGAGGTAAAGGTGTATAAGGTATCTCAGTGTTGTTAGGTCGGAGCAGAGTTAACGTGCAATCTTAAATCGGTAGTTTGTTAACTCGGCAGGCCTTGCTAACTCGCACTTTGTTAAATCGGTTGGCTTCCTTAAGTCGGTAGTCATTTTAGATCGGCAGCTCCTCTTAGTAGTGGATTACCTTAAATCGTCTTTTATTAGGTCGTACGCTTCCTTATGTTGTGACTTGTTGAGTCAGTATACTCTTTAACTCGGTAGGTCGCAAGTTCCCATAGGTCGGCAATCTGTTAAGTCGGAAGCTCTTGTTAACTCACAATTTGCTAGGTCGGTAGGCTTCTTTAAGTCGTTATGTCGTTAACTTTCTTGAGTCGGCAAGCACCTTAAGTCAGCCAGCATCCTAAGTCAGCATACTTCTTAAGTCGGCAAGCACCTTAACTCGGCTCCTGCTAGGTCGTGAGTCGAAAGGGGGTTAACATTTGCCCCTCGAAGTACGCGCCTAATTCGTAGGTCGTGTGCTTCGATTTCCTTAGCTCGCATCTTGGTAAGTGTGTTAGATCGCGACCGACTTAAGATGAGTCGTAGGTCGGACATGTCGATTCAAATTTCACTGTCCCAGATTATAAATAGTTTAGTCGTCCCTTCTCTTCCTTCACCTGTTCCAACTTCTTGTGCCGCCATTAATAGAGTTCTTCGATTTCAAATACGAATTCAAGTTCACCACCCGGCGATTCACCCTTGCTATCTAATTGCGTAAGCGTTTCCGACCCTTTTCCATTTCATGTTAGCCATTGAACCATGAATTCTAACCTCCGAACCCCAAATCGGTATCATACGTCGTGCTCCACTTTGAATTGTGCTGTGATCAATTTTTGGTCGTCACTAATTGTTGATGTGATTCACGGACACATGACAGTAGGTCGGGTTTATGACAGATCGGAGATGTGTTGAATTGTTGTTCCAGCGACTTGGTGGTATGAAGGGAACGATGGATCTCACGAAGAGGATAGTGGATTTTACGATGTTGGTGTTAACGGGTTATTGGGTTGGTGAATTTCGAGTTGGTTGATTGGTGAAAGGAGGTGAAATTTTTGGTGGAGAGGAGAAATGGCTTGAGACGACTCAAAACATTCATGATCTAATAACCTGTCCTGTTTAACAATTCCTGCGACCTAACTGTCTCAACAGTCCAATTTTTCTTGCGACTCAACTATCCTCCGACATAAGCCTTAGGTCGTGGCCGAGCTAGGACTTAGAAACTCATGCCATTTTGTCTTGAGACCTCTTCCCCCGCATACAGCCCGACTTAACTTATCTCGCAGCTTCTTATATTAGGTCGTGACCGACCTAGAACTTCGAATGATTTCAGCGACTTATTTTTTACAACAAGGCTTTAGGTCGCAGCTGAGTTAGAACTTGGCATATCCGCATTGTCTTGAACTTTGAACTGTCTACACTTCTTTACAGATTATCTCCAATGCTAATGACCTGTTAAATACAATATCTGCAGAAAACTGGGACGAATATACTGCCATTGATTGCCCACATCGAATGACAGATTAGTTGATAACGAGAAAGTTAAATTAAATGAATATGAACGAGATGCTGTACAATAACCAATTCAAGTGAAGTATTAAAACAAAATCATAATAGTCAAATGAAACTGACTTGTCTGTATTAACATTGCACTTGATCATTGACAAATTCTGAAATTCTGTAATCGATTGATTGTCAACTAATTTAATTCCAGTTATGCTTGTCTTTTATTTTCATTAGTTTTTGCACAACACTTCACACTTTTAGGGAACGTGCACCTTCACATTTGAACATTCAGCTGATTGTGTAGAATGTCTTCTCCACAAGAAGGAACAGAGCAAGCTGAAGATGCATTTCCAGTTGCTATCCCGCTAAACGATCCTCCAGAGAGGACTCCTACTACTTTGAGCCATAAAGCCTTTCGTCAACTATGCATCCAGTTTGGCATTGCTGAAGCTGACGCTTTGCTTCCCGAAATAAATGATACTGCTGACAGGCCGCCCCGTGGCTTTGTCGCAGTTAACCGCCAAATGTGCTTGAGCGGAGCTATCCCCCCATTCAATGACTGCATTCGAGAACTTCTTCTCCAACTATCTATTTCCCCTTTTCAGTTACATCCCAATGGCTATGCCATCTTGCTGGGACTATGCGTGCTTTTTAGGAGAACGCTGGGCCGCTTTCCTACCTTCGGAGAAATTCGCTATCTTTGTACTTTTGCCAAAAATAAAGATCATCCCTCCATCATAGTTGTAAGGAGTGCGAGAAATCGTAAGTTGATCACCGGTCTCCCTGAAAGTGTTCATAGTTTCCTAAGCCCGTTCTTCTATGTTCGCTGTCCTCCTGGGTTTTATGCTATTTGGAGAATAGGGAGTAAGATCACTTGCATTTGTTTCTTATGTTCTTTCAAACTTACCGAAGTTTGGGTTATCAAGTGCTAACTTCGCTCTTTTTTCCTTTTCAGCACTTCCTCCTCCTTCTAAAAATCTCAGTCACAAAGTGACTTTCGAGAGGCTTATGGCAGTGCCTGTAAAGGAGAGGAGTATCCAGTTTCTATTAGATGATGAGATTTTGCACCAATTTGGGCTTCTACACCCTTCCAGGTCGACTCGAATTCATGAAATTCCTAGTTCCGATGCAAAAACACCGGCTGCTTCGGGCTCTCAAACAGAGGCGTCGAATGCCCCAGCTTCTGCGGAAGAAACTGCATCAGAAACACCTGTCATGGATGCTGCTTTGATAAAGTGTTCCGGATCCACTGATGTTGTAGGGTTAGCTGGCAAGTCGGCACTTCCCCCAATTATTGAGGGAGAAGAGAATCCTCGAGTTTCTGAAAAATCAATTGATGTGGAAGTTGAGAAGGAGAAATCTGCTGAACACTTGGGCGATGACACCTTTAATGGCTTGAGTGATATCATGATAACTTCTCAAGAGCTTTTCGGGGATAGCAATCAAAAAGCGACTTCTCCCGTTGTCGAGGCGACTTCTACCCTTAAACAAACCCAGATGCCTACTACGCCAATCGTCTCTGTTTCCACACTAAAGCGTGGTCTGTAATTTGACGCATGTAGTTTGCACGCCACACACACTTAGGATTTTTCGGCACTTATAAGCATTTATCCTCTTTTTCCTGGAAATTTCTAAACTCTACCCCTCTTCTACTTTCAGGTTCTCCAATGGGACGTACAGGTTCATATTATGACTCATTCAAGTACCGTGGAGGCCGCGGCACCTATGACTTTAGGAAGTACCTTGATACCCCAAAAGAAACAGATGAAGAGAGGGCTCGAAGGAAAGCCCAGGAGAAGCGGGATTATGATCAGTGGCAAAGAAGGAAAGATGCCGAGTGATATGACTCTTCGCATAGGAGTGACTACTCTCATAAGCGGAAGTCTTACGATGATAAGGGAAAAACTCAGATTGCCGATGAACCGAGCAAACGATCTAAACCGATTGACGCGTCTGAAATTTCTGAAAAGACTGACGCTCCCATTCCTTCTGATATTCTGGCTAGCTCTCCTCCTCTGAAGAAATCTGACATTCAGATTATCATTAACAGACCGCAATATCAAGTCAAGGACGGCCCCCCAACACTTCAGAGCCGTTTTCCGAATTGGTGCCTAAAAGGGGTGCGCTTTGACTTGGACATAGTTCCGACTGATAAATCAGACATGCTTAGTAGTCTTGACGCAGTCAGGCTTAATATCGAGAGGATGTCGCAGTGGCAGAAGCTTGTCGATGAACTCCAAAGGGTTAATCGTGCAAACCTTGAGGCAATGCTGACTATGGAAAACGACAAGGCGGAGTGGGACAAAATTTGCAAACAGCATAATCTCGAGATGACAAATATTGCTGATGGTTATGCAAAACTTGAGTCCGAGGTTAAAAAACTTAAGGAAGATCTTGCCTCTTCTTCTGCATCTCATATTCAAAAAGAAGAAGTCTTTCAAAAACAAGTGCGGGATGCCCATGCTGCACAGAGAGATGTTGAAATGAAGCTTGCCGCTGAACAGCATATTACTGAGAAATACCGCACAGAAAACACCGATTTGCGGGAAAAGGTCACCTCTCAGAACGTAGAGATTGAGTTACTAAAGTCTCGACTTGCTAAAGTTGAGGCAGAGCGTGATGAGGCTACCGCTGGCCGGGTTGCTGCCGTTGCCGAAAAGGAAGCGGCTGAGCAATCACATGAGGCGACGAAAGCAGACATCAGCTCTACCTTATTCGACTTTTATTTACACAGCGTTCTGGGTCGTGGGAGCCTCTCTTTTCTTGGTCCCGATTATGAAATTACATTGGCTGAAGTGTGGGAAGTCGCGATGGATATGCTTGGCGGGGCCGACTATAATGAGCTGGAACTTGAGGAGCGCTATCTCAATGATGAGGATCGTGCCGCTCTTGTTAAGGGGAAGGAGCTACTTGCCAAAGTACGAGCTGAAACAACGGGAGAAGAGCCTCCAAAAGAAGAAGCTCCTTTAACTGCCCCCGTTCAAACTTCCACTTCAGCCGACGTTAATATTATAGATTCCAGCTCTCATTCTTTACATCTAGCTAAAGTTGCCCAGGAGACTGCAACTACTCCTACTGAAGATGAGGCACTGGATGATATTGAAGCCGAGAAGTTTGAGGTGGATCTTGCAAAGCCAACTCCTCCAGGTACTCTTGGTGTCGTCTCGGGTCTAATGAACCAGTCATTTGACTTAGCCGAATTCGATGACCTTCTTACTTGTTACTTAAACTTTGATGAACCGATGCCTTCTTTATTTTCGGGGGATGCTGACTTTAACTTCTTTTCTTCTACAGCGGAGGCACCAAGCACTACATAACCTTTCACTCCTTCGATTGCCGTTCCTCCGTCTTCCCAAATTACTCCTCCCTCTGCTTCCCAACCGGGATCACAGGCAGAGAAAATTGAAGCTCTTCAAGGCTTGGATGATCCGGTTGCTTCTCAGGAACAGAAGGCGGAGGATTTTGAAGACATCGAGAAGACCCCGGAGCGGTCTCTTGACGACGATACGAAGCTTTCAACATTGCTTGCTACTCCGGGGAGCGAGTCTTCTTCAAAGAGGAAGGGGAAGCGTGCTGTAAGGAAAAAGAAGAAGACTTCCACTGAAGAGGAAGCAGTAGTTGATCCGGCTGTACCGCTTTCTCCTTCTGCCCCTGCCCGTTCACAACGACTTCAAAAGCTAATCATTAGGCCGGGAAAGAGCTCCAAGGGTGGTGAGAAGAAGGAATAATCAAGCTGGATTTTCTACTTATTATTTTTGCTCTTTGCATGTATTGACCGGGGATTGTGCGGGTACCGGTCCCCGCTTTTGCTTTTTGAGATATCTGCACATGTAAAGAATTTTCATAGTACTAAATAAAACAATTATTTTACTTGTACAAACTCTTGTGTATGTGAGAATGATCTATCTTTTATTTTAAGTGTAAAACAAACGATTCTTCTTACTTGTGCAAACTTTTTGTCTGCGTTTGAGAATGCATTTATTCCACATCTGTTTTCCGTGATATTGCAACGAACTTGTGGCACGTTGCTTTTATTAATATAATTGAATTGTACAGTATTGCCCCCATGCCGTAAGTGCATTGCAATATTCCTAGTTTTTTTTAAAGACTAATACTCTTACTTCAGAGGACAATTATTCCGCTTTTAAGGGGAGAATTATTCTGCTCTTAATAGAGTATATCCAGTCTTTAGAAGAATTTTTATTTTCTCTTTCTGAAGAACGCTTCAACTTTCGGGGATAATCACTTTTATTTATTAAGAAGTGAATTTCCCTATGAAGTGAAATAAGCTTTTCTGAAAGAATTTTGTAGCATTTTTCAACTTTTTTAGGAGGAACTTTTCGAGATGAACAAGTTAGTCCTTCCTTTGAGAGTTGAACTGTGCTTCTGGACGATGCTTTTTGTTCAAGCATTTTATTTTGGGACATGCCTCCGGAGAGGGCTCCTCTTAAAGAGTTGTGCCTCCGAAGAGGTCTTGTGCCTTTGAAAAGGGCTTGTGCCTCCGAGGAGGGCTTGTGCCTCCGAAGAGGGCTTGCGGTGCCTTGGGAAAGGGCTTTTGCCTCCGAAGAGGTCATGTGCCTCCGAAGAGGGCTTGTGGTGCCTTGGGAAAGGGCTTTTGCCTCAGAAGAGGTCATGTGCCTCCGAAGAGGGCTTGTGCCTCCGAAGAGGGCTTTTGAGTGCCTGGGAGTTACTTTCTCATGGTCGGATGGGTTCGCGGGGCAGGCGTGAGTTGCTTGATTGGATGTTTGTTTGTACAAACGACCGCAATCAATTAACAAGATGCCCCTTCGGTGGTCCCACCGATCTTTTTGGTTGAGGAAAGCACTCCCATTTATTGGTGTGCCTCGTTAGAGGGCTTTGGTTGGTTGGTGTGACGGGTAGGTTGCGTCTCAGGGGCGAGTGGATCCACGGGACGGACGTAAGCTATCTGATCGGATGCATCACGACCAGTTAGCGAGGGTCCTGTTACTTCCGCTTGGGAAGGCGTCCCTTTAGTGGACCTTCTGGCCTTCCTGTTGAGATGCATACCTCCCATTGTCTGCTCCTTTGTTTGCTTGGCAACTTTCCCTCATCATCTGCCTGTTAGCGCTCTCTTATTATCGTTCCCAAGCACATCTTCTTCTTTTCCTCTTACAAGTAAATTGCTTTATCCGAAGGATTGGACTTCACTGTTGAATGACTCTACGAGACAAACGCAAGTTATCTAGTTGGATGTCTATTTATAGCGACAATATCGACTAGTGAACGAAGGTTTGTCACAATGGAGTCGCCAACTTTTTATGTGAGGTTTTCCTTGCTTGGGATTTGAATTTGGACAAAATTTTTGTGGCTCGGTTTTCGTGTAATAGCTGATTTATGGAAGTTGCTTAGCTTTGTGATGAGCAAGCCTTGTTATAATGTCCTGCAATTTTGAATTGATATTTTAGCGATACATTTAAAGTATTTACATATCAAAATAAAACAGGCATCATGAAATAGTAAAGAACACAAGATTTATAGTGGTTCGGCCAAAAATCGGGCCTACGTCCACTTTATAGCTTTCATTCATTTACACTGATTTACAATGTTTCACAATACAACTGATACATTCGTCATCATTTTACAATTTTGAGCTGAGCTCTTTTCAAGTAAAGTAAGGACGCAAATGGTTGCTGTTCCAGGCCCTTGGAATCGGATCTCCTTCAACAGTTATGAGTTTGAAAGTGCCATCAAGAAGTTTAGTGCCTATGACATATGGTCCTTCCCAGTTTGGCCCAAACACACCAGTTGCTGTCATGATCCTTTTCAAAACCAAGTCTCCGACTTCAAAGCTGCGTTGGCGAACTTTGGAATTGAAATGCCTGGCTATTCTCTGCTGATGAGCTGAAACTCTGAGCCTAGCTTCCTCTCTTTTCTCATCAAGAAAATCAAGCGCTTCAAGTTGCAGTTTTTCATTTTCGGTTTCATTGAAATGAACTCTTCTATGTGAAGGAACCTCTACTTCTACTGGAATCATTGCCTCAGATCCGTATGCCAGTGAAAATGGAGTGTACCCAGTCGCAGTTTTGTGAGTAGTTCTGTACGCCCATAGTGCTAATGGAAGCTTATCAACCCAACCACCTTTTTCTTTTTCAAGTTGCTTTTTGATAGTTGACTTGATGATCTTGTTAACTGCTTCCACTTGCCCATTTGCCTGCGGATGAGCCACTGTTGAGAAGCTTTTTCGAATTCTGAACCGTTTGCAAAAATCCTGGAATTCTTCACTTTCAAATTGAGTGCCATTGTCGGTGATTATCTTCTGTGGCACCCCATATCTGCAAATGATATTCTTCGTTACAAAATTTATCATCTTTTTAGAAGTGATGGTGGCCAAAGGTTCAGCTTCAGCCCACTTAGTGAAATAATCAACGGCAACAATAGCATATTTAATCCCTGATTTGGCGATCGGTAATGGTCCAATTAGGTCTATCCCCCAGATGGCAAATGGCCATGGACTGACCATTTGTGTGAGTTCAGTGGAGGGTGCTCTTGGGATTTTTGCAAATCGTTGGCATTTGTCACATTTCCTGGAAAAAGTTGCAGCATCTCGATTGATATCCGGCCAGAAGTATCCATATCGGAGAATTTTCTTTGCAAGTGTTTGACCACCTGAATGGTCTCCACATTCTCCTCCGTGCACCTCTGTTAAGATTGTCTTGGCTTCTTCCTTAGTTACACATCGGAGTAGTGGGGTTGAAAATCCCCGCCTGTATAATCGGCCATCTTGAATTATATACCTCGATGCTTTTCTTAATAATTTTCGACGTTCCTTAGAACTCTCTGGCAGGGAACCACTGAGTAAGTATTCTTTGATTGGAGTCATCCATGATTCATGCTCTTGAGACGTAGTCATAATCCAATCAACATCCATTTCATCAATGCTTGGAGCTGACAGAACTTCTACAGGAAATAATCCTAGTAATTGAGCTTCTCCGGAACTTGAGTACTTTGCTAAAGAATCCGCCTTCATATTTTCCTCTCGGGGTATGTGGCTTATTGAGTAGTGATCTAAATTATTGAGGAGTTCGGAAGTTTTTGTCAAATATGCAGGCAAATTCCCTCCTTTGGCTTGAAATTCCTTCTTCACCTGGCAGACAATAAGCTGAGAATCACTGAAAATTTGTATCACTTTGATATTCAATTCCTTGGCGATTTTCAATCCGGCAATAAGGGCTTCATATTCTGCTTCATTGTTTGTCGAAGGAAATTCCAGCCTCAATGCATAACATAGTGATCGTCCTTCGGGAGTTTCGAGCACAACTCCTGCCCCAGAACAATAATCGTTTCTCGAGCCATCAACATACAACTTCCACTGTATCGGAATGCAGTCAGTGGTTTCTTCCTTACTGTCACCTTTGTCAGTG
The DNA here is from genome assembly GCA_030737815.1 of Allium fistulosum. Classification (NCBI taxonomy): domain Eukaryota; kingdom Viridiplantae; phylum Streptophyta; class Magnoliopsida; order Asparagales; family Amaryllidaceae; genus Allium; species Allium fistulosum. The sequence continues at coordinate 725,922,110 of CM060905.1, read as the reverse complement.
GACTCTGCAATGAAATCTGCTAAAGCTTGTCCGTTAATTGCTCTTTGGGGATGGTAAGTGATGTCATATTGGCTGAGTTCTATGTTCCACTTCAAGAGACGACCCGAAGTTTCAGGACGATACAGGACTTGCTTCAAAGGCTGATCAGTCAGGACCTTGATAGGATGAGATTGAAAATAGGGCCTCAACTTTCTGGAAGCGATTAGCAGACAATAAGCAAGTTTTTCTATCTTTGAATAATTCATTTCAGCCCCAGCGAACCGTTTCCTGATGTAGTAAACCGGACGTTGTATTTTCATATCTTCTCGTACAAGTGTTGCACTTAAAGCATGGGATGAAATTGCTAAATAGATGAAGAGGTCTTCACCATCACTAGGCTTGGAGAGGACCGGAGGAGTTCTCATATGATGAATCAATTGATCGAAAGCATTTTGACATTCAGGAGTCCATTCGAAATTTTTCTTTCCTTTCTTTAGAGCATCAAAGAAGGGAATGCATTTGTCTGTGGCCTTGGAAATGAAGCGACTAAGAGCGGCAACCTTTCCATTGAGACTTTGCAGTTCTTTCTTTGTTCTAGGGGCTTTAACTTCTCTTAGAGCTGTGATTTGAGCAGGATTGGCCTCGATGCCCCTAGCGCTCACAATGAAACCCAGGAATTTCCCAGACTCTACTCCGAATGAACATTTCAATGGATTGAGCTTCATTCCGTACTTCCAAAGAATTGAGAACATTTCTGCCAGGTGATCCATGTGGTCTACTGCTTTCTTTGACTTTACTAACATATCATCAACATAGACTTCCATCGTTTTGCCAATCTGAGGCTTGAACATAGCGTTGACAAGTCTTTGGTATGTTGCCCCAGCATTCTTTAAACCGAATGGCATGACTTTGTAACAGTAGAGTCCCACATCTGTAATAAAGCTTGTGTCCTCCTGATCTGGTTCATTCATCATAATCTGATTGTATCCAGAATAGGCATCCATAAAAGATAACAACTCATGTCCAGCCGTCCCATCTACTAGATGATCGATTCTAGGCAACGGGAAGCAGTCTTTGGGGCAAGCTTTGTTCAGATCTGAGAAATCAATGCATACTCTCCACTTTCCATTTGCCTTCTTAACCAGTACTGGATTTGAAACCCAATTTGGATAAGTGGATTCTTTGATGAAATTATTCTCTAGGAGACGATCTACCTCTTCTTTTAAAGCTGCTGACCTTTCTGGACCTTGAGTTCTTCTTTTCTGTTTCACTGGTGTGAATTTCGGATCGACATTCAGGGTGTGAACAGCAATTGTTGGAGAGATTCCGCACATATCAGCATGACACCAAGCGAACACATCTAGATTGGCTTTTAAGAATGATATCAGTGTGTTTTGAACTGTTATACTTAGCTGTGAACCCATATTGAGTACTTTATTTGGGTCTTTCGGGTCTACAGATACTGGTACCGTTACCTCCACGGGTACCACTCTATTCTCCCCTGTACTGGCTTTCCTGGGATCCATTTCTTTTCTTGCATTGCTGTGTTCGCCAATACAGGGGCCGCTCCGTAGTTTCTACAGGGTCGGTTCCTTGATGCGGAGCGAAGCTGCCGCATCTTTCCCCATCTCTTTTCTCCTGGCCTCTCGGAGTTCTACAAGATAACATTCTCGTCCTGCGTTTTGATCTCCTTTAATAACAGCAATCCCATTATCAGTAGGAAATTTCATTGTTAAGCACCAAGGAGCAAGGACGGCCCTGAAAGCAGCAAGAGTAGGCCGGCCCAAGAAAGCGTTATAGGCGGAGAATCCATCTACAATTACAAAAGTTTGCTTCCGAACCAATTTCTTGTGTCCTTCGCCCATTTCAACAAACAAGTCCACTGTTCCAATCGGCTGTTTCAGCTCTCCTGTAAATCCGGCAATCTTGTGTGAAGAAGCATGTACATCAGTCATTGGAATTTTCATTTGGTCAAATGTCCTTTTAAAGAGGATGTTGCATGAGGCACCACTATCAACTAACACTCTTCTGACAATAGCCGGCCCAATACCGACAGAGACAACCATAGGGTCCTCAGTAGGAGCTTCCACATTAACAGAATCCCTGGCTCTGAACATAATATCATCATGGAAAGTTTTTTGCTGCTTTAGAGGTGAAGCATCTTCCAGGATTAAGACACTTTCTTCGGTTGGTGCATACTTCAAAGCTTTTGCATACCTTTCCATTTCACCCCAACTTCTGCCAGCCGGGTGAGGTCCCCCTGTGATCACATTAATAACAGGTCTTTCCTTTCCAGCAGGCCTTTCTCCTGAATCAGATGAATTAGTTGGAGGTAACTGCACTTGGTTGGACGAAGATGGGTCCTTTCTATTCCTCTTGACGTATTGCTGCAACTTATTCTCTCTTAGCAATTCTTCAATCAGACTTTTCAAATGGCGGCATTCATTGGTATCATGCCCTGGTTGGTTGTGAAACTTGCAAAATCTTCCGCTTTGAACAGCATTCTTCCCAACTTTCACGGCCGGTGGTTTTGGAAATTCAACAGCATCCTTAGTGGCGATTAAGATATTTTCCGGGGTATCGGTTAGAGGAGTAAAGTCTGATGGTTTAAGGAAGCGGGGCTTTTTGAAGTCTTTCTGCCTTTTCCCACCATTACTTTCCCTTTTCTGATCTGCCGGTTCTTTCTTGCTTTGAGTAGTAGTATTATTTTCCGCCACCGTTGTCACAACTTTAGCTGGTGCGGAAAGATTCTCTAAGCGTATAAATTCGTCAGCCTTTTTGTAGAATTTCTCAAGCGAATTCGGTTCCTTCATTTTCAGCCATTTTCCAAATTCGCTCGATTTGTCAATAGCACGCATCAAATAGGTCAAGATCATTCGTGGCTCTGCATTATCGACTTCTGCCAGAGCTAAATTGAAGCGGTTCAAGAATGACTTAATAGGCTCTCCCGGATTCTGTTCAAGACTGGACAGTGACATTATATCTTTTGCCTTTGAAGCGTATAGCCTGAATTGCTCTTTGAATTTTCGGGTGAGATCGGAAAACTGATCTACAGATCGGACTGGAAGCTTGGTAAACCAGAGAAGCGCCACTCCTTCTAAATAAACTGGGAAATATCGGCACTTTATCTCGTCGGTCGCCCTTGCGCCGGTCATATGCCAGTCGTATTTATACAAGAACTGATTTGGATCACTTGTCCCCCGATAAGCAGGAATAGTGGGGGGAACAAACTTTCTAGGAAATTCATCTTTCAGAATCTTCTCGGTAAACGGAGTTCTACTTGGTGCGAATCCCCATTCGCTTTCGTCTTCATCTCTTTGCATGCTCTCTTTCATTATTTGCTTGATCATTCCAGAGAGATATTCCTCATTGTTCAGAGATTTCGCAGAGTAGACCTCAGCCATCTTTTCGGGAGTTTGTCCAGGTAAATGCTCATGAAGAACTGGTGACGGCCTAGATCCTTCGGCCTGGAGGGGTGCCCCTTCGGCAGCACCTGATCCCCCGTGAGGAATATTTCTTCCCTCGGAATTGGGAGCAGCATTAGCAAAGTTTCCCTCATTATTTACTGGTCTTTGACTCGTACCAAATAGAGCATTCAGCCTTTCCATCATCAGGTTATTCTGAGTTTCAATCTGCTGGTACAGTCCGGATACAGCAGCATCTAACTCCTGTCGCGTAACACCGACGCTCGGAGCTGCCTGATTTGGAGAGAGAGAAGTGGCAGTATTGTCACGGTCATCATCAGTTCTGACAGACTTTCGTTTCCTTCCAGGAGCCATTATGTCTGATAAACTTTTGATTTTGTGGGAAATTCTTTCAGCAAACTTCTGAGAAGCAATGGTGAATGGTAGCCTGAGTTCAATTCTCAGTGAAAGCACCAAAATGTTAACGTTAAAATATGAACGATAACACCCGGTGTGTGTAATAAGATCGTGAAAGCACCACCCGTGTGACGGGAACAGAAATTAAGTAGGAAAATAGCAGAAATGCAGTAAATGAACAACAGATTTATAGTGGTTCGGCCCGTAATTGAGCCTACGTCCACTTTATAGTCTCTTATTGCTGATTCGGTTACAATTTGACACAAATCTCTTCAAGAAACAGTACAATTCGATCACAAGAAACAATCTAGACTTCTAGCTCAATCTTCGACGGTGAAACTCGATGAATCCATCCCGGATGTAAGGAATTTCTCTCGAAGCTTGTTGTAGTGTCGTGAATGCTTGAAGGATCCTTGATTACTGAATGAATGAAGAGTTCGACGAAGTAACAGCGCTGTAGAAATGATTTGCCAAAAAGTCCCTTTCATGTTGGAAGTGGTGGGGTATTTATAGGAGCTGATTTGGACTCTGGAAATTTTCCTAAGTCCTAAGTCGTCGCCGACTTAGTATAAGTCGCTGCCGACTTATGATAGGTCGCTGCCGACTTACGATAGGTCATAGCCGGTTTATCAGTTCCAACACTTCCCTAGTAGTTCACCTCCTCTTCTGGTTTTACGCTTAAGTCCTAAGTCGCTGAAGACTTAAGGTAAGTCGGTGACGAGGTAAAGGTGTATAAGGTATCTCAGTGTTGTTAGGTCGGAGCAGAGTTAACGTGCAATCTTAAATCGGTAGTTTGTTAACTCGGCAGGCCTTGCTAACTCGCACTTTGTTAAATCGGTTGGCTTCCTTAAGTCGGTAGTCATTTTAGATCGGCAGCTCCTCTTAGTAGTGGATTACCTTAAGTCGTCTTTTATTAGGTCGTACGCTTCCTTATGTTGTGACTTGTTGAGTCAGTATACTCTTTAACTCGGTAGGTCGCAAGTTCCCATAGGTCGGCAATCTGTTAAGTCAGAAGCTCTTGTTAACTCACAATTTGCTAGGTCGGTAGGCTTCTTTAAGTCGTTATGTCGTTAACTTTCTTGAGTCGGCAAGCACCTTAAGTCAGCCAGCATCCTAAGTCAGCATACTTCTTAAGTTGGCAAGCACCTTAACTCGGCTCCTGCTAGGTCGTGAGTCGAAAGGGGGTTAACAATATGAATCAGACTCAAGGCCAGATTCAAACAACACAAATGCAACACTTCAAATATCAATGCAGATACCATTGAACAGCAGGCCCAAAGTCAACACAGCAACAACCCAAAACATTTAAGCCTATGAATGCAAGTAAATGTCACTGAGAAACAATGTTTAGCATACATATGAATCAATTTCATATGTACAACAAAACACCAAGGACAACTCAGCAATGCAAAGGCCAGTGATGTAACTCAATGCATATACCACTACACTGTAGAATACGAACCTATACAGTGAACTACATGATGACCTTGTATACAGTGACCAGTGAATAACACCAGATTCAAGTGAAGACTGAATGCAACAAACAACTCCAGACCAATGCATATGAAACTGAATATAAGTCAAAATAGTCAGCTCACCAAAATGCAAAGCTATGCAGCGTAAAGAAGAGTAAGTGCACTGTGTAGTGACAGCAATTTCACGTGTAGTTCAAAAGTGCAGACATTAATGTAATATGAAGTTACTGAATCATGAGGGCATTTGTAGACTGACCCGAAGCATATTTTCATTCGAGAACATATATGTGCAGTGCAAATCAACAGCGAGTGCAGACCCAACAACAACATAGTGGAGTTCAGACCACAATGCAACTGGCAAAATGAAGGCCAACTACACAAATACATGGAGCAATTTTTACAGTAGTAGTTTCAAATAAATCAAGGCAAAGCAGGATGATCACAAACCAAAAATGCATACTAACACTGTATATATATATACATACATAAATGTTTGTATATATATATATATATATATACAAGTTCAAGTGCAAGTTCAATATCACAGTCGAACAAAGCTCAACTGTCAAAGCAACATTAGCAATGCAACCCAAAGTCGAAACAGCAAAATGTACAAATTGAAACCAAGTCATAAGAAACTGATTCAAAGTCCAATTTTCAAAATTATCAAGTGCAGTTTATCATAACAAGAATAAGTGGCCGAAGCCTTCACAAATTCACGGCACTAGGCAAGATTTTACAGGTTTCAAAACAAGGTTCCAAACCCGTAATTGTCAAGAATTCAAAGCAAGGACGAAGTCAAACTTAAAGCAAATGCAAAGACACAATGAATTCTTATCAAAAAAATGTTTTCACAAAATCATGCCTGCAGACTTCTAACCAAACTCAGGACCGTGGTCATGCCGAAGCCAACAAAAAAAATGATGAAGTCCAGCTACAGTTCAAAACATAGCTATGGCAACCAAAGTCAACGCGAAGTCAGGTAATATCAAAATTCGATCCAAAGCCGTGAACAACAAACTGGAATCAAAGGAAACAAAGAACAAAATTTACATCAGTAAAAATCAAAACAAGCCGGGGAGGTCACGAAAGAAATTCGAAACCGTGACGAACAAGCCATCATCAAACCATATTAAATTGACAAAGCCATAGAATTCATCAATATCAACAAAATCGAATGACATAAGATAGGAATCGAACAATTCAGATTCAAAACCATGGTGCCAAAGAATCAAGTACTCGAACCAAGTCACAGTTCAAAACCACATGAATTGAAAAAGTCAGATAACAATCTCAAATACCTATACAAAATTAATGGCCGACACGAATCAGTTTACACTTCAAACAAATATAGATACGAACGCAATTAAGGAGATTGAACTCATATAAACGAAATCCAGATTTTCGCATGAATTAGATGTGAGTGATGAACACTCACCTTTGCAAATCAAAGTAGCCGCAAGCAACACGAAGGAAACGTCGATCGACTGAGCAAGTGATGCAATCGTCCTTCGATCGAGCTATATAAGTCGGCTTCTTCAGTATTGAACGAGCCCTAATTTTGATCGAACGAAGAAAGGAACAGGGCCGCCATTTTTTTTAATTTTTTCTTTTGTTTTGGGTTATGATTTTTTTAAAAGAAAAGAAGGGGGGCTTCGTATTTTATGAGGAAGGGGGAAGCGTGATTCCAGGCTGAAACAAAGGAGAGTCGCGTGGCTTTGCAGAGAAAAGCTCGTGCCTGCCTTACTTCTGATGTCGGCAAAAATTTAAATTTTAAATTTAAATTGAATTTGATTAAATTCCTACGCGTTTATACGTCGTATGTTCACACAACAACTCCGATAAATACGAAATTTGAAATCCGATAATAATTCAATATTCCGGATCCAATGGAACTGGTTTCGTCGAATTCCGAGACTGTGCCTCGTAAGGCTATTTTCAAATATCGATTCAAACAATACAATTTCAAAACTGAACAAATCACTTTCAAATTCAATTCTGAAGCTTCTATTATTTTCAGTATTATCAATGTGAATTTTCTAAGCCTTTAAATTATTTTTAATCAGCTTTATACTGAAGATTCAAATTTTTATTCAACTTTCAATAGATTAAATTTTAAAATTTAATCGTCAAATTCATTCTGATAAATTTGAAATTCAAGTCAAACCATCATTCAAATATTTAAAATAAATTAAATATTTTCAATTTAAATTGTTCAAAATTCAGGGTCGTTGCAGTTATCATCAGATTCACATAAGACCAGTTGATGAATGGAAGACAGCATTCAAGACTCGGGAAGGATTATATATGTCGTTGCCTATAGCCACTAAACCATGGGTGGATGTTAGTATGGACTATGTATTGGGATTGCCGAGAACTCAACGTGGCAATGATTCTATCTACGTGGTGGTTGATCGGTTTTCAAAAATGGTACATTTTATCGCATGCAAGAAGACGGCAGATGCAGTTAATGTCGCACAGTTATATTTCAGAGAGATCTATCATCTTCATGGGTTGCCTGAATCTATTGTATCGGATAGAGACACTCGTTTTCTGAGTCATTTTTGGATGAGTCTATGGAGAATGGTCGGGAGAAAGCTGAAATTCAGTAGTGCTTATCATCCACAGATGGATGGACAGACAGAAGTGGTGAATAGATCCCTAGGTAATCTATTGAGATGCCTCGTGAATGACAATTTGAAGAGTTGGGATTCCAAGCTGAGTTTGCACACAACCATGCAGTTAATCGTAGCACTGGGTTCAGTCCATTCCAGGTCGTTTACTCAACAATGCCTAAGAGACCATTAGATTTATCTATAGTACCACATCAGAAAGGAGTGATCAAACAAGCTAATGATTTTGTGAATGAATTACAAGAGTGCCACAAGTTTGTGTAGGAACGATTGCTTAAGGCGAATGAGAAATATAAGCAATCCGCGGATATTAAGCGACGAAATGTTGAGTTTAAAGAAGGAGATTTTGTATATGCAGTATTGACTAAGGATCGATTTCCTATTGGTACTTACAACAAACTGGCTTCTAGAAAGATTGGCCCTTTGGAAATCGTAAAGAAGATTACCGAGAATGCTTATCGCTTAAGATTGCCGGATCATATCCATACTGCCGACGTTTTCAACGTCAAACACTTGATTCCATACCATCAGAATAAGTATGTCGAAGAAGAGGAAAGTGTGAATTCGAGGTCGAATTCTTTTCAACCAGGGGAGGATGATGTAGCGCATACCTTAAGTCTTATGTCGCTCCAGAATTCGCGAAGCCTAGGTCGCTCCTCCTCCTCCTTAGGTTGCGAACGAAGTCTTATGTCACTCCAGAATTCGCGAAGCCTAGGTTGCTCCTCCTTATGTCGCGAAGCCTAGGTCGCTCCAGAATTACTGATGTCGCGAATTCCAGTAGGTCGCGAGTAGAATCCTTATGTCGCGAAGCTTGCCTAGGTCGCTGCCGTGCCTGTTTAGGTCGAAGCTTGCTTATGTCGCTGCCGAAGCTTGCCTAGGTCGCTGCCGTGTTTGTTTAGGTCGTTACTTGCTTATGTCACATTGTTTGATATGTCATATGTCGTTAAGTCATTTGTATTTTATTTTCTTAAGTCACCGTGTATTGTTGAGTCATTGAATGTTTGTATTTTTTGAGTCGTTTGTTTGTTTGTTAAGTCGTGTTGTACTTTCCCTATAAATAAGGGTGTGTTGTCATTTGTAAAGGGAGTTGATTTTTGAATAAAATTTGTTGAGAGCTTTGTGCCTCCATTAAAATTGGAAGTTGAGTGTGATCTCCTTTCTCCATCTTCGGATATTCGAGTGCGCTCGAATCAATGATTTTGAAGCCGATTCACGGAATCTCGTGCGTGAGATCAACGTCAAAGAATTGTAGATCTTCTAACCCGGTATCGTGCGCGATCAACGAGTTGAAGATAGCTAGAATCCGGTATCTCGAGAGATCAACGGATTTGGGCACTTGGGTATCATCAATTCATCAAGTTATCTTGTTTCATCGATTCATTTTTCCGCATTTCGTCTATTGGATCCTGGATAGATTTGACCGCTGGTTCAGATCTACTTCCGTGCTGTGTCAGAAACTTAGTTTATGAATGAATATAAAAAAAGACTCATTTTTTGGTTTCTTATTTTTTAGGATGTCCCCTAGCGCAGCCTGGATCAGTCAAATACACAAATGTAATAAAGGATGCAACTTAATATGTTTTTGAGCTTATGTCAACATCTTTCTCTTCATTAAACATAACATTAATGCAATAAGATAATTGCTCATACATCAGCTTAAACACCTTACAACATATACGTATTAAAAACCATTTACTTAAAAGGAAAATGTTGAGTTTTGTTGAATGTGGCAATAAGTCTCCAACATAAATTAAATTGAATAGTTGACATCAAAGACGAAACCACTCTTAACAGTGGAGGCAAAGTGCGCGAGCAAAAGGTTGCTTATATACTGTTGATAGTCAATGTAAATTTGTTCGGTAAAGGCTACAAAAAACAGTTTTCCTTTACCAAAATCGAAGGTAGGTTAGAACTTTTAGAATGTATTATAATAAGGTTAATAACTATGAAAAGGCCAAGGCCACGGCAGCCTACAACTAGAAGATCAGGATGAACCCTCTTTACCTCACTATATAGTACTTCCTTTGGTCATCTTTTCTTATCCATGTTTCACAAGCAATCTACATCAGTGGAAACAAGCAGAAATAAACTCATCGTAGACAATAACGATTCTTAACAATGATCCAAAACTCAATGACAGTGACATTAAGCCATAAATAACTAGAAAATGTTAAATAAACAAAGATACAATATTGTAGGCAGATTGTATAACACATGCACAAAGCTTCACAAAAATGGCTACAAAGTTACCCCAAGTTGGTGACAGCGTCCAACAAAGTACTCAAGTAAGTGCAATCCTCTAGCTTTGTGATGCAGCAGCGGATAACTGAAATGGATGAAACGATGAAAGTAGCAATCGGTGGATTGAAAATACCAAACGCCCAATTCCGTTGATCTCAAAGATGCCGGAATCTAGCTATCTTCGTCACGTTGACCGCGCACGATGCCGTGAAGGAAGATCTACAATTCTTCAGACGTTGATCAAGCGCACTTGATACCGTGAATTGGCTTTAACGATCGTTGATTCGAGTGCACTCGAATGCCGAAGGTGGAGATAGGAGATTACACTCAACTACCAATTTGAGAAAAGGCACAAAGCACTCAAACAAAGTTTTATTCAAAATCAATCAACTTTACAAATGACGCAACACCCATATTTATAGGCAGTTTACAACTCCACTTACATCACAACACATAGGTCGTGAACGACCTAACACAGACAAACGACCTACGACCTAAAACAACAGCGACTCAACACAAAGGCACGCGACCTAAAAACAAACAATACAATACAACACATTACTAGGACATCTCGACCTAACTTATTTACAACACACACTAGGTCGCACACGACCTAACACAAACGACCTAAGATTACAACACAGCAACACAAGTGTCTTCACGCGACCTAGGCTTGAGCGATCTAACTCTGGTAGGCTTCAGCGACATAGTTCCTGGAGCGACTTAACAACTGAGCGACCTAAGAATAGCATAGCTTCATTGATCTTGCGACATACTCATCAGCGACCTAACATAGGTCGTAACTCGCTTCCGCGACCTAACACGGGTCGTAACTCTTCTCCGCGACCTAACATAGGTCGTAACTCTTCTTCGCGACCTAACATAGGTCGTAACTCGTTTCCATGACCTAACTTAGGTCGTAACTCGTCAAAGTTGAAACTCGGAAAGTCGAAGCGACCTAAAGGAATGAGTAACTCGTTAGGTCGCTTGAGCGCCTTATCCTTTAACTCGTTAGCTCGCGAGCGATCTTCACTAGGTCGCCATCGACTTAAGATCTTCATACGACTTAAAACCATTGAATTGCCCTGGCGCGCTTCATCATCTTTGAACCTGTTAGGTCGTACGCGACTTATGATTTCGCTAGGTCGCTCGCGACCTATGGTATCATCAGGCTGGGCTGCATCATCCTCTCGTGGTCGAAAAAAATTCGTCCTCGAATTTGTGCTTTCCTCTTCCACAACAGGTTCATCTCCATAATAAGGAATAAGATGTTTAACATTAAACACGTCAGAAGTGTACACATCCTCCGGCAGCTTCAACCTATAAGCGTTTTCATTGATCCGTTTCACAATCTTTACAGGACCAATCTTTCGAGCTTTAAGTTTATTGTATGCTCCCACTAGAAAACAATCCTTCGTTAGTACAGCATATACTAAATCACCTTCATTAAATTCAACACTTCTTTGCTTCAGATCCGCAGATCGTTTATACTTTTCATTCGCCTTCTCCAATCGTTCCTGAATGATTTTATGGCATTCTGTCAATCCGTCAACAAAATCAACTGCCCGCTTAACTGTTCCCTTCGGTTGTGGCACTATCGTCAACTCCAACGGCCCCTTTAGCAAGCTCGAATATACAATCTGAAATGGACTGAAACCCGTACTACGATTAACAGCATGATTATGTGCAAATTCCGCCTGACACAACTTCATATCCCAACTCTTCAAATTATCCTGCACAAGATATCGCAACAAATTTCCCAATGATCTGTTCACCACTTCCGTTTGCCCATCTGTCTGCGGATGATAAGCGCTACTAAAATTCATCTTCGTTCCAACCATCTTCCACAAACTTGACCAAAAATGGCTTAGAAATCTAGTATCCCTATCAGAAACAATAGATTCAAGTAGCCCATGCAATCGATACACCTCTTTAAAGAACAATTGAGCAACACTGACGGCATCAGCTGTCTTCTTACAAGCTATAAAATGTGCCATTTTGGAAAATCTATCTACCACCACATATATGGAATCATTTCCACGCTGAGTTCTTGGTAACCCCAAAACAAAATCCATGCTGATATCAACCCATGGTCTAGTAGGCACTGGTAATAGCATATACAATCCTGCATTCGTCGCTGTCCATTTGGAAACTTTACATATATGATATCTTTCCATAAATCTTCCAACCTCTTTCTTCATTGAAGGCCAAAAATATGATTGCAAAATCAATTGCAATGTACGGTCTCTTCCCACATGACCCTCTTCATGTAATTCTTTCACAATCTTCATTCGTAAGGTGAACTCTGGTATACATAATTGATTCCCTTTAAAAAGAAAACCATCCACCAACACATACTCATCCGTCTTCCCCTTCTCGACTTCATCAACAAACTTCGCAAAATAAGGATCATCAACAAACAGTTCTGGCAACACATCAAACCCCGTCACTTCAACCTTCATTGTAGTCAACAAATGATTCCTTCGACTCAATGAGTATGCCACACGGTTTGTAATTTCCGATTTATGCTTCACCACTAATGTAAATTGTTGCAGGTATGCGATCCACGAAGCATGCCTGGCTGCAATTTTGTCCTGTCCATGCAAATGTTTCAGTGCTTCATGATCAGTATATAGAACAAATTCTTTATGGAACAAATAGTGTCTCCAATGTTTTATAGCTTGAACAATAGCATAGAACTCCACATCATAAGTATTATATCTCATCTTGGCTCCCGATGGCTTCTCACTGAAATATGCAATAGGACGTCCTTTCTGACTCAACACCCCTCCAATCCCTACTTTAGATGCATCAGTATGTAATTCAAACAACAACTGAAAATCTGGTAATACTAGAATTGGTGCTGTCGTCAATAGTTCCTTGATTCTCTCAAAAGAAAATCCTGCTTCCTCTGACCATGAAAATTGCTTCCCCTTCATACAATCAGTAACTGGTGCCATCACGCTACTGAAGTGTGGAATAAATCTTTGGTAGAATGATGCTAAACCATGAAAGCTTCTAACTTCTGTTATCATCCTGGGTTGTGGCCAATTTCGGATTGCTTCAACTTTATTCTAATCCACCTGTATACCTCCTTCTGAAATAACATATCCCAAAAATAAAACACTATGCATCATGAACACGCATTTCTTCATTGCAGCATAAAATTGTTCCTGTCGCAGTATCATCAACACTTCTCTCAAATGATGTAAATATTCTTCTGTGATTCTACTATATATCAATATATCATCAAAATACACCACCACGAACTTCCCAATAAAAGGTCTAAAGATCTGATTCATCACCCGCATAAATGTACTCGGTGCATTCGAAAGACCAAACGGCATAACCAGCCATTCATATAATCCTTCTCTCGTATTGAATGATGTCTTCCATTCGTCCCCTGGTCTAATTCAAATTTGATGATAACCACTCTTCAAATCGATCTTCGAAAAGATAGCAGCTCCACTAAGTTGATCCAACAAGTCATCCAATCTAGGCATAGAAAATCTGTATCTCACTGTAATCTTGTTTAGTGCTCGACTATTAGTACACATCCTCCACGTTCCATCCTTCTTCGGCACTAAGAAAGCTGGAACTGCACAAGGACTTAAACTTTCCTGTACATGCCCTTGTTCAAGCAACTCTTCCACTTGCCTTCTCAACTCCTCGTGTTCCTTTGGACTCATTCTGTAATGTGGTCTATGTGGTAACACAGCTCCTGGAACAAGATCTATTTGGTGTTGTATGTCCCTCAATGGCGGTAACTCCGTTGGTAGCTCCTCAGGGAATACATCGTCAAATTCTCCCAGCACTAGCTTTACTTCTTCAGGAATTTCAACCACTTCATTACTCTCACGTCCAATCAACAAGAATACTTCAGGCTCCTCTTCTTCTTCCTTAACAAACTCCTTCAAAGATAGCAAAGTTTTAAGTTCTTCAATCTCCTCCAACTTGCTTTCTTCTTGTTGTTGCTTCTTGGGAACTAAAGTGATTTTAGTACTTTCAAACATGAAACTGTAACTGTTAGTACGACCATCATGTTGCACAGCCCTATCATATTGCCACAGTCTCCCCAGCAACAGATGATATACATCCATATCCACAACATCACACCAAATTTCATCTTTGTATTTCTTCCCAATTGAAAAATTAACACAAGCTCTTCGTCCAACCTTCACCTCCCCACCTTTCCTCAACCAAGCTAACTTGTAAGGTTTCAGATGCTTCTCATTCTTTAATGCCAACATTTTCACAGCCTCGGCAGAAATGATGTTATCACAGCTTCCCGCATCGATGACAAACTTGCAAACCCTTCCCAAGATAGTGCATGTTGACTGGAAAATGTTGCTCCTCAACCAACTTGAATCATCCTCTTGCTTTGGTGTCAAACAAGATCTCTTCATCATTAATGAATACCCTTCATCTCCCGACACATTTTCTTCCTCCTCATCATGTAGTGAATTAGAACATTCAGCTTCTACATCCTCATCCTTTGCCTCAGCAACCATCACTCGCTACTTTGGCTTTGGACATTCATTGCTTTTGTGACCAATCTCCTGACAATTGAAGCATTTGATACCACTATTGACCTTGGACTTAGCAACCTCACTTACAACCGGTTTTGCAACAGCCTTCGAAGCATTCGCATTGCTACTAGCCCCTTTCATTGGATTGTTGGAATTTGTAAACACACCACCACCTCTCCTTCCTTGCTTCTCCCAAGCTAGAGCCTTTTGATGTGCTTCAGCAACAGATCTGGGATAAAACATATTCACCATATCTTGAATCTGCATTCTCAACCCTCCAATAAATCTAGCTGTCAACTGCTCCTCTGTCTCCATGATATCATTCCTCGCAATCAATTGATAAAATTCATCCGCGTAATCGTTCACAGACTTTGTTCCCTGTCTCAGATTCTGCAATCGTTGATACATAAGAGACTGATAATTATACGGCAAGAATGTAGCTTTCATCAACTTCTTCATCTTATCCCATGTAACAATCTTTGACTTCCCCATTCTCTCCCGTGTAAGTTTAGTTTGCTGCCACCATGCCATAGCTCTTCCTTTCAATCGTGTAGCAACCAACTTCACTCTACGATGCTCGGGTACTTCTTAAAAGTCAAAAATTTCTTCCACATTAGACAACCAATCCAAAAATTCCTCCACTACCATTCCACCCTTGAATTCTAGAATTTCAGTTTTCATCCCCGATTCCCATCGACGATCATCTTCAACATCCCGTTATGCATTTCGTACTTGGTCTCGATCTCGAGAATGAACACTACATCTACCACCATCTTCATCAAAAACAGATGTACTTCGATAACGATCTTGACCATCCACATCTCTATGATCACGCATATCTCTTCTACTTTGTCTTTCATCATCACGGTATGGCTCATGTTCAAACTCACGTGGAGTTCTTCTCTCTTCATCTCTATACTCATGATGTTCTCTTCCCAATGAAACTGAAGATTCTCTTCTTTCTCGATAAGATTGCGGCGACACCTACCTCGCTTCCGTAACCGATGGCGAAACTCTGTTTCCTCCATGGTTCGAGATTGGCGACCTTCTCCTTTGTCCTTGATTCATATCATTCATCAGTTTCTCTAACTTCCCAATGCCTTCATCAAACTTTTCATTGATGCGTTGTTCCATTTGCTCGGCTTCTTCTCTTCTATACAATGCTTCAACATTCTGATGGCGATTAGCTCTTCTCGGCGGCATTATCAAACTTCAACTCTCGGCCTTGATTTAGAAATGAACAAACTATGCAGGGCTCAAACACTTCACGCCCTTCAACTAGCTCGGCCTAAACTCAATTGGCACGGCTTGAAATCTTCAATAAGAATTGGCTCCAAGACATGGCTTAGCTATGATTGGCTAAGTCTAGCTCTGATACCAAATGATGCAGCAGAGGATAACTGAAATGGATGAAACGATGAAAGTAGCAATCGGTGGATTGAAAATACCAAACGCCCAATTCCGTTGATCTCAAAGATGCCGGAATCTAGCTATCTTCGTCACGTTGACCGCGCACGATGCCGTGAAGGAAGATCTACAATTCTTCAGACGTTGATCAAGCGCACTTGATACCGTGAATTGGCTTCAACGATCGTTGATTCAAGCGCACTCGAATGCCGAAGGTGGAGATAGGAGATTACACTCAACTACCAATTTGAGAAGAGGCACAAAGCACTCAAACAAAGTTTTATTCAAAATCAATCAACTTTACAAATGACACAACACCCATATTTATAGGCAGTTTACAACTCCACTTACATCACAACACATAGGTCGTGAATGACCTAACACAGACAAACGACCTACGACCTAAAACAACAGCGACTCAACACAAAGGCACGCGACCTAACAGGTAAGCGACCTAAAAACAAACAAATACAATACAAAACATTACAAGGACATCTCGACCTAACTTATTTACAACACACACTAGGTCGCACACGACCTAACACAAACGACCTAAGATTGCAACACAGCAACACAAGTGTCTTCACGCGACCTAGGCTTGAGCAATCTAACTCTGGTAGGCTTCAGCGACATACTTCCTGGAGCAACTTAACAACTGAGCGACCTAAGAATAGCATAGCTTCATTGATCTTGCGGCATACTCATCAGCGACCTAACATAGGTCGTAACTCGCTTCTGCGACCTAACACAGGTCGTAACTCTTCTCCGCGACATAACATAGGTCGTAACTCTTCTCCGCGACCTAACATAGGTCGTAACTCGTTTCTGCGACCTAACTTAGGTCGTAACTCGTCAAAGTTGAAACTCGGAAAGTCGGAGCGACCTAAAGGAATGAGTAACTCGTTAGGTCGCTTGAGCGCCTTATCCTTTAACTCGTTAGCTCGCGAGCGATCTTCACTAGGTCGCCATCGACTTAAGATCTTCATACAACTTAAAACCATTGAATTGCCCTGGCGCGCTTCATCATCTTTGAACCTATTAGGTCGTACGCGACTTATGATTTCGCTAGGTCGCTCGCGACCTAAGGTATCTTCAGGCTGGGCTGCATCACTTTGTCCCTCTTGTTCACTCTTGTAAAATCTTCAAGCGAGGCATAGATGCTGTCCATGTCATCAAATCCTAGTTCACCGACACACATTAAAAAACATTACAGTTACATAAATGGCGATAAAGATATCCTTTTTAGATTATATTTGGTAACCGTTCCTGAAATCTTCTAAGAAGGTGCAGGGTTCGGTATCAGTTCTGCAAAACTATTCATATTTCTAGCTAGTGGAAAGACCTAAGTCTAGAAGTGTACATGGACTATGATATAGACAAAAATTAGTAATGGTATCCTTACTCAGAAAAATATTACTACCAAAAATAAGGCATGGTACAATAAGCGTGAACAAGGTTACCTGTTCAATATAAGATGCTCTAAGTTATAATAAATATACGAGTGCATAGTATGAAGTTGGATCTTTTGTCTCTAAATCATCATGTCAAATGTGCACACTTCATTATCCATTCATTTATTTATAGATTAAACTTGTAACGACCCAATATTTTGGACCATTCGCATCCATTATAAGTGTATAGGTAGACACTCATGCCGGAATTGAATTGCTCAAAATACCGCGTTGTTAATTTAAATTTGGCAAAACTGAACATATACAGTAAATAAATAATCACATATCACAAACACAGAGTAATAATTTGCAGCGGAAATAAAAGAGATAGTAGTTCATGAAGCTACTATATGAATATATAAAATACATCAGAGTTTACAACAGAAGAGTAATAAGATACATCAGAGTCAAACCAGATACAATGGAAGAGTAACACGATGCATCAGATACAAATCAGAATACATCACTGGAATCATCGAATACTGAAAGCAGAATAGATGGCTGATCTTCAAGCAAGCTCCAACTTCAAAAGTGAGTCTCGAATACTGGATCACTCAGTCTGACCCGAGCGTAAAGCAAAAACACAAGACACTCGAGTCAGGATTAACATTCTTATATTAATAAATCCAACTCAAGTAAAATAGCAATTGAAATACAAGTAACTCAAAGGATGTTTGGAATAACCATCCTTTAAGGATCCATTAAACTATCTACTAGGTAGTAGTGTACGATAAGTAGATAATGTCTATCAGTAATATAAAGATATCAAAATAGTGTTAAGTCATGGCCCATTCCACCCTTAACACATTTTTATTCCCAAGAGCATATACAAGACCGTAGTTTCCCCAAAACCGGAAGTCACCAGAGGGCAATCCATATACTGAAGGTACAAACCAAAATCGTAGTGGTCGCGAATAAAGGGATACAAGTATGACAAGGCACATGAGGCAATACCCAAGGTAGTGATACTACCGTTTGCCTGATCCGGACTGGTGAGAACGCAACGCCGCAGCGCCCGCAACACCGTGAAACAACACTTCCAAAATCAAGGGTGCACCAATCGACAACAAGTAATGAATAGTTCGAAGAAGTGTGTCCACTTGAGGTAGCTAATCCTCCATTGGCCCGGCACGGCTCCTGTTTTAGTCATTTCCAATTTGACACAAGTGTCAAGGCTATCCATTATCGTTCTCTTTCTTCATTCATCACGTACATTATTCCAACCACTTCATTCTGGATCATCACTCCGCGTATAGTTATTAAAGTGGTTTTCGGTTTAGATAGAGAGTATATCCATAACCGATTCCGGTCTCTTTAATAACCTTCGAAATTATTACACCGATTGGTCGTTTAATATATTTCAAAACCAAATCAAATTCACTTTCAATTTCAATTCGTAAACCAACATTTCATTTGTCTTTCTAAACCAATTTTCAATATTTACGTTTCAAAACTTCCAAATTCACAATTTCAAAATCTTATAATTCAATTTCAATTTCTATTTAAAACCATTCAAATATTGATTCAAATTCGTATATAAGTTTCATTCCGAAATTATTTAAATTAATTTAACATTCAAACCAATTTAAATCCATTTATCAATTTCATTCAATGTTCGTTAAGTAAATTTTCATTTAAACAATTTCTGTTAAATTTCCAATTCATTAAATCCATTATTTAAATTCAACTTCCTTATTTCAAAACTTACAATTTGAATTAAATTAAATTCATCAAATCAAATCCTTTAATTTTCAAGTCTTACATTAATTTCAATAAATCACATTTTATTTCTTGTTAAAGAAATTCAATTTCACTTATTTACTTACTTAAATAATTTTCCAAAACTTAATTAATAAAGAAACTCAATTTCAATTATTCAAGAAGTTCAATTCCACTTAATAAAGAATTCAATTTTATTTAACTATTAAATAATTCAATCTTATTTAATTATTAAATAATTTCAAAACTTAATTATTAAATAATTTCAAAACTTAATTATTAATAATTTCAAACTTAATTATTAAAATTTTTAAACTTAATGATTAAAAATTTCAAACTTAATTCAATCATTTCTCAAATTTAACATCGTTCTTTCATCAATTTCATTTTTAATATTTTGTTTCAGATTTTTAAATATTAACATTTTCCTTTCACTAAAATTCAAATTTCAACTTCATTTCAAAACCATATTTAAAATCTTCGTTTATTTTTTTTATCAAATTATTGACCAATCGGATTGTATTTAATTCTCTATCCTAGGTCAAAGTTCAATTTGGGTATTTATCATTTCAACCCGATTCCAATTCAATTCAAAAATCAAAGCATAACAAAGGGAACTTGCAGTGTGATAACTGGGATGGTGTCAAAGTAAATAAACAAGCAATAACATCAATCAATATCAATTCAAAAGTCAATTCAAATAATCCCGAAATAACCGTATTAATTCGCATTGTTATTTGTAAGAATTAATATAATTATTTCTAGAATCTACACTATCATTTCATGTAGATTAAAGATTTATTACATTACGGTTTTTCACTTGTCATTCAATTTCAATTTATACTACAACAATTAATCCAATATACGTTCAATGGTTCAAAGTGTAATTATCACTATTCTACATGTCAATTAATTTAACAATTAAAAGGGGGTCATATTCAACTAATCAAATTTAACATATAAATCAGTTTAAAATTTGTTAACTATCCTATATCCATTTCAATTTTGCATACTATTTATCATTTAACACTAACAAATTTAACGTCCAATATAAACATCAACAATCAATCAATTATCAACAAAATTGTATTATCATCGCATAAATAATTAACAGATAATGGTGTCAGATGTCACAGGTGAACTGATACAGGTAATAACAGTATAAATAACTAACAGCAGCATATTTCAATTGTCGTTTCAATTGAAATCAAATTTAATAAATAAAAGAACGTTAATCATGAGTGAGTGCTCACCTTTCGAGGCTAGATAGATTAGATAAAAATTGAAGCGATTTGTAGATCCAAACACGAATTCCAAAACAAAGCTGAATTGGTACGAATTTTACGGACAAGCTGATAACAGAAATCGAGAACCAGTCAAAATCAATTAGATAGAACCAAAATATATCTATTTTAAATTTCAAAACAATATTGATATAATGTAGAATGATATAATATAATACAATAAAATATGGTATGATAGAATATAATATAACTAATATACGAAATATAACTGATATGCGAATCTAGAACTGGTTTGTACTTTATATATCTAACATATATATATTTATGAAAACAGATCATGTATATAATACTAAAACTATCATATGGAAAACTACCTATATAACTTATAAACTGCTGAAATCATATATATACAATACTCATCATTAGAATGTATTTTTATGGTGACCACTTATATTATATATTAAACAGACGGATCAAAGGTATATACTAATATATTCAAACATTGTATACCAAACAATATATACTAATATATATCAAAACTGTTTCACCCAATACCCAATACTGTAACAACAATATATATAAAAATATAAGACAACCCTATAGCTAAACCTATATAAACCAAAACAAATGCGATTTTATATAAAATCTGTATAAAGATGTATAGCCAAAATATACATATATCAAATTTAAGTTTTAACAAAGTATAACTTGTATATACATATATATTCAAAATTTGCAGTGTGTATATACTATTATACAAATGAAACATATACTATATATTTAATAAACTTACAGTATTATATATACGAATGGCCTTGATATTTTAAACAGCAAATACTACCTTTCAAAACTTGCCCAAATATGAAATATATAACAGAATGTCAGCTATATAAGTTACTAATATATATATATATATATATATATATATATATCATTATACACATTATATAACAATATACTAACATATCAATAGCATATATATATAGGTATATATGAACAGAACTAGATATTATGAAACAATATAGATAAAGCATGCAACAAACTTACGTAGGTGGAGAGAGGTAGCGGAGGGCTGTCGTACAGGAGATGCTCGGCATCGGGAAGCCGGAGAGGGAAGGGAAGCGGCCAGGAGGTGTTAGCCGAGGTGAGGACAGTCATGCATGGTGGGGTTCGGGCACGGTAGAGGCCATGGTGATGCGGCGGCTGATTGGTGACGTGGGACAGTGGGAAGTGGTAGGCGGCGATGGGAAAATGAGAGAGGGGAAGGGAACGGTGCTGGGTGTTGGTGGTTGTCGTTCAGGTTAGCTGTGGCTGTGGGTATGGAGGCAGAGGGTGAAGATGATGAGGCAGGACAAGGAAAGAGGAGGAGTAAGGAATGGACGGATGGATGTTAGTGGGTTCAGTCTTTGCAAGCTTGGAGCGGTCAGGGTTGTGGGCGCGGAGGTTACTGGCGGAGGGCGTGGGGAGGAGGCGTGACGAACTGGAAGGAGCATGTGGATCGTCCATAAGCAGGTCAGCGGCAAAAAGGGAAGGGCAGATCTCGGTGGTGGCAGCTTACGGGTGTTTTGGGTTGTTTAGGTAGCAAGTTCGTCGAATGGAGGCTTGACGCGCGGGAAGGCTGATGGAGGAGCTGGATCGGGTTGTGTGGTGATGTGCCTCGACGGGATCAAGAGAGGGAGGAGGCGTTGGTGGGGAAAGATTTGATGCAGGTTAGCTAGGGTGGTGCTCAATCACGAGAGAAGAAAAAAAAATGGAGGAAGATGAAGGATGAAAGCAGGCTATAAATTTTCATCTCATATTTTATATTACTTTCCGTAGTCAAAATAATTGAACGAACCAAAGAAGATCAAGAGCCAGGAAAATCAAAAGTTGTATTAAATTTATTTCTTGAAAGCATTGCATGAGTTCCACGAAGAGCCACGAAGAGCACCGATGCGTTACAATCAATAGAAAACAAAAGGAACAGAAACAATACCGATACAGTAACCGTTTTTGTGAATTCCACTATGAACCAGACTTCAAAGCGCAGAAGTGAATATACCTAGGAGATCAGCACGACGAGACGATCAAAATGGTATACAGCTGCCGGTGGTACGATTTGGTTATAAAAATTCGAATTTTTCTACCGACGGAAAATGCAGCAAAAACGCAGAAGATTAAGATCGACGGAGCCAAAGATGTCCAAATTTGGAAAAACGACAAACTGACATCTTGCTCAGAAGATGGTTTAGAATTTTTCTATGTAAAAATATTTAGGTTTCGGAAGCATTTTATTTTCATCGCTTTTTAACTGATTAAATTGAAGTAAATTTACGCGCGAAATAAACTTTCATATTTCGGACGAAAATTTACCAGTCGCTATGTTAAACTAGACGTATTCCAAATATTAAATTTTTATTTCAAAATTTTATCGTTTAAAATTTCACAAAATTTCAACTAATTACGTTATTAAAACAGTTGAAATTTTACGGGTCGTTACACTCTCCCCCACTCAAAACTTTTCGTCCCCGAAAAGGAACGAGGTAGGAGAATAGAAACAATCAAAAAGAAAACAGATTTGAAATACAGAGTAACAATTAATTTAATCCATATAAATTCAAATTTAAATTAATTGATATTCAATAATTGATTTAATCCATTTGATTTCATCAAAATCAATCTCAACTATTTCTAAATTCATTATCTTATTATCCAATTATCTTAAATTTACAATTTCTAAACCACAAATTCGAATAGTCTTTTATTATAACCATATTTTCTCAACAATTTGAATTCTTCTTTATTCCATATTATTGTTAAATTTATTCTACTTAACATATCTTATCACATATGTTTAAACCATATAAATTAATTTAAACCATAATAGTTTCGATTTGAATTAATTTACATCTATTAATTTCTTTTAAATTCAAGGTATTTTCATATGTTGATCAAATTTCAATTTATTAATTCTTTCAAAACAAATTTATTAATTATTAACTGAGTTTACTTATTATCCTATCAAACTCTATTAACATCTTTATAATCAAAATTCAGTGTATAACATTTATTATAAACGCTTAAATTTTTATTTATAAATTCAATTTACCTTATATATTATCCAATTACATATTCAACTTCTGAATGATTTAGGTAAGTTGTATTAGAATGCAGTTGAACAATATACAAATAAAATTTTCCCAATTCAATTATTCAAGTTTAAATATTTATTCCAAATTTTGGTTTTATTTATAATTAAAATCATCCTTTAACAAAATTTAAGAATTAGATTTCCGATTAACTTTAAACAATTTAGAGATACCTATAATATATTTATATCAAATCAAATTAAATTTTAAAATAAGATACCTATATATATAAATCAAATTATACTGAAGAAATTCAAATCAAAATATTTTTCCAAAGCAAAACCATAGCAAAGCTACAGAATGGTTTCTCCACTTCGAAACTCGAAAATGAATGTCGATGATGCGGCCGCCATCACCGAAATTATTTTCCAGCGACAAAGAGAAGAGCACTGATTTCAACATTTAAAAAATCTTTGAAAACGATTTCTATTCGAAAATACTTTCAATAACATATACTTTAAAAAAATTTAAAACCAAAGTTCGAAATTACCAGAAACTAAATTTTCAATTTCTGAATTAAATTTATTTCAGATTCCAAATCAATTTATAAACCACGTTTATAAATTCATTATAGAACAATAAATGATAATCAAATATTATCATTTCAAACAACCAATTTAATTAACTTATTAAATTTCAGAAATTATACTTATATATATAATATAATCATACAAATTTATTTCATTTACCAATTTGAAAAAAAAAACATATTGTGTCGGTTTGTTCTGTTCAAGCGTTTTGGAAATCCTATCGATAGCGTTGATCAGACGAATCGATCGAAAACCCAAATCAACATCAACAACTCAAACAACACAACATACTTTTAAAACATTTAAATATAATTTTACAAATACAATTCCTCACTCGACGATACAAGAATAGATTTCAAAACATGTATAGCGATTTAAATTTTGATGGAAATCAAATCAAAGAGAATTTTGATTCGAAAATAAGTTTGAAACAGAAGATAAGATAATTCAATTTCCACAATCGGGAGATGGATGAGTTTATTTAATTCACGGGCAACCTTAACCGGATTGACCGTGACTTCACGAATAAGACTGATGCAGAATTCTGAGGTAAATCGATATTTGATCACCAAAGATAAAATCAGGACATACAAGAGATAGTAGCATCTGAACCGAGGATAAAGAAATCTCCGGTAAATCAATGTCAATTGTAAAGGAGTTTCACCCCTTTACAAATCATTCGAAGTTTGGCGAGACCGCCGATCCATCATAAGGGTCATTCGAAGTGGAGTGATGGGATGCTCCAGCATTGAAAGAATACGAATAGTGTGGGACACGAATGATTTCCAGAATTGAGGGAACGTTCCAAAACTAAAGGTAATTGAGTCAAAAGGAAGAGATTGAAACTCGAATGAGAGTGATTCTGTAACGACCCGTAAATTTTAACTGTTAAATACCGTAATTAGTAAATTTTGTGAAATTTTAAACAATAAAATTTTGAAATTTAAATTTGATATTTGGAATGCGTCTAATTAAAAATAGCAACTGGTAAATTTTCGTCCGAAAATATGAAAATTTATTTCGCGCGTAAATTTACTTCAATTTAATCAGTTAAAATTGATGATAATAAAATGTTTTCCAAACCTAAATTTTTTTTACATGGAAAATTTGTAAATCATCTTCTGAGTGAGACGTCATCTTTCATTTCGTCAAATTTGGACTTCTGTTGCTCCGTTTATCTTAATTCGGTTAGAATATCAGCATCTCTGGTACCGGTTATCGACTTTTGATCGGATGACCGTATCACTGATATCTGTGTACCGTTTTGATCGTCTCGTCGTGCTGATCTCTGTGGTATATTTATTTCTATATTTTGAGGTCCGGTACGCGACGGAAATAATAAAACGGTTCGCTGTAGCGGTACCATTAGCTATGACTTTTAACGTTCCTTCGGTTTCAAAAATAAAACGTGCTACCCAAACCAAATATCAATTGCTTTAATAAATTTTCTCCGGAATCAAAGCTTTTGACCATTGCTATTTCAAATTCCACCATTTCAGTTTAGACCGATTCACCCTCCTTTTACTCTCATATTTTTCTCCATCTCGTGACTCTTCCTGTACCCCTCTCTCATTTGCAATTTCTCTTCTCTGTCTCGTTCCTTTATATTTTTCCCTCAACCCGTTCCAGATGCTTCCTCTTCCTTGCAGGAAACCCCACGACCCCATGTTTTCCCAACCGAAGTCAGTCACCCGCCTCGTCCCTCTACTCGAGCCTAGACCATCACCGAAACCCCTCCAGACCACCACGATCGAAGCCTACCACCCAGGCAATCCCACGTCTCCACTATCACGTCCCCAGGCCACCATGCCGAGAACCAACCCCTACCCCAGGCCGAGACCAGACCTGCCTGCCTCCAACATCATGACCGAGAACCCCATCAGCCTCCTAACCCAGCCCTACCACCGACCCATCCAACCAAGACCAGATCCTACGAAGTCCCCATGCCAGACCACCACGCCAATCCCCTACGACCCCACGCCTTCAACAGTGACCAGATCACCACGAAACCCACGCCAGACCAAACTCTCCGGCCTCACGCCCAGATCGACAACCGCCCCTCTTCCCTTCTCTCCATTCGTTCCTCTAGCCGAGCCAGGCCAGGCCATCTTCCTACCACCTTATACCCACACCGAGCAGCAGCACCCATTTCTTCCTCTCCAGCCGAGCTCAGGTGCCATGGGCAGTCCCTCCTTCACTGTTTAGCCATGCTTGGCCAAGCTAGCATGCAACTTTGTCTATATTAGGTATATATACAGAGCTATATATATTTTATTTGTTTTGTTTTACTGATTCTATATAAAGGTTGCTGTTTTATATATTAGTACATATATTAAGTGTATAACAGTTTAGTTATCATATGTTATATACATTCACATATAAAGGTCTATTCATATATATATATATATATATTTACATATCAACTCTATATATATATTGTCTGCATATTCAAGTTTGAATGTATATATTGTTATTGTATATGGTCTGCATTTGTTTGAGCAGCTGTTATAGATAACTTGATTTTAGTATTAATGTATATATAGGTTTAATATGAGTGGATATTTTGAAATGAAAAAAAAATTATTAATTAAATTTATAATGCGTTAGTATTTTCATGCTATATGGATGTTTTAATTAAAATATAGGGTAATATGTCTATGCCTGTATGTTTAACGCATGTATATGATTATATATAGTTAGTTACAAGCCATATGTTGTATATATATTACTATTTTATTTTGGATTTGGAAGGTATGTCTGAGAAGAATTTATATATGTGTTGCTTTGTAAGTTTCATATGGTCATATATTAGTTTATATAAATTACATATATATAGTATGTTAAAATGTTCACTTAAACTATGCTGTGTTGTCACAGTTTTAATAATAATAATATATAATGATATTCTATTTCAACTGTTACATGGATACTATGTAAGCTTATATATAAACCTGTTTTGGTTGTATATACATATGTACATTATAATAAAATGAATTACATTGATTTTTAGATGCATATTGGTTTGAAAGTATGTATATGTTCTGAGTTGTATAAGTTGTTTGTTTGTTTATATATATATATATATATATATAAAGTTGTCAGATTTTATATATAAAGTTTTCAAGTGTGCAGTTTATGTACAAGTTTTATATATATCAGTTTTAATATAAATATATGTTAATTATGTATCTGTATGAGTTAAGTAAGTTTATATATAAAGGTTTCAATCATATTATATGTAAAATATAATAATGTGTTGCAGAGATAAGGTTTGTAGATATTATATATGGAAAGGGTATATAGCTTGTTGTTTACATATATGAGTTTAGTTTTAACAATGATTTTGAAGTACATATATATATTTAATTTAATATATGCTTAAATTTAGAATATGGCTTTATAAATATATAGTTATATATAGTTCTATATATAAGTTCACTTATACCTTTGAGCTTCTTCAATCCAGTTTGATCTGATTCCGTCAATTTCAAACTTCCAACTTCGCTTTGATCGTTGAACTAGTATCCATCGGGCTTTGCTTCAAGATTTGTGCTTGGATTCTTATCTCATCTCATTGTCGAATCATCTCTAGCCTCGAAAGGTGAGCAATCACTCACGATTAATGTTCTTATATTTATTAAATTTGATTTCAATTGAAACGTAAATTGAAATATGCTGCTGTTAGTTATTTACATTGTTATATATGTCATTTTCTGTATCTGTTCACCTGTGACATCTGATACCATTATCTGTTATTTATTATTGTTGATATATGCCTGTTACTGTTGTTATTTTATTATCATACCTGTTATCACTCTGCAAGTTCCCTGTTAGTATAGAATCACTATGGGTTGAAATGATACATACCCGAACGATCTGTAGAATAGGAGAAAATCGTTATGGGTTGAAATGATAAACCCAAGCGATTTTCATTGAATTGAATTTGGGATTGCGGGTTGAAAAGATATATACCCGTATATATATTTTTAAATTGCGGATTGAAATGATAAATATCCGTATCACTTGACCATAGGGTAGAAAATTATATACAGACACCGTTGGTCTATATATAAATGTTTTGAAATGATTTCTTTGGTTTTGAAAAGAAATGTATGGTTTTGATAAATATTGATTTTAAAGATTCATTAAAGTTGATTTAATAAAGTTGATAAATAATATGTTTAAGTATTTATTTAATATCTATATTTTTGAAATATAGAATTTATAATGATATGAAATCGATTGAAATTTTATTTTATTTAAGAATTATACTTAAATAAGTTGATTCGAAATGTATTGAATGTGAAATTTAAAAGGGTGATTTACAACTTGAAAGTTGAAAAGGTGACTTAAATGGATATTCAAACGTATAAATATTTAAATGAGATATTTTGGTTATTTAAATTGTAAAATTGAAATCGTATTCAAATATTATGGAAATGTTAAGTTAATATTTCAAAACTAAATAATTGTAAAGGGAATTTGATATGTATATAAATTTATCGAATTTAGTTTTGAAATGTTGAATATTTAAAGCTTTGAAATATATTAAAATTGAAATGACTTATTTTATGGTTCAGATATGTATTTGAAATCGATAAATCGAAATGGTTTATTTAGAAGCTAAATCGAGTTGAAACGTATGATTTGAAATTTGATTAAATTAAATTTTTTGAATTCGAGTTAATTTGAATCGATTTGTGAAATTTAAGGAACTAATTTATTTTATAACGAAATTTTAATATCTAAACCGTTTAAAAGGAAAGTGTTATGATTTCCAGAATACCATGATTTCCAGACTATGATTTCGAAAGCATTATAACTTTGGAAAGTAATATGATTTTGAAAATGGATATATTTGAAATGATAATGATATTTTGGTTTTGAAGTATAAACTATTTTTGAAATGACCACGGTGTTATAATAACGTTGGGTTGTTAAAGAGACCGGGATCGGATATGGACATACTCTCTGTCGATACCGAAAACCACTTTGACAACCGTGTACGCGGTGGAGATTCCAGAATGAAGTAGGATGGTGGCGGCGTTCTTAAGGTATGTTACGTGGACCCAACTCCCGTGAGTTGGCAATAAGGTGGCTAAAACAGGAGCGATCTCGGACCAGTGAGGTAGCACCTCTTCTCGGACGCATTTCTTCGATATTATACTCTTACTTGTGATTTGACTAGATGGCCATCCTCCGATTTGGGAATGTTGTTCGAGGTGGAACGGTAGTGGCTGCTATGCGTATCCATCAGTCCGTGTGCGTAATTGGTATATCTACCCTGGCATTGCCTAGTTGTGCCGTGTCACCTACCATACCGAGCTTTACTACGATTATGATTTTAAGATCCGACCGCGTTAAGGTTCTCCATCCCCTTAACGCTATTTTCCGATATGATTATACTTTACTTATTTAGACACTATTATAATAGCGAATATTACTACATAGTAAATAGTTTAACGGATCCTTAGGGGATGGTTATCCCAAACATCCTTTAAGTTACTTGTATTTTTGTTGATATTTCACTTGACTTGGATTTATTAATATAAGAATGTTAATCCTGACTCGAGTGTTTTGTGTTTTGCTTTACGCTCGGGTCAGACTGAGTGATACACCATTTGAGACTCACCTTTGGAGTTGGAGCTTCGCTTGGAGATCCAGCAATCTATCGATCCTGCTTTCAGTTATTCTGTTGATTCCAGTGATGAATTCAGATCTGGTATTTGATTATTGTATTGAGACATCTATTGTATTCGAGACCTCTGTTGTATCTTGTTTAACTCTGTTATATATATAGTAGCTTCATGAACTACTATCCTTTTGTTTCCGCTGCATTATTGTTATATTACTCTTTGTCTGCGATCTGTAATTATTTTATTTACTGTATATGATGAGTTTTGCCAAATTTTATTTACAACGCGGTATTTTGAGCAATTCAACTCCGGCATGAGTGTCTACCTATACACTTATAATGGATGCGAATGGTCCAAAATACTGGGTCGTTACATGTGGTATCAGAGCTCTGGTTTTAGGCAAAACTCAGCATATGTAGTAAGTTCAATTATAGAAGCACTTTCGTTCGAGCTTGAATTCCTTCTTCTTTGACTCGGTTCCTTTGAATTTGGAATGTTCACTTCGGTTCCAAAGTCCATTCGTGTCCCCCATTCGTGTCTTTTGATTCTGGAGTACCCCATAACTCCACTTCAAATGATCTCTATAATAAATCGGCGGTCTCGCCAATCTTCGAATAATTTGTACTGGGGTGAAACTTCTTTACAATCGGTATTGATTCACCGGAGATTTCTGTATCCTCGGTTTACGATGCTGCTATCTTATGCTATACTCGAATTCTACCTCTGGTAATCGAATGTCGATTGTTTCAGAATCCTACATCGATCTTGTCTATGAAGTCACGGTTGACCCGGTTAAGGTTGCCCGCGATTTATACAACTTTGTCCATCTTCCTGTTTGAAATACAATCATCTAACCTTCGTTTCGAGCCTATCTATTTTAGATTATAATTCTCTTTGATTAGAGTCCCTCTATATTTGGATCTCTATCCTTTTGACGGAATCCAATTCTGAAATCATCGTGTGAGGGAGTGTATTGGTATTTGTATATTAATATTAAAATGTTTTATATATTGTGTTGTTTGAGTGTTGATGTTGATTTGGGTTTTCGATCGATTCGTCTGATCAACGCTATCGATAGGATTTCCAAAACACTTGAACAGAGCAAACTGACACAATATAATTTTCAAATTTGATAAATGAAATAAATTTGTATGATTATATTTTAAATATATAAGAAAAATTTTCTGGAATTAAAAGTTAAATAATTTGGTTGTTGAAAATGATAATATTTGATTATCATTTTATTGTTTTGTAAGTCATTGACTATCGCAAAATGACTATTGTTTATAAATTTATTTGGAATTGAAATGAATCTAAATTGAGGAATTTAAGAATTAAATTTCTGGTGATTTCAAACTTTGTTTTAAAGTCCTAAAATGTATATTATTTAAAGTATTTTCGAATAAAATGGGTTTCAAAGAATTTTAAATGTTTAAATCAGTGCTCTTCTCTTTGTCGCTGGAAAATAATTTCGGTAATGACGGCCGCATCATCGACATTCATTTTCGAGTTTCGAAGAGGAGAAACCATTCTGTAGCTTTGCTACGGTTTTGTTTTGAAAAAAAAAATATTCGATTTGAATTTCTTCAATATAATTTGATTTATATATATATAGGTATCTTATTTTAAAATTTAATTTGATTGATATAGATATAATATATATATCTCTAAATTGTTTGAAGTAAATCGGAGATTTAAATTCTTAAATTTTAGATTAAAGATGATTTCAACTATAAACTAAAGTCAAAATTCTTGGATAAATAGTTAACTGAGAATAACTGAATTATAAACTAAAGTCAAAATCTTATTTGTATAATACTCAATTACATCTCAACATAACTTACCTAAAATTTCAGAAGTTAAAAATGTAATTGGATAATATACAATATAATGAAATTTATAAGTAAAATTTGATTGGTTATAATAAATGTGATATACTTAAATTTTATTATAAAGATGTCAGTAGTGAGAAATAGAATAATAATTAAATTGAATAATAGATGAGACAAATAAAAGTTGTTTTGCAAGAATTAATAAATTGAAATTAGATCAACTTATGGGAATACCTTGAATTTAAAATCAATTATTAAATATAAGTTAATTTAAATTGTAATTTATATATGGTTTAAATTAATTTGTATGGTTTAAATATATGAAAGAAAAGAAATTAAGTGGAATAAACTTAGTAATAATTTGGATAAAAGAATTAAATTTGTTGAATAAAATATGAGGAAAATAAATGATTATACAAATTGATTGATTTAGAAATTGTTAGTTGAGAATGACTAGATAATAAGACAATGAATTCAGAAATAGATGAATTAATTTAACTTAAGTGAACTCAGTGGATTAAATCAAATTATTAAATATTAATTAGTTTAATTTGAAATTATATGGTTTAAATTAATTGTCTTATCTAGTCTTTTAATCTATTTTCTTTCTAGTTGTTTCTACTCTCCTACCTCCTTCCTTTTCGGGGACGAAAAGTTTTGAGTGGGGGAGAGTGTAACGACCCGTAAATTTTAACTGTTAAATACCGTAATTAGTAAATTTTGTGAAATTTTAAACAATAAAATTTTGAAATTTAAATTTGATATTTGGAATGCGTCTAATTAAAAATAGCAACTGGTAAATTTTCGTCCGAAAATATGAAAATTTATTTCGCGCGTAAATTTACTTCAATTTAATCAGTTAAAATTGATGATAATAAAATGTTTTCCAAACCTAAATTTTTTTTTACATGGAAAATTTGTAAATCATCTTCTGAGTGAGACGTCATCTTTCGTTTCGTCAAATTTGGACTTCTGTTGCTCCGTTTATCTTAATTCGGTTAGAATAGCAGCATCTCTGGTACCGGTTATCGACTTTTGATCGAATGACCGTATCACTGATATCTGTGTACCGTTTTGATCGTCTCGTCGTGCTGATCTCTACGGTATATTTATTTCTATATTTTGAGGTCCGGTACGCGACGGAAATAATAAAACGGTTCGCTGTAGCGGTACCATTAGCTATGACTTTTAACGTTCCTTCGGTTTCAAAAATAAAACGTGCTACCCAAACCAAATATCAATTGCTTTAATAAATTTTCTCCGGAATCAAAGCTTTTGACCATTGCTATTTCAAATTCCACCATTTCAGTTTAGACCGATTCACCCTCCTTTTACTCTCATATTTTTCTCCATCTCGTGACTCTTCCTGTACCCCTCTCTCATTTGCAATTTCTCTTCTCTGTCTCGTTCCTTTATATTTTTCCCTCAACCCGTTCCAGATGCTTCCTCTTCCTTGCAGGAAACCCCACGACCCCATGTTTTCCCAACCGAAGTCAGTCACCCGCCTCGTCCCTCTACTCGAGCCTAGACCATCACCGAAACCCCTCCAGACCACCACGATCGAAGCCTACCACCCAGGCAATCCCACGTCTCCACTATCACGTCCCCAGGCCACCATGCCGAGAACCAACCCCTACCCCAGGCCGAGACCAGACCTGCCTGCCTCCAACATCATGACCGAGAACCCCATCAGCCTCCTAACCCAGCCCTACCACCGACCCATCCAACCAAGACCAGATCCTACGAAGTCCCCATGCCAGACCACCACGCCAATCCCCTACGACCCCACGCCTTCAACAGTGACCAGATCACCACGAAACCCACGCCAGACCAAACTCTCCGGCCTCACGCCCAGATCGACAACCGCCCCTCTTTCCTTCTCTCCATTCGTTCCTCTAGCCGAGCCAGGCCAGGCCATCTTCCTACCACCTTATACCCACACCGAGCAGCAGCACCCATTTCTTCCTCTCCAGCCGAGCTCAGGTGCCATGGGCAGTCCCTCCTTCACTGTTTAGCCATGCTTGGCCAAGCTAGCATGCAACTTTGTCTATATTAGGTATATATACAGAGCTATATATATTATATTTGTTTTGTTTTACTGATTCTATGTAAAGGTTGCTGTTTTATATATTAGTACATATATTAAGTGTATAACAGTTTAGTTATCATATGTTATATACATTCACATATAAAGGTCTATTCATATATATATATATATTTACATATCAACTCTATATATATATTGTCTGCATATTCAAGTTTGAATGTATATATTGTTATTGTATATGGTCTGCATTTGTTTGAGCAGCTGTTATAGATAACTTGATTTTAGTATTAATGTATATATAGGTTTAATATGAGTGGATATTTTGAAATGAAAAAAAAAATTATTAATTAAATTTATAATGCGTTAGTATTTTCATGCTATATGGATGTTTTAATTAAAATATAGGGTAATATGTCTATGCCTGTATGTTTAACGCATGTATATGATTATATATAGTTAGTTACAAGCCATATGTTGTATATATATTACTATTTTATTTTGGATTTGGAAGGTATGTCTGAGAAGAATTTATATATGTGTTGCTTTGTAAGTTTCATATGGTCATATATTAGTTTATATAAATTACATATATATAGTTTGTTAAAATGTTCACTTAAACTATGCTGTGTTGTCACAGTTTTAATAATAATAATATATAATGATATTCTTTTTCAACTGTTACATGGATACTATGTAAGCTTATATATAAACCTGTTTTGGTTGTATATACATATGTACATTATAATAAAATGAATTACATTGATTTTTAGATTCATATTGGTTTGAAAGTATGTATATGTTCTGAGTTGTATAAGTTGTTTGTTTGTTTATATATATATATATAAAATTGTCAGATTTTATATATAAAGTTTTCAAGTGTGCAGTTTATGTACAAGTTTTATATATATCAGTTTTAATATAAATATATGTTAATTATGTATCTGTATGAGTTAAGTAAGTTTATATATAAAGGTTTCAATCATATTATATGTAAAATATAATAATGTGTTGCAGAGATAAGGTTTGTAGATATTATATATGGAAAGGGTATATAGCTTGTTGTTTACATATATGAGTTTAGTTTTAACAATGATTTTGAAGTGCATATATATATATTTAATTTAATATATGCTTAAATTTAGAATATGGCTTTATAAATATATAGTTATATATAGTTCTATATATAAGTTCACTTATACCTTTGAGCTTCTTCAATCCAGTTTGATCTGATTCCGTCAATTTCAAACTTCCAACTTCGCTTTGATCGTTGAACTAGTATCCATCGGGCTTTGCTTCAAGATTTGTGCTTGGATTCGTATCTCATCTCATTGTCGAATCATCTCTAGCCTCGAAAGGTGAGCAATCACTCACGATTAATGTTCTTATATTTATTAAATTTGATTTCAATTGAAACGTAAATTGAAATATGCTGCTGTTAGTTATTTACATTGTTATATATGTCATTTTCTGTATCTGTTCACCTGTGACATCTGATACCATTATCTGTTATTTATTATTGTTGATATATGCCTGTTACTGTTGTTATTTTATTATCATACCTGTTATCACTCTGCAAGTTCCCTGTTAGTATAGAATCACTATGGGTTGAAATGATACATACCCGAACGATCTGTAGAATAGGAGAAAATCGTTATGGGTTGAAATGATAAACCCAAGCGATTTTCATTGAATTGAATTTGGGATTGCGGGTTGAAAAGATATATACCCGTATATATATTTTTAAATTGCGGATTGAAATGATAAATATCCGTATCACTTGACCATAGGGTAGAAAATTATATACAGACACCGTTGGTCTATATATAAATGTTTTGAAATGATTTCTTTGGTTTTGAAAAGAAATGTATGGTTTTGATAAATATTGATTTTAAAGATTCATTAAAGTTGATTTAATAAAGTTGATAAATAATATGTTTAAGTATTTATTTAATATCTATATTTTTGAAATATAGAATTTATAATGATATGAAATCGATTGAAATTTTATTTTATTTAAGAATTATACTTAAATAAGTTGATTCGAAATGTATTGAATGTGAAATTTAAAAGGGTGATTTACAACTTGAAAGTTGAAAAGGTGACTTAAATGGATATTCAAACGTATAAATATTTAAATGAGATATTTTGGTTATTTAAATTGTAAAATTGAAATCGTATTCAAATATTATGGAAATGTTAAGTTAATATTTCAAAACTAAATAATTGTAAAGGGAATTTGATATGTATATAAATTTATCGAATTTAGTTTTGAAATGTTGAATATTTAAAGCTTTGAAATATATTAAAATTGAAATGACTTATTTTATGGTTCAGATATGTATTTGAAATCGATAAATCGAAATGGTTTATTTAGAAGCTAAATCGAGTTGAAACGTATGATTTGAAATTTGATTAAATTAAATTTTTTGAATTCGAGTTAATTTGAATCGATTTGTGAAATTTAAGGAACTAATTTATTTTATAACGAAATTTTAATATCTAAACCGTTTAAAAGGAAAGTGTTATGATTTCCAGAATATCGTGATTTCCAGACTATGATTTCGAAAGCATTATAACTTTGGAAAGTAATATGATTTTGAAAATGGATATATTTGAAATGATAATGATATTTTGGTTTTGAAGTATAAACTATTTTTGAAATGACCACGGTGTTATAATAACGTTGGGTTGTTAAAGAGACCGGGATCGGATATGGACATACTCTCTGTCGATACTGAAAACCACTTTGACAACCGTGTACGCGGTGGAGATTCCAGAATGAAGTAGGATGGTGGCGGCGTTCTTAAGGTATGTTACGTGGACCCAACTCCCGTGAGTTGGCAATAAGGTGGCTAAAATAGGAGCGATCTCGGACCAGTGAGGTAGCACCTCTTCTCGGACGCATTTCTTCGATATTATACTCTTACTTGTGATTTGACTAGATGGCCATCCTCCGATTTGGGAATGTTGTTCGAGGTGGAACGGTAGTGGCTGCTATGCGTATCCATCAGTCCGTGTGCGTAATTGGTATATCTACCCTGGCATTGCCTAGTTGTGCCGTGTCACCTACCATACCGAGCTTTACTACGATTATGATTTTAAGATCCGACCGCGTTAAGGTTCTCCATCCCCTTAACGCTATTTTCCGATATGATTATACTTTACTTATTTAGACACTATTATAATAGCGAATATTACTACATAGTAAATAGTTTAACGGATCCTTAGGGGATGGTTATCCCAAACATCCTTTAAGTTACTTGTATTTTTGTTGATATTTCACTTGACTTGGATTTATTAATATAAGAATGTTAATCCTGACTCGAGTGTTTTGTGTTTTGCTTTACGCTCGGGTCAGACTGAGTGATACACCATTTGAGACTCACCTTTGGAGTTGGAGCTTCGCTTGGAGATCCAGCAATCTATCGATCCTGCTTTCAGTTATTCTGTTGATTCCAGTGATGAATTCAGATCTGGTATTTGATTATTGTATTGAGACATCTATTGTATTCGAGACCTCTGTTGTATCTTATTTAACTCTGTTATATATATAGTAGCTTCATGAACTACTATCCTTTTGTTTCCGCTGCATTATTGTTATATTACTCTGTGTCTGCGATCTGTAATTATTTTATTTGCTGTATATGATGAGTTTTGCCAAATTTTATTTACAACGCGGTATTTTGAGCAATTCAACTCCGGCATGAGTGTCTACCTATACACTTATAATGGATGCGAATGGTCCAAAATACTGGGTCGTTACAGATTCTGTAAATACATTTACCCTATATGCTTAGTTTTTCCTAGAGCTACCAAAGCTCTGATACCAACTGTAACGACCCGATATTTTGGACCATTCGCATCCATTATAAGTGTATAGGTAGACACTCATGCCGGAATTGAATTGCTCAAAATACCGCGTTGTTAATTTAAATTTGGCAAAACTGAACATATACAGTAAATAAATAATCACAGATCACAGACACAGAGTAATAATTTGCAGCGGAAATAAAAGAGATAGTAGTTCATGAAGCTACTATATGAATATATAAAATACATCAGAGTTTACAACAGAAGAGTAATACGATACATCAGAGTCAAACCAGATACAACGGAAGAGTAACACGATGCATCAGATACAAATCAGAATACATCACTGGAATCATCGAATACTGAAAGCAGAATAGATGGCTGATCTTCAAGCAAGCTCCAACTTCAAAAGTGAGTCTCGAATACTGGATCTCTCAGTTTGACTCGAGCGTAAAGCAAAAACACAAGACACTCGAGTCAGGATTAACATTCTTATATTAATAAATCCAACTCAAGTGAAATAGCAATTGAAATACAAGTAACTCAAAGGATGTTTGGAATAACCATCCTTTAAGGATCCGTTAAACTATCTACTAGGTAGTAGTGTATGATAAGTAGATAATGTCTATCAGTAATATAAAGATATCAAAATAGTGTTAAGTCATGGCCCATTCCACCCTTAACACATTTTTATTCCCAAGAGCATATACAAGACCATAGTTTCCCCAAAACCGGAAGTCACCAGAGGGCAATCCATATACTGAAGATACAAACCAAAATCGTAGTGGTCGCGAATAAAGGGATACAAGTATGACAAGGCACATGAGGCAATACCCAAGGTAGTGATACTACCGTTTGCCTGATCCGGACTAGTGAGAACGCAACGCCGCAGCACCCGCAACACCGTGAAACAACACTCCCAAAATCAAGGGTGCACCAATCGACAACAAGTAATGAATAGTTCGAAGAAGTGTGTCCACTTGAGGTAGCTAATCCTACATTGGCCCGGCACGACTCCTATTTTAGTCATTTCTAATTTGACACAAGTGTCAAGGCTATCTATTATCGTTCTCTTTCTTCAGTCATCACGTACATCATTCCAACCACTTCATTCTGGATCATCACTCCGCGTATAGTTATTAAAGTGGTTTTCGGTTTAGATAGAGAGTATATCCATAACCGATTCCGGTCTCTTTAATAACCTTCGAAATTATTACACCGATTGGTCGTTTAATATATTTCAAAACCAAATCAAATTCACTTTCAATTTCAATTCGTAAACCAACATTTCATTTGTCTTTCTAAACCAATTTCCAATATTTACGTTTCAAAACTTCCAAATTCACAATTTCAAAATCTTATAATTCAATTTCAATTTCTATTTAAAACCATTCAAATATTGATTCAAATTCGTATATAAGTTTCATTCCGAAATTATTTAAATTAATTTAACATTCAAACCAATTTAAATCCATTTATCAATTTCATTCAATGTTCGTTAAGTAAATTTTCATTTAAACAATTTTTGTTAAATTTCCAATTCATTAAATCCATTATTTAAATTCAACTTCCTTATTTCAAAACTTACAATTTGAATTAAATTAAATTCATCAAATCAAATCCTTTAATTTTCAAGTCTTACATTAATTTCAATAAATCACATTTTATTTCTTGTTAAAGAAATTCAATTTCACTTATTTACTTACTTAAATAATTTTCCAAAACTTAATTAATAAAGAAACTCAATTTCAATTATTCAAGAAGTTCAATTCCACTTAATAAAGAATTCAATTTTATTTAACTATTAAATAATTCAATCTTATTTAATTATTAAATAATTTCAAAACTTAATTATTAAATAATTTCAAAACTTAATTATTAATAATTTCAAACTTAATTATTAAAAATTTTAAACTTAATTATTAAAAATTTCAAACTTAATTCAATCATTTCTCAAATTTAACATCGTTCTTTCATCAATTTCATTTTTAATATTTTGTTTCAGATTTTTAAATATTAACATTTTCCTTTCACTAAAATTCAAATTTCAACTTCATTTCAAAACCATATTTAAAATCTTCGTTTATTTTTTTTATCAAATTATTGACCAATCGGATTGTATTTAATTCTCTATCCTAGGTCAAAGTTCAATTTGGGTATTTATCATTTCAACCCGATTCCAATTCAATTCAAAAATCAAAGCATAACAAAGGGAACTTGCAGTGTGATAACTGGGATGGTGTCAAAGTAAATAAACAAGCAATAACATCAATCAATATCAATTCAAAAGTCAATTCAAATAATCCCGAAATAACCGTATTAATTCGCATTGTTATTTGTACGAATTAATATAATTATTTCTAGAATCTACACTATCATTTCATGTAGATTAAAGATTTATTACATTACGGTTTTTCACTTGTCATTCAATTTCAATTTATACTACAACAATTAATCCAATATACGTTCAATGGTTCAAAGTGTAATTATCACTATTCTACATGTCAATTAATTTAACAATTAAAAGGGGGTCATATTCAACTAATCAAATTTAACATATAAATCAGTTTAAAATTTGTTAACTATCCTATATCCATTTCAATTTTGCATACTATTTATCATTTAACACTAAAAAATTTAACGTCCAATATAAACATCAACAATCAATCAATTATCAGCAAAATTGTATTATCATCGCATAAATAATTAACAAATAATGGTGTCAGATGTCACAGGTGAACTGATACAGGTAATAACAGTATAAATAACTAACAGCAGCATATTTCAATTGTCGTTTCAATGGAAATCAAATTTAATAAATAAAAGAACGTTAATCGTGA
Source organism: Allium fistulosum (assembly GCA_030737815.1). NCBI lineage: Eukaryota > Viridiplantae > Streptophyta > Magnoliopsida > Asparagales > Amaryllidaceae > Allium > Allium fistulosum. The sequence continues at coordinate 725,881,788 of CM060905.1, read as the reverse complement.
GTGAGTGCTCACCTTTCGAGGCTAGATAGATTAGACAAAAATGGAAGCGATTTGTAGATCCAAACACGAATTCCAAAACAAAGCTGAATTGGTACGAATTTTACGGACAAGCTGATAACAGAAATCGAGAACCAGTCAAAATCAATTAGATAGAACCAAAATATATCTATTTTAAATTTCAAAACAATATTGATATAATGTAGAATGATATAATATAATACAATAAAATATGGTATGATAGAATATAATATAACTAATATACGAAATATAACTGATATGCGAATCTAGAACTGGTTTGTACTTTATATATCTAACATATATATACTTATGAAAACAGAGCATGTATATAATACTAAAACTATCATATGGAAAACTACCTATATAACTTATAAACTGCTGAAATCATATATATACAATACTCATCATTAGAATGTATTTTTATAGTGACCACTTATATTATATATTAAACAGACAGATCAAAGGTATATACTAATATATTCAAACATTGTATACCAAACAATATATACTAATATATATCAAAACTGTTTCACCCAGTATCCAATACTGTAACAACAGTATATATAAAAATATAAGACAACCCTATAGCTAAACCTATATAACCCAAAACAAATGCGATTTTATATAAAATCTGTATAAAGATGTATAGCCAAAATATACATATATCAAATTTAAGTTTTAACAAAGTATAACTTGTATAATACATATATATTCAAAATTTGCAGTGTGTATATACTATTATACAAATGAAACATATACTATATATTTAATAAACTTACAGTATTATATATACGAATGGCCTTGATATTTTAAACAGCAAATACTACCTTTCAAAACTTGCCCAAATATGAAATATATAACAGAATGTCAGCTATATAAGTTACTAATAAATAAATAAATAAATATATATATATATCATTATACACATTATATATCAATATACTAACATATCAATAGCATATATATATATAGGTATATATGAACAGAACTAGATATTATGAAACAATATAGATAAAGCATGCAACAAACTTACGTAGGTGGAGAGAGGTGGTGGAGGGCTGTCGTACAGGAGATGCTCGGCATCGGGAAGCCGGAGAGGGAAGGGAAGCAGCCAGGAGGTGTTAGCCGAGGTGAGGACAGTCAGGCATGGTGGGGTTCGGGCACGGCAGAGGCTATGGTGATGCGGCGGCTGATTGGTGACGTGGGACAGTGGGAAGTGGTAGGCGGCGATGGGAAAATGAGAGAGGGGAAGGGAACGGTGCTGGGTGTTGGTGGTTGTCGTTTAGGTCAGCTGTGGCTGTGGGTATGGAGGCAGAGGGTGAAGATGATGAGGCGGGACAAGGAAAGAGGAGGAGTAAGGAATGGATGGATGGATGTTAGTGGGTTCAGTCTTTGCAAGCTTGGAGCGGTCAGGGTTGTGGGCGCGGAGGTTACTGGCGGAGGGCGTGGGGAGGAGGCGTGACGAACTGGAAGGAGCATGTGGATCGTCCATAAGCAGGTCAGCGGCAAAAAGGGAAGGGCAGATCTCAGTGGTGGCAGCTTACGGGTGTTTGGGTTGTTTAGGTAGCAAGTTCGTCGGATGGAGGCTTGACGCGCGGGAAGGCTGATGGAGGAGCTGGATCAGGTTATGTGGTGATGTGCCTCGACGGGATCAAGAGAGGGAGGAGGCGTTGGTGGGGAAAGATTTGATGCGGGTTAGCTAGGGTGGTGCTCAATCACGAGAGAAGAAAAAAAATGGAGGAAGATGAAGGATGAAAGCAGGCTATAAATTTTCATCTCATATTTTATATTACTTCCCGTAGTCAAAATAATTGAACGAACCAAAGAAGATCAAGAGCCAGGAAAATCAAAAGTTGTATTAAATTTATTTCTTGAAAGCATTGCACGAGTTCTACGAAGAGCCACGAAGAGCACCGATGCATTACAATCAATAGAAAACAAAAGGAACAGAAAAGTACCGATACGGTAACCGTTTTTGTGAATTCCACTGTGAACCAGACTTCAAAGCACAAAAGTGAATATACCTAGGAGATCAGCACGACGAGACGATCAAAACGGTATACAGCTGCCGGTGGTACGATTTGGTTATAAAAATTTGAATTTTTCTACAGACAGAAAATGCAGCAAAAACGCAGAAGATTAAGATCGACGGAGCCAAAGATGTCTGAATTTGGAAAAACGACAAACTGACATCTTGCCCAGAAGATGGTTTAGAATTTTTCAATGTAAAAATATTTAGGTTTCAGAAACATTTTATTTTCATCGCTTTTTAACTGATTAAATTGAAGTAAATTTACGCGCGAAATAAACTTTCATATTTTCAGACGAAAATTTACCAGTCGCTATGTTTAACTAGACGTATTCCAAATATTAAATTTTTATTTCAAAATTTTATCGTTTAAAATTTCACAAAATTTCAACTAATTACGTTATTAAAACAGTTGAAATTTTACGGGTCGTTACAAAACTAATCAAAATTATAGAGGTAAGATGGGTGGACATGAAATTTTTTTAGGAGCACCTCGATACAGAGGACCTTCGAAAGGGACGGTGGACCAATCAACTCCAAGTGGGATTAACTAGTGTCTGCCCGCTTCAACACATGAGACCTATAAACCCCAGAATGGTGAACATGATTTATTGAGATACCGGGCACATAATCAATGTGGATGGTCGTGTGCAAAATACCAACTAACAAGTGTAGTATCGAGTTTTGATCAAAAATTTCACAATTCTTGGTTATGTTCATTACCATAATTGTACATACTATGTGCATACAGTATTCAAAGTTTTCCTCTTTTTCTTTTACTTCCTTTTCTCTACTTCATCTTTCTGTCTATTTCTTCCTTCACCCCTGATTCATTAACTTTTTCTTTTTTTAGAAGATATAATATACTTCTTGCTATGATTCTTGACCCTTGGTTGAAACATATATATAGGGTGTTTCCATTTTTTTTTGTTGCAATTTGAGAAGAAACAATTACTGGGCCATAAGTAATGTAACGACCCGCTATTTTGGACCATTCGCATCCATTATAAGTGTATAGGTAGACACTCATGCCGGAATTGAATTACTCAAAATACCGCGTTGTTAATTTAAATTTGGCAAAACTGAATATATACAGGAAATAAATAATCACAGACACAGAGTAATAAATGCAGCGGAAATAAAAGAGATAGTAGTTCATGAAGCTACTATATAAATGTATAAGTTACATCAGAGTTAAACTAGATACAACAAAAGAGTAATACGATACATCAGATACAAATCAGAATACATCAATGGAATCATCGAATACAGAAAGCAGAATAGATGGCTGGATCTTCAAGCAAGCTCCAACTTCAAAGGTGAGTCTCGAATACTGGTACACTCAATCTGACCCGAGCGTAAAGCAAAACACAAAACACTCGAGTCAGGATTAACATTCTTATATCAATAAATCCAGCTCAAGTGAAATAGCAATTGAAATACAAGTAACTCAAAGGATGTTTGGAATAACCATCCTTTAAGGATCCGTTAAACTATCTACTATGTAGTAGTGTACGATAAGTAGATAATGTCTATTAGTAATATAAGATATCAAAATAGTGTTAAGGCGTTACCATTATTCCCCTTAACACATTTTTATTCCCAAGAGCATATACAAGACCGTAGTTTCCCCAAAACCGGAAGTCACCAGAGGGCAATCCATATACTAAAGGTACAAAACAAATCGTAGTGGTCGCGTATAGGGATACAAGTATGACAAGGCACATGAGGCAATACCCAAGGTAGTGAAACTACCGTTCGCTTGATCTGGACTGGTGAGAACGCATCACCGCAGCGACCGCAACACCGCGAAACAACACTCCCAAATCAAGGGTGCACCAATCGACAACAAATAATGAGTAGTTCAAAGAAGTGTGTTCGCTTGAGGTAGCTGACCTCCATTTGGCCCGGCACGGCTCCTGTTTTAGTCATTTCCAATTTGACACAAGTGTCAAGGCTATCCATTATCGTTCTCTTTCTTCAGTCATCATGTACATCATTCCAACCACTTCATTCTGGATCACACTCCGCGTATAGTTATTAAAGTGGTTTTCGGTTTAGACAGTGAGTATGTCCCTAACCGATTCCGGTCTCTTTAATAACTTTCGTGATTATTACACTGGTTGGTCGTTTAATAAATTTCAAAACCAAATCTAATTCAATTTCAAATAGAATTTGTAAATCAACATTTCATTTGCCTTTCTAAACCAATTTCCATAATTTACATTTCAAAACTTCCAAATTACCATTTCAAAATCTTATAATACAATTTCAAATTTTTTTAAAACGCTTCAAATATTGATTCAAGTTCGTATATAAGTGTCATTCCAAAATCATTTAAATTAATTTAATTTAACATTCAAATCAGTTTAACTTCATTTATCGATTTTATTCAATATTCGTTAAGTAAATTTATCATTCAAAACAATTCTATTTAATTTTCAATTCATTAAATCAATTTCTTAAGTTCAACTTTATTATATCAAAACTTACAAATTGAATTAAATTAAATTCGTCAAATCAAATTCTTTAAATTACAAGTTTTACATTCATTTCAATAAATCACATTTTTATTTCTTGTTAAAGAAATTCAATTTCACTTATTTACTTACTTAAATAATTTTCCAAAAACTTAATTAATAAAGAAAACTCAATTTCAATTATTTACGAAGAAAAATTCACTTAATCAAAGTTCAATTTACTTATTAAAGAATTCAATTCAATTTAATCATTTAATAATTCAATCTTATTTAATTATTAAATTATTAAAAACTTAATTATTAAATAATTTCAAAGTTTAATAATTTCAAACTTAATTATAATTTCAAACTTAATTATTAAATCATTTCAAACTTAATTCAATCATTTCTCAAATTAAACAACGTTCTTTCATCAATTACATTGTTTATTTTGTTTCATATTATCAAATGTTAACATTTTCCTTTCATAAAAATTCAAATTCCAACTTCATTTCAAAACCTTATCATTTATTCAAATAAAATCTTCATTTTATTTTTTTAAACAAATCATTGACCAATCGGGTTTTATTTAATTTTCTATCCTAAGTCAAAGTTTTATTTGGGTATATACCATTTCAACCTCATTCCAATTCAATTCAAAATCAAAACATAGCAAAGGGAACTTGCAGTGTGATAACTGGGATGGTGTCAAAGTAAATAAACAAGCAATAACAACAATCAATAACAATCAAATAATCAATTCAAATAATCTCGAAATAATCATATTAATTCGCATTATTATTTGTGCAAATTAATATAATATTTCTAGAATCTACACTATCATTTCATGTAGATTAAAGATTATTACGCAAATATTTATACGATTTTTCACTTGTCATTCGATTTCAATTTTAACACTACAACAACTAATCCAATATACGTTCAATGGTTCAAAGTGTAATTATCACTATTTTACATGTCAATTAATTTAACAATTAAAAGGGGTCATATTCAACTAATCAAATTCAACATATAGATTCAATTTATATGGTTAACTATCCTATATCAATTCAATTGCATATTATTTATCACTTAACATTAACAATTTAACGTCCAATATAAACATCAAAAATCAATCAATTATCAATCAAACAGGATTATCATCGTATAATTAACAAATAATGGTGTCAGATGTCACAGGTGAACTGATACATGTAATAGCATACATATAACAGTGTAAATAACTGACAGCAGCATATTTCAATTGTCGTTTCAATTGAAATCAAATTTAATAAATAAAAGAACGTTAATCGTGAGTGAGTGCTCACCTTTCGAGGCTAGAGAAATAAGAAGATGACACGGATATGCACACTGATACGTACACAAGCAAATCAAAAGGTGCTGCGACCAATTTGGACATTGGCGAGACAAGAGTAAGGCACGATGAACTGGATTGACGAAGGTAATTGGTATAAGTGAATACAATATATAACCTTATGTAACTATATATATAGACATATTCTAAATACAATCACATTATTTAAATTTGATACATATACACATTTCAAAATCACTGCTTTTCAATTAGACTCAACATATACATAGACGCTACATATAATAATATGTTTTAATAACAATACATGCAAATCAGGCTAGGGCCAACAAAATTTGAACAGAGCAAGACAGACCATATACAATCTATATATGTAAGATATAACTGACATAACATTTTCAAGCATTAAGTGCTGTACTCGTTGTAACCCAATATATATAACTTACTTAATCAAATTCCATGAATATGTATTAAAATACAGTATATCACGCGCCAACGCCTGCTTGTATAAACTTTGATAAAAGACGCAAAGTATGCATGTACAGTGTATATATAATTTACATAACTTACATTTAAAAAAATCCAAATAGCAATATGTATTATACTTACATAAACTCGTCAACATTTATATATACTTTAAACATATTATAGGTAACTAACCTGATACTAACAATATACATATATAACCTATATAGTCAGTACATACAACTTACAATCTTTACAAATTTATATTAATGCTATATGTATAAATGCAGACTCAAAAGTATACTTATATACTAACTGGTATGAAAGCTATATAGAACATTTATAGACTATATATACAAGATAAAAATCAAAACTTCCTTATAAGTATACTTGTTTGTAAACATTAAAATAAATATACAGTAGACTTAAAATGCTTGGATATTTTACTTGCAAATAAAACAACTGTAAAGTATATATATATATATATATATATATATATATATATATACGCATGAAAGAAAACTTTATATATATAAGATCCTACAGCTTAGGTAGGCTTCCCATATAAATAGACAAAACATACGCAACTCATAGATGTAAATATATAATTAACTTTATAACTTTTGTACACAGAACATAGAACAGGGAGTACTGGTTCCAAAATATACATGCTAGTGAACAAGGGAGGCTAACTTTTATATAGTGAAACCTTTCTATATATTATACATATACAAGTACAGATCTAAACATAACCTATTCAATACTAATTTCATTATGCCATATATATGTAAACAAGGCCAGGCACTTCTTTTAAAATGAATCCAAATATAATCAAACCCATACGCAAATATATATGTATATACGAACCCATACTATAAATGTATATTGCGTACATTATATAAAGTATACAATGTTTTCATAACCGGACCGTGAATCAAACCGTGAGGACTCAGGGTTCGAGGTTTTGAGGGTTCGACCGGTCGAACCGTCAAGAACCGCACATACTCTTTTTTGTAAATTAATACATTTAGATGCAACGTATCAATCTTATGTATACAATAAACCAACATCTTCAATAAAAATATACGATATTAATTCATAATACACACATTAATTCTAATATGAAAAATTAAACAAAATTTGCTACACTAGCTGCACTAATAACGAATATAAAACGGGCGGAGATTTGAAAACATATTTTGAAGCGAAGAAATTGCACATATGGGAGGGTCCAACCGGGTTCAAATGAAAACAAGAGAGAATTACACGATGAGAATGTAAGAAAAACAATAGAACCGTGGTTCAACCAGGTAAAATTGACGGTTGAACCGTTGGTTTAAAGGTCCGACCAAGGTTCATCGATAAATAAGGTCTGATTGAGTTCCGGGCCGTGGTGGTTCAAGGTTCAGGGTTATTCGAGGTTGGACCGCGGCAGGGTTGGGTCATGAAAACACTGAAAGTATACCTTGATATGTATATTTGTGCACAGAGAAGCTCAGCCAAAGTTGAACAAGCAGAGGAGAGAGAGAAGGAAGTGGGTGGCTTAGAATGATTGGAAGGCCTGTGATGTGGTTGGTTGACAGCAAGTTGGTTTGTTGCAGTCACATGCTTCGGCTATGGTCTCGGGTTTAAAGGTTGGAGGGCCGGAGAAGAAAGAAGAAGGTGGGAAGGGAAGGAGATGGAGTGGAAGGAGAGCGGAAGGCTTGACGTTTGGGAGGAGGGCGGATGAGTTTGTGGGTCAGAGGTGGAAGGCGAAGCACGAGCCGCGAGAGATGAGCTCGGGTTGGATCGTGGCCGAGGTGGGTCAATGGTGATGCGGTCGGTGGTGGTGGCTGCGTTTGGTGGATCAGAGGGGGAGGATGCGAACAGAGGGGAGGCGAGGCGAGCTGCATGGTGTGGCGGGGTTCAAAGTGAGAAGGTGGAGGTAGGAAGGCGGACGTTGATGGGTGTATCGGTGGATACTGTGCAAGGGGAAGAGGCTGATAGGTCTTTAACGTGTAAGGGTGGGTTGTTGCTTGCCCGGCTGCATAGGCGGGGAGGTTAAATGGTGGGGTGAGTTGATTAGAGGGAGGGAAGTCGGCTAAACAAGAAGAGCAGGCAAGTGGATGTAAGCAAAATAATGGAGGATGAAGTGTGAAAGAGGAACAGACTATTGTCAAATAGCAGAAAGAATATAAGAGGGGAAGAGCCACACTGAAACACGAAGCAATTTCTTTTAACAGAAAAATGAACCAACGTATAATAAATTCAAAATGGGGAATAGCAAAGGGTAAAGAAGTTGAAATAGAAATAGTAATAGCAAACGGTTGTTTGGTTTATACGATAGATAGATGAAGGGTCAAGAAAAATCCAAAAGTTTAAAACATGAACCGGTACGACTAACCGTTTCACAGATTTCAGCGCGCATCGGATTTCCGAAATACACAAATGAATGCACTGTTGAGATCAGCACGACGAGACGATAAAAACTGTATACGAATATCAGTGATACGATTGAATTATAAAAATTCGAAATTTCATCCAGCGAAAAATGCAAGAAAAACACTGAAAAATAAGATCGACGGAGCCAAAGATGTTCGAATTTGGAAAAATGACAAACTGACATCTTGCTTAGAAGATGTTTTAGAATTTTTCTATGTGAAAATATTTAGGTTTCGGAAACATTTTATTTTCATCGCTTTTTAACTGATTAAATTGAAGTGAATTTACGCGCGAAATAAACTTTCATATTTTCAGACGAAAATTTACCAATCGCTATGTTTAACTAGACGTATTCCAAATATTAAATTTTTATTTCAAAATTTCATCGTTTAAAATTTCACAAAATTTCAACTAATTACGTTATTAAAACAGTTGAAATTTACGGGTCGTTACAAGTAAAATACCGATTACATGGTTGTAAAACGTGAAAATTTTGCTTTTCAAAGAAGTATACTTATTATGTACTTGAGAAGTAGAAAAAAAGCATGATAAATGGGTTAGACAGGATATAAATATGCCGAGCAACCCTTCCATGTGAAAAGAATCTCATACAATTTAGTGATGTAATATCACTATCCTGATCTTGAATATATAGTGCGTTATGTTTATTAAAGATACGCTTAAAAATACCGCAGCTTGTCATGTTACTTTATGATACTATGCCTTGAGTACTATTATGTTCCTAACAATTACAAGCTTAGAGTTTCTTATCTATCTCTGTTTTTGATTGCATTAATTTGTAGATCAAGAAGTGAAACGAACAGAGAGAGAATGACATCTTTCCAGGACCACTGTAACTTATGGACTTTTCTGCAGTTTACATTATGAAAACGACTAATATCAAGTGAATATTTTTAAGTTATATAAGCATGCCACTTTATAAAATTGTAACTTAAGTATCTTATAAGATGAAAAAGGTAAATGTACATTGATGTATGTATCATGTATATATGTATCCATGGATTTAAATATTACATTTTATGATTTATAATCTGATTATAAAGTATTATTTCATTATACATGAAGGGTTTAAAATCAATAATTTTGAGTCATCAAAGACTGCAACGTGAATATAACTTTCTAGTGTATTAAAACGATTATCTTCAAAAATTATGTTTACAATATTTTATTCGCATACAATATGAAGCATGCACAGCACTTCTTGATGTAGCGCAATCTGATGATAGCTTAGGTCGCGAGCGACCTAACGAGTTGATAAGTCGCTCAAGCGACCTTGCGAGTTATGAAGCGAGTTATGTCAGGCAAAACGATCCACGACCTAAAGAGCTCCGACCTAGTAAGTCTCGACCTAAGACTACCGAGTTATGTTTTTAAGTCGCTCCAGCGACCTAACGATGGTAACAAGTATGCTTTAAGTCGCTCCAGTGACCTACCGAGTCAAACAACTAATTGTATCGGCCAGGTTGCCTTAGGTCGTGAGAAGTTAAGTCGCATTTCTTAAGTCGTTAAGTCGCTAAGGTGCTTAAGTCGCTCATGAAGTCGAAGTTCAACCAGAAGATGTGTTATCTATTTAGTTCGTTCGAGTTGTTAGGTCGCATTGCTTTGAGTTGTAATTTTCTTAAGTCGATTGCATGTTGTTAAGTCGTATGAGCTGTTGTATTTGTTTGTTTTAAAATCGCGTCTGTTAGGTCGTTAATGACCTATGTTAGGTCGTAGGTCATCTGTGCTGTATGTAGGTCGTGAGTTGGTTGTGTTGTGTTCTGTGATGTAAATCGTTGTTGTATGTTGTAACCCTATAAATAGGGATGTTGGGTCATTTGTAAAAGAGAAGTTGATTTTGAATAAACTTTTGTTTGTGTGCTTTGTGCCACTTTGAAATTGGAAGTTGAGTGTGATCTCCTTTCTCCATTTTCGGTTATTCGAGTGCGCTCGAATCAACGATTTTGAAGCCGATTCACAGTATCTTGTGTGCAAGATCAATGTAGAAGAATCGTAGATCATTTAACACGGTATCGTGCGCGATCAACGTGTTTGAGATAGCTAGAGTCCGGTATCTTCCGAGATCAGCGGATTTGGGCATTTCGGCATCTTTAATTCACTAATTCATATTGCTTCATCGAATCGTTTATTGATTTGATCGACACGAATATTTCAATTCATCGTCAAGTGTTATATCCGCTTCGTCAGTTTGGTATCAGAGCTAGACTTAGCCAATCATAGCTAAACCGAGCCTTGGAGCCAAGGAGAAGTGTTGGAGCACGACTTAGCCAATCATAGCTAAGCCGAGCGTATTGGGAGCAGCATTCAGAGTAGAGCCGAGCTAGTGTAGGTTGAAGTAGAGCCGAGTGTTGAAGAATAGAGTTGATCAAGGTCGAGCCTAGTGATTGTGTAATCATGCCTCCAAGAAGAGCTAATCGTCATGAAAATGTTGCAGAGATGTATAGAAGAGAAGATGCTGAGCAAATGGAGCAACGAATTAGTGATAAGTTCAATGAAAAGTTTGATGAGGGGATTGGTAGATTGGAAAAGCTCATGTTGGATATGAATCAAACCCGAAGAAGAACATCGCCAATTTCGAACCAAGGTGGAAACAGGGTTTCGCCGTCGGTTTCGGGTGAAAGGAGAATGTCGCCACAATCTCATCAAGGTAGAAGAGAGTCATCAGTTTCAATGGTGAGAGATCATCATGGGTATAGAGATGAAGAGAGAAGAAGTCATCGGGGATGTGAAGATGAACCATACCGTGATGTTGAAAGACAAGGAAGAAGGGACATTCATGGTCGTAGAGAGGTAGATGGTCGAGATCGATATAGAAGTACATCAGATTTTGAGGAGGATGGTGATAGAGGAAGTGTTCATTATCGAGATCATGGCCAAGTACGGAATCGAGATAGAGATTTTGAAGATGATCGTCGATGGGAGTCAGGGATGAAAATGGAGATTCCAGAATTTAAAGGGGGAATGGTTGCGGAAGAATTTTTGGACTGGTTATCTAATGTTGAAGAAATTTTTGAATTTAAGGAAGTTCCCGAACATCATAAAGTTAAGTTGATTGCTATAAGATTGAGAGGAAGAGCTATGGCATGGTGGCAGCAAACTAAACTAACACGGGAGAGAATGGGAAAGTCAAAGATTGAGTCATGGGAGAAGATGAAGAAATTGATGAAGGCTACTTTCTTGCCTTATAATTATCAGTCTCTTATGTATCAGCGTTTATAGAATATGAGACAAGGGACCAAATCGGTTAATGATTATGCAGATGAGTTTTATCAACTTATTTCAGAAATGATATCATGGAGACGGAGGAGCAGTTGACAGCTAGATTTGTTGGAGGATCGAGAATGCAAATTCAGGATATGGTGAATATGTTTGAACCTGGATCCGTGGCAGAAGCACTCCAGAAGGCGTTAGCTTGGGAGAAGCAAGGCAGAAGAGGAGGTGGTGTGTTTACAAATTCCAACAATCAAGTGAAAGGGACTAGTAGCAATACCAACGTTTCTAAGGCTGTTAGTAAACCGGTTGTCAATGAAGTTGCTAAGGCCAAGGTCAATAATAGTATCAAATGCTTTAATTGTCAAGAGTTTGGTCACAAGAGCAATGAATGTCTGAAGCCTAAGAAGCGAGTGATGGTTGCTGAGGTTGAGGATGAGGATGCCGAAGCAGAATGTTCTAATTCACTACCGGTTGAGGAGGAAGAATTATTGTTGGGAGATGATGGATATTCATTGATGATGAGGAGAAATTGCTTGACACCAAAGCAGGAAGAGGAGACTAGCTGGTTGAGGAGTAACATCTTTCAGTCAACATGCACTATTTTGGGAAGGGTTTGTAAGTTTGTTATTGATGCAGGAAGTTGTGACAATATTATCTCTACTGAGGCTATGAAGAAGTTGGAATTGAAGACAGAGAAGCATCCAAAACCTTACAAGTTAGCATGGTTGAGGAAAGGTGGAGAGGTGAAGGTTAGTCAGAGAGCTTGTGTAATTTTTTCTATTGGAAAGACATATAAGGATGAAATTTGGTGCGATGTTGTGGATATGGATGTATGTCATTTGTTGTTGGGGAGACCATGGCAATTCGATAGAGCCGTGCAACACGATGGTAGAACTAACTGCTACAGTTTCATGTTCAATGGCACTAAAATCACTTTAGTTCCTAAAAGGCAACAACAGAGGGAAAGCAAGTTGGAGGAGATTGAAGAACTGAAGACTTTGCTAAAGGAGTTTGTTAAAGAAGTAGAAGAGGAGCCTGAAGTATTTATGTTGATTGTACGTGACAGTAGTGAAGATGTTGAAATTCCTGAAGAAGTGAAGCCAGTGCTGGAAGAATTTGAAGATGTATTTCCTGAAGAGTTGCCAAAGGAGTTACCACCGTTGAGGGACATACAACACCAAATTGATCTTGTTCCAGGAGCTGTGTTACCACATAGACCACATTACAGAATGAGTCCAAAGGAGCACGAGGAGTTGAGAAGGCAGGTGGAAGAGTTGCTTGAACTAGGGCGTGTATAGGAAAGTTTAAGTCCTTGTGCAGTTCCAGCCTTGTTAGTGCCGAAGAAGGATGGAACGTGGAGGATGTGTACTGATAGTCGAGCACTAAACAAGATTACAGTGAGATACAGATTTCCTATGCCCAGATTGGATGACTTGTTGGATCAACTTAGTGGAGCTACTATCTTTTCGAAGATCGATTTGAAGAGTGGTTATCATCAAATTCGAATTCGACCAGGGGATGAATGGAAAACAACGTTCAAGACATGGGAGGGGTTGTACGAATGGCTGGTTATGCCGTTTGGTCTTTCGAATGCACCAAGTACTTTTATGCGGGTGATGAATCAGATCTTCATACCTTTTATTGGGAAGTTCGTGGTGGTGTATTTTGATGATATACTGATATACAGTGGAAGCACGGAAGAACACTTGCATCATCTGAGAGAAGTGTTGATGATATTGCGACAGGAACAATTTTATGCTGCAACGAAGAAATGCGTGTTCATGACACATAGTGTTTTATTTTTAGGGTATGTTGTTTTTGAAGGAGGTATACAGGTAGATCAAAGTAAAGTTGAAGCAATCAAGGATTGGCTACAACCCAAGACTATAACTGAAGTGAGAAGTTTCCATGGGTTAGCATCATTCTACCGAAGGTTTATTCCACATTTCAGTAGCGTGATGGTGCCAGTTACTGATTGTATGAAGGGAAAACAATTTTTGTGGACAGAAGAAGCAGGATTAGCTTTTGAGCGGATCAAGGAGCTTTTGACGACAGCACCAATTCTAGTTTTACCGGATTTCCAGTTGCTATTTGAATTACATATTGATGCATCGAAGGTTGGAATTGGAGGGGTGTTGAGTCAGAAAGGTCGTCCAATTGCTTATTTCAGTGAGAAGCTTTCGAGAGCTAAGATGAGATATAATACTTATGATGCGGAGTTCTATGCTATTGTACAAGCTGTGAAGCATTAAAGACATTACTTGTTCCATAAGGAGTTTGTCTTGTATACAGACCATGAGGCATTGAAGCATTTGCAAGGGCAGGATAAAGTCGCAGCTAGACATGCTTCGTGGATCGCATACTTGCAACAATTTACATTTGTGGTGAAGCATAAGTCGGGAATTACAAACCATGTGGCAGATGCATTGAGTCGAAGGAATCATTTGTTGACTATAATGAAAGTTGAAGTGACGGGGTTTGATGTATTGCCAGAATTGTTTGTTGATGATCCTTACTTTGCTAAGGTTATGGATGAAGTCAATAAAGGGAAGACGGATGAGTATATGTTGGTAGATGGTTTTCTATTCAAGGGAAACATATTGTGTATACCAGAGAGCAGTCTGCGGATGAAGATTGTGAAAGAATTGCATGAAGAGGGTCATGTGGGAAGAGATCGTACATTGCAGTTGATTTCACAATCATATTTTTGGCCTTCTATGAGGAAAGAAGTTGAAAGATTTGTGGAGAGATGTCATATTTGTCAAGTTTCCAAAGGGACAGCGACGAATGCGGGGTTAAATATGCCATTGCCTGTACCTACTAGACCATGGGTTGATATTAGCATGGATTTTGTTTTGGGTTTGCCGAGAACTCAACGTGGGAATGATTCCATATATGTGGTGGTGGATAGATTTTCCAAGATGGCGCATTTCATAGCTTGTAAAAAGACCGCGAATGCAGTCCGTGTTGCTCAGTTATTCTTTAAGGAAGTGTACCGACTACATGGGCTACCTGAATCCATTGTTTCTGACCGGGATACATGATTTCTAAGTCATTTTTGGTTGAGTCTGTGGAAGATGGTTGGAACGAAGCTAAATTTTAGTAGCGCCTATCATCCACAATCAGATGGGAAACAGAAGTGGTGAACAGATCATTGGGAAACTTGTTGCGATGTCTTGTGCAGGATAATTTGAAGAGTTGGGATATGAAGTTGTGTCAAGCGGAATTTGCACATAATCATGCTGTTAATCGAAGTACTGGATTCAGCCCATTTCAAGTTATATATTCATCAATTCCGAAGGGACCGTTGGATTTGACGACGGTACCATTTAAGAAAGGAGTTGTTAAACGAGCTTGTGATTTCGTGAACGAGTTGCAGGAATGTCACAAAACTGTTCATGAACGATTGCGTGCATCAAATGATAAATATAAACAACTGGCAGATAAGAAGCGAAGAAGTGTAGACTTCAAAGAGGGTGTTTTTGTTTATGCAGTATTGACAAAAGATCGTTTTCCAGTTGGAACTTACAACAAGTTGAAAGCTCGAAAATTTGGTTCAGTAGAAATTTTGAAGAAGATCAATGATAATGCATATCGGTTGAAGTTGCGAGATCATATTCACACTACAGACGTTTTCCACGTTAAACATTTAATTCCGTATTATGGGAATAAGCTTGTTGAAGAAGAGGAAGGTGCAGATTCGAGGTCGAATTCTTGTCAACCGGGGGAGGATGATGCAGCGCAATCTAATGATAGCTTAGGTCACGAGCGACCTAACGAGTTGATAAGTCGCTCAAGCGACCTTGCGAGTTATGAAGCGAGTTATGTCAGGCAAAACGAGCCACGACCTAAAGAGCTCCGACCTAGTAAGTCTCAACCTAAGACTAACGAGTTATGTTTTAAGTAGCTCCAGCGACCTAACGATGGTAACAAGTATGCTTTAAGTCGCTCCAGCGACCTACCGAGTCAAACAACTAATTGTATCAGCCAGGTTGCCTTAGGTCACGAGAAGTTAAGTCGCATTTCTTAAGTCGTTAAGTCGCTAAGGTGCTTAAGTTGCTCATGAAGCCGAAGTTCAACCTGAAGATGTGTTATCTATTTAGGTCGTTCGAGTTGTTAGGTCGCATTGCTTTTGAGTTGTAATTTTCTTAAGTCGATTGCATGTTGTTAAGTCGTATGAGCTGTTGTATTTGTTTGTTTTTAAATCGCGTCTGTTAGGTCATTAATGACCTACGTTAGGTCGTAGGTCGTCTGTGCTATATGTAGGTCGTGAGTTGGTTGTGTTCTGTGATGTAAATCGTTGTTGTATGTTGTAACCCTATAAATAGGGATGTTGGGTCATTTGTAAAAGAGAAGTTGATTTTGAATAAAATTTTGTTTGTGTGCTTTGTGCCACTTTGAAATTGGAAGTTGAGTGTGATCTCCTTTCTCCATTTTCGGTTATTCGAGTGCGCTTGAATCAACGATTTTGAAGCCGATTCACGGAATCTTGTGCGCAAGATCAACGTAGAAGAATCGTAGATCTTTTAACACGGTATCTTGCGCGATCAACGTTGTTGAGATAGCTAGAGTCCGCTATCTTCCGAGATCAACGTATTTGGGCATTTCGGCATCTTTAATTCACCAATTCATATTGCTTCATCGAATCTTATATCGATTTGTTCGACATGAATATTTCAATTCGTCGTCAAGTGTTATATCCGCTACGTCACTTCTACAATTTGTTAAGGTGTTTATGCCTCCTTTTGTTCACCATTTAGCAGAGTTTAGTACTAATTATGAGTTATCTCGTAATTTGCAATAAAATAAACTGACAATATTCATCATCTAATATTTATATTGGATGACCTGAATCATGTGTGGTAGTTTAGGTTGGAGATGCTTCAAATAAGAAGCCTGAGTCCTAAATGCTAAATAATTTTAGATCTTTCTACTTTCCAATAAAAATTTATGTTTACCAAGTGTTTATGTAAGGAAATCCACGTTCAAATATTCAATAAGCAATAAAAAGCAAATAATTACTTCTCAATGATTCATATGTCTTATTGAGAATTTTTATGTTCTCTCTTTTTTGAATTGGAAACAAAAATTGCTACTAGTTCATGTAGATTCTGTAAGATATCATCATTCAACATAGCATTTATATTGAAATGAGTTTGTATCTAAACTTTGTTAATGTTTCTACACCAGGATGCATTATTTATTGAACTTGTTTTATTGTATTTCTAGAGTTTTAGTTGTGTTATTTATATTTATATTTACCAAGGATTGCTGTAATAGTTCCCACCTAAAATTTGTTTGCATTTTTTCTTATCGGTTAAGGTTCAATAAATTTCTTTTTGGATAAACCAAAAGTAAAACAATCATATTACTTTCAAGAAATAAAATATGATTTAGCCTTTAAATGAATATAAATCAAATTTTAAATTAGAACGAACAGCGTTGAGAGACCTTATTAAGTATTGCAAAAGCTACCGTTGACTCTATCTATTCATTGATCCATTGGCTCCCTCACATTCCAAGAATGAATGAGCCGCTCCCCGTCCATTTTCGTCAAATGACCGGGCCTCCCCTAGCTCTTCCACCATCCGGGAATAGTTTGGATCGCTCATTCCGGTTGTCCCCGAACTCTCACTTGAAGAAATAGAGGAAAATAAGATTTTAGGTAATTTTTTTAGTAAGTACGATTTTCATTTTTTATTCAAAAAAAGAAGTACATCTAGATAATTCAAAACACACTTATCTTACAAGTATTAGTGTGCCACCTACTAGTATTATAATGATGAGTGTTCATATATGTATGAAGTCAAACTTAACTGAGCTCATTTTTCCTTTATTATCACAGGGCAAGTTTTTGGCAACTATTAGAAGAATTGGATTACTCAAAGAATGCCTCCCTTCTACCGTATAAAGTTAAATTTTTGGAAAATACATGTATATAGAATGCACTAATATCTTATGAATAGAATAAATGGTGTAGGATATCATTAAACAACAACTCATGCTCTGTAAGAGGTGTATTATTCTTTAAATTGTTGACACATCTTTTTCTCTTGAAATATTAAAATTAACTAATTCATATATATGTATATATGTTTGATGCATGATCCCTAACTTAATTCGGCCATATATTAAAAAAAAAATATCAGCACGTAACCCCTTAGTGCCCCCAGCAGTCATGAGTATTACATTACCTAACATCTAGAGAGCGTTACGTACTCTAGTCTCAACGGATGCTGTGATATCCGGTCTCGATGCATCCAACGACTCAGAATTTTATTGCATTGATTTGTGAATATTTAATTTATTTTAGATATCCGATTAATGGTCTAATAATTAAACAACCCTGTTTTAATTTATAATTGATAATAGAAAATTTATTTTAAAATTCTGTTTACATAAATAGATAGTTCGATGGAAAACGGGAAATGTGACTGAAATATAGTTTTTGGATTTTCAGCTTTTTATCGAATAATAAGCTATTAGAAGTTGTATATCTTTGAATTTTCTTTAAACAACATTTAAATAAGACACTTTTAATTTAAAAATAATAAAATAATAAAATTAAGTATTTAAAATGTAAAATGTATTTAAATTTGAAAAACAGGGAAACATATGAAGTGGAATAAACCCTTAAGTGTGAGAGTAAACAAAGGTACATGAATCACCTTATTAACCAACATATTTGCAAATGCTTATCCATTTGATGGCTTGTGAAGTGATTTAAGAATTGAAAAAAGAATTACGGAGGCAGTATAGTCTTTTGCTTGTTATTTTATAAAAATGAACATTTAGCTCATTAGTTTCCATTAGATCTTCCATTTCATTTCTCATTCTTAACTCCATTTTTGCTTCATCTCTACCTTTATAAATTTTTAAAATAAAAATCTAATGTTTAGTTTAAAAATCCTAATTTATCTCAAGATTATAACTTTATAACTACTCAAGAGGATTTAATGCATAAAGCATTTCAAAAGCATAGGAAAAAAGTGAGTTAATTCAAACTTGTTAAATGATTTTGTGAAAATAAATGTTGTGTAAACCAATTTCTAGTTTGGTTGTGATTTCTCTTGTGTTGTTCACGTCTATATTATTGCTTTAAAAAAATCGCATTTTTAATTGATGCTTGACTTAAAAATATGAAGTAGGATTACTATTAAGTGTAGAAATTAACTTCAAGTTCTCTGTTTTAGTTGCAAGCATAACCATTTCCTTATTCAAAAATCAACAACTCCTTAACCATTTAGAATTGGCACTTGCAATCAACTAGAAAATTGTTAGTTTTAGTGTCTAGTTATTTTTAAAAATGGTTGACGGATTCGTCGTCGAGTATATGGTGAGAAATTTAAATATAACTTGGGTCGAATGTTGATAGTTTTTCGACCATCATGAATCGACGAACAAAGTTCATGGATGGGTTCATATAGTCAAGATATGATTTTTAGTGGGGTTCGTCGAATTTTTAGTGGGGGAGTTTGGTGTGGTGGAGGAGTTGATCTGTTTTGGGTATAATTTGAAATTCCAATGAGGTGGAGGTCGTGAAGGTCGATGGGGGTGTGTGGAGTAAGCTTGTGGGATGGCCAAAGCATTTAAAGTGGTCTTTAGGTCTCTAGTGGTCGGAGATGCGCTATTGATCTCCATTCAGGGTTTAAGGCACTATTTATTTTGGGTTGGGTTTTCAAGGCACACGCGACAAAGGAGGTGATTGGATGGGCCATAGATTGGCCTGGAGCTGCGGTGACGAGTAGGGGATGGGTGGCTATGTTGTTTATTGGTGGTTGCAGGTGGCTGAGGCGATGGGGGAGAGGAGCATTTCATGCTCGAGTTAAAAGCCTGGAAGCGTATTTCATATGGAGGAGGGTCGGAATTTGACTGTCGTGGTCTAGCTCTAAGGCGGTGGTGCCATGAGGATGAGCATGTGAGGTCGAGTGTGTGGGTGGAGGTGAATCGTTGATGGGCGGAGCAAGGTGCGTTTGCACGTGCACACAGTTCGTGCACAATTGGGTATCGGCATTTCAATTTAGGATTTCGAATTGAAGGAAAGAGATGGAGCAAGCAGGGTCGGGTTAGGGGAATATGGGTTTGGGCTTGGCCCATTTGCATTTGGGCGGGGAATTAATTGGTTTAAAATTATTTAATTAAATGTTAACATTTAAAAGGTATATCTCACCCGCTTGAAATCTAATTGACCTGCTAATTTTAGCACTAGGATCGTACGGACTAGCAGAATAGTATGATATAAATAGTTGATAATTTTATGGAAGTAAAAGTCAATGAAAAAATAGATTTGATTGGATATAATTACGTTGTGTGAATAATAACGTAGTTAAATCAATTTATTATTAATATCTATTTGGCCAAGTAAGAAAACTTTTGGTTACATTAAATTGAAAAGATTATTTTGGACATCTATCGAGCATAATAAAACACCATTCTAGTATAATCAAATCGAACAAACTATTTTGGACACCTATTTAACAGAATAATTCCCGGTTCTACTATTATATTAAATCAGACATTTATTCAAGTACCAGTTAATAAATATGTAGATGAACTAATATTGAAAAGTGATGTGTTAATTATTGATGGTTGATCGTGAATTTGATGTACATATATGTTACTTATGTAAGTATCAGTAATGTGACTTAAAAGGTCAAATTGAAATAATTGGTGACTTGATTTAGTACCATTGTGGACATTAAGCCTCTTTTCGAATTTGTAAAGTTATGGAATTAGAATAACTTCAATTGTATAACAAATTGAGGTTAAGTGTTTTTGAAAGATGTTTAAAGTTAATTAATTACTTTAATAAAGATGTTTAAAGTTATTTAATTAATTATTAATGATTTTTAAGATATTTAATTATATTATTAATATTGTTAGTAAGTTGGTTCAGTTTTGTTTAAAGTTAATTAATTATTTAATTAATGATGGGTTTAAAGTTAATTACTTTTTAATAATATCTTAAAGTTAATTAATCGTTTATATTATGATGCTTTAAAGATAGTAATAAAATAATAAAGGCATTTATAAAGATTAAATTGTTTTATAAAAGGACTTATTTAAAGAAGATATTTTGTATAAAGGATTTTATAAAAGATCTTTGTAAAGGAGTTTATAAAGAAGATTTATAAATGTGTTTTATGAACATAAAAAGTGTTTGTAAATAGAAAGGAATTTATAAATCATTCTAGAAATTTAGAAAAGAAGTTTTATAAATAAATTTAATGGCTCATAAAAGGATTTGTAAATATGAAATGGGCTCAAAAGGAGAAATTTAAAAAAGGAATGATATTTGATTTTGATAATTTATCCTTCTTAATTATGGTGGTACAGAAATATTTTTCCATACTTAACACCAAAGAATAGGTGGCTTGTTTATAGTAAGAAATGTTTTAAATAATAATGGTTTGGCCCATTTAGATATGATTTTGGAAAAAAAAGGGAAATCTGCTCCCTTAAGTCTTTGTTAATATACTTATACTATTGAGATAAGTATATGCGTATTTTCTAATATTGAAAATATAATGGTTTGTAATATGCTTATACTAGTAAGATAAGTACATGAATGTTTTTCCAAGTATTGAAAGGAGTATAAAGGAGTTTGTGAATATTAACTTTATGAAGATATATTTTGAAAAATAAAAAAAATACAAAAGAGATTTAATTAATAGAAGATTAATTAATAAAGGCTTAATGTATCACTTATGGAATTAAATCTAGATTGATTTTTCGTTATTCGATAGTCAAATAACCGACTATTGAATCTTGGCCAAAAATAGAACTCTGGAAATATCTAGGAGAAATACATGAGTTATATGTATCTTTGATGATGTTGTACTGTGCATATAAATCTCATTTTGTTCTCTTATGACAAATGATAAGGTGATCAGTCCACTTAAATGGTTAAAGGGTGATAACCCCTCTTATGTATTATTTGATTATTTCCAAAAGAACCGAAGTTGAATTTACCATCAATTTTTTAATGTTGGTTAGAAGTGACTGGGATCAAATAAGTATGAATTATCCGAAAACCACATCGATCCAACTCAAGCATCATATTGAAGACCTCTTAAAGATGATGGAATCAAAGACGAATCTCTTTGAAGTGCAAGGGCTACAAGCTACTAATCCTGAGGGTGATTCCAAAATGGATGTAGTAGAGGTAGTGCCTTTGGTTGTTCTTACCTTGAACAACTTGTATGGATGAATACTAGCATTGCACTAGTGCTTAGAAGGCAATGTTAGCATTCCAAGTGGGAATTGCTAAGAGAGTAAAAGGTAATCGTTACCTCACAAGCCCCACAAGCCGATAATAACTAAAACAGGGGATATGTGACTAAGCTAAGTAATTCGCTACCATAGGAGCATCATTCCTCGATCTAGATTCAATATTTATGGATTTTGTGCATTCGCACATGAAAAGTAAGGCAAGATGCAAATTTTTTGTCACCTTGTTGCCTAGGGAATAATGTAATCTAGTATGCCATGTTAAATGGGCAGCCGGCTCTGTGTTGATAAGGGTGCAAGAAGTTCTTTTTGACCTTGGTACATTTTGTCTAGAGGTGTACTATGACGGGCGGTACCTCAGTAGCCTAGTCATTGGCAGAAATCCAATCTCTAATACGTGCCCCTACGAATCTAGTTGTATACCTATTTTGCTGAAAGTTAATTAATGTAACAATTCTGGCTATGATTAATATTTAATTTACCCTAGACATTATTATAATATCGTTGGATTTCACAATAAAAATGATTTGGTTATCGTAAGGTAAACACTCATTCGTACCTATTTGTGGTGTGGTCTTACGAGATACCTTTATTTTTGAAAGAATATATAAAATTATGGGGATCAATTTGATTGTGTTTCTCACACTTGTTTTACCGGACTAATCCGGACGTTACTTTTCTTAAAATTCTTGGGCCTGTCGAGCATATTTCCATATTTAGTTGGACACTTTTGAACTTTAGGAGACGAGCTGGATCCTCTAAGACGTATGCATGTATTTTATCTTCTGCAATTTTGGTTTTTTTGTATTTATCATAGATTGAAAGGAAATGTTGTTAAAACTGTCCAAGGATTGATGCTAGGATAATTATAATCTAATATGTGTGTGTATTAAAGTTCATTTTCTTTTGCAAAGGTCAATTGTATATTATATATTACTCATCACATATTTGTGAGATTTTATTCTATCTTTCTTTGTTTCACCCTAATTATCTGTCTTTCTAGTACTTGGATATTCGGCATGAGAATACTATGGATGTATTATTGTCGACGTTTTGTGATCGAAAAGGCGGTTTGTTATACTTGGTATCAAAGTTGAAGGTTACGTGAGAACCTTGGCATTAGTGGGGTAAACTCAATAAAGATAGGGTTAGTAAAACCTTAGAATGAGTTTGAGTATATTATATACATAAGCGTGCGTACTTGTTAGTGCAATAAAAATATTTTATATTGGGTTGATTGATTTGTTGAGTGGTTTATGGATTTTAGTCAATACGAGTGGCTATCGTTATTGATAGAGGTCTCAAAACACTTGAACCAGGCCGACCAACACAGTATTGTTTTAAATTGGGTAAATGAAATAATTTTACCTAAGATTATACTTTATATATAAAGGAATAAAATTAAAGAAATTATGTAGTTATTTTTTATGAGTTTGGTTGTTAGGGAATGATAATATTCAATTATTATCATTTATTATTTGATTAGCATGGGTTGGGAGAATAGAATTATAAGAACATAAAAAACGAACACCTTATGAATTATGTTTTAAAATTTGACTATAAGGCGTTTGATGTTAGCATTAGGTTAAAATGGATTTTAATAAAAATGTTTACTAAAAGAAAACTAGAATATTTTGAAATAAATATTTAAAAAATGATTTATAAAGTTGATTTATGAAATAAGGCTTATGAATAAAAAGAGATTTAAGTATGAATTTGAGTGCTTAAATCCCGAGGTTTTTGAAAATGGGCTTCCATAGTTTTGGGAAAGGAATAACTGTATTATTTGAAAGAATTTATAAATAGAAATATTTCTAAGGGGTTTTAAAGGAGATAGAAAGCACTGAACTCACTTTTGTTGCTGGAAAATAATTCAAATGATGACTGCAGCATCAACTGTATTTATTTTCGAGCTTTCTAAGTGTGGAAATGCTGCCATAGAATGTTGCCATGGGATAATTTGAAAAAACAAATTTTGATTTAATCTCAAAACTTGATTTGATTTACAAAAGGGAATATGTAAATTATTATTGATTTTTGGAAATAGTAGTAATAGTATGTTACCACCAATAATCACTTCAACCTTGTCGAAACCAAAATGAATAGAAGGTAAGGATAACCAAGAGATGATAACATCAATCAAACCATTCGAAGGAGTCGAAGGGATGCTACAGCCAAAAGACAGGTATGTTACAAGCTTATGAAGGGGTCGAGAGTGTCAAAAGTACCCTTCCGCTTCAATGGTTCCCTTTCAAAGCGGTGCTTCTAAATGTATGAAGGCGTTTTAAATGAGTTGAAGAACACCTTTTGAAGGCAACAAAGTGCAATCACTCATATGCGCACCAAACCTGTCGAAGCTAAAAGTTTCGCCTTCAATCACATTCCACGGAAGGATATTTCGTCAAAACGACCTCTTTGAAAGCATGAACAAGCCTATCGAACTGGTCAAAACCATTCTATGAAAGAGACCTTCCGCTGCAAAACCTTCAACGTTTCGACTCAAAGATCAACCTATCGAAAGAGTCGAAAGCTCATGCCTTTCCTTTCCTACAACAACACAGCATCACAAAGTGGAGAAGCACACCAAACCCTTTCGATGAAGTTGAAAGCACTCTAATCCATTCAAATGCAATGCAGAGGGATGCACAAAGTGTTAAAGGTGATGAAAAGTCTATAAGGCCATCTTTCGCCAGGTCGAAAACACTGAGTCAAAAGGTGCCAACCCGCTCATATAAATAAGACCCTAGGGGTCTGTTTTGGGGATCCGAATTCTTTCACTCTACTCTTGTACTTTCTAAAAGTTGTAAACCCTTTTCAAGTTAGATTAGGAATTTGATTTTATTTGTACTACTTGAGTTTAATGAAAGCAAGATTATGGAATCTTGTAATATTCGGCTGATTCGAAATCTTTGTTAAATTCATTTCATAATTTTCTTGTATTGACTTGATTAAAGAGCAACTGTTAGATTGAGTCGAAACCTTTAGTTAAACTGAAATCCTTAGAACGTTAACTCCTACCCACAAGCTTTCAAAAGGTTAGCTTCCAAAGAAGTCGAAACTAATCTATCCAACCCCTATCATTAACTCATTAAAGCCAACCTTAAAGCCTCTTCCACTGATTCGAAAGGGTGGTTTCGACAGAGTTCTAAGGCAAATTAACTAGTTCGAAAGGCAATATAAGTAGGTTTTTCAGTGTTTCATCTAAATCGAAGGATCCAATTAGAAGGAGTTTCTACCACAGTAATCTACATGAAAGGAAAATTGAAGAGAATAGTATGGATTATAACCATCTTAACCTAATTAAGAAGTGTCGACCACCTTCAACCTTTTGAAATAAGGTCTCGAAAGGGTTATCCACACTTTGAATCCAACTTTGGAGTGTTGACAAGTTTTCTTGTTAACATAGTATACTTGAGAATGTTTTAAAAGTGTTAAAAATTTGGAAAGAGAATTTTGAAGTAAGGTATATTTTTCTTTGGATTGGTTTAAGGAATGAGTCTTGATTTGTTTTCTAATGACCTGAATAATCTTCTAAGTGATTATTGAATGTTTGCTCAGGTGAACGTTGTAGTGCACTTAGTAAATTATTCTCTTTATCATTATGATTGAAACAAGTTCGAAACCCGAACGAACCCAAAGCAAGTTGGCTATTGATATTTGTTAAAACTATTTGTTGGAAATATGTAAATTTATTATTTCAAAATAGGGATTTTAAAATTGAAAAATCTTTTTAGGAGAACTAGTTCGAGTAGCCAGAAAATAACTAAAAATTGGAAAGAAATCTATTTGGATGGTAAATACGTCCCTTAAGTATTACTCTTCTCGGTCAGGGGATATATGATACTATTTGGTAGTACCCAGTTCCTTTGTATCATTTTGGGGTTACTCGTATATATATATATATATATATATATATACTTAAAATATCTAGTATCGTTCCAAAAAGAATTTTGAAATAAAAACTGGGTAATTTGGATCTTGAGTTTACTTAAAGGAAAATAAATTTAAAATAAAAAGGATTTGAAATTAGATAGTGGTATATAGCCTCAGGATATATTAGGGTATAAAAGGCATAAGCTTAATGGAATGATTATTGAAAATGTTTTCATAAATATTTATATAAGTAAATTGGTTAACTTTTGTGTTAAATAGATTCCTCCTTTTTTTTTTTAAGATGAAATTTCGAGGTAAAATTCTTTTAAGGGGAGTAGAATGTAATGACATGGAATTTTATCGCTTTAATTTGTTAAAATTTAATTTATTTTAAATGTTCGATTAATGTTTTAATAACTAAATAACTCACTTCTAATTATAATTTATAATAGAAAATTTATTTTAAAATTCTGTTTACATAAATAGAAACTTCGATGCAAAACTGGAAATATGACCGAAATGCAATTTTAAGACTTTCATCTTTTTATCGAACAACAAGTTATTAGAAGCTTAAATGGTTAACACGCTTTTAATTTAAAAAAGTATAAAACAATAAAAATAAGTATTTAAAATATAAAATGTATTTAAATTTGAAAAAATGTGAAGTGAAATGACCTCTTAAATGTGAATGTAAGAAAAGGTACATGACCATTATCACTTGTGAAGTGATTTAAGAGTTGAAAAAGGAATTAAGGAGGCATTATAGTCTTTTGCTTGTCAGTTTATAAAAATGAACATTATCACATTATTTTCCATTTTATCTTCCATTTCATTTTTCATTCTTAACTCCATTTTTACTTCTTCTCTACCTTTATAAATTTTTAAAATAAAATCTCATCTTTAGTTCAAATATCATAACTTATCTCAAGATTAAAACTTTGTAACTACTCAAGAGGATTTAAAGCTTAAAGCATTTCCAAAGCATAGGAAAAAGGTGAGTTAATTCAAACTTGTAAATTGATTTTGGGAAAATAAATGTTGTTAAACAAATTTCTAGTTTGGTTGTGATTTCTCTTATGTTGTTTACGTCTATATTATTGCTTCAAAATATCACATTTTTAATTGATACTTGACTTAAAAATATGAAGTAGGCTTACTGTTAAATGTAGAAATTAACTTCCTTTTCTCAGTTTTAGTTGTAAACATAACCATTTCCTCATTCAAAAATCAGCAGCTTCTAAACCATTAGAATTAGCAATTGCAGTGAACTAGGAAGTTGTTAGTTTTAGTGCCTAGTTATTTTTAAAAAATGGTTGTCTTATTTTCATCGAGTATATGGTGAGAAATTTTAATATTACAACGAGAGGTCGAATGTCGATAGTTTTTCGACCATCACGAATCGACACGGAGTTCATGGATGGGTTTGTATGGTTAAGCTATGATTTTTAGTGGGATTCGTCGATTTTTTAGTGGTGGGGTTTGGCATGATGGTGGAGATGATCTTTTTTAGGTACAATTTGGAATTCCAGCTGGGTGGAGGTCATGGGGCTTGGTGGGGGTGTATGGAGCAAGCTTTGGGATGGGCGAAGCATTGAGAGTGGTCTTGAGGTCTCTGGTGGTCGGAGATGCTCCGTTGAGCTCCATTTAAGGTTTAAGGCACTATTTCTTTTGGGTTGGATATTTAAGGAGCACCCAGCGAGGTGGTGATCGGATGGACCATAGGTTGGCCTAAAGGTGCAGCGATGAGTTAGGCAAGGGTGGCCAAGGCATTGGTGGTTGCAGGTGGTTGAGGGGATGTGGAGAAGAAAATTCTATACTCGAGTTAAAAGCCTAGGCATGTATTTTGTATGGAGGAGGGTCGGAATTTGACCATCGTGGTTTGGTGTCTAAGGCAGTGGTGCCATAAGGATAAGCACACGAGGTAAAGTAAGGGATGGGCGAAGCAAGATGCGTGTGCTTATGCACACAGTTTGTATCGGCATTTCAATTTGGGATTTCAAATTGAAAGAGGGAGATGGAGCAAGCTGGATCGGGTTTAGGAAATAAGTGTTTGCACTTGGCCCATGCATTTGTATGGGGAATAATTTTTTTAAAATTATTTAATTAAGTGTTAACCTTTAAATGGTGTACCTCATCCATTTGAAATCCAGATGACCCATGAATTTTTGCACTAGAATCGTACGTACCAGTAGAAACTATGATATAAGTAGTTGATAGTTTTGTGAAAGTAAAAGTTAGTGATGAAATAGAGCTGACTAGATATAATTATGTTGTGTAAAAAATAACATAGTTAAATCAATTTATTGATGACATCTATTTGGCCAAATAAGAAAACCGTTCGGTTGAATTAAATTAATATTATATTTTGGACAACTATTGAGCTGAATAAAACACCATTCTGCTACAATCAAATCGAATAGAATATTTTAGACACCTGTTTAGTAGAATAAATCCATGTGCACTATTATACTAAATCGGACATTTATTCAGGTACCATTTAATTAATATGTGGATTAATTAATATTGGAAAGTGTTGTGTTAACTATTGATGGTTGATTATGGATTTGATGTACATATACGTTGCTTATGTAAATATCAGTTATGTAACTTGAAAAGTCAAACTGAAATAAATGGCAACTTGATTTAGTACCATTGTGAATGCTAAGCCTCTTTCTAAATTTGTAAAGTTATGGATTTAAAATAACTTCAATTTTATAACAAACGTAGGATATGTGTTTTTGAAAGATGTTTAAAGTTATTTAATTATTTTAATACAAATGTTTAAAGTTATTTAATTATATTATTAAAGATATTTTAAGTTATTTAATTATATTATCAATGTTGTTAGTTAGTTGGTATATTTTGTTTAAAATTAGTTAATTATTTAATTAATGATGGGTTTAAAGTTAATTACTTATTAACAATGTTTTAAAGTTAATTAATTATTTATAAAATGATGCTTTAAAGATAGTAATAAATTTAATAAAGGCATTTATAAAGATTAAATTGTTTTATAAAAGGGCTTATGTAAAGAAGATATTTTGTATAAAGGATTTTATAAAAAGTCTTTATAAATGAGTTTAAAAAGTGGATTTTGTAAAAGCTTTTTATGAATAGAAAAGAGTTTATAAATATAAAGTTCTGTAAATCATCTTAGAGATTTATAAAAGAAGTTTTATAAATTAATTTAAAGATTAATAAAAGGTTTTGTAAATATTAAATGGGCTCAAAAGGAGAACTTTGTCAAACTAATGAATTTGATTTTGATAATTTATCCTTTTTAATTATGGTGGCATGGAAATATTCTTTCCATACTTAACATTGAAGGATAGATGGTTGGTTTATAGTAAGAAATGTTTTAAATAATAATGGTTTGGGCCCTTTTAGATATTATTTTGGAAAAAAAAGGAAAATCTCCTTTAAGTTGCTTATCTCAATGAGATAAGTATAAGAATGTTTTTTCAGGTATTGAAAGGAGTATAAAGTGGGTTGTGAATATTATCTTTATGAAGATATATCTTGAAAAATAAAAAATAAAAGAGAGATTTAGTTAATGGAAGATAGATTAATAAAGGATTCGTGGATCACAGATGGAATTAAATCTATGATTGATTATTTGTTATTCGATAGTTAAATAATTGACTATCAAATCTTGGCCAAAAATAAAACTCTAGAAATATCTAGGAAAAATACGTGAGTTATATGGCACAGTGGTCTTCGATGATGTTGTACAGTGCATATAAATTTCGTTTTGTTCTCCTAAGATAAATGATAAGGAGATCTGTCCACTTAAACGGTTAGGGAATGATCCCCGCTCTTATGTATTATTTGATGACTTCCTAAAGAACCGTAGTTGAGTTTATTGGAAACTACCGAATGTTGATTTGAAGAGACCGGGATCAGATAAGTATGAATTATCTGAAAAGAACCTCGATTCAACTCAAGTGTCGTATTAAAGACATCTTGAAGATGATGGAATCGCAGTCGGAGCTCTTTGAAGTTCAAGGGCTACCTACCACTATTTCCGAGGGCAATTCCAAAATGGATGTAGTAGAAGTTGTGCCTTCGGTATGGTCTTATCATGAATAAATTTTATGGATGAATGCTAGCATTGCATTAGTGCCTAGAAGGTTGTGTTAGCATTCCAGGTGGGACTTGTTAAGAAAAAAAAGATAATCATGAAATTACAAGGCACATAACCCAGTAATGAATACAGGGGATATACGACAGTGTTATGTGGTTCGCTACCATTAGGAGCATCATTCCTCAATCTAGATTCGATATTTGTGGATTTTGGTATGCATGTGCACGGGAAGAGTGGGGCTAGGTGCAAATGTTTTGCAGCCTTGGTGCCCGGGGAATGATGTAATCCAATATGCCATGTTAAAGGGACAGCCGACTTTATGTTGGCAGGTATGCAAGAAGTTCTTGTTGACCTCACTACATTTTGTTTAAAGGTGTCCTGTGATGAGCGGTACCCCTGTAGCCCAGTCATTGATGGAAATCCAATCTTCAATACATGCCCCTACAGATTTAGTTGTATACCAATTATGCTAGAATTTAATTATTGTAAAAATTTCGGCTATGATTCATATTTAATTTACCCTAGATATTATTATAATATCATTGGATTTCATAATAAAAATAATTGACTATCGTAAGGCAAAAACCCATCCGTGTTTACGTGCTATGTGGTCTTATGAGAAAACTTTATTTTTGAAAGGTTTTTATAACATTAAGTGAATCCATTTGATTGTGTTTGTCACGCTGGCTTTATCACACTAATCTAGGCATTATGTTTCTTATTGTTGACCCAAAAAATGGACCAACACCCTGGTTTGGTTTTGAAAGCACCAGCCCTGTCTTTACAGAGCAATATTATAGATCGCATATATAGAAATGAAGCAGCAAAAGATTATAGATAGAAGATTTTTATTATTGATTGATTGCTATTACAAAAGCCGTTTGATTATAAGGCTTTGGCTATTTCCTACTTAGATTGAATCTCTAGAGTTAGAATCCACAGAGAACCATGGTGTATTCCTCCTGAGATCATTATGAGGGAGTTAGGAAGTGAAGAATAATCCCAGCAGAGCTTTAGCAACCAATCCGGAGAGGCCCCCCTTTATGTTGCAGGCGGTAAGCTATTTATAGAGGTCAGAGGGTTCCTGGGCCAGGCCCATCATTACCAGCTCTCAACATGGACTACATGCGACCCAGGAGGTTCTAGCTCGTGAAATGAACCAGCACTGAGGTCCATGGGTCGCTAGCAACCCATAGACTTGGTTCATTTCGTGAGCCAAGTTTTGCCTCCTTCCTTCATTTTCCGTAACTCACTCGTTTGCGGTTTCAAAGATGTGCATGGGTTTCTTATGATCCGGCCATAGAGGAATATCCTAGATTCCCAAATTTAAGATGTTTTCACAAGTATTCATCATTGTTGCCACATGTAGATGGCAAGTCACTAGCTACTTACGTTCACACACTTGTTGGGCTGCAGGGATGCTGGTCTCTTGGCTTCATTGACTCCAATCGTCGCCTTAACCGTATAGCTTGGCCCTTGTCGAACTCTAGTCGTAACTTCTTTGGTTAGTTCTCGAATGATCCTGCCATCTTAAGGTTGCCTAGTTTTCTGTTGGCATCTGCTAGGTTAAAAAAAACCCGGATAACATTTGTCCCCCAGAGTATGTCTTCATTGTAAACAAGGCATGCTCTAGAAGTTATCATTTTACATATCCATTTGCCGACTTTCAAGCTGTTGCACCGGAGCTCTATGCATAGGTTAGCTCAACA
Source organism: Allium fistulosum (assembly GCA_030737815.1). Lineage (NCBI taxonomy): Eukaryota > Viridiplantae > Streptophyta > Magnoliopsida > Asparagales > Amaryllidaceae > Allium > Allium fistulosum. The sequence goes on along the minus strand of CM060905.1, from coordinate 725,849,933 downwards.
TCATTGGTTATTTTCCTTTGGTTCTGGTTATTGTCGCTTGCCACAACCTGTCATGTTTTCACTTACAGTCTCCTGGCATGCCTTAGAGTGACAAACAGTCGAGATTGACCAAATTTGATGTGACTATGCGGAGCTTTCTTTTTTAAACATACAAATGCCAAAGGTATATAAATATATTTACTATATATATTCATTTATTTAAAAAAAATTGATGGGTCGCTAGTGACCCATGTGAGATGGGTCGCTTGCGACCTATCTCTTATGGGAAAATTTCCTGGTTCGAAGCCAGGTCAGGTCGCTTGCGACCCATGATGGGTCGGGTCGCTTGCGACCCAAGTACTTATAAAAATTCTCGTTTCTTTTCTTTGCCTACTTTTACCTTTTAGCCGACCCATCTGCTTCATTCGACACGAGCGATTTCATTTCTTCCTGGCAATCGACCCCCTTAGCAATTCGAACCAATGCTCAAATGAATGCTTGTTCCAGTTGTCCCTGGCCTTCTCTGTTCGATCCATCATCGTATTCGCATAATCCAAGCCCCAGCCGACCCATTGCTTTGTTCGAGTTAGGGCCGATCCATCATCGTGTTTTAACTGAGCCGATCCATTGCCTTGTTGCAGCGGATCCATTGCCTTGTTGCAGCCGATCCCCCGCTAGCTCACCTACTACCTAATTCGTAGATCGTCGAGCTTAATTCGTGATTCTTCTTGTTCCATTAAACCAATGTGAGGTGGGTTTGCTTAGTTGACTTTGTTAATTGCTATGTTGGTATGATGATTTAATGCCCAGCCTTAGCTTGTGACGTTGGCTACAAGATTTCGTGCCGATTGTGGTTCTTTGGAGGAAGATAGGAAGTCGGGTCTTGAGTCATCTCCTGGAATGACATTCGGCTTTGGCCCCAGGCTTGAAACGTTTTATTATCTTCGTCTATCGAACCAGAATCGGCCTGTTACCAGTTTGCGGACATCACTAGCATGATGCTTCATCAGTTGACGTTGGTTCTTCTGAGAACTTGGGCATAACTTGTTTTACGTATTGCATGCTTGGTGTCTCTACAATGAGAAGAGTTTTCCATGTCGCTTCGGACAACGGATCCGTTATCGATCACAGACTGATAACAGCTAAGTGTGCGAGCAGTGCAACTAAAAGTAGAAAGCGAAACTTCACGGGAAATTCTTCTCTCCTTCCACTGCAAGCGAACTATCTAAATGGGATAGGTCGTTTGTGGTATTTCAGACACTGAGTTTACCTCATATAGATAGTACACTGCACTTGCCTCGGTTCATACTTGAAATCCGACGCGCTAATCTTGAGTTAATGTCGCCTCGGAATTCAAGTGTGATAGGGGGAACTTACGAAATAGGATAAATTTTCCGATAGAATTACCTAACCGTTTACGGACACGAGTTCTGTCATATAGAATGAAACAGCCATCCACACATCGCAAGCCGAGCAGACGAAGTCCGACGCTCTCCGAAGATGAATCGCCATCCGCCTTGCAACCCGAGTTTGGTCAACTAGTTCCGGTTGGGCCCATTGTGGATCGCACGCCTCTTAAATTCTGAGTCCTGCTGAACCCACCTGAAAAATCCCCGTCGATGGTTTCGCCAAGGTTCTCCACAATATATGCATACAACATAGGATTCCCGAAGAGGACGCGCGCCTGCCAGGGAAAGGTGAGTTTGCTCACATGCCTCCTCCGGGGTTCATAGCTTGTCACCGGTATATGTGTTTGAATGGATCTGTGCCCACTTCAACGACTTTTTGCGTGAAACACTCTTAAACTTGGGGATTGCCCCATTCCAGCTTCATCCAAATGGTTACGCCATCCTCACTTGTGCGCACATTCTCTTCATGCGGATGTTCCATCTTGCTTCGAGTTTCGACGAGTTGTAGTACTTCTTGACTTTTAAGAGGAGAGATGACTGCCCCTCCTTGATCAAAATCGAGGCCCAGCGGAATTGGAAGATCGTTTTTCAATTGCAAAGCAACTTATCACAATTTAAGAAGTAGTACTTCTTCGTTAGGTGCCCTGAGGGGTTTAGCCACCGACGGACGACAGAGGGTAAGTCATCTTATTCACCGTTTGCCGAGCTTTGAAGTGATGTAATAGAGATCCTAACTAATCGCATGCTCTTTGCAGCTATCCTGAGGCCAAACAGAGACACGGCCCTTAACGAAATCTGTCAAACTCTAAAGGCCATTGATGTTGAGGGACAGTGCGCTAAGGTTCTGCTAACTGACGAGAATTTGCGCCAATTTGGACTATTAGCTCCGGGCCGATCTATTGCTCAGATTGAAGTTCCCTCTCCCAACCGAGCCAGAGTTCGTGCAAGGCCTTCTTCTTCTTCACATGATTCTGATGAGGGTCAGGGAATAGGCGGCCCATTTGAAAGCCCACTCTATGAGACTCATGAGGAGGACACCGCGGCCGGTTTAAGGGTTCGACTAGAATTTCTCCAATCCAGGAGGAAACGGAAGTCGAGCCCATGCGTAGAGAAGGAAAAGCCATGATGGACTCGGAGAAAGAGGAGGGGGAGTTTGAAAGTAGCAGTGGTGAAACCACGACTAGTGATTACTTTTCGTCAGATTCTGAAGATGAGGACTCAGAGTCGTGCGACGAGACATCGAGCATGAGTCACGTTCTTCCGGATTCACCCCCTTCTGACATCGATGATAAAGACAAGGCCCAGGAAACTAGCAAACATCAAGATTCTCATGGTAAGGATGCCAGGGCAGACCTTGGAGATTTCGGTGATGTATTCATCGACTTCGACGCCCTTATGAAGGACGACTTCAAATTTGATGTGACGCCATCCTGTTCAGGCGATATCGCGCCATACGTTAGTCCAACTCTATCTGTAACAACCGGAGCCGGTCCAATTCTCCCTTTGACATCAGTTTGCTCTGGTTTGTAATGATGCCTTAGGCCCGTATTAAGAATGCACGACACAACACACTAGGATTGCACTTATTCTTGTCTTTCATTCTCTCGCATTATCACTTAACTCCTCATATGTTTCTGAAGTCTTTTTGTGTGTGCTCTTTTCTAGGTATGATGAGAGGGCATGGTTTTTACGATGACTTCGAGGGTTATACCGACTCGCAGTACCCAAAGTGTTCTTTTGAATTTGTTTAATTTGTAATCCAAGAAAATATGACAATTCTCCCATATGAGACATTTCAAATTCATTTGTCATTATAGTTGAAAATTCTTGACATAATTTTTCATTTGTCGAGCCGAAAATAATATCGTCAACATATATTTGAATTATTAAAATATCTTTATTAGTTTTCTTAATAAAAAGTGTTTGATCTACTTTACCGATTTCAAAACCAGATTCTAATAAATAACCTTTAAGACAATCATACCAAGCACGTGGTGCTTGTTTTAAACCGTATAACGCCTTTTTAAGTTTATATACATGATCCGGAAATTTTTCATGATTAAACAAAGGTGGTTGTTCAACAAAAACATTTTCTTTTATGAATCCATTTAAAAATGCACTTTTAACATCCATTTGATATAGTTTAAAATTATGAAAACACGCATAAGCTAATAATATTCGTATTGCTTCAAGTCGGGCGACTGGAGCAAACGTCTCTTCGTAATCAATACCTTCTTCTTGATTATATCCTTGTGCCACTAATCTAGCTTTATTCCTTGTTATATTTCCTAGTTCATCTGCTTTATTTTTGAAAACCCATTTAGTACCGATGACTGATTGATCACTAGGTCTAGGAACGAGTTCCCAAACTTCGTTTCGTTCGAATTGATTTAATTCTTCTTGCATGGCAAGTATCCAGTAGTCATCAGTTGAAGCTTCTTTTATATTCTTAGGTTCTATGTTAGAAAGAAAAGCAACATGACCAGCTTGATTTAATTGATGTCTGGTTTTAACATTCGTATTAACTTCTCCAATTATATTTTGCACAGGATGATCTTTTAAAATTCTAGGTGGAGATTTTATTAAATTAGAAGTTACATTTGTATTAGTTTCATGAATATCAAGATTTTCATTTGTACTAATATTCTCATTCTGAGTAGATTCATCATCAGAATCAATAGTAACACTCGGATTTATATTTTTAAAATTTTCGTTGAAAGAAACATGTAAACTTTCTTCAATAATTTGAGTTCGTTTATTATAAATTCGATAGGCCTTGCTTCGTTCCGAATATCCAACAAATATACCTTCATCGGATTTTGGATCGAATTTGCCTAGTTGATCTTTAGTATTTGAAATAAAACATTTGGAACCAAAAAGTTTTAGATATGAAATATTTGGTTTTCTTCCATTTAGAAGTTCATATGGTGTATTTTTAGTTAATGGTCGAATAGAAACGCGATTCAGTACGTAACAAGCAGTAGCTACAGCTTCTGCCCAAAATTGTTTCGATAAAGTTGTTCCATTTAGTAAAGTTCTAGCACATTCTTGTAACGTTCTATTTTTCCTTTCTACAACTCCATTTTGTTGTGGTGTTCTAGGAAAAGAGAAATTATGGTTAATACCTTTTTTGTTACAAAATTGTTCAAAAACTTCATTTTCAAATTCGCCTCCATGATCACTTATTATATTTTTAATTTTCAAAGTTTTAATATTTTGAATTCTTTTAACAAAAACTTTAAAATTATCAAAAGTATCACTTTTATTTTTCAAAAAGAAAATCCAAGTATATCTAGAGAAATCATCTACAATAACAAAAACATATCTATTATGATTAATAGATTGCACTTGAGTTGGACCAAAAAGATCCATGTGTAAAAGTTCAAGTGGTTGTTTTGTAGATATTACTTTCTTTGATTTAAAAGAAGATTTTGTTAATTTTCCTAATTTACATGCATCACAAAATATGTTAGTTTTGAATTTTATATCGGGTAACCCTTTAACTAGTTTATTTTTAGCAAGTTTGTTGATGGTATTAAAATTTATGTGACAAAATCTTTTGTGCCAAAGGCAAGAATCATTCTCTTTAGCTACTAGACACAAATTTGAATCATTATTAACATTCATATTTAGGATATAAATATTTTTATCTCTATTTCCTTCGAAAATAATGTTGTGATTTTTATCAAAAATGTTACATTTATTTTCTGAAAAAGTTATATTAAAACCTTTGTCGCATAGTTGACTAATACTTAATAAATTATGTTTTAAATTTTTAACTAATAAAACATCAGTAATGAGAGGTAAATTAGATGTACCGTTGCTATTGACATTGCCTTTGCCGATGATATATCCTTTTGAGTTATCTCCAAAGGTGACTGCTCCTTCATTTGAGTATATAATGTTTGACAACATTTCTTTGTTTCCAGTCATGTGTTTTGAGCAACCGCTATCTAAAATCCATTTTCCTCTCTTCTTATGTGGTACCTGCAAAAAATTTATAAAAAGTTGGTACCAATCTTTTTAGGGTCCTAAGAGTTAGATCTTAGGAAACCAAACCCATACGGGTTCAGAATTCCCTTTATAGACATAATTTTTGTTATTATGAACAGTTTCCATAAAACTTTTGATATGTTTATTCCTTATCAAAGTATTATTTGTTTTTGGAATCCATATCTTAATAGTTTAGTATTTGAATAAACTGTTTTCCTAATATCTTTCTTAATTTTATTATTAATTTTACTTTTAGCAGAATTATTTTGTTTCTTAAATCCTAATCCAGATTTATTGTTGGAAGTTTGAGAGTTTTCTAGTATACTAGAAAGATTTTCTCTTCCTTTATTGAAATTAGAAACATTTTTAGAAATATCATCAAATTTTATTTTAAGACTAGATTTTTCTAACTCTAAATCCTTAATTTTAGATATTAAATCATTATTTTCAAAAAGTAAAACATCATTTTTATTTTTCTGAATTTCTAGTTCCTCAGATATTGACGTAATTTGAGAAGATAAATTAGAATTCGATTGTTGAGAGATTTCAAGTTCTTCTTCCAATATTACCTTCTCATCTTTTAACATATCTACTTCTAAAACTGTTATATCTAACTTTCTTTGTAACTCCTTATTTTTCTTTTTAAGTTGTTTTGTTAAATTTACTAATTCAGAATTTATTTCAATTAAATCTTCAAAAGTAAAATCACTTACATCGTCTGACGAAGCCATGAAGCATACATTTGCTTGTTCATTATCACTTTCACTCTCTGATGAGGATGATGAGTCAGTGTCGTCCCAAGTGACTGAAAAAGCTTTTCGTTTGGTTTTGTCCTTTTTGAAATTATTCATTTTACGATCTGGACAATCTTTCTTCATGTGTCCTTTCTTGTGACATTCATAACATTCCATTGTTGAAGATGATGGTTTGCTGCTATTAGAATTGTTGTTGGAATTATTTTTGTTTCCCTTGAATTTGTTTCTGTTGAATTTCAAAAACTTTTTGAAATTTTTAGCGATCATTGCCATATCTTCATTATCTGAGTCGGAATCATCTTTTTCTGCTTGGAATGCTACATTTTTCTTTTCTTGTGCTCCATTTCGTTTTGCCTGCAAATTTACTTCGTAGGACATTAAATTACCTATCAATTCTTCTGGTTTTAATGTTGATAAATCAGTTGCTTCTTCAATAGCTAGGACTTTTCGTTCCCATTCGTCCGTTAAAGAATTCAAGATTTTTGTAACAACATCAAAATCAGTAAACTTTTGTTCTAGAGATAATAGAGCATGATAAATATTCTGAAATCTAGAGTACATGTCATTTATAGATTCATTTGGCCTCATTTTAAAGTTTTCAAATTGATGTTTCAGCATAGAAATTTTGCTCAATTTAACTTTGTTCGTTCCTTCATGTGAAACTTTAAGAGTTCTCCAAATTTCATAGCCGGAAGTACACATACTAACTCTATTGAATTCATTTCTATCTAATGCACAAAATAAAATATTCATAGCCTTAGCATTTGATGTAGCATCTAGTTTTTGTGTGTTACTCCAAGTCGAGTATTCTCCAGTAGGAATTGTGTATTCTCTTTGTATAATATTCCAGATATCAAACCCACTTGATTGCATATAGATTCTCATTCTAGTTGACCAATAATTATAATTTATACCATTGAAAAGTGGAGGTCGTGAAGTCGATTGACCTTCTGTGAAACTAGAATTAGTGTGAGTGTTAACATCGTTAATTTGTGTGGTTGCCATATTACTAAAAGTAAATATCAAATAACTTTGTGATGGTTATAGGATGACCTTGCTCTGATACCAAATGAAAGTGTACGTGCAGTACTAAGGATCGTGTAATATGGTATATTAATGCGGAAACTGGTAATAACAGTAAAGTAAAAATTAAAGTAAGCACACTAGGAATTTTAATACTGGTTCGAACTTCCCGTTCTACGTCCAGTCCCAGAATACCCTCTGGATTTAAACTAAACCCCTCACTTAACCCGGAGGAATAGGTATACGACACCTGAGCAGCCGAACAGGAATTTTTCCACCTCAACAACCGAAGGGGACTTCAACTTAATACAAAATGTTTGTTGACGAATGTGTTCTAAATAACACTGATTGTCTTTTGATAGTACAACTTTCCTATAATCAAATCCTCAAGAGTATGTATGTGTGTGAAGATTTAGAAGGAAGATAATCACGTAGAATCGAAGTATATGAATAAATTCAAGGATTCTAGTGATATTGAATAAGAGTGAATGCTTTTATTTGCAGAAATGAAAAGAGATTAGATTTCAGAAATATAAACAAGAATCGATGATTGTAGAAGTGAATTGAATATGTTTATATAGTTGTAGAAGAGTTGTAATCTTTCATGAAGAGTTTTAGTCAACAGTAGTGTCCATACCTCTTGAAATAGAGGACATTACTCTTCATGAAAAGATCGCGTCTCTTCAGAAAACTAGCCATTTTTCTCTGGTCGGTCGACCAGAAAACCTGGCCGGTCAGCTGAGTTGAAAAACGTATACAAAACAGAAAGTCACTGTGCATATGATACAGGGTCGGTCGACCGAGGATCCTGGTCGGTCGGCCGACCTGATGTTATATGCATAGTGAACACCATTTTGATATAAAAAGTTTTGTGTGCTAGTGTAACTATTTGAGGAATGATTTTAACATTATTCTAAGACTCAATAAAATAAAATATCCATACTAATCTCTGGATTGTAAGATTATCTCCTTTGTAGTGCACGGTATGCACTTATTCTCTTTTTGTCGCTTCCATATAATATTCTCGTCGTATGATCTCTGAAGCTTGTGTCATGAATCAAAACTCATGAATCAACATTCTCCCCCTTTTTGATTGATGACAATACTTATGTGACGAAGTAATATTGACATATATATTATAGTTCTCCCCCTGAATATATGGCGACTTTTCTGCAAAAATTCGTTAGTTTGCATACATTTCTCCCCCTTTGTCATCGACAAAAAGGAATACTTATAACAAATTAAGGTAATGCACAGACATTTAAATTTACATGGTGCATTCTTAATTAGAAATAATTTAAAGATGTTTGCTTAGAACATAACATAACAATAATTAAGAAAACAAACAAAGTACAGGAATTTCTTGAAAGCAAATTAATTGTAAAAATACTACAATTACTCTTCTTCATCGTCGGTATCCCACTCTTCTGGATGAAGATTTTCATCAAGAGGAGCCGGTTCCTTACCCCGTCTTTGAGTAGTAGGTGCGGGAGTTGCCGAAGTGCTGGAACTTGTGTTATCGGATGTAGACCAAGAGAAATTAGGTGCTGGTCTTTTTCCAGGGGCAACAAATGAAGCACCGGCTTCAGAAGAGCATGATAAGGTATCCCACAAATTTACGAAGAAGCCTTTGATCTTCTTGAAACGCCCATCAAGTTTTCGAAGGCGAGAATCCAAAGCTAGTTGATTTTGGGCTAAAATATCAATGGCAACCGCTGTGCTAGTACCGGGAGGTGGTCTTTGGATAGAGGTTTGACGAGTTATACGTTCTGTAGAATGAGTGGAGGGTTGAGCAGTAGAATAGCTACGACGTAGTTGTTCTCGTGGAATGGTACGCCATTGCTGAAAGGTTGTAATTTGGGATGGTGCATCGGGTAACTTCATCAATTTTATTGTTCGTGAGTCAAAGGTACGAACTTTGGATGTTTCGGATTCCGGTGCATGAGTGACAAAGTTGTTAATCAACCGCATTATGTATTCTCCATAGTAAATATGGAGCATTTTTCCTTGGTTGAATGTAAGGAATTCATCCATAAGAAGTTGTGTCCAATTTACCCGAATGTTTCCACACATAGCATATAACGCCTTGAAGTTTTCGGGATATACTAAGTGGTACGACCCTCCTCTTGGAACAATAGACTTCATCATGAATCGATGAAAAAGTCATGCTTTAGGTCGAAGAGATGAAGTTTGACTTAAGTTGGTAGCATCATCTTCAAAGAATAAGTGACTTAGGCGGTCACGAGTTGATGGATTACAATCTACATCATGTAATGAGATTCCACCCGATCGAGCATTTAAAATATGATTCATTCGATCAATGGAGAGAAACATCGAAGTGCCACAAACCGATGTCCAAACACAATTTTCAGTGTTTCTTGGTGGATTGACAAGATTGAGATTTGCTAAGAATAACTTGACCATTATATGATTAATCTTCAAGTTGTTTTTCCTATGGTGAAGAAAAGCATCAAGACCACTTTCAAGAGCGGCATTTTCAACACCGTAGGCGGTAAAATCAGGATAACTTACAAAAGACTCCTCAAAGATTTTTGCATCTTGAAGCCTTATCCATCTTTCTAAAGCTTTTTCACTTACTAACCAAGAAGCAATTTGAGAATCTACAGGAGTTGAGGAAGATTGGCCAGCGGTATTCTTAGATTTCTTTTTGGGAGCCATTTTTCTTGAAGAATTTGAAGAATTTTAGGAAGGTTGTAATGGGGGCTAGGGTTCAAATCTGTTGTGGGAGAGTAAAGTGAAGAGGTGAGATAAAAAGGTGAAGGGTTGGGTTAAAATATGAAGGCAATTTCAGCAGAATAACACGTTCGGTCGACTGAAGGACCTGGGTCGGTCGACCGAGTTGAGGTTCAGAACAGTGCTGAAACTTTCGGGAAAAGCTTCGGTCGACTGGTGCAGGGAATTCGGTTGACCGAGTTAAAAAATATTCTAATGTCATTCGGGAAAAACGTTCGGCTGACCGAGTCAGGTATTTTGGTCGACCGAGTTGAAAGAAATCTGTTTTTTAAAAACTTCTCGGGACAGCTTCAGTTGACCGGTTCAGGCATTTCGGTCGACCGAAAGCATGTCAATAGACATTTTCATGTTGTTTTTTCAAATAAGAATTATAGAAATATAATCATATTATTACATCATATTTATCTATACAGCTTATTTTAAAAAAAACATATATATATTAAAATATAGCCATGATAAATTAGCATCGACGTTCCCATGAATTTGGAGATGGAACGTTTTCTACCGGTTACCATATTGGAGCAACTGGAGATTGAACATGGTCAGAAGGAGATGGAGTTCTGTAAGAAGGCTCAGCTATATCATCCTTCTTAGATGAACAAAATTTCATGGCAATCTTTTCAAGGAAGCTTAAACGTCTTGCCGTGACTTTTTGTTCGTAATAAAGTTCCCTTTGCATATTCATATGTTGATGTTGATAGTGATGAATTTCATCAATCTTTTGTTTTGTTGTTGGAGATACTACCATTTCCTTTTTCCCTTTCTTTTTGTCAGGTGTATAACCTGTATGGGAGTCTTCCCATGGTTTCCACCTGTGTCGGGGATAATTATCCGGAGAGGATAATTCTAGGACACGGTTTGGCATTGGAAATGTAGGATAAGGACCACCTTCGGGGATACGATCAGAATAGTCGTCGTCCGGGGATGTATAAGAGAGATGAGAATTTTCAGAATTGTAGACATCATTGTTAGAAGACATTTTTGTTTCAAGTTTTGTTTTGTAAGAAAGTTTTTGTATTTTATGTTCTATTCAATAAACATATGTATGTATATATATAACCATATTTTCTAAAAAAATAGTGGTCTAAATCAAATTTTAGTTTTAATCACAGAATTCTTTAAACAAAAACTGTTTACAAATGAATGACATACAATGCTTTAGAGTCAAAAAATAGTATATTCTGAAATTAAGTTTTAATGATGCAAATTAGAAGCAGAGCTGGAACAAGAAACACCCATAGCCCAAGTGGCTATACTACAACATCTAACATATAAGTCAGAAGTCATGAGTTCGAGTACCGCTTTGGTCAGAAAAATAATTTTATATTTTTCATCATTTTATATATATTTTTTATTCATAAGTCTTTAAACGACATTATACCTAAATCTCGTCTTAGTTTTATAAAAGAAATTTCATTTAGTGGTTTAGTAAAAATGTCAGCTATTTGATTTTCAGTGTTGATAAATTCTAGATTTATTAATCCTTTTTCCAAACAATCACGAAGAAAATGATGACGAATATCAATGTGTTTTGTTCGGGAATGATTGACCGGATTTTTTGAAAGGTTTATTGCACTGGTATTATCACAATAAATTATTGATTTTTCAAGATGACAATTAAAATCTTGTAATGTATGTTGCATATATACGACTTGTGCACATGCCAAAGCAGCAGATATATATTCTGCTTCACATGTTGATAAAGAAACACAATTTTGTTTCTTACTAAACCAAGAGACTAAGGAACGTCCAATGAAGTGACACGTTCCGCTCGTACTTTTTCGATCCGTCCGACTTCCTCCAAAATCAGCATCACTGTAGGAAACTAATTCAAAAGGACATTCTTTCGGATAAAATAGTCCGAAATCTTTGGTTTTAGTTAGATAACGAATAATGCGTTTAACTGCTCTCATATGTGATTCTTTGGGATTTGCTTGAAATTGAGCACATAAACAGACACTCATCATAATATCGGGGCGACTCGCTGTTAAATAAAGTAAAGAACCTATCATACTACGATATAACTTTTGATCAACACTTTTGCCATCTTCATCTCTATCGAGATGAACCGTTGTACTCATAGGAGTTGGTTTGGCAGCAGTATTTTCAAGACCAAAACGTTTGATTAAATTATAACAATATTTTTCTTGATTAATAAAAATTCCATTTTCAATTTGTTTAATTTGTAATCCAAGAAAATATGACAATTCTCCTATATGAGACATTTCAAATTCATTTGTCATTATAGTTGAAAATTCTTGACATAATTTTTCATTTGTCGAGCCGAAAATAATATCGTCAACATATATTTGAATTATTAAAATATCTTTATTAGTTTTCTTAATAAAAAGTGTTTGATCTACTTTACCGATTTTCAAAACCAGACTCTAATAAATAACCTTTAAGACAATCATACCAAGCACGTGGTGCTTGTTTTAAACCGTATAACGCCTTTTTAAGTTTATATACATGATCCGGAAATTTTTCATGATTAAACAAAGGTGGTTGTTCAACAAAAACATTTTCTTTTATGAATCCATTTAAAAATGCACTTTTAACATCCATTTGATATAGTTTAAAATTATGAAAACACGCATAAGCTAATAATATTCGTATTGCTTCAAGTCGGGCGACTGGAGCAAACGTCTCTTCGTAATCAATACCTTCTTCTTGATTATATCCTTGTGCCACTAATCTAGCTTTATTCCTTGTTATATTTCCTAGTTCATCTGCTTTATTTTTGAAAACCCATTTAGTACCGATGACTGATTGATCACTAGGTCTAGGAACGAGTTCCCAAACTTCGTTTCGTTCGAATTGATTTAATTCTTCTTGCATGGCAAGTATCCAGTAGTCATCAGTTGAAGCTTCTTTTATATTCTTAGGTTCTATGTTAGAAAGAAAAGCAACATGACCAGCTTGATTTAATTGATGTCTGGTTTTAACATTCGTATTAACTTCTCCAATTAGATTTTGCACAGGATGATCTTTTAAAATTCTAGGTGGAGATTTTATTAAATTAGAAGTTACATTTGTATTAGTCTCATGAATATCAAGATTTTCATTTGTACTAATATTCTCATTCTGAGTAGATTCATCATCAGAATCAATAGTAACACTCGGATTTATATTTTTAAAATTTTCGTTGAAAGAAACATGTAAACTTTCTTCAATAATTTGAGTTCGTTTATTATAAATTCGATAGGCCTTGCTTCGTTCCGAATATCCAACAAATATACCTTCATCGGATTTTGGATCGAATTTGCCTAGTTGATCTTTAGTATTTAAAATAAAACATTTGGAACCAAAAAGTTTTAGATATGAAATATTTGGTTTTCTTCCATTTAGAAGTTCATATGGTGTATTTTTAGTTAATGGTCGAATAGAAACGCGATTCAGTACATAACAAGCAGTAGCTACAACTTCTGCCCAAAATTGTTTCGATAAAGTTGTTCCATTTAGTAAAGTTCTAGCACATTCTTGTAACGTTCTATTTTTCCTTTCTACAACTCCATTTTGTTGTGGTGTTCTAGGAAAAGAGAAATTATGGTTAATACCTTTTTTGTTACAAAATTGTTCAAAAACTTCATTTTCAAATTCGCCTCCATGATCACTTCTTATATTTTTAATTTTCAAAGTTTTAATATTTTGAATTCTTTTAACAAAAACTTTAAAATTATCAAAAGTATCACTTTTATTTTTCAAAAAGAAAATCCAAGTATATCTAGAGAAATCATCTACAATAACAAAAACATATCTATTATGATTAATAGATTGCACTTGAGTTGGACCAAAAAGATCCATGTGTAAAAGTTCAAGTGGTTGTTCTGTAGATATTACTTTCTTTGATTTAAAAGAAGATTTTGTTAATTTTCCTAATTTACATGCATCACAAAATATGTTAGTTTTGAATTTTATATCGGGTAACCCTTTAACTAATTTATTTTTAGCAAGTTTGTTGATGGTATTAAAATTTATGTGACAAAATCTTTTGTGCCAAAGGCAAGAATCATTCTCTTTAGCTACTAGACACAAATTTGAATCATTATTAACATTCATATTTAGGATATAAATATTTTTATCTCTATTTCCTTTGAAAATAATGTTGTGATTTTTATCAAAAATGTTACATTTATTTTCTGAAAAAGTTATATTAAAACCTTTGTCGCATAGTTGACTAATACTTAATAAATTATGTTTTAAATTTTTAACTAATAAAACATCAGTAATGAGAGGTAAATTAGATGTACCGTTGCTATTGACTGTGACGACCCGGAATTTTTGTATATTTTAAATTGGAATATTTAATTAATTTTAAATATTAAAAGATAAATTATCAACTTAAATTTCAAATATACAGTATTTATTGGATGATTAATTGTTGAATTTAATTATTGGAATTGGGTAAATTATCGAATCCGGAGTTTTGAGCTTGTTAAAAATAATTTAAAGGTTCGAGAAATATATATTGTTAATACTGAAGGTGATGAAACTTTTAAATCTAAATTTAAAGATGTTTTGATCAGTTTTAAAAATATAACGTTTAAATTGAAATTAAAAATAGCCTTCCGAGGCATAGTCTCGGATTTTGACGAAACCAGTTCCATTGGATCCGTGATATTGTATTATTATCGGATTTCAATTTTTATAGCATTTGGGAATAGCGCGTGAGCGTACAATATATAAACGCACTGAAATTTAGGTTAAATTCAATTTATATTTGTATATTTATATTCTTATACAAGCTACCTTCTCCAACCGACGTTCCTTCACATCGACGTTTTAACATCTCTATCCACATCACTGTAGCTTGTCTAGTTGAGCACGAATCTCTCTCTGTCAAACAAGAAGCTTCTCGCGAAAGCTAGAAAACCAAAGATAAAATATACGAACATCCCTTAGTCGTTAAAACCTAACACTTCAAAAACAAAAATAATGGTGCCAAAGCAAATTTCAATCTCGTTCTTTCCCTTCTCTAAATCGAACAAATTCGTTCGATTGTTTGAAATAAATGGCAGCTGCTCTCTTCCTCTTTAATTCACGAACCAAACGCAGTTTTTCTTTTTCCTCTTTCAAAATCAAAACCGATTCTCTTTATAAAAAAAATGGCGGAACAAAATCGTTCCCACGTTCGTTCGAAATCGAGAACGAAGCGAGTTCGTTCAAATCTCTCGTGGGGGGGAAAGGGGCCGAGACAGTAGGGTTCGACTGTTGAAGTTGGGTTCGCAAGAGGCGACGGGGGAGTGGTGCACGCATGTGTTCAATCTGAGAGGGATCACATTCGATCAAGTCGCGATACGAGATGGGATGGGGACTGCGGTGGCGAAGTCGTGACAGCGAGGGGAGTTCAATTGAACTATATGGATGCTCGATTTTCCTCGGCAAAGCAACTCGTTTTGCTAGGGTCTGGTGAGTGTTGGCATTTGTTGGGGCGTTTGAGGGTAGTGGAAATCGTCGGGTCGAGTCAGAGGCTTCGAGATGGGGTTGCAGCAGTTTTTGATTGTGCCAGAGATGATGTGGTGGAGCCATGTGTTTGCAGTCGCGATCTTGGTTGCGTGAGAGGATGAGGCAAGGGTTTCGGGAAGGAGAGTCAAGCTGTAAGGTATACCAGTTATTCATTTAAATTTAAATTCGATTTTTGTGGATATGTTCGGAAACAGGAAACTTTAGTTTATTTGAATTTGATTAATAACAAATGTCACTATAAACCGTATCACTTAAGTATTTTGTGGCAGACTATGGAAATTGAGTATCAGACATATTTTGTTATGAAATATGTATATACATATTTAAGTAACAGAAGTTACTATAGATTTTGAAAAAAATAAGGATTTAAATAGGAAAATGATAGATGTGGTGGTTAAACTGTTTCAATTAACTTATTCAATTTTTGGACTAAAAATAATTGGTTTAAGGGAATTTTTAGTTTAAGAATTTAAGTCAAATTAAATAAGTGAATGATAATAAATTGTTTGATTCAAGTGTTAATAAATTTATATAATATTTATACAAGGTCAAAAACATTGAGAAAACCAAGGCAATATGGAAGTGGATTGCAAATGAAAAGCAAAGGTGAGTTAATCTCACTCAGTTAAATTATAATTTAAATTTAATTGGTTAAATTTAAATATTGATGGATGATTGAATTGATTGATTTGATTGATATGGTATATATAGTAGTATATACCAATATATACATATTGGCATATGTATATATTTGAGTTGTTGATATTCCCGCATTATATAGCGGATGAGACCCTATGCCGCATAATAGCGGATGATATTTTATAAAACCCATATACCGCGATATTCCACTTTGAAGTGAAATTGGTATTGTGCTAACATCTGTGGATGCAGGGAAACAGGTTGGAGGGATCCAACTGGATTCCTCAAAATATTTAATTTTGTTTAAATATTCTGTGATATGATTTTGATATCATGTGATGATTTATATTGGATAATCTGGTTGGATTGAATTTCCCAGTATAATGAGTTACCAAAAGAAATTGAATTGGATTTTTGGAAAGAAATAAAAGAGTAAAATTTAGTTAAGTAATTCCAGTGAATTCGAATAAATTAAATATGGAAAAGAGGAATTTTCAATAAACAGAGAAATATTGAATTTAAAGAAAATTTATGTGATATTATTTAAGGGGATAAAAATTTATTTTAATTCAATGTTTAAATGTAATTAAAAAGAAAGAAGGAATTTGGGAAATCTGAGACCTGTATTTCGATTTAAAGATTTTAAATCATAATGAGTAATAAAATCTGGAAGTTAATGAATTTGGAAATAAATGGATTAAGTAAAGGAATTTATTTCAAAGTAAAATAAATTGGGAAATCAATTATAAATTTGATTTAAATACTTTGGGATTTGAAATTTAAAGAGAAGTGAGATTTAGGAATTTATAAACTGGGTTTATAAAGTGAAATAAAATATCAGGGGATATTTGAGAATATAAATTCAAGATGGGAATTTATAAAAGGATATGGTTTGGTTTAAAAATAAATGTTGATTTATTTTTAAAAAGATGGGAATGAGAAGTGTATTTCTTGGATTGCCAAGTACGTTTTTTCAAAGCAATTTTTATTATAAGTTAAAAGTTCTAATTTGTTTAAAAATGCATGTTTTAGGAAATTGATTATTTCTAAAGGTTAATTTCCAAAGTAGTATTTTCAAAAATATATTATTGTAGTAATTATATAAAAGTGATTTGGTATTATGTTTTAAAAAGAGAAATTTAGTTTATATGTGAAAAGTGGTTTTATTTTAAATATTCTTAAAATATATATATTGATAAAGTAGTAAAGTAGTTTAATTTCAATGTTGTAAGATATATTTAAAATAAAGTGTTTTTAAATTATTTTAAAATTAAAAGTATTTTGTACTTGGTGATTCAGTGGAAATAATTATTTGGAAAATGTATTCCGTAAGCGGAAACTGTTTGAAATTGTTTTCAAATGAGCTTTGAAAATTTGGAAATATATCTTGGAAAGATATTTGGGCAAATAAATAATGTGGGAAATAATTTATTGTGTGATGGTTGCTTGTGGATGTTAATTGATAGTTAAATAACCGACTATCAATATTGGCCAAATGCGCTGATCGTTTCGAAGAGACCGGGATCGAGTTTCCGTATACCAGGATTCTAGGTCTGGAGACTCGAATACCACTTCGATCCGGTTTGTACGTTTCGTGTAACGTGTTCAGAGTCGAAGATGGAGCAGTGAAGTGCAAGGGCTAGTCGCTACTAATCCTGAGGATATTTCCAAAATGGATGTAGTAGGAATAGTGCCTTCGGTTCCGTTCGGACCCGGGACGGACTTGTATGGACGAATGCTTTCGTGACATCGTCAGGTGGACGATGAGCATTCTAAGGGATATGTGCTATAAAGGTATCGTTTAGCCTTGAGCCTCATCAACCGGGAATGACTGAAAATCAGGGGTTATGCAGCAAGGCTTCGTGGGTAGCCCCCACTTGAGAGTAAGGTCATCCCTGTCTAGATGTCCCTTTTATTTCGGCTTAGTGGTGCGGTTGCTGATCCCAACCGTGGGGTGATTTTATTTGGAATTATCCAGTAAGGGATGATTCCGGCCTTGTGTTGCAGGGGAGCGGGCGTACTCCTCGGTACTGTGATCTAGGCCACGTACTGTGACAGGTGGTACCCCAGTGCCTAGTCATTCGTTGGAAATCCATTCTCCCTACGTGCCTGTACGGTTTTGATTGTGCCCAACTATTGTTGAAATGTGAGATGCAAGCATTTCAGCTAGATTCTATTTTACTTTCTGTAGACACTATTATAATATCAGAGGATTTTGATATAAAGTGTTTTAGCTATCGTAAGGTAAAAACCCGACATGTTTATTTGTGGCGTGGTCTTACGAGATGCTTTTGTTTTCAAAGGATTTTGAAACTTTAATAATCAATTTGAGTGTGATTTTCTCACGCTGGTTTTCCAGACTGACTCGGGTATTGTTTTATATGATGCTCGGGTCAGACCGAGTATTATAGGTTACAGGATGTGATGCTGTGGAGCTTAGGAGATAAGCTGGATGGCGAGACGTATCTCCCGTACTTGTTTATATATATATTCCGCTGTGTTGATTGTTGTACTCTGTTGTATTGAGGACATGATATGGTTATTGTCCAGTTGTATGTTATGTATTCTCTGGTGTATACTCTGATGCTATATTATATAAAACTGATATAGTTTAGATTTGTGTAAAGATCTGTTAATATATATTATATTTTATTCCGCTGCGATGGTTAGATTCTGATTTTGTTTTCTATTTTTCTTCTTCTACCTTTTCTTCTTAACTAAAATGGTTCGATTTTCCGGGTCTGGAAAGTCGGGTCGTTACAGTGGTATCAGAGCTTAGGCTGGCGATAACCTTGGCTCTGGTGGGAATTTTGAGAGTATTAATAGATATGAGCGCGTATTTGTTAGTGAATATAAAATGGTTTTATATTGTGTTGGTTGATTTATTGAGTGGCATATGAACCTTCGTCGGCACAGTCCGCGCAACTGTATCGAAGGGGATTCTAAACACTTGAATAGAACAATTCGACACAATATTGTTTTAAATAGGGTGAATGGAATAATTTTGCCCAAATTATTTTTATATATAAAAGGATAACTTTTGTAAATTATATATTTGGTTGCTTGGTTGTTAGAAAGCGATGATATTAAATTATTATCATCATTGTGTAAAAATTGAATCAGAAATTGAAAACTTATAACCTAAGTTGAAGAATAAATTTATATAACAAATGGAATTTGAGAATGTAGATTATAAATGAAATTTATAAATTGAAATAAACTTTATATACAAATGTGAATTACAAATGTGATTTATAATCAAATGAGATAAATTCATAAACAAATGAAATTTGTAAATTTAAATTGTAAATGTGACTTATAACTTGAAATAAAATGTGAGAGAATTCCAGAGTAATGTTTGGATATTAAGTTGAATGGATTTTGAATTTGAAGTTTTGGGAAAGGTTTAAATTCCTTTGGATTTAAAAATAGTTTTTAAAAAGTTTTGGGGAAATAATGGTGATATTATTTCATGGATATTTTTGAAATTGAATTGAAATCTGGTGGGATTTGGGATTTAAAAATGTTTGAAATGTTTCAAAGTGATAAAAGCATTAAATTCTCTTTCGATCGCTGGAAAATAATTTCGGTGATGACTGCATCATCATCGATGTCTATTTTCGAGTTTCCAAAGAGAAATTGCTACCAAACTGTTTTAAATTGGAAGTGATTGTGAACTGGGTTGGTTTTGAAATTCAAAGGGAAAATTTGTTTGGTAAAAGCAGATTGTTTTGGAAATTTGGATTTGATGTGATATACCAGATGTGTATGAGTTATTTATGGATTCAAAATGGTTTTTGAAATAAAACCGGGCAATTGGATTCTGGGAATTCTATTTAAAATATAAATGTGGAAATTTAAATGAATCAACACTATAAAGTATAGAATGAAGTTGATTGAAATAAGAAGGGAATGAAAGTTTAATTCTGGGATTATAATTATGAGATGAAAATAACTCAATGAGTAATATAAGTTGGTAGATAAAAGAGTTAGAGAACTTGAAAGTGAATGAATTGTAAAACTTGTATAAAATTTGTATCCTAGAATTAAAATTTAATTTGAGTATATGAAGGTGAATAAAATATATTTGAATTTAACTTAAGATAAGTTAAATAAAATTGAGAATTGGAATTGAATTAAATGTAAATAAGTTGAAGTCGAACTGAATTGAATATAAAGGTAATGTAAAATGCTGATAATTGTGTAAAGAAATTCATATTCTTAAGTTCTTAAGTGCAATAATTTGAAATTGATTATAAAGATGGAAATGGACTTAAATGAATAGTCCTAGATCTTAAGTATGTGAGTTAAAACTTATGAATAGAAATGAAATTGTAAGTCATAAATGGGAATTCATTTCTTTGAACCATTAAGAGTTATAATTTGAAATTGTAATTATCAAATGGAAACGACTAAGATGAGCAATCTTAATTTTTAAAATAAATCCAAACTTGAATTATAAAATAAATTGAACTTAAGATGATTAAGTGAAGTGATCTTTGGGATTTAAAAAGCAAGTATTTAATTTTAACCAGTGGAGGAACTAATTAGATAATTAATTAGTTAATGAAATTGAATTGTGAGTTAATGAAATTGGATTAAAATAGTGATGGTTTGAATTGCGAATGAAATCCAAATAAGTGAAAATAAATTGGAAATGACCTGGTTATTAATAAAATAATTCCATATGAATTGAGTATGGAAAATAAAATTCATAATGATTGAGTGAATGAACCACTTATATTAAATAAATAAATGGATGGAATTTGATTAAATAAGAATCAAATGAAAGATGGAAATAAAACTTTAAAGGGTTGGTTGAATGGAAAATAAACTTAAGTTATTGACTTAAGTAAATGTTGAATGGAAACTGAACTCAAACAGAAGAGTGGTTTAAATAAGTTGAGAAATAGTTATTGAATGAATTAACTTGGATTGTTTTCGAGCTAAATAAAATTCAATATTCATAGGTTGGAGATGAATTGAATTTAAGAAAAAAATTGGAAATGAAGTAGTAAATTGAAGTAAGTTGGAATTCATATGAAATGGGAGTTCAATTTGAATATATACACTTCAGTGGTGAAGTAGTAAATAAATATAAGAAAATTTATATTGAACTTAAGAATTGAAGAATGAAATTCTTAAGAAAATTGGTATTGGGAATATACTTAGTAATTTTGGAATGGAAAAATAAAATAAATATACTAAGTGAATAGTTGAATGAAGACTAAAACTGAAGTTGTGAAATGGGATAGTTATGAATAAGGGGATAACAATAAAAAAAGAATGTGAATAAAAGAGAATTGATATAATTGATAATCAATTGGAATTTATACGTAAGATGTACGTATATTATTTTATTCGCATAGCTATTTGGTCCAGATGTCGAACACAGAATTTCGAGATAATTTTATCGATCCGAATTAGGATTTTTCACTCGATTTTCGACGGCGAGCCTGGATATGGATTGTTGATTGATTTTGGAAATTCTCTATCATAGTGTGGCTATGCAAGGAGAATGACAGTTTCTGATCGAGAAACCAGATCTGAGTCCGCACTAGGAAGTCAGGTGGACGATACTAGTTCGGAAGTGAAATTGTGTGATCGATTGAGCGATCAAATGTGATATTGCGTACGGATGATATATGTGCATCGTACGGGCTTAAGTAAAGCAAATATTGAAAATTTGTAAAGAAATGTCTAGAATGGTTTTGAAATTGTGAGTGAATATTATTGCTTAGTAGAATATACAGGTGTATAAAAGCAATGGATAATTGGGATTTTTGATTTTAGAAGATAAAAATTTAATGGCCCGACAAAAGGTATGTATTTGAATTTCTATATGAAATTTGATTTGGGTTTTTGATCCAGCCACTTGGCTTTTTGTTTCTTTTTGAGATTGGGAGGCCGTAGAGCCATTTTGTAGTTGTACCGAGCTAGCCGCGCAAAGGAGACGCTGGCAAAATTTTTCGAAAATTTTAAGAGTTAGAAAATTTTAAGGAAATTTTGATAGTTCAAAATTTGAATTCAAATTTGAATGGATAAGTAGGTGGTATGGGTTGAACTTATGAATAAGTTTGGGAAGTTAAAAGATGATTAGTGTATCACTAATAAAAGATTGTCTGAGTGTTGTTAAAACTGTTTGGTTTTGGAAAATAGTAATGGGTATTGGATCATTCTTCCTAACTAGTAATTTCGGGGACGAAATTCTTTTAAGGGGGAAGGAATGTGACGACCCGGAATTTTTGTATATTTGAAATTGGAATATTTAATTAATTTTAAATATTCAAAGATAAATTATCAACTTAAATTTCAAATATACAGTATTTATTGGATGATTAATTGTTGAATTTAATTATTGGAATTGGGTAAATTATCGAATCCGGAGTTTTGAGCTTGTTAAAAATAATTTAAAGGTTCGAGAAATATATATTGTTAATACTGAAGGTGATGAAACTTTTAAATTTAAATTTAAAGATGTTTTGATCAGTTTTAAAAATATAACGTTTAAATTGAAATTAAAAATAGCCTTCCGAGGCATAGTCTCGGATTTCGACGAAACCAGTTCCATTGGATCCATGATATTGTATTATTATCGGATTTCAATTTTTATAGCATTTGGGAATAGCACGTGAGCGTACAATATATAAACGCACTGAAATTTAGGTTAAATTCAATTTATATTTGTATATTTATATTCTTATACAAGCTACCTTCTCCAGCCGATGTTCCTTCACATCGACGTTTTAACATCTCTATCCACATCACTGTAGCTTGTCTAGTTGAGCACGAATCTCTCTCTGTCAAACAAGAAGCTTCTCGCGAAAGCTAGAAAACCAAAGATAAAATATACGAACATCCCTTAGTCGTTAAAACCTAACACTTCAAAAACAAAAATAATGGTGCCAAAGCAAATTTCAATCTCGTTCTTTCCCTTCTCTAAATCGAACAAATTCGTTCGATCATTTGAAATAAATGGCAGCTGCTCTCTTCCTCTTCAATTCACGAACCAAACTCAGTTTTTCTTTTTCCTCTTTCAAAATCAAAACCGATTCTCTTTATAAAAAAAAAATGGCGGAACAAAATCGTTCCCACGTTCGTTCGAAATCGAGAACGAAGCGAGTTCGTTCAAATCTCTCGTGGGGGGAAAGGGGCCGAGACAGTAGGGTTCGACTGTTGAAGTTGGGTTCGCAAGAGGCGACGGGGGAGTGGTGCATGCATGTGTTCAATCTGAGAGGGATCGCATTCGATCAAGTCGCGATACGAGATGGGATGGGGACTGCGGTGGCGAAGTCGTGACAGCGAGGGGAGTTCAATTGAACTCGATGGATGCTCGATTTTCCTCGGCAAAGCAACTCGTTTTGCTAGGGTCTGGTGAGTGTTGGCATTTGTTGGGGCGTTTGAGGGTAGTGGAAATCGTCGGGTCGAGTCAGAGGCTTCGAGCTGGGGCTGCGGCAGTTTTTGATTGTGCTAGAGATGATGTGGTGGAGCCATGTGTTTGCAGTCGCGATCTTGGTTGCGTGAGAGGATGAGGCGAGGGTTTCGGGAAGGAGAGTCAAGCTGTAAGGTATACCAGTTATTCATTTAAATTTAAATTCGATTTTTGTGGATATGTTCGGAAACAGGAAACTTTAGTTTATTTGAATTTGATTAATAACAAATGTCACTATAAACCGTATCACTTAAGTATTTTGTGGCAGACTATGGAAATTGAGTATCAGACATATTTTGTTATGAAATATGTATATACATATTTAAGTAACAGAAGTTACTATAGATTTTGAAAAAAATAAGGATTTAAATAGGAAAATGATAGATGTGGTGGTTAAACTGTTTCAATTAACTTATTCAATTTTTGGACTAAAAATAATTGGTTTAAGGGAATTTTTAGTTTAAGAATTTAAGTCAAATTAAATAAGTGAATGATAATAAATTGTTTGATTCAAGTGTTAATAAATTTATATAATATTTATACAAGGTCAAAAACATTGAGAAAACCAAGGCAATATGGAAGTGGATTGCAAATGAAAAGCAAAGGTGAGTTAATCTCACTCAGTTAAATTATAATTTAAATTTAATTGGTTAAATTTAAATATTGATGGATGATTGAATTGATTGATTTGATTGATATGGTATATATAGTAGTATATACCAATATATACATATTGGCATATGTATATATTTGAGTTGTTGATATTCCCGCATTATATAGCGGATGAGACCCTATGCCGCATAATAGCGGATGATATTTTATAAAACCCATATACCGCGATATTCCACTTTGAAGTGAAATTGGTATTGTGCTAACATCTGTGGATGCAGGGAAACAGGTTGGAGGGATCCAACTGAATTCCTCAAAATATTTAATTTTGTTTAAATATTTTGTGATATGATTTTGATATCCTGTGATGATTTATATTGGATAATCTGGTTGGATTGAATTTCCCAGTATAATGAGTTACCAAAAGAAATTGAATTGGATTTTTGGAAAGAAATAAAAGAGTAAAATTTAGTTAAGTAATTCCAGTGAATTCGAATAAATTAAATATGGAAAAGAGGAATTTTCAATAAACAGAGAAATATTGAATTTAAAGAAAATTTATGTGATATTATTTAAGGGGATAAAAATTTATTTTAATTCAATTTTTAAATGTAATTAAAAAGAAAGAAGGAATTTGGGAAATCTAAGACTTGTATTTCGATTTAAAGATTTTAAATCATAATGAGTAATAAAATCTGGAAGTTAATGAATTTGGAAATAAATGGATTAAGTAAAGGAATTTATTTCAAAGTAAAATAAATTGGGAAATCAATTATAAATTTGATTTAAATACTTTGGGATTTGAAATTTAAAGAGAAGTGAGATTTAGGAATTTATAAACTGGGTTTATAAAGTGAAATAAAATATCAGGGGATATTTGGAATATAAATTCAAGATGGGAATTTATAAAAGGATATGGTTTGGTTTAAAAATAAATGTTGATTTATTTTTAAAAAGATGGGAATGAGAAGTGTATTTCTTGGATTGCCAAGTACGTTTTTTCAAAGCAATTTTTATTATAAGTTAAAAGTTCTAATTTGTTTAAAAATGCATGTTTTAGGAAATTGATTATTTCTAAAGGTTAATTTCCAAAGTAGTATTTTCAAAAATCTATTATTGTAGTAATTATATAAAAGTGATTTGGTATTATGTTTTAAAAAGACAAATTTAGTTTATATGTGAAAAGTGGTTTTATTTTAAATATTCTTAAAATATATATATTGATAAAGTAGTAAAGTAGTTTAATTTCAATGTTATAAGATATATTTAAAATAAAGTGTTTTTAAATTATTTTAAAATTAAAAGTATTTTGTACTTGGTGATTCAGTGGAAATAATTATTTGGAAAATGTATTCCGTAAGCGGAAACTGTTTGAAATTGTTTTCAAATGAGCTTTGAAAATTTGGAAATATATCTTGGAAAGATATTTGGGCAAATAAATAATGTGGGAAATTATTTATTGTGTGATGGTTGCTTGTGGATGTTAATTGATAGTTAAATAACCGACTATCAATATTGGCCAAATGCGCTGATCGTTTCGAAGAGACCGGGATCGAGTTTCCGTATACCGGGATTCTAGGTCTGGAGACTCGAATACCACTTCGATCCGGTTTGTACGTTTCGTGTAACGTGTTCAGAGTCGAAGATGGAGCAGTGAAGTGCAAGGGCTAGTCGCTACTAATCCTGAGGATATTTCCAAAATGGATGTAGTAGGAATAGTGCCTTCGGTTCCGTTCGGACCCGGGACGGACTTGTATGGACGAATACTTTCGTGACATCGTCAGGTGGACGATGAGCATTCTAAGGGATATGTGCTATAAAGGTATCGTTTAGCCTCGAGCCTCATCAACCGGGAATGACTGAAAATCAGGGGTTATGCAGCAAGGCTTCGTGGGTAGCCCCCACTTGAGAGTAAGGTCATCCATGTCTAGATGTCCCTTTTATTTCGGCTTAGTGGTGCGGTTGCTGATCCCAACCGTGGGGTGATTTTATTTGGAATTATCCAGTAAGGGATGATTCCGGCCTTGTGTTGCAGGGGAGCGGGCGTACTCCTCGGTACTGTGATCTAGGCCACGTACTGTGACAGGTGGTACCCCAGTGCCTAGTCATTCGTTGGAAATCCATTCTCCCTACGTGCCTGTACGGTTTTGATTGTGCCCAACTATTGTTGAAATGTGAGATGCAAGCATTTCAGCTAGATTCTATTTTACTTTCTGTAGACACTATTATAATATCAGAGGATTTTGATATAAAGTGTTTTAGCTATCGTAAGGTAAAAACCCGACATGTTTATTTGTGGCGTGGTCTTACGAGATGCTTTTGTTTTCAAAGGATTTTGAAACTTTAATAATCAATTTGAGTGTGATTTTCTCACGCTGGTTTTCCAGACTGACTCGGGTATTGTTTTATATGATGCTCGGGTCAGACCGAGTATTATAGGTTACAGGATGTGATGCTATGGAGCTGACGCAGCGGATAATTCAAATATGATGTAGATCGGTGCAAGTAGCAGTCGATGGATTGATGAATGCTGAATTGCCCGAATTCGTTGATCCGAAGATACCGAACTCTAGCTATCTCGAACTCGTTGATCGCGCACGATACCGGGTTCAAAGATAGCTAGAGTTCGGTATCTTCGGATCAACGAATTCGGGCAATTCAGCATTCATCAATCCATCGACTGCTACTTGCACCGATCTACATCATATTTGAATTATCCGCTGCGTCAGTTTTGGTATCAGAGCTTGTTCTAGCCAATCATAGCTAGATCGAGACTTGGAGCCTAATCATTTGAAGAGATTTGAAGTTTGAAGAGAAGCCGAGTGCTTGAAGTGTTAAACCGTGACCAAGAGGAAGAAGAGTCATCATTGTTCGAAGATTGTTTGATCGGATTTGCATTGGAGGCCGAAACTTTGTCCATCGTGTTCATCGCGATTTGCTACAAAGTGGAAGTTTTCGATCCGTTTCATTTTGGATCAAAATCCGAAAAGTGTTAGAATTTGTGAAGTTTCCAAGTATGCCGCCAAGAAGAGCCAATCGCCACCAAAACGTAGAAGCTTTGTATCGAAGAGAAGAAGCTGATGAGATGGAGCAAAGAATCAATGAGAATTTTAGTGAAAAGCTTAATGAAGGAATTGGCCGGTTAGAGAGGCTTATGACGGAGATGAATCAAAATCGGAGAAGGGTTTCACCAGAATCTAATCATGGAGGTAGTAGAGTCTCACCACATTCTAATCGTGACCGAAGTGTTGAAAATGATCAAGGGCGTGGGAGAAACGTGAATGATCGAGAACGGAGGAACGTAGATAGAAGGGATGATGGTGGAAGGCGTAATGGTAGTAGAGATGTTGGTGGTCAGAATCGACATCGTTATGCATCTGATTTTGAAGAGGAGTATGATGGTGGTAGTGTTCAAGGAAGAGGTCAAGGCAGAAATTACTCTGAATATGATCACAAGTGGGAATCAGGGATGAAGACTGAAATTCCTGAATTCAAGGGTGGTATGCAAGCGGAGGAGTTTCTAGATTGGATGGCTAATGTAGAGGAGATTTTTGACTTCAAAGAAGTACCAGAACATCGTAGAGTAAAGTTGGTTGCTACAAGGCTGAGGGGTAGAGCTTTGGCATGGTGGCAGCAGACCAAGCTTACACGTGAACGAATGGGGAAGTCAAAAATTGAGTCTTGGGAGAAGATGAAGAAGTTGATGAAAGCAACGTTCTTACCTTACAATTATCAATCTTTGATGTATCAACGTTTGCAAAACTTGAGGCAGGGCACAAAGACAGTTAATGACTATGCTGATGAATTTTACCAACTGATTGCGAGGAATGATATTATGGAAACAGAGGAACAGCTGACATCTAGGTTCATTAGAGGATTGAGAATGCAGGTTCAGGATATGGTTAATATGTTCGATCCAAGATCTGTAGCAGAGGCACATCAAAAAGCGTTGGCTTGGGAGAAGCAGGGTAGAAGAGGAGGTGGTGTGTTTACTAATCCTAACAATCAAGCGAAGGGTGTTGGAGGAAGTTCTAATGTTTCTAAACCTATCAGTAGACCAATGGTGAAAGAGGCTGAGAAGGCGAAAGTTAACAATGGTTTCAAATGTTACAATTGTCAAGAAATGGGTCATAAAAGCAGTGAGTGTCCAAAGCCAAAGAAGAGAACCATGATTGCAGAAGTTGACGATGAGGATGTTGATGAAGATTGTTCTAATCCAGCTGAGGAGGATGAGCAGGATATTGCGTCAGGAGACGAAGGTTGTAACCTAATGCTGAGGAGATCGTGTTTAACACCGAAGCAGGAGGAAGCTAGTTGGTTGAGGAGTAATATCTTTCAGTCAACATGTACTATTCTGGGGAAGGTGTGTAAGTTTGTGATCGACGCAGGAAGCTGTGATAATATTATTTCAACCGAAGCTGTGACGAAGTTGAAATTGAAGACAGAGAAACATCCGAGTCCATACAAGTTAGCATGGTTGAGAAAAGGAGGAGAAGTGAAAGTGGATAGACGAGTTCGTGTACCATTCTCTATTGGGAAGAAATACAAAGATGAAATATGGTGTGATGTCGTAGAGATGGATGTATGCCACTTATTATTGGGAAGACCATGGCAGTATGATCGAGCAGTACAACATGACGGTCGGACCAATAGCTATAGTTTTATGTTTAAAGGCACGAAGATTATCTTAGTTCCGAAGAAGAGATCACAAGAAGAAAGTAAGTCAGAAGAAATTGAAGAACTGAAAACTTTATTATCTTTGAAGGAATTTGTTAAGGAGGTTGAGGAAGAACCGGAAGTATTCTTGTTGATTGGGCGTGAGAGCAGTGAAGAAGTTGAAATTCCTGAAGAAGTTAAACCAATCTTGAAAGAATTTGACGATATATTTCCAGAGGAGTTACCAACGGAGTTACCGCCGTTGAGGGACATACAACATCAAATAGATCTTGTTCCAGGTGCTGTGTTGCCACACAGACCACACTATCGAATGAGTCCGAAGGAGCATGAAGAGTTGCGGAGGCAAGTAGAGGAATTGCTTGAGCAAGGACGTGTGCAGGAGAGTCTGAGTCCTTGTGCTGTACCAGCTTTATTGGTACCCAAGAAGGATGGGACGTGGAGGATGTGCACTGACAGTCGAGCATTGAATAAGATCACTGTGAGGTATAGATTTCCAATGCCGAGGTTGGATGACTTGTTAGATCAAATAAGTGGAGCTACTGTATTTTCGAAGATTGATTTGAAGAGCGGATATCATCAAATTCGTATCAGACCAGGAGATGAGTGGAAGACTGCTTTTAAAACCAGGGAGGGTCTATACGAGTGGTTGGTCATGCCGTTTGGCTTATCAAATGCACCAAGTACTTTCATGAGGGTGATGAATCAGATTTTTAGACCGTTCATTGGGAAATTTGTGGTGGTGTATTTCGATGATATTCTTATTTACAGTGGGAGTTCAGAGGAACATCTGAATCATCTTAGAGAAGTGTTGATGGTACTAAGACAAGAACAATTTTATGCTGCTACGAAGAAATGCGTGTTCATGACGCGCAGTGTTTTATTTCTGGGGTATGTTGTTTCAGAGAAAGGAATACAGGTTGACCAAAGTAAAGTCGAGGCGATCAGAAATTGGCCGCAACCCAAGACGATAACGGAAGTTCGTAGTTTTCATGGGTTGGCTTCATTCTATCGAAGGTTCATTCCACACTTTAGTAGTGTGATGGCGCCTGTTACAGATTGTATGAAAGGCAAACAGTTTTCATGGTCAGAAGAAGCAGGGGTTGCTTTTGGGAAGATCAAGGAATTGCTGACGTCTGCACCAGTTCTAGTGCTACCTGATTTTCAGCTAGTGTTTGAACTACATACTGATGCATCCAAGGTTGGGATTGGAGGGGTGTTGAGTCAGAAGGGACGTCCAATTGCCTATTTCAGTGAGAAGTTGTCAGGAGCGAAGATGCGATACAGTACATATGATGTGGAGTTTTATGCTGTTGTGCAATCTATTAAACACTGGAGACACTATCTATTTCAGAAGGAGTTTGTTCTTTACACTGATCATGAAGCATTAAAGCATTTACAAGGGCAAGACAAGATTTCAGCGAGACATGCATCGTGGATTGCATATCTGCAACAGTTTACTTTCGTTGTGAAACACAAGTCAGGGGTGACAAATCGTGTAGCTGATGCTTTAAGTAGAAGGAGTCATTTGTTGACAACGATGAAAGTTGAGGTGACTGGTTTTGAACTATTGCCGGAGCAGATTGCAGAAGATTCTTACTTTAAGAAATTTGTTGAAGGGAACAATGAAGGGAAGACTGATGAGTTTATGTTGGTTGACGGGTTTCTTTTTAAAGGAAGTCGATTATGCATACCGGAGGGTAGTCTGAGAATGAAGATTATCAAGGAGTTACACGAAGAAGGGCATGTTGGAAGAGACCGTACCTTACAATTAATTTCACAATCCTACTTTTGGCCATCGATGAGGAAAGAAGTGGAGAGATTTGTTGAGAGATGCCATATCTGTCAAGTTTCGAAAGGAACTGCGACTAATGCGGGTTTGTATATGCCGTTACCAGTACCAACTAAACCATGGGTTGATGTGAGTATGGACTTTGTGTTGGGGTTGCCGAGAACGCAGCGTGGTAATGATTCCATTTATGTGGTGGTTGACAGATTTTCGAAAATGGCACATTTCATTGCTTGTAAGAAGACGGCGGATGCTGTTCATGTAGCCCAGTTGTTTTTCAGGGAGATCTATAGACTTCATGGATTGCCAGAATCTATTGTGTCGGATAGAGATACTCGATTTCTGAGTCACTTTTGGTTGAGTTTGTGGAAACTGGTGGGAACGAAGCTGAAATTTAGTAGTGCTTATCACCCGCAAACGGATGGACAGACCGAGGTTGTAAACAGATCATTGGGGAACTTGTTGAGGTGTCTTGTTCAAGATAATCTGAAGAGTTGGGATGTGAAGTTATGTCAGGCAGAATTTGCCCATAATCATGCTGTGAATCGAAGTACGGGGTTCAGTCCGTTCCAGATTGTTTATTCAAGTTTACCGAAGGGACCGTTAGATTTAACGATGATACCACACTCGAAGGGGACAATTAAGAAAGCTGCTGATTTTGTTGAAGGGCTGACGGAGTGTCATAAAATCGTTCAAGAACGATTAGAGAAAGCAAATGAGAAATATAAACAAGCTGCAGATTTGAAACGACGAAAAGTTGAGTTTAATGAAGGAGATATGGTTTATGCAGTGTTAACAAAAGATCGTTTTCCAGTGGGCGCGTACAACAAGTTGAAAGCCAGGAAAATTGGTCCGGTGGAAGTTGTGAAACGAATCAATGAAAATGCTTATAAACTGAAACTGCCAGATAATGTGTATACATCTGACGTATTCAATGTTAAACATCTTGTACCATATCATGGGGAAGAGTTTGTTGGGGATGAAGAGTGTGCGAATTCGAGGTCGAATTTCTCTCAACCAGGGGAGGATGATGCAGTGCAGGAAGTTAAAAGATTAGGTCGCTCACGACCTAAGGCGAGTGTAGGTCGTTCACGACCTAAGGAGTTAGAGGAGGGAACAAGTGATGCCGAAGAAGGTGGTTGCACAGGCCAATTTGGTGAAGTATTAAGTCGCATACGACCTAACAAGTTGATAAGTCGAAACCGACCTAAAAAGAATACCACCGAGTTAAAGTTGGGTGAGCAATGTTGGGAGAATGAAGTTCTAGGTCGGAACCGACCTATGGAAGGTTGTTCGCGACCTAATGAAGTCTTAGAGTCGTATCAACGACCTAGTGTGACTCGGCAACGACTCAAGGAAAATTTCTGCGAGTTAACAAGTCCTTTGAGTCGTCTGAACGACCTAACGAGTCATGCTTTAAGTCGCGAAACACTGGATGCTGTTGATTCAACTGCCGAGTTAATTTCTACCGTTGATCTTAGGTCGCTGATATGGGATGCGCATGTTTTAGGTCGCGAAGCACGGGATGCCGTTGATGTGTCTGCCGAGTTAACCTCTGCCCTTGATTCTCTTTAAACGTTGATTTGGAATACCGCTAAGGTTTTAAGTCGCAGAAACTTGTAACCGAAGATCTTGATGCCGCGTCCATCTGAACCGTTGATTCTTGAAGCTGTGAAGAAACTGTTGTTAGGTCGCTGCCGACCTATGCTAAGTCGCGTACATTCTTAGGTCGAATCATTCTAGGTCGTAAGGTCGTTGCCGACCTAAGTACTTGTATTTTCTTTGATATTTTTGTCTGTTTGTTAAGTCGCGGAAGACTTGTAAAATTGTAACTGTTGAGTCGGAGTCTTTGTTAAGTCGTAGGTCGTAAGCTGTAACTCGGAACCGACTTAGTACTTGTAATATTTTTAAGTTTCTGAACTGTGTTGTAAATAGTACGACTTAGGTTAAGTCGGAGATATTGATAAGTCGGTTGCCGACTTATGACTTGTACCTTTTCTGTTTTGGTGTGTTGTAGCCTATAAATAGGCGAGTGTTTTCATTTGTAGTGGTTGTTGAATATTGAATAAAATTCTCTTTTGATTGCTTTGTGCTTTCATTCAAATTGGTAGTTGAGTGTAATCTCCTATCTCCTCTTTCGGATAATCGAGTGAGCTCGATTCAACGATTGTAGAAGCCGATTCGCGGAATCAAGTGCGCTTGATCAACGCTTGAAGAATTGAAGATCTTTGAACCCGGTATCGTGCGCGATCAACGAGTTCGAGATAGCTAGAGTTCGGTATCTTCGGATCAACGAATTCGGGCAATTCAGCATTCATCAATCCATCGACTGCTACTTGCACCGATCTACATCATATTTGAATTATCCGCTGCGTCAGGAGCTCAGGAGATGAGCTGGATGGCGAGACGTATCTCCCGTACTTGTTTATATATATATTCCACTGTGTTGATTGTTGTACTCTGTTGTATTGAGGACATGATATGGTTATTGTCCAGTTGTATGTTATGTATTCTCTGGTGTATACTCTGATGCTATATTATATAAAACTGATATAGTTTAGATTTGTGTAAAGATCTGTTAATATATATTATATTTTATTCCGCTGCGATGGTTAGATTCTGATTTTGTTTTCTATTTTTCTTCTTCTACCTCTTCTTCTTAACTAAAATGGTTCGATTTTCCGGGTCTGGAAAGTCGGGTCGTTACATTGACATTGCCTTTGCCGATGATATATCCTTTTGAGTTATCTCCAAAGGTGACTGCTGCTTCATTTGAGTATATAATGTTTGACAACATTTCTTTGTTTCCAGTCATGTGTTTTGAGCAACCGCTATCTAAAATCCATTTTCCTCTCTTCTTATGTGGTACCTACAAAAAATTTATAAAAAGTTGGTACCAATCTTTTTAGGGTCCTAAGAGTTAGATCTTAGGAAACCAAACCCATACGGGTTCAGAATTCCCTTTATAGACATAATTTTTGTTATTATGAACAGTTTCCATAAAACTTTTGATATGTTTATTCCTTATCAAAGTATTATTTGTTTTTGGAATCCATATCTTAATAGTTTAGTATTTGAATAAACTGTTTTCCTAATATCTTTCTTAATTTTATTATTAATTTTACTTTTAGCAGAATTATTTTGTTTCTTAAATCCTAATCCAGATTTATTGTTGGAAGTTTGAGAGTTTTCTAGTATACTAGAAAGATTTTCTCTTCCTTTATTGAAATTAGAAACATTTTTAGAAATATCATCAAATTTTATTTTAAGACTAGATTTTTCTAACTCTAAATCCTTAATTTTAGATATTAAATCATTATTTTCAAAAAGTAAAACATCATTTTTATTTTTCTGAATTTCTAGTTCCTCAGATATTGACGTAATTTGAGAAGATAAGTTAGAATTCGATTGTTGAGAGATTTCAAGTTCTTCTTCCAATATTACCTTCTCATCTTTTAACATATCTACTTCTAAAACTGTTATATCTAACTTTCTTTGTAACTCCTTATTTTTCTTTTTAAGTTGTTTTGTTAAATTTACTAATTCAGAATTTATTTCAATTAAATCTTCAAAAGTAAAATCACTTACATTGTCTGACGAAGCCATGAAGCATACATTTGCTTGTTCATTATCACTTTCACTCTCTGATGAGGATGATGAGTCAGTGTCGTCCCAAGTGACTAAAAAAGCTTTTCGTTTGGTTTTGTCCTTTTTGAAATTATTCATTTTACGATCTGGACAATCTTTCTTCATGTGTCCTTTCTTGTGACATTCATAACATTCCATTGTTGATGATGATGGTTTGCTGCTATTAGAATTGTTGTTGGAATTATTTTTGTTTCCCTTGAATTTGTTTCTGTTGAATTTCAAAAACTTTTTGAAATTTTTAGCGATCATTGCCATATCTTCATTATCTGAGTCGGAATCATCTTTTTCTGCTTGGAATGCTACATTTTTCTTTTCTCGTGCTCCATTTCGTTTTGCCTGCAAATTTACTTCGTAGGACATTAAATTACCTATCAATTCTTCTGGTTTTAATGTTGACAAATCAGTTGCTTCTTCAATAGCTAGGACTTTTCGTTCCCATTCGTCCGTTAAAGAATTCAAGATTTTTGTAACAACATCAAAATCAGTAAACTTTTGTTCTAGAGATAATAGAGCATGATAAATATTCTGAAATCTAGAGTACATGTCATTTATAGATTCATTTGGCCTCATTTTAAAGTTTTCAAATTGATGTTTCAGCATAGAAATTTTGCTCAATTTAACTTTGTTCGTTCCTTCATGTGAAACTTTAAGAGTTCTCCAAATTTCATAGCCGGAAGTACACATACTAACTCTATTGAATTCATTTCTATCTAATGCACAAAATAAAATATTCATAGCCTTAGCATTTGATGTAGCATCTAGTTTTTGTGTGTTACTCCAAGTCGAGTATTCTCCAGTAGGAATTGTGTATTCTCTTTGTATAATATTCCAGATATCAAACCCACTTGATTGCATATAGATTCTCATTCTAGTTGACCAATAATTATAATTTATACCATTGAAAAGTGGAGGTCGTGAAGTCGATTGACCTTCTGTGAAACTAGAATTAGTGTGAGTGTTAACATCGTTAATTTGTGTGGTTGCCATATTACTAAAAGTAAATATCAAATAACTTTGTGATGGTTATAGGATGACCTTGCTCTGATACCAAATGAAAGTGTACGTGCAGTACTAAGGATCGTGTAATATGGTATATTAATGCGGAAACTGGTAATAACAGTAAAGTAAAAATTAAAGTAAGCACACTAGGAATTTTTATACTGGTTCGAACTTCCCGTTCTACGTCCAGTCCCAGAATACCCTCTGGATTTAAACTAAACCCCTCACTTAACCCGGAGGAATAGGTATACGACACCTGAGCAGCCGAACAGGAATTTTTCCACCTCAACAACCGAAGGGGACTTCAACTTAATACAAAATGTTTGTTGACGAATGTGTTCTAAATAACACTGATTGTCTTTTGATAGTACAACTTTCCTATAATCAAATCCTCAAGAGTATGTATGTGTGTGAAGATTTAGAAGGAAGATAATCACGTAGAATCGAAGTATATGAATAAATTCAAGGATTCTAGTGATATTGAATAAGAGTGAATGCTTTTATTTGCAGAAATGAAAAGAGATTAGATTTCAGAAATATAAACAAGAATCGATGATTGTAGAAGTGAATTGAATATGTTTATATAGTTGTAGAAGAGTTGTAATCTTTCATGAAGAGTTTTAGTCAACAGTAGTGTCCATACCTCTTGAAATAGAGGACATTACTCTTCATGAAAAGATCGCGTCTCTTCAGAAAACTAGCCGTTTTTCTCTGGTCGGTCGACCGGAAAACCTGGCCGGTCAGCTGAGTTGAAAAACGTATACAAAACAGAAAGTCACTGTGCATATGATACAGGGTCGGTCGACCGAGGATCCTGGTCGGTCGGTCGACCTGATGTTATATGCACAGTGAACACCATTTTGATATAAAAAGTTTTGTGTGCTAGTGTAACTATTTGAGGAATGATTTTAACATTATTCTAAGACTCAATAAAATAAAATATCCATACTAATCTCTGGATTGTAAGATTATCTCCTTTGTAGTGCACGGTATGCACTTATTCTCTTTTTGTCGCTTCCATATAATATTCTCGTCATATGATCTCTGAAGCTTGTGTCATGAATCAAAACTCATGAATCAACATCTTTCAGCCGCCATCAAGTTCGGGAGATGGAAGATGAATACAAGCGAAGGAAAGAACTTGAGGCAGATGCCCGCCGCCAGGAGGAAAGAGATAGGTCACGTTCATACCATGGCAGGTATGAGAAAAGACGGTCTCATGATGAAAGGGAGGAGCCGTCTAAGAAGCAAAAGTTTGATCACTGCTCCCATCCTTCGAGCCCGTTCTGAAGCATACTTCCATGGGACTAGAAGTTTCCATCTCTTCTGCCCAACTCC
The DNA here is from genome assembly GCA_030737815.1 of Allium fistulosum. Lineage (NCBI taxonomy): Eukaryota > Viridiplantae > Streptophyta > Magnoliopsida > Asparagales > Amaryllidaceae > Allium > Allium fistulosum. The sequence continues at coordinate 725,813,426 of CM060905.1, read as the reverse complement.
ACCACCAACACATGTTCCATCCTCTTCTATTGTTGCTGCTTCCCCTGGCACTTCGCATCCCCACCGAAGACCGGCCTACACTCTTCCTACAGGCCCACCTAAGCTTGAGGCGGCTCTCCCGGGTTGGTTCTCGAGGGGCATTAAGATTGATATGGATATTCACCCCGTTCGTAGGGACTTGTGTATGCCGCGCCTCCAGGCTATTCAAGATGACTTAGAATAGGCTGAGAAGTGGGAGTAGCTCTACAAGCAATTAGTAGACACCAATAGGAACAATTACTAGGAGATCCTCTCCTTTGAAGCCGAAAAAGATGACTTTGAAAAGGCATTGACCGACAGGGATGCCAAAATCAAGCAGTTGGAGGAGGAGAAAGAGATGGCACTCTGGGACAATAGGAGGATTGCTAGTCTAATGAAGGAGGTGAAAAACGCGCATGAGAAGTCTGAAATTGTCTGAAGAGACGAAATCAGGAAGACTCATGTGGAGGAAGCTAAGCTGAAGGAAGATTTGGTTGCTTTCAATGCTATCATTGAAGCTCAAAGGAAGACAATCGCTGACCATAATCAGATTTTTTAGGGGCACAATAAAACAATTTCCAACCAAGCCAAGACAATTGCAAAATTACAGGCACAGGTCGCACAACTCAGTGCTGACAAAACTGCTGTCGAGATGGAGAAGGCTGAGGTGACAGCAAATTATCCGGATCTCCAGCATACTTTTGTTCAAAAGATGGAGAAGTTAGATGCGGCATCCTAAATTTTTTTGTCAACTCTTTGCCGCATCAGGGGAGCCTTTGCTACCTTGGCCCGAAGTTCCCACACACTCTTGCCCTCATTTGGGAAGAAATCTTGTCCCGTTTTGTGGAGAACAACGACGTTTATTCGGACCAAGAGTTGCGAGAAGCCTATCTGAACGAGGAGTCCAAGAAGGCACTGCTTAAAGGTCAAGAGATCTTCGAATTGAACGGGGGGAGGGGGGGGAGAGGCCACCAAAGCGACTTTGGTGACTACTACTAATGTGGGCGAACCGTCAGGGAAGCTTCATAATCAGCCAATGAGCTCAAGGATCGACCTAGTTCCTCATGTGTTACAGCCTTCCAAAGAAGGCGAAGGGGAAGAGTTTGAGGTTGCCGTTCAAGACCCATCCACCGGCGTAGGTAATTCCTATGCTTCTCACGAATTTGGAGACCTCTACCTTACACCACAGAAGCAAGAGGAGTTTAATGCTTTTATTTGTGATCTTATAGGTCCATCCACTTGTCTGGTTGCCACGCCAACTACCTCAGTGCTTGTGCATGCGGCCATCTTTAAATCCTCCAAGATTTCCTCCGTCCCTGCTCCTGTTCCCACCTCCGTATCTAGCTCACAACCGAGACCAGAGGCCGAGATGATTGAGGCACTCCACGGCTTGGACGACCCTTCGGCATCTCTGGAAGGTGATACAACTACCGCTGAGGCCAAGGAGCAGGAGACACAGGCGGAGCAGCCATATAAGACCCTCAAGGTTTGGTTGCTATTAAGAAGGAGAAAGTTGAGGCGGTCAGGGCCTTGAAGAAAGCCCGGAAGTCGAGGAAGCGTAGGGGGACAGGCAGCTCTTCTTGGAAACATTCGGATGAAGAGGAGGAGATTGCTACTGAGGTTCATGTTGATATTACCGGTAGTGACACCTCTCCCGAAAAGAGGCAGAAGCTGGTAACAAGAGTTGGAAAAGGGAGCAGTGGCAAGAAGCGATGATCGGCCGACATAAGGGAGTATGGGAGTTTGTCATGCAACTTGTGGGAAGCTGGGCATGTTTTGTTTTTTGAGTCATTTTCCTTTTAAGCCATTAAGTGCAGAATCTGCGCTTTGTGTCCTTCTTATAGAGTCTGTACATATATTTTTTTTGTTGTTGGCCATTGATGTATGGGTACGGCCCCCGCATTTTGATCCGTTGTACATAAGATTACAAGCAATACAGTGGTATTTCGACTTTATCTTTATCTATCTTTTCATGTATATTCGGTGTGCATGCCTGATTTCATACTTTGCTAGTTCCACGATCATAGCTGAAGTCCTTCATTTGAAGTGATGGACCTGTAATGGAACTTGGAGATTATCACTGTGCAGTTAATGCCCCGCTATATCCCCGCTATAACTCCGATATACCTTATAGCGGATTCCTACCACTACGATTTTTCCATATATCCCCAACATATAGCCTTTCCGCTTTAATCCCTGCTATTTCCGCTATATCCCGTTATTTCTGCTATATTCCGCTATTTCCGCTATATCTTCTATAAAAAATTGGATTGAAAAATGATATTTATACGCTATAAAAATTATGAAATTAATTAATTTCATTGAATTTTTGATATATGTTTAGAAATGATAATACTCTAATATTCTACTAAATTAAATTAAGTTATATAACAGTTTTACGTTCATTTACAATACATTTGCACATATTTTTATTTAAAATTATTTTTGTATTAATTATAATTCAATTGAATGTTAATTTTTCACATAATTACTATCTATATATTTGTAAAAACAACAAGTATGGAATTTATATGCTATTTTAGAGTAATCCGATATATCCCGCTATATCTTCGCTACATCCCCGCTATGACTTTTTGCACCTCTACCGCATTGAATCCACCGAGCACTTTAACTGCACAGGATTATCAACACTTAGAGCACTTGGAGTATTTTTGCATAGACGTTTGCAAAACTTTTGACAATTTTTGAAACTGGTTAATTTTTTTAGAGTCTGTATTTACTTTTGAGATAGAGCTTTAGAATTTATTATTGTTTGGAGTGACAGGGCTTGTGGACTCCTTGCATTTAAGTGATTCTATCTTCGTACAGATATATGCCCCCTAGTTCATAGGGTTGTTCACTCTAAAACAAAATTCAAGTATTCATCGTCTCCGAGCAACGCGAGAAGTGTTAGCTCGAGTGCACGGCTTCTAAGGTTCCTTGGCACTTTCTATCTCTAGGCAGTGCGAGGAGTTGAAACTTGGGGTTCCATGGCGTTGCCTATCTTCGGACAACGCGAGAAACTTGAGTTTTTAGTTCCTCGGTGTTGCCTATCTCCAAGCAACGTGAGAAACTTAAACTTTGAGTTCCTCGATGTTGCCTATCTCCGGGCAGCGCGAGAAACTTGAATTTAGAGTTCACTGGTGTTGCCTATCTCCGGGCAACACGAGAAGCTTGAATTTGGAGTTTCCTAACGATGCCTATCTCCGGGCAAGGCGAGAAACTTGAATTTGAAGTTCCCCGGCATTGCCTATCTCAGGGCAACGCGAGAAACTTGAATTTGGAGTTCCTCGGCATTACCTATCTCCAAGCAACGTGGGAAACTTCAATTTGGAGTTCCTTGGTGTTGCCTATCTCCGGGCAATGCAAAGCAAAAATATCCCACGAGCAATCAAATTGCCCAGTCCAAAGAAACAACAAAAGTTGCCATAAAAATGAAGCCGGCGAAGAGGACATCCTACACTGAATGATGATGGACACACTTAAGGAAAAGGGAATTTCTAACCTAGAGAAATATGTAGTCCTTCAAAAGCTCCCTTTTCAGAAGAAATAATGGCAGCTAGTCTACCTCCTCTCATCCAAATTACTTTACTCAAATATGATGGGACTACTGATCCAGATGATCATCTTGTAGCTTTCGAAAACTGGATGAACTTATATAATTCTCTAGAGGCAGTCTGCTATAAGCGTTTTCCTGTTACTTTTCGGGGAGCGGCTATCAAATGGTACAGGAGTTACCGAATGGAACCATCTATTCTTTGGAACAATTTACTTGTGACTTTGTGACCCAATTCTCTATATACAAAGATACAACTACGGACAATAGCCTGTTGGCAACAATTAGACAAAAACCAAAAGAACTGCTCAGCGAATACTTGGACAGATTTAGCAGAGAATCGTTAAAAGCGAATGTACAACCGATAGAGAAAAGCTTAAAACAGTTCGATCAGGGCTAATTGAACAAACCCCTTTCTTGAAAGACATTTCTATTAATGGATGCAAGGATCTACAACATTTCTTTCTCCGAGCTGAAAAGTTTATTACTGTTAACAAGAAATCTTATCAACACCCCAAAGTTGAGTTGTGGAATAAGGTTATCCCTTGTGTAAATGGAAAGAAGTGAAAAGAGTCTTTCTTCCTTGAATTACCTTTCGAGTTGATTGCTGATGTACAAAGTTGTTCAGAGTGACCTTGTAACACCCTTATTTTTATTGACATTATTCAGGAGATTTAATTTGAATAAATTAAATAGAATAATGTAGATAAGGAGATTGTGGTTGATTACTAAACTAGGTGGCCGTGCTTATTTAATTTAATGAACCTATACAAATTATTAGGAAATTAAACATAAGGGCATTAGGGTAAATAATCATATTTCCCACCCTTATATTATTCCCACTAGGTGATACACGTTCATTTTCACCAAAACAAAATTTATAACCATGAGAAGAAGCATGGCCAGCCATTAAAAGAGAAGAGAAAATCAACTAAAAGCTAGGATTCAAGTTAGAAGGAATCAATCTCAATCACACTTCAATTTCCTTATCCAATCTAAGGAGAAAAATAGTTGCTACATCTCTATTTTGATTTTGCATCAAATGGTTTCAGATTTAAGGATAAATCTATTTATATGATATATGAAATGATGATATGCTTGATTTTGATTTATATATGTTAAAAAAGGGTTGTTAAAAAGGGGATATACACGGTTTTAGGGTAAATGCTATGGGAAAATTTTATATTATAGAAAACATGATTTTGGAGATAAGTTTCAATTTTCATAATTTTCTGAGTTTATATGGAATTTATATAAATTTTCTAGTGAAGAAAATGATTTATTGGGTTATAAATTAATTATGGCCAAAATAAGGATTATTTAGGTTTGAAATTTTTATATATTGGAAAACATATTAAAATAGATTTTTGGGGATTTTTCCTCAGTGTTTTGATGAATATATAAAATTATTTACGGTATGGGACTTAGATGTTTTATATATTTAATTAAGGAGAAGAGGCATTTTATAAAATAAAATTATTATTTATTTCTTAAAATTTATGGCAGCATTTTTCTAAAAAGAAATTGTTAACTAATGAGAATTTGACAAACAAAGGCAGGTTAGTTGAAAAGTTATCCTTTTAAGTTAAAAACAAAGAAATCATACTTTTATCATGTTTCGGCCTTTTACAGTAGTAAACCTTCCGACCCAGACCTTTTGACAAGGTCGAGAGGTTCATAGCTTTCGATAAGGTCAAATCAATGCATATGGCATTAAGTTACTTGGTGCGTAATGAATTGGACAGAGTCGAAGGGTTCTTAGTTGAAAGGATGATGGCCAAAGAGGTTGGGGTATGTTTGTTTTATAAACCAAAAACTTTCACCTGCATTGCTTTCGAATTAGAGCTTTCGACTTGGCTACCTTCAACCAGGTCAATGTTTAAGAAGAAAGGTTTTAAACCTTTCGACAAAGTCGAAAGGTTACTACTGCTTTACCACTATTTTTTTGGAACCTTTCGACACAGTCGAAAGGTTACTACCACTTACCATTGTTTTGTTTTGAACCTTCCAATACAATCAAAAGGTTATAGCTGCTTTTTCCAACCTTTCAAAGTCGTTGCTTTCGACAAAGACGAAAGGTTTACTTGTTTTAGAAACTAGCCGCTCCTCCCATTGCTTTCGAAAGGTTTCCAAGCTTCGACTTAGATGATTTTCCTTTGTTTTATAATTGAAATGTAACCCAAGCTTTCGAAGGAGTTGCTTTAAAAAGGCGGAGGTCTATTGCTTTAAATGAAATGTTTTAAAGCTTTCGAAGCAGACCTTCCGACTAGGTCGAAAGGTTGCTTCCATTGTAGCCGAAAGGTTTTAAAAGAAGACATTCTGCATATTTTAACATGAACCCAGTAAGTCTTCGAAAGGTTTATATTTTAAGAGTTGAATGCTTTCGAAAGGTTTGAATTGCTGAATTGTTTCAATGGTTTCGAGAGGTTTGGATTCGAAAGCTTGTTTTGAAGACCTTTCGACAAGGTCGAAAGGTTTGGTTTTAAAAGATTTGAAAACCTATACTCTAAATTTTAAAGGAAAACCCACGGCTTATATAAAGGAGTTTCGTAAGGGTTTTAAGTATGTAATTTTGAAGAAGTATTGCCTTGATAAAAATATAAGTTAAAGGTGTTAACAATGTTTTATGATATGTATTTCAAGGACCTTAAACCCACATGAGTGGTATTGTTAATTAATTTTTTACTTCTTCAAATATGAGTATATTCACATGATAACCCATAACTGTATTTTTGGGAAAAGGGGTAGAAGAACTAGTAGGTTAACTCAAATAGTGAATATAAATTACTTAAACTCCTAAATGAGTAGAATTTCATCCATGAATTCAGGGTGACCAAAAATATAGGATGCCTATACTTTGTAGTTATTGGAGGTAAACCAAAAGGTTCACAGTAAACCCATGAAAACTATGATAAGGTAGTTATTGTTGCATACTAAGAAGTTCACAGCAAACCCATGAAAAGTACGATAAGGTAGTTATTGGTGCATAGTAAGAGGTTCATAGTTAACCCATGAAGACTATGCATAAGGAGAGTTGGCAGGGGCAAATTGGTTTGTAGTGAACCCGTGAAAACTATATCCCGATTAAGAATTGACATCAGTCGGTAAGTTCCTAGCAAACCCATGAAAACAAGGATAAGAAAGTGGCTAATGGAAGTATCTGTAGGTTCCTAGTTAATCCATGAAAACTAGGATGTGAAGTGAGTTGCTGGATAAGTCCATAGGTTCCTAGTCAACCCATGAAAACTAGGATAAGTTGATTAGTTATTGGAAAGACTAAAAGGTTCAGGAGGACCCATGAATAAATTAAGTTAACTGGCAAGAGCCTATAGGTTCTTAGTGATCCCATGAAAACCACGAATAGGACATGATGTTTATTAATTATAACAAGGTTATTAGTAAACCCATGAAAACTAAAAAGTTTAATAGTGACCTTAGAAACTATAATTATGAGATGGTGTCAGATTAAACTGGAAATGGTAAAACCTAATTATTTTTAAGTATGCATATCATCGTAATATTTTAAAATGTATGTTTAAACCATTGTGGATGCAGGAGCATAGAATATGGTTTTATGAAGGTTTTTAGGATACTAGTGAGGGGAAAAGCCATTCCACTAAGTGGCGTGGTCTCACTAGATATCTAAAAGGATTGAGATGTTAGATTATTATTCATACTAGGCTTTATGTCTGACTCGAAGTTTTTTTCCCCTTAAACTCTCGGGTACTCAATTGATTTTGAGTAGGTTGAGATTAAGGTTTTCAGGTTCACTTCTTAGACGAATAAAGCTTCCGGAGGCGTGCAGGAGGCAGATAGATATTTAGACTTTTGATTTTCGCTATGTATTTTGTTTGTAAAGGCAGATTTATTAGCCTTACTAAATTCTCTGATCAACTAAGGGGGCATCTTCATATGTCGCTTTTGGCAAATTTGTAATAATTATATTTTGTTGAACGTGGTTAATGTAATTTGGGGATTATGTAATGAACAAGAAATGTTTTGATTTGAATATGGAAATGTGTTTTTGAATTGTTAATTTTTTTTCATATTCCTGTAATGACCCAGTTTTTCAGTCGTCTGAATTTAGAATATTAATTGGATTTAAATATTGAAAATTGGATATTATAAGTTAAATCAGTTAATTAATAGAATATTGAATCTAATAGTAAAAATATTTTCTAACGTTGCTTTAAGTCCTATTTGAATTAGAATAGAATTAGTGAACTTTTAAAATTGAATCAAAAGGTAATTTACAGAAATAGGAAATTTTAATATTTAATTAACGTGTAAAAATAGTCATTTTTGACACTGTCTTGGATTTCGATGAAACCAGTTTAATTGGATCGTGATAGTGAATTATTATAATATTCCAAATTTTATGTCAATCGGACTTACGGTTTGTTTATGCGAACCTGAAATGCATAGAATTTAATTAAAATAATTCGATTTGAAAATCTATCTTCCAAATACGATGGAATTGGCTCCCGATATATATTCCATTGTGTTCGGAATAGGGGTAAAACATTATAAACGCCAGGTGGCACGCTTCGTTTGGAGTTCGAAATATTTTCGAATGAATAGTGCGCGAATAATTTTATATAAAAGGACCTCAGATCCATTAATTTGCAAAAACCCTAGGTCAAATGTTCACAGCCACCACTAACGAAATTAATGGCCAAAATCTTCGATCCTTCTTCCTTAATTATTTCTTAATCCATAAGTTTTCAAGCTTCGATTTGTAAATGAAACTTGTAGAGCGTATCAAGATCTCTCTATCCAACGGTTATGATCGAAAAAGGAGCGTCGTAGAGGCCAGATTTTGGCCACGTTCATCACCGTTCGTGCACGTATTTTGAGAGGATGGTGGGGTTGAGCTCGTCGTGCCTCTGAGCGGTGGTGCAGTAAGGTCTGGACTTCATATTGGCGTTGTTCGATCGACGTATAAATGATCGAAGAATGGTGCGGTAATTAAAAATGGAACGCGACAATGGGTTCGAGTCTCGTGTTCATGCCTGGGAACTTTCGAATGATAGAGAAGAGAAAAGGTGCGGCTTGGATTTGAGGAGGTAGAAACAAATGGCCCAGATGCAAATGTTTAAAATTGTATATATTTTACATATGAGGTCCGTTTTACATGAAACAAGTGGCGTTGGGTTCGTATTGATGAGCATTACATTTTAGAGCTGGTTTGGATGGATTTGGAGCTGCTAGGTAAAATTAAATGCTCCTTTAATTTTATTCGAAATAAAACGCTGCAACGACGATTGCAAGCAATGTGAGTAAAACTCACTCTTTCTGACCCGCTTATATTTTTATATAAGTGGAAATAAATTTATTTTATGTTGTTTGATGATTGTTTGGATGTTATGCTATAGTAGTTAGTAGTTGGATATATTCCTGCCGATTGGAGCGGATGAGACCCTATACATTCCCGTGTATAAGCGGATGACCCTTTGTACGCGCGCCTGCCTCGAAGCAGACATTGTACATATTTTCTCATGTGTATATTTGTTGCAGGTGAAAGGTTGGAGGGATCCAATAGGATTCCTGCTATGTTTGATGTTTATTTAAACATACTGTTATATATGCTGTATTATGTGATGTTTGATGTGATGGATGCCATGAATTCTATTATTGATGTGAATTCCCTCATTTAGCGCTTTTGCAGCATTGGGCCATATTTTTGGAAATTTAAAATATTAAAAATGGTGATTTCAATTTAAAACAGATTTCAAAGTGATTTTGAAAATATATATGTTTTAATAATTTTTGAATTAATTAAGAAATGGATTTATTTTAAATAAATAAAAAGTTATAATTTTAATGTTATAAAAATTATGGCATTGTGAAATATACTCAAATATGATTTTTTGAAATATGAAGTTAACTATTTTGTAAAATAAGTTAAATCGAGAATTTTGAATTTATTATAAATGGTTTATATATAAGATTTATAAAATTGATATTTTATGAATAAAAGTAATGGGATTGTAAACGAGTTTTATAAGTGTTAAAATGAGATGTATAAAGTAAGGAATGCTATTAATAAATAGATTTAATGAAATAAATTTTATAAGCGGCGTTTTATAAATATTAGATATGGGATTGTAATCAAATTTGAATATGGATTTGTAATTAAAATTTAGAAATGTATTTATAACGGACTTTATAAATAATGAGATTACAATATAATGAATTTGTAAATAAAGAGATTTATAAGTAAATAAGCTTATAATGTGATTTTGATATATAAATGAGATGAACGGGAAATTGGTTGATAAAGGGATTTTATAAATGGAAGTTTTTATAAAATAGAAATGTGAATTATAAACACTGTTTTATAAATGTGGAATTAATTTATTTGATAAGCTAAATATGGATTTTTATAAAAGGAATTATCTTCACGATTTTGGACAGTGAATAATCCTTTAAACTAAATGTGTAGAAGTAATGAATTTGGTAACAAAATTATATTCACGATTTTGGACAGTGAATAATCCTTTAAATTAAATGTTTAAAAGTAATGAATTTGGTAAGAAAATTATACCCAGGATTTTGGACAGCGAATAATCCTTAAATTAAATGAATGTTTTGGAAAGTGATATTATAAAAAGGAGTTTAAATAGTTTGAAAATAGAATAAATTATGAATTCAATTATTATTAAAATAAGTATATGAAAATGTTTCCCAAATATCCAATAAGTGAAATGGTTTTGAATATTATCTTTTTAAATATATTTTTAAGTGAAAAATTGGAAAATGATTTGATGTATAAACATTTAATAAATTCAGGCCCAGTAACTACTTATGTGCCAGATTTTGGTTATTCCTTTAATAGTTAAATAACCGACTATAGAATTTGTCCATTTTAGTTTCTCAACTTGATGTAGAAACTAATTAGTCATACACTTATTATGTAACTGACTGTGTAGGCTAGATTATCGTTTGTGTTGAGAATGTAGATTCGTGTAGTATGTAATGATTACTCCAATCTATCGAGCTTCCTTCTTGGCCGATGGATAGCAAGTTGAAAGTTGGAAACGTGATAAGTCTACGAGACTTTGTTTCTGTTTGAGGTTAAGAAACGCTTTTGCGTTGTTGGTGCGAAGAGACCGGGATCAGATTTATCTGAAAACCACTTCGGACCAACATATATGTGACGATTGTGCAGGTTGGTCGATGATATTGATATCTAGGATTTTCATAGTGAAGGACGCTTGTTGATCGTTTATGGTTAAAATCCCATTATACATCTAGTAGCAGTAGTCTCTTCATTATAAAATATCCATTGTAAGGGCTGTCGCTACTAATCTGATAGGATGTGGTAGGAGAGTACCTTCGGTTTGTCCTGTTCCTGGACAACTTGTATGGATGAGTGTCTGACACTGCGTTTTAAGATTACGTATATTGGTTTTTATAAACATACATCATGTGGTGGTGGAGAAGGCAAATTATCTTAGCTTAACACCCTCCTTGAGACGTACGAGCTCAAGGGTTGTATTTTTGTGGAAGGCATTTAGTAGTCAATGGAAATGGTAATGTGGCATTCAAAGATGATGTGATATGTGATATGTGAAAGGTAATCGATACCTCTTTTGGTTTCGCTCCCCGAAAAATGACTGAAATAGGGATAGAAGCAGCAAAGCAAAAATGGGTCACTCCCATTAGGAGATGTCATCACTCTTCTTGATATATCTTTACACGCTATGATGTCGTGTATCTGATTATTGTTGATGTATACTTGTGGCCACGAATTAAGGTCGGTAGCGACCGGAGTGATAACATATTCTGTACTATCGAGGAAGGGTTAGGCCGGTATTGTGTTGGTTTAGGCAGGCAATATCTGCTCCCTAGGTTCATCCCTCTAGAGGTGTACCGAGTTTGGTTCGGAAAGGTAGTCCCTTCACCTAGTCATTTGTTTGGAAATCCAAAATCCAATACGTGCCTGCCATTTTCTATTATAGAAAGCCTTGTATTACAAGGTGTATGCTGGAATTTAATAATGTAACAATTTCAGCTATTTTAATATTATTTGTATAATAGGCACTATTATAATATAAGAGAATTTGATATGAAATGTTTTGGTTATCGTAAGATAAAAACCTTGTCGGTATTTATTTGCGATGCGGTCTTACGGGATACCTTTTGTTTTGATAAAAAAAAGTTTTGGTAATCTTAAAACTTAAAACTCAGTTGAGGTGTGTTTTTCTCACGCTGGTTTATCAAACTGATTCAGCTGTTCTTCCCTTTCAATGCTCGGGTCAGACCAAGTATATTTACATGTTTAGATTTGATGCTTTTGGAACTTCAGCAGGCGAGCTAGAGATCTTCATGTCATATACACATATCTGTATATTTTTCTGCTGCATTGCATTGTTGTTGTTGTAAATTATCAACATTAGTGAGGACAGGTTATTATAACTGTCCAAGCTGATGATTATTTATTGTGTACTCTGATATTGATTTATGTATATTACAGTTTCTCTTTTTAAAGATTATTGATCTATATTATATGTTATTCTATTGCGATGTGAGATTTTGTATTGTTTTAGTTTTGCTTCTCTCTTCTTCTTCTCTTCTCTTCTTATTTCTTCTTCTTTCTTCTTACCCACTCTTTTCTTTCTCATGATCATCCGCAATCGGTGTGCTTTGTGTCGGACACGCGTGGTTTGGTGTCGGATTTAGAGGGTGCTGAGTGCGGGTCGTCACAACCTGGTATCAGAGCTTAGGTTTAGTATACTCCTAGGATTTGATGTGTATTCATTATAGATATGGTTAGTAATACCATAGAATGAGTTGAGTGTGTGTGTATATATATATGAGCGCATATTTGTTAGTTATATAAAAATGTTTTATATTGTGTTGATGTATCTATTTAGTGGCTTATGAATTCTGGTCGATATGTGGGACGCCACGTTATCGATAGGGGTTTCCAAACTCTTAAACAAGGTAAACCGACATAATATCGTTTTGAATGGGTAAATGAAATAATTTTACCTCAATTATATTTTATATATAATTTTATATATTGATTGTTGGTTGTTAATGAATGATAATATTTAATTACTATCATTTATTATTTGTTGTGTTTAATAAAAAGTAGTTATTATTATAAATCTAAATAAGATAAATAAATTTGGAATGAATCTTATATAAGTGAAATAAATAGTGAAATTATATAAGTAAGAATTTATAAATGTGATTTATAAATAAAAGAATTTAAAAAAAAAATAAAAAGCATTGAATTCACTAAAGTTGTTGTATCATTTTTGAGGTTTCTGTATGATGGATTTGCTACCATTAGTAATATATTATGAATTTAAGTTTTTTTGATAAACCAAGTTTTGAATTTAAAATCCAAGTGTGATTTGATAAGATATAGGAAAGTAAGTTTTTGAACCTATAATTGAAATTGAGATACGAAATTAAAAAATTTAACGTAAGTAAGGTTAAATTGAATTGAGTTAGTAAGTGAATGATATAAATTGAAGTTTAACTTAAGGAAAGTTATCTAAATTGAATTGGATTTGAACTTAACAAGATAAATTATTGAAATGAAAATTGAACTCAAGTGGTAAGTGATTATACAACCATGATTTGAAATTATAAAGTGTGAATGGAAGTAGACTTAAGAAATATTCATGAAACCTTAAGTAAAAGAGTTGTATAACTTGAAAATTTAGAAATGATGAGTTAGAAGAAAATTTTGAATTTGCTAAATATGAAAGTTAATAGATGGAATTTGTAATGGAATTTACCTTAAGAAATGTTGAATGAAGTTGAATTTGATATCAAAACGAATATGAACTTGAGTTATAAAATGTAATTCAACTTTAGATGTAAATGAATAAATGAATTAAACTAGACTAATGAAATAAATTAGTAAATTTAATATGTTTGGAAATGTTGTTGTTAGAATTTAATAAAGTTATGTTTTGAATTAATAATGAACATAATGAAGTGTTGGATATAAATGTTGTAGTGAACTTAAGAAACAATCTATGTAATTATTATTAAGTGTATATAGTATTATTAGAAATATACTAACTGAAGAATCAATGTAAATATAAATGAACATGATTGTTAACTAATGTTAATAATGAAAGTAAAATACATTGAATGATTAATGAACTTGATGTTAATAAGTTATATGTAAATGAAAGGAATGATTATGAATAGAATTGAAACAAATCAAATAAATGTGAACAAATTAATTGTTAGTTAATTGAATATAAATTCATTAATGGTTAATGAAATTGAAAGTTAAATAATTGAATTCAAATTGAGAGTAAAGTGAATCTAAATAGAATTGAATTCGATTTGAATGGGAAGTAAACTAACTTGGATGTAAATTAGTGAATGTAAGCTAATTGAATGTGTAAATCAATTGAATCTAAATTGAATGTGAATAAATTGAAAACCAATTCAAGTAGTGTAAAAAGAATTGAATGTATAATTAATTTGGTTATAGACATTGGATGGATGTTAGTTGTTTGGATGATTTCTTATGTTACTTATGTTTCATTTGCATATATGTTGTATAGTATATGTTTTATATTGATTTGGTTATGAATGTAGTTGTTGAATGGTTCTTTTGGAATGCATGTGTTTATTTGCATGTAGTATTGTTTATTATATGTTGATATTACTTTCTATATACATGTATTGATTGGTTGTTGAGTGTTTAGTAAGTGCGGACGGCGTTGATTCGAATTTGGAGCTCGCTTTCGAGCTATATTAGCCGTATGTGCCTGCTAAATAATATATAAGGTACATATCTCGGATTACATATCGTACTTTTACACTTGTTCCCTACGGGATGCCTCATCCTCGAAGATGAGATGTATATTTGTGATATTATAAATATCGTGATTTTTTCCGATCGAACCGCGCAAAGGAGGCTATTGCAAATTTTTCTAAAAATTTAAGGCGTTAGAAAATATTTGAAAATTTTGGAAATTTTTTATGACTAAAACTTTGAGATTTAAGTTATGACTTGAAATGAGATAAGTTGGTTTTTGAAATGATATTAGTTGATAACTAAAAATCCAAGAATGAATTTAGAAACTTAGAAGTGTAATAACTAAAATTGCAACTAATGAATGTTTGAAAAGTAAAAGGACTTAAAAGAAATTAGTAATTCAGTTCAACTAGATTTGGTTTTGAAAAGTAAATGGGATTTGGGTATTTTTCTTACGTAGTAATTTCAAGGACGAAATTCTTTTAAGTGGAGAAGAATGTAACGACCCAGTTTTTCAGTCATTTGAATTTAGAATATTTAGTTGGAATTAAATATTGAAAATTGGATATTATATGTTAACTCGGTTAATTAATTTAATATTGAATCTAATAGTAATTTCGGGGATGAAATTTATAGAATTAGTAAACTTTTAAAATTGAATTAAAAGTTAATTTATAGAAATTCGAAATTTTAATATTTAATTAATGTGTAAAATAGTCATTTTTGACACTGCCTCGGATTTCGACGAAACTAGTTTCATTGGATCTGTAATAGTGAATTATTATAGGATTTCAAATTTCGTGTCAATCAGACTTACAGTTTGGTCGTGCGAAGCTGAAACGCATATAAATTAATTAAAGTAAATTTAATTAAAATAATTCGATTCGAAAACCTATCTTCCAAATACGATGGAATTGGCTCCTAATATATATTCCATTGTGTTTGGAATAGGGGTAAAACATTATGAACGCCAGGCGGCACGCTTCGTTTGGAGTTTGAAATATTTTCGGATGAATAGTGCGCAAATAATTTTATATAAAAGGACCTCACGTCCATTCATTTGCAAAAACCCTAGGTCAAATGTTCACAGCCGCCACTAATGAAATTGATGGCCAGAAACTTCGATCCTTCTTCATCAATTATTTCTTAATCCATACGTTTTCAAGCTTCGATTTGTAAATGAAACTTGTAGAGCGTATCGAGATCTCTCTATCCAACGGTCATGATCGGAAATGGAGCATCTTAGAGGCCAGATTTTGGATGCGTTCATCCAACGTTCATGCACGTATTTTGAGAGGAAGGTGGGGCCGAGCTCGAGAGGCCTCTGGTCGGTGGTGCAGTAGGGTATGGGCTTCGTATTAGCATTGTTCGATCGACGTATAAATGATCGATGAAGGGTGTGGCAATTAAAAATGGAACACGATTATGGATTCGAGTCTTGTGTTTCATGCCTGGGAGCTTTCAAGTGATGGATGAGAGAAAAGGTGCGGCTTGGATCTGAGGAGATAGAAACAAACGGCCCAGAAGCAATTGAGGTTTAAAAAAGAGAGAATATATATATAAATTGTATTCAAATGTTTAAAATTGTATATCTTTTACATACGTGGTCCGTTTTACAAGAAACAAGCGGCATTGGGTTCGTATTGACGAGCACTATGTTTTAGAGTTGGTTTGGATGGATTTGGAGCTGCTAGGAATTTTGGGTAAAATTAAACGCTCCTTTAATTTTATTCGAAATAAAACGTTGCAACGTCGACTGCAAGCAATGTGAGTAAAACTCATTCTTTCTGACCCGCTTATATTTTATAAAAGTGGAAATAAATTTATTTTTGTTGTCTGATGATTGTTTGGATGTTATACTATAGTAGTTGGTAGTTGGATATATTCCTGCCGATTGGAGCGGATGAGATCTTATACGTCCCCGTGTATGAGCGGATGACCCATGTATGGAGGGATCCAATAGGATTCCTAGCTATGTTTGATGTTTATTTACACATACTGTTGTATATGTTGTATTATGTGATGTTTGATGTGATGGATGCCATGAATTCTATTATTGATGTGAATTCCCTCATTTAGCGCTTTTGCAGCATTGGGCCATATTTTTGGAAATTTAAAATATTAAAAATGGTGATTTCAATTTAAAAAGGATTTCAAAGTGATTTTGAAAATATATATGTTTTAATAATTTTTGAATTGATTAAGAAATGGATTTATTTTAAATAAATAAAAAGTTATAATTTTTATGTTATAAAAATTATTGCATTTTGAAATATACTCAAATATGATTTTTTGAAATATGAAATTAACTATTTTGTAAAATAAGTTAATCCGAGAATTTTGAATTTATTATAAATGGTTTATATATAAGATTTATAAAATTGATATTTTATAAATAAAAGTAATGGGATTGTAAACGAGTTTTATAAATGTTAAAATGGGATGTATAAAGTAAGGAATGATATTAATAAATAGATTTAATGAAATAAATTTTATAGGCGGTGTTTAATAATTTGTAACTAAAATTTAGAAATGAATTTATAACGGACTTTATAAATAATGAGATTGCAATAGAATGAATTTGTAAATAAAGAGATTGATAAGTAAATAAGCTTATAATGGGATTTTGATATGTAAATATAATAAATGGGAAATTGGTTAATAAAGGGATTTTATAAAGGGAAGTTTTTATAAAATAGAAATGTGAATTATAAACACTATTTTATAAATTTGGAATCAATTATATTCACTATTTTGGATAGTGAATATTCCTTTAAATTAAATAAATGTTTTGGAAAGTGATATTATAAAAGGGAGTTTAAATGGTTTGAAAATAAAATAAATTGTGAATTCACTTATTCTTAATAAGTATATGAAAATGTTTTCCAAATATCCAATAAGTGAAATGGTTTTGAATATTATCTTTCTAAAAATATTTTTAAGTGAAAAATTGGAAAATGATTTGATTTATAAAGGATTAATAAAATCAGGCCCAATGATTACTTATGTGCTAGATTTTGTTTGTTGCTTTGATAGTTAAATAACCGACTATCAAATTTGGTCATTTTAGTATATCAACATGATGTAGAAACTAATTAATCGTACACTTAGTACGTAACTGACTATGTTGGCTTGATAATCGTTTGTCCTGAGAATGTTGATTCATGTAGTACGGAGTGATTACTCCAATCTATCGAGCTTCTTTCTTGGCCGAAGGATAGCAAGTTGAAAGTTGGAAATGTGATAATTCTACGAGACTTGGTTTCTGTTTGAGGTTGAGAAATGCTTTTGCATTGTTGGTACGAAGAGACCGGGATTAGATTTATCTGAAAACCACTTCGGACCAACATATATGCGACGATTGTGCAGGTTGGTCGATGATATTGGTATTTAGGATTTTTATAGTGATGGACTGCTTGTTGATCGTCTGGGGTTAAAATCCCAATATACATCTAGTAGCAGTAGTCTCTTCGTTATGAAATATCCATTGCAAGGGCTGTTGCTACTAATCCGATAGGATGTGGTAGGAGAGTACCTTCGGTTTGTTCTGTTCCCAGACAACTTGTATGGACGAGTGTCTGACACTGCGTTTCTAAGATTACGTACATTGGATTTTACAAACGTACATCATGTTGTGGCGGAGAAGGCAACTTCTCTTAGCTTAACACCCTCCTTGAGACATACGAGCTCAAGGGTTGTATTTTTATGGAAGGCAATTAGTAGTCAACAGAAATGGCAATGTGCCATTCAAAGATAATGTGATATGTGATATGTGAAAGGTAATCGATACCACTTTTGGCCTCACTTCCTGGAAAATGACTAAAACAGGGATAGATGCAACAAGGCTAAAATGGGTCGCTCCCATCATGAGATGTCATCACCCTTCTAGATATACATTTACATGCTATGATGTCGTGTATCTGATTACAGTTGATGTATGCTTGTGGCCACGAATTAAGGTCGGTAACGACAGGAGTGATGACATATTCGGTATTATCTAGGAAGGAGGAGGCCGGTCTTTTTTTGGTTTAGGTAGGCAGTATCTGCTCCCTAGGAGCATCCCTCTAGAGGTGTATTGAGTTCGGTTCAGAAAGGTAGTCCCTTCACCTAGTCATTTGTATGGAAATCCAAAATCCAATACGTGCCTGCCATTTTCTATTGTAGAAAGCCTTGTAGTACAAGGTGTATGCTGGAATTTAATAATGTAATAATTTAAGCTATTTTAATATTATTTGTATAATAGACACTATTATAATATATAAGAGAATTTGATATGAAATGTTTTGGTTATCGTAAGGTAAAAACCTTGTTGGTATCTATCTACGACGCGGGCTTACGAGATACCTTTTATTTTGATAAAAGAAAAGTTTTGGTAATCTTAAAACTTAAATATTCAGTTGAGGTGTGTTTTTCTCATGTAGGTTTACCATACTGATCCGGACGTTCTTTCCTTTCAATGCTCGGGTCAGACCAAGTATATTTACAGGTTCAGATTTGGTGCTTTTGGAGCTTCAGCATGCGAGCTGGTGATCTTCATGTCG
This sequence comes from Allium fistulosum, assembly GCA_030737815.1. NCBI lineage: Eukaryota > Viridiplantae > Streptophyta > Magnoliopsida > Asparagales > Amaryllidaceae > Allium > Allium fistulosum. Next base: position 725,794,570 of record CM060905.1, on the reverse strand, counting down.
TATACACGTATCTGTTTATTTTTCCGCTGCATTGCATTTTTGTGGTTGTAAATTATCAGCATTTGTGAGGACAGGTTATTATAACTTTCCAAGCTGATGATTATTTATTGTGTACTCTGATATTGATTTATGTATATTACGGTTTCTCTTTTTAAAGATTATTGATCTATATTATACGTTATTCCACTACGATGTGAGATTCTGTATTTTTTTGGTTCTTCTTCTCTCTTCTTCTCTTCTCTTCTCTTCTTCTTTCTTCTCTCTTTCTTCTCACCCTTTCTTTTCTTTCTCATGATCATCCACAATCGTTGTGCTCTGGGTCGAACACTTGTGGTTTTGTGTCGGATTCAGAGGGTACTGAGTGTGGGTCGTCATAGCTTCTGTGATCTGTGTATCAATGTATCTAGCACCGCCGTAATTGGTCGCCGAAGATTAATAACTATGGATGACTACAGCATCCGTTAGTTTTGGACCTCTAAGTAGGGGGATGTTACAAGTTGGTATTAGAGCATAGGTTTATGAAACTTTAAAAGAAAAGTTAAACCTTAAAGCTTTTTTTAAGCATAATCCAATGAATTTAAAAATATGATCGGGGTTTGGGTTAACGCTATATTAACGTACTTGTATTTGATATATAGGTATATATCTAAGCACATATTCCCCTCTCTCTTAGACCGTTCTTCTGTATCTTACTAAGGCTCGTATGTAGATATACGAGAAAGTGGATATGGAGGCAGGGAACGGAAGAGGAAATCTAGGTGGAAGAACCACCACAACCAATGGAAATGCTCGACCTAATACTCGGAGAAACCAAGGTCGACAGGCTAATGCTAACCAAAATGCTGAGGAATGTAGGTGCTAGAAATCCGGCAATAGATGCGGGGATGGTATATCAGTTGTTGGCTAATCTGTTGCAAGCGGGAGCTGCTGGGAATGCTGGAGGAGCTAATCCTATAGTTCCAGCTGGTTATAATTATGCTAAGCTGAGTAGAGACTGTGTTATTCTGGGAGGAAAGCCGTTTGTTGGAACGGAAGATGCTGTTGAAGTAGAGAATTGGCTGTTGAACTGTGAAAGGATCTTTACAGACTTAGGCTTGAATGAAGGAGAGAAGAGAAGGCTAGCCTCTAAACAACTGCAAGGGTTAGCACTTCATTGGTGGAATAGTGTGACGACCGAAGTTTCGGAGGAGGAGTTGACATAGGCTGACTTCAAGAGGAGGTTTGGCAGAGGTTCTTGGCCGAGGTTTCCAAAGCGGCATTGATGATGAAGTTTATGGTATTGTCTAAGGACAAATGTCTGTGATCGAGTATGCTACTAAGTTTGATGGGCTATCTCGATATGGTTATGCTTTGGTTGATACTGATATCAGGAGGAACGAGAGATTCATTAGATATTTGAGGCCAGAGCTAGGAAGGATGGCTATGACTCAAATTAGAGAGCCATATCATGTGATGGTGGAGATAACCGTCCGCCATGAGGAAGTGCTTGCTGTTTCAGCTAGGGAGAAGCCAGTTGAGTCCCAGGGTTTTCAAGGAAGAAAAAGGAAATTCTTTAAGAAGAAAGGAGTCTAAAAATGGGAGGCTGCTAAGAAGGTGAAGGCTAATTTGGTGTGTTATAAGTGTGATAAGAAGGGCCATTGTGCCCACAAGTGCAGAACGGGTAAAGAAAAGAAGCCTCTTGAGAAGAAGAATGTGAAATGCTTCAACTGTGACCAAGTTGGGCATTATAAGAATCAGTGTCTAGAGCCAGTTAAGGTGAATAAAGGGAAGGTGTTTGCCATTGGACCACCATCTTCTTCTAGACCTACTGCAGCAAAGAAAGGAAAGACTGTGATAGAAGGTACATTTTTGATTCAGAGTATACCAGTTATGGTACTTTTTGATACCGGGGCATCACATTCATTTATATCATAGTATTTGGTTGATAGGTTATGTATAGAACCCATATACCTTGTTACTTCCTTAAGGGTTGTGTTAACGCGAAAAATGTAAGCTAACACCCCGATGTGATTTGTGATATAGTGAAAGCACCACCCATTGGTACGGGAACTAAAAGTAAGCAGAGAATAGCAGAAAACAGTAAAACGACAACAGTTTTATAGTGGTTCGGCTCAAAGTCAAGCCTACGTCCACTTAATCTTTTCTATGACTGATTCGATTACAGATTTTACAATAACTCTTTGATTACAACACAATCAAGACAAGTAATCAGAACTTTGATGTAGAAAAACTCTTTCGATTCGTGTTGAATGAACTTGATTCTTTTCGAAGATTCTTTGAAGTATCCTTTGCCTTTGAAGTGTTGAAGTCAGTAAAGAAATCAGCAAAGTCTTGGCATTTCCAAAAATTCGTTCCCTTTCAAGTGCGGAGTAGGCGGGGTATTTATAGGAGAAAACTGGGCTTAGGTCGTTAGGTTTTAGGTCTTGAGCGACCTAAGAGGTTGCGAGGTAGCTTAAGTCGTTGGCGACTTAATGGAAACATTCTGGGCAAGATAAAGGCTGAGAGCGACCTAGTATGAATAGTGCAGAAGTTATCTCAGCAAGATTAGGTCGTAAGCGACCTAACATAAGAGGCAGGGCATGCGGCTTAACTCTGGAGTTCCTTAGGTCGTTAAGTCGCTCTTTCTTTAGCTCGCTAGGTCGCTGTCTTCATTGAATAGCTAGGTCGCTGTCTTCATTGATTAGCTAGGTCGCTGTCTCATTAGGTCGTAGGAGTCTTTAGGTTACTAAGTCGATGCTTCCTTATCTCGTTAGGTCGCGCTGCATTGAGTCGCTTTGTGTTATAGGTCGCTACCACTTTAACTCGTTAGATCGCTAGGTCGTTAGGTCGCTCCCGCTTTAACTCGTTAGGTCGTTGCCTTTACTCAGCTGCTTCATGCTATAGGTCGCTGCCTTGTTATAGATCGTTAAGTCGCATATGCCTTAGGTCGCTAAGTCGCTGGGTTGGGTAAGTCGCTAGGTCGCTGAATAAAAGAGGGTTAACAGTTGCCCCTCGAAGTATACGCCTAGGAGTTAGGTCGTGTGCTTCGATATCTCTTAACTCGCGCCATCCTAAGTCGTTAAGTCGTGAGCGACTTATGAGTGAGTTAGGTCGTTCCTGCCGATTCGTGTTCCTCTGCCCATGTATATAAGTCGCTGAGATCACCCCTTCTTCTCTTTACCTGCTCTAACATTCTAACCCGCCTTCAAAAGATTTTCAAGCTCTCGAAGAAGAATTCGAATCAACCTGTCGCCGATCATCTCTACAATCACACTACGTAAGTGAATTCCGACCATTATTGTAACGACCCGATATTTTGGACCATTCGCATCCATTATAAGTGTATAGGTAGACACTCATGCCGGAATTGAATTGCTCAAAATATCGCGTTGTTAATTTAAATTTGGCAAAACTGAACATATACAGTAAATAAATAATCACAGATCACAGACACAGAGTAATAAGTGCAGCGGAAATAAAACAGATAGTAGTTCATGAAGCTACTATATGAATATATAAAATACATCAGAGTTTACAACAGAAGAGTAATATGATACATCAGAGTTAAACCAGATACAACGGAAGAGTAACACGATACATCAGGTACAAATCAGAATACATCACTGGAATCATCGAATACTGAAAGCAGAATAGATGGCTGGATCTTCAAGCAAAGCTCCAACTCCAAAGATGAGTCTCGAATACTGGTGCACTCAGTCTGACCCGAGCGTAAAGCAAAACACAAGACACTCGAGTCAGGATTAACATTCTTATATTAATAAATCCAACTCAAGTGAAATAGCAATTGAAATACAAGTAAGTCAAAGGATGTTTGGAATAACCATCCTTTAAGGATCCGTTAAACTATCTACTAGGTAGTAACATACGCTAAGTAGATAATGTCTGTCAGTAATATAAAGATATCAAAATAGTGTTAAGTCATGGCCCATTCCACCCTTTAACACATTTTTATTCCCAAAAGCATATACAAGACCGTAGTTTCCCCAAAACCGGAAGTCACCAGAGGGAAATCCATATACTAAAGGTACAAAACAAATTCGTAGTGGTCGCGAATAAAGGGGATACAAGTATGACAAGGCACATGAGGCAATACCCAAGGTAGTGATACTACCGTTTTCCTGATCTGGACTGGTGAGAACGCAACGCCGCAGCGCCCGCAACACCGTGAAACAACACTCCCAAAATCAAGGGTGCACCAATCGACAACAAGTAATGAGTAGTTCGAAGAAGTGTGTCCACTTGAGGTAGCTAATCCTCCATTGGCCCGGCACGGCTCCTGTTTTAGTCATTTCCAATTTGACACAAGTGTCAAGGCTATCCATTATCGTTCTCTTTCTTCAGTCATCACGAACATCATTCCAACCACTTCATTCTGGATCATCACTCCGCGTATAGTTATTAAAGTGGTTTTCGGTTTAGATAGAGAGTATATCCATAACCGATTCCGGTCTCTTTAATAACTTCCGAAATTATTTCACCGATTGGTCGTTTATATATTTCAAAACCAAAACAATTACAATTTCAATTAGAATTTGTAAACCAACATTTCATTTCTCTTTCGAAATCAATTTCCAAAATTTACGTTTCAAAACTTCCAAATTCATAATTTCAAAATCTTATAATTCAATTTCAATCTTTATTTAAAACAATTCAAATATCAATTTAAATTCGTACATAAGATTCATTCCGAAATCATTTAAATTAATTAAATTTAACATTTAAATCAATTTAAATTCATTTATCGATTTCATTCAATATTCATTAAGTAAATTTGCCAATCGAAACAATTTCTATTAAATTTCCAATTCATTAAATCCATTATTTAAATTCAACTTCCTTATATCAAAACTTACAAATTGAACTAAAATAAATTCATCAAATCATATTCTTTAAATTTCAAGTCTTACATTAATTTCAATAAATCGCATTTTATTTCTTGTTAAAGAAATTCAATTTCACTTATTTACTTACTTAAATAATTTTCCAAAACTTAATTAATAAAGAAAACTCAATTTCAATTATTTACGAAGTAAATTCACTTATTCAAAAGTCCAATTTTACTTATTAAATAATTCAATTCAATTTGTTCATTAAATCATTCCATCTTATTTGATTATTAAATAATTCAAACTTAATTATTAAATAATTTCAAAGTTTAATAATTTCAAACTTAATTTCAATTCCAAACTTAATTCAATCATTTCTCAAATTAAACAACATTCTTCCATCAATTACATTGTTAATATTTTGTTTCATATTATTAAATATTAACATTTTCCTTTCATAAAAATTCAAATTTCAACTTCATTTCAAAACCATATTATTTATTCAGATAAAATCTTTGTTTATTTTAAATCAAATTTATTGACCAATCGGGTTTTATTTAATTTCCTATCCTAGGTCAAAGTTCAATTTGGGTATTTATCATTTTAACCCAATTCCAATTCAATTCAAAATCAAAGCATAACAAAGGGAACTTGCAGTGTGATAACTGGGATGGTGTCAAAGTAAATAAACAAGCAATAACAACAACAATAACAATCCAATAGTCAATTCAAATAATCCCAAAATAACCGTATTAATTCGCATTGTTATTTGTACGAATTAATATAATTATTTCTAGAATCTACACTATCATTTCATGTAGATTAAAGATTATTACACTAATATTTATACGGTTCTTCAATTGTCATTCGATTTTAATTTTAACACTACAACAATTAATCAAATATACGTTCAATGGTTCAAAGTGTAATTATCACTATTCTACATGTCAATTAATTTAACAAATAAAAGGGATCATATTCAACTAATCAAATTCAACATATGTGTCGATTCAAATTTTAATTATCCTACGTCAAATTTATTTGCATAATATTTATCACTTTATACATTACAATTTTAATCGTCCAATTGTAAACATCAAACAATCAATCATTTAACAACCAAACTGGATTATCATTGCATATATAACAGATAATGGTGTCAGATGTCACAGGTGAACTGATACAGGTAATAGCATATAAAACAGTGTAATTAACTAACAGCAGCATATTTCAATCGTCGTTTCAATTGAAATCAAATCTAATAAATAAAAGAATGTTAATCGTGAGTGAGTTCTCACCTTTCGAGGCTAGAGAAAAGTACAGAATGAGATGAGTCATGAATCCAAGCAGGAATCCCAAACAAAGCAAAATTGGCCTAAATTCAACGATTAAAGCTGATCACAAGAATTTGACGAAGTCGAATTGGGAGCAGGATCGATGAGAATTAATGGTATGAGTGAACTTATGCCTATATATGTGCATACTATGTATATAACTATTTATATGAATCAAAAATAATATTCTAAATTCAAACGCAAATTAAATTATATATATATATATGCATATATTTTTTTATTATTATTTTAAAATCATTGTTTGGATTGATACACATAAATAACTAACATATCTACCAAATGCAAATTTGAAATGAAAACACACACATATATATATATATATACTTACAACACAGTTATTTACAACCTACATAAAATATCCAATACATGGCCCACCAATACGTATACGCCAACAACTAAACGTACAACTTACTAATATAAATCACAATTTTTGACAAATCTTTATATACCTAAAACCTTATTAAGCATTTTACTGTAAAAATGTAAATTCCCATAACTGTTTCCATATAATCAAAGCATGAACTAAAATATATATAACTAGATTACTAACATATTGTACTATACTAGTAGACAACGAAATATACACTGGCTATTGTAGAATAGGATGCAGTCCATATACAACTACAACTTATTGGTTTAAACTATAAAATTTGAAATCAAAATGTATAACAAACATATATAACGGCTGATACAATACCTTACTGTAAACCACAATAGATGCGTTATAATATTTTATATACACTCATAAATTCATAACAGCAAATGCAAGCACGTTATCAAACTTTACTAAATACTTAAATGTGTATAAGTATATGCAGACACAATAGATGAAGAAATTTTTTTTTACTCTTTATAACCAAATCTATTTCTTTAAAATATGCGTATCTACCATCATAGCAAAATAAAATATACCAATAAACTGTGCAGCCGAATAGATAAACTAATATATATATATATGTAAAAGGTTTTGTACAGACTAATATATATATACAGGTTTCGAAACTTATACAAAAACAGGACATAAGCTTAAATTATAAGACAGAGAACAAGAAGCATTAGGAAGAAACAATGACAGGTTTCAAATCAACAGGGATGGCAAGGCATGTAAGGTAGAAATACAATTGCATATGACCCAACATATTATTATATACACATGAACAACCAAGTACTTAGTAACCACTAGTTCATATAACATAAAAATATATAAAGGGTTACTTTTGGCTGTCTATAAATATAACTTTATATGCAAAAAAAATTATACTACATATTCATCTATATAAACAATCTACCTTAAAAATAAACATATATATATATATATCCTTATATCATAACAAACACACAGATGTATATATATACCTCAACAAAATTATACAAGCTTTTGTAAAAAGGTTCGAAAATATATATATTAACACTTACACGAGATAGGCGAAGACTATAGGATGACACAGCCTGGGAACAAATGGCGAAGTGGCGAGGTGAATGTGAAGCGACTGAGGCCAGCGATTGCGCGGCGGATCGGTGACACATGGGGGTTCTGGTGGGCTACTATGTAGTGGCTCGAGTTTGTCATCGGGTTCGGCTTCAGTTGATGGATGGTGGCGCGGGTATGCTCGGCTGTTGGGCTGTGACGTGGAGAAGGAGGATGCCCGTTGTCTTGAGGCGGATGGAGCTTCTGGTGAAGAGAGGGACTGACGAAGTGATGGGGATGGGCAGAACAAAGCGGAGGGTGAGCAATGGGATGCTAAGCTTGAGGATATTGGTGGTCCGCCTGAGCTGTGGTGTGAGGTCGGTTCAAGGCAGGGCGGAAGTGGAGGGTGAGCTGTTGCCTTGGGTTCGGAAGCGGTTGAAGGCGAGGCTATTGGAATGGTTGCAGAGGGGTCGTGTGCTCAGGGTTTGGGCAGTGGCTGGCGGCGTGAGGCTGGGCTTTGGTTGGTGGCCACCTCACTAGATAGGGAGAAAGTGTGCTATGGTTGAGAAAGAATAGAAATAAATGAACCGTTCATTTGCAAGAGGGAGATGAATGCTGTCTCGAAACTATTAAATATAAAAATGAAATTTCCCAAAACAAAGCGCTTTCCAAAAAAACAACGGAAATCATGCGAACGAATTAACTTTTATATTTAACCAAGAAGGATTTTGACAGTCAAGAATTCGAAATTGTTAACAGCTGATTATTACAGTGAAAGTGAATGGGCAAAGAATTTAAAGGGTTTCAGAAACCAAACGTTACACAACTAGTATCGATACGGTAGGCGTTACGTAAGGGCAACGTACACCGGACTCCGAATTTGACAATCGAATATACTGTAGAAATCAGTACGATGAGGCGATCAAAACGGCATATAGATATCAGTGGCACGATCGAATTATAAAAGTTCGAATTTTCTAATAGCGGAAAATGCAAGAAACACGCTGAAAAATAAGATCGACGGAGCCAAAGATGTCCGAATTTGGAAAAACAACAAACTGATATCTTGCTCAGAAGATGGTTTAGAATTTTTCTATGTAAAAATATTTTGGTTTTGAAAACGTTTTATTTTCAACGCTTTTTAACTGATTAAATTGAAGTAAATTTACGCGCAAAATAAACTTTCGTATTTCGGACGAAAATTTACCAGTTGCTATGTTTAATTAGTCGCATCCCAAATATTAAATTTTTATTTCAAAATTTTATCGTTTAAAATTTCACAAATTTCAACTAATTACGTTATTAAAACAGTTAAAATTTACGGGTCGTTACAATTATCCAACCACAACCATCACCGAATTGTGAATCCCCCAATTTTCGACCCTATCCCGATTTCACATGCCGCATTTTGCCATGAATCATGTTATGATCAACTTTTGATCGTTATTGGACATGTTGTCACTGTGATTCACAAGAGCACAACAGTGCATTGGGTTTATGATGGATCCGAGGTGATTTGAATTGGTTTTGGATGATCTGGTGGTGTAGAGAGATGGTGGATTTTACTGTAGAGAGGCTAACAGGTTAGTGGGTTAGGCGATTTGTTGAAAGAAGTGGAGTTAGCGAGTTAAGGAGAGTTAGGCCGTGCTCGACTTAGGAGCCTTGAACGACCTAGGACTTTAGCAGTTTGGATATGAATCGCGCAACTTAACTCTGTGAACGACTTAGTGACTTAATCATCAAACTCCGAGCGACATAAGGCACTGCGACTTAACTTACCAGAATAGCATACGACTTAAAGCTGAACGACTTAAAGAACCAACGACCTAACTTAACTCGCAGCATAGCTTTAACTTGTAGGAACATAACTGATGAACATCATGACTCGAGCAGAGTGACTTAGGAAAGCCCGACCTATGTTAGGTCATTTGGACATGAACTGGACGACCTAAAAGAGTCTCGAGCTAACTTAAGTCGTTCCTGCGACTTAAGGGATGGACAACATTTGAACACTTGCAGATTTAACCAGAACTTGATTGAACTTCCAATTTGAACTGCCAGAACTTGTTGCACTCTTTCACAGATTATATTGACTTTTAAGCTAACAACCTGTTAAATACAACATTTGTAGAAAACTAGGATGAATATACTCATCATCGACTGCCCACATCGAGTGATGGATTAAGTCAACGAGAAAATAATATGAATCTAATTACAAGTGAAATGCTGTGAATCAACTAACTTAAATGGAGCATCAACGCAAAATTCATAAAGTTATAACTGCTTATTGTTGAATATTATCTGCATTGATACTACACTTAATTTTGATATAATAACAAGTCTTGAATCTTCCTGAATTGACGCGCGCCAACCAGTATTATTTCAAGTTTTACTTTATTTACTTGTTATTTTCAGTAGCTTTGCACAACACTTCACACACTTTTTAGGAAACGTGCACCTTCATATTTGAATATCTAGTTCCTTGTGTAGAATGACTTCTCAACAAGTACAAGAAGAGACAGTAGATCGGACCGATGAAGTTTTTCCGATTGCTGCTCCTTTGGATAATCCTTCGGAAAGGGTTCCAACCACACTGAACCAACGGACCTTCAACCAACTATGTATGCAATTTGGTATTGCTGAAGCGGATGCTCTGCTTCCTGGAGCAAATGACACTGCCGACAGGCCGCCACATGGCTTCATTGCAGTTAATCGTCACATGTGTTTGAACGGAGCTATTCCCCCCTTCAATGATTTCCTCAGAACACTTCTCCTTCGATTAACCATTTCTCCATTCCAGTTACACCCCAATGGCTATGCCATTTTGATGGGGTTGTGCATACTATTCAGGAGGACGCTTGACCGCCTCCCAAGCTTTAAGGAGATCTGTTATCTGTGTACATTTAGGAGGAACAAAGATCACCCCTCCATTATTCTTGTTAGAAGCGCAAAGAATCGCAAGCTAATCACGGATCTACCCGAGAGCGCTCACGGGTTTTTAAACCAATTCTTCTATGTCCGTTGCCTTCCGGGATTCTATGGCATCTGGAGAGTAGGAAGTAAGACTACCTATCTCCGTTTACTTCATTTCTGAGCCTTTCAAAATTTGAGTCGTCAAGTGCTAACTTCATTCTTTTACTTTTGCAGCAATTCCTCCTCTCTCTAAAGATTCTGCCCATAAATCAACTTTTGAAAGATTGAGTGCCATAGCTGCCAACGAGAGAAGTATTAAATTTCTACAGAGGAACGAATTTCTGCATCAATTCAGACTCTTGCATTCCTCTCGATCTATTCAGTCTCGTGATGCCCCCAGCTCTCAAGCAGAAGCATCAAATGCCCCAGTCTCCGTAGAGGAACCTGCACCGAAAGAACTTATTGTAGAGACTTCGTTAGTGAAGTGCTCCAGTTCTGCTGACATTGTAGGGTTATCTGCAAAATCTAAACTTCCCCCAGTCATTGAAGAAGAGGAATTTCCTCAACATTCTGGGAAGTCTGATACTTTTGGAGGGCTGAGCGATCTCATGGTGACTTCTCAGGAGCTCTTTAAAGATGACACCACCACTCCTAAACTTGCTTCCCCAGCGATTGAAGCGACATCTGCCTTGCGACCAATCCTGTCAACCCAAGAGTTGACTCCTGCCGTAAAAGCCAACATCACTCCTAAGCTGAAGAGTGGTTTGTTGCTTGACGCACGTAGTTCGCACGCCACACACACTTAGGATTTTTGGCAATTATGCGCACTTAGTCTCTTTATTTCGAAGATTTCTAAGTTTTTGTCTCTTCTTCACTTTCAGGTTCTCCCATGGGACGCAGCGGCTCTTATTATGATGACTTTCAACGCTAAGCAAGGCGTGACTCTTATGATCCCCGGCGCTATCTCTCTACCCCCAGGGAAACTGATGAGGAACGAGCAGCTAGGAAAGCCCGTGAGAGGCAGGCTTATGAGGAGCGGTAAGGAAGAAGAGATGACCACCATGACTCTTACCAAAGGGATGACGACTCCCACAAAAGAAAATCTCATGATGATAGGGGGAAGATTCATATAACTGAAGATCCAAGCAAGCGGGCCAAACTCGACGACAAATCTTCATCTGAAATTTCTAAAGTGCCTGCTGCTTCTATTTCTTTAGACATCCCTTCCAGCTCTCCTGCCCTTAAAAGAGCTAATATTCAATCAATCATCAATAGGCCTCCTTATCAAGTCGAGAAGCCTCCGCCTACACTCCACAGTCGATTTCCGAATTGGTGTTTGAAAGGAGTGCGCTTCGATTTGCACTTAGTTCCAATTGATAAACAAGCCATGCTGAGAAATCTTGATGCTGTCAAGCTTGATATAGAAAGAATGTCCAGCTGGCAAAAGCTAGTCGATGAGCTTCAAAGAGTAAACCGTGCAAATCTTGAGGCTATGCTAACCATGGAGAATGATAAGTCTGAGTGGCAAAATGTTCTGGATCAACATGACATGGAGATGAAGAACATCACCACTTACAACGAGGAGCTTCAGGCTGAAGTCTAGAAACTTAAAGGTGATCTTGCCACCTCTTCCACTTCTTATACACAAAAGGAAGAGGTTCTCCAAAAGCAAGTAAGAGACGCCCACGCCACTCAACGAGACGTTGAGGCTAAACTTGAAGCTGAGCGAAAAATTGTTGAAATGTACCGTAAAGATGCTGCTCAGCTGTGGGAAAAAACTAGCTCTCAAGATATGGAGATTACAAAGTTAAAGGCCCAGCTTGCTAAGGCTGAAAGAGAGCGTGATGAGGCTATTGCTGGGAAAACAGCAGCTGAACACTCACATGAAGCAACCAAGGCCAACATTAGCTCCACTCTTTTTGAGTTTTACGTTCTCAGCATCTTGGGACGTGGCAGTCTTTCTTTATTGGGCCCAAAGTATGAGATTACATTGGCTGAAGTGTGTGAGGAAGTAGTTGAAGTGCTTAAAGATGCCGGCTACACTTAGGAGGATTTTGAGGCTAACTATCTGGATGATGAGGGTCGTGTCGCCCTTGCGAGAGGGAAAGAGCAACTTGCAAAAGAGCGAGCCGAGGTAGCGGAAGGAGAGCATCCAGGGAAGGCACCTTTGACCGACCCAGCTCGTCCTTCGTCTTCGGTCGATGTTGATATTATTGGCTCCAGTTCCCATTCTCCGCCTCCTGCTAAAGCGAAACCAAAACTGCAACTGCCCACGCCGAAGATGAGGCCCAAGAAAGCACCGAAGCCTAAGACTATGAAATTGACGTGATAAAGCCAACTTCTCCAGGTAACCGCAACATCGATCTAGCTCAAGTGGACTACTCGTTTGCCTCACATGAGCTCGATGAATGTCTTGCTTATTACTTAAGCCTCGACGTGCCACTATCTCCTCTCTTTTGCGAGGAATACTGACGTTTAACTTTTCTTCTTCTGTAGTGAAATCAATAAGTGCTGTACAGGCTTCGCCTTCTCCCCCTGTTGCCCCTCCACCTCTTCAAGTTACTCCTCCTTCTACTTCTCAACCGGGATCACAAGAAGAACAAATAGAAGCTCTTCAAGGTTTAGATGACCCGGCGGCTTCACAAGAGCAGAAGGCCGAAGAGCATGAGGAGGGTGATAGGACCCCGGATAAACTCACTGCCGATGATACCAAGCTTTCTGATCTTATCTCTTTGGGTAGCTAATCTTCTTCGAAGAAGAGGGGAAAGCGCGAAATTTCAAAGAAAAAGAAGGACGCTCCTGTTGATGATGAGAAAGCAGAAGAGGACCCAATTGCACCTCTTTCTCCTTCTTCCTCGAAGAGTTCAAACCGACCTAAGAAGTTAACCATCAGGCCAGGTGAGGGCTCAAAAGGCGGCTGGAGGAAGAAGAAATGAGTTTGGTTCTAGCCTTCTTGTTTTGCTTTTTTGTCTTTTGTACAAAGACTTGTATCGACCGGAGATTGTGCGGGTACTGGCCCTCGCTTTTTGAAATCTGCACATGTATAAAAACTTTTTATAGTATGAAATAAAATGATTCTTTTTACTTGTACAATCTCTTGTCAGTATTTGTGAATGCATTTATTCCCTATTTTAGCATAAGTTTTTTTTTTCTTTGCATGATATTATAGTGAGCTCGTGGTATGCTGTTTGAGCGTTGTTTTTGTTAATGTAGCTATATTGCCCCCATACCACGGCTTATTGCAATATTCTCTATTTTGAAAAGACTTGTACTCTTATTCTAGAGAATAATTCTTCCGTTTTGAGGAAATATCATTCTGCTTTAGTAGAGTGTGAATTGTATCGGAAAAGTTTTCTCTCTTTTTTTTTAAACACTTCAACTTTCGGAGAAGGTCACTTTTATTTTTGAAAAGTGGATTCTCCTACGCGGTGAAGCGGGCCTCCATAGAGGGCTTTGATTTGGCATTTCAACTTGTGGAAGTGTGCCTGTGGAGAGGGCTTCATTTGGCACTTCAACTTTTTTGGGGAAGAACGTTCCCATGAGAGTAGAAGTGTGCCTCCGAAGAGGGCTTCATTTATTTGCCTGAAAATCATTTCCCATAGTTAAATGGATCCACGGGGCAGACGCAAGCAACCTATTGGATGTTCGTTTGCACAAACGATCGCAATTAACTAGCAAGGGCCCGATGCCTTCACTTTGGGAAGGTGCCCCTTCGGTGGTACCACCAACCTTGTTATTTGAAAAAAACATTTCATTTTACAGCATGCCTCGTTGGAGGGCTTTCAATTGTGCCTCCAGAGAGGGCTTTAAATTATGCCTTTGGAGAGGGCTTTGAATTGTGCCTCCGGAGAGGGCTTTGAATTGTGCCTCCAGAGAGGGCTTTGAATGGTGCCTCCAGAGAGGGATTTGAATTGTGCCTCCAGAGAGGGCTTTGAGTGTTTTGTTTGCCAGGAAGATTGCATCTCACGGTTAAGTGGTTCCACGGAGCGGACGCAAGCCACTTAATTGGATGTTTGTTTGCACAAACAATCACAATTAAGTAGCAAGGGCCCGGTGCCTTCACTTTTGGAAGTTGCCCCTTCGGTGGTTCCACCAACCTTTTTGTTGAGAGACAAGATTCCATTTTGGCTGTTTTTGACTGCTTGCCAATGTCTTTTCATCATCTGTTCCTCAGCGATTCCTTGTTATCACCTCTAAGTACATTTTCCTTTCTTTTGCAGGTTGTTTGATTCTTCCAGAGAAGTGTACTTCATTGTTAAGAATCCATGGGGCAGACGCAAGCTACTTAACCGGATGTCTGTTAGCACAAACGATCGCAATCAGTTAGCAAGGGCCTGGAACATTCACCTTGGGAAGGTGCCCCTTTGGTGGAATCACCAACTGTTTGTGACAAGTAATTTTTATGTAGGAATTGAACCTGGAATTTTTTGTGGCTTGATATTGGTTTGTTGAGTGATTTATAGGAATCGCTTGGTCTTGTGATGTGTCGAATAGGTAAGCTTTGCTTTGATAGCCTGCAATGTTAAATCAAAATTTTAGCAACATATTTAAGATATTTGCACATCGAAATGAGATAGGAATTTTATAGTAGTAGAAGACACAAGATATATAGTGGTTCGGCCAAGAATTGGGCCTACATCCACTTTATAGTTCTTATTGCTGAGTCACACTGATTTTACAATGGCTTACAATACAAAAACGATACATCCTTTTTACAAATTTAAGCATAGCTTTTAAGTAAAATATGGACGCAAATGATTGTTGTTCCAGGCTCTCGGAATTGGATCTCTTTCGACAGTTGTGAGCTTGAAAGTGCCATCGAGAAGTTTTTTGCCTATGACATATGGCCCTTCCCAGTTTGGCCCAAACACTCCTGTTGCTGTCATGATCCTTTTCAAGACTAGATCCTCAATTTCAAAGCTGCGTTGGCGAACTTTAGAATTGAAGTGTCTAGCTATTCTTTGCTGATGGGCTGCAACTCTGAGCTCAGCCTCGTTTCTTCTTTCATCAAGCAAGTCAAGTGCTTCAAGTTGCAGCTTTGCATTTTCAGTTTGGTTGAAATGAATTCTCCTATGTGAGGGGACCTCTATTTCCACAGGAATCATTGCTTCTGATCCATATGCTAATGAGAATGGAGTGTGCCCAGTCGCAGTTTTGTGGGTAGTTCTATATGCCCATAGTGCTAGTGGCAGCTTATCGACCCAACCACCTTTTGCTTTTTCCAGCTGTTTTTTGATGGTTGATTTGATAATTTTGTTTACTGCTTCCACTTGCCCATTTTCCTGCGGATGAGCCACCGCTGAGAAGCTTTTTCGAATCTTGAATCGCCTGCAAAAGTCCTGGAATTCTTCGCTTTCGAATTGAGTACCATTGTCGGTGATTATCTTCTGAGGCACACCATACCTGCAAATGATATTTTTAGTCACAAAGTTTATCATCTTTTTGGAGGTAATAGTATCCAACGGTTCAGCTTCAGCCCATTTAGTGAAATAATCAACAGCAACAATAGCATATTTGATTCCGGACTTGGCAATCGGCAAAGGTCCAATGAGATCTATCCCCCAAATGGCGAATGACCATGGACTAACCATCTGTGTTAGCACGGTGGAAGGTGCTCTTGGGATTTTCGCAAATCTCTGGCATCTGTCACACTTTTGGGAGTAGCTAGCATCATCTCGATTAATATCTGGCCAAAAATACCCATAGCGGAGAATTTTCTTTGCAAGAGTTTGGCCACCTGAATGATCCCCAAACTCTCCTCCGTGCACCTCAGCTAAAATTGTTTTTGCCTCTTCTTTGGTTACACATCGGAGTAATGGCATCGAGAATCCTCGTCTGTACAAATGGCCGTCTTGAATTACATATCTCGGGGCTTTTCTTAACAATTTCTGGCGCTCTTTTGAGTTTTCTTGCAAGGTGCCGTTGAGTAGATATTCCTTGATAGGGGTCATCCACGACTCCTGTTCTTGAGATACAGTCATGATCCAGTCAATATCCATCTCATCGGTACTTGGAGCTGACAAGACTTCCACAGGGACCAAAGCTAATAACTGAGCTTCGCCAGAGCTTGAATATTTTGCAAGAGAATCTGCCTTCATGTTCTCTTCCCGGGGCATATGGCTGATTGTATAATGATCAAAATCATCGAGAAGTTCCCAGGCCTTTGACAAGTAAGCAGGCAAATTTCCTCCTTTAGTTTGAAACTCTTTCTTGACTTGGCATACAATAAGTTGGGAATCACTGAAGATCTGCAATACTTTGATGTTCAGTTCTTTAGCAATCTTCAAGCCGGCAATAAGAGCTTCATATTCTGCTTCATTATTTGTTGAAGGTAATTCTAATCTCAATGCATAGCACAATGATCTCCCTTCGGGGGTTTCGAGCACAACCCCAGCTCCAGAGCAATAGTCATTCCTTGCACCATCAACATATAATTTCCATCGGATCGGGCTGTCATTAGTCACTTCTTCCTCACTGCAACCTTTATCTATGTATTCTGCAATGAAATCTACTAAAGCTTGTCCATTGATTGCTCTTCGGGGATGGTAGGTGATATCGTATTGACTGAGTTCAATATTCCACTTCAGAAGACGACCCGAAGTTTCAGGGCGAAATAGGACTTGCTTTAGAGGTGGATCAGTGAGGACTTTGATAGGATGAGCCTGGAAATATGGCCACAACTTTCTGGATGCAATTAACAAACAATAGGCGAGCTTTTCCAGCTTTGAATAGTTCATCTCTGCCGCAGTGAATCTTTTGCTAGTGTAATAAACCGGGTGCTGAACTTTTGCGTCTTCCCGTACCAATGCTGCACTGAGAGCATGAGATGAAACTGCTAAGTATATGAAAAGATCTTCACCGTTGCTGGGCTGAAAAAGTATTGGAGGCTTTTCCATGTGACGAATTAGTTCTTCAAAAGCTTTCTGACATTCGTGAGTCCATTCAAAGTTTTTCTTTCCTTTCTTCAGAGCGTCAAAGAAGGGAATACACTTATTAGTGACCCTAGAAATAAACCGACTTAAAGCAGCGACTTTCCTGTTGAGGCTTTGCAATTCCTTCTTTGTTCTAGGGGCTTTGACTTCTCTTAAAGCAGTAATCTGAGCATGATTAGCTTCGATGCCCCTAGCACTCACAATGAAACCCAAGAATTTTCAGGACTCTACCCCGAAAGAACATTTCAGAGGATTTAGCTTCATCCCATACTTTCGGGGAACTGCGAACATTTCTGCCAAATGATCCATGTGATCCACTACTTTCTTCGATTTCACTAACATATCATCGACATACACTTCCATAGTCTTCCCAATCTGGGGTTTGAACATGGCATTAACAAGTCTTTGATAAGTTGCCCAAGTGTTCTTTAGTCCGAAGGGCATGACTTTATAGCAGTAAAGACCAACATCAGTGATGAAGCTCATGTCCTCCTGATCTGGTCATGCATCATGATTTGATTATATCCTGAGTAAGCATCCATAAAAGACATTAATTCATGCCCGGCTGTTCCATCCACCAACTGATCGATTCTGGGCAACGGGAAACAGTCTTTGGGACATGCTTTGTTCAAGTCTGAAAAGTCGATGCACACTCTCCACTTCCCATTAGCTTTTTTAACCAACACCGGATTAGAGACCCAATTTGGATAAGTGGATTCTTTGAGGAAGCCGTTTTCCATGAGCCGATCTACTTCTTCCTTTAACGCTGTCGACCTTTCGGGATCTTGGGTTCTTCTTTTTTGCTTTACAGGTGTGAACTTCAGATCAATATTCAAAGCATGCACTGCGATTTCTGGAGATATTCCACACATGTCGGCATGACTCCAAGCGAATACATCCAGATTTGCTTTCAAGAATGATATCAGCATATTCTGAACCGTCATACCAAGTTGTGAACCCACATTCAGCACCTTGTTTGGGTCATTCAGGTCAAAAGATATTGGCACCGTTACTTCCACTGGTACCACTCTACTTTCCCCTGCACTGGTTTTTCTGGGATCAATCTCTTTTCGTGCACCACTTTGCTCACCAGTGCAGGGTCCACCCCGTGATTGCTACAAGGTGGGTTCTTTGATGCGGAGCGGAGCTGCCTCACCTTTACCCATTTCTCTTTTCCTTCTTTCCCGTAACTCTGTGAAATAGCATTCCCGCCCGGCATTTTGGTCCCCCTTCACAACACTGACGCCATTATCAGTGGGGAACTTCATAGTCAGGCACCATGGGGCGAGAATGGCCTTGAATGTAGCAAGAGTTGGTCGACCCAAGAAGGCATTGTAAGCAGAGAATTCATCAACAATTACAAAAGTTTGCTTTCGAACCACCTTCTTTTCTCCTTCTCCGAGTTCTACAAATAAGTCAATAGTCCCAATTGGCTGTTTTGGTTCTCCAGTGAACCCAACAATCTTCTACGAGGAAGCTTGGACATCAGCCATGGGAATTTTCATCTGATCAAATGTCTTTCTGAAGAGGATATTACAAGAGGCGCGGCAATCAACAAGCACTCTTCTTACAATGGCTGATCTGATGCCTGCAGATATTACCAAAGGATCCATGGTGGGAGCTTCAACTCCAACAGAGTCTCTAGCCCGGAATATGATGTCTTCGTTAAAAGTCCTTTGCTGTTTCAAAGGTGCAGCATCTTCTAAGACAAAAACATTTTCTTCCGCTGGAGCATATCTCAAAGCGTGAGCATATCTCTCCATCTCACCCCAACTTTTGCCCGCTGGGTGAGGGCCCCCTGTGATAACATTGATGATGGGCCTCTCAGATTCCTGCACTGCAATCCTCTCACCTATGTTGGATTGATGAGCAGGAACTTGTTGCCCCTGAGTAGATGAAGTTGGGTCACTTCTGTTTCTCTTCACATATTGTTGTAGTTTATTCTGTCTCAAAAGCTCTTCAGTCAAATTCTTTAAATGGCGATATTCATTCGTGTCATGGCCAGGCTGATTGTGAAACCGACAGAATCTCCCATTATGCAAAGCATTTTTCCCAAGCTTCATCTCAGGTGGTTTGGGGTATTCGACAGCATCCTTGGTTGCGAAAAAGATATTTTCAGGAGTATCCGTTAAAGGAGTAAAATCTGAAGGTTTAAAGAAGCGAAGTTTCTTCATATCTTTCTGCCCTTTCCTACCGTCACTCTCCCTTTTCTGACCACCAGATTCCTTTTTGTTAGTGGCAACATTGTTATTCTTGACTTCAGCCACGTCTGCTTTTGCTTGTACATGAAGGCTTTCTAAGGGCATGAATTCATCAGCCTTCTTATAGAACTTCTCAAGTGAGTTTGGCTCTTTCATCTTTAGCCATTTTCCGAATTCACTTGATTTATCAATGGCTTGCATCAAGTAGGTCAGAATCATTCGAGGCTCTGCATTATCAATTTCGGCCAAAGCTATATTGAAGCGGTTTAAGAAAGATTTAATAGACTCTCCGGGGTTTTGTTCGAGGCTGGATAGTGACATTATGTCCTTGGCCTTCGAGGCATATAACCTGAACTGATCTTTGAATTTCCGAGTTAGGTCAGAGAACTGATCCACAGATGAAACTGGCAGCTTTGTGAACCAAAGCAAAGCAACTCCTTCTAAGTACACAGGAAAATATCTGCACTTGATCTCGTCCGTTGCTCTGACACCTGTCATATGCTAGTCATACTTGTATAAGAATTGGTTAGGATCGCTTGTCCCCCTATAAGCTGGAATGGTGGGAGGGACAAACTTCCTTGGAAATTCAGCCTTCAAAATTCTTTCAGTAAAAGGAGTTTTGCTTGGAGCAAATCCCCAGTCATTTTCATCTTCCTTGCTTCTCATGCTTTCTTTCATAATCTGTCGAATCATTCCCGAGAGGTATTCCTCATCGTTTAGAGGCTCCGCGGGACAGACGTCAGCTACCTTTTTGGAAGCTTGCCTGGGCAAACGTTCACGAAGAGTTGGCTGGGGCCTTGAACCTCCAGCTTGGGGAGGTGCCCCTTCGGCGGTGCCAGCTGCCCTTTGAGGAATACTTTTCCCTTGGGGATCATGAACATCTTCAGCAAAGGTTTCTTCGTTGTTTTCTGGTGGCTGGTTAACTCCAAGTAAAGCATTCAATTTGTCCAACATCAAAGCGTTCTGGGCTTCCATTTGTTGATACAACCCAGACACTACGGCATCTAATTCTGCCCTTGTGACTCCAACACTAGGAGCCGCTTGATTTGATGCGGGAGAAGTGGCGATGTTGTCATGAGCAACTCCAGATCTGGTAGATTTACTTTTCCTTCCAGGAGCCATAATTTCAGATAGACTTCTGGTTCGTAGGGAGAGTCTTTCCACAAATCTTTGTGAAGCAATGATGAAAGCACTCCTGATTTGGGTTCTCAGTGAAAGCACCAAAAATCTTAACGCGAAAAATGTACGCTAACACCCTGGTGTGATTTGTGATATAGTGAAAGCACCACCCATTGGTACGGGAACTAAAAGTAAGCAGAGAATAGCAGAAAACAGTAAAACGACAACAGTTTTATAGTGGTTCGGCTCAAAGTCAAGCCTACGTCCACTTAATCTCTTCTATGACTGATTCGAATACAGATTTTACAATAACTCTTTGATTACAACACAATCAAGACAAGTATTCAGAACTTTGATGCAGAAAAGCTCTTTCGATTCATGTTGAATGAACTTGATTCTTTTCGAAGATTCTTTGAAGTATCATTTGCCTTTGAAGTGTTGAAGTCAGTAGAGAAATCAGCAGAGTCTTGGCGTTTCCAAAAATTCGTTCCCTTTCAAATGCGGAGTAGGCGGGGTATTTATAGGAGAAAACTGGGATTAGGTCGTTAGGTTTTAGGTCATGAGCGACCTAAGAGGTTGCGAGGTAGCTTAAGTCGTTGGCAACTTAATGGAACCATTCTGGGCGAGATAAAGGCTGAGAGCGACCTAGTATGAATAGTGCAGAAGTTATCTCGGCAAGATTAGGTCGTAAGCGACCTAACAGAAGAGGCAGGGCATGCGGCTTAACTCTAGAGTTCCTTAGGTCGTTAAGTCGCTCTTTCTTTAGCTCGCTAGGTCGCTGTCTCGTTAGGTCGTAGGAGTCTTTAGGTCACTAAGTCACTGCTTCCTTATCTCGTTAGGTCTTGCTGCATTGAGTTGCTTTGTGTTATAGGTCGCTAGGTCGCTACCGCTTTAACTCGTTAGATCGCTAGGTCGTTAGGTCGCTCCCGCTTTAATTCATTAGGTCGTTGCCTTTACTCAGCTGCATTGTGATATAGGTCGCTGCCTTGTTATAGATCGTTAAGTCGCATATGCCTTAGGTCGCTAAGTCGTTGGGTTGGGTAGGTCGCTAGGTCGCTGAATAAAAGAGGGTTAACAGGTTGCGAATCCAATAGGAGGGTATGCAACTCTTGGGATGAAGTGTGAGCAGTTAGAACTTGATTTGTTAGGTCATAAGTTTGCATGCAGTTTGTATGTTTTTGATTTCGTAGATTTCGGAATGAACGTAGGTATTGATTGGTTGGGTAAGTACGAGGCTAGGATATTTTTCCAGGATTGAGAAATATCATTGAGACAACCACATAGTCATAACCGAATCATTTTCGTGGTGGAGAATTCTAGTAAGAGTGTTTATTCTTTGTTGAGTACCGTGGAGGTTGGAGAAAAACTTAGTCAGGTCCGGGTAGCTAGAGAGTTTGCAGTTGTCTTTGAACCGGTTACTGGATTACCCCTGAAACGAGCTATTGAGTTTCAAATAGATCTTGTACCGAGAGCTGAACTATCAGTAGACCACCTAGCAGGATGACACTAACAGAGATGAAGGATTAAAGGTGAAGTTAGTGGATCTTGAGGGAAGAAATTTTATCAAACCAAGCAGTTCGCCTTGGGGAGTAGCTGCGGTGTTTGTAAAGAAACCAGATGGGTCGTTAAGGATGTGCATCGACTATCGTAAGTTGAACGAAAGGACGATAAAAAATAGGTACCCTCTACCGAGGATTGATGATCTATTCGATCAGTGGAGTGGAGCTAGAGTATTTTCCCAATTGGATTTGGCGATGGGGTTCCATCAGTTGAGAGTGGCGGAGGATAGTATTCCTTTGATGGCATTTCGGACTAGGTATGGTTCATATGAGTGGTTAGTAATGCCTTTCAGATTGATAAACGTGCCTGCTTTCTTCGTTGATTTTATGAACTCGGTTTTTCGAGAGCACTTGGACAGGTTCGTGTTTGTGTTCATAGATGATATTTTTGTGTACTCTAAAGATGAAAGAGAGCATGAGATTCATCTTAGAGTAGTGTTGGAGATGCTATGGCAGAATCAGCTGAAGACCAAGTTTTCCAAGTGTCATTTCTAGAAGAGAGAAGTTAAGTTTCTTGGTTATGTGGTTTTAGAGGAAGGATTGTCAGTTGATCCAGTAAAGATCGAGGCAATCAATAATTGGAAGAGACCGGAGACGGTAACCGAGATAAGGAGTTTTCTTGGACTTGCTAGCTATTATCAGAGATTCATGAAGGATTTCTCGGGGATAGCAGCGCCTTTGATTAAGTTGACCATGAAGGACGTGACGTTTGTTTGGTTTAACAAATGTGAGGAAGAATTCCTTAAGTTAAAACTTCAGCATTAAGCGAAGGAAGCCCAAATTCCAATGCCAACATTTTCAGAGATGGAAGATGAGTGTAAACATTTGGGGATAGTTGTATTAGAGCAACTCCAACATGAGACAAGTACGAGATCAAGAACTCGAGAAAAGGCTGAAATCAACCGTGCCATATGTGGATGGTCGTGTAAACAAAGTACCCTTCAGGAGGGTTGCTAATGGAATCAGTTGGTTGGTGAGGGATAGCTTCGATCCCAGTAATACCAAAGTCTTTAAGAACAACATTGACTTCATTCTGAGTTTTCGATGGAAGAATGCTTGGTAATGGCTTCAACTTTGAGAGAGCTCATGATTTTGCCAGGTGAAAACGTTTTAGTTAAATCTCTTGTTTATTTATGAGTTTAGAAGGCATTCAAAAATTAAACTAGTAAATTTACTTAGATAGTTCAAGAGTAAAAACATACATAAAATTTTAAAATGGTGCAAACAATTTAAGTCAAAACCTCAATAGTTAAGCTCTCAACATTGTCGAAAGGTGATGAATGGGTTATTGTTTCATCTCTTCCTTTCGACTTTGTCGGTAGCTTGAATTGCTATCCTTTCGACATTGTCGAAAGCTTGAGCTATGTTAACCAATGTGCCAGTGTTAGTAGTTCCGAATGGTAACCAAGGGTTGGTAGTATACACTGATGCATGTGGCACCGGATTGGAAGCAGTATTGATGTAGAAGGGCAAAGTTATTGCTTACGCATCTAGGCAGCTTAGGCCGCACGAAGTTAGATACCCTACTCGTGACTTAGAGTTGGCTGCGGTGATTTTTGCCTTGAAGATTTGGAGGCATTATCTATTGGGAGAGAGATTTGAGTTGTATACGGATCATAAGTCATTGAAGTATTTATTCTCTCAGAAGGAGTTGAATATGAGGCAGCAGAGGTGGCTGGAGTTTTTAGCTGCTTATGATTTCGATATAGAGTATACTCCTGGGAAAGGAAATAAGGTAGCAGATTCCCTTAGTAGAAAACATCAGAATGTGGTGTTAGCAATGTGGGCAGAGTGGAAGGATCTAGAAGCTTTAGCCAGTTGTGGTGTGCAGTCGAGATCTACTGCTAGTTCTAGTCAGGGTATGACCATGTTATCTTGTTTAGAAGTTTGGCCAGTGCTGATTGAGAAGATAGCTTCTAAGCAGAGAGTAGACCCAGTTTTAGCTGGGAGGATTAGAAAGCTTAGGTCGGATTGGAGATTGATGACCTAAAGAAATTTAATCTTGACCAAAGGGGATGGTTGAGAAAGAAGGGACGGTTATGTATTCTAGACATAGAGAACTTAAGGAGAGAAGTTCTAGAGGAATGTCATCGATCAAAGTTTACGATTGATCCTGGAGGGACCAAAATATATCAAGACATGAAGAGGAGCTTCTATTGGGAAGGCATGAAGAGGAATGTTGGCTTGTGGGTTAGGTAGTGTATTAACTGTCAACAAGTGAAAGCCGAACATCAGAAGCCAAGCGGGTTACTTCAGCCTTTAGATATTCTAGTTTGGAAGTGGGATTCGATATGGATGGATTTTATAGACGGGTTGCTAAGGTCAAGTAGAGGAAATGAGAGCGTATGGGTTATAGTGGACAGGTTGACCAAGAGTGCCCATTTCATTCCGGTAAAGTCAACCAGGACGGCACCCGTTTTAACAAAGTTGTTCATGAAGAACATAGTTAGACTTCATGGGATTCCTAGCAGCATAGTCACTGACAGAGATGCATTGCTTACTAGCAAATTTTGGAGGAGTCTGCAAGAGGTATTTAGTACCAAGCTCAAGATGAGTACAACTTATCACCCACAGACGGATGGGCAAACAAAGAGAGCCAACAAGGTACTCGAAGATTTGTTGAGGGCTTGTGTATTAGACTTTGGTGGATCTTGGGAAGACCACCTACATCTGATTGAGTTTTCCTATAAGAATATTTATTAGGCTAGTATAGGAATGGCGCCCTTTGAAACTTTGTATGAAAGGCCATGCAGATCGCCAGCATGTTGGTTAGAAACTGGAGGTAGATTGGTCTTAGGTCCAGAATTGGTTAGAGAGGCGTCATAAAAGATTGAGTTAATCCGAGGACGGATGAAGGAAGTTCAATCCAGGCAGAAGAGTTACACAGATAAAAGGTGTAAGGACTTAGAGTTCTTAGTGGGAGACAAGGTTTTCATTAAAGTATCACCGATGAAGGGAGTGGTACGATTTGGAAAGTCGGGAAAGTTGGACCCCAGGTACATTGGTCCATTTCAGATTATAGAAAGGATTGGAAAGCTCGCTTACAGAGTAGAGTTTCCAAGCACTTAGGCAGGTGTCCATAATGTATTCAATGTGTCTCATCTTTGTAAGTAAGTGCATAATCCAAAGGCTATTATTCCCCAGACAGAGTTGGAGGACTTGGTAGTAGAGCCTGATTTGACTTTTGTTAGACAACCAGTTCGGGTTGTAGCGAGAGATGAGAAGAAATTGAGGACCAAGATAGTCCAGTTGGTGAAGGTTCAGTGGAACAACAACGAGAAAGACTATACTTGGAGATGGAGGACAGGATTCAAAAGGCTTATCCTAATCTATTTTTATGGTATGTTTACAGTAGATTTACATAGACTGGTTGCTAGGGGATGTTACAAATGATTGCTATGTTTGCTAGTTAGTCCTTACTGAATTTCGAGGACGAAATTCTTTAAGGATGGGAGCCCTTAACACCTCTATTTTTATTGACATTATTTGGAAGATTTAATTAGAATAAATTAAATAGAATAATGTAGAAAAGGAGATTGAGGTTGATTAATAAACTAGGTAGCCGTGCTTATTTAATCTAATGAACCTATATAACTGATTAGGAAATTAAACATAAGGGCATTAGGGTAAATAACCATACTTTCCACTCTTATACTATTCCTATTAGGTCATACACGTTCATTTTCACCAAAACAAAATTTATAACCGTGAGAAGAAGCATGGTCGACCATTAGAAGAGAAGAGAAAATCAACTAAAAGCTAGGATTCAAGTTAGAAGGAATCAATCTCAATCATACTTCAATTTCCTTATGCAATTTAAGGTGAATAATAGTTTCTACATCACTATTTTGATATTCACATCAAATGGTTTTGGATTTAAGGATAAATCTATTTTTATGATATATGAAATGATGATATGCTTGATTTTGATTTATACATGTTAAAACAAGGTAGTTAAAAAGGGGATATACACGGTTTTAGGGTAAAACCGAGTTGAAATGATTTTTAAGTGCCATGGGAAAATTTTATGTTATAGAAAGCATGATTTTGGAGATGGGTTTCAATTTTCATAATTTTCTGAGTTTATATGGATTTTATATAAATTTTCTAGTGAAGAAAATGATTTATTGGGTTACAAATTAATTACGGCTAAAATAAGGATTATTTGGGTTTGAAATTTTTATATGTTGGAAAACATATTAAAATAGATTTTCTGTGATATTTCTAGATTTTCCTGAGTGTTTTGATGAATATATAAAATTATTTAAGGTATGGGACTTAAATGTTATATATATCTAATTAAGGAGAATGATCATTTTATAAAATAAAATTATTATTTATTTCTTAAAATTTATGGCAAAATTTTTCTAAAAGGAACTTGTTAACCAATGAGAATTTGACAAACAAAGGCAGGTTAGTTGAAAAGTTATCTTTATAAGTTAAAAACAAAGAAATCATACTTTTAGCATGTTTCGGCCTTTTACGGTAGTAAACCTTCCAACGCAGGCCTTTCGACAAGGTCGAGAGGTTCATAGATTTTGACAATGTCAAACCAATGCATATGGTATCAAGTTACTTGGTGCTTAATGAATTGGATAGAGTCGAAAAGTTCTTAGTTGAAAGGTTGATGGCCAAAGAGGTTGGGGTATGTTTGTTTTATAAACCAAAAGCTTTCACCTACATTACTTTCAAATTAGAGCTTTCAACTTGGTTACCTTCAACCAGGTTAAATGTTTAAGAAGAAAGGTTTTAAACCTTTCGACAAAGTCGAAAGGTTACTACTGCTTTACCACTATTTTGTTTTGGAACCTTTCGATACAGCCGAAAGGTTACTGCCACTTATCATTGTTTTGTTTTGAACATTCCGACACAGTCGAATGGTTTTAGCCGCTTTTTCCAACTATTCGAACTCGTTGCTTTCGACAAAGACGAAAGGTTTACTTGTTCTAAAAACTAGCCGCTTCTCCCATTGCTTTCGATAGGTTTCAAAGCTTCGACTTAGATGATTTTCGCTTGTTATATGATTGAAATGTAACCCAAGCTTTCGAAGGAGTTGCTTTAAAAAGGCAGAGGTCTATTGTTGTAAATGAATTGTTTTAAAGCTTTCGATGCAGACATTCCGACAAGGTCAAAAGGTTGCTTCCATTGTAGCCGAAAGGTTTTAAAAGAAGACCTTCCGCATATTTTAACTTGAACCCAATAATTCTTTGAAAGGTTTATATTTTAAGAGTTGAATGCTTTCGAAAGGTTTGAATTGTTGAATTGTTTCAATGGTTTCGAGAGGTTTGGATTCGAAAGGTTGTTTTGAAGACCTTTCGACAAGGTCGAAAGGTTTGGTTTTTAAAGATTTGAAAACCCATACTCTAATTTTTAAAGGAAAACCAACGGCTTATATAAAGGAGTTTTGTAAGGGTTTTAAGTATTTAATTTTAAAGAAGTATTGCCTTAATAAAAATATAAGTTAAAGGTGTTAAGAATGTTTTATGATATGTATTTCGAGGACCTTAAACCCACAGGAGTGGTATTGTTAATTAATGTTTTACCTCATCAAATATGAGTATATTCACATGATAACCCATAACAATATTTTGGGGAAAAAGGGGTAGAAGAACCAGTAGGTTGACTCAAATAATGAATATAAATTACTTAAACTCCTAAATGAGTAGAATTGCATCCATGGAGTTTGGGTGATCAAAAATTTAGGATGCCTAAACTTTGTAGTTATCAGAGGTAAACCAAAAGGTTCATAGTAAACCCATGAAAACTATGATAAGTTAGTTATTGGTGCATACCAAGAGGTTCACAGTAAACCCATGAAAACTATGATAAGGTAGCTATTGTTGCATACCAAGAGGTTCATAGTTAACCCATGAAAACTATGCATAAGGATAGTTGGCAGGGGATAATTTGTTTGTTATTGAACCCATGAAAAATATATCTAGATTAATAATTGACATTAGTCAATAGGTTCCTATTAAACCCACGAAAACTAGGATAAGAAAGTGGCTAATGGAAGTATCAGTAGGTTCCTAGTCAACCCATGAAAACTAGGATGTGAAGTGAGTTACTAGATAAGTCTATAGGTTCCTAGTCAACCCATAAAAACTAGGGTAAGGTGATTAGTTATTGGAAAGACTAATAGGTTTAGCATGACCCATGAATTAATTAAGTTATCTGGCAAGAGACTATAGGTTCTTAGTGATCCCATGAAAACTACAAATAGGATAGGATGCCTATTAATTATAATAGAGTTATTAGTAAACCCATGGAAAATAAAACGGTTAATATTGACTCTAGAAACTATAATTATGACAGGGTGTCAGATTAAACTGGGAATGGAAAACCTAATTATTTTCAAGTATGCATATCATCATAATATTTTAAAATGTATGTTTTAACCATTGTGGATGCAGGAGCACAGAATATGGTTTTATGAAGGTTTTTAGGATACTAGTGAAGGGAAAACCCGTTCCGCTAAGCGGCTGGTCTCACTAGATATCTAAAAGGATTGAGATGTTATATTATTATTCATACCATGCTTTATGTCCGACTCAAAGTTTTTGTTTTCCCCTTAAACTCTCGGTACTCAATTTATTTTGAGTAGTTCGAGATTTATGGTTTTCAGGTTCACTTCTTAGATTAATAAAGCTTCCGGAGGCATGCAAGAGGCAGATAGATATTTAGAGCTTTTCTTTCCGCTGTGTATTTTGTTTGTAAAGGCAGATTTATTAGCCTTACTATATTCTCTGATAAACCAATGGGGCATCTTCATATGTCGCTCTTGGCGTATTTGTAACAATTATATTTTGCTGAACGTGGTTAACGTAATTAGAGGATTATGTAATGAACAAGAAATGTTTTGATTTGAATATGGAAATGTGTTTTTGAATTGTTAATTTTTTTTCCATATTTCTATGATCTATGTATTAATATATCTAGAACTGCTGTATTTGGTCGCCAAAGATTAATAACTATGGATGATTGCAGCATCCGTAGCCATTAGTTTTGGGCCTCCAAGTAGGGGGTGTCACAGTCCTTTCGACTCACTCAAAAAGGTCAGCTTTTTCCTTTGTTAACCTTTCGATTCTGTTGAGTTAGATTGGTTTTTCCTTTGAAAGGTCACCTTTCAAAATAGATGGTATACCCTGGATAAGGTTTCTCTTAGTTGGATTTGATCTTATCGTAAGCCTTGGTTATTGGTTAGCTGGGACTTTATCTAAGAATATGAATAGAGGTTCCGACTCTGCCGAAAGCAAGGTGGTTTAGGTGATAAAACTTGATCCAGAAATATAGGATAGGGGTTTCGACTTCGTCGAAAGTTATAGACTCAAATATCCTTGGTTTAGATTGGGTATCTTAAGTAGAAATAGCTTGGAACAAGGTATCATCCTTGTCGAAAGCTAAACCTTTTAGCACTTGATGTTAATCAAAGTTTTTGGTGGATAAAGACTTGGTCTCGACTATGTCGAAAGGAGAAAATCAGGGAAAGGCAGTATGAAGCGTATAATTGAAATTATTTAGATTTGCAGGGTTTCGACTATGTCGGCAAGAACCTTTCGATGTAGATGTCACCTGAAATATAAGAGTAAATCTGACAATAGCATGAAAAACAGTAAAGTAATTTGAAATATTTGAAACTTCCCTTCAACAAGCTAAAGAAGACTTAATTTCTCCAAATCATCAAATCATTTTAGTAATTAGGGTTTACAACACTTTTGATTAAGCAAATACAAGTTTAGAATGAAAGGATCGGATCCCCCAAACCTGACCCCTTGGGTCTTATTTATAGATGCGAGTCAGCACCTTTCGACCTTAATAATTTCGACATGGTCGAAAGGTGGCTGCCGAATGTCTAAAGTATGTTGCCGCCTTTGTCGAAAAGTATGGTTGTGCTTCTCTTCTTTGTATTGCCTTGAAAGTGCTTCCGACTCTATCGAAAGGCATTGTTCAATGGTTTTTATGATGTTGGTTACGCTTGAGCACTTGTTTCTGATCTGATGCGGAACCCTCCTGAATCTCATTAGCTTCGATCGGTTCTAAAGGTTTACTATAGCTTTTGAAGGGGTTGTTCAGGATAGTGTTTGCTTTTGCATGGTTTAAACAAAGGCAAAATCTTTGGTTTCGAAAGGTTTGGCGCATATGCAAAAGTTTGCTTTTCATTATCTTCGAAAGGTGCTACTTTGACTCATTCAAAAGGACTTAACGGATATGGGTTCACTTAGTCGAAATGTTGTTATTGAAGGCGAAAGGGTGCTCTCGACTCCTTCAACTCCTTCAAAAGATAAGAACCTTCTGGATTTTGATTGTAGAAACCTTCCGACACCTTCGAAAGGTCCTGAAGCTTCTAGACTTTGACGGTAGAATCCCTTCGACTCCTTCGAAAGGTTTGGTTTGAACCTTATTCTCTTGTCCTTCTTTGACTTTTGCTTAAAATGGTTTCGACTAAGTCGAAAGACTGAATTTTGGAGTGACATTTGACCACCTTGCAAAGGGATGCTCTTGACTTTCCAAGTCATCTATGTCAAAACTTAAAAGTTTCCCGCCCCTTGGTCTTCCCGCGTGAATCCAGGCCGCTTATTTAAATCTTATCTAATGGTTGGTAGTTGTTGGAAGACTGTTCTTATAAGTACGGTCTTTCTCCATGTTAATCCTCTGATTCGCGACTTAACAGAAGACGACTTAAGGAACGGTCTGACCTAACAGTATACGAGCTAGAATAGCCTCTGATCTAAACACTTGCCGACTTAGAAGCCTGCTCCGACCTAAGAAAGACTTCGAGCTAAGATACGCTCCGACTTAAGGAAGGCTCCTAGTTAAAAAGGTCTCCGGCTTAACAAGCTACGACCTAAGAAAGCTCTGACCCAACAGTTGCCGATCTAACTACTGAGAAGAGCTGCCGACTTAAGATGTGTGCCGACCTAGGAGCCTACCAACTTAAGGAGCCTACCGACTTAAGGAAGCCAACCGACTTAACAAATTGCGAGTTAGCAAGGGCTTCCGAGTTAACAAATTGCCGACTTAAGATTGCGAGTTAACTCTGCTCCGACCTAACAACACCGAGTTATGAAATGCTCCGAGTTAAGAAGTACTACGACTTAAGAGTCTACGAGATAAGGGAGTCTTGGACCTAAGGCAATTGTTGATAACTTAAGACCTACGACCCATCTTTTAAGTCGTCGCCGACCTACGACTTATACTAAGTCGTGTACAATCTCAGGACACCTTATACACCTTTACCTCGTCACCGACTTACCTTAAGTCTTCGGCGACTTAGGACTTAAAGCATAAAACCAGAAGAGGAGGTGAACTACTAAGGAAGTGTTGAAGCTGATGAGCCGGTAGCGACCTATCATAAGTCTGCCGCGACTTATACTAAGTCGGCTACGACATAGGACTTAGGAAAATTTCCAGAGTCCAAATCAGCTCCTATAAATACCCCACCACTTCCAACATGAAGAGGACTTTTGGCCATTCATTTCTTCAAGCGCCGTTACTCTGTCGAAGTCTCCACTCATTCAACAATCAAAGATCTTCAAGCATTCGAGACGCTACAACAATCTTCGAGAAGAACTCCTTACATCCAACACGGATTCGTCGAGTTTCATCATCAAAGATTGAGCTATTAGTCAAGAGTGCTTTCGTGATCAAGTTGTATTGTATTTTGAAGGATATTGTATCAAATTGTAACCGAATCAGCAATAAAAGATCATAAAGTGGACGTAAGCTCAATTACGGGCCGAACCACTATAAACCTGTTGTTCATTTACTGCTTTTCTGCTATTTTCAGCTTATATTATGTTCCCGTACCAACGGGTGGTGCTTTCATGATTCTATTACACACACCGGGTGTTAGCGTTCACTTTTTAACGTTAACACTCCATCACGGGGGATCAGGTGCTGCCGAAGGGGCACCCCTCCAGGCCGAAGGATCCAGGCCGTCACCAGTTCTTCATGATCATTTACCTGGACAAACCCCCGAAAAGATGGCCGAGGTCTATTCTGCGAAATCTCTGAACAATGAGGAATATCTTTCTGGTATGATCAAGCAAATAATGAAAGAGAGCATGCAAAGAGATGAAGACGAAAGCGAATGGGGATTCGCACCAAGTAGAACTCCATTTACCGAGAAGATTCTAAAGGCTGAATTTCCTAGAAAATTTGTTCCCCCCACCAGTCCTACTTATCGGGGAACAAGTGATCCAAATCAGTTCTTGTATAAATACGACTGGCATATGACAGGCGCAAGAGCAACCGACGAAATAAAGTGCCGATATTTCCCAATTTATTTGGAAGGAGTGGCACTTCTCTGGTTTACCAAGCTTCCTGTCCGATCTGTAGATCAGTTTTCTAATCTGACCCGAAAATTCAAAGAGCAATTCAGGTTATACGCTTCAAAGGCAAAAGATATAATGTCACTGTCCAGTCTTGAACAAAATCCGGGAGAGCCTATTAAGTCATTCTTGAACCGCTTCAACTTAGCTCTGGAAGAAGTCGATAACGCAGAGCCACGAATGATCTTGACCTATTTGATGCGTGCTATCGACAAATCAAGCGAATTTGGAAAATGGCTGAAGATGAAGGAGCCAAATTCGCTCGAGAAATTCTACAAAAAGGCTGACGAATTTATACGCCTAGAGAATCTTTCCGCACCAGCTAAAGTTGTGACAACGGTGGTGGAAAATAATGCTACCGTTCAAAGCAAGAAAGAACCTGTGGATCAGAAAAGGGAAAGTAATGGTGGGAAAAGGCAAAAAGACTTCAAAAAGCCCCGCTTCCTTAAACCTTCAGACTTTACTCCTCTGACCGATACCCCGGAGAATATTTTCATCGCCACTAAGGATGCTGTTGAATTTCCAAAACCACCGGCCGTGAAAGTTGGTAAAAATGCTGTTCAAAGCGGAAGATTTTGCAAGTTTCATAACCAACCAGGGCACGATACCAATGAGTGCCGCCATTTGAAAAGCCTGATTGAGGAATTGTTAAGGGAAAATAAGTTGCAGCAATACGTCAAGAGGAATAGAAAAGACCCGTCTTCATCTAACCAGGGGCAACTACCCCCAGCTCATTCATCTGGTTCAGGAGAAAGGCCTGCTGAAAAAGAAAGACCTGTTATCAATGTGATCACAGGAGGACCTCATCCAGCTGGCAGGAGTTGGGGTGAAATGGAAAGGTATGCTAGAGCTTTGAAGTATGCTCCGATTGAAGAAAGTGTCTTGATCTTGGAAGATGCTACACCTCTAAAGCAGCAGAAGACTTTTCACGATGATATTATGTTCAGAACCAGGGATTCTATTGATGTGGAAGCCCCTACTGAGGACCCTTTAGTTGTTTCAGTCGGTATTGGGCCGGCTATTGTCAGAAGAGTTCTGGTTGATAGTGGTGCTTCGTGCAACATACTCTTTAAAAGGACATTTGACCAAATGAAAATCCCTATGACAGATGTACAAGCCTCTTCACACAAAATTGCCGGATTCACAGGAGAGCTGAAACAGCCAATTGGAACAGTAGACTTGTTTGTTGAAATGGGCGAAGGGCAGAGGAAGTTGGTTCGAAAGCAAACTTTTGTAATTGTTGATGGATTCTCCGCCTATAACGCTTTCTTGGGTCGGCCTACTCTTACTGCTTTCAGGGCCGTCCTCGCTCCTTGGTGCTTAACAATGAAATTTCCTACTGATAATGGGATTGCTGTTATTAAAGGAGATCAGAACGCAGGACGAGAATGTTATCTTGTAGAACTCCGAGAGGCCAGGAAAAGAGAAATGGGGAAAGATGCGGCAGCTCCGCTCCGCATCAAGGAACCAACACTGTAGCAACTACGGAGCGGCCCCTGTACTGGCGAACACAGCAATGCAAGAAAAGAAATGGATCCCAGGAAAGCCAGTACAGGGGAGAGTAGAGTGGTACCCGTGGAGGTAACGGTACCAATATCTGTTGACTCGAAAGACCCGAACAAAGTACTCAATGTGGGTTCACAGCTAAGCATAACAGTTCAAAACACGCTGATATCATTCTTAAAAGCTAATCTGGATGTGTTCGCTTGGTGTCACGCTCATATGTGTGGGATCTCCCCGGAAATTGCTGTACATACTCTGAACATAGATCCAAAATTCACGCCAGTGAAACAGAAAAGAAGAACTCAAGGCCCAGAAAGATCGACAGCACTAAAGGAAGAAATCGATCGGCTCATGGAGAACGGTTTTATCAGAAACTCCACTTATCCAAATTGGGTTTCAAATCCAGTATTGGTCAAGAAAGCAAATGGAAAGTGGAGAGTGTGCATAGATTTCTCAGATCTAAACAAAGCATGCCCCAAAGATTGCTTCCCGCTGTCCAGAATTGATCAATTGGTGGATGGAACAGCTGGGCATGAGTTGTTATCATTTATGGATGCGTACTCCGGATACAATCAGATTATGATGCATGAGCCGGATCAGGAAGACACAAGCTTTATTACAGATGTGGGTCTCTACTGCTACAAAGTTATGCCTTTCGGATTGAAAAATGCTGGGGCAACCTACCAAAGACTCGTCAATGCAATGTTCAAGCCTCAGATTGGTAGAACCATGGAAGTTTATGTCGACGATATGTTGGTAAAATCAAAGAAAGCTGTAGATCACATGGGACACTTGGAGGAAATGTTCGCAATTCTTCAAAAATACGGAATGAAGCTCAATCCATTGAAATGTTCGTTTGGAGTAGAATCTGGGAAATTTTTGGGTTTCATTGTGAGCGCCAGGGGCATTGAAACCAATCCTACTCAAATCACAGCTCTAAGGGAGGTCAAAGCCCCTAAAACAAAGAAAGAAATGCAAAGTCTCAATGGAAAAGTCGCTGCCCTGAGTCGCTTCATTTCCAAAGCCACAGACAAATGCATTCCCTTCTTTGACGCTCTAAAGAAAGGAAAGAAAATTTTTGAATGGACTCCCGAATGCCAGAATGCTTTCGATGAACTAATTCATCATATGGAAACACCTCCGGTTCTTTCCAAGCCCACTGACGGTGAAGATCTTTTCATCTATTTAGCAATTTCATCTCATGCCCTCAGCGCAGCACTTGTACGGGAAGATATGAAAATACAGCGTCCGGTCTATTACATCAGTAAACGGTTCACTGGGGCAGAGATGAATTATTCGAAGATAGAGAAGCTCGCCTATTGTTTGCTAATTGCTTCCTGGAAATTGAGGCCATATTTTCAAGCTCATCCTATCAAAGTTCTTACTGATCAACCGCTAAATCAAGTCCTGTTTCGTCCTGAAACTTCGGGTCGTCTTTTGAAATGGAACATTGAACTTAGCCAGTATGACATCACTTATCACCCCCGAAGAGCAATCAACGGACAAGCTTTAGCAGATTTCATCACAGAATCTACTGACAAAGGCGATAGTGAAAATGAAACAACTGACGGCATTCCAATCCAGTGGAAGTTGTATGTTGACGGATCAAGAAATGATTACTGTTCTGGGGCAGGGGTTGTGCTTGAAACCCCCGAAGGACGATCATTGTGTTATGCATTGAGACTGGAATTTCCTTCAACAAACAATGAAGCAGAATATGAAGCACTTATCGCCGGTTTAAAAATTGCCAAGGAACTAAACATCAAAGTGTTGCAAATTTTCAGCGATTCTCAACTCATCGTTTGCCAGGTAAAGAAAGAGTTTCAGGCTAAAGGTGGAAATCTACCTGCATATTTGTCAAAGGCATGTGAATTACTCGAAGATTTCAATCACTACACGATAAGTCATATTCCTCGGGTAGAGAACATGAAAGCAGATTCTCTAGCAAAGTACTCAAGTTCTGGAGAAGCTCAATTACTGGGATTAGTTCCTGTAGAAGTTCTGTCAGCTCCAAGCATTGATGAAATGGATGTTGATTGGATTATGACTACGTCTCAAGAGCATGAATCATGGATGACTCCAATCAAAGAATACTTACTCAGTGGTTCCCTGCCAGAAAGTTCTAAGGAACGTCGAAAATAATTGGGAAAAGCGTCGAGGTATATAATTCAAGATGGCCGATTATACAGACGGGGATTTTCAATGCCTCTGCTCCGATGTGTAACTAAGGAAGAAGCCAAGACAATTCTAGCCGAGGTACACGGAGGAGAGTGTGGATATCACTCAACTGGTCAAACTTTAGCCAAGAAAGTTCTCTGATATGGGTATTTCTGGCCTGACATTAACCGAGATGCTGCTATCTACTCTAGAAAGTGCGACAAATGTCAGAGATTTGCAAAAATCCCAAAAGCACCTTCCACCAAACTCACACAGATGGTCAGCCCATGGCCATTCGCCGTTTGGGGGATAGATCTAATCGGACCATTACCAGTTGCCAAATCAGGAATCAAATATGCTATTGTAGCCGTTGATTATTTCACCAAATGGGCTGAAGCTGAACCTTTGGCCACCATCACTTCTAAAAAGATGATAAATTTTGTAACGAAAAATATCATTTGCAGATATGGTGTGCCACAGAAGATAATCACAGACAACGATACTCAGTTTGAAAGTGAAGAGTTCCAGAATTTTTGCAGACGATTCAGAATTCGGAAGAGCTTCTCAGTAGTGGCTCATCCGCAGGCAAACGGGCAAGTGGAAGCAGTGAATAAAATCATCAAGTCAACCATCAAAAAGCAACTCGAAAGTGCAAAAGGTGGTTGGGTTGATAAGCTTCCATTAGCACTATGGGCATACAGGACTACTCACAAAACTGCAACTAGGCACACTCCATTTTCACTGGCATACGGATCAGAGGCAATGATTCCAGTGGAAGTAGAAGTTCCTTCACATAGAAGAGTTCATTTCAACGAAGCTGAAAATGAAAAACTGCAACTTGAAGCACTTGATTTTCTTGATGAGAAAAGAGAAGAAGCTAGGCTCATAGTTTCAGCTTATCACCAAAGGATAGCCAGGCACTTCAACTCTAAAGTTCGCCAACGCAGCTTTGAGATCGGGGACATAGTTTTGAAATGGATCATGACGGCAACTAGTGTGTTTGGACCAAACTGGGAAGGACCATATGCCATTGGCAGTAAACTTCTTGATGGCACTTTCAAACTCATAACTGTTGAAGGAGATCCAATTCCAAGAGCCTGGAACAGCAACCACTTACGTCCTTATTTTACTTGAAAGAAAAAGCTTTGCTCAAATTTGTAAAATAGTGATGAATGTATCAGTTGTATTGTAAAACATTGTAAATCAGTGTAAATGAATGAAAGCTATAAAGTGGATGTAGGCCCGATTCTTGGCCGAACCACTATAAATCTTGTGTTCTTTACTATTTCATAATGCCTGTTTTATTTCGATATGTAAATACTTTAAATGTATTGCTAAAATGTCGATTCAAAATTGCAGGACATCAAAACAATGCTTGCTCGTCACAAAACCAAGCGACCTCTATAAATCACCTGTTATGCAAATACCAAGCGACAAGAAATTCCAAATACAAATCCTATACAAGGAGAACTTCACATAAAAAGTTGGCGACTCCACTGTGACAAACCTTTGTTAATTGGTTGAGATTGCCGATATAAACAAACATCCAACTAGATAACTTGCGTTTGTCCCGTGAAGTCGCTCAACAGTGAAGTCCACTTCTTCGAACATAGCAATGTAAGGAAAGAAGATGCGCTTGGAAACGATAATAAAAGATCGCTAATGAACAAATGATGAGAGAACATTGCCAAGCAAACAAAGAAGCGGCCAAAAGGAGGTATGCTTCTCAATAAAAGGGTCAGCAAGAACCACCGAAGGGACACCTTCCCAAGCGGAAGGAACAGGGCCCTTGCTAACTGATCGTGATACATCCGATCAGACAGCTTGCGTCCGTCCCGTGGATCTACTTGCCCCTGAGACGCAACCTTCCTGGCACACCAACCACCCGATGCTCCTTCTCAAAAATCAACAAAGCCCTCTAACGAGGCACGCCAAAAAATGAAAGTGCTTTCCTCAATCAAAAAAGATTGGTGGAACCACCGGAGGGGCACCTTCCCAAGCTGAAGGAATAGGGCCCTTGTTGGTTAATTGCGATCGTTTGTGCAAACGAACATCCAATCAAGCAACTTGCGTCCGCCCCGTGGATCCACTTAACCATGAGAAAGTAACTTCCAGGCAATCAAAAAGCCCTCTTCGGAGGCACAAGCCCTCTTCGGAGGCACATGACCTCTTCGGAGGCAAAAGCCCTTTCCCAAGGCACCGCAAGCCCTCTTCGGAGGCACATGACCTCTTCGGAGGCAAAAGCCCTTTCCCAAGGCACCGCAAGCCCTCTTCGGAGGCACAAGCCCTCTTCGGAGGCACAAGCCCTTTTCGGAGGCACAAGACCTCTTCGGAGGAACAACTCTTTAAGAGGAGCCCTCTCCGGAGGCATGTCCCAAAATAAAATACTCGAACGAAAAGCATTCTCCGGAAGCACAGTTCAACTCACAAAGGAAGGATTAACTTGTTCATCTCAAAAAGTTCCTCCTAAAAAAGTTGAAATACTACAAAATTCTTTCGGAAAAGTTCGTTTCACTTCATAGGAAAATTCACTTCTTAATAAATAAAAGTGATTCTCCCCGAAAGTTGAAGTTTTCTTCAGAAAGAGAAAATAAAAATTCCTCCAAAGACTAGATATACTCTATTAAAAGCAGAATGATTCTCCCCTTAAAAGCGGAGTAATTATTCTCTGAAATAAGAGTATTAGTCTTGAAAGAGCTAGGAATATTGCAATGCACTTACGGCATGGGGGCAATACTATACAATTCAATTTTATTAATAAACACAACATGCCACAAGTTCATTGCAATATCACGAAAAATAGACGTGGAATAAATATATTCCCAAGCACAAACAAAAAGTTTGTACAAGTAAAAGGAATCGTTTATTCTACACTAAAAAAAAGAAGAGAGAAACAGATGCGTTCTCACATACACAAGAAGTTGTACAAGTAAAATTACTGTTTTATTTAGTACTATGAAAATTCTTTACATGTGCAGATATCTCAAAAAAGCAAAAGCAGGGACCGGTACCCGCACAATCTCCGGTCTATACATGTAAAAGGCAAAATAAGAAGTAGAAAGTTCAGCTTGTCACTCCTTCTTTCCGCCACCCTTGGAGCCTTTGCTTGGCCTAATAGTTAATTTCGGAATCCGATGTGGGCGGGACGGAGAAGGAGGAGTGGTTGGGTCTTCTTCTGTTTTGTCTTCCCCAGTCTAAGCACCTATCTTCTTCTTCCTTATGGCACGCTTCCCCTTCCTCTTTGAAGAAGATTCGCTCCCCGGAGTAGCAAGCAATGTTGAAAGCTTCGTGTCATCATCTAGGGACCGCTCCGGGGTCTTCTCGATGCTTTCAAGATCCTCTGCCTTCTGCTCTTGCGAAACAGCCGGATCATCCAGGCCTTGAAGAGCTTCGATTTTCTCTGCCTGTGATCCCGGTTGGGAAGCAGAAGGAGGAGTAATCTGTGAAGATGGAGGAACGGCAACTGAAGGAGTGGAAACTTGTGTAGTGTTTGGTTCCTCTGCTGTAGAAGAAAAGAAGGTAAAATCAACATCTTCCGAAAATAGAGAAGGTATCGGTTCACCAAAGTTCAAGTAACAAGTAAGAAGGTCATCAAACTCGGTTAAATCAAATAATTGGTTCATTAGACCCGGAACTTCGCCAAAGTTACCTGGAGGAGTTGGCTTCGCAAGTTCAATTTCATATTTATCAGCCTCAGTTTCTTCCTGGCTCTTCTCTTCGATTTGGGAAAGAGGAGTCTCGGAAGTATCGAGTTTAGCTTCAGCATCTTTTGCAGCAAGTGGAGATTGAGACCTAGAACCGATGATATCAACATCAGTCAAAGTTGAAGTATGGACAGGGGCAGGTAGTGATGTTGTCTTTTCTGGATGTTCCTCTACCACTGTCCCGGCTCTAGCTTCGGCAAGTTGCTCTTTGCCTCTAATAAGCGCATCATGTGCTTCATCATCTAGATAAAGCGCTACAAGGTCTGCTTCTGCATAGCTGGCAAATGTATCACGTATGGCCTCCCAAACTTCAGCAAGTGTAATCTCATATTTGGGACCAAAGAATGAAAGGCTGCCGCGGCCCAAAACGCTGTGCATGTAGAAGTCAAATAAAGTAGAATCGATCCTAGCTTTAGTGGCGTCGTGAGACTCTTCGGCCGCAACTTGTCCAACGACCGCGTCATCACGCTCCTTCTCAACTTTAAGAAGCTTAGCTTTCAACATCTCAATCTCTGCATTTTTGGACACAATTGTTCCTCGCAGCTCAGTATTTTCTGTGCGATATTTCTCAATAATGTGCTGCTCAGTGGCAAGCTTCATTTCGGCGTCCCTTTGCGCAGCATGTGCGTCCCGCACTTGCTTCTGAAAGACTTCTTCCTTTTGAGTGTGCGATGCAGAAGATGAGGCCAGATCTTCCTTAAGTCGCTTGACTTCAGATGCAAGCTTTGCGTTGTCGTCTGCAATGCTCGTCATCTCCGCATCATGCTGCTTACGCCATTTGTCCCATTCTCATTTATCGTTCTCCATGATCATCATCGCCTCAAGATTCATGTGGTTGACCCTTTGAAGTTCGTCGACAAGTTTCTGCCATTGCGACATCCTCTCGATATTAAGCCTGACCGCGTCAAGACTTTTAAGCATGTCTTGCTTATCAATCGGAACCAAATCCAAGTCAAAGCGCACTCCTTTTAGGCACCAATTTGGAAATCGGCTCTGAAGCATTGGAGGGCCGTCTTTAACTTGATATTGTGGCCTGTTAATGATTGTTTGAATATCAGATTTCTTTAGAGGAGGAGAGTCGGCCGGAGTATCAGAAGGGATAGGAGCGTCAGTTTTCTCAGAAATTTCAGACGCATCCTTCTCATCAAGTTTAACCCGTTTACTTGGGTCATCGGTAGCATGCTTCTTCCCTTTGTCATCATGATATTTCCTTTTATGAGAGTCATCGTCTCTCCTTCTTTGTTGCTCTTCGTAAGCACGCCTTTCTTGAGCTTTTCTAGCTGCACGCTCTTCGTCAGATTCTTTGCGGGAGGGAAGATAACGTCCATAATCGTAAGAATCACGCCCTCCGTAGCGCCGAAAGTTGTCATAATACGAGCCAGTTCGTCCCATTGTAGAGCCTAAATTTGAAGAAAAGACAAATTTAAGAAATCTTCAAATTAAAGGGGGTTAAGTTCATATAAGTGCTAAGCATCCTAAGTGTGTGTGATGTGCAAACTACGCGCGTCGAACTACAAACCACTCTTTGGTTGAGGAGTGATAGCAGATTCGGAAACGGGAGTTGATTCTTGAGCTGGCAAAGTTTGCTGCAAAGTAGATGTTGCTTCTGTTACAGGAGAAGTGACTTTAGTTATGTCATCTTTAAAAAGCTCCCGGGAAGTTATCATTATATCACTTAAACCATCGAAGGTGTCATCATCATGGTGCCGGGCAGAGTTTTCTTTTTCAACTTCTACATCGGCTGACTTTTCAGTGATTCGAGGATTTTCTTCCTCTTCGATAATTGGGGCAAGTGCCGACTTGCTGGCTGACCTTACAACATCGGTAGATGCGGAACATTTTATCAAAGCAGCCTCTACAACAGGTGTTTCTGATGCAACTTCTTCTGCAGACGCAGGGGCATTCGATGCCTCTGCTTGAGAGCCCGAAGCAGCTAACGTTTCTGCATCAGAACTAGAAATTTCATGAATTCGAGTCGACCTGGAAGGATGTAAAAGCCCAAATTGGTGCAAAAGCTCATCATCTAATAGAAACTGGATACTCCTCTCCTCTACCGGCACCGCCATAAGCCTCTCAAAAGTCACTTTGTGACCGGGATCTTTAGAAGGAGGAGGAAGTGCTGAAAAGAAAAAAAAGGGGGCAAAGTTAGCACTTGATAACTCGGACTTCGGTAAGTTTGAAAGAACATAAGAAACAGAGGCAAGTGATCTTACTTCCTACTCTCCAAATAGCAAAAAACCCCGGGGGACAGCGAACATAGAAAAACGGGCTCAGGAAACTATGAACACTTTCAGGGAGACCGGTGATCAACTTACGATTTCTAATACTCCTCACGACTATAATAGAGGGATGATCTTTATTTTTGGCAAAAGTACACAGATAGCGAATTTCTCCGAAACTAGGAAAGCGGTCCAGCGTTCTCCTAAAAAGCACACATAGTCCCAGCAGGATGGCGTAGCCATTAGGGTGTAATTGAAAAGGGGAGATAGTTAGTCGGAGAAGAAGTTCTCGAAGGCAGTCATTGAATGGGGGGATAGCTCCGCTCGAGCACATTTGGCGGTTAACTGTGACAAAGCCATGGGGCGGCCTATCAGCAGTATCATTTATTTCAGGAAGCAAAGCGTCAGCTTCGGCAATGCCAATCTAGATGCATAATTGACGAAAGGCTTTATGGCTTAGAGTGGTAGGAGTCCTTTCTGGAGGATCATTTAGCGGGACAGCGACTGGAAATGCATCTTCAACTTGCTCTGTTCCTTCTTTTGGAGAAGACATTCTACACAATCAGCTGAATGTTCAAATGTGAAGGTGCACGTTTCCTAAAAAGTGTGAAGTGTTGTGCAAAACTAATGAAAATAAAAGACAAGCATAACTGGAATTAAATTAGTTGACAATCAATCGATTACAGAATTTCAGAACTTGTTAATGTTCAAGTGCAGTGTTAATGCAGACAAATCAGTTTCATTTGACTATTACGATTTTGTTTTAATACTTCACTTGAATTGGTTATCGTACAGCATCTCATTTATATTCATTCAATTTAACTTTCTCTTTACCAACTAATCTGTCATTCGATGTGGGCTGTCAGTGACAGTATATTCGTCCCAGTACTCTGTGAATGTTGTGTTAAACAGGATTGTTAACTTGCAAATTGAAGCAATCTGTAAAAAGAAATACATGCAACCAAGGTTTTAAATCTCGGATTTCGGTCACGTCTCGTCTCGAAGAATTTGGATAGCTTATCTCGTATCGGGTGAGATCTCAAACGAGATGAGTGCATCTCGGTCGTCCATCTTGGATTTA
This sequence comes from Allium fistulosum, assembly GCA_030737815.1. Lineage (NCBI taxonomy): Eukaryota > Viridiplantae > Streptophyta > Magnoliopsida > Asparagales > Amaryllidaceae > Allium > Allium fistulosum. The sequence continues at coordinate 725,751,262 of CM060905.1, read as the reverse complement.
CATCTCGGTTTCTAAAATTCATTTCGGAGTTATCTCGGAGTATATGTCATGAGGAAAATTAGTTTTCATACACCTAAATTTATAATACTAGTCACTACCTTAAGGAAAACACTATGCACTTACCTTGAATATATCACACACTAATCATTAGTAATTTAGTATGGAAAAATGTCACTTGTATCATGTAAAATAAACAAATAACTAGATTTCATGAATAATGTTCAATATAATATCATATGAGATAAAGTAGACAAGAAACAAACCATAACATATGCACCTTTACTTTGTTTGATCATTCACTTAACTTTCCTACATAATATAATGTCTCATTTCTACCTTTTATGATTTATAGTGCTGCAAGGGAAATCTTAATTTTATAACTTCAAATACAAAAGTCTACAAGTAGAATTAAGATATTCTATGTCTGGTTATATTATTTAATTATTAGCAAACAAAATCTCATTAAGAAACTAATAGCATAGATATTTCAAACAAACGTATTAGAAAATAGCATACATAGTACAAACAATTTCAAACATTTAGTAATATTATAAGAAAAGCAAAAAAATGATGTACGAATGAACATGTAATCATCAAATGAAATTAATAGATGAAAGAGAATTCCTTTATTGCTTAAAAATATGCCTTGAGGAAAAAAATTATAGCAGCAAAGACTAAATGAAATCAAATTGGGAATCCATTTAGAACATAAAGTTAAATAAGTAAAGCCTAAAATTTATAGCCGCAAAAAAAATCGGGTTAGGAAAAAAACTCAAAAAAGTGTCGAAAAAAGAAAAATGAAATCGGATGTAAATTAATTTGGATCAGAAACCTAAATGAAAATCATAAAGTGAAATACTTACCATAATCGATGTAGATTTTATCATCTTCTTACACTCGTCACTGCCGTAAAATAAGAAACGAAGATTAAATGAGATTTATATAAGAAATAAGGGTTAAAAAAGTACAATTAAGAAGGCTTAAATTAAGGTAAAGGATGAGCTAGCCCAATACGGAAAAAGAGTTGATTTTTTCCAAAATTCAAAAATTCGGCCGATATCTCGCTGCTAAATCTCGTCCGAGATACCGGACGAGATACTGAAATCTCGTCCGAGATTTGGGTCAGACGAGATTCAAACGAAATTAGTTGTTTCGAATCGCCCAGGCTTGAAAACGAGATCTCGGCCGAGATCTCGGCCGAGATGAGCGAGATTTAAAACCTTGCATGCAACACAGTTCATAGTTCAACAGTTCAAAGTCCAGGCAAAGTTCAAAAGTCATCTGCTTAGTCGCCGAAAACCTAAGTACTAACTCGGTGATGACTTAAGAGAAATTCCCTATGGGTCAAAGCTAGTAGTTCCCGAGTCTTGGCTGGATTAAGAAGCAAAACTAGTTCGAAGCAACAAGAAATCCTCTAAGTCCTAACTCGGAAGCGACTCAAAACCTAGGAAACGTGGAATTGCTAAGTCGGTTCCGACTTAAATCAGTGAAGTCACTAAGTCGTGACCGAGTCAGTACATCAACCCACTTTCTTCCATAACTTTTAACTCGATAGCCCAATAACCTCACAATCAATGACGACCCTAATTCCATCACACCATTGGATCGCCCAAAAAAGCCAATTCGAATCGCCTCGGGTTTGTTGCGAATCTGACGTATTGTTGCCCTATCACAACTACAACGTGATCGATAGCAGTGGCGGAACAGTCGAAGGGGTATTCATAATGAACCGCGGCAAACAAATGGAAGTCGAAAACTGGGGAGTCATCGATTCGACAGTGGGCATGGTTAAACTCGAATCAGATTAACTTACGATGTATAACAAGAGGTTGATCGACGATTGGATGGATGGAATTTATCTCTGAGGGCTCTAAATTGCGTCAATGGCTGAATCGAGAAGAAGAATGAGTGAGGAAGAGGAAGGATGACTCAACTATTTATTCGCAGGAAGGTGAGGCGACTTGCACGCTGCCGGCCTAAGACCTCTGTTAACTCGCTTCCGACCTAATCAAAGAGCAGGTTAAGAAAATCGAAGTATATGACCTATCACCTAGGCACACACTTCGAGGGGCAAATGTTAATCCTCTGATTCGCGACTTAACAGAAGACGACTTAAGGAACGGTCTGACCTAACAGTATACGAGCTAGAATAGCCTCCGATCTAAACACATGCCGACTTAGAAGCCTGCTCCGACCTAAGAAAGACTTCGAGCTAAGATACGCTCCGACTTAAGGAAGGCTCCGAGTTAAAAAAATCTCCGGCTTAACAAGCTACGACCTGAGAAAGCTCTGACCCAACAGTTGCCGATCTAACTACTGAGAAGAGCTACCGACTTAAGATGTGTGCCGACCTAGGAGCCTACCGACTTAAGGAGCCTACCGACTTAAGGAAGCCAACCGACTTAACAAATTGCGAGTTAGCAAGGGCTTCCGAGTTAACAAATTGCCGGCTTAAGATTGCGAGTTAACTCTGCTCCGACCTAACAACACCGAGTTATGAAATGCTCCGAGTTAAGAAGTACTAAAACTTAAGAGTCTAAGAGATAAGGGATTCTTGGACCTAAGGCAATTGTTGATAACTTAAGACCTACGACCCATCTTTTAAGTCGTCGTCGACCTACGACTTATACTAAGTCGTGTACAATCTCAGGACACCTTATACACCTTTACCTCGTCACCGACTTACCTTAAGTCTTCGGTGACTTAGGACTTAAAGCATAAAACCAGAAGAGGAGGTGAAATACTAAGGAAGTGTTGAAGCTGATGAGCCGGTAGCGAGCTATCATAAGTCGGCCGCGACTTATACTAAGTCGGCTACGACTTAGGACTTAGGAAAATTTCCAGAGTCCAAATCAGCTCCTATAAATACCCCACCACTTACAACATGAAGAGGACTTTTGGCCATTCATTTCTTCAAGCGCCGTTACTCTGTCGAAGTCTCCACTCATTCAACAATCAAAGATCTTCAAGCATTCGAGACGCTACAACAATCTTCGAGAAGAACTCCTTACATCCAACACGGATTCGTCGAGTTTCATCATCAAAGATTGAGCTATTAGTCAAGAGTGCTTTCGTGATCAAGTTGTATTGTATTTTGAAGGATATTGTATCAAATTGTAACCGAATCAGCAATAAAAGATCATAAAGTGGACGTAAGCTCAATTACGGGCCGAACCACTATAAACCTGTTGTTCATTTACTGCTTTTCTGCTATTTTCAGCTTATATTCTGTTCCTGTACCAACGGGTGGTGCTTTCACGATTCTATTACACACACCGGGTGTCAGCGTTCACTTTTTAACGTTAACACTCCATCTTCCTCATTTACCTGCAATCAAAATTTCGAGTAAAAGTAAAAGAATTACCAAAATTTCTCAAACTTTCTTTCTGCTTCCAAAAATCAAAGTAGAAACCAAATCTAGTTCGTAAGTTTAGATTCATCTCCGTTTTACGAATTTCTCTTATTTTTTATTTTCCTTGGTACATTACAGTAAATTTTAAATTTTGAGATCTCATAATCGAGATTTTGAATTTAACCTGCAAGATTTTTAACTTTCTATAAACATGTTCGATTCGATTTTCTGAGGTTGTTTGATTTTTGATTTTTGATTTCTTTTTATCTGAGAGGTCCTCCCCAATTCAATTCCATGAATCGATGGGATTTACTTTTCGTTTGTAATTTTCTCCACTGTTTTATGATTACTGTTATTGTTTAGAAAACTTGGATTTTCATTTTAAAATTCTTCGAAATTGAAGTAGATAAATTATGCTGAAATCCATTTCCTTAATGGGTTTGATTTATTTACATAATAAAATTTTGAAACCCCTTGATTTCAATCGGGTTTGGGGAAGGTAGGAATTTCTGTTTTCTTTACCCGGAAGTTTCGGGTTGGTACATATGAGAAAGAATTTGCGCCACAAATTGACCTTTTTACCCCTTCGATAGGGATTAAGGTGGCAACATTGATTTTGCTTTCTTAGCTCCTTTCAATGGGGTCTAAAGGTATTATGGCGTGAATTTGGTTAACTTTGTCGAAAGGTTATGAAGTAGAATGTAGTCATCCTTTTCGAAAGCGAAACATTTCGACTTAGTCTAAACCTTTGTGCCGATTGAGATCCTTTCTTATTAGTATGTTTTCAAAACTGTAATGCTCCTTTGACCCTTTCGAAACCATTTGTAACTAGTGAGTCGAAACCCCATAAAATCATTTTTCTCCAGCATTGTCGAAACGTTCTAAGTACTCATAATTTTTACCTAGGACCTTTCGACTCGGTTGTCGACGTCATTCATATCTTCCTTAGAAGAACATAAGTCTTAGGTTTCGAGAGTGTCAAAGGGTTTTATCATCTTGTTTATGAAATTTTTGTAGCTTATGTACTTGTTCAGGGTTTTAATTTAGTTTTAACAATCTCCCATTTTAGCAACTTGGTTCCTATCGAGCTTTCGACATTGATGAGAAATGTCAATTGAACAAACATTTCAACTTTCCATTTCGACCTTGTCGAAAGCTCCATGAATACTTTTATTCAGGCTTTCAACAATGTTATGAGGTACTTGCTAAATGTTGATGTCTCATTTTCTTTTGACTTTGTCGAAATCTCAACATCTTTAACTTTTAACTTCAACATTTTTAAAGAATTTGAAGTTCCCTATTTGGTTTTATGCTTAAGTAGGTTTTGTACCAACTCTTGATAGTATATTAAATTCATAATTAACTAAAAATTCTAACTGAAACGTTTTCACCCGGTAGAACCATGAGCTCTCCAAAGAAGGCCAAAGCCACTTCCAAGCATTCTCTCATATCAACTCAAGACGAAGTTGATGCTATCCTGAATGATTTTGGCATTACTGCTGTTGAAGCCATTCCTCCCAAGGAGACAAATGCTATCAACAACCCTCCCGAAGGGTTCTTTTCCTACACCGTCATCCATATTTGGCATGGAGGATTCCTGCCTTTTCTAGAGTTTATATCCACGTTCCTTTCTCATCTCGGGATTGCTCTAATTCAATTATCGCCAAATGTTTATACTTATCTCTTGTCTTTGGAAATGATGGCATTAGAATCTGGACTACCTTCCCTTAACGCTGAAGTGTTGAACTACTTGATCTGACTAGTCAAGCTTAGCAACCTTAACAGTCAGTTATACAAAGCCAATCCCCAGAAAAAGCTAATATTAGATGGGGTTAATAAGTTCAGTGTTAACACCTCTCTTATTCATGACTTAGCGACCTATTCGACTCAACGATCTAAGGGAATAAGCGACTTAACTATCCAAGGCATAAACGACTTAACAACCTATAGCAGGGCACGACCTAACGACCTAAAGCATAGAGCGGCTCAATATGGCACGACTCAACGACTTAAGGAGCTCCAGCGACCTAGCGACCTAAAGACTCGTGCGACTCAACAGGTTAACGACCTAGCAACTCAATGAAGGAAACGACCTAACGAGTTAAGGAAAGAGCGACTTAACGACCTAGCAAGCTCCAGAGTTAAGCTGCATGCACACTGCCTCTTCCATTAGGTCGCTTACGACCTAAGCAAGCCGAGATAACTCCTATGCTACACATGCTAAGTCGCTCACAGCATATATCTCGTTCAGGATGGCTCCATTAAGTCGCTAACGACTTATGCAACCTCGGGATCGCTCTTAGGTCGCAACTCCCTAGGTCGCTCACGACCTATGGCATGGCCGACCTAAGCCCAACTTCTCCTATAAATACCTCGCCTACTCCGCACTGAACGGGGGATGATTTTTCTGGAGTGCCAAGACTTTGCTGTTTTCACTACTTCTACACTTGCTCCAACACTTCTAACGCAAAAGACACTCGAAAGAACCTTTGGAAAAGATCAAGTTCATTCAACATGAATTCAAAGAGCTTTTCTGCATCAAAGTTATAATTACCTATCTTGATTGTGTTGTAATTGAAGAATTATTGTCAAATTTGTAATCAAATCAGTAATAGAAAAGATTGAGTGGACGTAGGCTTGACTTTGAGCCGAACCGCTATAAAAATTGTTGCCTCTTTACTATTTTCTGCTTGCTTTTAGTTCAAGTACCAACGGGTGGTGCTTTTGCTATATCACAACTCACACTGGGGTGTTAGCGTACATTTTTAGCGTTAACATTTTTGGTGCTTTCACTGAGAACGTGAACTCAGGGGTGCTCTCATCATTGCTTCACAAAGATTTGTGGAAAGACTCTCCCTAAGAACCAGAAGTCTATCCGAAATTATGGCTCCTGGAAGGAAAAGTAAATCTACTAGATCTGGAAATGCTTATGACAACACCGCCACTTCTCCCACGTCAAATGAAGCGGCTCCTAGTGTTGGAGTCACAAGGGCGGAATTGGATGCTGTAGTGTCTGGGTTGTATCAACAAATGGAAGCCCAGAACACTTTGATGTTGGACAAGTTGAATGCTTTGCTTGGAGTTAACCAGCAACCAGAAAATGCCCTTTCCCTTGACAAGGATGAATTCATGTGCTTCTTCCTTTTCACTTAGGGGCAATGACTAAGAAAATGCCCTTTCCCTTGACATTTAAAACACACAATCTCAGTACGAGCGACCGGTCATCCACATTCCTTTTCTTTCTCTTCTCTCGACATGTAACGGCATAATGTCCTTTTTTATGACATCGATAATAGATAACATCATCATAGGGACCAGGTCCTTGCCTTTCATTGATTTTCCTTTCAATTTCCACATGTGCCACTTCTGCTTCTCTTCGGGAAATTGCTCTTTGTTCACAGCATGCTGCTTTTTGTGCTTCGGTTTTCGCCATTATAATTAACAAGATGTTTTTCGAAATTTCCTATTAAAATTTGCAATCCTTATTAGCAGAGGTTGGATTATTCAATCATTTCCCAAGACAATTTGCAAATTTACATTATCTTGATATATAGGATTGTTATTCAATCAAATTTGAGATTCAACTCCGGATTTTTATTTCAAACATTTGAAATATACATATATATACATACTTGTGTATCAAACTTTGCTTGAAACATAAAAACAAAATTAATTTATTTTATTATTTTCGAAAATATTTAAAAAAAATTACTTGAACTTTTTTTTGTGTGTGTGTATACTACTAGTATTGTTCTTCAAAACATTTGAAATCAATTCTCAAATGAATTCAAAATCAAACTCCCAAGTTATAGTTCATTAATCCTTTGCTATAACTAAATTGACATGTCTTTTTATTTCCCAATTATTACTTTGGAGATATTCAAAATATTTGATTTAAACCAATTCATTAATTCACTTAACTTATATTATATTTTTCATAAATCTCAGCAATTCGATAATGGGTTTTCGAGTGATCGGGACTCAAATCTAAGGAGACCTTACCGAAGAGAAATTATCGCAAACCTAAATTTAGAGAGGGGGATTTCCGAAAAGGATTTGAATTTTCAGAATACCTTTTATTTAAAAAAAATGATTTTATACTTCTTTAGATTTGAAAAACGCTTTCTTTAAAGTGATTCTAGTAACTATTCATATTAAACGCCATAAACTAAGCTTTGTATAAACCAAAGCTCTGATACCACTTTGTAACATCCCACCCTTTTGACCGCCCCTAGTCGGTAATTAAACCAACTTGAGACGTCCAAAATGACGGATTGTTATTTAGTTTATATAGTTTAAACAGAATCAGCCACAGAAACATAGAATAATAATAATATTTCACAAAAAAATGAATTTTATTTTTCTTTCCTTTTACAAATATCAGAGTTTATACAATGTATTAAATTTATACAACGGAATATTTCTTTAAGTACAAAATCCCCGAACTAAAGTGAGTGTTTTCCCCCTCTCTCTCTAACTTCGCTGCCCGAAAATCTTCAAGCTGCAAAACACTCGGTCTGACCCGAGTATTACATTCAAAAGAAAATAATACACAGGTTAGTCTAATTCAAACTCAGTTATTTGTGCATAGAGGCAATAATAATCAAATAGATGACAGTCACAATAATTCTCGTCTATCCGACCCTTTTAATAAAGAAATCAGATGATGGTAATTATAACACTTAACAGTGTTAAAGCAAATCAGTAGATTCAAATTATCAACGGAGATAGATGAAAAGATTATCAATGAAGATAATTTGGAAAACATTAGAATTGCCTAAATGGCAATTAACAACAAAATCATCAATTTAGACCAAATCAAAATACGATTCAAAATATATTGAATTAGCAACATAAAACAATTTTAGAAATAGAAGGCATCAATACTGATTGGCTACAATACACGCATGCGTGCACTGCCTCGCCAATACGGCATATGAAATACGCAATGAACCAGAAACAAATGGCCTCAACTCAAATCAAAATGGACCATCAAATGAACAAAGTGCTCATGAAGGCACGATGAAAATTCACAATCAATCACTAGGTCAAACCCAAAATACCGGATTCAACTCAAGTGTAGTCAGAAAAACAATCCATTTGCATCAATGCAATGCAAAACAACAAGGGCCAAAACTGCATATAAAACAAAACTGTAGTCATAAATGAATACAAGGGCAATTTGCAACAAAACTGCAGTCACCATAAGATCACAAAGGCGAAACTGCAACAAAAGAAAGCAAGAAACAATTGCACAACAAAACTGCAGTTGAACAAGCAATTAACCAGGAAACTAAACAATCAAACAACGACAACTCAAGTGTCGAACTCAACTGGACAGCACAACCTGGTCAAAATATATAAAACAGTGGCATACCAAAGTAGTTCAGGCTTGAAGCCATCAAGTGGACAGAGTACAAACTCAATTGAGATGCAACAGTAGTGAAAATAGAATGCATCAGAAGGTATACTATAAACATACCACTGAAGTCATGGAAGCAAGACTATATGAATCAGACTCAAGGCCAGATTCAAACAACACAAATGCAACACTTCAAATATCAATGCCGATACCATTGAACAGCAGGCCCAAAGTCAACACAGCAACAACCCAAAACATTTAAGCCTATGAATGCAAGTAAATGTCACTGAGAAACAATGTTTAGCATACATATGAATCAATTTCATATGTACAACAAAACACCAAGGACAACTCAGCAATGCAAAGGCCAGTGATGTAACTCAATGCATATACCACTACACTGCAGAATACGAACCTATACAGTGAACTACATGATGACCTTGTATACAGTGTCCAGTGAATAACACCAGATTCAAGTGAAGACTGAATGCAACAAACAACTCCAGAACAGTGCATATGAAACTAAATATAAGTCAAAATAGTCAGCTCACCAAAATGCAAAGCTATGCAGCGTAAAGAAGAGTAAGTGCACTGTGTAGTAACAGCAATTTCACGTGTAGTTCAAAAGTGCAGACAGTAATGTAATATGAAGATACTGAATCATGAGGGCATTTGTAGACCGACCCGAAGCATATTTTCATTCGAGAACATATATGTGCAGTGCAAATCAACAGCGAGTGCAGACCCAACAACAACAGAGTGGAGTTCAGACCACAATGCAACTGGCAAAATGAAGGCCAACTACATAAATACATGGAGAAATTTTTACAGTATTGTTTCAAACAAATCAAGGCAAAGCAGGATGATCACAAACCAAAAATGCATACTAACACTGTATATATATATACATACGTAAATGTTTGTATATATATGTGTGTGTATATATATATACAAGTTCAAGTGCAAGTTCAATATCACAGTCGAACAAAGCTCAACTGTCAAAGCAACATTAGCAATCCAACCCAAAGTCGAAACAGCAAAATGTACAAATTGAAACCAAGTCATAAGAAACTGATTCAAAGTCCAATTTTAAAAATTATCAAGTGTAGTTTATCATAACAAGATTAAGTGGCCGAAGCCTTCACAAATTCACGGCACTAGGCAAGATTTTACAGGTTTCAAAACAAGGTTCCAAACCCGTAATTGTCAAGAATTCAAAGCAAGGACGAAGTCAAACTTAAAGCAAATGCAAAGACAAAATGAATTCTTATCAAAAAAATGTTTTCACAAAATCATGCCTGCAGACTTCTAACCAAACTCAGGACCGTGGTCATGCCGAAGCCAACAAAAAAAATGATGAAGTCCAGCTACAGTTCAAAACGTAGCTATGGCAACCAAAGTCAACGCGAAGTCAGGTAATATCAAAATTCGATCCAAAGCCGTGAACAACAGACTGGAATCAAAGGAAACAAAGAACAAAATTTACATTAGTAAAAATCAAAACAAGCCGGGGCGGTCACGAAAGAAATTCGAAACCGTGACGAACAAGCCATCATCAAACCATATTAAATTGACAAAGCCATAGAATTCATCAATATCAACAAAATCGAATGACATAAGATAGGAATCAAACAATTCAGATTCGAAACCATGGTGCCAAAGAATCAAGTACTCGAACCAAGTCACAGTTCAAAACCACATGAATTGAAAAAGTCAGATAACAACCTCAAATACCTATACAAACTTAATGGCCGACACGAATCAGTTTACACTTCAAACAAATATAGATACGAACGCAATTAAGGAGATTGAACTCATATAAACGAAATCCAGATTTTCGCATGAATTAGATGTGAGTGATGAACACTCACCTTTGCAAATCGAAGCAGCCGTGAGCAACACGAAGGAAACGTCGATCGACTGAGCAAGTGACGCAATCGTCCTTCGATCGAGCTATATAAGTCGGCTTCTTCAGTATTGAACGAGCCCTAATTTTGATCGAACGAAGAAAGGAACAGGGCCGCCATTTTTTTTAATTTTTTCTTTTGTTTAGGGTTATGATTTTTTTTAAACGAAAAGAAGAGGGGCTTCGTATTTTATAAGGAAGGCGGAAGCATGATTCCAGGCTGAAACAAAGGAGAGTCGCGTGGCTTTGCAGAGAAAAGATCATGCATGCCTTACTTCTAATGTCGGCAAAAATTTAAATTTTAAATTTAAATTGAATTTGATTAAATTCCTATGCGTTTATACGTCGTATGTTCACACAACAACTCCGATAAATACGAAATTTGAAATCCGGTAATAATTCATATTCCGGATCCAATGGAACTGGTTTCGTCGAATTCCGAGACTATGCCTCGGAAGGCTATTTTCAAATATCGATTCAAACAATATAATTTCAAAACTTAACAAATCACTTTCAAATTCAATTCTGAAGCTTCTATTATTTTCAGTATTATCAATGTGAATTTTCTAAGCCTTTAAATTATTTTTAATCAGCTTTATACTGAAGATTCAAATTTTTATTCAACTTTCAATAGATTAAATTTTAAAATTTAATCGTCAAATTCATTCTGATAAATTTGAAATTCAAGTCAAACCATCGTTCAAATATTTAAAATAAATTAAATATTTTCAATTTAAATTGTTCAAAATTCAGGGTCGTTGCAGTTATCATCAGATTCACATAAGACCAGGTGATGATTGGAAGACATCATTCAAGACTCGGGAAGGATTATATATGCCGTTGCCTATAGCCACTAAACCATGGGCGGATGTTAGTATGGACTCTGTATTGGGATTGCCGAGAACTCAACGTGGAAATGATTCTATCTACGTGGTGGTTGATCGGTTTTCAAAAATGGGACATTTTGTTGCATGCAAGAAGACGGCAGATGCAGTTAATGTCGCACAGTTATATTTCAGAGAGATCTATCGTCTTCATGGGTTGCCTGAATCTATTGTATCGGATAGAGACACTCGTTTTCTGAGTCATTTTTGGATGAGTCTATAGAGAATGGTCGGGAGAAAGCTGAAATTCAGTACTTATCATCCATAGACGGATGGACAGACAGAAGTGGTGAATAGATCCCTAGGTAATCTATTGAGATGCCTCATGAATGACAATTTGAAGAGTTGGGATTCCAAGCTGTGTCAAGCTGAGTTTGCACACAACCATGCAGTTAATCGTAGCACTGGGTTCAGTCCATTCCAGGTCGTTTACTCAATAATGCCTAAGAGACCAATAGATTTATCTATAGTACCACAGCAGAAAGGAGTGATCAAACGAGCTAATGATTTTGTGAATGAATTACAAGAGTGCCACAAGGTTGTGCAGGAACGATTGCTTAAGGCGAATGAGAAATATAAGCAATCCGCGGATATTAAGCGACGAAATGTTGAGTTCAAAGAAGGAGATTTTGTATATGCAGTATTGACTAAGGATCGATTTCCTATTGGTACTTACAACAAACTGGCTGCTAGAAAGATTGGCCCTTTGGAAATCGTAAAGAAGATTACCGAGAATGCTTATCGCTTAAGATTGCCGGATCATATCCATACTGCCGACGTTTTCAACGTCAAACACTTGATTCCATACCATGAGAATAATTATGTCGAAGAAGAGGAAAGTGTGAATTCGGGGTCGAATTCTTTTCAACCAGGGGAGGATGATGCAGCGCATACCTTAAGTCTTATGTCGCTCCATAATTCGCGAAGCCTAGGTCGCTCCTCCTCCTCCTTAGGTTGCGAACGAAGTCTTATGTCACTCCAGAATTCGCGAAACCTAGGTCGCTCCTCCTTATGTCGCGAAGCCTAGGTCGCTCCAGAATTACTAATGTCGCGAATTCCAGTAGGTCGCGAGTAGAATCCTTATGTCGCGAAGCTTGCCTAGGTCGCTGCCGTGCCTGTTTAGGTCGAAGCTTGCTTATGTCGCTGCCGAAGCTTGCCTAGGTGGCTGCCGTGCTTGTTTAGGTTGTTACTTGCTTATGTCGCATTGTGTGATAAGTCATATGTCGTTAAGTCGTTTGTATTTTATTTTCTTAAGTCACTGTGTATTGTTGAGTCATTGAATGTTTGTATTTTTTGAGTCGTTTGTTTGTTTGTTAAGTCGTGTTGTACTTTTCCTATAAATAGGGGTGTGTTGTCATTTGTAAAGGGAGTTGATTTTTGAATAAAATTTGTTGAGAGCTTTGTGCCTCCATTAAAATTGGAAGTTGAGTGTGATCTCCTTTCTCCATCTTCGGATATTCGAGTGCGCTCGAATCAATGATTTTGAAGCCGATTCACGAAATCTCATGCGCGAGATCAACGTCAAAGAATTGTAGATCTTCTAACTCGGTATCGTGCGCGATCAACGAGTTGAAGATAGCTAGAATCCGATATCTTGAGAGATTAACGGATTTGGGCACTTGGGTATCATCAATTCATCAAGTTATCTTGTTTCATCGATTCATTTTTCCGCATTTCGTCTATTGGATCCTGGATAGATTTGACCGCTGGTTCAGATCTACTTCCATGCTGTGTCAAAAACTTAGTTTATGAATGAATATAAAAAAAAGACTCATTTTCTGGTTTCTTATTTTTTAGGATGTCCCCTAGCGCAGCCTGGATTAGTCAAATACACAAATGTAATAAAGGATGCAACTTAATATGTTTTTAAGCTTATGCCAACATCTTCCTCATCATAAAACATAACATTAATGCAATAAGATAATTGCTCATACATCAGCTTAAACGCCTTACAACATATACGTATTAAAAACCATTTACTTAAAAGGAAAATGTTGAGTTTTGTTGAATGTGGCAATAAGTCTCCAACATAAATTAAATTGAATAGTTGACATCAAAGACGAAACCACTCTTAACAGTGGAGGCAAAGTGCGCGAGCAAAAAGTTGCTTATATACTGTTGATAGTCAATGTAAATTTGTTCGGTAAAGGCTATAGAAAACAGTTTTCCTTTACCAAAATCGAAGGTAGGTTAGAACTTTTAGAATGTATTATAATAAGGTTAATACCTATGAAAAGGCCAAGGCCACGGCAGCCTACAACCAGAAGATCAGGATGAACCCTCTTTACCTCACTATATAGTACTTCCTTTGGTCATCTTTTCTTATCCATGTTTCACAAGCAATCTACATCAGTGGAAACAAGCAGAAATAAACTCATCGTAGACAATAACAATTCTTAACAATGATCCAAAACTCAATGACAGTGACATTAAGCCAAAAATAACTAGAAAATGTTAAATAAACAAATATACAATATTGTAGGCAGATTGTATAACACATGCACAAAGCTTCACAAAAATGGCTACAAAGTTACCCCAAGCTGGTGACAGCGTCCAACAAAGTACTCAAGTAGGTGCAATCCTCTAGCTTTGTGATGCAGCAGCGGATAACTGAAATGGATGAAATGATGAAAGTAGCAATCGGTGGATTGAAAATACCAAACGCCCAATTCCGTTGATCTCAAAGATGTCGGAATCTAGCTATCTTCGTCACGTTGACCGCGCACGATGCCGTGAAGGAAGATCTACAATTCTTCAGACGTTGATCAAGCGCACTTGATACCGTGAATTGGCTTCAACGATCGTTGATTCGAGCGCACTCGAATGCCGAAGGTGGAGATAGGAGATTACACTCAACTACCAATTTGAGAAGAGGCACAAAACACTCAAACAAAGTTTTATTCAAAATCAATCAACTTTACAAATGACGCAACACCCATATTTATAGGCAGTTTACAACTCCACTTACATCACAACACATAGGTCGTGAACGACCTAACACAGACAAACGACCTACGACCTAAAACAACAGCGACTCAACACAAAGGCACGCGACCTAACAGGTAAGCGACCTAAAAACAAACAAATACAATACAACACATTACAAGGACATCTCGACCTAACTTATTTACAACACACACTAGGCCGCACACGACCTAACACAAACGACCTAAGATTACAACACAGCAAAACAAGTGTCTTCACGAGACCTAGGCTTGAGCGATCTAACTCTGGTAGGCTTCAGCGACATACTTCCTGGAGCGACTTAACAACTGAGCGACCTAAGAATAGCATAGCTTCATTGATCTTGCGGCATGCTCATCAACGACCTAACATTGGTCGTAACTCGCTTCCACGACCTAACACAGGTCGTAACTCTTCTCCGCGACCTAACATAGGTCGTAACTCTTCTCCGCGACCTAACATAGGTCGTAACTCGTTTCCGCGACCTAACTTAGGTCGTAACTCATCAAAGTTGAAACTCGGAAAGTCAAAGCGACCTAAAGGAATGAGTAACATGTTAGGTCGCTTGAGCGCCTTATCCTTTAACTCGTTAGCTCGCGAGCGATCTTCACTAGGTCGCCATCGACTTAAGATCTTCATACGACTTAAAACCATTGAATTGCCCTGGCGCTCTTCATCATCTTTGAACCTGTTAGGTCGTACGCGACTTATGATTTCGCTAGGTAGCTCGCGACCTAAGGTATCATCAAGCTGGGCTACATCATCCTTCCTTGGTTGAAAAAAATTAGTCCTTGAATTTGTGCTTTCCTCTTCCACAACAGGTTCATCTCCATAATAAGGAATAAGATATTTAACATTAAACACGTCAGAAGTGTACACATCCTCCGGAAGCTTCAACCTATAAGCGTTTTCATTGATCCGTTTCACAATCTTTACAGGACCAATCTTTCGAGCTTTAAGTTTATTGTATGCTCCCACTGGAAAACAATCCTTCGTTAGTACAACATATACTAAATCACCTTCATTAAATTCAACACTTCTTCGCTTCATATCCGCAGATCATTTATAATTTTCACTCGCCTTCTCCAATTGTTCCTGAATGATTTTATGGCATTCTGTCAATCCGTCAACAAAATCAACAGCCCGCTTAATTGTTCCCTTCAATTGTGGCACTATCGTCAACTCCAACGGCCCCTTTGCCAAGCTCTACAATCTGAAATGGACTGAAACCCGTACTACGATTAACAGCATGATTATGTGCAAATTCCGCCCGACACAACTTCATATCCCAACTATTCAAATTATCCTACACAAGACATCGCAACAAATTTCCCAATGATCTGTTCACCACTTTCGTTTGCCCATCTGTCTGCGGATGATAAGCGCTACTAAAATTCAGCTTCGTTCCAACCATCTTCCGCAAACTTGACCAAAAATGGCTTAGAAATCTAGTATCCCGATCGAAAACAATAGATTCAGGTAGCCCATGCAATCGATACACCTCTTTAAAGAACAATTGAGCAACACTGATGGCATCAGCTATCTTCTTACAAGCTATAAAATGTGCCATTTTGGAAAATCTATCTACCACCACATATATGGAATCATTTCCACGCTGAGTTCTTGGTAACCCCAAAACAAAATCCATGCTGATATCAACCCATGGTCTAGTAGGCACTGGTAATAGCATATACAATCCCGCATTCGGCGCTGTCCATTTGGAAACTGTTAACGCTAAAAATTGAACGCTAACACCCGGTGTGTGTAATAGAGTTGTGAAAGCACCACCCGTGTGACGGGAACAGGAATTAAGCAGTAAAATAGCGAAAAAGCGGTAAAAGATAGCAGTTTATAGTGGTTCGGCTTGAGGTTGAGCCTACGTCCACTTTGAATCTCTTTATTACTGAATCTGGTTACAAAATGATACAATACACTTGTGAAATATGATATATTTCAATTCCTAAACACTTTCGACTATTAGCTCAAGCTTCGATGTCGAAGATCTCCTCAGATTCGTGTTGAATGCGGTAGATTTCTCTCAAAGCTTGTTGTAATGTCTTGAGTGATTGGAGTTCTTCAAATGTTGGATGAGTTGAGAATTCGGCAGAGTGACGACGCTTCAAGAAATGATCGGCCAAAAGTCCTTTGCTAGTTGGAGTTGGGGCTCTATTTATAGGAGTGATTCAGTGCGAAATTTAACCCCCAAGTCTTAGGTCGCGTACGACCTAATTTAGGTCGTAGGTCGCGAGCGACCTAAGATAGGTCGTGGGCAATTCGCGACTTAGGAAGTGTAGCTTGATGTAGTTGCTTTCGTTCTTAGGAAGTAGTAGGTCGTGAACGGGTTAAGGAGGGTACTAGGCCGTTGGCGACCTAGTGGGCTGGTAGGTCGCAAGCGACTTATAGGAAAGCGGCATAGGGAATTAGGTTGGTTTGTATTAACTGGGCAACGGAGTTAGGTCGTGAGCGACCTAAGGTAGGTCGTAAGTTGTGCTGCCTTCTGAACCAGTTAGGTTGCTAGGTCGTGAGGCCTCTTAGGTCGTAGAGAAGTTAGGTCGTGATACTTCATAAGTTGCTAGCACTCTTAGGTCGTAACTTCCTTTAGGTCGCAGCTTCTTTTAGGTTGCAACTTCCTTTAGTTCGCAACTTCCCTTAGGTCGCAGCTTCCTTTAGGTCGCAACTTCCTTTAGGTCGCAACTTCCCTTAGGTCGCAACTTCCCTTAGGTCGCAGCTTCCTTTAGGTCGTTGAATATGTTAGGTCGCGTAGTACGTTTTGTAGCTAGGTCGTTAGGTCGTGGCATTTTTTAGGTCGTGAATAGCTGTTAGGTCAGAGTTTTAGGTCACCGAAATAAAGGAGTTAACATTTGCCCCTCGAAGTACACGCCTATGCCATAGGTCGTGTGCTTCGACTTAACCTTGTTAGGTCGTGAACGGCCTAAAACTTTGCTAACTTATTTGCCTATTCACCTTCCCCTCTCAACCCCATATAAACTGTTAGGTCGTTTTCTTCCTCCTTACCTTACTACTCTGATTTCCCACTGCCATTGACGAATCTTTGAAATTCCAAGGGAGAATTCAACTCACTTAGTCGTCGATCCATCCTTACTAACACACTACGTAAGTGAATTCAATCTCTGTCCCACCATAATCGCCGCCTAAACATGAACTTGTGTTCTCCGACCCAAATCCAATTCCATGCACCGTGTTTCATTTTTTGAACAATTATTACAATCGACTTTCGTTGTTTGATATGTTGATGTTTGGTATGTTGATGTGATTCATGAATGCACGGTAATGTTTGTAATGGATCGGAGGGATTTGAAATCGATTTGCTGGGCGATCTGGCGGTATGTGCAGATGAATGGAATTCACGAAGAGGATGATGGTCTTCTTTGTAATGGCGATATCGGGTTACCGGATTCAGTAAGTGATTGCGTGGGGGGAAGTCGGCGACTTAACAGATCTATACGACTTAAGAGTTTTGCGCTAAGTCTTCCGCGACCTACGACTTACGCCCTAAGATATTTGACCGACCTAAACGTTCTTGCGACCTAAGATACTGTTTGGACCCGGTCGAACTTTGAACAGAACGACTTATCAATTTAATGACCTAATTACCTTGAATGAATGCAGCACGACTTAACATAACAACGACCTAACTTTTGTGGCATAAGCTCTAAGTCGCGGCCGAGCTAGGACTTGACAGATTTATATCGTCTTGAACTCTTCAACTTTGCACTGTGCGACCTAAAAAAGGCTCCGACCTATGCTAGGTCGTGAGCGACCTAACACTTGGGAATCTGAGCAGAACATGACTGAATTTCGAACTGTTTGAACTGCCTGGACTTTGTTGAACTTGATTGCATTCTTTTACAGATTATATCAATCTTTAAAGTTGTCAACCTGTTAAATACAACATTTGCAAAAACTGGGACAAACATACTGCCATTGACTGCCCACATCGAATGACAGATTAGTAGATAAAGAATAATTAGCTTAAATGAACTGTGGGAACGAAATGCTGTAAACTAATCAATCCAAGCGAAGTATTAAAGCAAAACTAAAATAGTCAACTAAAGCTGATTCGTTTGCATTAACACTGCACTTGAGTTTTAAGTTAACAAGCCCTGAAATCTTGTAGTTGACCAATTGTCAACTAATTTAATTCCAGTTATGTTTACTTTCTGTTTTTGTTAGTTACACACAACACTTCACACTTTTTAGGAAACGTGCACCTTGATATTTGAACATCCAGTTGATTGTGTAGAATGACATCTCAACAAGAGGACACAGGACCGACTGGAGAAGCTTTTCCGATTGCCAACCCATTGATCGACCCTCCAGAAAGAACTCTGACCAGCTTGAGCCACAAAATCTTCAGACAACTGTGCATCCAGTTCGGTATTGCCGAAGCAGATGCTTTATTTCCTGGAGCAAACGACACTGCCGACAGACCACCTCTTGGTTTTGTCGCAGTGAATCGTCAGATGTGCCTGAGCGGAGCCATTCCGCCTTTTAATGATTTCCTTCGACAGCTTCTTCTTCGATTAACTATCTCCCCCTTTCAGCTGCACCCTAATGGCCATGCCATCTTAATGGGATTGTGTGTATTGTTCAGGAGGACGCTTAACCGTTTTCCGAGCTTCGAAGAGATTTGTTACTTGTGCACTTTTGCTAGAAATAAAGATCACCCTTCTATCACACTTGTGAGAAGTGCTCGGAACCGTAAATTGATTCTGGACTTGCCCGAAAGTGCCCATGGATTCTTAAGTCAATTCTTCTTTGTCCGCTGTCCTCCGGGATTTTATGCCATCTGGAGAATCGGAAGTAAGATTGCCTTTCTCCGGTCTCTTCATTTTCTGAACTTCTCGGAATTCGAATTGTCAAATGCTTAACTTCGTTCTTTACTTTTTGCAGCACTTCCTCCTCCACTCCGAGATCCCAGCCTTAAGTCGACCTTAGATACTTTGAGTGCTGCGAATGCTGACGAGAGGAGTGCCAAATTTTTGCTGAAAGATGAGTTTCTGCACCAGTTCGGACTTTTGCACTCCTCCAGATCGACTCAGATTCGTGAAATCTCTAGTTCTGATATAGAAACATTAGCCGCCTCGGGCTCTCGAGCAGAGATATCTAATGCCCCAGCTTTTGCAGAAGAAGTTGCATCGGAAGGACCTATTGTAGAAGCTGCATTAGTGAAGTGTTCTACTTCCATCGATATTGCGGGATCATCTGGGAAGCTCATACTTTCCCCAGTAATCGAAGAAGAAGAAATTCCCAAACATTCAGGGAGTGTTGATGATAAAGAAGTTGAGGAGAAGAGTCCTGCCAAACACGATAGTGATAACACTTTTAATGACTTGAGCGATCTAATGATTACTTCGCCAGAGCTCTTTAAAGATGATATAACTAAAGTTGCTTCCTCAGCGGCTGAAGTAACATCCGTCTTGCAGCAAATTTCATCAACTCAAAAACTGACTCCCACTTCACAATCCGCTATCACTCCCCAACCAAAGAGTGGTCTGTAGCATGATGCGCATAGTTTTCACGCCACACACACTTAGAATTTTTCGGCACTTATATGCACTTAAATTAATTTTCCTCGAAGATCCTTAAGACTTGTCTCCTTTTCTTTTTCAAATTTTTCAATGGGACGAAGCGGCTCTTACTTCGACAAATTTCAGCTTCACGGAAGCCGCGATGCTTATGAATTTAGGAGTTATCTCAGTGCCCCGAGGGAAACCGACGAGGAAAGAGCTGCCAGAAAGGCTCACGAAAGGCGAGCTTATGAAGAGCGCCGCCGGAGAGAAGATGAACAGTACTATGGGAGTAGGGACGAGCGACACGACTCTTCCCGCAGGAGCGACGATTCTCACAAGAGGAAATCTTACGACGACAAGGGGAAAAGTCACATTGCCGATGATTCTAGCAAGCGGATCAGACTTAGCGAAAAGGATGCGTCTGCAATTTCGAGAAAGACTCCCGCTTCAATTCCTCATGATGTCCCTTCTGATTCTCCTGCTCTTCAGGCATTTGACATTCAAACCATCATTAACAGGCCTCAATACCAAGTTGGTGAAGGTCCGCCAACTCTTCAAAGTCGTTTCCTGCAATGGTGCTTAAAGAGGGTTCGCTTTGACCTTGATTTAGTCCCGATTGACAAACCAGCTATGTTGCGTAACCTTGATGCCGTCAGACTTGATATCGAAAGGTTGTCTGGATGGCAAAAACTTGTT
Source organism: Allium fistulosum (assembly GCA_030737815.1). NCBI lineage: Eukaryota > Viridiplantae > Streptophyta > Magnoliopsida > Asparagales > Amaryllidaceae > Allium > Allium fistulosum. The sequence continues at coordinate 725,730,564 of CM060905.1, read as the reverse complement.
GATGAGCTGCAACGGGTCAATCGTGCAATTCTTGAGGCGATGCTGACCATGGAGAACGATAAATTAGAATGGGATAAAATCTGCAAGCAGCATGATGCAGAAATGAAGAGCATCTCTGATAATTATGGGAAGCTTGAAGCCGAGGTTGAAAGGCTCAAGAACGAACTTGCAACTTCTTCCACTTCTTATTCACAAAAAGAAGAAATGCTTCAACGGTAGGTTCGAGATGCTCATGCTGCTCAGCGGGATGCTGAAGTGAAGCTTGAAGCAGAGCAGCATGTTACTCGAAAATATCGCGATGACGCTGCTCAACTTCGGGAGAAAGTCAGCTCCCAAGACCTAGAAATTACAAGGCTGCAGTCTCAGTTATTAAAGGTCGAAAGAGAGCGTGATGAAGCTCTTGCTGGTAAAGCTGCAGCTGAAGAATCCCATGATGCAACCAGAGCCACCATTGACACGACTTTATTCGACTTTTATGTCCATTGCGTCTTGGGGCGTGGGAGCCTCTCATTTTTGGGACCAGAATATGAAGTCACCCTAGCTGAAGTATGGGAGGCTATTATTGATATGCTCGGAGGTGCCGGTTATGACGAAGCGGATCTTGAAACCACTTACTTAGATGAGAACACCCGCGCTGCACTTATTAAAGGAAAAGAGCTGCTTGCCCGAGTGCGAGCCGAAATGACGAGAGAGAAGCATCCTGAGAAAGAAACACTTCCTACTACTCCCGTTCGTACTTCGGTTTCAGCTGATGCGGACATTGCTGGTTCTAGTTCACACTCTTCGCCTCCCGCTAAGGTTGATAAAGATATTGTCACAACTCCCACAGAGGAAGAGGCTATGGAAGACTTTGAGGCTCAGAAATTCGAGATTGATCTCGCCAAGCCGACTTCTCCAGGTAACTTTGTCGTCGATCCAGTTCCAGTTAATCATTTATTCGATTCGACTGAGCTTGGCGAACTCCTTACTTATTACTTAAGCCTTGACGAACCAATATCTTCTCTTATCTTGGAGAATACTGATTTTAACTTCTTTTCTTCTGTAGCGGAGGCACCGAAAATTGCGTCAACTCCTCCTTCTTCAGCCACCGTTCCTCCTTCTTCTCAAATTACTCCTCTTCCAGCTTCTCAACCAGGTTCACAGGAAGAACAAATAGAAGCCCTTCAAGGCTTGGATGAACCACCTGCTTCTCATGAACAGAAAGCGGAAGATCTGGAAGACAGTGAGAAGACTCTGGAGCAGTCTTTTGACTATGACACAAAACATTCTACATTTCTTACTCCGGGGAGTGAGTTCTCTTCCAAGAAGAAGGGGAAACGTGTGATTTCGAAGAAAGGAAAGAAAGGCTCTTCTGCTGTTGGAGATGAAGCAGAAGTCGATCCGGCTTAGTCTCTTTCTCCTTCTTCTCCGATACGGCCTCCGAAACTAATTACAAGACCGGGTAAAAGCTCCAATGGCGGGAAGAAGGAGAAATGAGCTTGATTTTGCCTTTTCTGCTTTTTTGCATGTATTGACCGGAGATTGTGCGGATACCGGTCTCCGCTTTTTTGAATCTTGCATATTTAAAGAATTTTCATAGTATTGAATAAGATAATCCTTTTACTTGAACAGATTCTTGTGTATGTAATAATGCATTTGTTTAAGTGTAGAATAAACGATTCTTTTTGCTTGTACAAACTTTTTGTCTGTGCTTGAGAACGCATTTATTCCACATCTTCTTTGCGTGATATTGTGATGAACTTGTGGTATGTTGCTTGTATATTGCTTTTGTTATTGTAACTAAATTGTATAATATTGCCCCCATACCACAAGTGCATCGCGATTTCTTTCACTTTGATGAGACTAATACTCTTATTTCGGAGAATAATTATTCCACTTTTACGGGGAGAATCATTCTGCTTTAATAGAGCGTATGTCATTTTCTGGAGAAGTTTTACGCTTCAGCCTTCGGAGATGGTCACTTCACATTTCAAAGAAGTGTAATATCTTACACGGCAAAGCGGGCCTCCGAAGAGGGCTTTATGTAGCACTTCGACTTTTTTGGGAAGAACTTTTTGAGTTGAATAAGTTTATCTTCCTTCGAGAGTTGAGTTGTGCCTCCGGAGAGGGCTTTTTGGCATTTCAGCTCTGGTGAAGTGGGCCTCCGAAGAGAGATTTTTACACTTCAACTCCGATGAAATGTGCCCCCGAAGAGGTCTTTTTGGCATTTCAGCTCTGGTGAAGTGGGCCTCCGAAGAGAGATTTTTACACTTCAACTCCGGTGAAATGTGCCCCCGAAGAGGTCTTTTTGGCATTTCAGCTCTGGTGAAGTGGGCCTCCGAAGAGAGATATTTACACTTCAACTCCGGTGAAATGTGCCCCCGAAGAGGTCTTTTTGGCATTTCAGCTCTAGTGAAGTGGGCCTCCGAAGAGAGATTTTTTCACTTCAACTCCGATGAAATATGCCCCCGAAGAGGTCTTTTTGGCATTTCAGCTTTGGTGAAGTGGGCCTCCGAAGAGAGATTTTTTCACTTCAACTCCGATGAAATGTGCCCCCGAAGAGGTCTTTTTGGCATTTCAGCTCTGGTGAAGTGGGCCTCCGAAGAGAGATTTTTTCACTTCAACTCCGGTGAAATGTGCCCCCGAAGAGGTCTTTTTGGCATTTCAGCTCTGGTGAAGTGGGCCTCCGAAGAGAGATTTTTTCACTTCAACTCCGGTGAAATGTGCCCCCGAAGAGGTCTTTTTGGCATTTCGGCTCTGGTGAAGTAGGCCTCCGAAGAGAGATTTTTTCACTTCAACTCCGATGAAATGTGCCCCCGAAGAGGTCTTTTTGGCATTTCAGCTCTGGTGAAGTGGGCCTCCGAAGAGAGATTTTTTCACTTCAACTCCGGTGAAATGTGCCCCCGAAGAGGTCTTTTTTTTGGACTCCGAAGATTAGCAATTGTTGCTTGTGTCCTTTTACTATCTGCTCCTTAGCGATTCCTCATTATTGTTTCAAATACATGCCCCAGTCTCTTGCAAGTTGTTTGCTTTTTGCAAGAGAAATGTACTTTGTCATTGAACGATTTACGGGAATTGCTGAGTCTGGTGGTGTGTTGAGTAAGTAAGTTTCGCTTTAATAGCCTGCAATATTGAGTCGACATTTTAGCAATACATTTAAAAATATTTGCATATCGAAATGAAACAGGCATCTTATAGCAATACAGAAAACGAGGCTTATAGTTTTTATTATTCATTTGCACTGATTTTACAACAGCATTTTAAACATGAATGATACATCCATCATTATTCTATGAATCTTAAGCGGAGCCACTAGATAAAGTATGGCCATTAGGTATCATTTTTTCAGAATAAGAACATTCTCCCCCTCCGGGGCTTGTCTCAAAGCACGAGCATATCTTTCCAGTTCATCCAAATTTCTGCTTGCCGGGTGAGGGACTTCTGTGATGACTTTGACAGTAAGCCTCTCAGATCCCTGTGCTGCAGTTTATTCATCTGAATTGTATTGATGAGGGGAAACTAGTTGCCCCTGAGTGGATGAGGAGGGATCATTCCTATTTTTCTTGACATACTGTTGAAGTTCATTTTCTTTCAATAGCTCTTCAATCAGATCTTTCAAGTGGCGGCACTCGTTGGTGTCATGACCAGGCTGATTGTGGAATCTACAGAATTTTTCACTTTGAGTGGCATTTTTCCCACGTCTCAGCTTATGTGGCATAGGATATTCAACAGTATCCTTAGTTGCAAAGAAAATATTCTCTAGAGTATCAGTCAAGGGAGTGAAATTCGAAGATTCTAAATGGCGAGCTTTCTTTGCATTTCCCTGCTTTTTCTCGTCATCTTTTCCCCTCTTCTGTCCTCCAGATTCTCTTCTATTAGAAGCAACACTGTTATTCTTGATTTCGGCAACCCCTGCTTTTGCTGGCGTAGAAAGGCTTTCTAAGCGCATGAACTCATCAGCCTTTTTGTAGAATTTTTCAAGTGAATTTGGTTCTTTCATTTTCAACCATTTTCCAAATTCGCTCGACTTGTCGATTGCCCGCATTAAGTAGGTTAAAACCATCCACGGTTCTGCGTTATCCACTTCAGCTAGGGCTATGTTAAAGCGATTCAAAAAGGATTTGATGGGTTCTCCAGGGTTCTGTTCGAGGCTTGAAAGAGACATTATATCCTTTGCTTTCGAAGCATACAGTCTGAATTGTTCCTTGAATTTCCGAGTCAGATCGGAAAACTGATCAACAGATCGAACAGGAAGTTTGGTAAACCAGAGCAGCGCCACTCCTTCCAAGTATACCGGGAAATACCGGCATTTAATCTCATCAGTCGCTCTGGCGCCAGTCATGTGCCAATCATATTTGTACAAGAATTGATTCGGGTCACTTGTTCCTTTATATGCAGGAATGGTAGGAGGAACAAATTTTCTGGGAAACTCAGCTTTTAGAATCCTCTCAGTAAATGGGGTTTTACTCGGAGCAAATCCCCAGTCGCTCTCGCCTTCGTTTCTCTGCATGCTTTCTTTCATTATCTGCCGAATCATGCCGGAGAGATATTCTTCATTATTCAATGACTTTGCGGAGTAGACTTCGGCCATTTTCTCGGAAGTTTGTCCGGGTAGATGCTCACGGAAACTGGCGATGGCCTGGATCCTTCAGCTTGGAGGGGTGCTCTTTCAGCGGCACCTGACCCCCCTTGAGGAATTTTTCTTCCTTCGGAGTTATGAACAGCATCAGCATAGTTTTCTTCATTGTTTACTGGTCTTTGATTAGCCCCGAGCAGAGCATTCAATTTCTCCATCATTAGAGTATTCTGAGTCTCAAATTGCTGGTACAACCCGGATACAGCAGCATCTAATTCTTCTCGTGTCACTCCGACACTCGGAGCTGCTTGACTTGGAGAGGGAGAAGTGGCTATATTATCACGAGCATCTTCAGATCTAATAGACTTGCGTTTTCTTCCAGGAGCCATTATGTCTGACAGACTTCTGGTCTTGAAGGAAACTTTTTCAACAAACTTTCGTGAAGCTATGGCGAATACAGTCCTGAGTTGGAGTTCTCAGTGAAAGCACCAAAATGTTAACGCTAAAAATTGAACGCTAACACCCGGTGTGTGTAATAGAGTTGTGAAAGCACCACCCGTGTGACGGGAACATGAATTAAGCAGTAAAATAGCGAAAAAGCGGTAAAAGACAGCAGTTTATAGTGGTTCGGCTTGAGGTCGAGCCTACGTCCACTTTGAATCTCTTTATTACTGAATCTGGTTACAAAATCATACAATACACTTGTGAAATACGATATATTTCAATTCCTAAACACTTTCGACTATTAGCTAAAGCTTCGATGTCGAAGATCTCCTCGGATTCGTGTTGAATGCGGTAGATTTCTCTCAAAGCTTGTTGTAATGTCTTGAGTGATTGGAGTTCTTCAAATGTTGGATGAGTTGAGAATTCGGCAGAGTGACGACGCTTCAAGAAATGATCGGCCAAAAGTCCTTTGCTAGTTGGAGTTGGGGCTCTATTTATAGGAGTGATTCAGTGCGAAATTTAACCCCCAAGTCTTAGGTCGCATACGACCTAATTTAGGTCGTAGGTCGCGAGCGACCTAAGATAAGTCGTGGGCCATTCGCGACTTTGGAAGTGTAGCTTGATGTAGTTGCTTTCGATCTTAGGAAGTAGTAGGTCGTGAACGGGTTAAGGAGGGTACTAGGCCGTTGGCGACCTAGTGGGCTGGTAGGTCGCAAGCGACTTATAGGAAAGCGGCATAGGGAATTAGGTTGGTTTGTATAAACTGGGCAACGGAGTTAGGTCGTGAGCGACCTAAGGTAGGTCGTAAGTTGCGCTGCCTTCTGAACCAGTTAGGTTGCTAGGTCGTGAGGCCACTTAGGTCGTAGAGAAGTTAGGTCATCATACTTCATAAGTTGCTAGCACTCTTAGGTCGTAACTTCCTTTAGGTCGCAGCTTCTTTTAGGTCGCAACTTCCTTTAGGTCGCAACTTCCCTTAGGTCGCAGCTTCTTTTAGGTCGCAACTTCCTTTAGGTCGCAACTTCCCTTAGGTCGCAGCTTCCTTTAGGTCGCAACTTCCTTTAGGTCACAACTTCCCTTAGGACGCAACTTCCCTTAGGTCGCAGCTTCCTTTAGGTCGTTGAATATGTTAGGTCGCGTAGTACGTTTTGTAGCTAGGTCGTTAGGTCGTGGCATTTTTTAGGTCGTGAATAGCTGTTAGGTTAGAGTTTTAGGTCGCTGAAATAAAGGAGTTAACAGAAACTTTACATATATGACATCTTTCCACAAATCTTCCAACCTCTTTCTTCATTGAAGGCCAAAAATATGATTGCGAAATCAATTGCAATGTACGGTCTCTTCCCACATGACCCTCTTCATGTAATTCTTTCAGAATCGTCATTCGTAAGCTACACTCTGGTATACATAATTCATTCCCTTTAAAAAGAAAACCATCCACCAACACATACTCCTCCGTCTTCCCCTTCTCGACTTCATCAACAAACTTCGCAAAATAAGGATCATCAACAAACAGTTCTGGCAACACATTATCTCCATTACTTCAACCTTCATTGTAGTCAACAAATGATTCCTTCGACTCAATGCGTCTGCCACACGGTTTGTAATTCCCGATTTATGCTTCACCACAAATGTAAATTGTTGCAGGTATGCGATCCACGAAGCATGTCTGGCTGCAATTTTGTCCTGTCCCTGCAAATGTTTCAGTGCTTCATGATCAGTATATAGAACAAATTCTTTATGGAACAAATAGTGTCTCCAATGTTTTATAGCTTGAACAATAGCATAGAACTCCACATCATAAGTATTATATCTCATCTTGGCTCCCGATAGCTTCTCATTGAAATATGCAATAGGAAGTCCTTTCTGACTCAACACCCCTCCAATCCCCACTTTAGATGCATCAGTATGTAATTCAAACAACAACTGAAAATCTGATAATACTAGAATTGGTGTTGTCGTCAATAGTTCCTTGATTCTCTCAAAAGCAAATCCTACTTCCTCTGGCCATGAAAATTGCTTCCCCTTCATACAATCAGTAACTCGTGCCATCACGCTACTGAAGTGTGGAATAAATCTTCGGTAGAATGATGCTAAACCATGAAAGCTTCTAACTTCTGTTATCGTCCTGGGTTGTGGCCAATTTTAGATTGCTTCAACTTTATTCTGATCCACCTGTATACCTCCTTCTGAAATAACATATCCCAAAAATAAAACACTATGCGTCATGAACACGCATTTCTTCGTTGTAGCATAAAATTGTTCCTGTCGCAGTATCATCAACACTTCTCTCAAATGATGTAAATGTTCTTCTGTGCTTCTACTATATATCAGTATATCATCAAAATACACCACCACAAACTTCCCAATAAAAGGTCTAAAGATCTGATTCATCACCCGCATAAATGTACTCGGTGCATTCGAAAGACCAAACGGCATAACCAGCCATTCATATAATCCTTCTCTCATCTTGAATGATGTCTTCCATTCGTCCCTTGGCCTAATTCGAATTTGATGATAACCACTCTTCAAATCGATCTTCGAAAAGATAGTAGCTCCACTAAGTTGATCCAACAAGTCATCCAATCTAGGCATAGAAAATCTGTATCTCACTGTAATTTTGTTTATTGCTCGACTATTAGTACACATCCTCCACGTTCCATCCTTCTTCGGCACTATCAAAGCTGGAACTGCACAAGGACTTAAACTTTCCTGTACACGCCCTTGTTCAAGCAACTCTTCCACTTGCCTTCTCAACTCCTCGTGTTCCTTTGGACTCATTCTGTAATGTGGTCTATGTGGTAACACAGCTCCTAGAACAAGATCTATTTGGTGTTGTATGTCCCTCAATGGCGGTAACTCCGTTGGTAGCTCCTCAGGGAATACATCGTCAAATTATCCCAGCACTGGCTTTACTTCTTCAGGAATTTCAACCACTTCATTACTCTCACGTCCAATCAACAAGAATACTTCAGGCTCCTCTTCTACTTCCTTAACAAACTCCTTCAAAGATAGCAAAGTTTTAAGTTCTTCAATCTCCTCCAACTTGCTTTCTTCTTGTTGTCGCTTCTTGGGAACTAAAGTGATTTTAGTACTTTCAAACATGAAACTGTAACTGTTAATACGACCATCATGTTGCACAGCCCTATCATATTGTCACGGTCTCCCCAGCAATAGATGACATACATCCATATCCACAACATCACACCAAATTTCATCTTTGTATTTCTTCCCAATTGAAAAATTAACACAAGCTCTTCGTCCAACCTTCACCTCCACACCTTTCCTCAACCAAGCTAACTTGTAAGGTTTCGGATGCTTCGCATTCTTTAATGCCAACATTTTCATAGCCTCGGCAGAAATGATGTTATCTCAGCTTCCCGCATCGATGACAAACTTGCAAACCCTTCCCAAGATAGTGCACGTTGACTGGAAAATGTTGCTCCTCAACCAACTTGAATCATCCTCTTGCTTTGGTGTCAAACAAGATCTCTTCATCATTAATGAATACCCTTCATCTCCCGACACATTTTCTTCCTCCTCATCATGTAGTGAATTAGAACCTTCAGCTTCTGCATCCTCATCCTCTGCCTCAGCAACCATCACTCGCTTCTCTGGCTTTGGACATTCACTGCTTTTGTGACCAATCTCCTGTCAATTGAAGCATTTGATACCACTATTGACCTTGGACTTAGCAACCTCACTTACAACCGGTTTTGCAACAGCCTTCGAAGCATTCGCATTGCTACTAGCCCCTTTCATTGGATTGTTGGAATTTGTAAACACACCACCACCTCTCCTTCCTTGCTTCTCCCAAGCTAGAGCCTTTTGATGTGCTTCAGCAACAGATCTGGGATCAAACATATTCACCATATCTTGAATCTGCATTCTCAACCCTCCAACAAATCTAGTTGTCAACTGCTCCTCTGTCTCCATGATATCATTCCTCGCAATCAATTGATAAAATTCATCCGCGTAATCGTTCATAGACTTTGTTCCTTGTCTCAGATTCTGCAATCGTTGATACATAAGAGACTGATAATTATATGGCAAGAATGTAGATTTCATCAACTTCTTCATCTTATCCCATGTAACAATCTTTGACTTCCCCATTCTCTCCCGTGTAAGTTTAGTTTGCTGCCACCATGCCATAGCTCTTCCTTTCAATCGTGTAGCAACCAACTTCACTCTACGATGCTCGGGTACTTTTTCGAAGTCAAAAATTTCTTCCACATTAGACAACCAATCCAAAATTCCTCCACTACCATTCCACCCTTGAATTCTAGAATTTCAGTTTTCATTCCCGATTCCCATCGACGATCATCTTCGACATCCCGATATGCATTTCGTACTTGGTCTCGATCTCGAGAATGAACACTACATCTACCACCATCTTCATCAAAAATAGATGTACTTCGATAACGATCTCGACCATCCACATCTCTATGATCACGCATATCTCTTCTACTTTGTCTTTCATCATCACGGTATGGCTCATGTTCAAACTCACGTGGAGTTCTTCTCTCTTCATCTCTATACTCATGATGTTCTCTTCTCAATGAAACTGAAGATTCTCTTCTTTCTCGATAAGATTGCGGCGACACTCACCTCGCTTCCGTAACCGATGGCGAAACTCTGTTTCCTCCATGGTTCGAGATTGGCGACCTTCTCCTTTGTCCTTGATTCATATCATTCATCAGTTTCTCTAACTTCCCAATGCCTTCATAAAACTTTTCATTGATGCTTTGTTCCATTTGCTCAGCTTCTTTTCTTCTATACAACGCTTCAACATTCTGATGGCAATTAGCTCTTCTTGGCGGCATTATCAAACTTCAACTCTCGGCCTTGATTTAGAAATGAACTGTAACGTATCGGGTTTTGCCCGCTCGAAAATCAACATCCGTACTTCACATTGTACTAGAATGCCGCAGATTCGACCGTTCAAATCCGATTCGCCGGAGCTATAACACAATTAAGTAAATAACACAGCGGAAGAAAAAGAATAATACATTGATATACAATATCTGATACAACAGAGTGATACAATGAATATCAATATACATCAGAGATATGATACAAGAAATATCAGCGGAAAAGAAAAGATAACAACAGCAACGGAACAATATCAATAGAAGTGATAACTCCAAAATGATCTTCAGACAAAAATGAATCCACAACTCCAAGATAAGCAACTCTGATGAATGAACTAGCTCCAGATAATCTACTCAACCTGAATATCTGAGAAACCCAATTCTAGACTGCCCGTGTGGAAAATGGTGGGCACCCAGAGTTTAGGAAGGGAACAATAAACTCCGGATCAGTCATGGGACTGGTGTGAGCAACAAAAACAGTTTATCTTTAAACAACAACAAAAGAATTTTAAACATTGAAATCCGCAATGCTTTTTAGAAAATGAAACTACCATAAGACCTCCCGCCACACACACAATGCAAACGCAGAATTGGAGGAGATTTCTTCTTATGATAGTCAAAGATGCTGACTACGTAAAATCATCTTGATATTATTATTAGTGCATAGTGCAGAAAATATTTCGAAAGTATAATATTAATCTTAGCCAACATACGACCAGTATCGTATGCCTACTATAGCTACCATCTAAACAGTGGTGACCACCGTACGTAAATGGCAGGTTCTACAACTAATACCGTACAAAGTTCGTATTTGGAAGATGGATTTCCAACAAATGGTCAGGCTAAGGAACTTCCTTCCGCCGCATGGGATCGCCTCTGACTGGACGTCCCGAGAGACAAACTGCTCTCTGCTAAACAAGGCCGGGTTACCCCTATAACAGGTAACTCACGAATATGTCATCGCCCGGTCCTTTGGGACCTTTATCCGAGCGCTCGGTAACCAACATCACACATAATAAATAAGTGTATCCACATGAGTAAGTATCAGGGCTCCATACCATAACACCACCCCTTTCCAGAAGGAAATGACATACCCTAAAGGGCGCGACCCTCATAACCTTGCCGCAACATTCCTGTTTCGACCATTTCCGGGTTGTGAGGCTCTGACGAAGTCTCGTCCACAAAGCTACGCTTTGACACAAAGCCATGCTTTGGGTCAACAGATGATCAACCTATGATCACAAAGATAAATGATCAAACAAATGATCATATCACAAATGATCAAACACTGATCATCACACAGCAACACTCAGCATGTCACATTACCAAATTGGGATATATCGCTGATAAATTTCAACTACATAACCTCTGAGCTCGTACGTCTCAGAGAAGGGTGTTAAGCTAAGAGAATAAATTCTCCGCCACCAACAGAAATGTATTTGAAAGAAATCGGCTTTACATCTCAAAGTGTAATGTCAGACATGTAACCATACAAGTCTGTTCCGGGATCGAACAGAACCGAAGGCACTTCTCACGAAGCCCTTGCACATCCGGATAATTTCCAATCACGTCCGGACTTCCCATCACAAAAGAGTGATATAAATCTCTATACCGGAGCAACTCGGTGCAGAGACATTCGACAGGTTGTCCTTTCATTTTCGAAAATATCCGGTCTTCATCACCGGTCTTCAAATGCCATCCATATACGACGTATCACTATTCGGAATGGGTTATATGACCCAAAGGTCCTTTCCCGGCTAACCCGAATAGTGAGCGCAATATTTAAAAATATATGGATATTGGGATTTCAATTAAGTCACAACTTATTACCCAAAATCTTTCTTTCAAATGGTTTAAACAAATTACCATTTTAATCTTTAAACAAAAAGATTCATTTTAAACAACCCTCAACGGTTTAAACAATTTCTACATTTTAATCTTTTAAATAAAAGATTTAATCACAGATTTTCCAAATTAATTCCCATTTCAATTTGATTAACTCGTTAAATCTTTAAATCAAAGATTTAACTTATAGCTTTCGAAATAATTCCATTTCAAAGGATTTAAACAAATCATTATTCTAAATCTGTTAAAAATAAACAGATTCAATTCATAGCTTTCAAAAATAATTCATTCATAACTTGGAAAACCATTTTTCAATTCAGTCTTGAAATTCCTTTAATTAAACTGGAATTTCATTTCTTATCTGAAAGCTTTTATTCCTTTAAAACAAACAGTTTTTATTTTGGAAATCTGATTCATTTATACGAGTTAAGGTTCTTGGGTTAAATCCAAATTCTCAAAATTTTACTTTTAAAATGGTTTAACTTCATATAAACACATTTATAACATTTTTAATCCCTAGTTTCAAATCATAGGATTCAATTTCAAACTTGAATTCAAATTTAAATCAAATTATTTAAATTTCAAAACTCGATTAAGTTATTCAAAATAACTTTTATCTTTGAAATTCCATTTCAAAAGCTTTTCACTTTAAACCCAAATTTCCAATTTCAAAATCAATTGAAATTAAAATTTCAATTTTAAAAACATCAAATTTAAATTATCTGTGACTTAACCGATTTCCACGTGAAATCCATATTTGTGTGTGTAAAAGTGTGGTCCAGGGGTTTAACACAATAGTGCAATATCATTCAATAATCACAGATCAGAATACAGAAATATAGTTGATAAGCGATATGACTATAACGCTTATCTTTCATTCACAGATCCATAGATAAATAATATAAATTTATCCCAAATAAATCAATTACATACATCACAGATCACACTGAACAATTCATAGCACAAGGCATAGCATATCAGAAATATCAAACAGTTCAACAATCAATAGAATTCAAAACATCCATAAGTGAACTCAATTAATTATCTGATTAATTTAAGTCAGATGGGTCATCAATCATGGTTAATTAACTTTAATTGATTTCAAATCATTTGATTAATTGTCCTTTAATCATTTATTAATTAATCAACGTTTAATTATTAAATAATTAACCTTTAATTATCCCATTGTCCTTTAATTACTTTCCCTTAATTAGTTCATTAAGAAATTAACCAACCCCTAACCTATTACCATTTTATTAATTATTCTTAATGAATTACAATAAGTGATTATTCCTAATCACTTAATCAACTGTAACTAAATTAGCTACATTAACCCACACTCTTAAATTATTAATAATAATTGAATTGGTTTAATTACCCTCACACATTTATTTACCTTTTATTAATCAAAGTCTTAATTACTTAAGATAAATCTTTATCGTGATTAATTGCTAAATCTTAATCTTTAACTTTATTTTAAATAAAATACTTTGGAAATCAATTTTAATTAATAAAGCATTCAGATTTAACTTTTAATTCTTTAAAACTTTTCTAAGTTAATGAATAACTTTTAACTAGATATTACATATTTTAAAACTCGTTCATCTTTTTTTTTTCAAAAACTTGAATTATTTACAAATTCAAATTTCTTTGTTTTTAAACTTGGACACATGCTGAGTGTTGCTGTGTGATGATCAGTGTTTGATCATTTGTGATATGATCATTTGTTTGATCATTTATCTTTGTGATCATAGGTTGATCATCTTTTGACCCAAAGCATGGCTTTGTGTCAAAGCGTAGCTTTGTGGACGAGACTTCGTCAGAGCCTCACAACCCGGAAATGGTCGAAACAGGAATGTTGCGGCAAGGTTATGAGGGTCGCGCCCTTTAGGGTATGTCATTTCCTTCTGGAAAGGGGTGGTGTTATGGTATGGAGCCCTGATACTTACTCATGTGGATACACTTATTTATTATGTGTGATGTTGGTTACCGAGCGCTCGGATAAAGGTCCCAAAGGACCGGGGGATGACATATTCGTGAGTTACCTGTTACAGGGGTAACCCGGCCTTGTTTGGCAGAGAGCAGTTTGTCTCTCGGGACGTCCAGCCAGAGGCGATCCCATGCCGCGGAAGGAAGTTCCTTAGCCTGACCATTTGTTGGAAATCCATCTTCCAAATACGAACTTTGTACGGTATTAGTTGTAGAACCTGCCATTTACGTACGGTGGTCACCACTGTTTAGATGGTAGCTATAGTAGGCATACGATATTGGTCGTATGTTGGCTAAGATTAATATTATACTTTCGAAATATTTTCTGCACTATGCACTAATAATAATATCAAGATGATTTTACGTAGTCAGCATCTTTGACTATCATAAGAAGAAATCTCCTCCAATTCTGCGTTTGCATTGTGTGTGTGGCGGGAGGTCTTATGGTAGTTTCATTTTCTAAAAAGCATTGCGGATTTCAATGTTTAAAATTCTTTTGTTGTTGTTTAAAGATAAACTGTTTTTGTTGCTCACACCAGTCCCATGACTGATCCGGAGTTTATTGTTCCCTTCCTAAACTCTGGGTGCCCACCATTTTCCACACGGGCAGTCTAGAGTTGGGTTTCTCTGATATTCAGGTTGAGTAGATTATCTGGAGCTAGTTCATTCATCAGAGTTGCTTATCTTGGAGTTGTGGATTCATTCTTGTCTGAAGATCATTTTGGAGTTATCACTTCTATTGATATTGTTCCGCTGCTGTTGTTATCTTTTCTTTTCCGCTGATATTTCTTGTATCATATCTCTGATGTATATTGATATTCATTGTATCACTCTGTTGTATCAGATATTGTATATCAATGTATTATTCTTTTTCTTCCGCTGTGTTATTTACTTAATTGTGTTATAGCTCCGGCGAATCGGATTTGAACGGTCGAATCTGCGGCATTCTAGTACAATGTGAAGTACGGATGTTGATTTTCGAGCGGGCAAAACCCGATACGTTACATGTGGTATCAGAGCTAAGGTTGAACTTTAGCTCAGGAGTATAACACGTTAAGTAGCTCATTAGAGATAAGGTGAAGTATACCCTAGAATGAGTATTCCTCAGATATCCATCCGAATGCCTCAGTAAATTCTCTTACTATCCACTGATAGTGAGTATGAGTGCAAGAAGAGGACGAGATAGGGGACAGGGAAATACGATTATAAATGGTTAATACCCTGTAACAACAAGGAAACAATCTTTTCTTTATCGATCTCTTTTGTTCGTCATTTTTTTCTCAATTCTTTGATAGTTTCTGGTAGATCCAGGAAGGAATTCGATATATTTGTATGGAACATAAACTCCGGATGGACCAAAATTGTTTGTTGGATGTATTGGTTGCTTTGATTGTTATGGTTGATAGGTATACCTTAGTTCTAAACTGAAAGTTATGAAATTGTATCCATATATTTATTAATTCTTTGGGTCTGGAAATATATTCTACGGATGGTTAGTTATCCTTTCGAACTAACCGATGCCCCTGCATATTTCGTAGATCTGGATAACCCGAGTATCTTCTGAAGTGTTAAAATAGATTCGTTCTTGTATCTGTTATTGATATTCTGATTTGGTAAGCCAAATGCAGAATAGCTGTTCAGTTTGATTTGATGAAACTTTCTTCATCTATCTTTGTGTCTCCTTGGCAATTTCGAGGACGAAATTCTTTTAAGGGGGGAAGTCTGTAACGACCCCGGATTATAATTACATTTAAATTGATAATTAAATGGATTTTTGAATTAAAACTGTGAAATGAATCGATTAAGGTGGTGCGAGTTTCCCCAGATAAATAAATTTTGGATAAATCATTTAAAATTCAAATATTGGACATATATGTATATATGTGATTTTAATCTAAATAACTCAATGCAATTATTTGTGAAATGGTTTGGTAATAATAATTTGGGTTTATAAAGATATATTTATGGAATTCAAAAATAAGTGTTGACGTTAAATAAATATTTCAAACAAATCTATAGTTATATAAAAAATATGAAATGAACACATAAACCTCTAGAAATAAATATTCAAGTAAAAATAGAAGTTTACTCATATTATAAAATAATGAGACAAGGCAAAATAAAATCTAGTAAACATTATAGAGTGAAATAAAATACAAACAGATTGTACTTACAAAGAAAACAACCTACATTCAAGTATGTAAAAAGAAGACAGTCAAATACAAAGGAAGATGTTAGTATATAGATAAGTATGCAAAGAAACAAATAAATAAGAAAAACAATATATAACCTTGTAAGCAAGCCAAAGCAAACAAAATCAAGTGTAGACAGTAAAATGAAAATAAAATACATGTATAACAAAGCTTATAAAAGAAGCAACAACTATCTTCATATTGTACAGCCGTATAAATATAAGTGTAAGTGGTACACTTGCTAAAGAAAAGAAAATATATGTATGTATGAGCTTGCAAAGGAATGAAAACAATAATGTATACAAGTACCTTCAGCCGATATCTTGTTTAATAAACCAAAAGGAAAAAAAAATAACATAAGGTACAAATAGCATTTAATGTCTCCATTTATTAGCAGCAAACCAAGTCTATTCGAATTGTATAAAAAAAATCACTTCAGCCTCCAGTTTCTGCCTGGCCAGATAAAAGGAAGGTAAACAAAGAAAATATCTCTGCTAACAATTTGCACAAACTCATTTTATAACCCTGTAACCTTCTTTTCTATATATCATACTTCATTTCTCTTCGTCCATCAAAACTGAAGCAAACATCATCTCAACCTAAAACAAAAATTCAAACTTTAACAACAAAATAAAAATCAAAGTGAAGTTTTCCAAATAAACCAACAAAGCAACTTCAGCCTGGAAAAGTAGACCAGAGCAAAAGCAAATCATCAAAGTATTGATCAAAGCAAATTTAAATCTCAAAGCCAGGAGAATTCAAATCAATACAAATATCTGAAAATAGAAAATTAAGCAAGGAAGTTTCAACTAGCAAGTTCAAGCCTGTTTCAAAGGAAAGAAACTCTGCTCATCATCTTTCACTGTGAGTAATATTTTATTCCAAACCCTGTTTCAAATAGGCTCTATTCGTTTCCCTGCAATCAATATGAGTAAACCTATTATCCTAAAACTGAAAACTGGATATTTAGTTCATGAATTTGCGCTTTGCCGTATATTGGAAAAAGATTTGTTCTGAGTGTTTCAGTGATACTGAAAATGTTTATATAACTTGTTCTTTTATATACTTCTGGTTTCAGAGCAAAGAAAAGTAGAAAAAAATTTGATACATCTTCCTACAAACATTATAAAGTTAGGATTTTTAACAAAATAAGTTAGTTGAACTTAAACCACGACCTAGGAATGGTTTTAAGCTTGAAAATGAAACACTTGACTTTGTAAACTTGGTTTACAGTAAAGGAAGAAATCATATGATTAATTCGAGTGTTTTAAATCACTGATTTGATTATATAACTCGAATAAACATACAAAGATAGGATTTTTAAAATTAATATGATGAATTTTTATTAAGTATTTCAAGTGCAGTTCATATTTGAACAAAATTTGCTTTTTGATCTTTCCTGATGATCGATCAAATATTGGGTGATAAAATTTTGTTTGAAGCAAGTTTAAACATCAATAATTACGAGAAAATTGTCAAATAAATTATCTATTGCAAGAGACGAGAGAACGAGGCAAGAATAGGGTTTTAGCTCGAGTTTTATTGTGGTCTGGGATCGAGATGATTTCATCATCTCTGAGTGATCGAGTGTGACGAGGATTTGGGAAATGGAAGCTTGGATGGAGATGAAGGGTTGGCCGGGGTTTCGAGTCGCCTGGTGGTCGGCAGCATCAGAACGTGGTGAGTTTGGTTGATCGGAGTGTTCCAGGTGCGGACGTCGTTGCTCGTTTTTCGATTTTTGGATTGGATTAATTTGGAATAAGATTGAAGATTGAATGAGTTCAAATTCAAATGGGAATGGGGATTAATTCATAAAGGACCAAGGCATTAAATGCCATCTTCTCTAGCAAGTTTGAAATCACCTCAGCCACCATGCAGAATAAAAATCTCTGATAAATTTGTACTAAAGTATACAACCTGCATAATATCTTCCTTACATATATTTTCTAGTTCCTATTCTTTTTCAAAAAAAAAAACTTAACCTTCTAGACAAATTTATGTTCGAGTTTTAAAGCCATTTCAAAGTTTCAAAATCCCAGTCTCGAGCATTCCAGTTTCAAGCATTTCTGTTTCCAAACATAAAGGAACAAGCTCTGTTTAAATGCAAGGTGAGTGATCTGTCCTAGTTTCCTCTTCTTTTTTTAGAAATGCCAGTGAGTAAAAATTTGGGAATCTACAATATTTTTAAAACTAGCATGTGCTGATCTTAAGTAGTGATCTGAATTATATTGTGCCTGTTGTTTAAAAGTTAATTTTAAGTATATATATTTGTGAGTTAATAATTATACATGATAGAAACATGAAATGAAAACTTCTGTTCAAACTGAAGCAGTGAGTAAACATTTAACTTAAAGTTCAAAGTAATGAATGCTGGAATATGCGAATTCTAGATGATATGGTGCTATATGATCATATACATAGATGAATATATCTATGTATGTTTCATTTATATCTAAGCTGTGCATGAATATGTCATCTCTGTTGTTTTTTTTTAGTACAGAGTTCAATCAAGATAAAAAAAATTACTTCATCTTCACTAGTCTCTGGTAGGCATTAATCTTCAACAAATAAGTTAGTTTAAACATAAATTATGATCTAAATTCTGTTTAAAGCTTGATAATGAACTTGTGACTCTGTAAATTATTTATTTTACAGTTGGTAGTCTTACTTATGAAAGTAAATGGTTTACTTTTGTTTAAAACTTAGAAATCCCTTTGACAATCAAGTTCTTTTATTTAAAACTTCCTGTAACAATTTCTTAAAGCCTGTTCAACCCAGACTCAAGCAAACACCCATGCTCTTCTCGAAGCAACGCGCAAGCAAACTCGAGCTCCTGTGCCTTCTTCTCCCCCAATGCTTCACCCAGATACGCAACTTGCACGTACACGTGCACAAGCGAATCGCTCACCTTCGACCATCGATGCCAACGCCGGCATGTCGTCGAACCTCTCCAGATTCGATTCCGATCACCCAAAAACAGCGCAAAACAAAAAATCGAAAAACGAGCAACGACGTCCTCACCTGGAACACTCCGATCAACCAAACTCACCACGTTCTGATGCTGCCGACCACCTGGCGACTCGAAACCCCGGCCAACCCTTCATCTCAATCCAAGCTTCCATTTCCCAAATCCTCGTCACACTCGATCACTCAGAGATGACGAAATCATCTCGATCCCAGACCACAATAAAACTCGAGCTAAAACCCTATTCTTGCCTCGTTCTCTCGTCTCTTGCAATAGATAATTTATTTGACAATTTTCTCATAATTATCGATGTTTAAACTTGCTTCAAACAAAATTTTATCACCCAATATTTGATCGATCATCAGGAAATGATCAAAAAGCAAATTTTGTTCAAATATGAACTGCACTTGAAATACTTAATAAAAATTCATCATATTAATTTTAAAAATCCTATCTTTGTATGTTTATTCGAGTTATATAATCAAATCAGTGATTTAAAACACTCGAATTAATCATATGATTTCTTCCTTTACTGTAAACCAAGTTTACAAAGTCAAGTGTTTCATTTTCAAGCTTAAAACCATTCCTGGGTCGTGGTTTAAGTTCAACTAACTTATTTTGTTAAAAATCCTAACTTTATAATGTTTGTAGGAAGATGTATCAAATTTTTTTCTACTTTTCTTTGCTCTGAAACCAGAAGTATATAAAAGAACAAGTTATATAAACATTTTCAGTATCACTGAAACACTCAGAACAAATCTTTTTCCAATATACGGCAAAGCGCAAATTCATGAACTAAATATCCAGTTTTCAGTTTTAGGATAATAGGTTTACTCATATTGATTGCAGGGAAACGAATAAAATATTGAAACAGGGTTTGGAATAAAATATTACTCACAGTGAAAGATGATGAGCAGAGTTTCTTTCCTTTGAAACAGGCTTGAACTTGCTAGCTGAAACTTCCTTGCTTAATTTTCTATTTTCAGATATTTGTATTGATTTGAATTCTCCTGGCTCTGAGATTTAAATTTGCTTTGATCAATACTTTGATGATTTGCTTTTGCTCTGGTCTACTTTTCCAGGCTGAAGTTGCTTTGTTGGTTTATTTGGAAAACTTCACTTTGATTTTTATTTTGTTGTTAAAGTTTGAATTTTTGTTTTAGGTTGAGATGATGTTTGCTTCAGTTTTGATGGACGAAGAGAAATGAAGTATGATATATAGAAAAGAAGGTTACAGGGTTATAAAATGAGTTTGTGCAAATTGTTAGCAGAGATATTTTCTTTGTTTACCTTCCTTTTATCTGGCCAGGCAGAAACTGGAGGCTGAAGTGATTTTTTTTATACAATTCGAATAGACTTGGTTTGCTGCTAATAAATGGAGACATTAAATGCTATTTGTACCTTATGTTATTATTATTTTTTTCCTTTTGGATTATTAAACAAGATATCGGCTGAAGGTACTTGTATACATTATTGTTGTCATTCCTTTGCAAGCTCATACATACATATATTTTCTTTTCTTTAGCAAGTGTACCACTTACACTTATATTTATACGGCTGTACAATATGAAGATAGTTGTTGCTTCTTTTATAAGCTTTGTTATACATGTATTTTATTTTCATTTTACTGTCTACACTTGATTTTGTTTGCTTTGGCTTGCTTACAAGGTTATATATTGTTTTTCTTATTTATTTGTTTCTTTGCATACTTATCTATATACTAACATCTTCCTTTGTATTTGACTGTCTTCTTTTTACATACTTGAATGTAGGTTGTTTTCTTTGTAAGTACAATCTGTTTGTATTTTATTTCACTCTATAATGTTTACTAGATTTTATTTTGCCTTGTCTCATTATTTTATAATATGAGTAAACTTCTATTTTTACTTGAATATTTATTTCTAGAGGTTTATGTGTTCATTTCATATTTTTTATATAACTATAGATTTGTTTGAAATATTTATTTAACGTCAACACTTATTTTTGAATTCCATAAATATATCTTTATAAACCCAAATTATTATTACCAAACCATTTCACAAATAATTGCATTGAGTTATTTAGATTAAAATCACATATATACATATATGTCCAATATTTGAATTTTAAATGATTTATCCAAAATTTATTTATCTGGGGAAACTCGCACCACCTTAATCGATTCATTTCACAGTTTTAATTCAAAAATCCATTTAATTATCAATTTAAATGTAATTATAATCCGGGGTCGTTACATGAACAAACTATGCACGGCTCAAACACTTCATGCCCTTCAACTAGCTCGGCCTAAACTCAATTGGCTCGGCTTGAAATCTTCAATAAGAATTGGATCCAAGACACGGCTTAGCTATGATTGGCTAAGTCTAGCTCTGATACCAAATGATGCAGCAGCGGATAACTGAAATGGATGAAACGATGAAAGTAGCAATCGGTGGATTGAAAATACCAAACGCCCAATTCCGTTGATCTCAAAGATGCTGGAATCTAGCTATCTTCGTCACGTTGACCGCGCACGATGCCTTGAAGAAAGATCTACAATTCTTCAGACGTTGATCAAGCGCACTTGATACAGTGAATTGGCTTCAAGAATCATTGATTCAAGCACACTCGAATGCCGAAGGTGGAGATAGGAGATTACACTCAACTACCAATTTGAGAAGAGGCACAAAGCACTCAAACAAAGTTTTATTCAAAATCAATCAACTTTACAAATGACGCAACACCCATATTTATAGGCAGTTTACAACTCCACTTACATCACAACACATAGGTCGTGAACGACCTAACACAGACAAACGACCTACGACCTAAAACAACAGCGACTCAACACAAAGGCACGCGACCTAATAGGTAAGCGACCTAAAAACAAACAAATACAATACAACACATTACAAGGACATCTCGACCTAACTTATTTACAACACACACTAGGTCGCACACGACCTAACACAAACGAACTAAGATTACAACACAGCAACACAAGTGTCTTCACGCGACCTAGGCTTGAGCGATCTAACTCCGGTAGGCTTCAGCGACATACTTCCTGGAGCGACTTAACAACTGAGCGACCTAAGAATAGCATAGCTTCATTGATCTTGCGGCATACTCATCAGCGACCTAACATAGGTCATAACTCGCTTCCGCGACCTAACACAGGTCGTAACTCTTCTCCGCTACCTAACATAAGTCGTAACTCTTCTCCGCGACCTAACATAGGTCGTAACTCGTTTCTGCGACCTAACTTAGGTCGTAACTCATCAAAGTTGAAACTCGGAAAGTCCGAGCGACCTAAAGGAATGAGTAACTCGTTAGGTCGCTTGAGCGCCTTATCCTTTAACTCGTTAGCTCGCGAGCGATCTTCACTAGGTCGCCATCGACTTAAGATCTTCATACGACTTAAAACCATTGAATTGCCCTGGAGCGCTTCATCATCTTTGAACCTGTTAGGTCGTACGCGACTTATGATTTTGCTAGGTCGCTCGCGACCTAAGGTATCATCAGGCTGGGCTGCATCGCTTTGTCCCTCTTGTTCACTCTTGCAAAATCTTCAAGCGAGGCATAGATGATGTCCATGTCATCAAATCCTAGTTCACCGACACACATTAAAAAACATTACAGTTACATAAATGGCAATAAAGATATCCTTTTTAGATTATATTTGGTAACCTGTTCTTGAAATCTTCTAGGAAGTTGCAGGGTTCGGTATCAGTTCTGCAAAACTATTCATATTTCTGGCTAGTGGAAAGACCTAAGTCTAGAAGTGTACATAGACTATGATATAGCCAAAAATTAGTAATGGTAGCCTTACTCAGAAAAATATTACTACCAAAAATAAGGCATGGTACAATAAGCGTGAACAAGGTTACCTGTTCAATATAAGATGCTCTAAGTTATAATAAATATACGAGTGCATAGTAAGAAGTTGGATCTTTTGTCTTTAAATCATCATGTCAAATGTGCACACTTCATTATCCATTCATTTATTTATAGATTAAACTAATCAAAATTATAGAGGTAAGATGGGTGGACATGAAATTTTTTTAGGAGCACCTCGATACAGAGGACCTTCGAAAGGGACGGTGGACCAATCAACTCCAAGTGGGATTACTAGTGTCTGCCTGCTTCAACACATGAGACCTATAAACCCCAGAATGGTGAACATGATTTATTGAGATACCGGGCACATAATCAATGTGGATGGTCGTGTGCAAAATACCAACTAACAAGTGTAGTATCGAGTTTTGATCAAAAATTTCACAATTCTTGGTTATGTTCATTACCATAATCGTACATACTATGTGCATACAGTATTCAAAGTTTTCCTCTTTTTCTTTTACTTCCTTTTCTCTACTTCATCTTTCTGTCTATTTCTTCCTTCACCCCTGATTCATTAACTTTTTCTTTTTTTAGAAGATATAATATACTTCTTGCTATAATTCTTGACCCTTGGTTGAAACATATATATATAGGGTGTTTCCATTTTTTGTTGTTGCAATTTGAGAAGAAACAATTACTGGGCCATAAGTAAAATACCGATTACATGGTTGTAAAATGTGAAAATTTTGCTTTTCAAAGAAGTATACTTATTATGTACTTGAGAAGTAGAAAAAAAGCATGATAAATGGGTTAGGTAGGATATAAGTATGCCGAGCAACCCTTCCATGTGAAAAGAATCTCATACAATTTAGTGATGTAATATCACTATCCTGATCTTGAATATATAGTGCATTACGTTTATTAAAGATACGCTTAAAAATACTGCAGCTTGTCATGTTACTTTATGATACCATGCCTTGAGTACTATTATGTTCCTAAAAATTACAAGCTTAGAGTTTCTTATCTATCTCTGTTTTTGATTGCATTAATTTGTAGATCAAGAAGTGAAACGAACAGAGAGAGAATGACATCTTTCCAGGACCACTGTAACTTATGGACTTTTCTGCAGTTTACATTATGAAAACGACAAATATCAAGTGAATATTTTTAAGTTATATAAGCATGCCACTTTATAAAATTCTAACTTAAGTATCTTATAAGCTGACAAAGGTAAATGTACATTGATGTATGTATCATGTATATATGTATCCATGGATTTAAATATTACATTTTATGATTTATAATCTGATTATAAAGTATCATTTCATTATACATGAAGGGTTTAAAATCAATAATTTTGAGTTATCAAAGACTGCAACGTGAATATAACTTTCTAGCGTATTAAAATGATTATCTTCAAAAATTATGTTTACAATATTTTATTCGCATACAATATGAAGCATGCACAGCACATCTTGATGCAGCGCAATCTGATGATAGCTTAGGTCGTGAGCGACCTAACGAGTTGATAAGTCGCTCAAGCGACCTTGCGAGTTATGTCAGGCAAAACGAGCCATGACCTAAAGAGCTCCGACCTAGTAAGTCTCGACCTAAGACTACCGAGTTATGTTTTAAGTCGCTCCAGCGACCTAACGATGGTAACAAGTATGCTTTAAGTCGCTCCAGCGACCTACCGAGTCAAACAACTAATAGTATCGGCCAGGTTGCCTTAAGTCGCGAGAAGTTAAGTCGCATTTCTTAAGTCGTTAAGTCGCTAAGGTGCTTAAGTCGCTCATGAAGTCGAAGTTCAACCTGAAGATGTGTTATCTATTTAGTTCGTTCGAGTTGTTAGGTCGCATTGCTTTTGAGTTGTAATTTTCTTAAGTCGATTACATGTTGTTAAGTCGTATGAGCTGTTGTATTTGTTTGTTTTTAAATCGCGTCTGTTAGGTCGTTAACGACCTATGTTAGGTCGTAGGTCATCTGTGTTGTATGTAGGTCGTGAGTTGGTTGTGTTGTGTTCTGTGATGTAAATCGTTGTTGTATGTTGTAACCCTATAAATAGGGATGTTGGGTCATTTGTAAAAGAGAAGTTGATTTTGAATAAACTTTTGTTTATGTGCTTTGTGCCACTTTGAAATTGGAAGTTGAGTGTGATCTCCTTTCTCCATTTTCGGTTATTCGAGTGCGTTCGAATCAACGATTTTGAAGCCGATTCACGGAATCTTGTGCGCAAGATCAATGTAGAAGAATCATAGATCTTTTAACACGGTATCGTGTGCGATCAACGTGTTTGAGATAGCTAGAGTTCGGTATCTTCCGAGATCAGCGGATTTGGGCATTTCGGCATCTTTAATTCACCAATTCATATTGCTTCATCGAATCGTTTATCGATTTGTTCGACACGAATATTTCAATTCATCGATAAGTGGTATATCCGCTGCGTTAGTTTGGTATCAGAGCTAGACTTAGCCAATCATAGCTAAACCGAGCCTTGGAGCAAAGGAGAAGTGTTGGAGCACGACTTAGCCAATCATAGCTAAGCCGAGCGTATTGGGAGCAGCATTCAGAGTAGAGCCGAGCAAGTGTAGGTTGAAGTAGAGCCGAGTGTTGAAGAATAGAGTTGATCAAGGCCGAGCCTAGTGATTGTGTAATCATGCCTCCGAGAAGAGCTAATCGTCATCAAAATGTTGCAGAGATGTATAGAAGAGAAGATGCTGAGCAAATGGAGCAACGAATTAGTGATAAGTTCAATGAAAAGTTTGATGAGGGGATTGGTAGATTGGAAAAGCTCATGTTGGATATGAATCAAACCCGAAGAAGAACATTGCCAATTTCGAACCAAGGTGGAAACAGTGTTTCGATGTCGGTTTCGGGTGAAAGGAGAATGTTGCCACAATCTCATCAAGGTAGAAGAGAGTCATCAATTTCAATGGTGAGAGATCATCATGGGTATAGAGATGAAGAGAGAAGAAGTCATCGGGGATGTGAAGATGAACCATACCATGATGTTGAAAGACAAGGAAGAAGGGACATTCATGGTCGTAGAGAGGTAGATGGTCGAGATCGATATAGAAGTACATCAGATTTTGAGGAGGATGGTGATAGAGGAAGTGTTCATTATCGAGATCATGGCCAAGTACGGAATCGAGATAGAGATTTTGAAGATGATCGTCGATGGGAGTCAGGGATGAAAATGGAGATTCCAGAATTTAAAGGGGGAATGGTTGCGGAAGAATTTTTGGACTAGTTATCTAATATTGAAGAAATTTTTGAATTTAAGGAAGTTCCCGAACATCGTAAAGTTAAGTTGATTGCTACACGATTGAGTGGAAGAGCTATGGCATGGTGGCAGCAAACTAAACTAACACGGGAGAGAATGGGTAAGTCAAAGATTGAGTCATGGGAGAAGATGAAGAAATTGATGAAGGCTACTTTCTTGCCTTATAATTATCAGTCTCTTATGTATCAGCGTTTACAGAATCTGAGACAAGGGACCAAATCGGTTAATGATTATGCAGATGAGTTTTATCAACTTATTGCCAAAAATGATATCATGGAGATGGAGGAGCAGTTGATAGCTAGATTTGTTGAAGGATTGAGAATGCAAATTCAGGATATGGTGAATATGTTTGAACCTGGATCCGTGGCAGAAGCACACCAGAAGGCGTTAGCTTGGGAGAAGCAAGGCAGATGAGGAGATGGTGTGTTTACAAATTCCAACAATCAAGTGAAAGGGACTAGTAGCAATACCAATGTTTCCAAGGCTGTTAGTAAACCGGTTGTCAATGAAGTTGCTAAGGCCAAGGTCAATAATAGTATCAAATGCTTTAATTGTCAAGAGTTTGGTCACAAGAGCAATGAATGTCTGAAGCCTAAGAAGCGAGTGATGGTTGCTGAGGTTGAGGATGAGGATGCCGAAGCAGAATGTTCTAATTCACTACCGGTTGAGGAGGAAGAATTATTGTCGGGAGATGATGGATATTCATTGATGATGAGGAGAAATTGCTTGACACCAAAGCAGGAAGAGGAGACTAGCTGGTTGAGGAGTAACATCTTTCAGTCAACATGCACTATTTTGGGAAGGGTTTTTTAAGTTTGTTATTGATGCAGGAAGTTGTGACAATATTATCTCTACTAAGGCTATGAAGAAGTTGGAATTGAAGACAGAGAAGCATCCAAAACCTTACAAGTTAGCATGGTTGAGGAAAGGTGAAGAGGTGAAGGTTAGTCAGAGAGCTTGTGTAATTTTTTCTATTGGAAAGACATATAAGGATGAAATTTGGTGCGATGTTGTGGATATGGATGTATGTCATTTGTTGTTGGGGAGACCATGGCAATTCGATAGAGCCGTGCAACACGATGGTAGAACTAACTGCTACAGTTTCATGTTCAATGGCACTAAAATCACTTTAGTTCCTAAAAGGCAACAACAGAGGGAAAGCAAGTTGGAGGAGATTGAAGAACTGAAGACTTTGCTAAAGGAGTTTGTTAAAGAAGTAGAAGAGGAGCCTGAAGTATTTATGTTGATTGGACGTGACAGTAGTGAAGAGGTTGAAATTCCTGAAGAAGTGAAGCCAGTGCTGGAAGAATTTGAAGATGTATTTCCTGAAGAGTTGCCAACGGAGTTACCACCGTTGAGGGACATACAACACCAAATTGATCTTGTTCCAAGAGTTGTGTTACCACATAGACCACATTACAGAATGAGTCCAAAGGAGCACGAGGAGTTGAGAAGGCAGGTGGAAGAGTTGCTTGAACAAGGGCGTGTATAGGAAAGTTTAAGTCCTTGTGCAGTTCCAGCCTTGTTAGTGCCGAAAAAGGATGGAACGTGGAGGATGTGTACTAATAGTCGAGCACTAAACAAGATTACAGTGAGATACATATTTCCTATGCCCAGATTGGATGACTTGTTGGATCAACTTAGTGGAGCTGCTACCTTTTCGAAGATCGATTTGAAGAGTGGTTATCATTAAATTCGAATTCGACCAGGGGATGAATGGAAAACAGCGTTCAAGACACGGGAGGGGTTGTATGAATGGCTGGTTATGCCGTTTGGTCTTTCGAATGCACCAAGTACTTTTATGCGGGTGATGAATCAGATCTTCATACCTTTTATTGGGAAGTTCGTGGTGGTGTATTTTGATGATATACTGATATACAGTGGAAGCACAGAAGAACACTTGCATCATCTGAGAGAAGTGTTGATGTTATTGCGACAGGAACAATTTTATGCTGCAACGAAGAAATGCGTGTTCATGACGCATAGTGTTTTATTTTTGGGGTATGTTGTTTTTGAAGGAGGTATACAGGCAGATCAAAGTAAAGTGGAAGCAATCAAGGATTGGCCACAACCCAAGACTATAACTGAAGTGAGAAGTTTCCATGGGTTAGCATCATTCTACCGAAGGTTTATTCCACATTTCAGTAGCGTGATGGCGCCAGTTACTGATTGTATGAAGGGAAAACAATTTTTGTGGACGGAAGAAGCAGGATTAGCTTTTGAGCCGATCAAGGAGCTTTTGACGATAGCACCAATTCTAGTTTTACCGGATTTCCAGTTGCTATTTGAATTACATACTGATACATCGAAGGTTGGAATTGGAGGGGTGTTGAGTCAGAAAGGTCGTCCAATTGCTTATTTCAGTGAGAAGCTTTCGGGAGCTAAGATGAGATATAATACTTATGATGTGGAGTTCTATGCTATTGTACAAGCTGTGAAGCATTGGAGACATTACTTGTTCCATAAGGAGTTTGTCTTGTATACAGACCATGAGGCGTTGAAGCATTTGCAAGGGCAGGATAAAGTCGCAGCTAGACATGCTTCGTGGATCGCATACTTGCAACAATTTACATTTGTGGTGAAGCATAAGTCGGGAATTGCAAACCGTGTGGCAGATGCATTGAGTCGAAGGAATCATTTGTTGACTACAATGAAAGTTGAAGTGACGGGGTTTGATGTATTGCCAGAATTGTTTGTTGATGATCCTTACTTTGCTAAGGTTATGGATGAAGTCAATAAAGGGAAGACGGATGAGTATATGTTGGTAGATGGTTTTCTGTTCAAGGGAAACATATTGTGTATACCAGAGAGCAGTCTACGGATGAAGATTGTGAAAGAATTGCATGAAGAGGGTCATGTGGGAAGAGATCGTACATTGCAGTTGATTTCACAATCATATTTTTGGCCTTCTATGAGGAAAGAAGTTGAAAGATTTGTGGAGAGATGTCATATTGTCAAGTTTCCAAAGGGACAGCGACGAATGCGGGGTTATATATGCCATTGCCCGTGCCTACTAGACCATGGGTTGATATTAGCATGGATTTTGTTGGGGGTTTGCCGAGAACTCAACGTGGGAATGATTCCATATATGTGGTGGTGGATAGATTTTCCAAGATGGCGCATTTCATAGCTTGTAAAAAGACCGCGAATGCAGTCCGTGTTGCTCAGTTATTCTTTAAGGAAGTATATCGACTACATGGGCTACCTGAATCCATTGTTTCTGACCGGGATACGCGATTTCTAAGTCATTTTTGGTTGAGTCTGTGGAAGATGGTTGGAACGAAGCTGAATTTTAGTAGCGCCTATCATCCACAATCAGATGGGAAACGGAAGTGGTGAATAAATCATTGGGAAACTTGTTGCGATGTCTTGTGCAGGATAATTTGAAGAGTTGGGATATGGAGTTGTGTCAGGCGGAATTTGCACATAATCATGCTGTTAATCGAAGTACTGGATTCAGCCCATTTCAAGTTATATATTCAGCAATTCCAAAGGGACCGTTGGATTTGACGACGGTACCATTTAAGAAAGGAGTTGTTAAACGAGCTTGTGATTTCGTGAACGAGTTGCAGGAATGTCACAAAACTGTTCATGAACGATTGCGTGCATCAAATGATAAATATAAACAACTGGCAGATAAGAAGCGAAGAAGTGTAGACTTCAAAGAGGGTGATTTTGTTTATGCAGTATTGACAAAAGATCGTTTTCCAGTTGGAACTTACAACAAGTTGAAAGCTCGAAAATTTGGTCCAGTAGAAATTTTGAAGAAGATCAATGATAATGCATATCGGTTGAAGTTGCCAGATCATATTCACACTGCATACGTTTTCAACGTTAAACATTTAATTCCGTATTATGGGAATTAGCTTGTTGAAGAAGAGGAAGGTGCAGATTCGAGGTCGAATTCTTGTCAATCGGGGGAGGATGATGCAGCGCAATCTAATGATAGCTTAGGTCGCGAGCGACCTAACGAGTTGATAAGTCGCTCAAGCGACCTTGCGAGTTATGAAGCGAGTTATGTCAGGCAAAACGAGCCACGACCTAAAGAGCTCCGACCTAGTAAGTCTCGACCTAAGACTAACGAGTTATGTTTTAAGTCGCTCCAGCGACCTAACGATGGTAACAAGTATGCTTTAAGTCGCTCCAGCGACCTACCGAGTCAAATAACTAATTGTATCGGCCAGGTTGCCTTAGGTCGCGAGAAGTTAAGTCGCATTTCTTAAGTCGTTAAGTCGCTAAGGTGCTTAAGTCGCTCATGAAGCCGAAGTTCAACCTGAAGATGTGTTATCTATTTAGGTCCTTCGAGTTGTTAGGTCGCATTGCTTTTGAGTTGTAATTTTCTTAAGTCGATTTCATGTTGTTAAGTCGTATGAGCTGTTGTATTTGTTTGTTTTTAAATCGCGTCTGTTAGGTCATTAACGACCTACGTTAGGTCGTAGGTCGTCTGTGCTGTATGTAGGTCGTGAGTTGGTTGTGTTGTGTTCTGTGATGTAAATCGTTGTTGTATGTTGTAACCCTATAAATAGTGATGTTGGGTCATTTGTAAAAGAGAAGTTGATTTTGAATAAACTTTTGTTTATGTGCTTTGTGCCACTTTGAAATTGGAAGTTGAGTGTGATCTCCTTTCTCCATTTTCGGTTATTCGAGTGCGCTCGAATCAACGATTTTGAAGCCGATTCATGGAATCTTGTGCGCAAGATCAACATAGAAGAATCGTAGATCTTTTAACATGGTATCGTGCGCGATCAACGTGGTTGAGATAGCTAGAGTCCGGTATCTTCCGAGATCAATGGATTTGGGCATTTCGGCATCTTTAATTCACCAATTCATATTGCTTCATCGAATCATTTATCGATTTGTTCGACATGAATATTTCAATTCGTCGTCAAGTGTTATATCTGCTACGTCACTTCTACAATTTGTTAAGGTGTTTATGCCTCCTTTTGTTCACCATTTAGCAGAGTTTAGTACTAATTATGAGTTATCTCATAATTTGCAATAAAATAAACTGACAATATTCATCATCTAATGTTTATATTGGATGACCTGAATCATGTGTGGTAGTTCAGGTTGGAGATGCTTCAAATAAGAAGCCTGAGTCCTAAATGCTAATTAATTTTAGATCTTTCTACTTTCCAATAAAAATTAATGTTTACCAAGTGTTTATGTAAGGAAATCCACATTCAAATATTCAATAAGCAATAAAAAGCAAATAATTACTTCTCAATGATTCATATGTCTTATTGAGAATTTTTATGTTCTTTCTTTTTTGAATTGGAAACAAAAATTGCTACTAGTTCATGTAGATTTTGTATGATATCATCATTCAACATAGCATTTATATTGAAATGAGTTTGTATCTAAACTTTGTTAATGTTTCTACACCAGGATGCATTATTTATTGAACTTGTTTTATTGTATTTCTAGAGTTTTAGTTGTGTTATTTATATTTATATTTACCAAGGATTGCTGTAATAGTTCCCACCTAAAAATTATTTGCATTTTTTCTTATCGGTTAAGGTTGAATAATTTCCTTTTTGGATAAACCAAAAGTAAAACAATCATATTACTTTCAAGAAATAAAATACGATTTAGCCTTTAAATGAATATAAATCAAATTTTAAATTAGAACGAACAGCGTTGAGAGACCTTATTAAGTATTGCAAAAGCTACCATTGACTCTATCTATTCATTGATCCATTGGCTCCCTCCCATTCCAAGAATGAATGAGCCGCTCACCGTCCATTTTCGTCAAATGATCGGGCCTCCCCTAGCTCTTCCACCATCCGGGAATAGTTTGGATCGCTCATTCCGGTTGTCCCCGAACTCTCACTTGAAGAAATAGAGGAAAATAAGATTTTAGGTATTTTTTTAGTAAGTACGATTTTCATTTTTTATTCAAAAAAAGAAGTACATCTAGATAATTCAAAACACACTTATCTTACAAGTATTAGTGTGCCACCTACTAGTATTATAATGATGAGTGTTCATATATGTATGAAGTCAAACTTAACTGAGCTCATTTTTCCTTTATTATCACAGGGCAAGTTTTTGGCAACTATTAGAAGAATTGGATTACTCAAAGAATGCCTCCCTTCTACCGTATAAAGTTAAATTTTTGGAAAATACATGTATATAGAATGCACTAATATCTTATGAATAGAATAAATGGTGTAGGATATCATTAAACAACAACTCATGCTTTGTAAGAGGTGTATTATTCTTTAAATTGTTGACACATCTTTTTCTCTTGAAATATTAAAATTAACTAATTCATATATATGTATATATGTTTGATGCATGATCCCTAACTTAATTCAGCCATATATTAAAAAATATATATCAGCACGTTACCCCTTAGTGCCCCCAGCAGTCATGAGTATTACATTACCTAACATCTAGAGAGCGTTACGTACTCTAGTCTGCATTGATATCCGGTCTCGATGAATCCAACGACTCAGAATTTTATTGCATTGATTTGTGAATATTTAATTTATTTTAGATATCCGATTAATGGTCTAATAATTAAACAACCCTGTTTTAATTTATAATTGATAATAGAAAATTTATTTTAAAATTCTGTTTACATAAATAGATAGTTCGATGGAAAACGGGAAATGTGACTGAAATATAGTTTTTGGATTTTCAGCTTTTTATCGAATAATAAGCTATTAGAAGTTGTATATCTTTGAATTTTCTTTAAACAACATTTAAATAACACACTTTTAATTTAAAAATAATAAAATAATAAAATTAAGTATTTAAAATGTAAAATGTATTTAAATTTGAAAAATAGGGAAAAATATGAAGTGGAATAAACCCTTAAGTGTGAGAGTAAACAAAGGTACATGAATCACCTTATTAACCAACATATTTGCAAATGCTTATCCATTTGATGGCTTGTGAAGTGATTTAAGAATTGAAAAAAGAATTACGGAGGCAGTATAGTCTTTTTCTTGTCATTTTATAAAAATGAACATTTAGCTCATTAGTTTCTATTAGATCTTCCATTTCATTTCTCATTCTTAACTCCATTTTTGCTTCATCTCTACCTCTATAAATTTTTAAAATAAAAATCTAATGTTTAGTTTAAAAATCCTAATTTATCTCAAGATTATAACTTTATAACTACTCAAGAGGATTTAATGCATAAAGCATTTCAAAAGCATAGGAAAAAAGTGAGTTAATTCAAACTTGTTAAATGATTTTGTGAAAATAAATGTTGTGTAAACCAATTTCTAGTTTGGTTGTGATTTCTCTTGTGTTGTTCACGTCTATATTATTGCTTTAAAAAAATCGCATTTTTAATTGATACTTGACTTAAAAATATGAAGTAGGATTACTATTAAGTGTAGAAATTAACTTCAAGTTCTCTGTTTTAGTTGCAAGCGTAACCATTTCCTTATTCAAAAATCAACAACTCCTTAACCATTTAGAATTGGCACTTGCAATCAACTAGAAAATTGTTAGTTTTAGTGTCTACTTACTTTTAAAAATGGTTAACGGATTCGTCGTCGAGTATATAGTGAGAAATTTAAATATAACATGGGTCGAATGTTGATAGTTTTTCGACCATCATGAATCGACGAACAAAGTTCATGGATGGGTTCATATAGTCAAGCTATGATTTTTAGTGGGGTTCGTCGAATTTTTAGTGGGGGAGTTTGGTGTGGTGGAGGAGTTGATCTGTTTTGGGTATAATTTGAAATTCCAATGAGGTGGAGGTCGTGGAGGTCGATGGGGGTGTGTGGAGTAAGCTTGTGGGATGGCCAAAGCATTTAAAGTGGTCTTTAGGTCTCTAGTGGTCGGAGATGCGCTATTGAGCTCCATTCAGGGTTTAAGGCACTATTTATTTTGGGTTGGGTTTTCAAGGCACGCGCGACAAAGGAGGTGATTGGATGGGCCATGGGTTGGCCTGGAGCTGCGGGGACGAGTAGGGGATGGGTGGCTATGTTGTTTATTGGTGGTTGCAGGTGGCTGAGGCGATGAGGGAGAGGAGCATGTCATGCTCGAGTTACAAGCCTGGAAGTGTATTTCATATGGAGGAGGGTTGGAATTTGACTGTCGTGGTCTAGCTCTAAGGCGGTGGTGCCATGAGGATGAGCATGCGAGGTCGAGTGTGTGGGTGGAGGTGAATCGTTGATGGTCGGAGCAAGGTGCGTTTGCACGTGCACATAGTTTGTGCACAATTGGGTATCGGCATTTCAATTTAGGATTTCGAATTGAAGGAAAGAGATGGAGCAAGTAGGGTCGGGTTAGGGGAATATGGTTTTGGGCTTGGCCCATTTGCATTTGGGCGGGGAATTAATTGGTTTAAAATTATTTAATTAAATGTTAACTTTTAATAGGTATATCTCACCCGCTTGAAATCTAATTGACCCGCTAATTTTAGCACTAGGATCGTACGGACTAGCAGAATAGTATGATATAAATAGTTGATAATTTTGTGGAAGTAAAAGTTAATGAAAAAATAGATTCGATTGGATATAATTGCGTTGTGTGAATAATAACGTAGTTAAATCAATTTATTATTAATATCTATTTGGCCAAGTAAGAAAATCTTCGGTTACATTAAATTGAATAGATTATTTTGGACATCTATCGAGCATAATAAAACACCATTCTAGTATAATCAAATCGAACAAACTATTTTGGACACCTATTTAACAGAATAATTCTCGGTTCTTCTATTATATTAAATCAGACATTTATTCAAGTACCAGTTAATAAATATGTAGATGAACTAATATTGAAAAGTGATGTGTTAATTATTGATGGTTGATTGTGAATTTGATGTACATATATGTTACTTATGTCAGTATAAGTTATGTGACTTAAAAGGTCAAATTGAAATAATTGATGACTTGATTTAGTACCATTGTGGACGTTAAGCCTCTTTTCGAATTTGTAAAGTTATGGAATTAGAATAACTTCAATTGTATAACAAATTGAGGTTAAGTGTTTTTGAAAGATGTTTAAAGTTATTTAATTACTTTAATAAAGATGTTTAAAGTTATTTAATTAATTATTAATGATATTTTAAGATATTTAATTATATTATTAATATTGTTAGTAAGTTGGTTCAATTTTGTTTAAAGTTAATTAATTATTTAATTAATGATGGGTTTAAAGTTAATTACTTTTTAATAATATCTTAAAGTTAATTAATCGTTTATATTATGATGCTTTAAAGATAGTAATAAATTAATAAAGGCATTTATAAAGATTAAATTGTTTTATAAAAGGACTTATTTAAAGAAGATATTTTGTATAAAGGATTTTATAAAAGATCTTTGTAAAGGAGTTTATAAAGAAGATTTATAAATGTGTTTTATGAACATAAAAAGTGTTTGTAAATAGAAAGGAATTTATAAATCATTCTAGAAATTTAGAAAAGAAGTTTTATAAATAAATTTAATGGCTCATAAAAGGATTTGTAAATATGAAATGGGCTCAAAAGGAGAAATTTAAAAAAGGAATGAAATTTGATTTTGATAATTTATCCTTCTTAATTATGGTGGTACAGAAATATTTTTTCATACTTAACACCAAAGAATAGGTGGCTTGTTTATAGTAAGAAATGTTTTAAATAATAATGGTTTGGCCCATTTAGATATGATTTTGGAAAAAAAAGGGAAATCCGCTCCCTTAAGTCTTTGTTAATATACTTATACTATTGAGATAAGTATATGCGTATTTTCTAATATTGAAAATATAATGGTTTGTAATATGCTTATACTAGTAAGATAAGTACATGAATGTTTTTCCAAGTATTGAAAGGAGTATAAAGGGGTTTGTGAATATTAACTTTATGAAGATATATTTTGAAAAATAAAAAAGAGATTTAATTAATAGAAGATTAATTAATAAAGGCTTAATGTATCACTTATGGAATTAAATCTAGATTGATTTTTCGTTATTCGATAGTCAAATAACCGACTATTGAATCTTGGACAAAAATAGAACTCTGGAAATATCTAGGAGAAATACATGAGTTATATGTATCTTTGATGATGTTGTACTGTGCATATAAATCTCATTTTGTTCTCTTATGACAAATGATAAGGAGATCAGTCCACTTAAATGGTTAAAGGGTGATAACCCCTCTTATGTATTATTTGATTATTTCCGAAAGAACCGAAGTTGAATTTACCATAAAGTTTTTAATGTTGGTTAGAAGTGACTGGGATCGGATAAGTATGAATTATCTGAAAACCACATCGATCAAACTCAAGCATCATATTGAAGACCTCTTAAAGATGATGGAATCAAAGACGAAGCTCTTTGAAGTGCAAGGGCTACAAGCTACTAATCCTGAGGGTGATTCCAAAATGGATGTAGTAGAGGTAGTGCCTTTGGTTGTTCTTACCTTGAACAACTTGTATGGATGAATACTAGCATTGCACTAGTGCTTAGAAGGCAGTGTTAGCATTCCAAGTGGGAATTGCTAAGAGAGGAAAAGGTAATCGTTACCTCACAAGCCCCACAAGCCGGTAATAACTAAAACAGGGGATATGTGACTAAGCTAAGTAATTCGCTACCATAGGAGCATCATTCCTCGATCTAGATTCAATATTTATGGATTTTGTGCATGCGCACATGAAAAGTAGGGCAAGATGCAAATTTTTTGTCACCTTGTTGCCT
Organism: Allium fistulosum; assembly: GCA_030737815.1. Classification (NCBI taxonomy): domain Eukaryota; kingdom Viridiplantae; phylum Streptophyta; class Magnoliopsida; order Asparagales; family Amaryllidaceae; genus Allium; species Allium fistulosum. The sequence continues at coordinate 725,693,966 of CM060905.1, read as the reverse complement.
AGGGAATAATGTAATCTAGTATGCCATGTTAAATGGGCAGCCGGCTCTGTGTTGATAAGGGTGCAAGAAGTTCTTTTTGACCTTGGTACATTTTGTCTAGAGGTGTACTTTGACGGGCGGTACCCCAGTAGCCTAGTCATTGGCAGAAATCCAATCTCTAATACGTGCCCCTACGAATCTAGTTGTATACCTATTTTGCTGAAAGTTAATTAATGTAACAATTCTGGCTATGATTAATATTTAATTTACCCTAGACATTATTATAATATCGTTGGATTTCACAATAAAAATGATTTGGTTATCGTAAGGTAAACACTCATTCGTACTTATTTGTGGTGTGGTCTTACGAGATACCTTTATTTCTGAAAGAATATATAAAATTACGGGGATCAATTTGATTGTGTTTCTCACACTTGATTTACCAGACTAATCCGGACGTTACTTTTCTTAAAATTTTTGGGCCAGTCAAGCATATTTTCCATATTTAGTTGGACACTTTTGAACTTTAGGAGACGAGCTGGATCCTCTAAGACGTATTCATGTATTTTATCTTCTGCTATTTTGGTTTTTTTTGTATTTATCATAGATTGAAAGGAAATGTTGTTAAAACTGTCCAGGGATTGATGCTAGGATAATTATAATCTAATATGTATGTGTATTAAAGTTCATTTTCTTTTGCAAAGGTCAATTGTATATTATATATTACTCGTCACGTATTTGTGAGATTCTATTCTATCTTTCTTTCTTTCACCCTAATTATCTGTCTTTCTAGTACTTGGATATTCGGCATGAGAATACTATGGATGTATTATTGTCGACGTTTTGTGATCGAAAAGGTGGTTTGTTATACTTGGTATCAAAGTTGAAGGTTACGTGAGAACCTTGGCATTAGTGGGGTAAACTCAATAAAGATAGGGTTAGTAAAACCTTAGAATGAGTTTGAGTATATTATATACATAAGCATGCATATTTGTTAGTGCAATAAAAATATTTTATATTGTGTTGATTGATTTGTTGAGTGGTTTATGGATTTTAGTCAATACGAGTGGCTATCGTTATTAATAGAGGTCTCAAAACACTTGAACCAGGCCGACCGACACAGTATTGTTTTAAATTGGGTAAATGAAATAATTTTACCTAAGATTATACTTTATATATAAAGGAATAAAATTAAAGAAATTATGTAGTTATTTTTTATGAGTTTGGTTGTTAGGGAATGATAATATTCAATTATTATCATTTATTATTTGATTAGCATGGGTTGGGAGAATAGAATTATGGGAACATAAAAAACGAACACCTTATGAATTAAGTTTTAAAATTTGACTATAAGGCGTTTGATGTTAGCATTAGGTTAAAATTGGATTTTAATAAAAATGTTTACTAAAAGAAAACTAGAATATTTTGAAATAAATATTTAAAAATGATTTATAAAGTTGATTTATGAAATAAGGCTTATGAATAAAAAGAGATTTAAGTATGAATTTGAGTGCTTAAATCCCGAGGTTTTTGAAAATGGGCTTCCATAGTTTTGGGAATGGAATAACTATATTATTTTAAAGAATTTATAAATAGAAATATTTCTAAGGGGTTTTAAAGGAGATAGAAAGCACTGAACTCACTTTTGTTGCTGGAAAATAATTCAAATGATGACTGCAGCATCAACTGTATTTATTTTCGAGCTTTCTAAGTGTGGAAATGCTGCCATAGAATGTTGCCATGGGATAATTTGAAAAAAAAAATTGATTTAATCTCAAAACTTGATTTGATTTAAAAAAGGGAATATGTAAATTATTATTGATTTTTGGAAATAGTAGTAATAATATGTTACCACCAATAATCACTTCAACCTTGTCGAAACCAAAATGAATAGAAGGTAAGGATAACCAAGAGATGATAACATCAATCAAACCATTCGAAGGAGTCGAAGGGATGCTACAGCCAAAAGTCAGGTATGTTACAAGCTTACGAAGGGGTCGAGAGTGTCAAAAGTACCCTTCCGCTTCAATGGTTCCCTTTCAAAGCGGTGCTTCTAAATGTATGAAGGCGTTTTAAATGAGTTGAAGAACACCTTTTGAAGGCAAAAAAGTGCAATCACTCATATGCGCACCAAACCTGTCGAAGCTAAAAGTTTCGCCTTCAATCACATTCCACCGAAGGATATTTCGTCAAAATGACCTCTTTGAAAGCATGAACAAGCCTATCGAACTGGTCAAAACCATTCTAAGAAAGAGACCTTCCGCTGCAAAACCTTCAACGTTTCGACTCAAAGATCAACCTATCGAAAGAGTCGAAAGCTCATGCCTTTCCTTTCCTACAACAACACAGCAGCACAAAGTGGAGAAGCACACCAAACCCTTTCGATGAAGTTGAAAGCACTCTAATCCATTCAAATGCAATGCAGAGGGATGCACAAAGTGTTAAAGGTGATGAAAAGTCTACAAGGCCATCTTTCGCCAGGTCGAAAACACTAAGTCAAAAGGTGCCAACCCGCTCATATAAATAAGACCCTAGGGGTCTGTTTTGGGGATCCGAATTCTTTCACTCTACTCTTGTACTTTCTAAAAGTTGTAAACCCTTTTCAAGTTAGATTAGGAATTTGATTTTATTTGTACTACTTGAGTTTAATGAAAGCAAGATTATGGAATCTTGGAATATTCGGTTGATTCGAAATCTTTGTTAAATTCATTTCATAATTTTCGTGTGTTGACTTGATTAAAGAGCAACTGTTAGATTGAGTCGAAACCTTTAGTTAAACTGAAATCCTAAGAACGTTAACTCCTACCCACAAGCTTTCAAAAGGTTAGCTTCCGAAGAAGTCGAAACTAATCTATCCAACCCCTATCATTAACTCATTAAAGCCAACCTTAAAGCCTCTTCCACTGATTCGAAAGGGTGGTTTCGACAGAGTTCTAAGGCAAATTAACTAGTTCGAAAGGCAATATAAGTAGGTTTTTCAGTGTTTCATATAAATCGAAGGATCCAATTAGAAGGAGTTTCTACCACAGTAATCTACATGAAAGGAAAATTAAAGAGAATAGTATGTATTATAACCATCTTAACCTAATTAAGAAGTGTCGACCACCTTCAACCTTTTGAAATAAGGTCTCGAAAGGGTTATCCACACTTTGAATCCAACTTTGGAGTGTTGACAAGTTTTCTTGTTAACATAGTATACTTGAGAATGTTTTAAAAGTGTTAAAAATTTGGAAAGAGAATTTTGAAGTAAGGTATATTTTTCTTTGGATTGGTTTAAGGAATGAGTCTTGATTTGTTTTCTAATGACCTGAATAATCTTCTAAGTGATTATTGAATGTTTGCTCAGGTGAACGTTGTAGTGCACTTAGTAAATTATTCTCTTTATCATTAGAAACAAGTTCGAAACCCGAACGAACCCAAAGCAAGTTGGCTATTGATATTTGTTAAAACTATTTGTTGGAAATATGTAAATTTATTATTTCAAAATAGGGATTTTAAAATTGAAAAATCTTTTTAGGAGAACTAGTTCGAGTAGCCAGAAAATAACTAAAAATTGGAAAGAAATCTATTTGGATGGTAAATACGTCCCTTAAGTATTACTCTTCTTGGTCAGGGGATATATGATACTATTTGGTAGTACCCAGTTCCTTTGTATCATTTTGGGGTTACTCGTATATATATATATATATACTTAAAATATCTAGTATCGTTCCAAAAAGAATTTTGAAATAAAAACTGGGTAATTTGGATCTTGAGTTTACTTAAAGGAAAATAAATTTAAAATAAAAAGGATTTGAAATTAGATAGTGGTATATACCCTCAGGATATATTAGGGTATAAAAGGCATAAGCTTAATGGAATGATTATTGAAAATGTTTTCATAAATATTTATATAAGTAAATTGGTTAAGTTTTGTGTTAAATAGATTCCTCCTATTTTTGTTTAAGATGAAATTTCGATGTTAAATTCTTTTAAGGGGAGTAGAATGTAATGACATGGAATTTTATCGCTTTAATTTGTTAAAATTTAATTTATTTTAAATATTCTGTTAATGTTTTAATAACTAAATAACTCACTTTTAATTATAGTTTATAATAGAAAATTTATTTTAAAATTCTATTTACATAAATAGAAACTTCGATGCAAAACTGGAAATATGACCGAAATGCAATTTTAAGACTTTCAGCTTTTTATCGAACAACAAGTTATTAGAAGCTTAAATGGTTAACACACTTTTAATTTAAAAAAGTATAAAACAATAAAAATAAGTATTTAAAATATAAAATGTATTTAAATTTGAAAAAATGTGAAGTGAAATGACCTCTTAAATGTGAATGTAAGAAAAGGTACATGAACATTATCACTTGTGAAGTGATTTAAGAGTTGAAAAAGGAATTAAGGAGGCATTATAGTCTTTTGCTTGTCAGTTTATAAAAATGAACATTATCACATTATTTTCCATTTTATCTTCCATTTCATTTTTCATTCTTAACTCCATTTTTACTTCTTCTCTACCTTTATAAATTTTTAAAATAAAATATCATCTTTAGTTCAAATATCATAACTTATCTCAAGATTAAAACTTTGTAACTACTCAAGAGGATTTAAAGCTTAAAGCATTTCCAAAGCATAGGAAAAAGGTGAGTTAATTCAAACTTGTAAATTGATTTTGGGAAAATAAATGTTGTTAAACCAATTTCTAGTTTGGTTGTGATTTCTCTTATGTTGTTTACATCTATATTATTGCATCAAAATATCACATTTTTAATTGATACTTGACTTAAAAATATGAAGTAGGCTTACTGTTAAATGTAGAAATTAACTTCCTTTTCTCAGTTTTAGTTGTAAACATAACCATTTCCTCATTCAAAAATCAGCAGCTTCTAAACCATTAGAATTAGCAATTGCAGTGAACTAGGAAGTTGTTAGTTTTAGTGCCTAGTTATTTTTAAAAAATTGTTGTCTTATTTTCGTCGAGTATATGGTGAGAAATTTTAATATTACAACGAGAGGTCGAATGTCGATGGTTTTTCGACCATCACGAATCGACACGGAGTTCATGGATGGGTTTGTATGGTTAAGCTATGATTTTTAGTGGGATTCGTCGATTTTTTAGTGGTGGGGTTTGGCATGATGGTGGAGATGATCTTTTTTAGGTACAATTTGGAATTCCAGCAGGGTGGAGGTCATGGGGCTTGGTGGGGGTGTATGGAGCGAGCTTAGGGATGGGCGAAGCATTGAGAGTGGTCTTGAGGTCTCTGGTGGTCGGAGATGCTCCGTTGAGCTCCATTTAAGGTTTAAGCACTATTTCTTTTGGGTTGGATATTTAAGGAGCACCCAGCGAGGTGGTGATCGGATGGACCACAGGTTGGCCTAAAGGTGTAGCGATGAGTTAGGCAAGGGTGGCCAAGGCATTGGTGGTTGCAGGTGGTTGAGGGGATGGGGAGAAGAAAATTCTATACTCGAGTTAAAAGCCTAGGCATGTATTTTGTATGGAGGAGGGTCGGAATTTGACCATCGTGGTTTGGTGTCTAAGGCAGTGGTGCCATAAGGATAAGCACACAAGGTAAAGTAAGGGATGTGCGAAGCAAGATGCGTGCGCTTATGCACACAGTTTGTATCGGCATTTCAATTTGGGATTTCAAATTGAAAGAGGGAGATGGAGCAAGCTGGATCGGGTTTAGGAAATAAGTGTTTGCACTTGGCCCATGCATTTGTATGGGGAATAATTTTTTTAAAATTATTTAATTAAGTGTTAACCTTTAAAAGGTGTACCTCATCCATTTGAAATCCAGATGACCCATGAATTTTTGCACTAGAATCGTACGTACCAGTAGAAACTATGATATAAGTAGTTGATAGTTTTGTGAAAGTAAAAGTTAGTGACGAAATAGAGCTGACTAGATATAATTATGTTGTGTAAAAAATAACATAGTTAAATCAATTTATTGATGACATCTATTTGGCCAAATAAGAAAACCGTTCGGTTGAATTAAATTAATAGTATATTTTGGACAACTATTGAGCTGAATAAAACAACATTCTGCTACAATCAAATCGAATATGTGGATTTATTGATGACACCTGTTTAGTAGAATAAATTTATTGATGACACCTGTTTAGTAGAATAAATCCATGTGCACTATTATACTAAATCGAACATTTATTCAGGTACCATTTAATTAATATGTGGATTAATTAATATTGGAAAGTGATGTGTTAACTATTGATGGTTGATTATGGATTTGATGTACATATATGTTGCTTATGTAAATATCAGTTATGTAACTTGAAAAGTCAAACTGAAATAAATGGCAACTTGATTTAGTACCATTGTGAATGCTAAGCCTCTTTCTAAATTTGTAAAGTTATGGATTTAAAATAACTTCAATTTTATAACAAACGTAGGATATGTGTTTTTGAAAGATGTTTAAAGTTATTTAATTATTTTAATACAAATGTTTAAAGTTACTTAATTATATTATTAAAGATATTTTAAGTTATTTAATTATATTATCAATGTTGTTAGTTAGTTGGTATATTTTGTTTAAAATTAGTTAATTATTTAATTAATGATGGGTTTAAAGTTAATTACTTATTAACAATGTTTTAAAGTTAAATAATTATTTATATTATGATGCTTTAAAGATAGTAATAAATTTAATAAAGGCATTTATAAAGATTAAATTGTTTTATAAATTGGCTTATTTAAAGAAGATATTTTGTACAAAGGATTTTATAAAAAGTCTTTATAAATGAGTTTAAAAAGGGGATTTTGTAAAAGATTTTTATGAATAGAAAAGAGTTTATAAATATAAAGTTCTGTAAATCATCTTAGAGATTTATAAAAGAAGTTTTATAAATTAATTTAAAGATTAATAAAAGGTTTTGTAAATATTAAATGGGCTCAAAAGGAGAACTTTGTCAAACTAATGAATTTGATTTTGATAATTTATCCTATTTAATTATGGTGGCATGGAAATATTCTTTCCATACTTAACATTGAAGGATAGGTGGTTGGTTTATAGTAAGAAATGTTTTAAATAATAATGGTTTGGGCCCTTTTAGATATTATTTTGGAAAAAAAAGGAAAATCTCCTTTAAGTTGCTTATCTCAATGAGATAAGTATAAGAATGTTTTTTCAGGTATTGAAAGGAGTATAAAGTGGGTTGTGAATATTATCTTTATGAAGATATATTTTGAAAAATAAAAAATAAAAGAGAGATTTAGTTAATGGAAGATAGATTAATAAAGGATTCGTGGATCACACATGGAATTAAATCTATGATTGATTATTTGTTATTCGATAGTTAAATAATTGACTATCAAATCTTGGCCAAAAATAAAACTCTAGAAATATCTAAGAAAAATACGTGAGTTATATGGCACAGTAGTCTTCGATGATGTTGTACAGTGCATATAAATCTTGTTTTGTTCTCCTAAGATAAATGATAAGGAGATCTGCCCACTTAAACGGTTAGGGAATGATCCCCGCTCTTATGTATTATTTGATGACTTCCTAAAGAACCGTAGTTGAGTTTACTGGAAACTATCGAATGTTGGTTTGAAGAGACCGGGATCGGATAAGTATGAATTATCTGAAAAGCACCTCGATTCAACTCAAGTGTCGTATTAAAGACATCTTGAAGATGATGGAATCGCGGTCGGAGCTCTTTGAAGTTCAAGGGCTACCTACCACTATTTCCGAGGGCAATTCCAAAATGGATGTAGTAGAAGTTGTGCCTTCGGTATGGTCTTATCTTGAATAAACTTTATGGATGAATGCTAGCATTGCATTAGTGCCTAGAAGGTTGTGTTAGCATTCCAAGTGGGACTTGTTAAGAAAAAAGATAATCATGAAATTACAAGGCACATAACCCAGTAATGAATACAGGGGATATACGACAGTGTTATGTGGTTCGCTACCATTAGGAGCATCATTCCTCAATCTAGATTCGATATTTATGGATTTTGGTATGCATGTGCACGGAAAGAGTGGGGCTAGGTGCAAATGTTTTGCAGCCTTGGTTCCCGGGGAATGATGTAATCCAATATGCCATGTTAAAGGGACAGCCGGCTTTGTGTTGGCAGGTATGCAAGAAGTTCTTGTTGACCTCACTACATTTTGTTTAAAGGTGTCCTGTGATGAGCAGTACCCCTGTAGCCCAGTCATTGATGGAAATCCAATCTTCAATACATGCCCCTACAGATTTAGTTGTATACCAATTATGCTGGAATTTAATTATTGTAAAAATTTCGGCTATGATTCATGTTTAATTTACCCTAGATATTATTATAATATCATTGGATTTCATAATAAAAATAATTGACTATCGTAAGGCAAAAACCCATCTGTGTTTACGTGCTATGTGGTCTTATGAGAAAACTTTATTTTTGAAAGGTTTTTATAACATTAAGTGAATCCATTTGATTGTGTTTGTCACGCTGGCTTTATCACACTAATCTAGGCATTATGTTTCTTATTGTTGACCCAAAAAATGGACCAACACCCTGGTTTGGTTTTGAAAGCACCAGCCCTGTCTTTACAGAGCAATATTATAGATCACAGATATAGAAATGAAGCAGCAAAAGATTATAGATAGAAGATTTTTATAGTGGTTCGGCTGTTAACAAAGCCTACGCCCACTTTATAGTTTTATTATTGATTGATTGCTATTACAAAAGCTGTTTGATTATAAGGCTTTGGCTATTTCCTACTTAGATTGAATCTCTAGAGTTAGAATCCACAGAGAACCATGGTGTATTCCTCCTGAGATCATTATGAGAGAGTTAGGAAGTGAAGAATAATCCCAGCAGAGCTTTAGCAACCAATCCGGAGAGGCCCCCCTTTATGTTGCAGGCGGTAAGCTATTTATAGAGGTCAGAGGGTTCCTGGGCCAGGCCCATCATTACCAGCTCTCAACATGGACTACAGGCGACCCAGGAGGTTCTAGCTCGTGAAATGAACCAGCACTGAGGTCCATGGGTCGCTAGCAACCCATAGACTTGGTTCATTTCATGAGCCAAGTTTTGCCTCCTTCCTTCATTTTCCGTAACTCGCTCGTTTGCGGTTTCAAAGATGTGCATGGGTTGCTTATGATCCGGCCATAGAGGAATATCCTAGATTCCAAAATTTAAGATGTTTTCACAAGTATTCATCATTGTCGCCACATGTAGATGGCAAGTCACTAGCACTTACGTTCACACACTTGTTGGGCTGCAGGGATGCTGGTCTCTTGGCTTCATTGACTCCAATCGTCGCCTTAACCGTATAGCTTGGCCCTTGTCGAACTCTAGTCGTAACTTCTTTGGTTAGTTCTCGAATCATCCTGCCATCTTAAGGTTGCCTAGTTTTCTGTTGGCATCTGCTAGGTTAAAAAAAACCCGGATAACATTTGTCCCCCAGAGTATGTCTTCGTTGTAAACAAGGCGTGCTCTAGAAGTTATCATTTTACATATCCATTTGCCGACTTTCAAGCGGTTGCACCGGAGCTCTACGCATTGGTTAGCTCAACGTCATTGGTTATTTTCCTTTGGTTCTGGTTATTGTCGCTTGCCATAACCTGTCCTGTTTTCACTTACAGTCTCCTAGCATGCCTTGGAGTGACAAACAGTCGAGATTGACCAAATTTGATGTGACTATGCGGAGCTTTCTTTTTTAAACATACAAATGCCAAAGGTATATAAATATATTTACTATATATATTCATTTATTTAAAAAAAATTGATGGGTCGCTAGTGACCCATGTGAGATGGGTCGCTTGCGACCTATCTCTTATGGGAAAATTTCCTGGTTCGAAGCCAGGTCAGGTCGCTTGCGACCCATGATGGGTCGGGTCGCTTGCGACCCAAGTACTTAGAAAAATTTTCGTTTCTTTTCTCTGCCTACTTTTACCTTTTAGCCGACCCATCTGCTTCATTCGACACGAGCGATTTCATTTCTTCCTGGCAATCGACCCCCTTAGCAATTCGAACCAACGCTCACATGACTGCTTGTTCCAGTTGTCCCTGGCCTTCTCTGTTCGATCCATCATCGTATTCGCGTAATCCAAGCCCCAGCCGACCCATTGCTTTGTTCGAGTTAGGGCCGATCCATCATTGTGTTTTAACTGAGCTGATCCATTGCCTTGTTGCAGCGGATCCATTGCCTTGTTACAGCCGATCCCCCGCTAGCTCGCCTACGACCTAATTCGTAGATCGTCGAGCTTAATTCGTGATTCTTCTTGTTAAATTAAACCAATTTGATGTGGGTTTGCTTAGTTGACTTTGTTAATTGCTATGTTGGTATGACGGTTTACTGCCCAGCCTTAGCTTATGACGTTGGCTACAAGATTTCGTGCCGATTGTGGTTCTTTGGAGGAAGATAGGAAGTCGGGTCTTGGGTCATCTCTTGGAATGACATTCGGGCTTTGGCCCCAGGCTTGACACGTTTTATTATCTTCATCTATCGAACCAGAATCGGCATGTTACCAGTTTGCGGACATCACTAGCATGACGCTTCATCAGTTGACGTTGGTTCTTCTGAGAACTTGGGCTTACCTTGTTTTACGTATTGCATGCTTGGTGTCTCTGCAATGAGAAGAGTTTTCCGTGTCGCTTCGGACAACGGATCCGTTATCGATCACAGACTGATAACGGGTAAGTGTGCGAGCAGTGCAACTAAAAGTAGAAAGCGAAACTTCACGGGAAATTCTTCTCTCCTTCCACTGCAAGCGAACTATCTAAATGGGATAGGTCGTTTGTGGTATTTCAGACACTGAGTTTACCTCATATAGATAGTACACTACACTTGCCTCGGTTCATACTTGAAATCCGACTCGCTAATCTTGAGTTAATGTCGCCTCGGAATTCAAGTGTGATAGGGGGAACTTACGAAATAGGATAAATTTTCCGATAGAATTACCTAACCGTTTACGGACACGAGTTCTGCCATATAGAATGAAACAGCCATCCACACATCGCAAGCCGAGCAGACGAAGTCCGACGCTCTCCGAAGATGAATCGCCATCCGCCTTGCAACCCGAGTTTGGTCAACTAGTTCCGGTTGGGCCCATTGTGGATCGCACGCCTCCCAAATTCTGAGTCCTGCTGAACCCACCTGAAAAATCCCCATCGATGGTTTCTGCCAAGGTTCTCCACAATATATGCATACAACATAGGATTCCCAAAGAGGACGCGCGCCTGCCAACGAAAGGTGAGTTTGCTCACATGCCTCCTCCAGGGTTCATAACTTGTCACCGGTATGTGTGTTTGAATGGATCCGTGCCCACTTCAACGACTTTTTGCGTGAAACACTCTTAAACTTGGGGATTGCCCCATTCCAACTTCATCCAAATGGTTACGCCATCCTCACTTGTGTGCACATTCTCTTCATGTGGATGTTCCGTCTTGCTTTGAGTTTCGACGAGTTGTAGTACTTCTTGACTTTTAAGAGGAGAGATGACTGCCTCTCCTTGATCAAAATTGAGGCCCAGCGGAATTGGAAGATCATTTTTCAATTGCAAAGCAACTTATCACAATTTAAGAAGTAGTACTTCTTCGTTAGGTGCCCCGAGGGGTTTAGCCACCGACGGACGACAGAGGGTAAGTCATCTTATTCACCATTTTCCGAGCTTTGAAGTGATGTAATAGAGATTCTAACTAATCGCATGCTCTTTGCAGCTATCCTGAGGCCAAACAGAGACACGGCCCTTAACGAAATCTGTCAAACTCTAAAGGCCATTGATCTTGAGGGACAGTGCGCTAAGGTTCTGCTAACTGACGAGAATTTGCGCCAATTTGGACTATTAGCTCCGGGCCGATCTATTGCTTAGATTGAAGTTCCCTCTCCCAGTCGAGCCAGAGTTCACGCAAGGCCTTCTTCTTCTTCACATGATTCTGATGAGGGTCAGGGAATAGGCGGCCCATTTGAAAGCCCACTCGATGAGACTCATGAGGAGGACACCGCGGCCGGTTTAAGTGGTTCGACTAGAATTTCTCCAATCCAGGAGGAAACGGAAGTCGAGCCCATGCGTAGAGAAGGAAAAGCCATGATGGACTCGGAGAAAGAGGAGGGGGAGTTTGAAAGTAGCAGTGGTGAAACCACGACTAGTGATTACTTTTCGTCAAATTCTGAAGATGAGGACTCAGAGTCGTGCGACGAGACATCGAGCATGAGTCACGTTCTTCCGAATTCACCCCCTTCTGACATCGATGATAAAGACAAGGCCCAGGAAACTAGCAAACATCAAGATTCTCATGGTAAGGATGCCAGGGCAGACCTTGGAGATTTCGGTGATGTATTCGTCGACTTCGACGCCCTTATGAAGGACAACTTCAAATTTGATGTGACGCCATCCTGTTCAGGCGATATCGCGCCATCCGTTAGTCCAACTCTATCTGTAACAACCGGAGCCGGTCCAATTCTCCCTTCGACAGCAGTTTGCTCTGGTTTGTAATGATGCCTTAGGCCCGTATTAAGAATGCACGACACAACACACTAGGATTGCACTTATTCTTGTCTTTCATTCTCTCGCATTATCACTTAACTCCTCATATGTTTCTGAAGTCTTTTTGTGTGTGCTCTTTTCTAGGTATGATGAGTGGGCATGGTTTTTACGATGACTTCGAGGGTTATACCGACTCGCAGTACCCGAAGTGTTCTTTCAGCCGCCAGCAAGTTCGGGAGATGGAAGATGAATACAAGCGAAGGAAAGAACTTGAGGCAGATGCCCGCCGCCAGGAGGAAAGAGATAGGTCACGTTCATACCATGGTAGGTATGAGAAAAGACGGTCTCATGATGAAAGGGAGGAGCCGTCTAAGAAGCCAAAGTTTGATCACCGCTCCCATCCTTCCGAGCCCGTTTTGAAGCATACTTCCATGGGACTAGAAGTTTCCATCTCTTCTGCCCAACTCCACCACCAACACATGTTCCATCCTCTTCTATTGTTGCTGCTTCCCCTGGCACTTCGCATCCCCACCGAAGACCGGCCTACACTCTTCCTACAGGCCCACCTAAGCTTGAGGCGGCTCTCCCGGGTTGGTTCTCGAGGGGCATTAAGTTTGATACGGATATTCACCCCGTTCGTAGGGACTTGTGTATGCCGCGCCTCCAGGCTATTCAAGATGACTTAGAATAGGCTGAGAAGTGGGAGTAGCTCTACAAGCAATTAGCAGACACCAATAGGAACAATTACTAGGAGATCCTCTCCTTTGAAGCCGAAAATGATGACTTTGAAAAGGCATTGACCGACAGGGATGCCAAAATCAAGCAGTTGGAGGAGGAGAAAGAGATGGCACTCTGGGACAGTAGGAGGATTGCTAGTCTAATGAAGGATGTGAAAAACGCGCATGAGAAGTCTGAAATTGTCTGAAGAGACGAAATCAAGAAGACTCATGTGGAGGAAGCTAAGCTGAAGGAAGATTTGGTCGCTTTCAATGCTATCATTGAAGCTCAAAGGAAGACAATCGCTGACCATAATCAGATTTTTTAGGGGCACAATAAAACAATTTCCAACCAAGCCAAGACAATTGCAAAATTACAGGCGCAGGTCGCACAACTCAGTGCTGACAAAACTGCTGTCGAGATGGAGAAGGCTGAGGTGACAGCAAATTATCTGGATCTCCAGCATACTTTTGTTCAAAAGATGGAGAAGTTAGATGCGACATCCTAAATTTTTTGTCAACTCTTTGCCGCATCAGGGGAGCCTTTGCTACCTTGGCCCGAAGTTCCCACACACTCTTGCCCTCATTTGGGAAGAAATCTTGTCCCGTTTTGCGGAGAACAACGACGTTTATTCGGACCAAGAGTTGCGAGAAGCCTATCTGAACGAGGAGTCCAAGAAGGCACTGCTTAAAGGTCAAGAGATCTTCGAATTGAACGGGGGGAGAGGCCACCGAAGCGGCTTTGGTGACTACCACTAATGTGGGCGAACCGTCGGGGAAGCTTCATAATCAACCAATAAGCTCAAGGATCGACCTAGTTCCTCATGTGTTACAGCCTTCCAAAGAATACGAAAGGGACGAGTTTGAGGTTGCCGTTCAAGACCCATCCACCGGCATAGGTAATTCCTATGCTTCTCCCGAATTTGGGGACCTCTACCTTACACCACAGAAGCAAGAGGAGTTTAATGCTTTTATTTTTGATCTTATAGGTCCATCCACTTGTCTGGTTGCCACGCCAACTACCTCAATGCTTGTGCATGCGGCCATCTTTAAATCCTCCAAGATTTCCATCGTCCCTGCTCCTGTTCCCACCTCTGTATCTAGCTCACAACCGAGACCAGAGGCCGAGATGATTGAGGCGCTCCACGGCTTGGACGACCCTTCGACATCTTTGGAAGGTGATACAACTACCGCTGAGGCCAAGGAGCAGGAGACACAGGCGGAGCAGCCATATAAGACTCCTCAAGGTTTGGTTGCTATTAGGAAGGAGAAAGTTGAGGCGGTCAGGGCCTTGAAGAAAGCCCAGAAGTCGAGGAAGCGTAGGGGGACAGGCAGCTCTTCTTGGAAACATTCGGATGAAGAGGAGGAGATTGCTACTGAGCTTCATGTTGATATTACCGGTAGTGACACCTCTCCCGAAATGAGGCAGAAGCTGGTAACAAGAGGTGGAAAAGGGAGCAGTGGCAAGAAGCGATGATCGGCCGACATGAGGGAGTACGGGAGTTTGTCATGCAACTTGTGGGAAGCTGGGCACGTTTTGTTTTTTGAGTCATTTTCCTTTTAAGTCATTAAGTGCATAATCTGCGCTTTGTGTCCGTACATATATATTTTTTGTTGTTGGCCATTGCTGTGTGGGTACGGCCCCCGCATTTTGATCCTTTGTACATAAGATTACAAGCAATACAGTGGTATTTCGACTTTATCTTTATCTATCTTTTCATGTATATTCGGTGTGCATGCCTGATTTCATACTTTGCTAGTTCCACGATCATAGCTGAAGTCCTTCATTTGAAGTGATGGACCTGTAATGGAACTTGGAGATTATCAACACTTAGAGCACTTGGATCATTTTTACATAGAAGTTTGCAAAACTTTTGACAATTTTTGAAACTGGTTAATTTTGTTTAGAATCTGTATTTACTTTTGAGATAGAGCTTTAGAATTTATTGTTGTTTGGAGTGACAGGGCTTGTGGACTCCTTGCATTTAAGTGATTCTATCTTCGTACAGATATATGCCCCCTAGTTCATAGGGTTGTTCACTCTAAAACAAAATTCCAGTATTCATCGTCTCCGAGCAACGCGAGAAGTGTTAGCTCGAGTGCATGGCTTCTAAGGTTCCTTGGCACTTTCTATCTCTAGGCAGTGCGAGGAGTTGAAACTTGGGGTTCCATAGCGTTGCCTATCTTCGGACAGCGCGAGAAACTTGAGTTTTTAGTTCCTCGGCGTTGCCTATCTCCAAGCAACGTGAGAAACATAAATTTTGAGTTCCTCGATGTTGCCTATCTCCGGGCAGCGCGAGAAACTTGAATTTGGAGTTCACTGGTGTCGCCTATCTCCGGGCAACACGAGAAGCTTGAATTTGGAGTTTCCCGACGTTGCCTATCTCCGGGCAAGGCGAGAAACTTGAATTTGGAGTTCCCCGGCATTGCCTATCTCAAGGCAACGCGAGAAACTTGAATTTGGAGTTCCTCGGCGTTACCTATCTCCAAGCAACGTGGGAAACTTCAATTTGGAGTTCCTTGGTGTTGCCTATCTCCGGGCAATGCAAAGCAAAAATATCCCACGAGCAATCAAATTGCCCAGTCCAAAGAAACAACAAAAGTTGCCATAAAAATGAAGCCGGCCAAGAGGACATCCTACACTGAATGATGATGGACACACTTAAGGAAAAGGGAATTTCTAACCCAGTGAAATATGTAGTCCTTCAAAAGCTCCCTTTTCAGAAGAAATAATGGTAGCTAGTCTACCTCCTCTCATCCAAATTCCTTTACTGAAATATGATGGGACTACTGATCCAGATGATCATCTTGTAGCTTTCGAAAACTGGATGAACTTATATAATTCTCTAGAGGCAGTCTGCTATAAGCGTTTTCCTATTACTTTTCGGGGAGCGGCTATCAAATGGTACATGAGTTACCGAATGGAACCATCTATTCTTTGGAACAATTTACTTGTGACTTTGTGACCTAATTCTCTATATACATAGATACAACTACGGACAATGGCCTGTTAGAAACAATCAGACAAAAACCAAAAGAACTGCTCAGCGAATACTTGGACAGATTTAGCGGAGAATCGTTAAAAGCGAATGTACAACCGATAGAGAAAAGTTCAAAACAGTTCGATCAGGGCTAATTGAACAAACCCCTTTCTTGGAAGACATTTCTATTAATGGATGCAAGGATCTACAACATTTCTTTCTCCGAGCTGAAAAGTTTATTACTATTAACAAGAAATCTTATCAACACCCCAAAGTTGAGTTGTGGAATAAGGTTATCCCTTGTGTAAATGGAAAGAGTCTTTCTTCCTTGAATTACCTTTCGAGTTGATTGCTGATGTACAAAGTTGTTCAGAGTGACCTTGTAACACCCTTATTTTTATTGACATTATTCAGGAGATTTAATTTGAATAAATTAAATAGAATAATGTAGATAAGGAGATTGAGGTTAATTACTAAACTAGGTGGTTGTGCTTATTTAATTTAATGAACCTATACAAATTATTAGGAAATTAAACATAAGGGCATTAGGGTAAATAACCATATTTCCCACCCTTATACTATTCCCACTAGGTGATACACGTTCATTTTCACCAAAACAAAATTTATAACCATGAGAAGAAGCATGGCCAGCCATTAAAAGAGAAGAGAAAATCAACTAAAAGCTAGGATTCAAGTTAGAAGGAATCAATCTCAATCACACTTCAATTTCCTTATCCAATCTAAGGTGAAAAATAGTTGCTACATCCCTATTTTGATTTTTCATCAAATGGTTTCAGATTTAAGGATAAATCTATTTATATGATATATGAAATGATGATATGCTTGATTTTGATTTATATATGTTAAAAAAGGGTTGTTAAAAAGGGGATATACACGGTTTTAGGGTAAATGCTATGGGAAAATTTTATGTTATAGAAAACATGATTTTGGAGATAAGTTTCAATTTTCATAATTTTCTGAGTTTATATGGAATTTATATAAATTTTCTAGTGAAGAAAATGATTTATTGGGTTATAAATTAATTACGACCAAAATAAGGATTATTTAGGTTTGAAATTTTTATATATTGGAAAACATATTAAAATAGATTTTTGGGGATTTTTCCTCAGTGTTTTGATGAATATATAAAATTATTTACGGTATGGGACTTAGATGTTTTATATATTTAATTAAGGAGAAGAGGCATTTTATAAAATAAAATTATTATTTATTTCTTAAAATTTATGGCAGCATTTTTCTAAAAAGAAATTGTTAACCAATGAGAATTTGACAAACAAAGGCAGGTTAGTTGAAAAGTTATCCTTTTAAGTTAAAAACAAATCATACTTTTAGCATGTTTCGGCCTTTTACGGTAGTAAACCTTCCGACCCAGACCTTTTGACAAGGTCGAGAGGTTCATAGCTTTCGATAAGTTCAAATCAATGCATATGGCATCAAGTTACTTGGTGCGTAATGAATTGGACAGAGTCGAAGGGTTCTTAGTTGAAAGGCTGATGGCCAAAGAGGTTGGGATATGTTTGTTTTATAAACCAAAAACTTTCACCTGCATTTCTTTCGAATTAGAGCTTTCGACTTGGCTACCTTCAACCATGTCAAATGTTTAAGAAGAAAGGTTTTAAACCTTTCGACAAAGTCGAAAGGTTACTACTGCTTTACCACTATTTTTTTGGAACCTTTCGACACAGTCGAAAGGTTACTGCCACTTACCATTGCTTTGTTTTGTACCTTCCAATACAATCAAAAGGTTATAGCTGCTTTTTCCAACCTTTCAAAGTCGTTGCTTTCGACAAAGACGAAAGGTTTACTTGTTTTAGAAACTAGCCGCTCCTCCCATTGCTTTCGAAAGGTTTCAAAGCTTCGACTTAGATGATTTTCCTTTGTTTTATAATTGAAATGTAACCCAAGCTTTCGAAGGAGTTGCTTTAAAAAGGCGGAGGTCTATTGTTTTAAATGAAATGTTTTAAAGCTTTCAAAGCAGACCTTCTGACTAGGTCGAAAGGTTGCTTCCATTGTAGCCGAAAGGTTTTAAAAGAAGACATTCTGCATATTTTAACATGAACCCAGTAAGTCTTCAAAAGGTTTATATTTTAAGAGTTGAATGCTTTCGAAAGGTTTGAATTGCTGAATTGTTTCAATGGTTTCGAGAGGTTTGGATTCGAAAGCTTGTTTTGAAGACCTTTCGACAAGGTCGAAAGGTTTGGTTTTAAAAGATTTGAAAACCTATACTCTAAATTTTAAAGGAAAACCCACGGCTTATATAAAGGAGTTTTGTAAGGGTTTTAAGTATGTAATTTTGAAGAAGTATTGCCTTGATAAAAATATAAGTTAAAGGTGTTAACAATGTTTTATGATATGTATTTCAAGGACCTTAAACCCACATGAGTGGTATAGTTAATTAATTTTTTACTTCTTCAAATATGAGTATATTCACATGATAACCCATAACTGTATTTTTGGGAAAAGGGGTAGAAGAACTAGTAGGTTAACTCAAATAGTGAATATAAATTACTTAAACTCCTAAATGAGTAGAATTTCATCCATGAATTCAGGGTGACCAAAAATATAGGATGCCTATACTTTGTAGTTATTGGAGGTAAACCATAAGGTTCACAGTAAACCCATGAAAACTATGATAAGGTAGTTATTGGTGCATACTAAGAAGTTCACAGCAAACCCATGAAAAGTACGATAAGGTAGTTATTAATGCATAGTAAGAGGTTCATAGTTAACCCATGAAGACAATGCATAAGGACAGTTGGCAAGGGCAAATTGGTTTGTAGTGAACCCATGAAAACTATATCCGGATTAAGAATTGACATCAGTCGGTAAGTTCCTAGCAAACCCATGAAAACAAGGATAAGAAAGTGGCTAATGGAAGTATTTGTAGGTTCCTAGTTAATCCATGAAAACTAGGATGTGAAGTGAGTTGCTGGATAAGTCCATAGGTTCCTAGTCAACCCATGAAAACTAGGATAAGTTGATTAGTTATTGGAAAGACTAAAAGGTTCAGGGGGACCCATGAATTAATTAAGTTAACTGGCAAGAGCCTATAGGTTCTTAGTGATCCCATGAAAACTACGAATAGGACATGATGTTTATTAATTATAACAAGGTTATTAGTAAACCCATGAAAACTAAAAAGTTTAATAGTGACCTTAGAAACTATAATTATGAGATGGTGTCAGATTAAACTGGAAATGGTAAAACCTAATTATTTTTAAGTATGCATATCATCATAATATTTTAAAATGTATGTTTAAACCATTGTGGATGCAGGAGCATAGAATATGGTTTTATGAAGGTTTTTAGGATACTAGTGAGGGGAAAAGCCATTCCACTAAGTGGCGTGGTCTCACTAGATATCTAAAAGGATTGAGATGTTAGATTATTATTCATACTAGGCTTTATGTCTGACTCGAAGTTTTTTTCCCCTTAAACTCTCGGGTACTCAATTGATTTTGAGTAGTTTGAGATTAAGGTTTTTAGGTTCACTTCTTAGACGAATAAAGCTTCCGGAGGCGTGCAGGAGGCAGATAGATATTTAGAGTTTTTATTTTCGCTATGTATTTTGTTTGTAAAGGCAGATTTATTAGCCTTACTAAATTCTCTGATCAACTAAGGGGGCATCTTCATATGTCGCTCTTGGCATATTTGTAATAATTATATTTTGTTGAACGTGGTTAAAGTAATTTGGGGATTATGTAATGAACAAGAAATGTTTTGATTTGAATATGGAAATGTGTTTTTGAATTGTTAATTTTTTTTCATATTCCTGTAATGACCCAGTTTTTCAGTCGTCTGAATTTAGAATATTAATTGGATTTAAATATTGAAAATTGGATATTATAAGTTAAATCAGTTAATTAATTGAATATTGAATCTAATAGTAAAAATATTTTCTAACGTTGTTTTAAGTCCTATTTGAATTAGAATAGAATTAGTGAACTTTAAAATTGAATCAAAAGGTAATTTACAGAAATAGGAAATTTTAATATTTAATTAACGTGTAAAAATAGTCATTTTTGACACTGTCTTGGATTTCGATGAAACCAGTTTAATTGGATCATGATAGTGAATTATTATAATATTCCAAATTTTATGTCAATCGGACTTACGGTTTGTTCATGCGAAGCGAAAATGCATAGAATTTAATTAAAATAATTGGATTTGAAAATCTATCTTTCAAATACGATGGAATTGGCTCCCGATATATATTCCATTGTGTTCGGAATAGGGGTAATACATTATAAACGCAAGGTGGCACGCTTCGTTTGGAGTTCGAAATATTTTCGAATGAATAGTGCGCGAATAATTTTATATAAAAGTACCTCAGATCCATTCATTTGCAAAAACCCTAGGTCAAATGTTCACAGCCACCACTATCGATGGCCAAAAACTTCGATCCTTCTTCCTTAATTATTTCTTAATCCATAAGTTTTCAAGCTTCGATTTGTAAATGAAACTTGTAGAGCGTATCAAGATCTCTCTATCCAACGGTTATGATCGGAAAAGGAGCATCGTAGAGGCCAGATTTTGGCCACGTTCATCACCGTTCGCACACGTATTTTGAGAGGATGGTGGGGCTGAGCTCGTCGTGCCTCTGAGCGGTGGTTCAGTAGGGTCTGGACTTCATATTGGCGTTGTTCGATCGATGTATAAATGATCGAAGAATGGTGCGGTAATTAAAAATGGAACGCAACAATGGGTTCGAGTCTCGTGTTCATGTCTGGGATCTTTCGAACGATGGAGAAGAGAAAAGGTGCGGCTTGGATTTAAGGAGGTAGAAACCAATGGCCTAGATGCAAAGTTTAAAATTGTATATATTTTACATATGAGGTCCGTTTTACACGAAATAAGCGGCGTTGGGTTCGTATTGACGAGCATTACATTTTAGAGCTGGTTTGGATGGATTTGGAGCTGCTAGGTAAAATTAAATGCTCCTTTAATTTTATTCGAAATAAAACGCTACAACGACGATTGCAAGCAATATGAGTAAAACTCACTCTTTCTGACCCGCTTATATTTTTATATAAGTGGAAATAAATTTATTTTTTGTTGTTTGATGATTGTTTGGATGTTATGCTATAGTAGTTAGTAGTTGGATATATTCCTGCCGATTGGAGCGGATGAGACCCTATACAGTCCCGTGTATGAGCGGATGACCCTTTGTACGTGCGCCTGCCTCGAAGCAGACATTGTACATATTTTCTCATGTGTATATTTGTTGCAGTTGATAGGTTGGAGGGATCCATAGGATTCCTAGCTATTTTTGATGTTTATTTACACATACTGTTATATATGCTGTATTATGTGATGTTTGATGTGATGGATGGCATGAATTCTATTATTGATGTGAATTCCCTCATTTATCGCTTTTGCAGTATTGGGCCATATTTTTGGAAATTTAAAATATTAAAAATGGTGATTTCAATTTAAAACGGATTTTAAAGTGATTTTGAAAATATATATGTTTTAATAATTTTTGAATTAATTAAGAAATGAATTTATTTTAAATAAATAAAAAGTTATAATTTTAATGTTATTATGGCATTGTGAAATATACTCAAATATGATTTTTTGAAATATGAAGTTAACTATTTTGTAAAATAAGTTAAATCGAGAATTTTGAATTTATTATAAATGGTTTATATATAAGATTTATAAAATTGATATTTTATGAATAAAAGTAATGGGATTGTAAACGAGTTTTATAAGTGTTAAAATGAGATGTATAAAGTAAGGAATGCTATTAATAAATAGATTTAATGAAATAAATTTTATAAGCGGTGTTTTATAAATATTAGATATGGGATTGTAATCAAATTTGAATATGGATTTGTAATTAAAATTTAGAAATGTATTTATAACGGACTTTATTAATAATGAGATTACAATATAATGAATTTGTAAATAAAGAGATTTATAAGTAAATAAGCTTATAATGTGATTTTGATATATAAATGAGATGAACGGGAAATTGGTTGATAAAG
Source organism: Allium fistulosum (assembly GCA_030737815.1). Taxonomy (NCBI): domain Eukaryota; kingdom Viridiplantae; phylum Streptophyta; class Magnoliopsida; order Asparagales; family Amaryllidaceae; genus Allium; species Allium fistulosum. The sequence continues at coordinate 725,671,850 of CM060905.1, read as the reverse complement.
GGATTTTATAAATGGAAGTTTTTATAAAATAGAAATGTGAATTATAAACACTGTTTTATAAATGTGGAATTAATTTATTTGATAAGCTAAATATGGATTTTTATAAAAGGAATTATCTTCAAGATTTTGGAAAGTGAATAATCCTTTAAACTAAATGTGTAGAAGTAATGAATTTGGTAACAAAATTATATTCACGATTTTGGACAGTGAGTAATCCTTTAAATTAAATGTTTGAAAGTAATGAATTTGGTAAGAAAATTATACCCAGGATTTTGGACAGCGAATAATCCTTAAATTTAATGAATGTTTTGTAAAGTGATATTATAAAAGGGAGTTTAAATAGTTTGAAAATAGAATAAATTGTGAATTCAATTATTATTAAAATAAGTATATGAAAATGTTTCCCAAATATCCAATAAGTGAAATGGTTTTGAATATTATCATTTTAAATATATTTTTAAGTGAAAAATTGGAAAATGATTTGATGTATAAACATTTAATAAATTCAGGCCCAGTAACTACTTATGTGCCAGATTTTGGTTATTCCTTTAATAGTTAAATAACCGACTATAGAATTTGGCCATTTTAGTTTCTCAACTTGATGTAGAAACTAATTAATCGTACACTTATTATGTAATTGACTGTGTAGGCTAGATTATCGTTTGTGTTGAGAACGTAGATTCGTGTAGTATGTAATGATTACTCCAATCTATCGAGCTTCCTTCTTGGCCGATGGATAGCAAGTTGAAAGTTGGAAACGTGATAAGTCTACGAGACTTGGTTTCTGTTTGAGGTTAAGAAACGCTTTTGCGTTGTTGGTGCGAAGAGACCGGGATCAAATTTATCTGAAAACCACTTTGGACCAACATATATGTGACGATTGTGCAGGTTGGTCGATGATATTGATATCTAGGATTTTCATAGTGAAGGACGCGTGTTGATCGTTTGGGGTTAAAATCCCAATATACATCTAGTAGCAGTAGTCTCTTCATTATAAAATATCCATTGTAAGGGCTGTCGCTACTAATCCGATAGGATGTGGTAGGAGAGTACCTTCGGTTTGTCCTGTTCCTGGACAACTTGTATGGATGAGTGTCTGACACTGTGTTTTAAGATTACGTACATTGATTTTTAAACATACATCATGTGGTGGTGGAGAAGGCAAACTCTCTTAGCTTAACACCCACCTTGAGACGTACGAGCTCAAGGGTTGTATTTTTGTGGAAGGCAATTAGTAGTCAACGGAAATGGTAATGTGGCATTCAAAGATGATGTGATATGTGATATGTGAAAGGTAATCGATACCTCTTTTGGTCTCGCTCCCCGAAAAATGACTGAAATAGGGATAGAAGCAGCAAAGCAAAAATGAGTCGCTCCCATTAGGAGATGTCATCACTCTTCTTGATATATCTTTACACGCTATGATGTCGTGTATCTGATTATTGTTGATGTATACTTGTGGCCACGAATTAAGGTCGGTAGCGACCGGAGTGATAACATATTCTGTACTATCGAGGAAGGGTTAGGCTGGTCTTGTGTTGGTTTAGGCGGGCAGTATCTGCTCCCTAGGTTCATCCCTCTAGAGGTGTACCGAGTTTGGTTCGGAAAGGTAGTCCCTTCACCTAGTCATTTGTTTAGAAATCCAAAATCCAATACGTGCCTGCCATTTTCTATTACCGAAAGCCTTGTATTACAAGGTGTATGCTGGAATTTAATAATGTAACAATTTCAGCTATTTTAATATTATTTGTATAATAGTCACTATTATAATATAAGAGAATTTGATATGAAATGTTTTGGTTATCGTAAGGTAAAAACCTTGTCGGTATTTATTTGCGATGCGATCTTACGAGATACCTTTTGTTTTGATAAAAGAAAAGTTTTGGTAATCTTAATACTTAAAAACTCAGTTGAGGTGTGTTTTTCTCACGCTGGTTTATCAGACTGATCCAGCTGATCTTCCCTTTCAATGCTCGGGTCAGACCAAGTATATTTACAAGTTTAGATTTGATGCTTTTGGAACTTCAGCAGGCGAGCTAGAGATCTTCATGTCATATACACATATCTGTATATTTTTCTGCTGCATTGCATTGTTGTTGTTGTAAATTATCAGCATTTGTGAGGACAGGTTATTATAATTGTCCAAGCTGATGATTATTTATTGTGTACTCTGATATTGATTTATGTATATTACAGTTTCTCTTTTAAAGATTATTGATCTATATTATATGTTATTCTATTGCGATGTGAGATTTTGTATTGTTTTAGTTTTGCTTCTCTCTTCTTCTTCTCTTCTCTTCTTATTTCTTCTTCTTTCTTCTTACCCACTCTTTTCTTTCTCATGATCATCCGCAATCGGTGTGCTTTGTGTCGGACACGTGTGGTTTGGTGTCGGATTCAGAGGGTGCTGAGTGCGGGTCCTCACAACCTGGTATCAGAGCTTAGGTTTAGTATACTCCTAGGCTTTGATGTGTATTCATTATAGATATGGTTAGTAATACCATAGAATGAGTTGAGTGTGTGTGTATATATATGAGCGCGTATTTGTTAGTTATATAAAAATGTTTTATATTGTGTTGATGTATCTATTTAGTGGCTTATGAATTCTGGTCGATATGTGGGACGCCACGTTATCGATAGGGGTTTCCAAACTCTTAAACAAGGTAAACCGACATAATATCGTTTTGAATGGGTAAATGAAATAATTTTACCTCAATTATATTTTATATATTATTATGTATATTGATTGTTGGTTGTTAATGAATGATAATATTTAATTACTATCATTTATTATTTGTTGTGTTTAATAAAAAGTTGTTATTATTATAAATCTAAATAAGATAAATAAATTTGGAATGAATCTTATATAAGTGAAATAAATAGTGAAATTATATAAGTAAGAATTTATAAATGTGATTTATAAATAAAAGATTTTAAAAAAAATAAAAAGCATTGAATTCACTACAGTTGTTGTATCATTTTTGAGGTTTCTGTATGATGGATTTGCTACCATTAGTAATATATTATGAATTTAAGTTTTTTTTGATAAAACAAGTTTTGAATTTAAAATCCAAGTGTGATTTGATAAGATATAGGAAAGTAAGTTTTTGAACTTATAATTGAAATTGAGATACGAAATTAAAAAATTTAACGTAAGTAAGGTTAAATTGAATTGAGTTAGTAAGTGAATGATATAAATTTAAGTTTAACTTAAGGAAAGTTATCTAAATTGAATTGGATTTGAACTTAACAAGATAAATTATTGAAACGAAAATTGAACTCAAGTGGTAAGTGATTATACAACCATGATTTGAAATTATAAAGTGTGAATGGAAGTAGACTTAAGAAATATTCATGAAACCTTAAGTAAAAGAGTTGTATAACTTGAAAATTTAGAAATGATGAGTTAGAAGAAAATTTTGAATTTGCTAAATATGAAAGTTAATAGATGGAATTTGTAATGGAATTTACCTTAAGAAATGTTGAATGAAGTTGAATTTGATATCAAAACGAATATGAACTTGAGTTATAAAATGTAATTCAACTTTAGATGTAAATGAATAAATGAATTAAACTAGACTAATGAAATAAATTAGTAAATTTGATATGTTTGGAAATGTTGTTGTTAGAATTTAATAAAGTTAAGTTTTGAATTAATAATGAACATAATGAAGTGTTGGATATAAATGTTGTAGTGAACTTAAGAAAGAATCTATGTAATCATTATTAAGTGTATATAGTATTATTAGAAATATACTAAGTGAAGAATCAATGTAAATATAAATGAACATGATTGTTAACTAATGTTAATAATGAAAGTAAAATACATTGAATGATTAATGAACTTGATGTTAATAAGTTATATGTAAATGAAAGGAATGATTATGAATAGAATTGAAACAAATCAAATAAATGTGAACAAATTAATTGTTAGTTAATTGAATATGAATTCATTAATGGTTAATGAAATTGAAAGTTAAATAATTGAATTCAAATTGAGAGTAAAGTGAATCTAAATAGAATTGAATTCGATTTGAATGGGAAGTAAACTAACTTGGATGTAAATTAGTGAATGTAAGCTAATTGAATGTGTAAATCAATTGAATCTAAATTGAATGTGAATAAATTGAAAACCAATTCAAGTAGTGTAAAAAGAATTGAATGTATAATTAATTTGGTTATAGACATTGGATGGATGTTAGTTGTTTGGATGATTTCTTATGTTACTTATGTTTCATTTGCATATATGTTGTATAGTATATGTTTTATATTGATTTGGTTATGAATGTAGTTGTTGAATGGTTCTTTTGGAATGCATGTGTTTATTTGCATGTAGTATTGTTTATTATATGTTGATAATACTTTCTATATACATGTATTGATTGGTTGTTGAGTGTTTAGTAGGTGCGGACGACGTTGATTCGAATTTGGAGCTCGCTTTCGCGCTATATTAGCCGTATATGCCTGGTAAATAATATATAAGGTACATATCTCGGATTACATATCGTACTTTTACACTTTTTCCCTACGGGATGCCTCATCCTCGAAGATGAGATGTATATTTGTGATATTATATATATTGTGATTTTTTCCAATCGAACCGCGCAAAGGAGGCTATGGCAAATTTTTCTAAAAATTTAAGGCGTTAGAAAATATTTGAAAATTTTGGAAAATTTTTTATGACTAAAACTTTGAGATTTAAGTTATGACTTGAAATGAGATAAGTTGGTTTTTGAAATGATATTAGTTGATAACTAAAAATCCAAGAATGAAGTTAGAAACTTAGAAGTGTAATAACTAAAATTGCAACTAATGAATGTTTGAAAAGTAAAAAGACTTAAAAGAAATTAGTAATTCATTTCAACTAGATTTGGTTTTGAAAAGTAAATGGGATTTGGGTATTTTTCTTACGTAGTAATTTCAAGGACGAAATTCTTTTAAGTGGAGAAGAATGTAACGACCTAGTTTTTCAGTCGTTTGAATTTAGAATATTTAGTTGGAATTAAATATTGAAAATTGGATATTATAAGTTAAATCGGTTAATTAATTGAATATTGAATCTAATAGTAATTTCGGGGACGAAATTTATAGAATTAGTAAACTTTTAAAATTGAATTAAAAGTTAATTTATAGAAATTCGAAATTTTAATATTTAATTAACGTGTAAAATAGTCATTTTTGACACTGCCTCGGATTTCGATGAAACTAGTTTCATTGGATCCGTAATAGTGAATTATTATAGGATTCCAAATTTCGTGTCAATCAGACTTACAGTTTGGTCGTGCGAAGCTGAAACGCATATAAATTAATTTAAGTAAATTTAATTAAAATAATTCGATTCGAAAACCTATCTTCCAAATACGACGGAATTGGCTCCTAATATATATTCCATTGTGTTTGGAATAGGGGTAAAACATTATGAACGCCAGGCGGCACGCTTGGTTTGGAGTTTGAAATATTTTCGGATGAATAGTGCGCAAATAATTTTATATAAAAGGACCTCACGTCCATTCATTTGCAAAAACCCTAGGTCAATTGTTCACAGCCGCCACTAATGAAATTGATGGCCAGAAACTTCGATCCTTCTTCCTCAATTATTTCTTAATCCATATGTTTTCAAGCTTCGATTTGTAAATGAAACTTGTAGAGCGTATCGAGATCTCTCTATCCAACGGTCATGATCGGAAATGGAGCATCTTAGAAGCCAGATTTTGGATGTGTTCATCCAACGTTCATGCACGTATTTTGAGAGGAAGGTGGGGTCGAGCTCGAGAGGCCTCTGGTCGGTGGTGCAGTAGGGTATGGGCTTCGTATTGGCATTGTTCGATCGACGTATAAATGATCGATGAAGGGTGCGGCAATTAAAAATGGAACACGATTATGGATTCGAGTCTCGTGTTTCATGCCTGGGAGCTTTCAAGTGATGAACGAGAGAAAAGGTGCGGCTTGGATCTGAGGAGATAGAAACGAACGGCCCAGATGCAATTGAGGTTTAAAAAAAGAGAATATATATATAAATTGTATTCAAATGTTTAAAATTGTATATCTTTTACATACGTGGTCCATTTTACATGAAACAAGCGGCATTGGGTTCGTATTGACGAGCACTATGTTTTAGAGTTGGTTTGGATGGATTTGGAGCTGCTAGGAATTTTGGGTAAAATTAAACGCTCCTTTAATTTTATTCGAAATAAAACGTTGCAACGTCGACTGCAAGCAATGTGAGTAAAACTCATTCTTTCTGACCCGCTTATATTTTATAAAAGTGGAAATAAATTTATTTTTGTTGTTTGATGATTGTTTGGATGTTATACTATAGTAGTTGGTAGTTGGATATATTCCTGCCGATTGGAGCGGATGAGATCCTATACGTCCCCGTGTATGAGCGGATGACCCGTGTATGGAGGGATCCAATAGGATTCCTAGCTATGTTTGATGTTTATTTACACATACTGTTATATATGCTGTATTATGTGATGTTTGATGTGATGGATGCCATGAATTCTATTATTGATGTGAATTCCCTCATTTAGCGCTTTTGCAGCATTGGGCCATATTTTTGGAAATTTAAAATATTAAAAATGGTGATTTCAATTTAAAAAGGATTTCAAAGTGATTTTGAAAATATATATGTTTTAATAATTTTTGAATTGATTAAGAAATGGATTTATTTTAAATAAATAAAAAGTTATAATTTTTATGTTATAAAAATTATTGCATTGTGAAATATACTCAAATATGATTTTTTGAAATATGAAGTTAACTATTTTGTAAAATAAGTTAATCCGAGAATTTTGAATTTATTATAAATGGTTTATATATAAGATTTATAAAATTGATATTTTATAAATAAAAGTAATGGGATTGTAAACGAGTTTTATAAATGTTAAAATGGGATGTATAAAGTAAGGAATGCTATTAATAAATAGATTTAATGAAATAAATTTTATAGGCGGTGTTTAATAATTTGTAACTAAAATTTAGAAATGAATTTATAACGGACTTTATAAATAATGAGATTGCAATAGAATGAATTTGTAAATAAAGAGATTGATAAGTAAATAAGCTTATAGTGGGATTTTGATATGTAAATATAATAAATGGGAAATTGGTTAATAAAGGGATTTTATAAATAGAAGTTTTTATAAAATAGAAATGTGAATTATAAACACTGTTTTATAAATGTGGAATCAATTATATTCATTATTTTGGACAGTGAATATTCCTTTAAATTAAATAAATGTTTTGGAAAGTGATATTATAAAAGGGAGTTTAAATGGTTTGAAAATAAAATAAATTGTGAATTCACTTATTCTTAATAAGTATATGAAAATGTTTTCCAAATATCCAATAAGTGAAATGGTTTTGAATATTATCTTTCTAAAGATATTTTTAAGTGAAAAATTGGGAAATGATTTGATTTATAAACGATTAATAAAATCAGGCCCAATGACTACTTATGTGCTAGATTTTGTTTGTTGCTTTGATAGTTAAATAACCGACTATCAAATTTGGTCATTTTAGTATATCAACATGATGTAGAAACTAATTAATCGTACACTTAGTACGTAACTGACTATGTTGGCTTGATAATCGCTTGTCCTGAGAATGTTGATTCATGTAGTACGGAGTGATTACTCCAATCTATCGAGCTTCTTTCTTGGCCGAAGGATAGCAAGTTGAAAGTTGGAAATGTGATAATTCTACGAGACTTGGTTTCTGTTTGAGGTTGAGAAATGCTTTTGCATTGTTGGTGCGAAGAGACCGGGATTAGATTTATCTGAAAACCACTTCGGACCAACATATATGCGACGATTGTGCAGGTTGGTCGATGATATTGGTATTTAGGATTTTTTTAGTGATGGACTGCTTGTTGATCGTCTGGGGTTAAAATCCCAATATACATCTAGTAGCAGTAGTCTCTTCGTTATGAAATATCCATTGCAAGGGCTGTTGCTACTAATCCGATAGGATGTGGTAGGAGAGTACCTTCGGTTTGTCCTGTTCCCAGACAACTTGTATGGACGAGTGTCTGACACTGCGTTTCTAAGATTACGTACATTGGTTTTTACAAACGTACATCATGTTGTGGCGGAGAAGTCAACTTCTCTTAGCTTAACACCCTCCTTGAGACATACGAGCTCAAGGGTTGTATTTTTATGGAAGGCAATTAGTAGTCAACAGAAATGACAATGTGGAATTCAAAGATAATGTGATATATGATATGTGAAAGGTAATCGATACCACTTTTGGCCTCACTTCCTGGAAAATGACTAAAACAGGGATAGAAGCAGCAAGGCTAAAATGGGTCGCTCCCATCATGAGATGTCATCACCCTTCTAGATATACATTTACATGCTATGATGTCGTGTATCTGATTATAGTTGATGTATGCTTGTGGCCACGAATTAAGGTCGGTAACGACAGGAGTGATGACATATTCGGTATTATCTAGGAAGGAGGAGGCCGATCTTTTTTTGGTTTAGGTAGGCAGTATCTACTCCCTAGGAGCATCCCTCTAGAGGTGTATTGAGTTTGGTTCAGAAAGGTAGTCCCTTCACCTAGTCATTTGTATGGAAATCCAAAATCCAATACGTGCTTGCCATTTTCTATTGTAGAAAGCGTTGTAGTACAAGGTGTATGCTGGAATTTAATAATGTAATAATTTAAGCTAATTTAATATTATTTGTATAATAGACACTATTATAATATATAAGAGAATTTGATATGAAATGTTTTGGTTATCGTAATGTAAAAACCTTGTCGGTATTTATCTGCGATGCGGTCTTACGAGATACCTTTTGTTTTGATAAAAGAAACGTTTTGGTAATCTTAAAACTTAAAAATTCAGTTGAGGTGTGTTTTTCTCATGTAGGTTTACCATACTGATCCGGACGTTCTTTCCTTTCAATGCTCGGGTCAGACCAAGTATATTTACAGGTTCAGATTTGGTACTTTTGGAGCTTCAGCATGCGAGCTGGTGATCTTCATATCGTATACACGTATCTGTTTATTTTTCCGCTGCATTGCATTGTTGTGGTTGTAAATTATCAGCATTTGTGAGGACAGGTTATTATAACTGTCCAAGCTGATGATTATTTATTGTGTACTCTGATATTAATTTATGTATATTACGGTTTCTCTTTTTAAAGATTATTGATCTATATTATATGTTATTCCACTGCGATGTGAGATTCTGTATTGTTTTGGTTCTTCTTCTCTCTTCTTCTCTTCTCCTCTCTTCTTCTTTCTTCTCTCTTTCTTCTCACCCTTTCTTTTCTTTCTCATGATCATCCACAATCGTTGTGCTCTGGGTCAAACACTTGTGGTTTTGTGTCGGATTCAGAGGGTACTGAGTGTGGGTCGTCATAGCTTCTGTGATCTGTGTATCAATGTATCTAGCACCGCCGTAATTGGTCGCCGAAGATTAATAACTATGGATGACTACAGCATCCGTAGCCGTTAGTTTTGGGCCTCTAAGTAGGGGGATGTTACAAGTTGGTATTAGAGCATAGGTTTACGAAACTTTAAAACAAAAGTTAAACCTTAAAGCTTTTTTCAAGCATAATCCAATAAATTTGAAAATATGATCGGGGTTTGGGTTAACGCTATATTAACGTACTTGTATTTGATATATAGGTATATATCTAAGCACATATTCCCCTCTCTCTTAGACCGTTCTTCTGTATCTTACTAAGGCTCGTATGTAGATATACGAGAAAGTGGATATGGAGGCAGGGAACGGAAGAGGAAATCTAGGTGGAAGAACCACCACAACCAATGGAAATGCTTGACCTAATACTCGGAGAAACCAAGGTCGACAGGCTAATGCTAACCAAAATGCTGAGGAATGTAGGTGCTAGAAATCCGGCAATAGATGCGGGATGGTATATCAGTTGTTGGCTAATCTGTTGCAAGCGGGAGCTGTTGGGAATGATGGAGGAGCTAATCCTATAGTTCCAGCTGGTTATAATTATGCTAAGCTGAGTAGAGACTGTGTTATTTTGGGAGGAAAGCCGTTTGTTGGAACGGAAGATGCTGTTGAAGTAGAGAATTGGCTGTTGAACTGTGAAATGATCTTTACAGACTTAGGCTTGAATGAAGGAGAGAAGAGAAGGCTAGCCTCTAGACAACTGCAAGGGTTAGCACTTCATTGGTGGAACAGTGTGACGGCCGAAGTTTTGGAGGAGGAGTTGACATAGGCTGACTTCAGGAGGAGGTTTGGCAGAGGTTCTTGGCCGAGGTTTCCAAAGCGGCATTGATGATGAAGTTTATGGTCTTGTCTAAGGAGATGTCTGTGATCGAGTATGCTACTAAATTTGATGGGCTATCTTGATATGGTTATGCTTTGGTTGATACTGATGTCAGGAGGAACGAGAGATTCATTAGAGATTTGAGGCCAGAGCTAGGAAGGATGGCTATGACTCAAATTAGAGAGCCATATCATGTGATGGTGGAGATGACCGTCCGCCATGAGGAAGTGCTTGCTGTTTCAGCTAGGGAGAAGCCAGTTGAGTCCCAGGGTTTTCAAGGAAGAAAAAGGAAATTCTTTAAGAAGAAAGGAGTCTAAAAATGGGAGGCTGTTAAGAAGGTGAAGGCTAATTTGGTGTGTTATAAGTGTGATAAGAAGGGCCATTGTGCCCACAAGTGTAGAACTGGTAAAGAAAAGAAGCCTCTCGAGAAGAAGAATGTGAAATGCCTCAACTGTGACCAAGTTGGGCATTATAAGAATCAGTGTCTAAAGCCAGTTAAGGTGAATAAAGGGAAGGTGTTTGCCATTGGACCACCATCTTCTTCTAGACCTACTGCAGCAAAGAAAGGAAAGACTGTGATAGAAGGTACATTTTTGATTCAGAGTATACCAGTTATGGTACTTTTTGATACTGGGGCATCACATTCATTTATATCATAGTATTTGGTTGATAGGTTATGTATAGAACCCATATACCTTGTTACTTCCTTAAGGGTTGTGTTAACGCGAAAAATGTACGCTAACACCCCGGTGTGATTTGTGATATAGTGAAATCACCACCCGTTGGTATGGGAACTAAAAGTAAGCAGAGAATAGCAGAAAACAGTAAAACGACAACAGTTTTATAGTGGTTCGGCTCAAAGTCAAGCCTACATCCACTTAATCTTTTCTATGACTGATTCAATTACAGATTTTACAATAACTCTTTGATTACAACACAATCAAGACAAGTAATCAGAACTTTGATGTAGAAAAGCTCTTTCGATTCATGTTGAATGAACTTGATTCTTTTCAAAGATTCTTTGAAGTATCCTTTTCCTTTGAAGTGTTGAAGTCAGTAGAGAAATCAGCAGAGTCTTGGCGTTTCCTAAAATTCGTTCCCTTTCAAGTGCGGAGTAGGCGGGGTATTTATAGGAGAAAACTGGGCTTAGGTCATTAGGTTTTAGGTCGTAAGCGACATAAGAGATTGTGAGGTAGCTTAAGTCGTTGGCGACTTAATGGAACCATTCTGGGCGAGATAAAGGCTGAGAGCGACCTAGTATGAATAGTGCAGAAGTTATCTCGGCAAGATTAGGTCGTAAGCGACCTAACATAAGAGGCAGGGCATGCGGCTTAACTCTGGAGTTCCTTAGGTCGTTAAGTCGCTCTTTCTTTAGCTCGCTAGGTCGCTGTCTTCATTGAATAGCTAGGTCGATGTCTTCATTGATTAGCTAGGTCGCTGTCTCATTAGGTCGTAGGAGTCTTTAGGTTACTAAGTCGCTGCTTCCTTATCTCGTTAGGTCACGCTGCATTGAGTCGCTTTGTGTTATAGGTCGCTAGGTCGCTACCACTTTAACTCGTTAGATCGCTAGGTCATTAGGTCGCTCCCGCTTTAACTCGTTAGGTCGTTGCCTTTACTCAGCTGCTTCGTGTTATAGGTCGTTGCCTTGTTATAGATCGTTAAGTCGCATATGCCTTAGGTCGCTAAGTCGTTGGGTTGGGTAGGTCGCTAGGTCGCTGAATAAAAGAGGGTTAACACTTGCCCCTCAAAGTATACGCCTAGGAGTTAGGTCGTGTGCTTCGATATCTCTTAACTCGCGCCATCCTGAGTCGTTAAGTCGTGAGCGACTTATGAGAGAGTTAGGTCGTTCGTGCCAATTCGTGTTCCTCTGCCCATGTATATAAGTCGCTGAGATCACCCCTTCTTCTCTTTACCTACTCTAACATTCTAACCCGCCTTCAAAAGATTTTCAAGCTCTCGAAGAAGAATTCGAATCAACCTGTCGCCGATCATCTCTACAATCACATTACGTAAGTGAATTCCGACCATTATCCAACCACAACCATCACCGAATTGTGAATCCCCCAATTTTCGACCCTATCCCGATTTCACATGCCGCATTTTGCCATGAATCATGTTATGATCAACTTTTGATCGTTATTGGACATGTTGTCACTGTGATTCATGAGAGCACAACAGTGCATCGGGTTTATGATGGATCCGAGGTGATTTGAATTGGTTTTGGATGATCTGGTGGTGTAGAGAGATGGTGGATTTTACTGTAGAGAGGCTAACAGGTTATTGGGTTTACGGGTTAGTGGGTTAGGCGATTTGTTGAAAGAAGTGGAGTTAGCGAGTTAAGGAGAGTTAGGTCGTGCTCGACTTAGGAGCCTTGAACGACCTAGGACTTTAGCAGTTTGGATATGAATCGCGCAACTTAACTCTGTGAACGACTTAGTGACTTAATCATCAAACTCCGAGCAACATAAGGGACTGCGACTTAACTTACCAGAATAGCATACAACTTAAAGCTGAACGACTTAAAGAACCAACAACCTAACTTAACTCGCAACATAGCTTTAACTTGTAGGAACATAACTGATGAACATCATGACTCGAGCAGAGTGACTTAGGAAAGCCCGACCTATGTTAGGTCATTTGGACATGAACTGGATGACCTAAAAGAGTCTCGAGCTAACTTAAGTCGTTCCTGCGACTTAAGGGATGGATAGCATTTGAATACTTGCAGAGTTAACCAGAACTTGATTGAACTTCCAATTTGAACTGCCAGAACTTGTTGCACTCTTTCACAGATTATATTGACTTTTAAGCCAACAACCTGTTAAATACAACATTTGCAGAAAACTAGGATGAATATACTCATCATCGACTGCCCGCATCGAGTGATGGATTAAGTCAACGAGAAAATAATATGAATCTAATTACAAGTGAAATGCTGTGAATCAACTAACTTAAATGGAGCATCAACGCAAAATTCATAAAGTTATAACTGCTTATTGTTGAATATTATCTGCATTGATACTACACTTAATTTTGATATAATAACAAGTCTTGAATCTTCCTGAATTGACGCGCGCCAACCAGTATTATTTCAAGTTTTACTTTATTTACTTGTTATTTTCAATAGCTTTGCACAACACTTCACACACATTTTAGGAAACGTGCACCTTCATATTTGAATATCCAGTTCCTTGTGTAGAATGACTTCTCAACAAGTACAAGAAGAGACAGTAAATCGGACCGATGAAGTTTTTCCGATTGCTGCTCCTTTGGATAATCCTCCGGAAAGGGTTCCAACCACACTGAACCAACGGACCTTCAACCAACTATGTATGCAATTTGGTATTGCTGAAGCGGATGCTCTTCTTCCTAGAGCAAATGACACTGCCGACAGGCCGCCACATGGCTTCATTGCAGTTAATCGTCACATGTGTCTGAACGGAGCTATTCCCCCCTTCAATGATTTCCTCAGAACACTTCTCCTTTGATTAACCATTTCTCCGTTCCAGTTACGCCCCAATGGCTATGCCATTTTGATGGGGTTGTGCGTACTATTCAGGAGGACGCTTGACCGCCTCCCAAGCTTTAAGGAGATCTGTTATCTGTGTACATTTAGGAGGAACAAAGATCACCCCTCCATTATTCTTGTTAGAAGCGCAAGGAATCGCAAGCTAATCACGGATCTGCCCGAGAGCGCTCACGGGTTTTTAAACCAATTCTTCTATGTCCGTTGCCTTCCGGGATTTTATGGCATCTGGAGAGTAGGAAGTAAGACTACCTATCTCCGTTTACTTCATTTCTGAGCCTTTCAAAATTTGAGTCGTCAAGTGCTAACTTCATTCTTTTACTTTTGCAGCAATTCCTCCTCTCTCTAAAGATTCTGCCCATAAATCAACTTTTGAAAGATTGAGTGCCATAGCTGCCAACGAGAGAAGTATTAAATTTCTACAGAGGAACGAATTTCTGCATCAATTCAGACTCTTGCATTCCTCTCGATCTATTCAGTCTCGTGATGCCCCTAGCTCTCAAGCAGAAGCATCAAATGCCCCAGTCTCCGTAGAGGAACCTGCACCAAAAGAACTTATTGTAGAGACTTCGTTAGTGAAGTGCTCCAGTTCTGCTGACGCTGTAGGGTTATCTGCAAAATCTAAACTTCCCCCAGTCATTGAAGAAGAGGAATTTCCTCAACATTCTGGGAAGTTTGATACTTTTGGAGGGCTGAGCGATCTCATGGTGACTTCTCAGGAGCTCTTTAAAGATGACACCACCACTCCTAAACTTGCTTCCCCAGCGATTGAAGCGACATCTGCCTTGCGACCAATCCCGTCAACCCAAGAGTTGACTCCTGCCATAAAAGCCAACATCACTCCTAAGCTGAAGAGTGGTTTGTAGCTTGACGCGCGTAGTTCGCACGCCACACACACTTAGGATTTTTGGCAATTATGCGCACTTAGTCTCTTTGTTTCGAAGATTTCTAAGTTTTTGTCTCTTCTTCACTTTCAGGTTCTCCCATGGGACGCAGCGGCTCTTATTATGATGACTTTCAACGCTACGCAAGGCGTGACTCTTATGATCCCCGGCGCTATCTCTCTACCCCCAGGGAAACTGATGAGGAACGAGCAGCTAGGAAAGCTCGTGAGAGGCAGGCTTATGAGGAGCGGTATGGAAGAAGAGATGACCACCATGACTCTTACCAAAGGGATGACGACTCCCACAAAAGAAAATCTCATGATGATAGGGGGAAGATTCATATAACTGAAGATCCAAGCAAGCGGGCCAAACTTGACGACAAGTCTTCATCTGAAATTTCTAAAGTGCCCGCTGCTTCTATTTCTTTAGACATCCCTTCCAGCTCTCCTGCCCTTAAAAGAGCTGATATTCAATCAATCATCAATAGGCCTCCTTATCAAGTCGAGAAGCCTCCGCCTACACTCCACAGCCGATTTCTGAATTGGTGTTTGAAAGGAGTGCGCTTCGATTTGGACTTAGTTCCAATTGATAAATAAGCCATGCTGAGAAATCTTGATGCTGTCAAGCTCGATATAGAAAGAATGTCTAGCTGGCAAAAGCTAGTCGATGAGCTTCAAAGAGTAAACCGTGCAAATCTTAAGGCTATGCTAACCATGGAGAATGATAAGTCTGAGTGGCAAAGTGTTCTGGATCAACATGACATGGAGATGAAGAACATCACCACTTACAACGAGGAGCTTCAGGCTGAAGTCCAGAAACATAAAGGTGATCTTGCCACCTCTTCCACTTCTTATACACAAAAGGAAGAGGTTCTCCAAAAGCAAGTAAGAGACGCCCACGCCACTCAACGAGACGTTGAGGCTAAACTAGAAGCTGAGCGAAAAATTGTAGAAATGTATCGCAAAGATGCTGCTCAGCTGCGGGAAAAAACTAGCTCTCAAGATATGGAGATTACAAAGTTAAAGGCCCAGCTTGCTAAGGCTGAAAGAGAGCGTGATGAGGCTATTGCTGGGAAAACAGCAGCTGAACACTCACATGAAGCAACCAAGGCCAACATTAGCTCCACTCTTTTTGAGTTTTACGTTCTCAGCGTCTTGGGACGTGGCAGTCATTCTTTCTTGGGCCCAAAGTATGAGATTACATTGGCTGAAGTGTGTGAGGCAGCAGTTGAAGTGCTTAAAGATGCCGGCTACACTTAGGAGGATTTTGAGGCTAACTATCTGGATGATGAGGGTCGTGTCGCCCTTGCGAGAGGGAAAGAGCAACTTGCAAAAGAGCGAGCCGAGGTAGCGGAAGGAGAGCATCCAATGAAGGCACCTTTGATCGACCCAGCTCGTCCTTCGTCTTCGGTCGATGTTGATATTATTGGCCCCAGTTCCCATTCTCCACCTCCTGCTAAAGTAAAACCAAAACTGCAACTGCCCACGCCGAAGATGAGGCCCAAGAAAGCATCGAAGCCCAAGACTATGAAATTGACGTGATAAAGCCAACTTCTCCAGGTAACTGCAACATCAATCTAGCTCAAGTGGACTACTCGTTTGCCTCACATGAGCTCGATGAATGACTTGCTTATTACTTAAGCCTCGACGTGCCATTATCTCCTCTCTTTTGCGAGGAATACTAACGTTTAACTTTTCTTCTTCTGTAGTGAAATCAATAAGTGTTGTACAGGCTTCGCCTTCTCCCCCTGTTGCCCCTCCACCTCTTCAAGTTACTCCTCCTTCTGCTTCTCAACCGGGATCACAAGAAGAACAATGTAAAGACCCAAAAGTTGGCCTTCGAAAATCGGCACCCGTACTTCATTTGTACTCAAAATGCCGTAGATTCAAATGCCAAATCTGGTTCTCCGGAGCTTATAACACAGTTAAGTAAATAACACAGCGGAATAAAAAGAATATAGATATACAACATCTAATACAATATCCAGATACAATGATGATACAATGAATATCTATATACATCAGAGATGATACAACAAATAGCAGCGGAAAAGAAAAATAGATAACTAACATCAGCAGCGGAACAAATAACTCTAAGATAGTCTTCAAGAGAGAACTCCAGCAGTAGCTCGAACTCCCAATAACGATACACCAAGATAAGCAAGTGCAGTCCATATCCAAAGACTGAACTAACTCCAGAAAATCTACTAAACCTGACTATCTGAAAAACCCAACTCTAGACTGCTCGTGTAGAAAATTATGAGCACCCATAGTTTAGGAAAGGAACAATAAACTCCGAGTCAGTCGTGGGACTAGTGTGAGCAACAAAAACAGTTTATCTTTTAAAATAATCAACAAAAGATTTTAAAGTCAATTCGCAATGCTTTTGGAAAATGAAACTACCATAAGACCTCCCACCACACACACAATGCAAACGCAGACTTGGAGGAGATTTCTTCTTATGATAGTCAAAGATGCTTACTACGCAAAATCAAATCATTTTGATATTATTATTAGTGCATAGTGTAGAAAACATTTCGAAAGTAGAATATAAATCTTAGCCAACATACGACCAGTATCGTATGCCTACTATAGCTACCATCCAAACAGTGGGGCGCCACCATAAGTGAATGATAGGTTCTACAACTAAAACCGTACAAGTCTCGTATTGGAGTTTGGATTTCCAACAAATGGTCAGGCCAAGGAACTTCCCATTGCCACATGGAAACGCCTCTGGAATGACGTCCCGAGAACATAACCGGATCTCTACCAACACAAGGCCGGGTTACCTCTGCAAAAATAGGTAACTACTGACACACGTATGCCATCCCCCGATCGTAACCGATCTTCCCGAGGATCCTCGATTCCAACAACCACATAAAAATAATAATGCAGTAACCACATAGGTTAAGTATCTGGGCTCCATACCATGATACCACCTCTATCCAGAAAGAATGACATACACTAAGGGGCGCTACTCCCTAGAACCTTGCAGCAACTTTCCTGTTTTGACCATTTCCGGGGTGTGAGGTACGACGAAGTCTCGTCCACAAAGCTACGCTTTGTCACAAAGCCATGCTTCGGGTCAAACAAATGATCAACCTATGATCACAAAGATATAAGATCAAACAAATGATCATATCACAAATGATCAAACACTGATCATCACACAGCAACACTCAGCATGCCACATTACCAAATTGGGAGTATATCGTTGATAACCTTCAACTACATAACCTCTGAGCTCGTACGTCTCAGAGAAGGGTGTTAAGCTAAGAGAATAAATTCTCCGCCACCAACAGAAATGTATTTGAAAGAAATCGGCTTTATATCTCAAAGTGTAATGTCAGACATGTATCCATACAAGTCTGTTCCGGGTTCGAACAGAACCGAAGGCACTTCTTACGAAGCCCTTGCAATTCCGGGTATTCCCAATCCCGTCCGGACTTCCCATCACAAAGGGTGATAAAATCTCTATATCGGGGCCAGTCGATGCAGAGACATTCGACGAGTTGTCCTTTCATTTCCGTAAATATCCGGTCTTCACCACCGGTCTTCAAATGCTATCCATATACGACGTATCATTATTCGGAATGGGTTATATGACACAAATGTCTTTTCCCGGCTAACCCGAATAATGAGCGCAATATTTAAAAACATATGGATATGTGATTTCAATTAAGTCACAACTTAATAATTCAATTTCTTTTTAAATGGTTTCAATCGATTACCATTTCAAATCTTTTAAACAAAAGATTTATTTCACAAAGTTCACCCAGTTTCATAAAAATCCATTCACAGATTTCAAAACAATTTCCGTTTCAATTGGATTAACTCGTTAAGTCTTTAAATCAAAGATTTAACTTATAGCTTTCAAAACAATTTCATTTCGAATGGGTTAAACAAAACATCATTCTAAATCTGTTAAAAATAAACAAATTCAATTCATAGCTTTCAAAAAGAATTCATTCATAGCCTTTCAATACAATGTCATTTCGAATGTTTTAAACAAAACATCATTTTAAATTTGAAACCTTTCAACACAAATTAGAAGTTCACTTCTTATATGAAAGCTGTTATTATTTGAAAACAAATAGTTTTCGTTTTAAGAAAAATCCAATCATATTTACACGAGTAAAGCTCTTGAATCACATTCCAAAATCAATATTTTTAAAATAGTTTAACCCATATATAACGGGAATTACATTTTTTTCCTAGTTTCAAATCTTGAATTTTAAGTTTAAATCAAATTATTTAAACTTCCAAAACTCTATTAAGTTATTCAAAATAACTTTTATCTTTGAAATTCCATTTCAAAAGCTTTTTATATTAAACCCAAATTTCTAATTTCAAAATCAATTAAAATTAAAATTTCAAAATCATCAAATTTAAATTATCTGTGACTTAACCGATTTCCACGTGAAATCCATATTTGTGTGAGTATGGTGTAGTCCAGGGGTTTCACACACAATAGTGCAACATCAATCATCACAGATATATCGATAAGCGGTATAATCGATAACGCTTATCTTCATTCACACTCCCTGTCGCATCGAAATTCAAATGTCGTTTTACGGGTCAAGGGTTTCATATTCATATAACAATATACCACAGAAACAAAAATCACAGATCACGACATAAATCAAGACGTATCACAAAGCATCATATATCAGGGAGATCAAACAATCAAATCATCCAATAGAATCCAAACATTCATAAGCAAGATCAATCAATATCTAATTTATTCAAATTAGATTAATTACTTATGAACTACTAATCCTGGTTAATTAACATCGATAAATTACAAATTATTTTGATTAATGATTCTTTAATCATTTATTAATTAACCATTAATAATAAATTAATTAACTTTTAATTATAATTCATCAACCTTAAATTATTAAATAATTAACCTTTAATTGTTTAATTCACCCTTTTAAATTAATTGTCTTTAATTAATTGCTTTAATTAATTATTCCTCAATTAATTATTACTCCTTAATCACCTTCATTAATAAATTTAACCTTTAATTAATTATTCTCAAATTAATTACCTTAATGAATTAATCACATTAATTAATCATTCTTAAAATAAATTACCCTTTGAACATTAATTAATCAATCTTAATTAATAATCAATCAATCTTTAATCATTAAATAATTATCCTTTATACTTAAATTAATTGCTTAATAATAATTATGCGTTTTAAAAACATTTTTAAAGTATTTACGACAATAATTAATTCTTGTATTAAATTCTTGACTTAAACAATAAAACCTTTATTAAGTTGTAGTGTTTAAGACTTGTAAAAAAAACATAGTTATTAACTTTTATAACTGCTGCACCTGAACAAACCGCGAGTCTCCCCTGTTTTCTACTCGAGTTCGCACCCGAGTAAAACCCCCAAATCCCCGAAGCCTACTTCGAGTCGACATCATCTTCCCCAAACGAACGAACCCATACATCACCGTGCACACGTGCACGTGCACATCTACTCTGGCCACCAGAGATCAACGCTCCGACCCTCGCCACGTCGTCGAATACCTCCTCAGACGAACTCACCACCCAGAACAAGGAACTAGTCACGAACTCGAAATCGAGCAGTTCGATCCCCCAGGCACTCCAACCCAATCAACTGAAACACCTCGCCGCCGACGATCGTGACGACTGCCTCACCTGCCACCTATCACAATCGAAAGCACATCCATTCCTCTTCCTTCCTACCCAAAATCGAAGAACTCGGTCACGTCCCCAATCTCCAAATCGATCGCGTTCCCAGGCCATACCAGAACTCCTTAAACCCTAAACATCTTCGATCATCCACCTTGGTATGTACGAGAATTCCTGACCATTTTTACAATGATCCCCAGACACCTAGCCTTCCTCGTTCGAAATCCCGACCCTCAATTCGTCGTGGGTTGACGAGGATCAACGGAAACATGGTTTCCGTTCAACTCACTATTTCTCGCCATCTAATACACTAAAAATCTTGAAATAACTTTCAAAAATCATATTTCGTCAACACTCTTCTATTTAGAAAATCAAAACTTGAAGATAAAAACATTAAATTTTCAGTTTGAAAAGATCTTACTGAATTATCCAAACTGCTAATTATTTTCTAGATATAAATGTTTGAGACCATTTTTAATTCGAATGTCTTGTTGATTCAAACATTTTTCATCTATACATCCAAGTTTATAAGTGAAAGATTAAAGAGATTTTGATTTCTTTACTTGTTCTAGCCTGTAACAAAGGAACAGGCACATATACCTGTATTCACATAATTAAGTCTACAGATACCCCTATATATATATATAGACATATGAATAAAATCTCATGTTATATACCATTTTTCCACAGCATATATCCAGTGTCGATCATATGCAAGACAAATCATACATATATATGTAAGGGTTGAAGTGTTTTCTCAACAAATAAGAATGAAGAACAGAGGTAATAACAACACAATCATGCCCAGTTCAAACATATAGCACACTTAATCTACACATGCAAGCACTACTTGTTTTCAGAGTTTTATAAGCAACAAATCCTGCATTTTCTTAAAATTTTAAAACAGGAGTTCACTCACCAATTAACAGAGAAGAACAGGGCACTTCTTTTGTTTTGAAACAGCCTTATGAAAAATGCAAACTAAAGTCTTTTGATCTTTAATTCTCTTGATCTCTGATTTGAATTGTTTGTGTTTAATTTTGGATAGTATTGCTTTAGTTTCTTTTTCTTTTTCCAGTTTAGAATGGAACGAAACTGAAGTGGAGATTGAAATATGCAAAGTGAAGTTACAGGGTTATTATATTTTGTACAAGTGATATATTTTATGTTGGGTTTGTACAACACAAGACAGGGATATTTTCTTTTGTTTTGTAGGCTGAAGTGATCAATGGTGGCTGCATTTAATGTTTGAGTACTTCATGTTTCACATCTCCCTTCTTTTGCTTTAGCCATACTTGACTTCGGCTGGTATTTTCTTTCTTTTTTTTTTTAATACTTGTGCTTTTTGTTAGCTTGTTTCCTTAGCCAGGTTGCTTTTTTTTTCATGTACAAATATAAAGTTGTTATTGTCATTTGTTATGTTTCTCTTCTTTGTTTTTGATGGCTGCAGCTTATTGTATTGGGCTAGAGATGAAAGTATTCAATGCATATGTACCCTATGTCTTCTTTTCTTATCTTAGTTGTACAAAAGATGTCATAATTTGTTTGCCTAGTTTGTTTTCGAGATTGTGGTGGCTGATATTTTATGTTGATGGCTAAAGATTTTTGTCTTCATACTTATATTTAAAACTTTTTTTTTTCATTGCTTTATATTTTTAGTTTAAATTTTAAATTATTATTATTAAATCTCTAAGATTTATTATCTTATTTTTATATTACTATTTAAATTCAAATTTTCATGGGTTATAAAATTTACATTAATTATTTATTTACAATTTGATTTCAAATCCAATATATACATATATTTGCTATTTGAATCGGGAAAACTCGCTTCACTTCTTCAATTAATTTACTATTTTTATTCAAAATTTTATTTAATTATTAATTTAAATAAATTAAAAATCCAGGGTCGTTACAAACTTCCCCCCTTAAAAGAATTTCGTCCTCGAAATTCGCAGACACGAAACAACACAGAGATAGACAGATTCGATCTCCTATAATTCCTCAAACACAAGATACGGATTCCGAACTCAAGTCGGAATATCTCAGAATACATACCAATTTGTCCCTCTTCGGACTTTGATTAACCCGAGAAATTACAATAAAATTTCAAATTTGGTTTTAAACAAAATCATTTTATTAATTCAATTCAATTTTATCCTCATATTCTATTAATCAATTTAACTCAATTTAAATTTTCCAATTCATAATTTTTCAATTTCCTTAAAGTTTAAATACGAAAAGCTGATAAGAAACCGATGAAGATACGAAGTAAGGATTTTCTACAACGATTCATAGGGCATCACCATTACGCCGAAACTTCTTCTTGTAGCTGATACGAAGAAATCAAAAGAATTTTGGAAAGACGAATCAAAGAATATTGATGAGAAAGTTGTTTCCACTGTTGTAGGGTATTGACCATTTGTAGTCGTATTCCCTGTCCCCTATCTCGTCCTCTTCTCGCACTCATACTCACTATCAGTGGATAGTAAGAGAATTTACTGAGACGTTTAAACGGATATCTTAGGGATACACTCATTCTAGAGTTTACTTCACTCTATCTCTAATGAGCTACTTAACGTGTTATACTCCTGAGCTAAAGTTCAATCTTAGCTCTGATACCAAATGTAAAGACCCAAAAGTTGGCCTTCGAAAATCGGCACCCGTACTTCACTTATACTCAAAATGCCGTAGATTCAAATGCCAAATCTGGTTCTTCGGAGCTTATAACACAGTTAAGTAAATAACACAGCGGAATAAAAAGAATATAGATATACAACATCTGATACAATATCCAGATACAATGATGATACAATGAATATCTATATACATCAGAGATGATACAACAAATAGCAGCGGAAAAGAAAAATAGATAACTAACATCAGCAGCGGAACAAATAACTCTAAGATAGTCTTCAAGAGAGAACTCCAGCAGTAGCTCGAACTCCCAATAACGATACACCAAGATAAGCAAGTGCAGTCCATATCCAAAGACTGAACTAACTCCAGAAAATCTACTAAACCTGACTATCTGAAAACCCAACTCTAGACTGCTCGTGTAGAAAATTATGAGCACCCAGAGTTTAGGAAAGGAACAATAAACTCCGAGTCAGTCGTGGGACTGGTGTGAGCAACAAAAACAGTTTATCTTTTAAAATAATCAACAAAAGATTTTAAAGTCAATTCGCAATGCTTTTGGAAAATGAAACTACCATAAGACCTCCCACCACACACACAATGCAAATGCAGACTTGGAGGAGATTTCTTCTTATGATAGTCAAAGATGCTTACTACGCAAAATCAAATCATTTTGATATTATTATTAGTGCATAGTGTAGAAAACATTTCGAAAGTAGAATATAAATCTTAGCCAACATACGACCAGTATCGTATGCCTACTATAGCTACCATCCAAACAGTGGGGCGCCACCATAAGTGAATGATAGGTTCTACAACTAAAACCGTACAAGTCTCGTATTAGAGTTTGGATTTCCAACATATGGTCAGGCCAAGGAACTTCCCATTGCCACATGGAAACGCCTCTGGAATGACGTCCCGAGAACCTAACCGGATCTCTGCCAACACAAGGCCGGGTTACCTCTGCAAAAATAGGTAACTACTGACACGCGTATGCCATCCCCCGATCGTAACCGATCTTCCCGAGGATCCTCGATTCCAACAACCACATAAAAATAATAATGCAGTAACCACATAGGTTAAGTATCTGGGCTCCATACCATGATACCACCTCTATCCAGAAAGAATGACATACACTAAGGGGCGCTACTCCCTAGAACCTTGCTGCATCTTTCCTGTTTTGACCATTTCCGGGGTGTGAGGTACGACGAAGTCTCGTCCACAAAGCTACGCTTTGTCACAAAGCCATGCTTCGGGTCAAACAAATGATCAACCTATGATCACAAAGATATAAGATCAAACAAATGATCATATCACAAATGATCAAACACTGATCATCACACAGCAACACTCAGCATGCCACATTACCAAATTGGGAGTATATCGCTGATAACCTTCAACTACATAACCTCTAAGCTCGTACGTCTCAGAGAAGGGTGTTAAGCTAAGAGAATAAATTCTCCGCCACCAACAGAAATGTATTTGAAAGAAATCGGCTTTATATCTCAAAGTGTAATGTCAGACATGTATCCATACAAGTCTGTTCCGGGTTCGAACAAAACCGAAGGCACTTCTTACGAAGCCCTTGCAATTCCGGGTATTCCCAATCCCGTCCGGAATTCCCATCACAAAGGGTGATAAAATCTCTATATCGGGGCCAGTCGATGCAGAGACATTCGACGAGTTGTCCTTTCGTTTTCGTAAATATCCGGTCTTCACCACCGGTCTTCAAATGCTATCCATATACGACGTATCATTATTCGGAATGGGTTATATGACACAAATGTCTTTTCCCGGCTAACCCGAATAATGAGCGCAATATTTAAAAACATATGGATATGTGATTTCAATTAAGTCACAACTTAATAATTCAATTTCTTTTTAAATGGTTTCAATCGATTACCATTTCAAATCTTTTAAACAAAAGATTTATTTCACAAAGTTCACCCAGTTTCATAAAAATCCATTCACAGATTTCAAAACAATTTCCGTTTCAATTGGATTAACTCGTTAAGTCTTTAAATCAAAGATTTAACTTATAGCTTTCAAAACAATTTCATTTCGAATGGGTTAAACAAAACATCATTCTAAATCTTTTAAAAATAAACAGATTCAATTCATAGCTTTCAAAAAGAATTCATTCATAGCCTTTCAAAACAATGTCATTTCGAATGTTTTAAACAAAACATCATTTTAAATTTGAAACCTTTCAACACAAATTAGAAGTTCACTTCTTATATGAAAGCTGTTATTATTTGAAAACAAATAGTTTTCGTTTTAAGAAAAATCCAATCATATTTACACGAGTAAAGCTCTTGAATCACATTCCAAAATCAATATTTTTAAAATAGTTTAACCCATATATAACGGGAATTACATTTTTTTCCTAGTTTCAAATCTTGAATTTTAAGTTTAAATCAAATTATTTAAACTTCCAAAACTCTATTAAGTTATTCAAAATAACTTTTATCTTTGAAATTCCATTTCAAAAGCTTTTTATATTAAACCCAAATTTCTAATTTCAAAATCAATTAAAATTAAAATTTCAAAATCATCAAATTTAAATTATCTGTGACTTAACCGATTTCCACGTGAAATCCATATTTGTGTGAGTATGGTGTAGTCCAGGGGTTTCACACACAATAGTGCAACATCAATCATCACAGATATATCGATAAGCGGTATAATCGATAACGCTTATCTTCATTCACAGATTCATAGACAAAATAAATTTATCAGTCACAAAGATTCACTATTACAATTCGATGTGGGTTTCGGATAACCAACTGGAATCCGACTCCCTGTCGCATCGAAATTCAAATGTCGTTTTACGGGTCAAGGGTTTCATATTCATATAACAATATACCACAGAAACAAAAATCACAGATCACGACATAAATCAAGACGTATCACAAAGCATCATATATCAGGGAGATCAAACAATCAAATCATCCAATAGAATCCAAACATTCATAAGCAAGATCAATCAATATCTAATTTATTCAAATTAGATTAATTACTTATGAACTACTAATCCTGGTTAATTAACATCGATAAATTACAAATTATTTTGATTAATGATTCTTTAATCATTTATTAATTAACCATTAATAATAAATTAATTAACTTTTAATTATAATTCATCAACCTTAAATTATTAAATGATTAACCTTTAATTGTTTAATTCACCCTTTTAAATTGATTGTCTTTAATTAATTGCTTTAATTAATTATTCCTCAATTAATTATTACTCCTTAATCACCTTCATTAATAAATTTAACCTTTAATTAATTATTCTCAAATTAATTACCTTAATGAATTAATCACATTAATTAATCATTCTTAAAATAAATTACCCTTTGAACATTAATTAATCAATCTTAATTAATAATCAATCAATCTTTAATCATTAAATAATTATCCTTTATACTTAAATTAATTGCTTAATAATAATTATGCGTTTTAAAAACATTGTTAAAGTATTTACGACAATAATTAATTCTTGTATTAAATTCTTGACTTAAACAATAAAACCTTTATTAAGTTGTAGTGTTTAAGACTTGTAAAAAAAACAAAGTTATTAACTTTTATAACTGCTGCACCTAAACAAACCCCGAGTCTCCCCTGTTTTCTACTCGAGTTCGCACTCGAGTAAAACCCCCAAATCCCCGAAGCCTACTTCGAGTCGACATCATCTTCCCCAAACGAACGAACCCATACATCACCGTGCACACGTTCACGTGCACATCTACTCTGGCCACCAGAGATCAACGCTCCGACCCTCGCCACGTCGTCGAACACCTCCTCAGACGAACTCACCACCGAGAACAAGGAACTAGTCACGAACTCGAAATCGAGCAGTTCGATCCCCCAGGCACTCCAACCCAATCAACTGAAACACCTCGCCGCCGACGATCGTGACGACTACCTCACCTGCCACCTATCACAATCGAAAGCACATCCATTCCTCTTCCTTCCTACCCAAAATCGAAGAACTCGGTCGCGTCCCCAATCTCCAAATCGATCGCGTTCCCAGGCCATACCAGAACTCCTTAAACCCTAAAACATCTTCGATCATCCACCTTGGTATGTACGAGAATTCCTGACCATTTTTCCAATGATCCCCAGACACCTAGCCTTCCTCGTTCCAAATCCCGACCCTCAATTCGTCGTGGGTTGACGAGGATCAACAGAAACATGGTTTCCGTTCAACTCACTATTTCTAGCCATCTAATACACTAAAAATCTTGAAATAACTTTCAAAAATCATATTTCGTCAACACTCTTCTATTTAGAAAATCGAAACTTGAAGATAAAAACATTAAATTTTCAAGTTTGAAAAGATCTTACTGAATTATCCAAACTGCTAATTATTTTCTAGATATAAATGTTTGAGACCATTTTTAATTCGAATGTCTTGTTGATTCAAACATTTTTCATCTATACATCCAAGTTTATAAGTGAAAGATTAAAGAGATTTTGATTTCTTTACTTGTTCTAGCCTGTAACAAAGGAACAGGCACATATACCTGTATTCACATAATTAAGTCTACAGATACCGCTATATATATATAGACATATGAATAAAATCTCATGTTATATACCATTTTTCCACAGCATATATCCAGTGTCGATCATATGCAAGACAAATCATACATATATATGTAAGGGTTGAAGTGTTTTCTCAACAAATAAGAATGAAGAACAGAGGTAATAACAACACAATCATGCCCAGTTCAAACATATAGCACACTTAATCTACACATGCAAGCACTACTTGTTTTCAGAGTTTTATAAGCAACAAATCCTGCATTTTCTTAAATTTTTAAAACAGGAGTTCACTCACCAATTAACAGAGAAGAACAGGGCACTTCTTTTATTTTGAAACAGCCTTATGAAAAATGCAAACTGAAGTCTTTTGATCTTTAATTCTCTTGATCTCTGATTTGAATTGTTTGTGTTTATTTTTGGATAGTATTGCTTTAGTTTCTTTTTCTTTTTCCAGTTTAGAATGGAACGAAACTGAAGTGGAGATTGAAATATGCAAAGTGAAGTTACAGGGTTATTATATTTTGTACAAGTGATATATTTTATGTTGGGTTTGTACAACACAAGATAGGGATATTTTCTTTTGTTTTGTAGGCTGAAGTGATCAATGGTGGCTGCATTTAATGTTTGAGTACTTCATGTTTCACATCTCCCTTCTTTTGCTTTAGCCATACTTGACTTCGGCTGGTATTTTCTTTTTCTTTTTTTAATACTTGTGCTTTTTGTTAG
The DNA here is from genome assembly GCA_030737815.1 of Allium fistulosum. NCBI lineage: Eukaryota > Viridiplantae > Streptophyta > Magnoliopsida > Asparagales > Amaryllidaceae > Allium > Allium fistulosum. The sequence continues at coordinate 725,643,604 of CM060905.1, read as the reverse complement.
CTTGTTTCCTTAGCCAGGTTGCTTTTTCTTTCATGTACAAATATAAAGTTGTTATTGTCATTTGTTATGTTTCTCTTCTTTGTTTTTGATGGCTGCAGCTTATTGTATTGGGCTAGAGATGAAAGTATTCAATGCATATGTACCCTATGTCTTCTTTTCTTATCTTAGTTGTACAAAAGATGTCATAATTTGTTTGCCTAGTTTGTTTTCGAGATTGTGGTGTCTGATATTTTATGTTGATGGCTAAAGATTTTTGTCTTCATACTTATATTTAAAACTTTTTTTTTTCATTGCTTTGTATTTTTAGTTTAAATTTTAAATTATTATTATTAAATCTCTAAGATTTATTATCTTATTTTTATATTACTATTTAAATTCAAATTTTCATGGGTTATAAAATTTACATTAATTATTTATTTACAATTTGATTTCAAATCCAATATATACATATATTTGCTATTTGAATCGGGAAAACTCGCTTCACTTCTTTAATTAATTTACTATTTTTATTCAAAATTTTATTTAATTATTAATATAAATAAATTAAAAATCTAGGGTCGTTACAAACAAATAGAAGCTCTTCAAGGTTTAGATGACCCGGCGGCTTCACAAGAGCAGAAGGCCGAAGAACTTGAGGAGGGTGATAGGACCCCGGATAAACTCACTGCCGATGATACAAAGCTTTCTGATCTTATCTCTTTGGGCAGCTAATCTTCTTCGAAGAAGAGGGGAAAGCGTGAAATTTCAAAGAAAAAGAAGGACGCTCCTGTTGATGATGAGAAAGCAGAAGAGGACCCAATTGCACCTCTTTCTCCTTCTTCCCCGAAGAGTTCAAACTGACCTAAGAAGTTAACCATCAGGCCAGGTGAGCGCTCAAAAGGCGGCTGGAGGAAGAAGAAATGAGTTTGGTTCTAGCCTTCTTGTTTTGCTTTTTTGTCTTTTGTATAAAGACTTGTATCGACCGGAGATTGTGCGGGTACTGGCCCCCGCTTTTTGAAATCTGCACATGTATAAAAACTTTTTATAGTATGAAATAAAATGATTCTTTTTACTTGTACAATCACTTGTCAGTATTTGTGAATGCATTTATTCCCTATTTTAGCATAAGTTTCTTTGTTTTCTTTGCATGATTTTATAGTGAGCTCGTGGTATGCTGTTTGAGCGTTGTTTTTGTTAATGTAGCTATATTGCCCCCATACCACGGCTTATTGCAATATTCTCCATTTTGAAAAGACTTGTACTCTTATTCTAGAGAATAATTCTTCCGTTTTGAGGAAATATCATTCTGCTTTAATAGAGTGTGAATTGTATCGGAAAAGTTTTCTCTCTTTTTTTTTAAACACTTCAACTTTCGGAGATGGTCACTTTTATTTTTGAAAAGTGGATTCTCCTACGCGATGAAGCGGGCCTCCATAGAGGGCTTTGATTTGGCATTTTAACTTGTGGAAGTGTGCCTCTGGAGAGGGCTTCATTTGGCACTTCAACTTTTTTGGGGAAGAATGTTCCTATGAGAGTAGAAGTGTGCCTCCTGTTAACTCCTTTATTTCGGCGACCTAAAACTCTGCGACCTAACAGCTCTTAACAACCTAAAAGGCCTCACGACTTAAGGAAACTCACGACTTAATGAAACTCACGACCTAAGGAACCTAACGACCTAAGGTACTTAACGACCTAAGGAATCTAACGACCTATGGGATGTCACGACCTAAGGAATCTAACGACCTATGGGATGTCACGACCTAAGGAATCTAACGACCTATGAGATGTCATGACCTAAGGAATCTAACGACCTAAGGCATGTCACGACTTAAGGAAACCCACGACCTAAAAGCTTCACGAGTTAGCAGACTCTACGACCTAAAATGGTTTACGACCTAACTACAGAGGCGACCTAACAAGTTAAGGAGCTTCGCGACCTAACTTCATAAAGCAGCTTGACAAGCTAAAGGCAAAGGAAGGGAGACGACCTACCTTAGGTCGTTCACGACTTACACTTCATCAGCACAACTTCACGACCTACCGAGTACAACTTCATCAGCCTACTTCTCAAGTCGCGAGTGGACTGCGACCTAATTTAGGTCGCTCACGACCTACGACCTAACTGAGGTCGTATGCGACCTAAGACTTGGCAAAACTTCTGTCCAGAATTCAACTCCTATAAATACACCGCTATATTCAACATGAAGAGGCCTTTTTGGCTGATCATTTCTTGAAGCGTCGTTACTCTGCCGAACTCCCAACTCATTCAACAATTGAAGATCTTGAAACATTCGAGACACTACAACAAGCTTCGAGAGGAATTTCCTACATCCAACACGGATTCATCAAGTTTCATGATCGAAGTTTGAGCTAGTAGTCGAGATTGTCTTTGTGATCAAATTGTATTGTTTTCATAAGTGTATTGTATCGCCTTGTAATTGGATTCAGTAATAAAGAGATTAATAGTGGGCGTAGGCTCGATCTCAAGCTGAACCACTATAAACTGCTGTCTTTTACCGCCTTTTCGCTATTTTACTGCTTACTTCTTGTTCCCGTCACACGGGTGGTGCTTTCACAATTCTACTACACACACCGGGTGTTAGCGTTCACTTTTTGGCGTTAACATTTTGGTGCTTTCACTGAGAACTGAACTCAAGAACTATTCTCACCATTGCTCCGCAAGAGTTTGTTGAAAGAGTCTCTCTAAAGACCAGAATTTTATCTGAAGTCATGGCCCCTGGAAGAAAGGGTAGATCTACCAGATCCAGAAATGCTTATGAGGGAACCTCCGCTTCCCCAACTGTAGATCAAGCAACTCCCACCGTCGGGGTTACAAGGGCTGAATTAGACGACGTAGTGTCGGGATTATACCAACAAATGGAAACCCAAAATGCTTTGATGATGGACAGGTTAAATGCTCTACTTGGGGCAAATCGACAACCAGAAAATTATGAAACAGTCTTCACTGAAAATGCTCATAATTCTCAAGAGAAAGATATTCCTCAAGGAACAGCTGGCTTCACCAAAGGAGCACCTCCCCAAGCTGGAGGATCGGGGCCGCAGCTGCCTCTCCGCGAACGTTTGTTCACACAAACTTCAAAAAAGATGGCTGACGTCTGCCCAGCAAGGTCTCTGAATGAAGAAGAATGTCTATCAGGAATGGTTCGCCAGATTATGAAAGAAAGTATGCAAAGGGATGAAGACGAGAACGACTGGGGGTTTGCTCCAAGTAAAACTCTGTTCACTGAAAGAATTCTAAAAGCAGAGTTTCTAAAGAAGTTCGTTCCTCCTACAATCCCAGCTTATCGGGGGACGAGTGATCCAAATCAGTTCTTGTACAAATACGACTGGCACATGACGGGTGTCAGGGCAACAGATGAAATTAAATGCAGATATTTTCCTGTCTACCTGGAAGGAGTGGCTCTACTCTGGTTTACAAAGCTACCGATCCGATCTGTGGATCAATTCTCCGATTTGACCCGTAAATTCAAGGATCAGTTCAGGTTGTATGCTACAAAGGCCAAGGACATAATGTGACGCAGCGGATTAATCAAAAACAATGTGGATCGTTGAATGTAGCAATCGGTGGATTAGAAGATGCTGAAATGCCCAAATTCGTTGATCCGAAGATACCGAATTCTAGCTATCCTGAACTCGTTGATCGCGCACGATAACGGGTTCGAAGATCTTCAATTCTTCAAGCGTTGATCAAGCGCACTTGATTCCACGAATCGGCTTCTACAATCGTTGAATCGAGCGCACTCGATTATCCGAAAGAGGAGATAGGAGATTACACTCAACTACCAATTTGAATGAAAGCACAAAGCAATCAAAAGAGAATTTTATTCAATATTCAACAACCTTTTACAAATGAGACTCACGGCCTATTTATTGGCGAACAATTTTACAACAAAAATTTCTCCAACTCCTAAGTCGTTTCCGACTCATAGCTACGCTCTACGACTCATCATAAGTCGTATACGACTTATCAACTTACAATACAAATGTCACAACCAGGTACACGACTTAACGACTTAACAAATCCACACTCCTTATTTACAAAGCATACGACTCACGACTTATTACAAGAAAGCCTAGCGACTTAGCAAACAGAAAATACAACATAGAAAAATACATCTTTTAAGTCGTTGCCGACTTATCAACTCCATTCGACTCATCATATTTACAAACAGACGCCATACGACTTATACTCCAGTAGCGACTTAGAAAACAATCGGTTCAGATTAACTCGTCAGGAGAATCTACGGCATGGATTAAAGCGGCATCAGAATATACAGCTCCAGGCCTCTATGACTTAACCCAGTTTCGATAAGTCGTGGACGACTTATACCAGCCTCGCCCTTGAGTCGTGGATGGCTTATCTCCTCACCTTCCTTGAGTCGTAGATGACTTATCACTTGTGTATTCTTCCCCTTGAGTCATGAGCGACTCATCTCCCTGTTAAGTCGTAGACGAGTTATAGTTGCTTCGTTAAGTCGTAAACTCGTCACATCTTTCCCTTTGGTCTTCCAGTTGAGTCGTGGACGACTCATCACCGCCTCCTTAAGTCGCATACGATTCATGCCTGTCTCTATGAGTCGTGGACGACTCATCACCGCTTCCTTAAGTCGCATACGATTCATGCCTGTCTCTATGAGTCGTGGACGACTCATCACCGCTTCCTTAAGTCGCATACGATTCATGCCTGTCTCTATGAGTCGTGGACGACTCATCACCGCTTCCTTAAGTCGCATATGATTCATGCCTGTCTCTATGAGTCGTGGACGACTCATAGCATTGCCCTTAAGTCGTAGACGACTTATATCTGCCGTGTTAGTTTTATCTCGTGGACGACTCAGGACTTCATCTCTGGGTTTAGCTGCATCATCCTCCCCAGGTTGAGAGAAATTCGTCCTCGAATTTGCACACTCTTCATCCCCAACAAACTCATCCCCATGATATGGTACGAGATGCTTAACATTGAATACGTCAGATGTATACACATCATCTGGCAGCTTCAGTTTATAAGCATTTTCATTGATTCGTTTTACAACTTCCACCGGACCAATTTTCCTGGCTTTCAACTTGTTGTATGCGCCCACTGGAAAACGATCTTTTGTTAATACCGCATAAACCATATCACCTTCATGAAATTGAACATTCCTTCGTTTCAAATCTGCAGATTGTTTATACTTCTCATTTGCTTTCTCTAGTCGTTCTTGAACGATTTTATGACATCCCGTCAACCCTTCAACAAAATCAGCAGCTTTCTTAACTATCCCTTTTGAGTGTGGTATCGCTGTTAAATCCAATGGTCCCTTCGGTAAGCTCGAATAGACAATCTGGAATGGACTGAACCCAGTACTTCGATTCACAGCATGATTATGGGCAAACTCTGCCTGGCATAACTTCACATCCCAACTCTTCAGATTATCTTGAACAAGACACCTCAACAAGTTTCCCAATGATCTATTGACCACCTCAGTCTGTCCATCCGTTTGTGGGTGATAAGCACTACTAAACTTCAGCTTCGTTCCCACCATTTTCCACAAACTTAGCCAAAAATGACTCAGAAAACGAGTATCCCTGTCCGACACAATCGATTCTGGCAATCCATGAAGTCGATAGATCTCTCTGAAAAACAACTGAGCAACATGAACAGCATCCGCCGTCTTCTTACAAGCAATAAAATGTGCCATTTTCGAAAATCTGTCCACCACCACATATATGGAATCGTTACCACGCTGTGTCCTTGGTAATCCCAACACGAAGTCCATACTCACATCAACCCATGGTTTAGTTGGTACCGGTAACGGCATATATAAACCCGCATTAGTCGCAGTTCCTTTCGAAACTTGACAGATATGACATCTCTCAACAAACCTCTCCACTTCTTTCCTCATCGATGGCCAAAAGTAGGATTGTGAAATTAACTGTAAGGTACGGTCTCTTCCAACATGCCCTTCTTCATGTAATTCCTTGATTATTTTCATTCTCAAACTACCCACCGTTATGCACAATCGATTCCCTTTGAACAGAAAACCATTTACCATCACGAAATCATCCGTCTTTCCCTCCTTGACTTTATCAACAAATTTTGCAAAGTAAGGATCATTAGTAAATAAGTCTGGCAACATTTCAAACCCCGTCACTTCAACCTTCAGTGTAGTCAACAAATGACTCCTCCTACTCAAAGCATCAGCCACACGATTTGTCACCCCTGACTTGTGTTTAACAACAAAAGTAAACTGTTGCAGATATGCAATCCACGATGCATGTCTCGCTGAAATCTTGTCTTGCCCTTGCAAATGCTTCAATGCTTCATGATCAGTGTAAAGAACGAACTCCTTCTGAAATAGATAGTGTCTCCAGTGTTTAATAGATTGTACAACAGCATAAAACTCCACATCATATGTACTGTATCGCATCTTCGCTCCTGACAACTTCTCACTGAAATATGCAATAGGATGCCCCTTCTGACTCAACACCCCTCCAATCCCAACCTTGGATGCATCAGTATGTAGTTCAAACACCAACTGAAAATCAGGTAGCACTAGAATTGGTGCAGAGGTCAAAAGATCTTTGATTCGTTCAAAAGCAACCCCGGCTTCCTCCGTCCATGCAAACTGTTTACCTTTCATGCAATCTGTAACAGGCGCCATCACACTACTAAAGTGTGGAATAAACCTTCGATAAAATGAAGCCAACCCATGAAAACTACGAACTTCCGTTATCGTCTTGGGCTGCGGCCAATTTCTGATCGCCTCAACTTTACTTTGGTCAACCTGTATTCCTTTCTCTGAAACAACATACCCCAGAAATAAAACACTATGCGTCATGAACACGCATTTCTTCGTTGCAGCATAGAATTGTTCTTGTCGCAATACCATCAGCACTTCTCTAAGATGATTCAAATGTTCCTCTGCACTCCCACTGTAAATAAGAATATCATCGAAATACACTACCACGAATTTCCCAATGAACGGTCGAAAAATCTGATTCATCACCCTCATGAAAGTACTTGGTGCATTGGATAAACCAAATGGCATGACCAACCATTCGTATAGACCCTCCCTGGTTTTAAAAGCAGTCTTCCACTCATCTCCTGGTCTGATACGAATTTGATGATATCCGCTCTTCAAATCTATCTTCGAAAATATAGTAGCTCCGCTTATTTGATCTAACAAGTCATCCAACCTCGGCATGGGAAATCTATATCTCACAGTAACCTTATTCAATGCTCGACTGTCAGTGCACATCCTCCACGTCCCATCCTTCTTGGGTACCAATAAAGCTGGTACAGCACAAGGACTTAAACTCTCCTGCACACGCCCCTGCTCAAGCAATTCCTCTACCTGCCTCCGCAACTCTTCATGTTCCTTCGGGCTCATTCGATAATGTGGTCTATGTGGTAACACAGCACCTGGAACAAGATCTATCTGATGTTGTATATCCCTCAATGGCGGCAACTCCATTGGTAACTCCTCTGGAAATACATCGTCAAATTCTTTCAGAACTGGTTTAACTTCTTCTGGAATTTCAACCACTTCCTGACTCTCTCGCCCAATTAACAAAAACACTTCAGGTTCCTCCTCTACTTCCTTCACAAACTCCTTCAACGATAACAAAGTTTTGAGCTCTTCAATCTCCTCCTACTTGTTTTCCTCCTGTTGTCTCTTCTTTGGAACTAGAGTAATCTTTGTGCCTTCAAACATGAAACTGTAACTGTTGGTATGCCCATCATGTTGCACAGCTCGTTCATACTGCCACGGTCTCCCTAGCAACAAATGACAAACGTCCATATCTACGACATCACACCAGATTTCATCTTTGTATTTCGTCCAAATTGAAAACTTCACACAAGCTCTACGTCCAACTTTCACTTCACCACCCTTCCTCAACCAAGCTAACTTGTACGGTTTAGGATGTTTCTCGGTTTTCAACTCTAACTTCTTCACCGCTTCTGTAGAGATAATATTATCAGAACTCCCAGCATCAATAACAAATTTACAAACTCTTCCCAGAATAGTGCATGTAGATTGAAAGATATTGTTCCTCAACCAACTACTTTCCTCCTTTTGTTTCGGTGTTAAACAACTTCTCCTCATCATTAATGCGTACCCATCATCTCCTGACAGTAAGTCTTCCTCCTCAACTGGTAAAGAATTAGAGCATTCAGCTTCTTCATCCTCATCCTCAACTTCTGCAATCATGGTTCTCTTCTTTGGCTTTGGACACTCACTGCTTTTATGACCCAATTCCTGTCAATTGTAACATTTGAAACCATTGTTAACCCTTGTCTTCTCAACCTCCTTCACCACTGGTCTACTGATAGGTTTAGAAACATTAGAACTTCCTCCAACACCCTTCGCTTGATTGTTAGAATTAGTAAACACACCACTTCCTCATCTACCCTGTTTCTCCCAAGCCAACGCTTTCTGATGTGCTTCTGCTACAGATCTTGGATCGAACATATTAACCATATCCTGAATCTGCATTCTCAATCCCCCAATGAATCTAGATGTCAGCTGCTCTTCTGTTTCCATAATATCATTCCTTGCAATAAGTTGATAGAATTCATCAGCATAGTCGTTAACTGTCTTCGTGCCCTGCCTCAAGTTCTGCAAACGTTGATACATCAAAGATTGATAATTGTAAGGTAAGAACGTTGCTTTCATCAACTTCTTCATCTTCTCCCAAGATTCAACTTTTGACTTCCCCATTCGTTCACGTGTAAGCTTTGTTTGCTGCCACCATGCCAAAGCTCTACCCCTCAGCCTCGTAGCAACCAACTTCACTCTACGATGTTCTGGAACTTCTTTGAAGTCAAAAATCTCCTCAACATTAGCCACCCAATCTAAAAACTCCTCTGCTTGCATACCACCTTTGAATTCAGGAATTTCAGTCTTCATCCCCGATTCCCACTTGTGATCATACTCAGAATAGTTTCTTCCTTGACCTCTTCCTTGAATACTACCACCATCATACTCCTCTTCAAAATCAGATGCATAACGATGTCGATTCTGACCACCAACATCTCTACTACCATTATGCCTTCCACCTTCATCCCTTCTATCGACATTCCTCCGTTCACGATCATTCACGTTCCTCCCACGCCCTTGATCATTTTCAACACTTCTGTCTCGATTGGAATGTGGCGAGACTCTACTTCCCCCATGGTTAGATTCTGGTGAAACCCTTCTCCGATTTTGATTCATCTCCGTCATAAGCTTCTCTAACCGGCCAATTCCTTCGTTAAGCTTTTCACTAAAATTCTCATTGATTCTTTGTTCCATCTCATCAGCTTCTTCTCTTCGATACAAAGCTTCTACGTTTTGGTGGCGATTAGCTCTTCTTGGCGGCATTCTTGAAAATTTCACAGCTCTTCAACACTTCAAAATTCAAACACAATTCGGACTTTGATCCAAAATGAAACGGATCGAAAACTTCCACTTTGTAGCAAATCGCGATGAACACGATGGACAAAGTTTCGGCCTCCAATGCAAATCCGTACTTCAATCAATCTTCGAACAATGATGACTCTTCTCTCGGCCGTGATAAGCAACCTTCAATCTCGGAAAATTTCTTCAAATTGAATAGGCTCCAAGTCTCGATCTAGCTATGATTGGCTAGAACAGGCTCTGATACCAAAACTGACGCAGCGGATTAATCAAAAACAATGTGGATCGTTGAATGTAGCAATCGGTGGATTGGAAGATGCTGAAATGCCCAAATTCGTTGATCCGAAGATACCGAATTCTAGCTATCCTGAACTCGTTGATCGCGCACGATACCGGGTTCGAAGATCTTCAATTCTTCAAGCGTTGATCAAGCGCACTTGATTCCGCGAATCGGCTTCTACAATCGTTGAATCGAGCGCACTCGATTATCCGAAAGAGGAGATAGGAGATTACACTCAACTACCGATTTGAATGAAATCACAAAGCAATCAAAAGAGAATTTTATTCAATATTCAACAACCTTTTACAAATGAGACTCACGGCCTATTTATAGGCGAACAATTTTACAACAGAAATTTCTCCAACTCCTAAGTCGTTTCCGACTCATAGCTACGCTCTACGACTCAGCATAAGTCGTATACGACTTATCAACTTACAATACAAATGTCACAACCAGGTACACGACTTAACAACTTAACAAATCCACACTCCTTATTTACAAAGCATACGACTCACGACTTATTACAAGAAAGCCTAGCGACTTAGCAAACAGAAAATACAACATAGAAAAATACATCTTTTAAGTCGTTGCCGACTTATCAACTCCATTCGACTCATCATATTTACAAATAGACGCCATACGACTTATACTCCAGTAGCGACTTAGAAAACAATCGGTTCAGATTAACTCGTCAGGAGAATCTACGGCATGGATTAAAGCGGCATCAGAATATACAGCTCCAGGCCTCTACGACTTAACCCAGTTTCGATAAGTCGTGGACGACTTATACCAGCTGTAACAACCCGGGATTTTGTAATTTTTAATCATCGTCAAAATAACGATTTAATTGAGTTGTTAGTTGCTGTTTGGAGTTTTAAAATCCGGTTTAAATTCCTTTCAAAAAATTTGTTGAAATGGAGGTGGGCTTTACAAATTTTCTTAGCCCATAGTTTTGCCTAATGCCGTAATATTATATGAAGCTATACTCGATCCCCTCTTCATTCTCATTCGTAACCCTAAATCCAAAAATCAAAACGAGAAATAAAAATGGCTGCGTGCAAAATTTCGTTCGTTCCTTTTTGTAAAACCAGGGCATTGCTCGTTTTAGTTCGTCTCTTTGCAATCTGGGGCTTCAAAATTTATGTTGCTCGTTCTCGTCATCCTCTTTTCGAAGCTAGGGCACATTCAGTTGAGCACGGCTCCTTCAAATTTGCTCATGGCTGATTCGACGTTGGTCGCGCTCGAGTGGACTTCGGTGGCTGACTTTGTTCGTTTTCCTCAATAGCTTTGGTCTCGTCTCCGAATTGCTTTAGTTTGCTACGGGCCAAGGTGAGTAAATTTATTTACTCACACCTAATTCAAGTTCGAATGATTTCTAGCTTGTTCAGACTTGTGATTTTGTTTCTTGATTGACTGATTTTTCTCGATTTTGAATTCTCTGAGATTTTGTGGGTTCGTCAGTTGATTTCGTTTGCTGGCTTTGATTCTTTGCTTGGTCAATTTGCTTTGTCATCACGGCATTGAATTGTATTGACGATGTCGATTTTGGTTCCGTGTTCTGACTTGTTCATTGCGGCTGTGAGTTTACTGCTTCGTGAATTTCTTGTTTTGACGCCTTGATTACTACTGCTTCAAAATTAGGGGTTTTAACTATTTTCATTTTGCCTTTGGCCACTTCGATTCTTGTCTCCTGGCTTTGACGTGTGTGCTAATTCCGTAGCGTTGCAGTTTTGGTCTGCATTGCAGTGTCTTCTGCCATGTATTTCATTGTTTTATTCATGAGTTTGCATACCTAGTGTTGTGAATCTATGTTGACTCGTTCGGCTTGTGTACTACCTTGATTTCAGGTTACTGTTGGTCATTATGGTTGTTGTTTTAGTGTTGTTTTAAGCTCGGGTCAACATGTTTGGTCATCATCCTGTTGTTGCCTCTTGTCATTGATACTGTCTGGTCTGAAGCTTGGTTACTTGTTCATGTTACATGATGCTTCCTTGACATCTGGTCTGGATATAGTTCGATTCTTATCACCTGATCTTTGTCGCCTTGTTTCTCGGCATTGAATAACTTGATTTTGTGAACAAAATGTTGAGTTGAGAATTTGACTTGGCATTTGCTATGAGAACTGACTTCGATCATTTTTGAAAATTCTTGCTTGATTTTGTTTGATATTATCTGACCACGGCTCGGGTTTGTGCCCTGACATTGATTCCTTCCTTTGTGCTTATTGGCTTCAATAGGCCTGTAGCATACTTGATATGTATCTTTTTATAACTGTTGTTTCATGATATATTATCCATGATTACTTAAGGCTTACACTTGAATGGGTAGCCTGGTCGACAATTGTATTTTGTTGCACTTGATTCACTCGTGTCTAGTACCTTTTGAAGTTTGCATACGTAGCATTGTTCGTTAGAAGTCCACTGTCCACTGCTCGAGTTGAAGTCTGGTTGCATATATGACATTACTGTCTCAATTGTTTTAAACCTGTTTATCACCATACGTACATATGTCTGTATGTATATGCGTGTTGGTGATTCATTGTCGAGTGCACTGGTTCATCTACTTGATGTCTACGAGATGCATTTATATAGTTCAGGTCTAGTTAATGATTCTGCATGCATATGAGTATGTGATGTTTTGGAGCTGCAGTCTTCATGTCTGCAGTTTTGGAGTTTCCGGTTGCATTTGGTTCATTCCAGACTTGAAGTCTAGTGGGTATATATCATCTTTGTGCATTTGAGTTTGTCTGTACTATGATTTTCGAATTATTGAGTTTAGTAGAAACCTGGAATTGCTTCATTCTTATCACCATCACCATTTATCTGATTTGGTGGTTTGGTAGTACTTCATGTTACCTTGACCACACTATCTTCATATCTAGTGGTGGCTACAGTTTTTGATTTACAGTTGTGTGAGGTAGTTTGTATATGAATTAGCTGTCATGACCATTTAGTTGAAATGCATTGTTGTTACCACCTGAGTTGAACCCGATTTCGGGGTTTGACCTTATGATCGTTTATGACTTTCACTGAGTTTGTGCGTATCTCTTACGATAGTGGCGAGGCAGTACACGCGTGCGTGTACTGCAGCCCTATCAGTTTTGACAGTTTTAAATTGACGTTTCAATTGTTTAAATTGCTTTGGATTTCTGTTTTGTGGATTAACACTGTTTAGTGTTATATCTGCCGTTATCCGGTTCTCTTATCGAGAAGTTGGGTATACGAGATTTCTGTGACTGTCGTCTATGTGATATTTGATTATTACTGCCTATATGCACTAATGAACTGGTTTGAATTAGACTGACCTGGGTATTATTTTCTTTTGAATGTAATACTCGGGTCAGACCCGAGTTATTTCAGGTTGTAGATTTCCTTCTTTGAGTTGCTGTTCGGGATTTGAAGACTTTTCACATCTTTTGAAGTTGTCAGTGTCATTTTGTAGTAGTCGTGTCATTGTATAGAACGATATGTATTCATGTATATTAGTCGATAATGTACTTGTATATATAACTTCTAGAGTCGACAGTTGTAGTTGTATCATATGTATCGTGTCAACTATATTGTAACTGACATCGGTTATATATATATGAGATTTTTGTTAATTTGTGTTCCGCATTTATATTATCTGTGTTATTGTTATATCTAATGTCCTAAACTATTATGAACTATCGTAGTTTGTTTTATACTGATAATTGGATATGTCGATGGGAGTAAATAAATAATAGATGAAAAATAAAAAGTATATACCACTCCTATCGAGATAACCAATATTAGTGTAAGGCCAATTACGGATGGTCGCTCCTATCCAGCCTTATTCTTCGTAATAATAGACAGTATTTCTTTAATACTCTTTGTTATTATGAGCATAGAGGTGGGGCGTCACAGTTGGTATCAGAGCTTGGGGTTTATGGACATAATATAAAACGTAACTCGGATGGAACATATGTTACAACTATTGGTCGATGTTTTATCTGTGATCAGAGTCAAAACTAAAGTTTTGAAATTTTGATGAAATTTTTAAATACCTTTATTTAAAAATAAAAATGGAATTGTGTTTTGTTGTTTTGATGAAATTATGTTTCGATGATTTGATTGATTTGTGTTCTATTTATCAGAGTGCGCAGCGGAAACAGTGAAACTGTCTTCGCTGAGTACAACTGATAATCTTTTTGATTTAAAAATCGAAATACGAAATTGATATTAATTTCATCTGTTGTTTACATAGCTGTAATTATTTTGTTCCTTTGAAAATTTCGAATCCAAATTGAGGATTCGAAGAAATTACAGTTATGTGATTCTTGTTGAAATTTCCGCTGGCTTTCTTTTGTACTAATCATCTATCGATTAGCTTTTGCTGTTTTGAATTATCTTCATTGAAGATACCTTCGAATAATTTCTTTGTTCATTTTGTAGTACGTGCAAAATTTGAATTGCACGTTATTGCATTTATTTTACGTTGAACCGATGCTTGGTTATGAAACGTATTTTGTTGCCATTATTTTTATAACGGGATTTTTACACCAATGCTAAATTTTTGAAGCACGGTGTTTTGTGGCATTTTGATGAATGAAAATTCTCTGATATTACATTTTGATGTAAATTGTTTTAATGTGATTTTGACGTTTTAAAATTACTGTCGCTTTGGCTTCAGTAACCGTCAAATTTTAAAAGTGGATTTTCAAGCGGTTATTCTGCAATGCTGTTTTGTGACCGTATTTACGGTATTTTGAGAAGTACAATTTCCTTACCAAAATTGTTACTGATTTGCTGTTTTAATCACGTGATTGGAAAATCTTTTTAAAATGAAAATTGTTTTATAAAATTTTAGCAGTTTGCGTTTTCAAAAGAATGAGAAAGCGACTTAAACGATTCAGCAAAATCGAGGATTATGACCCCTTTCTTTTACTATTTCGCTTAACTCCGGACTTGTTCAGTTGAGAATGCGAATTGTTATTTTTACAAAATAAATAAAATTGTTTTCAAAAATTTTACAGTTTGCGATTTCAAAAGAATGAGGAAGCGATTTAAACGTTTCAGCAAAATCGAGGACTATGACCCCTTTCTTTTACTGATTCGCTTAATTCCGGACTTGTCCGTTTGAGAATGTAAAGTGTATTTTTACAAAATACACAATTTTGCACTTTCAAGGAAACGATGAAGAGATTTAAACGATTTAGCAAAAGTGCGGAGTATGGAACCACACTTTTACTATTTCGGTTAATTCCGGACTCGTTAATTGAATATCTGTTGTTTTGATGAATTTGATGATTTCACACTTTCAAGGAAACGATGAAGAGAATCAAACGATTTAGTAAAACACGTGGTATGGGACATGTGCGTTTGCTATTTCGGTTAATTCCGGACTCGTTAATTGAAACATTTTGATGCTTTCGTGTGCTTTCGAGCCACTATGAGGACCTTCGGGTCATTTGTTGGACCTTCGGGTCATTTGTTGGACCTTCGGGTCAAATACCAGTACTAGACCTTCGGGTCACTCTGCGGACCTTCGGGTCATTTGTTGGGTGCCAAAAATTATGTTGAGTACTTGGTAGGCTTCGGCCATTTGTTGATGCACGTGCGGCGAATTAAAAACTCGCCATCTGATGGGATCGATCCAAGCTTCTATGTTGATTTTCTAGTCTTCTTAATTGATTTCTAGATATTTGTTGTTTCCAATTATCTGCAGGTAATTGGATATTTGTTGATATGAGTTCTGATTATCGTTTTTGATAATCGGATATTTGTTGTTTCTAATTATCGCTTGTGATAATTAAATATTTGTTGATATGAGTTCTGATTATCGTTTTTGATAATCGGATATTTGTTGTTTCTAATTATCGCTTGTGATAATTAAATATTTGTTGATATGAGTTCTGATTATCGTTTTTGATAATCGGATATTTGTTGTTTCTAATTATCGCTTGTGATAATTAGATATTTGTTGATATGGGTTCTGATTATCGTTTTCGATAATCGGATAATTGTTGCTTTTAATTATCGTTTTTGATAATTAAATAATTGTTGATTTGAGATTTAATTATCGCTGTTAGATAATTAAATATTTGTTGATTTGAGATTTAATTATAGCTGTTAGATAATTAAATATTTGTTGATTTGAGATTTAATTATCGCTGTTAGATAATTAAATATTTGTTGATTTGAGATCTAATTATCGCTTGAGATAATCAAATATTTATTGAATTTGAAATTTGATTATCGTTTTTGATAATCGAATATTTGTTGAATTTGAAATTTGATTATCGTTTTTGATAATCGAATATTTGTTGAATTTGAAATTTGATTATCATTTTTGAGAATCGAATATTTGTTGAATTGGAAATTTGATTATCATCTATGATAATCGACTATCGGTTGATTGCAAAATTTTGTTGATTATGAAATTCCCTAGTCTCTAATTGATTCTAGAATATGCTAATGTTATTGGATTGCGGTTTTCTATCTATACCTATCTCTGTTGATAGTTATAGTTTGTCAATTATGAAGTTCGTGTTTTCCGGTAATTTGTTGGATAACTAGATAATTGCAGTCTGATGATTTGCGAATTTGTTTTCTAATTATCTTTGTTGATAATTAAGTTTTGTTGTTTCCTAATTATCGTAGCGATAGTTAGATATTGTTGTTTTATGATTTTTCTGAATTTCAATTATCTGATTGATAATTAAATATTGCTGATGGTTGCATTTATTCTGCTTTGTAGTCTTCTGATTATCTATCGATAATTAAATTTTGTTGAGCATCTGTAAATTTCTTTTATGAAAATAAAAGATTCCTTTGGTGTTTGTGTTCTCGATCTTTATTTTTCTAGCTTAACCAGTTTATGTTAGAAGAATAATCATTATAGACGACTTTCATTATGAAAATTGCGGGGACGCAATTTTTATAAGGAGGGAAGTCTGTAACAACCCGGGATTTTGTAATTTTTAATCATCGTCAAAATAACGATTTAATTGAGTTGTTAGTTGCTGTTTGGAGTTTTAAAATCCGGTTTAAATTCCTTTCAAAAAATTTGTTGAAATGGAGGTGGGCTTTACAAATTTTCTTAGCCCATAGTTTTGCCTAATGCCGTAATATTATATGAAGCTATACTCGATCCCCTCTTCATTCTCATTCGTAACCCTAAATCCAAAAATCAAAACGAGAAATAAAAATGGCTGCGTGCAAAATTTCGTTCGTTCCTTTTTGTAAAACCAGGGCATTGCTCGTTTTAGTTCGTCTCTTTGCAATCTGGGGCTTCAAAATTTATGTTGCTCGTTCTCGTCATCCTCTTTTCGAAGCTAGGGCACATTCAGTTGAGCACGGCTCCTTCAAATTTGCTCATGGCTGATTCGACGTTGGTCGCGCTCGAGTGGACTTCGGTGGCTGACTTTGTTCGTTTTCCTCAATAGCTTTGGTCTCGTCTCCGAATTGCTTTAGTTTGCTACGGGCCAAGGTGAGTAAATTTATTTACTCACACCTAATTCAAGTTCGAATGATTTCTAGCTTGTTCAGACTTGTGATTTTGTTTCTTGATTGACTGATTTTTCTCGATTTTGAATTCTCTGAGATTTTGTGGGTTCGTCAGTTGATTTCGTTTGCTGGCTTTGATTCTTTGCTTGGTCAATTTGCTTTGTCATCACGGCATTGAATTGTATTGACGATGTCGATTTTGGTTCCGTGTTCTGACTTGTTCATTGCGGCTGTGAGTTTACTGCTTCGTGAATTTCTTGTTTTGACGCCTTGATTACTACTGCTTCAAAATTAGGGGTTTTAACTATTTTCATTTTGCCTTTGGCCACTTCGATTCTTGTCTCCTGGCTTTGACGTGTGTGCTAATTCCGTAGCGTTGCAGTTTTGGTCTGCATTGCAGTGTCTTCTGCCATGTATTTCATTGTTTTATTCATGAGTTTGCATACCTAGTGTTGTGAATCTATGTTGACTCGTTCGACTTGTGTACTACCTTGATTTCAGGTTACTGTTGGTCATTATGGTTGTTGTTTTAGTGTTGTTTTAAGCTCGGGTCAACATGTTTGGTCATCATCCTGTTGTTGCCTCTTGTCATTGATACTGTCTGGTCTGAAGCTTGGTTACTTGTTCATGTTACATGATGCTTCCTTGACATCTGGTCTGGATATAGTTCGATTCTTATCACCTGATCTTTGTCGCCTTGTTTCTCGGCATTGAATAACTTGATTTTGTGAACAAAATGTTGAGTTGAGAATTTGACTTGGCATTTGCTATGAGAACTGACTTCGATCATTTTTGAAAATTCTTGCTTGATTTTGTTTGATATTATCTGACCACGGCTCGGGTTTGTGCCCTGACATTGATTCCTTCCTTTGTGCTTATTGGCTTCAACAGGCATGTAGCATACTTGATATGTATCTTTTTATAACTGTTGTTTCATGATATATTATCCATGATTACTTAAGGCTTACACTTGAATGGGTAGCCTGGTCGACAATTGTATTTTGTTGCACTTGATTCACTCGTGTCTAGTACCTTTTGAAGTTTGCATACGTAGCATTGTTCGTTAGAAGTCCACTGTCCACTGCTCGAGTTGAAGTCTGGTTGCATATATGACATTACTGTCTCAATTGTTTTAAACCTGTTTATCACCATACGTACATATGTCTGTATGTATATGCGTGTTGGTGATTCATTGTCGAGTGCACTGGTTCATCTACTTGATGTCTACGAGATGCATTTATATAGTTCAGGTCTAGTTAATGATTCTGCATGCATATGAGTATGTGATGTTTTGGAGCTGCAGTCTTCATGTCTGCAGTTTTGGAGTTTCCGGTTGCATTTGGTTCATTCCAGACTTGAAGTCTAGTGGGTATATATCATCTTTGTGCATTTGAGTTTGTCTGTACTATGATTTTTGAATTATTGAGTTTAGTAGAAACCTGGAATTGCTTCATTCTTATCACCATCACCATTTATCTAATTTGGTGGTTTGGTAGTACTTCATGTTACCTTGACCACACTATCTTCATATCTAGTGGTGGCTACAGTTTTTGATTTACAGTTGTGTGAGGTAGTTTGTATATGAATTAGTTGTCATGACCATTTAGTTGAAATGCATTGTTGTTACCACCTGAGTTGAACCCGATTTCGGGGTTTGACCTTATGATCGTTTATGACTTTCACTGAGTTTGTGCGTATCTCTTACGATAGTGGCGAGGCAGTACACGCGTGCGTGTACTGCAGCCCTATCAGTTTTGACAGTTTTAAATTGACGTTTCAATTGTTTAAATTGCTTTGGATTTCTGTTTTGTGGATTAACACTGTTTAGTGTTATATCTGCCGTTATCCGGTTCTCTTATCGAGAAGTTGGGTATACGAGATTTCTGTGACTGTCGTCTATGTGATATTTGATTATTACTGCCTATATGCACTAATGAACTGGTTTGAATTAGACTGACCTGGG
Organism: Allium fistulosum; assembly: GCA_030737815.1. Classification (NCBI taxonomy): domain Eukaryota; kingdom Viridiplantae; phylum Streptophyta; class Magnoliopsida; order Asparagales; family Amaryllidaceae; genus Allium; species Allium fistulosum. The sequence goes on along the minus strand of CM060905.1, from coordinate 725,624,515 downwards.
TATTATTTTCTTTTGAATGTAATACTCGGGTCACCCGAGTTATTTCAGGTTGTAGATTTCCTTCTTTGAGTTGCTGTTCGGGATTTGAAGACTTTTCACATCTTCTGAAGTTGTCAGTGTCATTTTGTAGTAGTCGTGTCATTGTATAGAACGATATGTATTCATGTATATTAGTCGATAATGTACTTGTATATATAACTTCTAGAGTCGACAGTTGTAGTTGTATCATATGTATCGTGTCAACTATATTGTAACTGACATCGGTTATATATATATGAGATTTTTGTTAATTTGTGTTCCGCATTTATATTATCTGTGTTATTGTTATATCTAATGTCCTAAACTATTATGAACTATCGTAGTTTGTTTTATACTGATAATTGGATATGTCGATGGGAGTAAATAAATAATAGATGAAAAATAAAAAGTATATACCACTCCTATCGAGATAACCAATATTAGTGTAAGGCCAATTACGGATGGTCGCTCCTATCCAGCCTTATTCTTCGTAATAATAGACAGTATTTCTTTAATACTCTTTGTTATTATGAGCATAGAGGTGGGGCGTCACACCAGCCTCGCCCTTGAGTCGTGGATGGCTTATCTCCTCACCTTCCTTGAGTCGTAGACGACTTATCACTTGTGTATTCTTCCCCTTGAGTCGTGAGCGACTCATCTCCCTGTTAAGTCGTAGACGAGTTATAGTTGCTTCGTTAAGTCGTAAACTCGTCACATCTTTCCCTTTGGTCTTCCAGTTGAGTCGTGGACGACTCATCACCGCCTCCTTAAGTCGCATACGATTCATGCCTGTCTCTATGAGTCGTGGACGACTCATCACCGCTTCCTTAAGTCGCATACGATTCATGCCTGTCTCTATGAGTCGTGGACGACTCATCACCGCTTCCTTAAGTCGCATACGATTCATGCCTGTCTCTATGAGTCGTGGACGACTCATCACCGCTTCCTTAAGTCGCATACGATTCATGCCTGTCTCTATGAGTCGTGGACGACTCATAGCATTGCCCTTAAGTCGTAGACGACTTATATCTGCCGTGTTAGTTTTATCTCGTGGACGACTCAGGACTTCATCTCTGGGTTTAGCTGCATCATAATGTCACTGTCCAGTCTAGAACAAGCCTCCGGCGAATCTATTAAATCCTTCTTGATTCGTTTCAATATAGCTCTAGCCGAAGTGGATAATGCAGAGCCGCGTATGATCCTGACTTATTTGATGCGAGCCATCGATAAATCAAGTGAATTTGGAAAATGGCTAAAGATGAAAGAACCGAACTCACTTGAAAATTTTTATAAAAAGGCCGATGAATTTATGCGCCTAGAAAACCTTTCCGCACCAGCAAAGGTGGTAGTTGCTAAGGACAACAATAATGATCTTGCTTTTAACAAGAGAGATTTTGGAAATCAGAAAAGGGAAAATGACGGGGGAAAGAACAGGGGGAATGAAAAGAAACTCCGCCGCTTTAATCCTTCAGATTTTACTCCTTTAACTGATACACCAGGAAATATCTTTTTCGCAACAAAAGATGTTGTCAAGTATCCTAAGCCGCCTGAAATGAGAAGAGGTGCAGTGCATAATGGGAAATTCTGCCAATTCCACAATCAACCTGGCCATGACACTGACCAATGTCGCCAGTTAAAAAGTGTGATTGAAGAATTGCTGAAACATGGTAAACTTCAACAATATGTGAAGAGAAGCAAAGTCGATCCAACTTCATCCACTCGGGGGCAAGAATATCCTGCTCATCAATCTGGCTCTGGAAACAACGCTACAGTGCAAGATTCCGAAAAACTTGACATTAACGTTGTTACAGGAGGTCCATACCCAGCAAGCGGAAGTTGGAACGACTGCTAATTACCCACAAAACTGCAGCTGGGGCATCTTTCATTCTCTCTGGCATATGAATTCAAAACTACGAATCCAGTAGAAATTGGAATTCAATCTGGAGATTCTGGAACAACAATCACTTGCATCCATTTTTTACTTAACAGCGTTGCTTAAATTTGTAAAATAATGATGGATGTAGAACTTTTGTATTGTAAAACGTTAATAAATTGGTGTGATTCAATAATAAAGAACTGTAAAATTTGTGTTCTCTAATGCTGTAAAATGTCTGTCTCATTTCGATATGCAAGTTTCTTTAAAATATTGCTAAAATGTCGATTATATATTGCAGGCTATCAAAAGCAAAGCTTACTTACTCCACGCATCCCAAAACTCAGCGACTCCTACAAATCACTCAACAATGTTAAGCCACAAAGGAGGCGCTATTCACAAACCGTTAGTGATTCCACCAAAGCGGGCACCTTCCTGACGAGAAGGTTCCAGACTCTTGCTAATTAATCGCGATCGTTTGATTAAACAAACATCCGGTAAAGAAGTTTGCGTCTGCCCCATGGATTCACTCGACGATAAAGCACATTCCTCTAGCAACAAGAAAACACCTTGCAAGGAGAATGGAACATGCACTTGGAATGGTAAAAAGGAATCGCTAAGAAGCAGATGGTGGGTGGATACAAGCAACAAAGCTCTCTTTGAGGCATAACTCTTTGGAGAAGACCTCTTCAGAGACCAAAATCGCTTCTCTTCGGAGACCAAGAATCGCTTCTCTTCGGAGACCAAAAATTGCTTCTCTTCGGAGACCAAAAATCGCTTCTCTTCGGAGACCAAAAATCGCTTCTCTTCGGAGACCAAAAATCGCTTCTCTTCGGAGAACCAAAAAAGACCTCTTCGGGGGCACACTTCACCATGCTTGAAGTACCAAACGCAAGCCCTCTTCGGAGGCACGAAGGCCTTTTCAAAGGCACATTTCACCAAAATCGCTTCTCTTCGGAGACCACTAAGCCTTCTTCGGAAGCACTAAGACAAATAAAGCCTTTTAATAAGGCGCATCCAAAAAACTTTGTTAATAGAACCACTAACGACCGCAGCTGAATACTTATGATTATTTGTACAAACAAATATGCAGTAAAACAGCCAATGACTGTCACGTGGTTCGATTCAACAATGAAATATAATTGTCTGACAAACAGATCAAAACATTTTTCAAAAGCTCATTTCATTGCGTAGGAAAATTCACTTTTTAACAAATAAAAGTGATCATCTCCGAAAGTTGAAGTGTTCTTTAGAAAGGAAGAGAGAGTAAAAATTTCTCCCACACAAAATGTATTCTATTAAAAGGAGAATAGTACTTCCCCAAATCGGAAAATTTATTCTCTAAAATAAGAATACAAGTCTTTTTCAGAATATTGCAGTGAGCCATGATACGGGGGCACATATAACTATATTAATAGAAACAACGCTCAACCGTCATATCACGAGCTCACTGCGGTATCATATAAAGTAAATAAAGAATCATTTATTCTACACTAAAAATGAGAAATAGATGCATTCTTACGTATACAAGAATTCATGCAAGTAAGAGAATTATTTTATTTAATACTGTGAAAATTCTTTACATGTGCAGATCTCAAAAAGCGGAGACCGGTATCCGCACAACTTCCGGTCAATACATGCAAAAAACGGAAAAGGCAAAATCAAGCTCATTTCTCCTTCTTCCCGCCTTTAGAGCCTTTACCCGGCCTGATAATTAGCTTCGAAGGCCATTGTGGATGAGTCGTAGGAGAAGGAGAAAGAGGCACAACCGGATCAACTTCTGCTTCCTCTCTAGCGGCAGAAGAGCTTTTCTTGCCTTTCTTCGAAATTACGCGTTTCCCCTTCTTTTTCGAGGAAGACTCACTACCTGGAGTAAAAAACTTTGAAAGCTTCGTGTCGTCGTCATAAGATTGCTCCAGAGTCTTCTCGCCTTCTTCAAGTTCCCCTGTTTTTGGCTCTTGCGAAACAACCGGATCGTCCAAGTCTTGGAGGGCTTCAATTTTCTCTTCTTGCGATCCTGGTTGAGAAGCTGGAAGAGGAGTAACTTGAGAAGGAGGAGGAACGGCAGCTGAAGAAGGAGAAGTTGGCACAGCTTTCGGTGCTTCCGCTACAGAAGAAAAGAAGTTAAAATCAGTATTCTCCAAGATAAGAGAAGATATTGGTTCGTCCAGGCTTAAGTAATAAGTGAGAAGTTCATCAAGCTCAGTCAAATTGAATAAATGATTTACTGGATCCGGGTCGACGCCAAAGTTACCTGGAGAAGCCGGCTTTGCAAGATCAATCTCGAATTTCTGGGCCGCAATGTCTTCCAGGGCCTCTTCATCAGTGGGAGTGGTCACAATTTCTTTGTCAACCTTAGCAGGAGGCGAAGAGTGAGAACTAGAGCCAGCAATATCCACATCAACTGAAACCGAAATGCGAACAGGGGCAATGGGAAGTATTTCTTTCTCAGGATGTTTCTCTCCCGTCGCTTCGGCCCACACTCGGGTGTTAACGCTGAAATGAGAAAGCTAACACCCGGTGTGTGTAATGGAATTGTGAAAGCACCACCCATGTGACGGGAACAAAAATTAAGCAGTAAAATAGCAGTAAAGCAGTAAAAGACAGCAGTTTATAGTGGTTCGGTTTGAGATCGAGCCTACGTCCACTTTGAATCTCTTTATTACTGAATCCGATTACAAATCAATACAATTCACTTATGAAATCAATACAATTTGATCACAAAGACAATCTCGACTGCTAGCTCAAACTTCGATGATGAAACTCGATGAATCCGTGTTGGATGTAAGAGATTTCTCTCGAAGCTTGTTGTAGTGCCTCGATTGTTTGGAGATCTTCGATTATTGAATGAGTTGAGAGTTCAGCAGAGTAACGACGTTTCTGAAATGATTTGCCCCAAAAGTCCATCGCTCGTTGGAGTTGGAGCTCTATTTATAGGATTGGTTCTGGGTGAGATTCTGTTCCTCAAGTCCTAGGTCGGAGCCGACTTATAGCAAGTCGTAGGTCTTAGGTCGGCGACGAGATATGAGCTCTTGTCTTTTAGTTATTCCTGAATACGAGTTATTCAATCTGCAAGTCATAGGTCGGCAGCGACTTATCATAAGTCGTAGGTCGGAGATCCCTTAAGTCATCAAGTTGGCAACAGCCTTAAGTCGTAGACTTTTTGAGTCGGACCACTTTAACTCGTACAATGTTAGGTCGGAGCATTCTTTAACCCGGAGCATTCCTTAAGTCGGCTCATGTTAGGTCGGACCTGTAGCTTAGGTTGTATGCTTCTTTAAGTCGTGACCTGTTGAGTCGGTATACTCTTTAACTCGTACGTTTTTAGGTCGGAACCTCCTTAACTCGGTAGGTCGTAAGTTTCCCATAGGTTGTTAAGCTGTTAAGTTGGAAGCCCTTGTTAACTCGCAATTTGTTAAGTCGGTAGGCTTCCTTAGGTCGTAGCCTGCTAGGTTGGTTCATGCCTTAAGTCGTAACTGCCTTGGGTTGTAACCCATTGAGTCGGTGACCTCTTTAAGTCATTATGTTGTAAGTCTTAGGTCGCGAACAAAAGAGGATTAACATTTGCCCCTCGAAGTATATGCCTAAATCGTAGGTCGTATGCTTCGATTCTCTTAACTCTTTTCTTGGTGAGTGCGTTAGGTCGTGACCGACTTAACATGAGTCGTAAGTCGTTCGTGTCGATTCGTCTTTCATTGCCCCAGTGTATAAACAGCTTAGGTCGTTCCCCTCTTTCGCTTCACCTGTTCACTATTCTGCTCAGCCATATCCGAACTTTCGAAAGCAAGTCTCATTAATTAATCGATCTTCAGCTATTCTCATCTTTATATTGTGTAAGTGAATTAATCCAAACATGATTATTACTGAATCGAGGATCCCTTGTTCGTCGCCCCTAATCTGGGTTTGTTCATCATGCTTTATCACGAGTCATGTTAGATTCGACTTTCGACTTCCTTTAGCCATGATGTCAGTGTGATCTTCGAATTTACTACCGCGCACCAGTTTTTTCGATGGATTTGGGATGATTTGATGATGTTGTGAGATGCGATTAGGAGACATAACTTAGGGTTTTTGATTCGAGCAGGAGACAGCTTGAAATCCCATCGGAAACGATCCAAAGGATTCATGACCTAGAATATTCACGGCTTAACACCTTAACCGGTTCAAGAACCCTCGCGACTTAACTTCCCTACGGCTTAATTAGTTTACGGCGTAATCCTTAAGTCGCGGCCGAGCTTGGACTTAGGAAGAACAGCACTGTTTCGGACTCGAAGTTTTCATATGCATCACGACTTAAGAGTTACGACTTAACCTGACTCGCAGCATATCCCTTAGACCGTGGACGGGCTAGAACTTGTAGAATTTTCAACCCATGCTAAGTCGTGAACGAGTTAGAACTTGCCATAACTTTCGCTGCCTTGAACTCTAAGACTTGAATTGTCCGGACTTTGAAACTTTGGACTGTTTGAACTTGAGCTTTTGTTGTACTTCCTTACAGATTACTTTGAATTTTTAAAGCTGTCAACCTATTAAATATAACATTTGCAGAAAAGCGGGACGAATATACTACCATTGACTGCCCACATCGAATGACAGATTAGTCGATAAAGAATAATCAGCTTAAATAAACTGTATGATTGAAATGCTGTGGAACAACATTTTCAAGTGAAGTATCAAAGCAAAACTACAATAATCAACCAAAGCTGATTTGTTTGTCATAACACTGTACTTGTATTTTCAATAACAAACATTGAAACTTAATAATTGACAAGTATTAACTAATTCGTTTATAGTTGTTTGTTATTTTTTCTAGTTTCGCACAACACTTCACACTTTTTAGGAAACGTGCACCTTAATATTTGATCATCCAGTTCCTTGTGTAGAATGGCATCTCAACAAGAAGACTTGGAACCAGCTGGAGAAGCTTTTCCGATTGCTACTCCATTGAACGATCCTCCGGAAAGGACTCCTACCACTCTGAGCCATAAAGTTTTTCGTCAATTATGCATCCAGTTTGGCATTGCCGAAGCTGATGCTTTGTTCCCTGGAATAAATGATACTGCTGATAGGCCGCCCCATGGCTTTGTCGCAGTTAACCGCCAAATGTGTTTGAGTGGAGCTATCCCCCCATACAAGTTATTGCCATTTCCACACCCAAAAGTGGTTTGTAGTCTGACGCGCGTAGTTTGCACATCACATACACTTAGGATTTTTGGCACTTATATGCACTTAGCTTCTTCAATTCGAAGATTTCTAAGACTTGTCTTTTCTTCAATTTCAGGTTCTCTGATGGGGCGAAGTGGATCGTATTATGACAAATTTCAGCGTCATGGAAGTCGCGATGCTTATGATTATAGGAGTTATCTTCCTTCTCGTCAAGAGACCGACGAAGAAAGGGCCTCTCAAAAAGCTCGAGAGAGACGGGATTATGAGGAGCGCCGTAGAATAGAAGATGAACAGCATTATGGGAATAGAGACGAGCGATACGACTCTTCCCGTAGAAGTGACGATTCTCATAAAAGGAAATCTTATGACGACAAGGGGAAGAGTCGTATGGCTAATGATTCTAGCAAGCGGACCAAACTTGGCGAAAAGGACGCATATGCAATTTCGGAAAAGACTGATGCTTCTATTCCTCCTGATACTTCTTCCGGTTCTCCTACATTTAAGAAGTCTGACATCCAGGCAATCATTAATAGGCCTCAGTACCAAGCTGGAGATGGTCCTCCCACACTCTAGAGCCGATTTCCGAATTGGTGTCTGAAAGGAGTGCGTTTTGATTTGGATTTGGTACCAATCGACAAACAAGCCATGCTGAGAAATCACGATGCTGTCAAGCTTGAAATTGAAAGAATGTCTGGATGGCAGAAGCTGGTCGATGAACTTCAAAGGGTCAACCACATGAATCTTGAGGCGATGATGACCATGGAGAACGATAAATCAGAATGGGATAAAATTTGCAAACAGCACAACGCCGAAATGAAGAGCATCTCTGATGGTTATGAGAAGCTTGAGGCTGAAGTTGAAAGACTTAAAAATGAGCTTGCCACTTCTTCCGCTTCTTATTCACAGAAGGAAGAAATGCTCCAACGGCAGGTTCGAAATGCTTATGCTGCTCAGCGGGATGCTGAAGTGAATCTGGAAGCAGAGCAGCAAGTTTCCAGAAAATATCATGATGACACGGCTCAACTTCGAGAGAAAGTCAGCTCCCAAGACTTGGAGATTACAAGACTGCAGTCTCAGTTATTGAAGGCTGAAAGAGAGCGTGATGAAGCTCTCACTGGTGAAGCTACAGCTGAAGAATCCCATGAGGCAACCAGAGCCACCATTGACACGACTTTATTTGACTTTTATATCCATTGCGTCTTGGGGCGTGGGAGCCTTTCATTCTTGGGACCGGATTATGAAGTCACTTTAGCTGAAGTATGGGAGGCGATCATTGACATGTTCGGCGGTGCCAGTTATGTTGAAGCAGATCTTCAAGCTACCTACTTAGATGAGAGCGCCCGCGCTACCCTTGCCAAAGGAAAAGAGCAACGTACCCGAATGCGAGCCGAAGCGACGGGAGGGAAGCTTCCTGAGAAAGAAATACTTCCTGTTGCCCCTGTTCATATTTTGACTTCAGCTCATGTGGATGTTGCTGGCTCTAGCTCTCACTCTTCGCCTCCGGCTAAAGTTGACCAAGAAACTGTGACCACTCCCACAGAGGAAGAGGCTATGGAAGACTTTAAAGCTCATAAATTTGAGATTGATTTCATCAAACCGACTTCTCCAGGTAACTTTGACGTCGACCCATCTCCAGTGAACTACTTATTAGATTTGACTGAGCTTGATGAACTTCTCACTTATTACTTAAGCCTGAACGAACCAATATCTTCTCTTAACTTGGAGAATACTGATTTTAACTTCTTTTCTTCTGTAGCGGAAGCACCGAAAGCTGCGCCAGCTTCTCCTTCTTCAGCTGCCGTTCCTCCTCCTTCTCAAGTTACTCCTCTTCCAGCTTCTCAACCAGGATCGCAAGAAGAGAAAATTGAAGCTCTCAGAGACTTGGACGATCCGGTGGTTTCACAAGAGCCAAAGACAGGGGAACTTGAAGAAGGCGAGAAGACTCCGGAGCAGTCTTATGACGACGACACGAAGCTTTCAGAGTTTTCTACTCCCGGTAGTGAGTCTTCCTCGAAAAGGAAGGGGAAACGCGCAATTTCGAAGAAAGGCAAGAAAAGCTCTTCTGCCGCTGGAGAGGAAGCAGAAGTTGATCCGGTTGCGCCTCTCTCTCCTTCTTCTCCGACTCAATCACAACGGCCTCCGAAGCTAATTATCAGGCCGGGTAAAAGCTCTAAAGGCGGGAAGAAGGAGAAATGAGCTTGATTTTGCCTTTTCTGCTTTTTGCATGTATTGGCCGGAAGTTGTGCGGATACCGGTCTCCGCTTCTTTTTATGATCTGCACAATGTAAAAAAAAATTTTATAGTATTTAATAAAATAGCTATTTTACTTGTACAAATTCTTGTGTATGTGAGAATGCATCTGTTTCTCATTTTTAGTGTAGAATAAACGATCTATTTTTCATGATATTGCAATGAACTTGTGGTATGTTGCTTGCATGTTACTTTTATTAATATAATTGAATTGTATAGTATTGCCCCCATATCACAAGTGCATTGCAACATTTCTAGCTTTTACAAGACTGATACTGTTATTTCAGAGAATAACTATTCCACTTTTAAATGGAAGAATTGTTCTTCTTTTAATAGATCATATCTCGTGTTTGGAGAAATTTTTACTTTCTCTTTCTTTCTGAAGAACACTTCAAATTTTGGGGATGATCACTTTCATTTGTTAAAAAGTGGATTTTCCTATGCAGTGAAGTGAACTTCCTGAAGAAATTTTTTTTTTGTTTGTTTAGCGCTTCCGAAGAAGGCTTTGTTTTTGTGCCTCTGAAGAGGGCTTATGTCTGGTACTTCAAGCATGGTGAAGTGTGCCTCCAAAGAGGTCTTTTGGTCTTCGAAGAGAAGCGATTTTGGTCTCCGAAGAGAGGCAATTTTGGTCTCCGAAGAGAAGCAATTTTGGTCTCCGAAGAGAAGCGATTTTGGTCTCCGAAGAGAAGCAATTTTGGTCTCCGAAGAGAAGCGATTTGGCATTTCATCTCTGGTGAAGTGGGCCTCCGAAGAGGAGCATTTTGCACTTCTACACTGGTGAAATGTGCCTCCGAAGAGGGCTTGTTAGCATTTCATCTCTGGTGAAGTGGGCTTCCGAAGAAGAGCATTTTGCACTTCTACACTGGTGAAATGTGCCTCCGAAGAGGGCTTTCTGATTGCCTGGAAGTTACTTTCTCATGGTTGGATGGCTCCATGGGGCGGACGCAAGTTGTTTGATTGGATGTTTGTTTGCACAAATGACCGCAATCAATTAACAAGGGCCCTGTTCCTTCAGCTTGGGAAGGTGCCCCTCCGGTGGTTCCACCAATCTTTTTATTGAGAGAAGCACTTCCATTTGTTGGCGTGCCTCGTTAGAGGGCTTTGTTGACCTTTGGGAAGGAGCATCGGTTGGTTGGTGTGCCAGGAAGGTTGCTTCTCAGGGGTGAGTAGATCCACGGGACGGACGCAAGCTGCCTGATCGGATGCATCAGGATCAGTTAGCAAGGGCCCTGTTCCTTCTGCTTGGGAAGGTGTCCCTTCGGTGGTTGTACCGGCCCTTTTATTGAGTGGCATACCTCCTTTTGGCTGCTTCTGTGTTTGCCTGGCCATCTTCTCCCATCATCTGCTCATTAGCGATCTTTTATTATCATTTCCAAGCGTATCTTCTTTCCTTTTGTAAGTAAATTGCCTTATCCAAAGAAGTGGACTTCACTGTTGAATAACTTCACGGGACAAACGCGAGTTATCTAGTTGGATGTCTGTTTATATTGACAATCACAACCGGTTAACGAAGGCTTGCCCCAGTGGAGTTGCCAACTTTTTATGTGAAGTTCTTCTTGTATAGGATTTGAATATGGAATTTTTTGTTGCTTGGTATTTGCTTTAATAAATGATTTGTAAGGCTCGCTTGGCTTTGCGATGGGTGAGCTTCGCTTTAATGACCTGCAATATTAGATCGACATTTTAGCAATACATTTAGAGTATTTATATATCGAAATATAACAGGCATTTTGTAATAGAAAACATAGAATTCATAGTTTTTCATTATTCAGTCACACTGATTTCTCAGCGGTTTACAATGCAGAAGTTACACATCCATTATCATTTTTACAAATTTAAGCAATGATGTTAAGTAAAAAATGGATGCTAGTGATTGTTGTTTCAGAATCTCCGGACTGATTTTCCATTTGCACTAGATTCGCAGCTTCGGATTTATATGCCAAAGAAAGTGAAAGATGCCCCAGTTGCAGTTTTGTGGACAATTAGCAGTCGTCCAAACTTCTTCCTGCTGGGTGTGGACCTCCTGTGACAACATTAATGACAAGCTTTTCTAAATCTTGCACTGCAGTGTTGTTGCGAGAATCGGATTGATGGGTAGGACGTTGTTGACCTTGAGTGGATGAGGTTGGATCGACTCCGCCTCTCTTAACGTATTGTTGGAGTTTACCCTGCTCCAGCAATTCTTCAATCACATTCCTTAATTGGCGACATTGGTCAGTGTCATGGCCAGGTTGATTGTGAAATTGGCAGAATTTTCCATTACGCACTGCACCTCTCTTCATCTCAGGTGGCTTAGGATACCTGACAACGTCCTTTGTTGCGAAAAAGATATTTCTTGGTGTATCAGTTAAGGGAGTAAAATCTGAAAGATCGAAGCGGCGGAGTTTCTTCTCATTCCCCTGATTCTTTCCTCCGTCGTTTTCCCTTTTCTGATTCTTAGAATTTCTTCTGTTAGAAGCAAGTTCATTATTGTTGTCCTTGGCAACTAATACTTTTGCTGAGGCGGAAAGGTTTTCCAGGCGCATGAATTCATCGGCCTTTTTATAATACTTCTCAAGGGAATTTGGTTCCTTCATTTTTAGCCATTTTCCAAATTCACTCGATTTATCGATGGCTCGCACCAAGTAGGTCAGGATCATACGCGGTTCTACATTATCCACTTCGGCTACAGCTATATTGAAACGGCTTAAGAAAGATTTGATTGATTCTCCGGGAGCTTGTTCAAGACTAGACAATGACATTATATCCTTGGCTTTTGAAGCATACAATCTGAACTGTTCTTTAAACTTTTGCGTCAAGTCGGAGAATTGATCTATTGACCGAATTGGAAGCTTTGTGAACCAAAGTAAGGCCACACCTTCCAAGTACACTGAAAAGTATCGACACTTAATCTCGTCTGACGCTCTTGCACCGGTCATATGCCAATCGTACTTGTATAGGAAATGATTAGGGTCACTCGTTCCCCTATAGGCTTGGATAGTAGGAGGTGCAAATTTCCTTGGAAATTCCGCTTTCAGGATCCTTTCCGTAAACGGAGTTTTGCTTGGTGCAAATCCCCAGTCGTTCTCATTCTCTTCCCTTTGCATGCTCTCTTTCATGATGCGGCTGACCATTTCGGACAGGTACCCTTTTTTGTTCAGAGACATTTCCGGACAGGCATCAGTCCTTCTCTCGGAAGCTTGCCCGGGCACATGTTCACAATAAGTTGGCTGCGGCATAGAACCCTCAGCTTGGAAAGGTGGCATTTCTAGAAAGGTTGTTTGATGGTTTTCTGGTTGACGATTTGCCCCGAGCAGAGCAGTTAATCTATCCATCATCAAAGCGTTTTGAGCTTCAATTTGTTGGTATAATCCAGAAACTACGTCATCCAATTCAGCCCTGGTGACTCCAACGGTAGGAGTTGCTTGGTCTGCTGCTGGGGAAGCGGATGTCCTTTCATGAGCATTTCTGGATCTGATTGGACTACCTCTTCTTCCAGGAGCCATTATTTCAAATCAACCTCTGGTTTTTAAGAGAGGTTTTTTTTATGAGTTTTTGCGAAGCAACGGTGGATGATCGCCTGAGTTCAATTCTCAGTGAAAGCACCAAAATGTTAACGCTGAAATGAGAACGCTAACACCCGGTGTGGGTAATGGAATTGTGAAAGCACCACCCGTGTGACGGGAACAAAAATTAAGCAGTAAAATAGCAGTAAAGCAGTAAAAGACAGCAGTTTATAGTGGTTCGGCTTGAGATCGAGCCTACGACCACTTTGAATCTCTTTATTACTGAATCCGATTACAAATCAATACAATTCACTTATGAAATCAATACAATTTGATCACAAAGACAATCTTGACTGCTAGCTCAAACTTCGATGATGAAACTCGATGAATCCGTGTTGGATGTAAGAGATTTCTCTCGAAGCTTGTTGTAGTGTCTCGATTGTTTGGAGATCTTCGATTGTTGAATGAGTTGAGAGTTCAGCAGAGTAACGACGTTTCTAAAATGATTTGCCCCAAAAGTCCATCGCTCGTTGGAGTTGGAGCTCTATTTATAGGATTGGTTCTGGGTGAGATTCTGTTCCTCAAGTCCTAGGTCGGAGCCGACTTATAGCAAGTCGTAGGTCTTAGGTCGGCGACGAGATAGGAGCTCTTGCCTTTTAGTTATTCCTGAATACGAGTTATTCAATCTGCAAGTCATAGGTCGGCAGCGACTTATCATAAGTCGTAGGTCGGAGATCCCTTAAGTCATCAAGTTGGCAACAGCCTTAAGTCGTAGACTTTTTGAGTCGGACCACTTTAACTCGTACATTGTTAGGTCGGAGCATTCTTTAATCCGGAGCATTCCTTAAGTCGGCTCATGTTAGGTCAGACCTGTAGCTTAGGTTGTATGCTTCTTTAAGTCGTGACCTGTTGAGTCGGTATACTCTTTAACTCGTATGTTTTTAGGTCGGAACCTCCTTAACTCGGTAGGTCGTAAGTTTCCCATAGGTTGTTAAGCTGTTAAGTCGGAAGCCCTTGTTAACTCGCAATTTGTTAAGTCGGTAGGCTTCCTTAGGTCGTAGCCTACTAGGTTGGTTCATGCCTTAAGTCGTAACTGCCTTGGGTTGTAACCCATTTAGTCGGTGACCTCTTTAAGTCGTTATGTCGTAAGTCTTAGGTCGCGAACAAAAGAGGATTAACATCGGGTAAGCTGTTCTTTTCCTTTGGCAAGTGCAGCACGGGCGCTCTCATCTAAGTAAGTAGCTTCAAGATCTGCTTCAGCATAACCGGCACCGCCGAACATATCAATGATCGCCTCTTATACTTCAGCTAAGGTGACTTCATATTCCGGTCCCAAAAATGAAAGGCTCCCACGCCCCAAGACGCAATGGATATAAAAGTCGAACAAATTCGTATCAATGGTGGCTCTAGTTGCCTTATGGGATTCTTCAGCAGCAGCTTTACCAGCGAGAGCTTCATCACGCTCTCTTTCAACCTTCAATAATTGAGACTGCAGTCTTGTAATCTCTAAGTCTTGGGAGCTGACTTTCTCCCGAAATTGAGCTGCGTCATCACGATATTTCCTGGTAACGTGCTGCTCTGCTTCTAGTTTCACTTCAGCATCCCGCTGAGCAACATGAGCATTTCGAACCTGCTGTTGAAGTATCTCTTCCTTTTGTGAAAAAGAAGTGGAAGAAGTAGCAAGTTCGTTCTTGAGTCTTTCAACCTCGGCTTCAAGCCTCCCGTAATCATCAGTGATGCTCTTCATTTCAGCATCATGCTGCTTGCAAACTTTATCCCATTCAGATTTATCGTTCTCCATGGTCAGCATCGCTTCAAGATTCGCACGGTTAACCCTTTGCAGCTCGTCAACAAGCTTTTGCCATCCAGACACCCTTTCGATATTAAGTTTGATGGCATCAAGGCTGCGCAGCATATCCGATTTATCGATCAGGACCAAGTCAAGGTCAAAGCGTACCCCTTTTAAACACCACTGCGGGAACCGATTTTGAAGGATTGGCGGACCTTGCCCAACTTGATACTGGGGTCTGTTAATGATTGCTTGAATGTCAGACTTCTCGAGAGCGGGAGAACCAGCAGGCAAGTCAGAAGGAATGGGACCGTCAGGCTTCTCAGAAAAGACGGAAGAGTCACTGTGCTTAGTTCGTTTACATGAGTCGCTGGCAATGTGACTTTTTCCTTTATCATCGTATTTCCTCTTTTGAGAATCGTCTTCTCTTCGGGATGAATCTTGGTGTTCATCCTCTCTTCTGCGGGAAGAGTCGTGTCGCTCGTCCCTACTCCCATAGTTCTGTTCATCTTCCCTTCTGCGGCGCTCTTCATAAGCTCACCTTTCGTGAGCCTTTCTGGCAGCTCTTTCCTCATCAGTTTCTCTCGGGGCACCGAGATAACGCCTAAAGTCGTAAGCATCGCGGCTTCTGTGGCGCTGGAATTTGTCGAAGTAGGAGCCGCTTCGTCCCATCGGAGAATCTGGAAAAGAAAAAGAGACAAGTCTTAAAAATCTTCGAATAAAAGGAGTTTAAGTGCATATAAGTGCCAAAAAATCCTAGGTGTGTGTGGCGTGTAAACTATACGCATCAAGCTACAGACCACTCTTCGGCTTGGGGGTAACGTCGGCTTTTGCAGTTGACGTTAACTCTTGAGTTAATGGAGTTCGCTGCAAGGCGGATGTCGCCTCAACTGCTAAAGAAGTAACTTTGGTGGTGACAGAGTCGTCCTTGAAAAGCTCTTGTGATGTTATCATCAAGTCGCTTAGATTATCAAAAGTATCTCCACCGTCAAGCCCAGCAGAGTCTCCTCTTGCAACTCCTTCTTCGATCACCGGGGAAAGCAAAGGTTTGCTAGATAATCCCACAACACCAGCAGAGCTGGAACACTTCACTAGTGCGGTGTCAATAGTAGGTTCTTTTAGAGCCATCTCTTTTGCGGAAACTGGGGCATCCGATGTCTCCACTTGGGAGTCAAGAACTTCATAAACTTGAGTGGATCGGGAAAAGTGCAGAAGTCCGTACTGGTGCAGGAACTCATCTTTCAGCAAAAATTTGGCACTTCTCTCTTCAGCATCCACAGCACTCAAAGTATCTAAGGTCGACTTAAGGCTGGGATCTCGAAGTGGAGGAGGAAGTGCTGCAAAAAGTAAGGGACAGAGTTAAGCATTTGGCAATTCAAGTTCCGAAAAGTTCAGAAAATGAAGAAAACGGAGAAACGAAATCTTACTTCCGACTCTCCAAATGGCATAAAATCCCGGAGGACAGCGAACAAAGAAGAATTGGCTCAAAAATCCATGTGCACTATCGGGCAAGTCGAGAATCAATCTACGGTTCCTTGCGCCTCTCACGAGGATAATCGAAGGATGATCTTTGTTCTTTGCAAAAGTGCACAAATAGCAAAGCTCCTCAAAACGGGGAAGACGGTCTAGCACTCTTCTAAACAATACACACAACCCCAGTATAATGACATATCCGTTAGGGTGTAGCTGAAAGGGAGAGATAGCTAATCGAAGGAAAAGTTCTCGGAGAAAGTCATTGAAGGGAGGAATAGCTCCGCTTAAACACATTTGACGATTGACTGCAATAAAACCAAGGGGTGGTCTGTCGACAGTGTCGTTTGCTCTAGGAAATGAAGCATCTGTTTCGGCAATGCTGAACTGGACACACAGTTGTCTGAAGACTTTGTGGCTCAAAGTGGTCGGAGTTCTTTCGAGAGGGTCGACCAATGGGTTGGCAATTGGGAAAGCTTCTCCGGCTGGTCCTGAATCTTTTTGTTGAGATGTCATTCTACACAATCAACTGGATATTTAAATATGAAGGTGCACGTTTCCTAAAAAGTGTGAAGTGTTGTGCAAAACTAAAACGATAACAAGCAAGTATAACTGAAATTGAGATAGTTGACATTTGTCGATTATAAAGTTTCGAGGCTTGTCATTTTAAGTTCAAATACAACGTTGTGTTGATGCAAACAAATCAGCTTAGGTTGATTATTTCAGCTTTGCTTTAATACTTCATCTGAATTTATCGTTTCACAGCATTTCATTCACAAAATTCATGTAGGTTAATTGTTCTTTATCTTCTAATCTGTCATTCGATGTGGGCAGTCAATGGCAGTATATTTGTCCCGTTTTTCTGCTAAATGTTGTGTTTAACAGGTTATTAACATTAGAGTAAAAGCAATCTGTAAAGAAGTGCAACATAGTTCGAATTCGATCAAAATTCATAGTCGAGCTCTGTCCAAATTTCGCAAGTGTTAGGTCGTCCAGCGACCTAACATAGGTCGGAGTCTTTTTAGGTCGCACAGCACAAGTAGGAAAGGTCAAGGCGATGTAAATTTGGAAAGTCCTAACTCGGTCGCGACTTAGAGCTTATGTCGCAGAAATTAGGTCGTTCGATTGTTAAGTCGTTATGTTCAAAGTTCAGTTAAGTCCAAAGGTTCAAGTTTTAGGTCGCTCACGACCTAGCATAGGTCGGAAAGTTCGGCTTTATCTAAGTCGCAGGAATTCTTAGGTCGCAAGGATGTTTAGGTCGGTCAAATATCTTAGGACGTGAGTCGTAGGTCGCAGAAGGCTCAGCACAAAACTCTTAGGTCGTACAAATCTGTTAAGTCGCCGACTTCCCCTCCACGCAATCCCTTAATGGATCCGATAACCCGATACTACCATTACAAAGAAAATGATCATCCTTTTCTTGAATTCAATTCATCTCTACATACCGCCAAATCATCCAGCAAATCGACTTCAAATCCTTCCGATCCATTACAAACATTATCGTGTATTCGTGAATCACATCAACTTATCGAATGACGATCGGAAGTCGATTGTAATAATCGCTCAAAAAATGAAACACGAACGCATGGAATTGGACTTGGGTAGGAAAACATGAACTCATGATGGGGCAGCGATTATGGTGGGGCAGAGATTGAATTCACTTACGCAGTATATTGGAAAGGATGAATCGTCGACTAAACAAGTTGAATTCTCCCTTGGAAGCTCAGAGATTCGTCAATAGCAACGGAAAATCAAAGCAGAAGGATAAGGAGGAAGAAGGCGACCTAACAGTTTATATGAGGCTGAGAGAGGAAGGCGAATAGGCATGCAAGTTTTAGGTCGTCCACGATCTAGCAAGAGTAAGTCGAAGCACACGACCTATGACATTGACGTGTACTTCGAGGGGCAAATGTTAACTCCTTTATTTCGGCGACCTAAAACTCTGCGACCTAACAGCTCTTAACGACCTAAAAGGCCTCACGACTTAAGGAAACTCACGACTTAATGAAACTCACGACCTAAGGAACCTAACGACCTAAGGTACTTAACGACCTAAGGAATCTAACGACCTATGGGATGTCACGACCTAAGGAATCTAACGACCTATGGGATGTCACGACCTAAGGAATCTAACGACCTATGAGATGTCATGACCTAAGGAATCTAACGACCTAAGGCATGTCACGACTTAAGGAAACCCACGACCTAAAAGCTTCACGAGTTAGCAGACTCTACGACCTAAAATGGTTTACGACCTAACTACAGAGGCGACCTAACAAGTTAAGGAGCTTCGCGACCTAACTTCATAAAGCAGCTTGACAAGCTAAAGGGAAAGGAAGGGAGATGACCTACCTTAGGTCGTTCACGACTTACCACTTCATAAGCACAACTTCACGACCTACCGAGTACAACTTCATCAGCCTACTTCTTAAGTCGCGAGTGGACTGCGACCTAGTTTAGGTCGCTCGCGACCTACGACCTAACTTAGGTCGTACGTGACCTAAGACTTGGCAAAAATTCTGTCCAGAATTCAACTCCTATAAATACACCGCTACATTCAACATGAAGAGGACTTTTTGGCTGATCATTTCTTGAAGCGTCGTTACTCTGCCGAACTCCCAACTCATTCAACAATTGAAGATCTTCAAACATTCGAGACACTACAACAAGCTTCGAGAGGAATTTCCTACATCCAACACGGATTCATCAAGTTTCATGATCGAAGTTTGAGCTAGTAGTCGAGATTGTCTTTGTGATCAAATTGTATTGTTTTCATAAGTGTATTGTATCGCCTTGTAATCAGATTCAGTAATAAAGAGATTCAAAGTGGACGTAGGCTCGATCTCAAGCCGAACCACTATAAACTGCTGTCTTTTACCGCCATTTCTCTATTTTACTGCTTACTTCTTGTTCCCATCACACGGGTGGTGCTTTCACAATTCTACTACACACACCGGGTGTTAGCGTTCACTTTTTAGCGTTAACACCTCCGAAGAGGGCTTCATTTGTTTGCCTGAAAATCATTTCCCATAGTTAAATAGATCCACGGGGCGGACGCAAGCAACCTATTGGATGTTCTTTTGCACAAACGATCGCAATTAACTAGCAAGGGCCCGGTGCCTTCACTTCGGGAAGGTTCCCCTTCGGTGGTTCCACCAACCTTTTTGTTTGAGAAAAACATTTCATTTTATGGCGTGCCTCGTTAGAGGGCTTTATTTGTTACTTCAACTTTTTTGGGGAAGAACGTTCCCATGAGAGTAGAAGTGTGCCTCCAAAGAGGGCTTTATTTGTTTGCCTGAAAGTCATTTCTCACAGTTAAATGGATCCACGGGGCGGATGCAAGCAACCTAATTGGATGTTCGTTTACACAAATGATCGCAATTAACTAGCAAGGGCCCGGTGCCTTCACTTTGGGAAGGTGCCCCTTCGGTGGTACCACCAACCTTGTTATTTGAGAAAAACATTTCATTTTACAGCATGCCTCGTTGGAGGGCTTTCAATTGTGCCTCCGTAGAGGGCTTTAAATTGTGCCTCTGGAGAGGGCTTTGAATTGTGCCTCCGGAGAGGGCTTTGAATTGTGCCTCCGGAGAGGGCTTTGAATGGTGCCTCCGGAGAGGGCTTTGAATTGTGCCTCCAGAGAGGGCTTTGAGTGTTTCGTTTGCCTGGAAGATTGCATTTCACAGTTAAGTGGTTCCACGGAGCGGACGCAAGCCACTTAATTGGATGTTTGTTTGCACAAACGATCACAATTAAGTAGCAAGGGCCCAGTGCCTTCACTTTGGGAAGGTGCCCCTTCGGTGGTTCCACCAACCTTTTTGTTGAGAGACAAGATTCCATTTTGGCTGTTTTTGACTGCTTGCCAATGTCTTTTCATCATCTGTTCCTCAGCGATTCCTTGTTATCACCTCTAAGTACATTTTCCTTTCTTTTGCAGGTTGTTTGATTCTTCCAGAGAAGTGTACTTCATTGTTAAGTGAATCCACGGGGTAGACGCAAGCTACTTAACCGGATGTCTGTTTGCACAAACGATCGCAATCAGTTAGCAAGGGCCTGGAACCTTCACCTTGGGAAGGTGCCCCTTCGTTGGAATCACCAACTGTTTGTGAGAAGTACTTCTTATGTAGGAATTGAACCTGGAATTTTTTATGGCTTGATATTGGTTTGTTGAGTGATTTATAGGAATCGCTTGGTCTTGTGATGTGTCGAATAGGTAAGCTTTGCTTTGATAGCCAGCAATGTTAAATCAAAATTTTAGCAACATATTTAAGATATTTGCACATCGAAATGAGACAGGCATTTTATAGTAGTAGAAGACACAAGATTTATAGTGGTTCGGCCAAGAATTGGGCCTACATCCACTTTATAGTTCTTATTGCTGAGTCACACTGATTTTACAATGGCTTACAATACAAAAACGATACATCCTTTTTACAAATTTAAGCATAGCTTTTAAGTAAAATATGGACACAAATGATTGTTGTTCCAGGCTCTCGGAATTGGATCTCTTTCGACAGTTGTGAGCTTGAAAGTGCCATCGAGAAGTTTTTTGCCTATGACATATGGCCCTTCCCAGTTTGGCCCAAACACTCCTATTGCTGTCATGATCCTTTTCAAGACTAGATCCTCAATTTCAAAGCTGCGTTGGCGAACTTTAGAATTGAAGTGTCTAGCTATTCTTTGCTGATGGGCTGCAACTCTGAGCTCAGCCTCGTTTCTTCTTTCATCAAGCAAGTCAAGTGCTTCAAGTTGCAGCTTTTCATTTTCAGTTTGGTTGAAATGAATTCTCCTATGTGAGGGGACCTCTATTTCCACGGGAATCATTGCTTCTGATCCATATGCTAATGAGAATGGAGTGTGCCCAGTCGCAGTTTTGTGGGTGGTTCTATATGCCCATAGTGCTAGTGGTAGCTTATCGACCCAACCACCTTTTGCTTTTTCCAGCTGTTTTTTGATGGTTGATTTGATAATTTTGTTTACTGCTTCCACTTGCCCGTTTGCATGCGGATGAGCCACTACTGAGAAGCTTTTTCGAATCTTGAATCGCCTGCAAAAGTCCTGGAATTCTTCGCTTTCGAATTGGGTACCATTGTCGGTGATTATCTTCTGAGGCACACCATACCTGCAAATGATATTTTTAGTCACAAAGTTTATCATCATTTTGGAGGTAATAGTAGCCAACGGTTCAGCTTCAGCCCATTTAGTGAAATAATCAACAGCAACAATAGCATATTTGATTCCGGACTTGGCAATCGGCAAAGGTCCAATGAGATCTATCCCCCAAATGGCGAATGGCCATGGACTAACCATCTGTGTTAGCATGGTGGAAGGTGCTCTTGGGATTTTCGCAAATCTCTGGCATCTGTCACACTTTTGGGAGTAGCTAGCAGCATCTCGATTAATATCTGGCCAAAAATACCCATAGCGGAGAATTTTCTTTGCAAGAGTTTGGCCACCTGAATGATCCCCAAACTCTCCTCCGTGCACCTCAGCTAAAATTGTTTTAGCCTCTTCTTTGGTTACACATCGGAGTAATGGCATCGAGAATCCTCGTCTGTACAAATGGCCGTCTTGAATTACATATCTCGGGGCTTTTCTTAACAATTTCTGGCGCTCTTTTGAGTTTTCTGGCAAGGTGTCGTTGAGTAGATATTCCTTGATAGGGGTCATCCACGACTCCTGTTCTTGAGATACAGTCATGATCCAGTCAATATCCATCTCATCAGTACTTGGAGCTGACAAGACTTCCACAGGGACCAATCCTAATAACTGAGCTTCGCCAGAGCTTGAATATTTTGCGAGAGAATCTGCCTTCATGTTCTCTTCCCGGGGCATATGGCTGATTATATAATGATCAAATTCATCGAGAAGTTCCCAGGCCTTTGACAAGTAAGCAGGCAGATTTACTCCTTTAGTTTGAAACTCTTTCTTGACTTGGCATACAATAAGTTAGGAATCACTGAAGATCTGCAATACTTTGATGTTCAGTTCTTTAGCAATCTTCAAGCCGGCAATAAGAGCTTCATATTCTGCTTCATTATTTGTTGAAGGAAATTCTAATCTCAATGCATAGCACAATGATCGCCCTTCGGGGGTTTCGAGCACAACCCCAGCTCTAGAGCAATAGTCATTCTTGCACCATCAACATATAATTTCCATCGGATCGGGATGTCATTAGTCACTTCTTCCTTACTGCCACCTTTATCTATGTATTCTGCAATGAAATCTGCTAAAGCTTGTCCATTGATTGCTCTTTGGGGATGGTAGGTGATATCATATTGATTGAGTTCAATATTCCACTTCAGAAGACGACCCGAAGTTTCAGGGCGAAATAGGACTTGCTTTAGAGGTGGATCAGTGAGGACTTTGATAGGATGAGCCTGGAAATATGGCCACAACTTTCTAGACGCAATTAACAAACAATAGGCGAGCTTTTCCAGCTTTGAATAGTTCATCTCTGCCCCCAGTGAATCTTTTGCTGATGTAATAAACCGGGTGCTAAACTTTTACGTCTTCCCGTACCAATGCTGCACTGAGAGCATGAGATGAAACTGCTAAGTATATGAAAAGATCTTCACCGTTGCTGGGCTGAGAAAGTACTGGAGGCTTTTCCATGTGACGAATCAGTTCTTCAAAAGCTTTCTGACATTCGAGAGTCCATTCAAAGTTTTTCTTTCCTTTCTTCAGAGCGTCAAAGAAGGGAATACACTTATCAGTGACCCTAGAAATAAACCGAATTAAAGCAGCGACTTTCCCGTTGAGGCTTTGCAATTCCTTCTTTGTTCTAGGGGCTTTGACTTCTCTTAAAGCAGTAATCTGAGCAGGATTAGCTTCGATGCCCCTAGCACTCACAATGAAACCCAATAATTTTCAGGACTCTACCCCGAAAGAACATTTCAGAGGATTTAGCTTCATCCCATACTTTCGGAGAACTGCGAACATTTCTGCCAAATGATCCATGTGATCCACTACTTTCTTTGATTTCACTAACATATCATCGACATACACTTCCATAGTCTTCCCAATCTGGGGTTTGAACATGGCATTAACAAGTCTTTGATAAGTTGCCCCAGCGTTCTTTAGTCCGAAGGGCATGACTTTATAGCAGTAAAGACTAACATCAGTGATGAAGCTCATGTCCTCCTGATCTGGTCATGCATCATGATTTGATTATATCCTGAGTAAGCATCCATAAAAGACATTAATTCATGCCCGGTTGTTCCATCCACCAACTGATCGATTCTGGGCAACGGGAAATAGTCTTTGGGACATGCTTTGTTCAAGTCTGAAAAGTCGATGCACACTCTCCACTTCCCATTAGCTTTTTTAACCAACACCGGATTAGAGACCAGTGCTTTACAGGTGTGAACTTCGCATCAATATTCAAAGCATGCACTACGATTTCTGGAGATATTCCACACATGTCGGCATGACTCCAAGCGAATACATCCAGATTTGATTTCAAGAATGATATCAGCATATTCTGAACCGTCATACCAAGTTGTGAACCCACATTCAGCACCTTGTTTGTGTCATTCAGGTCAACAGATATCGGCACTGTTACTTCCACCGGTACCACTCTACTTTCCCCTGCACTGGTTTTTCTAGGATCAATCTCTTTTCGTGCACCACTGTGCTCACCAGTGCAGGGTCCACCCCGTAATTGCTACAAGGTGGGTTCTTTGATGTGGAGCGGAGCTGCCGCACCTTTACCCATTTCTCTTTTCCTTCTTTCCCGCAACTCTGTGAAATAGCATTCCCGCCCGGCATTTTGGTCCCCCTTCACAACACCGACGCCATTATTAGTGGGGGACTTCATAGTCAGGCACCATGGGGCGAGAATGGCCTTGAATGCAGCAAGAGTTGGTCGACCCAAGAAGGCATTGTAAGCGGAGAATTCATCAACAATTACAAAAGTTTGCTTTCGGACCACCTTCTTTTCTCCTTCTCCGAGTTCTACAAACAAGTCAATAGTCCCAATTGGCTGTTTTGGTTCTCCAGTGAACCCAACAGTCTTCTGCGAGGAAGCTTGGACATCAGCCATGTGAATTTTCATCTGATCAAATGTGTTTCTGAAGAGGATATTGTAAGAGGCGCCGCAATCAATAAGCACTCTTCTTACAATGGCTGATCCGATGCCTGCAGATATTACCAAAGGATCCATGGTGGGAGCTTCAACTCCAACAGAGTCTCTAGCCCGGAATATGATGTCTTCGTTAAAAGTCCTTTGCTATTTCAAAGGTGCAGCATCTTCTAAGACAAAAACATTTTCTTCCGCCGGAGCATATCTCAAAGCGTGAGCATATCTCTCCATCTCACCCCAACTTCTGCCCGCTGGGTGAGGGCCCCCTGTGATAACATTGATGATGGGCCTCTCAGATTCCTGCGCTGCAGTCCTCTCACCTGAGTTGGATTGATGAGCAGGAACTTGTTGCCCATGAGTAGATGAAGTTGGGTCACTTCTGTTTCTCTTCACATATTGTTGTAGTTTATTCTGTCTCAAAAGCTCTTCAATCAAATTCTTTAAATGGCGACATTCATTAGTGTCATGGCCAGGCTGATTGTGAAACCGACAGAATCTCCCATTATGCAAAGCATTTTTCCCAAGATTCATCTCAGGTGGTTTGGGGTATTCGACAGCATCCTTGGTTGCGAAAAAGATATTTTCAGGAGTATCCGTTAAAGGAGTAAAATCTGAAGGTTTAAAGAAGCGAAGTTTCTTCATATTTTTCTGCCCTTTCCTACCGTCACTCTCCCTTTTCTGACCACCAGATTCCTTTTTGTTAGTGGCAACATTGTTATTCTTGACTTCAGCCATGTCTACTTTTGCTTGTACATGAAGGCTTTCTAAGCGCATGAATTCATCAGCCTTCTTACAGAACTTCTCAAGTGAGTTTGGCTCTTTCATCTTTAGCCATTTTCCGAATTCACTTGATTTATCAATGGCTCGCATCAAGTAGGTCAGAATCATTCGAGGCTCTACATTATCAATTTCGGCCAAAGCTATATTGAAGCGGTTTAAGAAAGATTTAATAGACTCTCCGGGGTTTTGTTCGAGGCTGGATAGTGACATTATGTCCTTGGCCTTCGAGGCATATAACCTGAACTGATCTTTGAATTTCCGAGTTAGGTCGGAGAACTGATCCACAGATCGAACTGGTAGCTTTGTGAACCAAAACAAAGCAACTCCTTCTAAGTACACAGGAAAATATCTGCACTTGATCTCGTCCGTTGCTCTGGCACCTGTCATATGCCAGTCATACTTGTATAAGAATTGGTTAGGATCGCTTGTCCCCCTATAAGCTGGAATGGTGGGAGGGACAAACTTCCTTGGAAATTTAGCCTTCAAAATTCTTTCAATAAAAGGAGTTTTGCTTGGAGCAAATCCCCAGTCATTTTCATCTACCTTGCTTCTCATGCTTTTTTTCATAATCTGTCGAATCATTCCCGAGAGGTATTCCTCATCGTTTAGAGGCTCCGCGGGACAGACGTCAGCTACTTTTTCTAAAGCTTGCCTGGGCAAACGTTCACGAAGAGTTGGCGGGGGCCTTGAACCTCCAACTTGGGGAGGTGCCCCTTCGGCGGTGCCAGCTGCCCTTTGAGGAATACTTTTCCCTTGGGGATCATGAACATCTTCAGCAAAGGTTTCTTCGTTGTTTTCTGGTGGCTGGTTAACTCCAAGTAAAGCATTCAATTTGTCCAACATCAAAGCGTTCTGGGCTTCCATTTGTTGATACAACCCAGACACTACGGCATCTAATTCTGCCCTTGTGACTCCAACACTAGGAGCCGCTTGATTTGATGCGGGAGAAGTGGCGGTGTTGTCATGAGCAACTCCAGATCTGGTAGATTTACTTTTCCTTCCAGGAGCCATAATTTCAGATAGACTTCTGGTTCGTAGGGATAGTCTTTCCACAAATCTTTGTGAAGCAATGATGAAAGCAATCCTGATTTGGGTTCTCAGTGAAAGCACCAAAAATGTTAACATGAAAAATGTACGCTAACACCCCGGTGTGATTTGTGATATAGTGAAAGCACCACCCGTTGTTATGGGAACTAAAAGTAAGCAGAGAATAGTAGAAAATAGTAAAACGGCAACAGTTTTATAGTGGTTCGGCTCAAAGTCAAGCCTACGTCCACTTAATCTCTTCTATGACTAATTCAAATACAGATTTTACAATAACTCTTTGATTACAACACAATCAAGACAAGTAATCAGAACTTTGATGCAGAAAAGCTCTTTCGATTCATGTTGAATGAACTTGATTCTTTTCGAAGATTCTTTGAAGTATCATTTGCCTTTGAAGTGTTGAAGT
This sequence comes from Allium fistulosum, assembly GCA_030737815.1. NCBI lineage: Eukaryota > Viridiplantae > Streptophyta > Magnoliopsida > Asparagales > Amaryllidaceae > Allium > Allium fistulosum. The sequence continues at coordinate 725,598,151 of CM060905.1, read as the reverse complement.
CAGTAGAGAAATCAGCAGAGTCTTGGCATTTCCAAAAATTCGTTCCCTTTCAAGTGCGGAGTAGGCGGGGTATTTATAGGAGAAAACTGGGATTAGGTCGTTAGGTTTTAGGTCGTGAGCGACCTAAGAGGTTGCGAGGTAGCTTAAGTCGTTGGCGACTTAATGGAAACATTCTGGGCGAGATAAAGGCTGAGAGCGACCTAGTATGAATAGTGCAGAAGTTATCTCGGCAAGATTAGGTCGTAAGTGACCTAACAGAAGAGGCAGGGCATGCGGCTTAACTATAGAGTTCCTTAGGTCGTTAAGTCGCTCTTTCTTTAGCTCGCTAGGTCGCTGTCTTCATTGAATAGCTAGGTCACTGTCTCTTTAGGTCGTAGGAGTCTTTAGGTCACTAAGTCGCTGCTTCCTTATCTCGTTAGGTCTTGCTGCATTGAGTTGCTTTGTGTTATAGGTCGCTAGGTCGCTACCACTTTAACTCGTTAGATCGCTAGGTCGCTCCCGCTTTAACTCGTTAGGTCGTTGCCTTTACTCAACTACTTTGTGCTATAGGTCGCTGCCTTGTTATAGATCGTTAAGTCGCATATGCCTTAGGTCGCTAAGTCGTTGGGTTGGGTAGGTCGCTAGGTCGCTGAATAAAAGAGGGTTAACAGGTTGCGAATCCAATAGGAGGGTATGCAACTCTTGGGATGAAGTGTGAGCAGTTAGAACTTGATTTGTTAGGTCATAAGTTTGCATGCAGTTTGTATGTTTTTGATTTCGTAGATTTCGGGATCAACGTAGGTATGGATTGGTTGGGTAAGTACGAGGCTAGGATATTTTTCCAGGATTGAGAAATATCATTGAGACAATCACATAGTCATAACCGAATCATTTTCGTGGTGGAGAATTCTAGTAAGAGTGTTTATGCTTTGTTGAGTACCGTGGAGGTTGGAGAAAAACTTAGTCAGGTCCGGGTAGCTAGAGAGTTTGCAGTTGTCTTTGAATCGGTTACTGGATTACCCCTGAAAAGAGCTATTGAGTTTCAGATAGATCTTGTACCGAGAGCTGAACTATCAGTAGACCACCTAGCAGGATGACACCAATAGAGATGAAGGAATTAAAGGTGAAGTTAGTGGATCTTGAGGGAAGAAATTTTATCAAACCAAGCATTTCTCCTTTGGGAGTAGCTGCGGTGTTTGTAAAGAAACCAGATGAGTCGTTAAGGATGTGCATCGACTATCGTAAGTTGAACGAAAGGACGATAAAAAATAGGTACCCTCTACCGAGGATTGATGATCTATTCGATCAGTGGAGTGGAGCCAGAGTATTTTCCCAATTGGATTTGGCGATGTGGTTCCATCAGTTGAGAGTGGCGGAGGATAGTATTCCTTTGATGGCATTTTGGACTAGGTATGGTTCGTATGAGTGGTTAGTAATGCCTTTTCAGATTGATAAATGTGCCTGCTTTCTTCGTTGATTTTATGAACCGGGTTTTTCGAGAGCACTTGGATAGGTTTGTGTTTGTGTTCATAGATGATATTTTTGTGTACTCTAAAGATGAAAGAGAGCATGAGATTCATCTTAGAGTAGTGTTGGAGATGCTAAGGCAGAATCAACTGAAGACGAAGTTTTCCAAGTGTCATTTCTAGAAGAGAGAAGTTAAGTTTCTTAGTTATGTGGTTTTAGAGGAAGGATTGTCAGTTGATCCAGTAAAGATCGAGGCAATCAATAATTGGAAGAGACCGGAGACAGTAACCGAGATAAGGAGTTTTCTTGGACTTGCTGGCTATTATCGGAGATTCATCAAGGATTTCTCGGGGATAGCAGCGCCTTTGATTAAGTTGACCAGGAAGGACGTGACGTTTTTTTGGTTTAACAAATGTGAGGAAGCATTCCTTAAGTTAAAACTTCAGCATTAAGCGAAGGAAGCCCAAATTCCAATGCCAACATTTTCAGAGATGGAAGATGAGTGTAAACATTTAGGGATAGTTGTATTGGAGCAACTCCAACATGAGACAAGTACGAGATCAAGAACTCGGGAAAAGGAAGAAATCAACCGTGCCATATGTGGATGGTCGTGTAAACAAAGTACCCTTCAGGAGGGTTGCTAATGGAATCAGTTGGTTGGCGAGGGATAGCTTCGATCCCAGTAATACCAAAGTCTTTAAGAACAGCATTGACTTCATTCTGAGTTTTCGATGGAAGAATGCTTGGCAATGGCTTCAACTTTGAGAGAGCTCATGATTTTGCCAGGTGAAAACGTTTTAGTTAAATCTCTTGTTTATTTATGAGTTTAGAAGGTATTCAAAAATTAAACAAGTAAATTTACTTAGATAGTTCAAGAGTAAAAACATACATAAAATTTTAAAATGGGGCAAACAATTTAAGTCAAAACCTCAATAGTTAAGCTCTCGACATTGTCGAAAGGTGATGAATGGGTTACTGTTTCATCTCTTCCTTTCGACTTTGTCGGTAGCTTGAATTGCTATCCTTTCGACATTGTCGAAAGCTTGAGCTATGTTAACCAATGTGCCAGTGTTAGTAGTTCCGAATGGTAACCAAGGGTTGGTAATATACACTGATGCATGTGGCACCGGATTGGAAGCAGTATTGATGCAGAAGGGCAAAGTTATTGCTTACACATCTAGGCAGCTTAGGCCGCACGAAGTTAGATACCCTACTCGTGACTTGGAGTTGGCTGCGGTGATTTTTGCCTTGAAGATTTGGAGGCATTATCTATTGGGAGAGAGATTTGAGTTGTATACCGATCATAAGTCATTGAAGTATTTATTCTCTTAGAAGGAGTTGAATATGAGGCAGCAGAGGTGGTTGGAGTTTTTAGCTGCTTATGATTTCGATATAGAGTATACTCCTGGGAAAGGAAATAAGGTAGCAGATTCCCTTAGTAGAAAACATCAGAATGTGGTGTTAGCAATGTGGGCAGAGTGGAAGGATCTAGAAGCTTTAGCCAATTGTGGTGTGCAGTCGAGATCTACTGCTAGTTCTAGTCAAGGTATGACCATGTTATCTTGTTTAGAAGTTTGGCCAGTGCTGATTGAGAAGATAGCTCCTAAGCAGAGAGAAGACCCAGTTTTAGCTGGGAGGATTAGAAAGCTTGAGGTCGGATTGGAGATTGATGACCTAAAGGAATTTAATCTTGACCAAAGGGGATGGTTGAGAAAGAAGGGACGGTTATGTATTCTAGACATAGAGAACTTAAGGAGAGAAGTTCTAGAGGAATGTCATCGATCGAAGTTTACGATTGATCCTGGAGGGACCAAGATGTATCAAGACATGAAGAGGAGCTTCTATTGGGAAGGCATGAAGAGGAATGTTGGCTTGTGGGTTAGGTAGTGTATTAACTGTCAACAAGTGAAAGCCGAACATCAGAAGCCAAGCGGGTTACTTCAGCCTTTAGATATTCTAGTTTGGAAGTGGGATTCGATATGGATGGATTATAGACGGGTTGCCAAGGTCAAGTAGAGGAAATGAGAGCGTATGGGTTATAGTGGACAGGTTAACCAAGAGTGCCCATTTCATTTCGGTAAAGTCAACCAGGACGGCACCTGTTTTGACAAAGTTGTTCATGAAGAACATAGTTAGACTTCATGGGATTCCTAGCAGCATAGTCACTGACAGAGATGCATTGCTTACTAGCGAATTTTGGAGGAGTCTGCAAGAGGTATTTAGTACCAAGCTCAAGATGAGTACAGCTTATCACCCACAGACGGATGGGCAAACAGAGAGAGCCAACAAGGTACTCGAAGATTTGTTGAGGGCTTGTGTATTAGACTTTGGTGGATCTTGGGAAGACCACCTACATCTGATTGAGTTTTCCTATAAGAATATTTATTAGGCTAGTATAGGAATGGCGCCCTTTGAAGCTTTGTATGAAAGGCCATGCAGATCGCCAGCATGTTGGTTAGAAACTGGAGGTAGATTGGTCTTAGGTCCAGAATTGGTTAGGGAGGCATCATAAAAGATTGAGTTAATCCGAGGACAGTTGAAGGAAGTTCAATCCAGGCAGAAGAGTTACACAGATAAAAGGTGTAAGGACTTAGAGTTCTTAGTGGGAGACAAGGTTTTCATTAAAGTATCATCAATGAAGGGTGTGGTATGATTTGGAAAGTCGGGAAAGTTGGCCCCCAAGTACGTTGGTCCATTTCAGATTATAGAAAGGATTGGAAAGCTCGCTTATAGAGTAGAGTTGCCAAGCACTTAGGCAGGTGTCCATAATGTATTCCATGCGTCTCATCTTCGTAAGTAAGTGCATAATCCAAAGGCTATTATTCCCCAGACAGAGTTGGAGGACTTGGTAGTAGAGCCTGATTTGACTTTTGTTAGACAACCAGTTCGGGTTGTAACGAGAGATGAGAAGAAATTGAGGACCAAGACAGTCAAGTTGGTGAAGGTTCAGTGGAGCAACAACGAGAAAGACTGTACTTGGAGACGGAGGACAGGATTCAAAAGGCTTATCCTAATCTGTTTTATGGTATGTTTACAGTAGATTTACATAGACTGGTTGCTAGGGGATGTTACAAATGATTGCTATGTTTGCTAGTTAGTCCTTACTGAATTTCAAGGACAAAATTCTTTAAGGATGGGAGCCCGTAACACCTCTATTTTTATTGACATTATTTGGAAGATTTAATTAGAATAAATTAAATAGAATAATGTAGATAAGGAGATTGAGGTTGATTAATAAACTAGGTAGCCGTGCTTATTTAATCTAATGAACCTATATAACTGATTAGGAAATTAAACATAAGGGCATTAGGGTAAATAACCATACTTTCCACTCTTATACTATTCCTATTAGGTCATACACATTCATTTTCACCAAAACAAATTTTATAACCGTGAGAAGAAGCAAGGCCGACCATTAGAAGAGAAGAGAAAATCAACTAAAAGCTAGGATTCAAGTTAGAAGGAATCAATCTCAATCATACTTCAATTTCCTTATGCAATTTAAGGTGAATAATAGTTTCTACATCGCTATTTTGATATTCACATCAAATGGTTTTGGATTTAAGGATAAATCTATTTTTATGATATATGAAATGATAATATGCTTGATTTTGATTTATACATGTTAAAACAAGGTTGTTAAAAAGGGGATATACACGGTTTTAGGGTAAAACCGAGTTGAAATGATTTTTAAGTGCCATGGGAAAATTTTATGTTATAGAAAGCATGATTTTGGAGATGGGTTTCAATTTTCATAATTTTCTGAGTTTATATGGATTTTATATAAATTTTCTAGTGAAGAAAATGATTTATTGGGTTATAAATTAATTACGGCTAAAATAAGGATTATTTGGGTTTGAAATTTTTATATGTTGGAAAACATATTAAAATAGATTTTCTGCGTTATTTCCAGATTTTCTTGAGTGTTTTGATGAATATATAAAATTATTTAAGGTATGGGACTTAAATGTTATATATATTTAATTAAGGAGAATGATCATTTTATAAAATAAAATTATTATTTATTTCTTAAAATTTATGGCAAAATTTTTATGAAAAGAACTTGTTAACCAATGAGAATTTGACAAACAAAGGCAGGTTAGTTGAAAAGTTATCTTTTTAAGTTAAAAACAAAGAAATCATACTTTTAGCATGTTTCGGCCTTTTACGGTAGTAAACCTTCCAACCCAGGCCTTTCGACAAGGTCGAGAGGTTCATAGATTTTGACAAGGTCAAACCAATGCATATGGTATCAAGTTACTTGGTGCATAATGAATTGGATAGAGTCGAAAAGTTCTTAGTTGAAAGGTTGATGGCCAAAGAGGTTGGGGTATGTTTTTTTTATAAACCAAAAGCTTTCACCTACATTACTTTCAAATTAGAGCTTTCAACTTGGTTACCTTCAACCAGGTTAAATGTTTAAGAAGAAAGGTTTTAAACCTTTCGACAAAGTCGAAAGGTTACTACTGCTTTACCACTATTTTGTTTTGGAACCTTTCAATACAGCCGAAATGTTACTGCCACTTATCATTGTTTTGTTTTGAACCTTCCGACACAGTCGAATGGTTTTAGCCGCTTTTTCCAACCTTTCGAACTCATTGCTTTCGACAAAGACGAAAGGTTTACTTGTTCTAAAAACTAGCCACTTCTCCCATTGCTTTCGATAGGTTTCAAAGCTTCGACTTAGATGATTTTCGCTTGTTATATGATTGAAATGTAACCCAAGCTTTCGAAGGAGTTGCTTTAAAAAGGCAGAGGTCTATTGTTGTAAATGAATTGTTTTAAAGCTTTCGAAGCAGACATTCCGACTAGGTCAAAAGGTTGCTTCCATTGTAGCCGAAAGGTTTTAAAAGAAGACCTTCCGCATATTTTAACTTGAACCCAATAAGTCTTTGAAAGGTTTATATTTTAAGAGTTGAATGCTTTCGAAAGGTTTGAATTGTTGAATAGTTTCAATGGTTTCGAGAGGTTTGGATTCGAAAGGTTGTTTTGAAGACCTTTCGACAAGGTCGAAAGGTTTGGTTTTTAAAGATTTGAAAACCCATACTCTAATTTTAAAAGGAAAACCAACGGCTTATATAAAGGAGTTTTGTAAGGGTTTTAAGTATGTAATTTTAAAGAAGTATTGCCTTGATAAAAATATAAGTTAAAGGTGTTAAGAATGTTTTATGATATGTATTTCAAGGACCTTAAACCCACAGGAGTGGTATTGTTAATTAATGTTTTACCTCATCAAATATGAGTATATTCACATGATAACCCATAACAATATTTTGGGGGAAAAGGGGTAGAAGAACTAGTAGGTTGACTCAAATAATGAATATAAATTACTTAAACTCCTAAATGAGTAGAATTGCATCCATGGAGTTTGGGTGATCAAAAATTTAGGATGCCTAAACTTTGTAGTTATTAGAGGTAAACCAAAAGGTTCATAGTAAACCCATGAAAACAATGATAAGGTAGTTATTGGTGCATACCAAGAGGTTCACAGTAAACCCATGAAAACTATGATAAGGTAGCTATTGTTGCATACCAAGAGGTTCATAGTTAACCCATGAAAACTATGCATAAGGATAGTTGGCAGGGGCTAATTTGTTTGTAGTGAACCCATGAAAACTATATCTAGATTAAAAATTGACATTAGTCAATAGGTTCCTATTAAACCCACGAAAACTAGGATAAGAAAGTGGCTAATGGAAGTATCAGTAGGTTCCTAGTCAACCCATGAAAACTAGGATGTGAAGTGAGTTACTAGATAAGTCTATAGGTTCCTAGTCAACCCATAAAAACTAGGATAAGGTGATTAGTTATTGGAAAGACTAATAGGTTTAGGAGGACCCATGAATTAATTAAGTTAACTGGCAAGAGCCTATAGGTTCTTAGTGATCCCATGAAAACTACAAATAGGATAGGATGCCTAGTAATTATAACAGGGTTATTAGTAAACCCATGGAAACTAAAAAGGTTAATATTGACTCTAGAAACTATAATTATGACAGGGTGTCAGATTAAACTGGGAATGGTAAAACCTAATTATTTTCAAGTATGCATATCATCATAATATTTTAAAATGTATGTTTTAACCATTGTGGATGCAGGAGCACAGAATATGGTTTTATGAAGGTTTTTAGGATACTAGTGAGGGGAAAACCCGTTCCACTAAGCGGCTGGTCTCACTAGATATCTAAAAGGATTGAGATGTTATATTATTATTCATACCATGCTTTATGTCTGACTCAAAGTTTTTGTTTTCCCCTTAAACTCTCGGTACTCAATTTATTTTGAGTAGTTCGAGATTTATGGTTTTCAGGTTCACTTCTTAGATTAATAAAGCTTCCGGAGGCATGCAAGAGGCAGATAGATATTTAGAGCTTTTCTTTCCACTGTGTATTTTGTTTGTAAAGGCAGATTTATTAGCCTTAGTATATTCTCTGATCAACCAATGGGGCATCTTCATATGTCGCTCTTGGAGTATTTGTAACAATTATATTTTTCTGAACGTGGTTAACTTAATTAGAGGATTATGTAATGAACAAGAAATGTTTTGATTTGAATATGGAAATGTGTTTTTGAATTGTTAATTTTTTTTCCATATTTCTATGATCTATGTATTAATATATCTAGCACTGCTGTATTTGGTCGCCGAAGATTAATAACTATGGATGACTGCAGCATCCGTAGCCGTTAGTTTTGGGCCTCCAAGTAGGGGGTGTCACAGTCCTTTCGACTCACTCAAAAAGGTCAGCTTTTTCCTTTATTAACCTTTCGATTCTGTTGAGTTAGATTGGTTTTTCCTTTGAAAGGTCACCTTTTAAATAGATGGTATACCCTGGATAAGGTTTCTCTTAGTTGGATTTGATCTTATCGTAAGCCTTGGTTATTGGTTAGCTGGGACTTTATCTAAGAATATGAATAGAGGTTCCGACTCTGCCGAAAGCAAGGTGGTTTAGGTGATAAAACTTGATCCAGAAATATAGGATAGGGGTTTCGACTTCGTCGAAATTTATAGACTCAAATATCCTTGGTTTAGATTGGGTATCTTAAGTAGAAATAGCTTGGAACAAGGTATCATCCTTGTCGAAAGCTAAACCTTTTAGCACTTGATGTTAATCAAAGTTTTAGGTGGATAAAGACTTGGTCTCGACTATGTCGAAAGGAGAAAATCAGGGAAAGGCAGTATGAAGTATATAATTGAAATTATTTAGATTTGCAGGGTTTCGACTATGTCGGCAAGAACCTTTCGATGTAGATGTCACCTGAAATATAAGAGTAAATCTGACAATAGCATGAAAAACAGTAAAGTAATTTGAAATATTTGAAACTTCCCTTCAACAAGCTAAAGAAGACTTTATTTCTCCAAATCATCAAATCATTTTAGTAATTAGGGTTTACAACACTTTTAATTAAGCAAATACAAGTTTAGAATGAAAGGATCGGATCCCCCAAACCTGACCACTTGGGTCTTATTTATAGATGCGAGTCAACACCTTTCGACCTTAATACTTTCGACATGGTCGAAAGGTGGCTGCCGAATGTCTAAAGTATGTTGCCGCCTTTGTCGAAAAGTATGGTTGTGCTTCTCTTCTTTGTATTGCCTTGTAAGTGCTTCCGACTCTATCGATATGCATTGTTCAATGGTTTTTATGATGTTGGTTACGCTTGAGCACTTGTTTCTGATCTGATGCGGAACCCTCCTGAATCTCATTAGCTTCGATCGGTTCTAAAGGTTTACTATAGCTTTTGAAGGGGTTGTTCAGGATAGTGTTTGCTTTTGCATGGTTTAAACAAAGGCAAAATCTTTGGTTTCGAAAGGTTTGGCGCATATGCAAAAGGTTTCTTTTCATTATCTTCGAAAGGTGCTACTTTGACTCATTCAAAAGGACTTAACAGATATGGGTTCACTAAGTCGAAATGTTGTTATTGAAGGCGAAAGGGTGCTCTCGACTCCTTCAACTCCTTCCAAAGATAAGAACCTTCTGGATTTTGATTGTAGAAACCTTCCGACACCTTCGAAAGGTCCTGAAGCTTCTAGACTTTGACGGTAGAATCCCTTCGACTCCTTCGAAAGGTTTGGTTAGAACCTTATTCTCTTGTCCTTCTTTGACTTCTGCTTAAAATGGTTTCGACTAAGTCGAAAGACTGAATTTTGGAGTGACATTTGACCCCCTTGCAAAGGGATGCTCTTGACTTTCCAAGTCATCTATGTCAAAACTTAAAAGTTTCCCGCCCCTTGGTCTTCCCGCGTGAATCCGGGCCGCTTATTTAAATCTGATCTAATGGTTGGTAGTTGTTGGAAGACTGTTCTTATAAGTACGGTCTTTCTCCATCTTCCTCATTTACCTGCAATCAAAATTTCGAGTAAAAGTAAAAGAATTTCCAAAATTTCTCAAACTTTCTTTCTGCTTCCAAAAATCAAAGTAGAAACCAAATCTAGTTTGTAAGTTTAGATTCATCTCCGTTTTACGAATTTCTCTTATTTTTTATTTTCCTTGGTACATTACAGAAAATTTTAAATTTTGAGATCTCATAATCGAGATTTTGAATTTAACCTGCAGGATTTTTAACTTTCTATAAACATGTTCGATTCGATTTTCTGAGGTTGTTTGATTTTTGATTTTTGATTTCTTTTTATCTGAGAGATCCTCCCCAATTCAATTCCATGAATCGATGGGGTTTACTTTTCGTTTGGAATTTTCTCCACTGTTTTATGATTACTGTTATTGTTTAGAAAACTTGGATTTTCGTTTTAAAATTCTTCGAAATTGAAGTAGATAAATTATGCTGAAATCCATTTCCTTAATGGGTTTGATTTATTTACATAATAAAATTTTGAAACCCCTTGATTTCAATTGGGTTTGGGGAAGGTAGGAATTTCTATTTTCTTCACCCGGAAGTTTCGGTTTTGTACATATGAGAAAGAATTGGCGCCACAAATTGACCTTTTTACCCCTTCGAAAGGGATTAAGGTGGCAACACTGATTTTGCTTTCTTAGCTCCTTTCAATGGGGTCTAAAGGTATTACGGCGTGAATTTGGTTAACTTTGTCGAAAGGTTATGAAGTAGAATGTAGTCATCCTTTTCGAAAGCGAAACATTTCGACTTAGTCTAAACCTTTGTGCCGACTGAGATCCTTTCTTATTAGTATGTTTTCAAAACTGTAATGCTCCTTTGACCCTTTCGAAACCATTTGTAACTAGTGAGTCGAAACCCCATAAAATCATTTTTCTCCAGCATTGTCGAAACGTTCTAAGTACTCATAATTTTTACCTAGGACCTTTCGACTCGGTTGTCGACGTCATTCATATCTTCCTTAGAAGAACATAAGTCTTAGGTTTCGAGAGTGTCGAAGGGTTTTATCATCTTGTTTATGAAATTTTTGTAGCTTATGTACTTGTTCAGGATTTTAATTTAGTTTTAACCATCTCCCATTTTAGCAACTTGGTTCCTATCGAGCTTTCGACATTGATGAGAAATGTCAATTGAACAAACATTTCAACTTTCCATTTCGACCTTGTCGAAAGCTCCATGAATACTTTTATTCAGGCTTTCAACACTGTTGTGAGGTACTTGCTAAATGTTGATGTCTCATTTTCTTTTGACTTTGTCGAAATCTCAACATCTTTAACTTTTAACTTCAACATTTTTAAAGAATTTGAAGTTCCCTATTTAGTTTTATGCTTAAGTAAGTTTTGTACCAACTCTTGATAGTATATTAAATTCATAATTAACTAAAAATTCTAATTGAAATGTTTTCACCTGGTAGAACCATGAGCTCTCCAAAGAAGGCCAAAGCCACTTCCAAGCATTCTCTCATATCAACTCAAGACGAAGTTGATGTTATCCTTAATGATTTTGGCATTACTGCTGTTGAAGCCATTCCTCCCAAGGAGACAAATGCTATCAACAACCCTCCTGAAGGGTTCTTTGCCTACACCGTCATCCATATTTGGCATGGAGGATTCTTGCCTTTTCTAGAGTTTGTATCCACGTTCCTTTCTCATCTCGGGATTGCTCTAATTCAATTGTCGCCAAATGTTTATACTTATCTCTTGTCTTTGGAAATGATGGCATTGGAATCTGGACTACCTTCCCTTAACGCTGAAGTGTTGAACTACTTGATCTGACTAGTCAAGCTTAGCAACCTTAACAGTCAGTTATACAAAGCCAATTCCCAGAAAAAGCTAATATCAGATGGGGTTAATAAGTTCAGTGTTAACACCTCTCTTATTCATGACTTAGCGACCTATTCGACTCAACGATCTAAGGTAATAAGCAACTTAACTATCCAAGGAATAAACGACTTAACAACCTATAGCAGGGCACGACCTAACGACCTAAAGCATAGAGCGGCTCAATATGGCATGACTCAACGACTTAAGGAGCTCCAGCGACCTAGCGACCTAAAGACTCGTGCGACTCAACGGGTTAACGACCTAGCAACTCAATGAAGGCAACAACCTAACGAGTTAAGGAAAGAGCGACTTAACGACCTAGCAAGCTCCAGAGTTAAGCCGCATGCACACTGCCTCTTCCATTAGGTCGCTTACGACCTAAGCAAGCCGAGATAACTCCTGTGCTACACATGCTAAGTCGCTCACAGCATATATCTCGTCCAGGATGGCTCCATTAAGTCCCTAACGACTTATGCTACCTCGGGATCGCTCTTAGGTCGCAACTCACTAGGTCGCTCACGACCTATGGCATGGCCGACCTAAGCCCAACTTCTCCTATAAATACCTCGCCTACTCCGCACTGAACGGTGGATGATTTTTCTGGAGTGCCAAGACTTTGCTGTTTCCACTACTTCTACACTTGCTCCAACACTTCAAACGCAAAAGACACTCGAAAGAACCTTCGGAAAAGATCAAGTTCATTCAACATGAATTCAAAGAGCTTTTCTGCATCAAAGTTCTAATTACCTATCTTGATTATGTTGTAATTGAAGAATTATTGTCAAATTTGTAATCAAATCAGTAATAGAAGAGATTGAGTGGACGTAGGCTTGACTTTGAGCCGATCCACTATAAAAATTGTTGCCTCTTTACTATTTTCTGCTATTTTCTGCTTGCTTTTAGTTCCCGTACCAACGGGTGGTGCTTTTGCTATATCACACTCACACTGGGGTGTTAGCGTACATTTTTAGCGTTAACATTTTTGGTGCTTTCACTGAGAACGTGAACTCAGGGGTGCTCTCATCATTGCTTCACAAAGATTTGTGGAAAGACTCTCCTTAAGAACCAGAAGTCTATCCGAAATTATGGCTCCTGGAAGGAAAAGTAAATCTACTATATCTGGAAATGCTTATGACAACACCGCCACTTCTCCCGTGTCAAATGAAGCAGCTCCTAGTGTTGGAGTCACAAGGGCGGAATTGGATGATGTAGTGTCTGGGTTTTATCAACAAATGGAAGCCCGAAACACTTTGATGTTGGACAAGTTGAATGCTTTGCTTGGAGTTAACCAGCAACCAGAAAATAATGAAGAAACCTTTGCTGAGGATGTTCATGATTCCCAAGGGAAAAGTATTCCTCAGAGGGCAGCTGGCACAACCGAAGGGGCACCTCCCTAAGTTGGAGGTTCAAGGCCGCAGCCAACTCTTCGTGAACGTTTGTCCAAGCAAACTTCCAAAAAAGTAGTTAACGTCTGTCCAGCGGGGCCTCTAAACGATGAGGAGTACCTCTCGGGAATGATTCAACAAATTATGAAAGAGTGCATGCGAAGGGAAGAAGATGAAAGTGACTGGGGGTTCGCTCCAAGCAAAACTCCTTTTACTGAAAGAATTCTGAAGGCTGAATTTCCAAAGAAGTTTGTTCCCCCCACTATTCCAGCTTATCGGGGGACAAGCGATCCTAACCAATTCTTATACAAGTATGACATATGACAGGTGCCAGAGCAACAGACGAGATCAAGTGCAGATACTTTCCTGTGTACTTGGAGGGAGTGGCCCTGCTTTGGTTCACGAAGCTGCCAGTTCGATCCGTGGATCAGTTCACCGATCTAACCCAGAAATTCAAAGATCAGTTCAGGTTATATGATTCGAAGGGCAAGGACATAATGTCACTATCCAGCCTCGAACAAAGCCCCAGAGAGTCTATCAAATATTTCTTAAACCACTTCAATATAGCCTTGGTCGAAGTTGATAATGCAGAGCCTCAGATGATTCTGACTTACTTGATGCGAGCTATTGACAAATCAAGTGAATTCGGAAAATGGCTAAAGATGAAAGAGCCAAATTCGCTTGAGAAGTTCTACAAGAAGGCCGATGAATTCATGCGCTTAGAAAGCCTTCCTGTGCCAGCAAAAGTAGACGTGGCTGGAGTTAAGAATAACAATGTTACTTCTAACAAAAAGGAATCTGGTGGCCAGAAGAGGGAGAATGAGGTGGGAAAGAGCAGAAAGTTGTGAAGAAAACTCGCTACTTTAAACCTTCAAATTTTACTCTCTTAACTGATACTCCAGAAAATATCTTTTTCGCAACCAAGGATGCTGTCGAATACCCCAAACCACCTGAGATGAAGCCTGGGAAAAATGTTTTGCATAATGGAAGATTCTGTCGGTTCTATAATCAACCTGGCCACGACACTAATGAATGTCGCCATTTAAAGAATTTGATTAAAGAGCTGTTGAGATAGAATAAACTACAATAATATGTGAAGAGAAATAGAAGTGACCCGACCTCATCTACTCAGGGGCAACAAGTTCCTGATCATCAATCCGACCCAGGTGAGAGGACTACAGCGCAGGAATCTGAGAGGCCTGTCATTAATGTTACCACAGGGGGTCCTCACCCAGCGGGCAGAAGTTGGGGTGAGATGGAGAGATATGCTCACGCTTTGAGATATGCCCTGGTGGAAGAAAATGTTTTTGTCTTGGAAGATGTTGCACCTTTAAAACAGCAAAGAACTTTTAAAGATGACATCATATTCCGGGCTAGAGACTCTGTTGGTATTGAGGCTCCCACCATGGATCCCTTGGTGATATCTGTAGGCATTGGATCAGCTATTGTAAGAAGGGTGCTTGTTGACTACGGCGCCTCTTGCAATGTCCTCTTCAGAAAGACATTTGATCAGATGAAAATTCCTATGGCTGATGTCCAAGCTTCCTCACAGAAAATTGTTGGGTTCACTGGAGAACCAAAACATCCTATTGGAACTATTGACTCATTTGTAGAGCTCGGAGAAGGGAAAAAGAAGATGGTCTTAAAACAAACTTTTGTATTTGTTGATGAATTCTCCGCTTACAATGCCTTCTTGGGTCGACTGACTCTTGCCGCAAGGCCATTCTCGCCCCATGGTGCCTGACTATGAAGTTCCCCACTGATAATGGTGTCGGTGTTGTGAAGGGGGACCAAAATGTCGGGCGATAATGTTATCTCATAGAGTTATGGGAAGGAAAGAAAAGATAAATGGGTAAGGGTGCGGCAGCTCCGCTCTGCATCAAAGAGCCCACCTTGTAGCAATTACGGGGTGGACCCTGCACTGGTGAGCATAGCAATGCACGAAAAGAGATTGATCCCAGAAAAACCAGTGCAGGGGAGAGTAGAGTGGTGCCGGTGGAAGTGACGGTGCCAATACCTGTTGACCTGAATGATCCGAACAAGGTGCTGAATGTGGGTTCACAACTCGGTGTGACGGTTCAGAATATGCTGATATCATTCTTGAAAGCAAACCTAAATGTATTCGCTTGGAGTCATGCCGACATGTGTGGAATATCTCCAGAAATCGCAGTGCATGCTTTGAATATTGATCCAAAATTCACACCCGTAAAGCAGAAAAGAAGAACCCAGGGTCCTGAAAGGTCGACAGCATTAAAAGAAGAAGTAGATCAGCTAATGGAAAATGGCTTCATCAGAGAATCCACTTATCCAAATTGGGTTTCTAATCCGGTGTTGGTTAAAAAAGCAAATGGGAAGTGGAGAGTATGCATCGACTTTTCAGACTTGAACAAAGCATGCCCCAAAGACTGTTTCCCTTTGCCCAGGATTGATCAGGTTGTAGATGGAACAGCCGGGCATGAATTATTGTCTTTTATGGATGCTTACTCAGGATATAATCAAATCATGATGCATGAGCCAGATCAGGAGGACACGGGCTTCATCACTGATGTTGGTCTTTACTGCTATAAAGTCATGCCCTTCGGACTAAAGAACGCTGGGGCAACTTATCAAAGACTTGTTAATGCCATGTTCAAACCCCAGATTGGCAAGACTATGGAAGTATATGTTGATGATATGTTGGTGAAATCGAAGAAGGCAGTAGACCACATGGATCATTTGGCAGAAATGTTCGCGGTCCTCCAAAAGTA
The DNA here is from genome assembly GCA_030737815.1 of Allium fistulosum. Lineage (NCBI taxonomy): Eukaryota > Viridiplantae > Streptophyta > Magnoliopsida > Asparagales > Amaryllidaceae > Allium > Allium fistulosum. The sequence goes on along the minus strand of CM060905.1, from coordinate 725,582,401 downwards.
TGGGATGAAGCTAAATCCTCTAAAATGTTCATTCGGGGTAGAGTCCGGAAAATTCTTGGGTTTCATTGTGAGTACTAGGGGCATCGAATCTAATCCTGCTCAGATTAATGCTTTAAGAGAAGTCAAAGCCCCTAGAACAAAGAAGGAATTGCAAAGCCTCAACGAGAAAGTCGTTGCTTTGAGTCGGTTTATTTCCAGGGTCATTGATAAATGCATTCCCTTCTTTGACGCTCTGAAGAAATGAAAGAAAAACTTTGAATAGACTCCTGAATGTCAGAAAGCTTTTGATAAACAGATTCGTCACATGGAAATGCCTCCAATACTTTCTCAGCCCAGTAATGGTGAAGATCTTTTCATATACATAGCGGTTTCATCTCATGCTCTCAGTGCAGCATTGGTACGGGAAGACGCAAAAGTTCAACTCCCGGTTTATTACATCAGCAAAAGATTCACTGGGGCAGAGATGAATTATTCAAAGCTGGAAAAGCTCGCCTATTGTCTGTTGATTGCGTCCAGAAAGTTGAGGCCATATTTACAGGCTCATCCTATTAAAGTCCTCACTGATCAACCTTTAAAGCAAGTCCTATTTCGCCCTGAAACTTCGGGTCATCTTTTGAAGTGGAATATTAAACTCAGCCAATACGATATCACCTACCATCCTCGAAGAGCAATCAATGGACAAGCTTTAGCAGATTTCATTGCAGAATACACAGATAAAGGTGGTAGTGAGGAAGAGGTGACAGATGACATCCCGATCCGATGGAAATTATATGTTGATGGTGCAAGAAATGACTATTGTTCTAGAGCTGGGGTTGTGCTTGAAACCCCCGAAGGGCGGTCATTGTGCTATGCATTGAGATTAGAATTTCCTTCGACAAATAATGAAGCAAAATATGAAGCTCTTGTTGCCGGCTTGAAGATTGCTAAAGAACTGAACATCAAAGTATTGCAGATCTTCAGTGATTCCCAACTTATTGTATGCCAAGTCAAGAAAGAGTTTCAAACTAAAGGAGGAAATCTGCCTGCTTACTTGTCAAAGGCCTGGGAGCTTCTCGATGATTTTGATCATTATACAATAAGCCATATATCCCGGGAAGAGAACATGAAGGCAGATTCTCTCGCAAAATATTCAAGCTCTGGCGAAGCTCAATTATTGGGATTGGTCCCTGTGGAAGTCTTGTCAGCTCCAAGTACTGATGAGATGGATATTGACTGGATTATGGCTGTATCTCAAGAGCAGGAGTCGTGGATGACCCCGATCAAGGAATATCTACTCAACGGCTCCCTGCCAGAAAACTCAAAAGAGCGCCAGAAGCTATTAAGAAAAGCCCCGAGATATGTAATTCAAGACGGCCATTTGTATAGACGAGGATTCTCGACGCCATTACTCCGATGTGTAACCAAGGAAGAAGCTAGGACAATTTTAGCTGAGGTGCACGGAGGAGAGTGTGGGGATCATTCAGATGGCCAAACTCTTGCAAAGAAAATTCTCCGCTATGGGTATTTTTGGCCAGATATTAATCGAGATGCCGCTAGCTACTCCCGAAAGTGTGACAGATGCCAAAGATTTGCAAAAACCCAAGAGCACCTTCCACCGAGCTAACACAGATGGTCAGTCCATGGCAATTTGCCATTTGGGGGATAGATCTCATTGGGCCTTTGCCGATTGCCAAGTCCGGAATCAAATATGCTATTGTTGCTGTTGATTATTTCACTAAATGGGTTGAAGCTGAACCATTGGCTACTATTACCTCTAAAAAGATGATAAACTTTGTGACTAAAATATCATTTGCAGGTATGGTGTGCCTCAGAAGATAATCACAGACAATAGTACCCAATTCGAAAGCGAAGAATTCCAGGACTTTTGCAGGCGATTCAAGTTCCGGAAAAGCTTCTCAGTAGTGGCTCATCCGTAGGCAAACGGGAAAGTGGAAGCAGTGAACAAAATTATCGAATCAACCATCAAAAAACAGCTGGAAAAAGCAGAAGGTGGTTGGGTCGATAAGCTACCACTAGCACTTTGGGCATATAGAACTACCCACAAAACTGCGATTGGGCACACTCCATTCTCATTAGCATATGGATCAGAAGCAATGATTCCAGTGGAAATAGAGGTCCCCTCACACAGGACAATTCCAAGCTGAAAACGAAAAGCTGCAACTTGAAGCACTTGACTTGCTTGATGAAAGAAGGAAAGAGGCCGAGCTCAGAGTTGCAGCTCATCAGCAAAGGATAGCCAAGCACTTCAATTCTAAAGTTCGCCAACGCAGCTTTGAAATTGGGGATCTAGTCTTGAAAAGGTTCATGACAGCAATAGGAGTGTTTGGGCCAAACTGGGAAGGGTCATATGTCATAGGCAAAAAACTTCTTGATGGCACTTTCAAGCTCACAACTGTCGAAGGAGATCCAATTCCAAGAGCTTGGAACAGCAATCACTTGCGTCCATATTTTACTTAGAAGCTATGCTTAAAATTGTAAAATAATTGTGGATGTATCATTCTTGTATTGTAAGCCATTGTAAAATCAGTGTGAATCAATAATAAGAACTATAAAGTGGATGTAGGCCCAATTCTTGGCCGAACCACTATAAATCTTGTGTTCTCTACTACTATAAAATGCCTGTCTCATTTCGATGTGCAAATATCTTAAATATGTTGCTAAAATGTCGATTTAATATTGCAGGCTATCAAAGCAAAACTTACCTATTCAACACATCACAAGGCCAAGTGATTCCTACAAATCACTCAGCAAACAAATGTCAAGCCATAAAAATTCCAGATTCAATTCCTACATAGGAAGCGCTTCTCACAAACAGTTGGTGATTCCACCAAAGGGGCACCTTCCTAACGTAGAGGTTCCAGGCCCTTGCTAACTGATTGCGATCGTTTGTGAAAACAGACATCCGGTTAAGTAGCTTGCACCTGCCCCGTGGATTCACTTAACAATGAAGTACACTTCTCTGGAAAAATCAAACAACCTGCAAAAGAAAGGAACATGTACTTAGAGGTGATAACGAGGAATCGCTGAGGGACAGATGGTGAAAAGACATTGCCAAGCAAACAAAAACAGCCAAAATGGAATCTTGTCTCTCAACAAAAAAGGTTGGTGGAACCACCGAAGGGGCACCTTTCCAAAGTGAAGGTTCCAGGCCCTTGCTAGTTAATTGTGATCATTTGTGCAAACAAACATCCAGTTAGGTAGTTTGCGTCTGCTCCATGGATCCACTTAATTGTGAGATGCAACCTTCCTGGCAAACGAAACAAAAAAGCCCTCTTCGGAGGCACACTTCTACTCTCAAGGGAAGACCAATTTCTCCATAATGAGAATATTCTTCCCCAAAAAAGTTGAAGTGCCAAAGAAAGCCCTCCAACGAGGCACGTCGAAAAATGAAATGTTTTTCTCATACAAAAAGGTTGGTGGAACCACCGAAGGGGCACCTTCCCAAAATGAAGGCACCAGGCCCTTGCTAACAAATTGTGATCGTCCGTACAAACGAACATCCAATTAGGTAGCTTGCATCCGCCCCGTGGATCCATTTAATTATGAGAAGTAACTTTCAGGCAAACAAAAAAGCCCTCTTCGGAGGCACACTTCTACTCTCAAGGGAAAATCAATTTCTCCATAATGAGAACATTCTTCCCCAAAAAAGTTGAAGTGCCAAATAAAGCCCTCCAACAAGGCACGTAGAAAAATGAAATGTTTTTCTCAAACAAAAAGGTTGGTGGAACCACCGAAGGGGCACCTTCCTAAAATGAAGGCACCAGGCCCTTGCTAACAAATTGTGATCGTCCGTACAAACAAACATCCAATTAGGTAGCTTGTGTTCGCCCCATGGATCCATTTAACTGTGAGAAGTAACTTTCAGGCAAAAAAAAAGCCCCCTTCGAAGGCACACCCAAAAATGAAATGTTATCTCTTGAAAAAGTCGTTGATGGAACCACCGAAGGGGCACCTTCTCAAAAAAGAGGTTCTAGGCCGCAGCTAACTGCTCGCGATTGTTTGTGCAAACAAATATCCGATAAAGCAGCTGACGCCTGTCCCGTGGGCCCACTTAGCAATGAGATTTAACTTTTTGGCAAACAAATCAAAGCCTTCTTCGGAGGCCCGCTTCACCGCGTAGGGGAATCCACTTCTCAAAAAAAAATGACCATCTCCGAAAGTTGAAGTGTAAAAACTTTTTCTAAAAAAAACAGAAAACTTCTCCGATACAAGGCACACTCTACTAGAGTTGAATAATATTTCCTCAAAATGGAAGAATTATTCTCCAGTGTAAGAGTGCAAGTCTTTTCAAAAATGGAGGAGATTGCAATAAGCCGTGGTATGGGGGCAATATAACAACATTAATAAAAGCAACGCTCAAGCAGCATACCACGAGCTCACAGCAATATCATACAAAGAAAATAAAGAATCTTGTGCGAAAATAAGGAATAAATGCATTCACAAATACAGACAAAAGATTGTACAAGTAAAAAGAGTCATTCTATACCATACTATAAAAGATTTATATACATGTGCAGGTTTCAAAAAGCGGGGGCCGGTACCCGCACAATCTCCGGTCGATACAAATTTTTAGATACAAGCAAAAAGCAAAAAAGCAGAACAAGAAGGATAAAACCAGACTCATTTCTTCTTCTTCCCGCCGCCTTTAGAGCCCTCGCCTGGCCTAATGATTAACTTCTTGAGTCGGCCTGAACTCTTCGAGGAAGAAGGAGAAAGAGGTGCAATTGGGTCCTCTTCCGCTTTCTCATCGCTAGCAGAAGTGCCCTTCTTTTTCTTCGAAATTACACGCTTTCTCCTCTTCTTTGAAGAAGATTCGCTGCCCGGAGTAATAAGATCAATCAGCTTTGTATCATCGGCAGTAAATTTCTCCGAGGTCCTCTCACCCTCCTCAAGTTCTTCAGCTTTCTGATCTTGTGAAGCGGCTGGGTCATCTAAGCCTTGAAGAGCTCCTATTTGTTCTTCTTGCGACCCCGGTTGAGAAGCAGAGGAAGGAGTAACTTGAAGAGGTGGAGGAGCAACAGCTAGAGGAGGCGAAGCCTGTACAACACTTGTTGTTTTCACTACAGAAGAAGAAAAGTTAAACATCAGTATTCCTCACAAAGAGAGGAGATAGTGGCACGTCGAGGCTTAAGTAATAAGCAAGAAGTTCATCGAGCTCATGTGAAGCAAATGAGTAGTCCACTTGAGCTGGATCAGTGTTGAAATTACTTGGAGAGATTGGCTTTATCACGTCAATTTCAAAATCTTGGGCTTCGGTGCCTTCTTGGGCCTCGTCTTCGGCATGAGCAGATGTAGTTTCGGTTTCGTCTTTGGCAGGAGGCGGAGAGTGGGAACTGGAGCCAATAATATCGATGTCGACCAAAGCCGAAGGACGAGTTGGGTCGGCTAAAGGTGCCTTCCCTAGATGCTCTCCTTCCACCGCTTCGGCTCGTTCCTTGGCAAGTTGTTCTTTCCCTCTGGCAAGGGCGGCACGACCCTCATCATCCAAATAATAAGCCTCAAGATCCTCCTCAGCATAGCCAGCGTCTCTAAGCATTTCAACTGCTGCCTCCCACACTTCAGCCAGGGTAACCTCATACTTTGGGCCCAAAAATGGAAGACTTCCACGCCCCAAGAAGCTGAGAACATAAAACTCAAATAGAGTAGAGCTAACGTTGGCCTTAGTCGCCTCATGTGATTGTTCAGCTGCTGCTTTTCCAGCGATGGCCTCGTCACGCTCCTTTTCAGCCTTAGAAAGCTGGGCCTTTAACATTGTAATCTCCAAATCTTGGGAGTTAGTCTTTTCTCGCAGCTGAGCAGCATCATTGCGATACATTTCCATAATTTTCCGCTCCGCCTCAAGTTTAGCCTCAGCATCTCGTTGAGTAGCATGGGCGTCTCTTACTTGCTTTTGAAGAACCTCTTCCTTTTGAGTATAAGAAGTGGAAGAAGTGGCAAGATCATCTTTAAGCTTCTTGATTTCAGCCTCAAGTTCCTCATTATGGGCAGTGATGCTCTTCATCTCCGTATCATGCTGATCAAGAACTTTTTGCCACTCAGACTTATCACTTTCCATGGTCAGCATAGCCTCGAGATTTAAATGATTTATTCTTTGAAGCTCATCAACTAGTTTTTGCCAGCCGGACATTCTTTCAATATCAAGCTTGACAGCGTCAAGATTTCTTAACATGGCATGTTTATCAATTGGAACCAAGTCCAGATCGAAACGTACTCCTTCCAAACACCAATGCGGAAATCGGCTTTGGAGTGCAGACGGAGGCTTCTCAACTTGATAAGGAGGCCTATTAATGATTGCTTGAATTTCAGCTCTTTTAAGGGCAGGAGAGCTAGAAGGGATGTCTAGAGAGATAGAAGCAGCAAGCACTTCAGAAATTTCGGATGTAGACTTTTCGCTGAGCTTGGCTCGCTTTCTTGAATCTTCAGCTACATGACTCTTCCCCTTATCGTCAAGAGACTTTCTCTTATGGGAGTCATCATCCCTCTGGTAAGAGTCATGTCGGTCGTCTCTTCTTCCATAACTCTCCTCATAAGCCTGCCTTTCGCGAGCTTTCCTAGCTGCTCTTTCCTCATCAGTCTCCCTAGGGGCAGGAAGATAGCGCCTGGCGTCATAAGAATCACGCCTCGCATAGCGTTGAAAGTCATCGTAATATGAGCCGCTGCGTCCCATGGGAGAACCTGAAAGTAAAGAAGAGACAAAATTTAGAAATCTTCGAAATAAAGAAGCTAAGTGCGCATAATTGCTAAAAATCCTAAGTGTGTGTGTGGGGTGCGAACTACACGCGTCAAGCTACAAACCACTCTTTGGCTTAGGAGTGATGTCAGCTTTTGCAGCAAGAGTCAACTCTTGGGTTGATGGAATTGATCGCAAGGCGGATGTCGCTTCGATTGCTGGAGAAACAAGCTTAGAAGTGGTGGTGTCATCTTTAAAGAGCTCATGGGAAGTCACCATAAGATCGCTCAGTCCTCCAAAGATATCATCACCATCATGCCCAACGGAATGGGTCATAATAGCAGTGCCCTCTTCAACACATTTTGCACTCTTCATTACGGAACTTTCTTTCTCAGCTCCCTCATCATCTTCTCTAGTAGCCTTCCCAGAATGTTGAGGAAATTCCTCTTCTTCAATAACTGGGGGAAGTTTAGATTTTCCAGATAACCCCACACCGTCAATAGAACTGGAGCATTTCACTAATGAAGTCTCTACAATAGGTTCCTTCGGTGCGAATTCCCCTGCGGAGGCTGGGGCATCTGACGCTTCTACTTGAGAACTGGGAGCATCATGGGACTGAATGGATCGAGAAGAGTGCAAGAGTCCAAATTAGCGCAAAAATTCGTTCTTTTGTAGAAACTTAATACTTCTCTCATTGATAGCTACGACACTCAATCTTTCGAAAGTCGATTTGTGACTAGAATCTTTAGAGGGAGGAGGAAGTGCTGCAAAAGTAAAGAATGAAGTTAGCACTTGACGACTCGAATTTTGAAAGGCTCGGAAATGAAGTAAACAGAGATAGGTAGTCTTACTTCCTATTCTCCAGATACTGTAGAATCCCGAGGGGCAACGGACAAAGAAGAACTGGTTTAAAAACCCGTGAGCGCTCTTGGGCAGATCCGTAATCAGCTTGCGGTTTCTTGCGCTCCTTACAAGAGTAATGGAAGGGTGATCTTTGTTCCTCCCGAATGAACACAAATAGCAGATCTCCTCGAAGCTTGGGAGATGGTTAAGCGTCCTCCTAAATAGTACGCATAACCCCATCAAAATGGCATAGCTATTAGGGTGCAACTGGAATGGAGAAATAGTTAGTCGAAGGAGGAGTGTTCTAAGAAAATCGTTGAAGGGGGGAATAGCTCCATTCAGACACATTTGACGATTGACTGCAATGAAGCTAGGTGGCGGCCTATCGGCAGTATCCTTTACCCCAGGAAGCAGAGCATCCGCTTCAGCAATGCCGAATTGAATACATAGCTGGCTAAAAGCCTGTTGGTTCAATGTAGTTGAAACTCTTTCCGGAGGATTCTCCAATGGGTCAGCAATTGGGAAAACCTCATTGGCCTGCTCTACTATCTCTTCTTGCACTTGTTGAGAAGCCATTCTACAAAAGGAACTGGATATTCAAATATGAAGGTGCACGTTTCCTAAAAGCATGTGAAGTGTTGTGCAAAGCTACTGGTATAACAAGTAAATAAAGTAAAACTCGAAATGATACTGGTTGGCGTACGTCAATTCAGGAAGATTCAAGGCTTGTTATTCGATCAAAATTAAGTGTAGTATCAACGCAGATAATATTCAGCGATAAGCAGCTATAACTGTATGAATTTTGCGTTGATGCTTCATTTAAGTCAGTTGATTCACAGCATTTCATTTTTAATTAGCTTCATATTATTTTACTTAAGTAAAATATTATCTCTTTGACCTAATCCATCACTCGATGTGGGCAGTCGATGATGAGTATATTCGTCCTAGTTTTCTGCAAATGTTGTATTTAATGGGTTGTTAGCTTAAAAGTTAATACAATCTATGAAAGAGTGCAACAAGTTCAAGCAGTTCATTCTGGCATTTCAAGTCGGAAATTCAATCAAGTTCTGTCAAACTCTACAAGTGTTCAAGTCCTGTTCATTCCTTAAGTCGTAGGAACGACTTAAGTTAGCTCGGGACTCTTTAGGTCGTCCAGATCATGTCCAAACGACTTAACATAGGTCGGGCTTCCCTAAGTCGCTCTACTCGAGTTATAGAGTTCATCAGTCATGTTCCTACGAGTTAAAGCTATGATGCGGGTTAAATTAGGTCGTGCTGATTCTTTAAGTCGTTTTGCTTTAAGTCATGTGCTATTCTGGCAAGTTAAGTCGCAAGTCATATGAGTCGCAGTCCCTTATGTCGATTCAGAGTTTTGATGTTAAGTCGTTAAGTTGTTCACTAAGTTAAGTCGTGCGATTCATGTCCAAACTGCTAAGCCCTAGGTCGTTCGAAGCTCCTAAGTTGGGCACTTCCTAACTCTCCTTAACCCGCTAACTCCTCTTCATTCAATAACTCGCCTAACTCGCTAACCCGTTAACTCGTAACCCAATAACCCGTTAGCATCTCCACAATGAAATCCATCATCTCTCCACACCGCCAAGTTATCCAAGACCGATTCAAATCACCTCAGATCAATCATAGATCCGATGCACTGCTGTGTTCTCATGAATTACAACGACAACATGACCAATGACGATCAAAGATCGATCGTAACATAACTCGTGGTGAAATGCGGCACATGAAATCGGGTTAGGGTTGGAAAATGGGGGATTCACGATTCGGTGATGGTCGTGGTTGGATAATGATCGGATTCACTTACGTAATGTGATGGTGAAGATGATCAACGACTGGTTAGTTTGAATTCGTCTTCGAGAGCTCGGAGATTCTTCAATGGCGGGTTAGAGTGTTAGAGCAGGTGAAGAGAAGAAGGAGCGATCTAAGCGACTTATATACAGGGGCAATGGAACTCGAATCGGCGCGAACGACCTAGCTCTCTCATAAGTCGCTCACGACTTACCAACTCAGGATGGCGCGAGTTAAGAGGCATCGAAGCACACGACCTAGCCCCTAGGCGTATACTTCGAGGGGCAAGTGTTAACACCTCTCTTATTCACGACTTAGCGACCTATTCGACTCAATGATCTAAGGGAATAAGCGACTTAACTATCCAAGGCATAAACGACTTAACAACCTATAGTAGGGCACGGCCTAACGACCTAAAGCACAGAGCGGCTCAATATGGCATGACTCAACGACTTAAGGAGCTCCAGCGACCTAGCGACCTAAAGACTCCTGCGACTCAACGGGTTAACGACCTAGCTACTCAATGAAGGCAACGACCTAACGAGTTAAGGAAAGAGCGACCTAACGACCTAGCAAGCTCCGGAGTTAAGCCGCATCTGCACTGCCTCTTCCATTAGGTCGCTTACGACCTAAGCAAGCCGAGATAACTCCTGTGCTACACATGCTAAGTCGCTCACAGCATATATCTCGTCCAGGATGGCTCCATTAAGTCACTAACGACTTATGCTACCTCGGGATCGCTCTTAGGTCGCAACTCCCTAGGTCGCTCACGACCTATGGCATGGCCGACCTAAGCCCAACTTCTCCTATAAATACCCCGCCTACTCCGCACTGAACGGGGGATGATTTTTCTGGAGCACCAAGACTTTGCTGTTTTCACTACTTCTACATTTGCTCCAACACTTCAAACGCAAAAGACACTCGAAAGAACCTTCGGAAAAGATCAAGTTCATTCAACATGAATTCAAAGAGCTTTTCTGCATCAAAGTTCTAATTACCTGTCTTGATTGTGTTGTAATTGAAGAATTATTGTCAAATTTGTAATCAAATCAGTAATAGAAGAGATTGAGTGGACGTAGGCTTGACTTTGAGCCGAACCACTATAAAAATTGTTGCCTCTTTACTATTTTCTGCTATTTTCTGCTTGCTTTTAGTTCCCATACCAACGGGTGGTGCTTTCGCTATATCACAACTCACACTGGGGAGTTAGCGTACATTTTTAGCGTTAACATTCAAAGACTGGGAAAATCGGTTTTTCTTTGTTAAGTGTTTTTTAAACATCAACTGGACTTTCGCTTCCCCTCGTAAGTCTAGATTTTTGTTATCTTCCTTCATTTAATGTTTTCTCTTGATTAATCTCTGCTTTTGTTAAGTGCCCCTGCTAAAGAGCATAATGATGATGATAAGAGAACAGTCGAATCTCTGATTGCGGCCTCAGGCCAAGTTGGGAGAAAATTGATGATGTTGGCTCCAACAAATTTACGAAAGCACTCTGTTCTACCAGAAGGCCAAAGGATCCTAGGCAATCCTCTCTATGTTCAACAAACCTCCCATGGAAAATGCTTCCTCTCTCTAGGAGACCCATCAACTTTCTCTCCCATATCACCCATTTGTGCTTACCATTCTGGTATGTGAAGAACACTGCACTTGTCATGAATTGATGTGTCGCTTTTTCAATTTGTTTCGCTAACATATAATCTATTTGGATTATTTTCAGTTGCTCCTCAAGTTACAATGCCAATTGGTGGTGTCGCTCCTCTTCCTACAACTTATGGAGCATCATCCATAATTCAATCACTAGCCAGAACTAAGAAAGCATTAAAAAGGAAGTTATTACCACCGACTGAAGCGGAACCTCCTTAGAAAGTTGCCAAAATTGTTGAGATAGAGGAGGAGGATCGTTCATCTTTTGTTGTAGCTTTGGAGAGCCCAGCTGTAGAAGCTACTAAAGAAAAACAAGAGCAGACTCCTTCTGCTATTGATCCTCTTTCTCATATTTTTGTTTTTGACTCTCCGGCTGTTCTCGCAGAAATGCAACTAGCTTTGAAGACGCCCCCCACTCTAAAGCACACCCCTACTAAGTCAACATCCTCTTCTCCTTCTATCAATTTTGAAGAGATAACCCAGTCTATCCTGAACTCGGAGTCCTTCATCTCCATTCACCCGCCTTCACTATCTCTACTTTGGCGGGGCATTATCGTTGTTTGATAGAGCAACAATTTTTGGTGAGATTCACTTCAATTAACTTTTTCATTACTGGGTTTCTCTAAATATCTAACTTGCACTGCACTTTCTTCTAGATTTCTAAGAGCTGGTTAACTCTTCATGAGCATGCATCCAAATGTTCTATTGAATCCTCCAAGTTCTAGGAGGAAATCTCTGCTCTTAAGAATCAAATATCTTCCTTGTCTGCGACAAAAGATGAAGCGACCTCTAAATTGGAACGATTAAAAACTTTCCATGCCCAGATAGAATCTAATCTCCTAGAAGAAAGATGGGCTCGTCGACTCCTTGTGGATGGAAACTTTGCCATGGATCTAACTTTAAAAGAATCCGACGAGGAGAAGGCCCACATAGTAGCAAAGAATGCTTCTTTGAAGGAGAAGTTAAACAAAAAAGGGCTTCATTGAAACTTGCTGTCAATACCATTTCTAACGCTAAGCAATGAGTATCTCAATTTCTTAATACTACTCCCAAGGAGATCATGCTGAATTCTTATGAAGAAGCTCTAATGCACACCTACGCTGATAATTTTAAGAAGTGCCCTGATCTAAGCTTCCCCTCACTTGACTCTGCCTTTATTGTTAGAGTAATGGGCAAAATTGATCAAATGAAGTGGGGGGTTGAAACCGCAGCAAAGGATGAAATTGATTCCTCCAAAATTCTTTCTACGTCCCTTCTTTCGAAATTGAATCTTACTCTGAGGATGAGGAAGTTACTACCAAGGAGGAAGGCGATGGTGAGGGTAATGATGATGATGATAATGATAATGATGAGGATAATCTTGGTGGCGGCCAAGGCCCAAGTGGTGATAGAGGGGGTCGTACCGGAACCTCTAATATGGATGGCGACGATGATATTAATGCTCCTGAAAAAGAGCCATATTCCCACAGAGACGTTCCACCTGAATCTGTCTGACCTTCTGCTTCCCAAGAAGATGAACATGTTCCCGTTAATGTTGAAGAGCTAAAACGAAAAGAGCAGGCTTCCTAGACTTCTGTCCTAATATCATAGGTATGGGATTCTCTATTTAAATATCATTCACTTCAAAGATAATAACAGTGCAAGTCATTTATTTTAGATAAGGAAGAAATCTGTCCTCACCTATAAAACCAAACTTGAGAGAAAACAGGCAGAAATAAACAAGTTATATAGGGAGCCAGGCAAGCAAATAAGAACACAATGTACTTTTAGAAAAATATCGTAGACTTGATAGAAGTGCATCGGTGCTGGCATCTTTTAAGCACCAAAATGTTGCCTCTCTTCTAAAGAGAGCGGGCCTTCACTACGATGCTCTCTTAAAAGAGAACTTGGAGTTGATCACCCTATTTTGGATGCTGATTAAAGAAAGATACATTTTAATCAACTTTTTATATAAGGTTTATTGTAGACATTCAATTAGGATTTTTCATACTTAAGCGAATTTAGTGGGGGTATCCTTAGACGCTTTCATAACAAATACTTGGAGGAATTTGGTTCTTACACAATACACCCTGGAGCTTGCTGGAACTTACCACGGGTCAGACCGATTCCCCAAGATCTCCCCTTGAAAAGCTTAAGTATTATAAGAACAAATTTGTATCTGAGTTTTTTTCTAAGTCTTTTTTGTATGAACCAGATGAGTAGTTGTAAATATGTAACAGTGTATTGATTTATAAACATTTGTTTTAGTTTCACTCTTTATGCTTAGCTTCGTTTTATTATATTATCACAGAGTGACTGTTCACTAGGTCGACTTATTTCTAGAGACCACTTAAGCCAATATGTTAAATTGAGAAGGTTTTATCTTGAAAAGGCATCAATTTTAAGATCTTCGAAATTGGCAAGATATTGTTTTCTAAGAGATTTACAAAAACTTTACTTAGAATATCCTCGTCTCCGCTTTGACTTCCTTGGTGATGAGAAGGAAACACTTCTTAAGGAAATCAGAACATTTCACTCTAAGTTAATTTGTGGTCGTGATAGTCCTCCAGCCGAGAAGTGGGATTATAGCAAATGTCCACCAGTTATCACTCTAGAAGGAGTCAATATCCCTTTTCATTCAATAGTTACACTTTTCGCTAACTCATTAGATAAAGTTAGAAAAGTAGTTTCTCAGCTTTAGATGTAAACTACTAGTTTATTGTGTCTTTCAACTTCGTTGTTGTTTGAGTTGTAACATGTTATTATAATAATAAAGAGACTTCTCATCTTGATTTTAACTTTGTTTTATTTTATTTTGCTTAAATAGGAGCTACAATTATCTATAGTTTCTCTCCTTCGTGATTTACCATCACACATCGCTACTCTTAGAGAGAAACTATTAAAATCAAGCGTAAGGATTGAGCTCAGCGATGACATTTTACTAGAACACTTCGGTGACAACGCTGAAGCCTTGAAATGGCACAAAATATACTTTGTTCAAATAACCATTGCTAATAATCTGAAAGATCAAATCACCTATCTCGAGGCTGATATTGAAAGCAAAGATGAAATGACCTCGTCACTGAAGCGACAAGTAAAGTCTAACCCTTCAATCGATTTCGATCATAAGATGTCAGAGCTTATCCAACAGATTGGTGATTTAGAATTGAAATTGAAGGACAGTCAAGCTTAGTGTGAATCATTAGAATTCATCATAGGAGACAAGATTTCAAGTACTGATTTGACGGTTCCTCGCGCTACTTCCTCAGCCTTTAGACCCACGAGGTCGAATTCTCTTGCTGGTCAAAAATTTCCCTCAATGATTAACCCTCCCCCAGGCTTGGACGAGAATGTTGTGGGTAACTAGTGCATGAGAGTTAAGTTCGAAATATCTAAGTATTTTGATGAGCAACAAAGAGTGAAGTATTCTCATAGTATCAACGAGTATGCTGCAAAGGTTCAGAAGCTCGAACGCGATAAATACTTCCTTCAAAAGCATGTTGCAGAGTTAGAAAGGGATAATAAGACCCTTAGGGGTACAAACAGAGCATTCAACCATGCTCTGAAGACAAATATTGACGCGATTGATGATGCAAACAACATAAGGAAGAAGGAAAAGAAACTTAAAGAAGTTTTCAATGCCGCAATTCATCACATTATTGATCCTTCAGTTGCTGAGAATCTTAATAAAGCTGCTCAAGACTTATAATATATTTGCATATTTGGATTGTATAAACTTTTCTTGTATATATGTGAATAACTTCATAGTTTTGTGTAAATAATTTCATGATTTATGTAAATCATACAAATTTTGTAAATATCACCTGGTTTGTAATCCTTTCCTATAATGTCACTTCTGAGATGCTTTTTGATAGTTCATTCATTATTTTTGTTCTCGCTGAATCTTTCATTTCTCTATGCTGATTTTCCTTAAAAGTATAAAACAAACAATATTTCTAATTATTAGCTTGAAATTGACATACCAGTCTATGCATATCATTTGCTTAGATTAACAAATCTTCTTGTTAATTGCATGAAAAGAAGTTTATATTAAATGTCTAAATCCCATCTTTAACCTTGATGAGAAATAATTAAGAATTCAACTCCAACCATTTGGCAAGAATGTCCAAGTCATGTTGATTGGAAATCCCACCCCCAAACAGGGGTACAAGTGTTGGAACGTAATCTTCAAAATTTAATAAAGAGCTAAATCTAGAAATCATTATCTGAATATCTATAGCAGAAACCCATTGACCCATTCACGGGTATTAATGAAATTTGAAAGCATAGAAATCTGAGACCCAAATTTGGGCACTAGCGGAAACGTATAGTGATAAGCTCCTTGAGAGCATCCTTTGATCCAAATTCGGGCATTTATGATAGAAATCCACTATAGAGATTCATAATAGAAATTCCAAGCCCAGATTAGGGCATTGATGAGTAGTAGCCTCGCAACCCAGATTCGGGTATAATAAAGATGTTTTAGTGGTTGATAGAGACCCTGAAACACCCCACGCCCCTTAGTTTACCGAAAAAGGGCACACTAAAGGATATGGTGTGTTATAGGTATAGCCAAAACATTACAGAGACTAAGATTCACAAGTCAAATAAGTAAAAACAACGGAAACATTTAAATAGTAACTTATTATACAAAATAAAACTTGATAAATAAGTCTGAAAAACATTACATGTCTTAAATAAAAAATACACGTGTCTTATGAAAAATGCATCTTAGTCTCATAAAATCAGAGTACAATAAAAATAATCATCCCTCTCATAAGTACCAGTACATCAAAATCCAAATGAAAAGAAAATTGAAGAGAAGAAGAAGACAAGAAGAATGAGAAAGCTCTATAAATGGGTCTCCAAGAAATCTGAATCTATTGTCCTTGCCTCTGCTGGCCTATGGGGGAAAAGGGGAAATAGAGGAGTGGGTCAGACTATAAGTCTGGTGAGTGAAAGTAACCACTAGTATTTTTAAGCAAGATAAAGATAATAGACTTAGCAACAGTTCTAGTATAAAAGGAAATAAAGGAAAGATAAAACTGGGATAAAATATTGTTTAACTGTTTGCTTTGATTGTGATTTGTTTGCACTTGTCTTGGATAGCTTCTCTGATTAAGTTGAAATTCTAATCCAATTTTAATAAGGCTGAAGTCCTAATTCTACCCATTGATCGACCTTCTATCTCTGTTGTGCCACTGCGAGCTAGTCCCATCTTGTGGGTCCCACAGTAAAAGACACCATTTAGCGCTTAGAACGCAGTAGCGAATTACAACCCTAATCGATGTTGCACGCTCGGTCACCGTTGGTACACACTCACTGTCGCCCCCCTCTTGTGACCTCTTACTCACCCTGCCAGCATAAGCATGCCCAGCCTCACCTAATCTGTTGTTAGACCATCAGTCCTAGCTTGAAAGGGTCCTTTCCAGCCTCACCTAAGTGTTTTGTGAGACCATCAGTACTAGTCTGAAAGGGAATGATGTTGGTACGGGTCCTAACAAACAAAATCTAGTTGCGCCCCTTACCCAAATCCCCCGATTTGAGCTTCTATCTATTGGCCACTTATTTACCCTGTGTCCCAGCCTCACCTAACTATCGTGAGACCATCAGTCCAAGTCTGAAAGGGTCTTGCCCAGCCTCACCTAATCTGTTGTGAGACCATCAGTCCTAGTCTGAAAGGGAATGCTATTGGTATGGGCCCTATTTCTGTTCTTGCTTATTAACTTAGTGTAAGTTTGAAAATAAGCCTCTTCTATTATTTCTGCTCTGTTTGCTTATTAAATTAATCTAAGTCTTAAAATAAGCCTTTACTGTTCTTTCTGCTTAATTATAATCTATGTTGTAATTGTTATTCTTCTTTTCTATCTTTTTAGTTATGACCACTAGTTATGAACATGCTTGTAAATGTCTCAAATTTTCCTATTTCAGTCTATCTTCTTTTTATTACGGTCTTTCTTATTTTACATCTAGTTTCTATAAATTTAGTGTTTAATTTTATTTAATCCATATTTGCGAATTATTCTCTTTTATTATTTTATTCGTGTAAAAAGGAATAAAAAGAAACTAACATTTACACGTCGAATTCTAACGTAAAATAGATTTAAATAACTGTAAATAACTAAATAAAATAGTTAAATAAAAATAGCTGAATAAAATAGACTGAAAAGAACATTAAAAATTAACTGTAAATAACTTATATAAAAATTGTCTCAAAATTGCCGAAAAACTACAACTATTGAGAACCCTATTATTTTAAATTACTTAAAATATAAAATAACTACTAAACACTCACTTGTGGTCCTTAGCTCTATTCCTTGGTCTTCCTTGATCCACTTCTAGAGCATAGAATATTTTTATCGAAAAGATCCTCCATAGAAAAATATTTTATTTAGGGTTCAGCCTCAGGCAATTAACCCAAATATGAGAAAATATGAATGAGAAAAATAGCTAGGCCTAAGGTTTTATTTATAGTGTGGTTTAGGGATCTCAGACCGTTGGATTTGAAGATTAAATCTAGTGCAACCACGTCATAGGCTCGTTGGGAACCTTTGGATGGAAGCACGAACGCACATGATCGGAGAGAAGTTGAAAAACATGTCATATACGAAGTTGGAAGGAATGTCATCCAAATACAGGGGCGGGTCGACCTTTGTGTCGACCAAGGCATGTTAGGGATCGACCTATAGGTCGACCTAGCAATGGTGAGGATCGACCTGACCTTATATATTATTTTTTCATTTCTTGTTTATTTCGTATCTTTTATGTATTAGCTCAGATTTTGACAAACTATATATGGAAATTAAAAAGAAAATCACCACGGACACATTGGTGCAACTCCCGTAGCTCGATTCTGATAATTTCACAAACTTATTTTATTATTTAATTAATTCATTAATTAATTATTATAGCTTAAATTTTGGGTTGTTACATTCTCCCCTACTTAAAGAATTTCGTCCCCGAGATCTCCAAGGATAGAAGAATGAAATAAATATTTTCATCCAAATTCTAAAACCATATACTCAACCACCATCCATTACATACATTGTCCTTAAGGTTTCTAATGCAATTTATGATATATATATATATATATGCAAATAGTGTAGTGTTAATGTCCCTAACTAAGCAAAAGATTAGGCGGTCTACTGATTCAGTCGACCTCATTTGTATGCAATCATGTCTGTGCCATCTATCCAAATAAATGCAAATTCCCTAATGGCAACTGATAATTCTATATGCATGCTACAATCATCATCCAAATGCAACAATCATATGCTAATCATCCATTTATAGCAACCATGGAAATAAAATAAAAATGCAAATGCGTACACATCCATATGCATATGCTTTATTGACCTAGTTAGGCTGATCCCTAAGAGATAATAGTGCCTAGTGTATATATATGCGTTCATTAGCAAACACTAGCGTCCATTATACATAACATGTTCTAGTAACATGTTTACATTCAGTACTACCATCCATAGGTTAAATCTTAAGATCTACCCTCCTAAAAGATACTAAAGGAAAGAAGTTATTCAAAACTAAAGAAGGAAATAGGAAATTCAAAACATACCATCAAAGAGATACGGATAAGAGATACGTATTTTCTCTTCAGCCTCTTATGTAGCATCTTCAATGATGTCTCCCCACTGCATCTTAACCAAAGGTACTTCCTTATTCCTAAGCTTCTTGATATCACGCCCAACGATCTTGGTAGGAATGCGACGAACCGATGCTTCTTTCTCCACTTCAACTTCTTCAAGTTGACTAGGTTCCACTACCTCTGTTGAATCATGTAAGCAGTTTCTCAAGTGTGAAACATGGGAAACATCATGAACTCCTGCGAGCCTCTCTGGTAGCTTTATCCGATACGCCATCATCCCTACTCTTTCCACAATGGGGAACGGTCCTACGAATCTAGGAGCAAGTTTCCCACTTGATCCAAATCACACTACCTCTCTTAGCGGAGATACCTTAATGAAAACAAAGTCTCTTACTCCAAACTCAATATCCCTTCTCTGCTTATCTGCATAAGATTTATGTAACGACCCGACATTTTTGGGCCATTCGCATCCATTATAAGTGTATAGGTAGACACTCATGCCGGAATTGAATTGCTCAAAGTACCGCGTTGTTAATTTAAATTTGGCAAAACTGAACATATACAATAAATAAATAAAATCACAGATCACAGACACAGAGTAATAATTGCAGCGGAAATAAAAGAGATAGTAGTTCATGAAGCTACTATATGAATATATAAAATACACAGAGTTTACAACAGAAGAGTAATACGATACATCAGAGTTAAACCAGATACAGCGAAAGAGTAACACGATACATCAGATACAAATCAGAATACATCACTGGAATCATCGAATACTGAAAGCAGAATAGATGGATGGATCTTCAAGCAAAGCTCCAACTTCAAAGGTGAGTCTCGAATACTGGTACACTCAGTCTGACCCGAGCGTAAAGCAAAACACAAAACACTCGAGTCAGGATTAACATTCTTATATTAATAAATCCAACTCAAGTGAAATAGCAATTGAAATACAAGTAACTCAAAGGATGTTTGGAATAACCATCCTTTAAGGATCCGTTAAACTATCTACTAGGTAGTAATATACGCTAAGTAGATAATGTCTATCAGTAATAATAAGATATCAAAATAGTGTTAAGTCATGGCCCATTCCACCCTTAACACATTTTTATTCCCAAAAGCATATACAAGACCGTAGTTTCCCCAAAACCGGAAGTCACCAGAGGGCAATCCATATACTAAAGGTACAAACCAAAATCGTAGTGGTCGCGAATAAAGGGATACAAGTATGACAAGGCACATGAGGCAATACCCAAGGTAGTGATACTACCTGTAATACCCCAAGATTTTGAGGAAAATTCTTTTAAATAAATGATTAAAATTCTGGGGGAAAATCAGAATTATTATATAGGTGGGATTTTCAGTGGTGCAAGGTTGTGTGCATGTGTGCACGTGCACACTAGTTATGGCACTAAGAGAAAATCCAGAATTCCTGAATAATAAAACAAGGAAGGAAAACATTTAGATAAAATGTTTTAAATAAAGAAAATATAGACCTAGACATGAGTATTAAAAATTCCTGAGGATGTGTGTATATATATATATATCTATATATATGCCTATGTATGACTTGTCTGAAAATTAAGGCAGAAGAGAACATTGATTTATAATGAATAAGTGAAATTGTTATTTGAATAAAAGGTGTAGAAATGCACATAAGTATGCACATGTTTTCTGCAAATAAAAGGTTAAAGTTAAATTAACACCCATAGTTGTATAAATGTATATATATATATATATCCAGATATTATTTGAGCAGAAAATAAATAAAGGAAGCACTAAAACAGTAAGAACCAAAGTGCAAGAAAGCAAATGTACATAGGCAGAAAATAGAAAGTCACACCATTATCATGTTTGAGGTAAATATAATAAAAATACTTAAAGTAATCACTTTTTGAAAAGAAAAGAAAATGGGCACAATTTAGCCTTGTTTTAAAATATTGGCCGGGACATTAAGGGAGGGAATATGCAATGCCAAATGCATGATTCTGGTCTGGGCTAAAATAGGGATTTTGCATCACCCAAAACCCTAGATAGAACCCTTATTTAAACCAAGAGCCTAACCAGAAAACTGCTCTCTCACTAATTAATTAACCTAAGGAAGAAGAGGAAGATAAGGCTAAAGATTTGAGGGGTTTTCTGGTTTAAGCTTGTGTAAGCATTTAGGTGAGTATCCTCACTCATATACATGGCATTAAGACCTGGGATTAGGCAGCCAAGCTTTTATATGTTATATTTTGCATGTTTTGATTTACAAACTATGTTGGCTACTGATGGTTTCATGAATGTTTGATGAAATATGATCTGCTATGCTGGATGTATAACTTTGTTGTTCTATTTTCATCTCTGTATATTACACCAAAACCTTAAGGAACATATATCAGAGTATTTGTAACTAGTTTGAATAATGGCTTAAGACAAAGAATGAAAAGATTAAGAAAACTATGAGCTGCATATACATTGGTATGGTGCTGAGGCTTGAAATAATTGGTTAAGGGTGCAATGGAGTCTTTCTCTATAAGTGCTGAGCCCTAAACTAAACAGAAATTTACAAGCCTAAAAACTATGTTTAAACAAGATTAAAAATCTGGCTAAATATAGTTGCTTGCAAAATCAAAATAAACTCAATAGAGCCATGCATTTATTCTCAGTTGCAAACATTCTGGTATATGCTTGAATAGGGTGTTTATATGCTAAATAATGTGAGATGGAATGACTGGGGTGTTATACCTCTAGAAAGTAACCTTTAACTTGCTTGCAATATTATGTCTGCAAGGTAACTAGTATGCTTCATGAGTACAGGTGGTATGTACACCTAGCTATCATTGATAGAACGAACATAAATACACTTAGTGGTATAACTAAGGATTCTGTGCCAAGAAGGCTGCTGGAATGCTTGTCCTATTTGAAGTAGACAAGTTGGCACATGGCTTGTTTAAGTCCTGAGATCTTTGTGCCATAATGTTAATTAGTTCATGGCAATGTGTCCCTTTGATTCCTTATAGCAGATGAGGCCAGGAATTTATAAGAAAAAGAAAAGGCAACCTAGTAGTTCCAGATAAAAGTTGTTTTATTGCATATGTTTGCTCTTATGTATTGTACATGATAATACCTGTCAAGTATGCAAAGTATATTTATGCTGTACCCTTAGCTTAATATCATGGATATGTTAGAAATGCTCACACCAGATCATAGATCTGACCCTTATTGCTCATGGCACATGGGGGTGTCTCATTTATAATGGGGCAGCCACTAATGCTTTTGCAGGTTGTGATGGAGCTAAGTAAGCAAGATTAAAAAGATATGGAATAGAGGATGCTAAGACAATTAGAAATAAAAGCTAAAATGTGTTAATTCATGCATGTATTCCCTGATTAATATGGCTATCTAAATGTATTAAGTAGGAAAAACTTGTAAGAGACATGTGCTATGTTGTCTCTGGTTATTTCTGATTTGGTATGTACTAAGGATCTTGATGTTAAACTGATTTGAAAACTTATTTGCTAAAGTTGTTTTGATTTTGAGGAAAAGCCTGGATTTTATAAGCATAATCATTTTATGATGATTTCAGTTAATCCTGAGTCCTTTCAAAAAGAATATAGATATACAGAAAATAATATTGGGAAAACCCAGAAAAGAATTAAACTGCTATATCTTCAATTTATGATATTGACATAAGTCCAAATGCAAGAAAAAGTGTTTATCCCCTGAAGATGTATTTTTAAAAGAGAAGTATGGTTAGGAAGAATGATATATATATCTGATCACAAGGTGTCTGATTCATACAAATATATACACATGCTTTTGAAAAGGAAAGGTATCAATGTTTTGGGTATAATCTGGGTTGTAAAAATGCAAACAAAAGAATGGCCAGAGTAACCACATGGTTAGGCCATAGGTCAGGCCTAATGTTTCACTTCATATCAATGAAGCAAGGGAACATTTGAGCTCAGTTTTCTGGAAAATGAACAAAGACACTAACATGTACATGTATATCTGTGTACATGTTGATATTAGGCAAAAAAAAAATATAGATGTAAATTCTTAAAACAGTTGAAAGAATGGGTTTTAAAAATGCAAGAAGAATTGTTTTGTATGTTAGGTTATAGGCAAAATTAAATATATATATATGTACAATTATAGGTAGGTATCAGATTTCAGCCATACAGGAGAAAATAAAAAAAAATAAAAAAAACAAAAATTGTGTTGAACCGACCAGCATAGTACTCGAACTAGTGACCTTGCATGAATAAGTTAGGCGCGTTTCCATTACGCCTAGATGTTGCTTGTGTTCACTTAGGATCCACTTTCTTTTAACCTGAGGTTGATAATATTCAGACTTTAAGAAAATCATCTATATTATAAGCTTGTTTTCCACTGATTATTGCTTGGTTATTTCTTAATTATGATAACAGTCTGAGGTACATATTTTCAGTGGACACTATAGTCAAAAATCAGGATACAATAAGTTTTAATTTAAAAGGGAATTTATCACATTGTTGCAAATTTAAAAAGGATTTCTACTTATTATCATGCTCTGATTCAAGTAGAATATAACATAGATATCTTCATATATGTATGTTAAAAATGATTTAGAATTAAAACAATATTTCTATATTGTGAAAGATCCTGGATATATTTTTGTTTATTAGAGAAAGAAAATGACCCTGGGAAATATATTTGTAATAGATGATATATCTATATATCATCTCTAAAAAAAAAAAATCACTAATAAAATTAGTGTGTAAATAGGAGGGTCATTTCATTTGGTATCAGAGCTATGTTTTAATTAACATAGCAAATGGTTGTATGCTTATGTTTATACTAGGTTTGTTTGTATATTTGACTGCTTATAAGTATTCCCTGAATGTATGTATGTGTGTGCATGTGACATACACAATGATTAAATAGGAAAGATACAATCAATTTAAAATTAAAGCTAAGTGTTATAAACTAATAAGATGAAATACATATACTTTTAGAAATATGGTAGGAAGAGGGTCTCATCATCAAGGAGGATCTAGCACACCACAAATGCTTGACATGCAGGAATTTGTGAGAGTTTTGAGAGATGGAATTGGGCACAGACCTGAGAACCCACATGAGGAGCTCTCCAAGTTAGTGAAGACTTATACCAACTTGGGAGGCAAGAGCTTTGAAGGAACTGAAAGTGTAATGGAGATTCAAGCATGGCTGAGGACATTAGAGAGGATCTTCACTGATATGCAACTAGATGACCAAAGGAAGAGGCAAGTGGCCTCAAGGCAATTAAAAGGTGCAGCTTTGAGTTGGTGGGAGGTGATCATAGCTGGCCGGAATGAAAATGATATTAATTGGAATCAATTTAAGGAGATGTTAGAGGCAAGGTTTGTTCCAGCCTCAGCAAAAACCACTTTACTTGAGAAGTTCATCAAACTTAGACAGGGGACTATGAATGTCACAGAATACACCCAGAAGTTTGAGGGATTGTCAACCTATGGGGCAATGTTAGTGGCTGATGAAGCATCCAAAAATGATAGATACATCAAGGGATTGAACCCAGGGCTTAGCAGGGCTATACTACCTTATGCTGACAGAACTTTTGATCAAGTGATAGATTTGGCTCTGAAGATTGAGCAGCATGATAAGGAAAGAGATAAGTTTAGGAGCTTCAAAAACAATAGCAACAAGAAGAACAAAGGGAAGTACCATCCTTATGATAAGAAGAAAGGAGAGGCAGATGGTAAGAAGGCAGTAGATGCAAAACCCAATGAAGCCAAAAGAAAAATAGTTTGCAACCATTGTGGGAAAGAAGGCCATATTAAGCCAAGATGCCCAGAGCTTAAAGGGGGAGCTTTCAAATGCTATCTATGTGGGAAGGAAGGGCATATGAAAAGAAATTGCCCAGAATACAAGCAACAAGGGAAAGTGGCAAACCTGGAAGGTAGGGGCAAGGCCATAATTGAGGCAAATGCTGAAAACCATGGTCAAGTGGAAGGTACACTATTTATTTGTACCATACCTTTAGCTGTAATATATGATACCGGGGCAACCCACTCACTCATTTCCCATGAAATAGTTAAAAGGTTGAAAATGAACTGCAATTTGGCTGAAATACCTCTGTTAATACAAAGCCCTTTAGGAAGTTCTAGTGTATTAGATATGATCTGTGTGGATGTGAATTTGAACATAGGAGGAAACACATTTGTTTCCAATTTGTATGTTCTAAATTTCCCAAATATAGGAGTTATATTAGGGGCAGATTGGCTAAGACAATTCAAAGCCATAATTGACCTAGATGCATCCACCATTTCACTACAAAATTCTAAAGGCCAAAGGGTTACAATTCTATGTGAACCTATCAAAGAAAACAGTCTAAATCATTTAATTGAATTAGAAAATAATCCCAAGGAAATAGCTATTAATGAAATCCCCATAGTTAAAGAATACTTGGATGTATTTGGGGAAGTAAAAGGTGTCTCACACCATAGACCTGTTGAATTCCAGATTAACCTTATACCTGGGGCTAGCCCAGTTATCAAAAAGCCTACAAGGATGGGGCCAAGTGAATTAAAGGAGCTAAAGAACCAGCTGGAAGAATTAGAAGCCAAGGGGTTTATAAGGCCAAGTAATTCATGCTGGGGTGCTCCTGTAGTATTTGTTAAAAAGCATGATGGTACTTTAAGAATGTGTATAGATTACAGAGAATTAAACAAAGTAACCATCAAAAACAAATACCCATTACCCAGGATAGATGATCTCTTTGATCAACTCAGTGGAGCTAAAGTGTTTTCTAGGCTAGACTTGGCATCTGGGTTTCATCAGATGAAGGTTGAGGAATCAAGTATTAAATATACAGCATTCAACACAAGATATGGTTTGTATGAGTTTCTGGTTATGCCATTTGGGCTAACAAATGCCCCTTCTTACTTTGTAGACTTAATGAATAGGATATTCAGAGATTACTTAGACAAGTTTGTTCTGATTTTTATAGATGATATTCTAATCTACTCTAAAACAATAGAGGAACATGAGAACCACTTACATTTGGTCTTATCTAGATTAAGAGAAAAAGATTTGAAAGCAAAGTTCTCTAAGTGTGTGTTCTGGCAAGAGGAAGTACACTTTCTTGGACATGTTGTCTCTGCTAGAGGAATTTCTGTAAACCCCAATAAGATAGTAGCAATCCAAGCATGGAAGAAGCCTAACAATGTTAGTGAAGTTAGGTCATTCATGGGGATGGCAGGATACTATAGGAGGTTCATACAAGGATTTTCTAAAATAGCAATGCCACTCACTAACCTGACTAGGAAGAACCAAAAGTTTATATGGACTGACAAGTGTGAACAAGCTTTCACCCAGATCAAGGAGGCTTTGGTAAAATCACCAGTGTTGAGAGTACCAGAAGGCAATGAGGGATTGGTTGTATATACAGATGCATGTGGGTCAGGGCTAGGGGCTGTGTTGATGCAGCAAGATCAGGTCATAGCCTATGCATCTAGACAACTAAAACCCCATGAAACTAGATATGCAACTCATGATCTTGAGTTGGCAGCAGTAGTATATGCCTTAAAGCTCTGGAGGCATTATTTATTGGGTGCAAAGTTCATTTTATACACTGATCACAAGGCCTTAAAGTATCTCTTTTCACAAAAAGATTTAAATATGAGACAACACAGATGGGTTGAATTTCTTGCTGCTTATGACTTAGATATACTTTATACACCAGGCAAGGCTAATAAAGTGGCAGATGCATTGAGTAGGCAGCATGCAAAAGTGGCCATGTTGATGATGGAGGAGTTCAAAGACTTGACCATGCTCACTGATTTGGAAATAGATGAGAACAGTGGGATAAGTATGGAGATGATTGAGGAAGAAAGGAGTAAAGGAAGGTTAAGTTTAATTACTTTACAATCAAATTTGGCCTTGAAGGTGGCAAAGATGCAAGAAGAAGATCAAGACTTAGCAGAAAGGAGGTCTCTCCTATTAAAGAAGGAGGAAGTGAAGGATTATCACATTGATGTAAAAGGATACTTAAGGTACAAGGGTAGGATATGTGTCCCAATCATCATAGAATTGAAAGAAGAAATCCTTAATGAGTACCATAGGAGCAAATATTCCATACATCCAGGCAGCACCAAGATGTACCAAAACTTAAAAAGGGACTATTGGTGGAAGGGAATGAAGTCTAATGTAGCTGGATATGTTGCTAAGTGCATGGTTTGTCAACAAATAAAAGCTGAGACCCAAAGACCTTCAGGGTTGTTGCAGCCACTTAGCATACCACAGTGGAAGTGGGAAGACATATCTATGGATTTCATAGATGGTCTTCCTAGATCCAAGAGGGGAAATACAAGTATTTGGGTGATTGTAGATAGGCTGACTAAAGTAGCCCACTTCATACCAGTGAAAGCAGACAGAAATGCACCTAGGTTGGCCCAAACTTTTATGAGAGAAGTGGTAAAACTGCATGGTGTTCCTAAAACTATAGTGAGTGATAGAGATACAATCTTCACTTCAAGATTCTGGAAGAGCTTCCAAGAAGCTATGGGGAGTGAATTGTGCCTAAGCACTGCTTATCACCCCCAATCAGATGGGCAAACAGAAGTGGTAAACAAGATTTTAGAGGATTTGCTTAGAGCATGTGTGTTAGACTTTGGAGGAAATTGGGAGGACCACCTCCATTTGGCTGAGTTCACATACAATAATAGCCACCAAAGCACAATTGGAATGGCACCCTTTGAAGCCCTATATGGGAAGCCATGTCTATCACCTATGTGTTGGGCTGAGGCAGGAGAGAAAGCTATCCTAGGGCCAGAATATGTCAAGGACATCACAGAGAAAATAGGACTGGTGAGAAAGAGGATGGCAGTAGCTCAAGATAGGCAAAAGAAGTATGCTGATGCAAAGAGGAAGTCAGTGGAATTCAAAGTAGGTGATTATGTCTTCATTAAGGTTTCACCAATGAAGAAAGTCTTGAGATTTGGCAAGCAGGGGAAACTCAGACCCAGATATGTTGGACCATACAAGATTTTGGAAAGGATAGGCTCACTAGCCTATAAGCTGGAGCTTCCAGAGAAGATGAGTGCAATGCACAATGTGTTTCATGTGTCACAACTAAGGAGATGGGTACATGACAAGGAAGAAATCTTAGAAAAGCCTACTGAAGTTCAGATTAATCCAGATCTAATCTATGAGAAAGAGCCAGTGGGAATTGTGGCAAGGGAAGAAAAGAAATTAAGAAACAAGACATTGAAGCTTGTAAAGATTCAATGGAGTATAGATCCTAGTGATTGTACTTGGGAGCTAGAGGATAAAATCAGGATGGATTACCCTAGGCTCTTTGCAAATTTAAAAGGTAAATTTTTAGATTACTAAGAAAGTTTGATATGTATGATGGACAGTGACTATTTGAATTGCTCATGCATATTTGAATAATTTTCCTAAGAAAGTAGGAGTACTCAAAGAATATGTTGTAAATTGTGAGGGCACAATTCCTAAAAGAAGGGGTGATTGTAATACCCAAAGATTTTGAGGAAAATTCTTTTAAATAAATGATTAAAATTCTAGGGGAAAATCAGAATTATTATATAGGTGGGATTTTCAGTGGTGCAAGGTTGTGTGCATGTGTGCACGTGCACACTAGTTATGGCACTAAGAGAAAATCCAGAATTCCTGAATAATAAAACAAGGAAGGAAAACATTTAGATAAAATGTTTTAAATAAAGAAAATATAGACCTAGACATGAGTATTAAAAATTCCTGAGGATGTGTGTATATATATATATATCTATATATATGCCTATGTATGACTTGTATGAAAATTAAGGCAGAAGAGAACATTGATTTATAATGAATAAGTGAAATTTTTATTTGAATAAAAGGTGTAGAAATGCACATAAGTATGCACATGTTTTCTGCAAATAAAAGGTTAAAGTTAAATTAACACCCATAGTTGTATAAATGTGTATATATATATATATATATCCAGATATTATTTGAGCAGAAAATAAATAAAGGAAGCACTAAAACAGTAAGAACCAAAGTGCAAGAAAGCAAATGTACATAGGCAGAAAATAGAAAGTCACACCATTATCATGTTTGAGGTAAATATAATAAAAATACTTAAAGTAATCACTTTTTGAAAAGAAAAGAAAATGGGCACAATTTAGCCTTGTTTTAAAATATTGGCCGGGACATTAAGGGAGGGAATATGCAATGCCAAATGCATGATTCTGGTCTGGGCTAAAATAGGGATTTTGCATCACCCAAAACCCTAGATAGAACCCTTATTTAAACCAAGAGCCTAACCAGAAAACTGCTCTCTCACTAATTAATTAACCTAAGGAAGAAGAGGAAGATAAGGCTAAAGATTTGAGGGGTTTTCTGGTTTAAGCTTGTGTAAGCATTTAGGTGAGTATCCTCACTCATATACATGGCATTAAGACCTGGGATTAGGCAGCCAAGCTTTTATATGTTATATTTTGCATGTTTTGATTTACAAACTATGTTGGCTACTGATGGTTTCATGAATGTTTGATGAAATATGATCTGCTATGCTGGATGTATAACTTTGTTGTTCTATTTTCATCTCTGTATATTACACCAAAACCTTAAGGAACATATATCAGAGTATTTGTAACTAGTTTGAATAATGGCTTAAGACAAAGAATGAAAAGATAAAGAAAACTATGAGCTGCATATACATTGGTATGGTGCTAAGGCTTGAAATAATTGGTTAAGGGTGCAATGGAGTCTTTCTCTATAAGTGCTGAGCCCTAAACTAAACAGAAATTTACAAGCCTAAAAACTATGTTTAAACAAGATTAAAAATCTGGCTAAATATAGTTGCTTGCAAAATCAAAATAAACTCAATAGAGCCATGCATTTATTCTCAGTTGCAAACATTCTGGTATATGCTTGAATAGGGTGTTTATATGCTAAATAATGTGAGATGGAATGACTGGGGTGTTATACCTCTAGAAAGTAACCTTTAACTTGCTTGCAATATTATGTCTGCAAGGTAACTAGTATGCTTCATGAGTACAGGTGGTATGTACACCTAGCTATCATTGATAGAACGAACATAAATACACTTAGTGGTATAACTAAGGATTCTGTGCCAAGAAGGCTGCTGGAATGCTTGTCCTATTTGAAGTAGACAAGTTGGCACATGGCTTGTTTAAGTCCTGAGATCTTTGTGCCATAATGTTAATTAGTTCATGGCAACGTGTCCCTTTGATTCCTTATAGCAGATGAGGCCAGGAATTTATAAGAAAAAGAAAAGGCAACCTAGTAGTTCCAGATAAAAGTTGTTTTATTGCATATGTTTGCTCTTATGTATTGTACATGATAATACCTGTCAAGTATGCAAAGTATATTTATGCTGTACCCTTAGCTTAATATCATGGATATGTTAGAAATGCTCACACCAGATCATAGATCTGACCCTTATTGCTCATGGCACATGGGGGTGTCTCATTTATAATGGGGCAGCCACTAATGCTTTTGCAGGTTGTGATGGAGCTAAGTAAGCAAGATTAAAAAGATATGGAATAGAGGATGCTAAGACAATTAGAAATAAAAGCTAAAATGTGTTAATTCATGCATGTATTCCCTGATTAATATGGCTATCTAAATGTATTAAGTAGGAAAAACTTGTAAGAGACATGTGCTATGTTGTCTCTGGTTATTTCTGATTTGGTATGTACTAAGGATCTTGATGTTAAACTGATTTGAAAACTTATTTGCTAAAGTTGTTTTGATTTTGAGGAAAAGCCTGGATTTTATAAGCATAATCATTTTATGATGATTTCAGTTAATCCTGAGTCCTTTCAAAAAGAATATAGATATACAGAAAATAATATTGGGAAAACCCAGAAAAGAATTAAACTGCTATATCTTCAATTTATGATATTGACATAAGTCCAAATGCAAGAAAAAGTGTTTATCCCCTGAAGATGTATTTTTAAAAGAGAAGTATGGTTAGGAAGAATGATATATATATCTGATCACAAGGTGTCTGATTCATACAAATATATACACATGCTTTTGAAAAGGAAAGGTATCAATGTTTTGGGTATAATCTGGGTTGTAAAAATGCAAACAAAAGAATGGCCAGAGTAACCACATGGTTAGGCCATAGGTCAGGCCTAATGTTTCACTTCAGATCAATGAAGCAAGGGAACATTTGAGCTCAGTTTTCTGGAAAATGAACAAAGACACTAACATGTACATGTATATCTGTGTACATGTTGATATTAGGCAAAAAAAAATATAGATGTAAATTCTTAAAACAGTTGAAAGAATGGGTTTTAAAAATGCAAGAAGAATTGTTTTGTATGTTAGGTTATAGGCAAAATTAAATATATATATATATGTACAATTATAGGTAGGTATCAGATTTCAGCCATACAGGAGAAAATAAAAAAAAAACAAAAATTGTGTTGAACCGACCAGCATAGTACTCGAACTAGTGACCTTGCATGAATAAGTTAGGCGCGTTTCCATTACGCCTAGATGTTGCTTGTGTTCACTTAGGATCCACTTTCTTTTAACCTGAGGTTGATAATATTCAGACTTTAAGAAAATCATCTATATTATAAGCTTGTTTTCCACTGATTATTGCTTGGTTATTTCTTAA
The DNA here is from genome assembly GCA_030737815.1 of Allium fistulosum. Lineage (NCBI taxonomy): Eukaryota > Viridiplantae > Streptophyta > Magnoliopsida > Asparagales > Amaryllidaceae > Allium > Allium fistulosum. The sequence goes on along the minus strand of CM060905.1, from coordinate 725,551,237 downwards.
TTATGATAACAGTCTGAGGTACATATTTTCAGTGGACACTATAGTCAAAAATCAGGATACAATAAGTTTTAATTTAAAAGGGAATTTATCACATTGTTGCAAATTTAAAAAGGATTTCTACTTATTATCATGCTCTGATTCAAGTAGAATATAACATAGATATCTTCATATATGTATGTTAAAAATGATTTAGAATTAAAACAATATTTCTATATTGTGAAAGATCCTGGATATATTTTTGTTTATTAGAGAAAGAAAATGACCCTGGGAAATATATTTGTAATAGATGATATATCTATATATCATCTCTAAAAAAAAAATCACTAATAAAATTAGTGTGTAAATAGGAGGGTCATTTCATTTGGTATCAGAGCTATGTTTTAATTAACATAGCAAATGGTTGTATGCTTATGTTTATACTAGGTTTGTTTGTATATTTGACTGCTTATAAGTATTCCCTGAATGTATGTATGTGTGTGCATGTGACATACACAATGATTAAATAGGAAAGATACAATCAATTTAAAATTAAAGCTAAGTGTTATAAACTAATAAGATGAAATACATATACTTTTAGAAATATGGTAGGAAGAGGGTCTCATCATCAAGGAGGATCTAGCACACCACAAATGCTTGACATGCAGGAATTTGTGAGAGTTTTGAGAGATGGAATTGGGCACAGACCTGAGAACCCACATGAGGAGCTCTCCAAGTTAGTGAAGACTTATACCAACTTGGGAGGCAAGAGCTTTGAAGGAACTGAAAGTGTAATGGAGATTCAAGCATGGCTGAGGACATTAGAGAGGATCTTCACTGATTGTTGCAAATTTAAAAAGGATTTCTACTTATTATCATGCTCTGATTCAAGTAGAATATAACATAGATATCTTCATATATGTATGTTAAAAATGATTTAGAATTAAAACAATATTTCTATATTGTGAAAGATCCTGGATATATTTTTGTTTATTAGAGAAAGAAAATGACCCTGGGAAATATATTTGTAATAGATGATATATCTATATATCATCTCTAAAAAAAAATCACTAATAAAATTAGTGTGTAAATAGGAGGGTCATTTCACTACCGTTTGCCTGATCTGGACTGGTGAGAACGCAACGCCGCAGCGCCCGCAACACCGTGAAACAACACTCCCAAAATCAAGGGTGCACCAATCGACAACAAGTAATGAGTAGTTCGAAGAAGTGTGTCCACTTGAGGTAGCTAATCCTCCATTGGCCCGGCACGGCTATTGTTTTAGTCATTTCCAATTTGACACAAGTGTCAAGGCTATCCATTATCGTTCTCTTTCTTCAATCATCACGTACATCATTCCAAAAACTTCATTCTGGATCACACTCCGCGTATAGTTATTAAAGTGGTTTCCGGTTTAGATAGAGAGTATATCCATAACTGATTCCGGTCTCTTTAATAACTTCCGTAATTATTACACCGATTGGTCATTTAATATATTTCAAAACCAAATTAAATTCAATTTCAAATAGAATTCGTAAATCAACATTTCATTTGTCTTTCAAAACCAATTTTCAATAATTTACGTTTCAAAACATTCAAATTACCCTTTCAAGATCTTATAATTCAATTTCAATTTCCTTTAAAACAATTCAAATATTGATTCAAGTTCGTATATAAGTTTCATTTCGAAAATCATTTAAATCAAATTAATTTAACATTCAAATCAATCTAAATTCATTTATCGATTTCATTCAATGTTCGTTAAGTAAATTTTCATTTAAAACAATTTCTGTTTAATTTCCAATTCATTAAATCCATTATTTAAATTCAACTTCCTTATTTCAAAACTTACAATTTGAATTAAATTAAACTCATCAAATCAAATCCTTTAATTTTCAAGTCTTACATTAATTTCAATAAATCACATTTTCATTTCTTGTTAAAGAAATTTAATTTCACTTATTTACTTACTTAAATAATTTTCCAAAACTTAATTAATAAAGAAACTCAATTTCAATTATTTACGAAGTAAAATTTACTTATTAAAAAGTTCAATTTTACTTATTAAAGAATTCAATTCAATTTAATCATTAAATAATTCAACCTTATTTAATTATTAAATAATTCAAAACTTAATTATTAAATAATTTCAAAGTTTAATAATTTCAAACTTAATTATAATTTCAACTTAATCATTAAATCACTTCAAAATTAATTCAATCATTTCTCAAATTAAACAACATTCTTTCATTAATTTCATTTTTAATATTTTGTCTTAGATTTTTAAATATTAACATTTTCCTTTCATTAAAAATTCAAATTTCAACTTCATTTCAAAACCATATTATTTATTCAAATAAAATCCTCGTTTTATTTTTAAATCAAATTATTGACCAATCGGGTTTTTATTTAATTCTTTATCCTAGGTCAAAGTTCAATTTGGGTATTTATCATTTCAACCCGATTCCAATTTAATTCAAAATCAAAACATAACAAAGGGAACTTGCAGTGTGATAACTGGGATGGTGTCAAAGTAAATAAACAAGCAATAACAACAATCAATATCAATCCAATAATCAATTCAAAAAAAATCCCGAAATAATCGTATTAATTCACATTGTTGTTTGTGCGAATTAATATAATTATTTCTAGAATCTACACTATCATTTCATGTAGATTAAAGATTATTACATTACGGTTTTCACTTGTCATTTGATTTCAATTTTTACACTACAACAATTTAATCCAATATACGTCGATGGTTCAAAGTGTAATGATCACTATTACATGTCAATTAATTTAACAAATAAAAGGGGTCATATTCAACTAATCAAATTCAGCATAGGTGACGTTCCTACGTCAAATTTACTTGCATAATATTTATCACTTTATATATTACAATTTTAACGTTCAGTTGTAAACATCAAACAATCAGTCATTTAACAATCAAACTGGATTATCATTGCATATATAACAGATATTGGTGTCAGATGTCACAGGTGAACTGATACAGGTAATAGCATATATAACAGTGTAAATATCTAACAGCAGCATATTTCAATTATCGTTTCAATTGAAATCAAATTTAATAAATAAAAGAACGTTAATCGTGAGTGAGTGCTCACCTTTCGAGGTAGGAGATATGCACGGGAATGGAAGCGAATAGTCTAGGACGGGTATACGAATCAAGCGAGCAGAACAGCGACAAGTTGGGATTTTGCTGAGATAGATTTGATAATGTGAATGTCAGTCAAATGGCGTGAGATCAGTGAAACAGGATATATTACATATATATAAACTTTTATTTCGACTTAACAGATTATGCAACTAGCGTACTGACAAAATCTTTATGTTTTAAAATTAAAATCATTGTTTGATCAAAACACGCATTAAAAGTAAAATCTTAATAAATAAATATATATATATATATAAATCAACATTATATTTAAACATACATATAACAACATAAAATCTTTATATATATCCCAAGACCACTTATTAATTTAAACATATATTTAATATAAGTCTATACGTATTTGAAAACCTATAAATGACCCTTAAAACAAATCCCTATATATACACTATCACAAAACCACATATATAATACCTGTAACAAAATATATATATCCATGTAATATACATAATGTTATAAGCAACTAACTGTAAACTATAAACAAAAGCTTTGTATTGTTAAACTGAAGTACAAATTAATATTCACAAGTTGACAGTATAAACCTTATAAGTAAATTTAAACAACTTTATACTAAACTGGCTTACACATGCTTCTTCTCAAGAACCCAAATATATAACATATACAATACTAAAAAAATATAAAACCACGTATATACAACTAGGCTGTACAGTTTACATATAATAAGATGTAAATTGACATATAAGTTCACAGTATATGTAAATATAATATATATATACTGTACAAAATCAATACGTACATGCCAAAATTATGAATACTTTCGTATGTAACTAATGCATGAACAGTGACCAAAAGAAAAATGATACCTCTTTTCAAAGTTCCCAAAACCGATATAAATACATCAAGATATATATAACAAATGGAATACTATATCAAAAATCTTGTTATATAAACAACCGGCCTGACCTTGATGGGCGAATTAGCATGCTGGATGGTGGAAGGGAGGCGAATGGAGGAGGGGATGGATCTAGGCTTGTTGTTCGGCTGGGCAATGGGTGAGGGGCTTCTCATACGGTGGTACAAAGTGGCATGCCGAGTATGTTGCATGCTGACGTGAGGCATGTGGAGGTCTGGCGCACACAGGGTGGCGCTCGAGAAGAGCTTGTGGGTGGCGCTCGGCCATGGAAAACGGTGGCTTCCAGATTGATGTTGCTATGGCCACGGGTTGTGAGGAGAAGAGAAAGAGGGTATTCGGTGGTGGGATTTGATTGGTGACGAGGGAAAGAGGTTGAGGCCGAGCAGATTCAAGGCTTCATAGAACATAAGGAAATTTTTGCAGAGAAGAGGAGAACGAATGAAATGTGTTTCCAAATGCAAAGATAAATACTATTTTACTAATTTCCTTATAAGAGAACAGCTGGGACAACGAAGAGACAGCACATAGATGAGGTGTTATAATATACTTATAGTATATATGCCTGTTAAAAGAAAAATGGGAAGAGCGGGAGACTTGAAAATTAACTAATATTATTTCAACAGATGGGAAATGAAATGAAGTATAACGGTTGGGCTTTGATTCTGCTGAACATTTATGGCAATTTATTTTGTTACAGTCTGTACGTTTCAAAATTCGAAAAGACATGGGAAGTAACGGTTGAAATTTTGCGGTACCGATACGACGCATCGTTTTATCGTTTCTGTCGCGAACCGAACCTCAAAATACAGAAATAAATATACTGTGGTGAACAGCGCGACGAGACGATCAAAACGGTATATTGATATCAGTGGTATGATTGAATTATAAAATTCGAATTTTCTAATAGCGGAAAATGCAAGAAAAACACTGAAAATTAAGATCGACGGAGCCAAAGATGTCCGAATTTTGAAAAACGACAAACTGACATCTTGCTCAGAAGATGGTTTAGAATTTTTCTATCTAAAAATATTTAGGTTTCGGAAACATTTTATTTTCATCGCTTTTTAACTGATTAAATTGAAGTAAATTTATGCGCGAAATAAACTTTCATATTTTCGGACGAAAATTTACCGGTTGCTATGTTTAACTAGACGCATTCCAAATATTAAATTTTTATTTCAAAATTTTATCGTTTAAAATTTCACAAAATTTCAACTAATTATGTTATTAAAACAGTTGAAATTTACGGGTTGTTACAATTTATGCCTATCATGGGCCGTCTTCATTCTCCTCCTAATCAATTCAATCTTTTCGGAAGTCTCTCTAACGATGTCGGGATCAAGTAGCAATCTCCCTGTAGATTCCAACCAACCGAAGGCGACTTGCAAGGTCTTCCATAAAGAGCTTCAAAGGTGTCATCCCAATGCTAGCTTGAAAACTATTATTATAAGTGAATTTCACTAAAGGAAGATGCTCCTTCCAAGTTCCTCTAAAATCAAGAATGCATATCCTCAACAAATCCTCAAGAATTCTATTAACTCTTTCCGTTTAGCCATCCGTCTGAGGGTGATAGGCCGTACTCAATCTAAGCTGCATCCCTAAAGCCTCTTGCAAGCTCCTCCAAAACTTGCTAGTAAAGATAGGTTCAATATCGCTCACTATGCTAGAGGGAACTCCATGAAGTCGGACTATCTCACGAACATACAAGGATGCCAAATAAGGTGTTGTCCTCTTACTCTTGACCGAAATGAAGTGGGCGCTCTTAGTCAAACGATCTACAATCACCCAAATACTGGTATTTCCCTTCCTAGATCGGAGTAAACCATCTATGAAGTCCATCGAAACACTATCCCACTTCCATTCGGGTACATCCAATGGTTGAAGCAATCCACCTGGCTTCTCCTGCTATGCCTTAACTCTTTGGCATACAGGACACTTAACTACAAACTCTACTACATCCTTCTTCATGCCACTCCAATAAAATACTCTCTTCATGTCCATATACATATTATCACCTCCCAGATGAATAGTCATTCGAGAATGGTGTGCTTCTGCTAGAACTGCTCTCATCAAATCACTAGTGCAGGGGACACAAAGTCTTCCATCTCTCCTTAGCCACTTTTTACTATCAATGGAATAGCGTTGGAGATGTCTAGAGACCTCTCCTCTGCTAATCCTCTCTAGAATATCCATAGTCTCTGAATCCTCTCACTGCCTTGAGCCAATCCGATCTATAAGGGTAGGCTTAACCTCAAGTGCTGCTAATAATCCAGGGATAATGTCCGTAGAGGGCTTAAAATCAAACGTGGAAATAAACTCTAGGCTTTTCCACTCCACGAACATTGGACTAAGGGTTGCTTTCTTCCTACTTAACGCATCCGCAACCATGTTTCCCTTGCCAGGGGTGTAAGCTATCTCAAAGTCATATGATGCCAAGAACTCCATCCGATGCTGCTACCATAAGTTTAAATCCATCTGTGAAAATAGGTACTTCAATGACTTATGTCAGTGAAAAGCTCGAACCTTTCTCCTAGCAAGTAATGTCTCCAAGACTTGAGCACGAAAATAATAGCAGCTAACTCCAAATCATGGGTAGGGTAGTTCTCCTCATGAGTCCTCAACTGTCTACTTCCATAGCATACTACCCTTCCTTTTTTCATCAATACTGCCCCAAGACCCGTCGCATATGTATCAGTGTATACTGTAAAAGTCTTAGCTCCATCAGGTAAAACTAACACTGGTGCACTAGTAAGGGTCCTCTTTAGCACCGTGAAGGAATCCTCATAATCTACGTCCCATACGAATGCCGCGTTCTTCTTAGTGAGGCGAGTAAGCAGTGTTGAAATCTTAGTGAAATCTCTGATAAACTTCCTATAATAGCCAGCCAAACCTAGGAAGCTTCTAACTTCGGTAGCATTCTTGGGGGCCTTCCAATCTTGTACTGCTATTACCTTAGCAAGATCAACAACTAGACCCTCTCTTGAGACTACATGCCCCAAGAAACGCACCTCCTTATGCCAAAAGTAACACTTCGAGAATTTTACCTTCAACTAATGAACACAAAGTGTATAAAGAACCTCCTTAAGATGAATATCATGCTCTTCCATGCTCTTGGAAAACACCAAAATGTCGTCCATAAATACTACCACGAACTTATTTAGGACATCTCGAAAAACACGGCTCATCAAATCTACAAAATAGGCTGGGGCGTTGGTTAGTACAAATGGCATAACCAACCACTCGAAGAATCCATCAGGTGTCCTAAATGTTGTTTTATCGATGCTATCATTAGCAACCCTAAGCTGGTGGAATCCAGTGGCTAAATCAAGCTGAGAAAATACCAAAGAGCCAACCAACTGATCGAAAAGATCGTCTATCCTAGGAAGTGGGTAATGGTTCTTCTTCGTTAGCTTATTCAATCCTCTATAGTCTACGCAAAGTCGAAGGGAACCATCCGCCATTGTAGCGAAGATGACTAGCGCTCCCCACTCAAATATGCTCCGTCTGATGAAGCTTTCCTCCAATAGCTCACCAATTTGCTTACTTAACTCCTTCGTCTCCCTAGGAGCCATATGTCTCACGGGCAATGTCATTGGCTTAGCTTTGTTATTCAGATAGATCATAAAGTCGATCTCTCTTACGGGGTAGTCTCCTAACTTCCTCAAAGACGTCTAGGAAATCTCTAAAAACTGGAACATAATCTTGCTCTCCTAGTGATGAATCAAGGGAATAAAGGAAGCTCAACATGACTGACCCCTATGGGTCGCAAGAAACCTCGAGAGTCCTTCCGCTGCATGTCTCTAGTCTAACGACTCTCCTCTCGCAGTCCAATATCGCTCCATAAGTTGATAGCCAATCCATACCCAAAATCATCCCATATCCCGAAAATCCCAGTATAAAGGCATTGCAATCAAACTCTACGCCTAGTATAAAAATTTTCAAACCCCTGCAAATCATGAATAAATGTGACGATCCTCCTATGGGGTTTGAAACAACTATAGGGTCTACTACTAGAGAAATGTCTAAGTGCAAACAATCAACCAAGGAACTAGAAATGAAATAATGCGATGCTCCAGAGTCAAAAAGAGTCCGAATAGGAAAATCCAAAATAGGGATCAAACCTTCTACAGAGACTTTCCTACCTCGATTCGGTTCACTACTAGAAGGTGTTGCATCCAAAACCTGTACTTGCGCTATCGGTGCGCCTGGTCTCTGCCCCGTCTTCTGAGGAAAAGCTCTACTAAGATGACCAAGCTGCCCACAGCTGTAACACCTCCCCTTTATCGTGTCCTTCTTACAGTCCTTTGTGAAATGCCCAACCAATCCACAACTATTGCATTTCTCGCCTTTCTTGATCTGCTTTTGAGGGCCTCCTCCTTTCCTCCTATCTTTATCCTTCTTGTTCTTCCACCATTGCTTCTTAGAATTCTTTGACTTAGGAACCTTCTTAAGCTCTCCTTCCTTAATAGCATCAGACATGAGCGCCATCTCCATAAGTGACTCATACGTCTCTCCCATCGGTACATGAGTCAATAACAACCCTTAGAGGGGCTGATTTAATCCCTTAGCAAACTTCATGACCTTCTTGTGCGGTTTATTAGCAAGCTCCATCCCAAACCGTGACAACTCATTAAACTGATTTATATACTCCTTCACTTAAAGACTCCCTTGCTTCAAATTAAAAAACTTCTCCAATTGCATGCTTTCCTCAGTTTGTGACAAGAACTTTCTCTCAAACCTTTCCCTAAATCCAAACCAACCAATGTCTCTCCCTTCCATCTCTATAATCTCCCACCAATAAGAAGCTTCCCCTTTTAGCTGCCAAGATGCAAGCTGAACTCTTTGGCGGTCCTCTAATCCTAACAGCTTAAATATCCGCTCCATATTCCTCAATCAAGCTCGTGCCTCCACGAAATCCTCCGTGCCGGAAAATGTCTTTCCTCCTAGATTAGCGAAGTCTTTGCATAGCTTTGAAAAATCGGTTGCTGCAGGTGGATTAATGGGATCTCCACCCACTGGTGCTGGATTGGGCGCTTGCCCTTGCACCTTTGGTGTCATAGCTTGGAGGTATCTACAAAACCAGCCAGGGACTTGGACACCCTCTGGAAGGTTTGGGGCGTCCGCCATTCTATGCAAAGAAAAGAAAATTTAGGATCGAAAGAAGGTTGTACTGGACTTTGAGGGGATTTTTATAAAAACTCATTTATACTTGAAAACCATTTCTATAATAAGAGTTTCTTTCTGAAAAATAATTTTAGTTTGAAGATAAGTTATTTTTGAAAAATACTTTACTTTTAAAACAAGATTTTAGGAATCCTGTAACCTTAGGCTCTGATACCAAGTGAAACACCACACACCCCTTACTATACCTAAAATGGGCACACTAAAGGATATGGTGCGTTATAGGTATAGCTAAAACATTATAGAGACTAAGATTCACAAGACAAATAAGTAAAAATAGTGGAAACATTTAAATGGTAACTTATTGTTCAAAGTAAAACTTCATAAATAAGTCTGAAAAACATCTCATGTCTCAAATACCAAATACACATGTCTTATGAAAAATGCATCTCAGTCGCATAAAATCAGAGTACAATAAAAAAATCATCCCTCTCATAAGTACTAGTACATCAAAAGCCAAATGAAAAGAAAACTGAAAAGAAGAAGAATACATGAAGAATGAGAAAGCGCTGCAAGTGGGTCTCCAAGAAATCTGAATCTACTGTCCTTGCCTCTGCTGGCCTATTGGGGAAAAGGGGAAATAGAGGAGTGGGTTAGACTATAAGTCTAGTGAGTGAAAGTAACCACCAGTATTTTTAAGCAAGATAAAGATAATAGACTTAAAAACAGTTCTAGTATAAAAGGAAATAAAGGAAAGATAAAAGTGGGATAAAATACTGTTTAACTGTTTGCTTTGATTGTGATTATTTGCACTTGTCTTGGATAGCTGCTCTGATTAGGCTGAAATTCTAATCCTATTTTAATTAGGCTGAAGTCCTAATTCTACCCGATGATCGGCCTTCTATCTCTGTTGTGCCACTGTGAGCTAGTCCCATCCTGTGTGTCCCAGCAAAAGACACATGTTTAGCGCTTGAAACACATTAGCGAATTATAACCCTAATCGATGTCGCACGCTCGGTCACTATTGGTACACACTCTTTGTCGCCCTCCTCTTGTGACCTCTTACTCACCCTGTCAGCATAAGCATGCCCAGCCTCACCTAATCTATTGTGAGACCATCAGTCCTAGCCTAAAAGCGTCCTACCCAACCTCACCTAAGTGTTTTGTAAGACCATCTGTACTAGTCTGAAAGGGAATGCTGTTAGTACGGGTCCTAACAAACAAAATCTAGTTGCGCCCCTTACCCAAATCCACCGATTTGAGCTTCTATCTATTGGCCACTTATTTACCTTGTGTCCCAGCCTCACCTAACTATCATGAGACCATCAGTCCAAGTCTGAAAGGGTCCTGCCCAGCCTCACCTAATCTGTTGTGAGACCATCAGTCCTAGTCTGAAAGCGAATGCTATTGGTATGGGCCCTATTTCTGTTCTTGCTTATTAACTTAGTGTAAGTTTTAAAATAAGCCTCTTCTGTTATTTCTGCTCTGTTTGCTTATTAACTTAATCTAAGTCTTAAAATAAGCCTTTACTGTTCTTTCTGCTTAATTATAATCTACGTTGTAATTGTTATTCTTCTTTTCTATCTTTTTAGTTATAACCACTGGTTATAAACATGCTTGCAAATGTCTCAAATTTTCCTATTTCGGTCTATCTTCTTTTTATTGCAGTCTTTCTTATTTTACATCTAGTTTCTATAAATTTAGTGTTTAATTTTATTTAATCCATATTTGCGAATTATTCTCTTTTTATTATTTTATTCGTGTAAAAAGGAATAAAAAGAAACTAACATTTACATGTCGAATTCTAACGTAAAATAGATGTAAATAACTGTAAATAACTGTAAATAACTATAAATAACTAAATAAAATAGCTAAATAAAAATAGCTAAATAAAATAGACTGAAAAGAACTTTAAAAATTAACTGTAAATAACTTATATAAAAATTATCTCAAAATTGCAGAAAAACTACAACTATTAAGAACCCTATTATTTTAAATTACTTAAAAATCTAAAATAACTACTAAACACTAACCTGTGGTCCTTAAGTCTATTCCTTAGTCTTCCTTGATCCACTTCTAGAGCGTAGAATATTTTTATCGAAAAGATCATCTCCTTAGAAAAATATTATATTCAGGGTCCAGCCTCAGGCAATGAACCCAAATAGGAGAAAATCTAGATGAGAAAAATAGGTAGGCCTATGGTCTTATTTGTAGTGTGGTTTAGGGATCTCAGACCATTGGATTTGAAGATTAAATCTGGTGCAACCATATCATAGGCTCGCTGGGAACCATTGGATGGAAGCACGAACGCACAGGATTTGAGAGAAGTTGAAAAACATGTCATATACGAAGCTGGACGAAATATCGTCCAAATACAGGGGCGGGTTGACCTTGGTGTCGACCCAAGCATGCTAGGGGTCGACCTATAGGTTGACCTAGCAATGGTGAGGGTCGACCCTAGGGTCGACCTAACCTTATATATATATATATATATATATATATATATTTCATTTCTTGTTTATTTCGTATCTTCTTCGTTTTAGCTCGGATTTTAACAAACTATATATGTAAATTGATCGGAAAATTTCTACGGACACATTGGTGCAACTCTTGTAGCTCGATTATGATAATTTCACAAACTTATTTTATTATTTAATTAATTAATTCATTAATTAATTATTATAGCTTAAATTTTGGGTTGTTACACGAAACCCAGATTCAGGTATAAATGAAGTTCTGAAATGAATATCGCGAAACCCAGATTCGGGTATTCATTGATGAAATTCAGATATGAGAGACCCAAAACCCAGATACGGGTAATGATAGATGAAATTCTGGTATGAGAGACCCGGAACCCAAATTCGGGTATTATTAGATGATGTTTAGAAATAAAATTCCCGCAACCCAGATTCGGTTATTTACAAGTGGAGCTCTGTTATACTCCTTTGATCCGTGAACCATTCAGGTCTTGTAGGAAGTAATTCGATTAGTTTCCTACTGAGTTCTAACATCTTAGTCCACAATTGGATATGTCGCTTCTCAGGCTTGGACATCTTAGTCCATTGCTGAATGAGCCTCTTTTTGGGCTTGGATGTCTTAATCCATTATTTGATGGGCCTCTTCTTGGGCTTGGACATCTTAGTCCATTGTTTGATGGGCCTCTTCTTGGGCCTGGACATCTTAGTCCATTGATTGATGGGCCGCTTCTTGGTCCTGGACATCTTAGACTATTGTTGTCCAGTGCTCTTGGTTAGCTCATCTTAGAGGTTGGAACCAAGGACTTACTCGAACTCCCTCCAAGAGCACCCTGCCCTCGCCCTTTTGCGGTGTGGACATGGGCTTGTTCGGTGCTTTACCCTGCCCATCTTATGGTGCGGATTAAGGCTTACTCCATCCTCCCTCTAGGAGATGCCTTATCCTAGGCATAGCGTGGCGTACATAAAGACTTGTTTGGTGCTTTACCCTGGCCATCTTATGGCGCAGATAAAAGTTTACTCTATCTCCCTCCAGGAGGTGCCTTGGCCTGACCAGAGGCATGGCCAAGGGCTTGTCCGGTGCTTTAACCTGGCCATCTTATGGCGCAGCTAAAGGCTTACTCACCCTTCCTCCAGGAGGTGCTGGAGGTGCTCTACCCTGGCCAACTCGACGCTGATAGAGGCTTTTCTACCATATTATGTAGACTACCATCTTAGATAGTTCCCAAATATAAGGAGCATTTCACTCCCAACCGTGTAGACCTCTCTTAGAAAAGTATCAATTTATTGATTTTTCTTAAGTTCCCTTTACAAATTCTTGAATCTTTCCTTGTCGGAAGAAATTTATGATCATCCCCCCCAATGCTTTGCAATGATTGGTTTCATGGCCATTCATCGTATGGCAGTAACAGTAGGATCCTCCCAGATTTCTTTCATGTTTTGGTTTCTTTTTTGTGTTGGCCAATAGTTAAGCTCATCCTTAGTAAGCAAGTAGACATTCTCTATAGATGTAAGTTGCATTCTTTTGGAAGTCTAGACTTGAAGCTTGATTCTTGAGGATGGCTCTTTGATTTTTTTTCTCTTGGCCTTATTTTTTCATGCTCTTCAATTGCTTTTCTTTTTGTCACCCTTTGTCGTTCTTGAGTCGGAAGTGTTCTTGTTGTAATCAGTTATTGCCACTTATGTGCAAAAGCATTGTAATCAACCATTATTTCTTTCTCAAAGATTGTGCCTTTGGAATAGAGTTGGATGGTTCTTCTTATTTGATTGAATACATTGTCACTTCCATTTGTTCTCTTTCCCAATGAAAAAATAGAGGTGGGGCCAACATGAAAGGGGTTTAAGCTTCATTTATCAGGATCGTATGATTCTGCTTTTTTCTGTTTTATAATCCTTAGAGCTTCTAATCTGAGTCTTTTTTCTTCATTCTGATTGGAATCCTTGATGGTTATTTGGGAGAATCCTATCGAATGTAGTTCAGAAGATCCTTATTCCGATCTTATGATTCTTCTAGCCATGATTAAACCAAAGTAGATGAACTTGAGATTGGGTTAAGTGGGATTAGAGAATAGTAGTGTTGGGTGTTTAACCAAGTCGGAGGTTCAAGCCCTCCTTCTAGCGCCAAAATGTTAACAAGAAATCTTGTTAACACCCCAAAGTTGAGTTATGGGATAAGGTTTATCCCTTATGTAAATGGAAAGAAGTGGGAAGAGTCTTTCTTCCTTGAATTTCCTTTCGAGTTGATTGCTGATGTACAAAGTTGTTCAGAGTGACCTTTCGACCCAGTCAAAAGGGTCGGCTTCTTCCTTTGTTAACCTTTCGATTATGTTGAGTTAGATCAGTTTTTCTACTGAAAGCTCACCTTTTGAAATAAATGGAATACCATGGATAAGGTTTCTCTTAGTTGGATTTGATCTTGTCGAAAGCCTTGGTTATTGGTTGGTTGGGGTTTATCCAAGAATCTGAGACAGAGGTTCCGAGTCTATCAAAAGCAAGGTGGTTTAGGTGATAAAACTTGATCCATGAATATAGGATAGGGGTTTCGACTTCCTCGAAAGCTATAGACTCAAATATCGTTGGTTTGAATTGGGTATCTCAAGTAGAAATAACTTGGAACAAGGTTTCATCCTTGTCGAAAGCTAAACCTTTTGGCACTTAATGTTAATCAAAGGTTTTGGTGGATAAAGGCTTTGTATCGACTATGTCAAAAGAAGAAAATTAGGGAAAGACAGCATGAATTATATAATAGAAATTATTTTGATTTGCAGGGTTTCGACTATGTTGACAAGAACCTTTCGATGTAGATGTCACCTGGAGTATAAGAGTAAACCTGACAATAGCCTAAAAAATAGTAAAATAATTTGAAATATTTGAAACTTCCCTTCAACAAGCTAAAGAAGACTTTATTTCTCCAAAACCCCGATTCAATTTAGTAATTGGAGTTTAAAACACTTTTGATTAAGCGAATACAAGTTTAGAATGGAAGAATCGGATCCCCCAAACTTGACCCCTTGGGTCTTATTTATAGATGTGGGTCAGCACCTTTCAACTTTAATACTTTTGACTTGGTCGAAAGGTGGCTGCCAAATGTCTCAAGTATGTTGTTGCCTTTGTCAAAAGGTATGGTTGTGCTTCTCTTCTTTGTATTGCCCTGTAAGTGCTTCTGACTCAGTCGATAGGCATTGTTCAATGGTTTCGATGATATTGGCTACGCCTGAGCACTTGTTTCTGATCTGTTGCGGAACCCTCTTGGATCTCATTGGCTTTGACCAGTTCGAAAGGGTTACTATAGCTTTCGAAGGGGTTGTTCAGGACAATGCTTGCTTTCGCATGGTTTAAACAAAGGCGAAACCTTTGCTTTTGAAAGGTTTGGCGCATATGCAAAAGGTTACTTTTCATTGTCTTTGAAAGGTGCTACTTTGACTCATTCGATAAGTCTTCACGAATATGGATTCACTTAGTCAAAAGGTTGTTATTGATGGCAGAAGGGTGCTCTCGACTCCTTTGACTCCTTCGAAAGGTAAGAACCTTCTGGATCTTGATTGTGGAAACCTTCCAACACCTTCGAAAGTTCCTGAAGCTTCCAAACTTTGACGGTAGCATCCCTTCGACTCCTTCAAAAGGTTTAGCTGGAACCTTCTTCTCTTGTCCTTCTTTGACTTCTGCTCAAAATGGTTTTGACTAAGTCGAAAGGTTGATTTTTGGAGTTACATTTGTAATGGACGAAATGCATCACGCTAAGAAAGAATTTCATCAAGAATCCAAAGAAGAGAAGTCTTACTTTAGGCATCTCAACAAGAGGCCAAGGGAGAGTGAAAACCAGAAGGGAAGTCGAAGAAAGATTTCCAAATCAAATCATGTAGTCTTAAAAAAACTCCTCTCCCACATATTCACCATGGTGAAGGGCAACTGTAACGACCCGGGATTTTATATAAATTTAAAATGATATTAATTTAATTTTTGAATTAAATTTGTGAAATAGATGGTTAAATGGATTGCGAGTTTCCCCACCATGAATAAGATTGGAATAAATCATTTAAATTTAAAAATATTTTAAATATTGTATATATGTGAATATATATGTATACGGGCATGTATAAGTTATAAAATATAAACAAAGCAAAGATAATAGAATATCTTTGTACAAATGAACAAGTATGCAAACCATCCTATATCATTTATCAGCCGAAAACAAAAGCAAAGCATTTAATGCAATATCTTTAGCCTCCACAACATCTCATGTCAGCCGAGCTAAATAAGAAAATACATAAGTACACAAAAGAACAAAGTAAAGTAAAAAGAAAAATAACAAAACAAAGCTGCAGCCACCTTGCTTAATAAATGCAAATATCCTAAGTACATAACATATTTTCTATCAGCCGAGTAAAGTAGTATGTAACAAATAGTAAGTTGTAAACAAAAGGACTAAGCATTTAATGCTAGCACCCAAAATGTTCTCATCAGCCACAAGCAAGAAAATATCCCTGCTCATTTTGTACAAAGCAAATTATATCACTTATACATCCCCTGCAAACTCATTTCCTAGATATCAAACCAATTCATTTCAAATTCGTTCCCTTCTAGCTGAGAAAATATCATTCAAAGCTTAAACAAAATACAACATAAACATCAAACAAATCAAGGCAACCCAGAGATTTAGAAGATGATTCCAGCTAACACATCAAAGCCTGTTTCAAAAAAAACAAAGCTCTGTTCTTCAATCATGACAGGTGAGCAAACATTTGAACTCATTTGTTCATCTTTTTGGTTGGCATCTGATAATCTATGAATGAATGACATAAAAGATGCTTGCATGAATATGAACTTTGTATAGAGGAGTATGCTTGTGCCTGTCTGTGATACATGTCTCTGGTTCTAGAGTATTACTGAGTTCAATCCTGTTTAAAAATCGAGAACTTCCCCTCAAATCAACTGTTGATCTTGATGTTCAAAAGAAACTTGTTAGAATTGCCAGGAACTCTCCCCTAAAAATATTTGGAGGCACTGAAAATAGATAAGTTTTCTAGAAATATCAAACACAGTGGAATCCCTTGTTTTTATGAAAATGTAATTGATTAAATTTTAAGTTTCAAATGTATGATCTTATTTACCTTTACGAATCATGATTTTTAAAACAAAAATCCAGATTTTTAGTGCGATTTTTAGTGAGAAATCGTAAGTTGAACGGATTCGACTATTTGGGCAAACTACAGTGGTCGGCGACATCGTTCGCCTCGTGATTGGATCTGTAGCTAGCTGAGAGGTTGTAGAGTCTAGGAAAAATGCTCGCTAAATTTTTAGATCACCGTAGTGGGTGATCGAGGTGGAACTAGGGTTTAAGCCTAGTTCTGGGTGGCGACTGATTTTGAGAAGAATGCGGCCTCACCAGAGCATCGAGTCGAACTGGACCGGGGGCAATCAGACGATGGGAGGCAGGCGAAGCTTCGACCAAGATCGCGACATTGTTGGAGGCTTGAGGCGGTCAGACGAGGTAGTTTTCTGATGGTCGAGTGTGGTCCAGTTTGAGTTAAATAGCAAAATCTCGAGTTCGACGTTATTACGAATTTCTGAGGTGATTGGAGGCTTGTATAGACGATCGTCGACATGCTCAGAGTCGCGGCGATGACTGGAGCTGGCCATCTCGTTTGTGCACGTGCACGAGCACGTTGGGTTGGGGTCTGGAATATGGGTTTTGGTTGCAGTGGGAAGGGAGAAGATGAAGTCAAACTCGAAGTGGTACTCGAGTAGGAGGTGGGTTGGCTCGGGTATTTCTTTCGTGATTGCGTGGGGAAGTAACAGTTGAGACTTAACTGTTTTAAGAAAAAAATATAATACGAGGAGAGGAAGTACTCGGGGAAATTGGGGTTTGTCTCGGGAAGATGATGGCATAGCTCGAAGTTGCTCTTGGGGTAGTTTAGCTTGAAGCCAGGTTTTAAAGCATAACAGGTTTTTAAAATTTAAAAATGTAAATCATGATCCAGGTTTTAAAATCTAAACAAAGTTTTCAAAACTAAGTAAACAAGTTTTCAAAGCTTAAGAATGAAAGTGAGGTATTTATCATGTTTTGTCAAACAAACTTTGAACTTAAACTTTAAATTCAAATATGATAAATAATTATTTCGAAAAAAAAAAATCCTTAAGTGTTTTCAAATGAAGTTTTAATGATATAATTAAGTCATTAATTAAGATAAAAAGGGTTTATCTTTAATGAATTAGGGTGGATAATTAAAGAATTTAATGATAATAAAGTGATTAATCAAGATAAATGATCTATCTTTGAATTAATTAAGTAATTAAAAGTAATCTAAAAGGTAATCAATCACTTAAGGATAATTGCTTAATGAAAGCAATTAAGGAGTTAATTAATTATGAAATCGGTTTAAATGTTAATTATTTAATAATTAAAGGTTGATGAATTATAATTAAAGGTTAATTAATTTATTACTAATGGTTAATTAATAAATGATTAAAGAATAATTTATCAAAATGATTTGTAACTTATTAATGTTAATTAATCAGGATTAGCGACTAATCTGATTTAATTAAATCAGATAATTAATTGATCTTATCTATGGATATTTGAATTCTATTGAATGATTGAATTACTTGATGTTCCCTGATATATGATGCTTTGTGATACACCCTGATTTATGTTGTGATCTGTAGTTTACTTATCTGTGACCTTTATATATCTATGATATGTGAATGAACGATAAGCGTTGTTCTTATACCGCTTATCGAATTATATTTCTGTATTCTGATACGTGATGATTCATTGTGTTGCACTATTGTGTGAAACCCCCGGACTACACTTTTACACACACAAATATGGATTTCACGTGGAAATCGGTTAAGTCACAGATAATTTAAATTTAATGTTTTTGAAATTGAAATTTTAATTTCAATTGATTTTGAAATTAGAAATTTTGGGTTTAAAGTGAAAAGCTTTTGAAATAGAATTTCAAAGATAAAAGTTATTTTGAATAACTTAATCGAGTTTTGAAAATTTAAATAATTTGATTTAAATTTGAATTCAAGTTTGGAATTGAATCCTATGAATTGAAACTAGGGATTGAAAATGTTATAAATGTGTTTATCTAAATTTAAACCATTTAAAAATGTAATTTTGAGAATTTGGATTTAACCCAAAGACTTTAACTCGTATGAATGAATCAGATTTTCTGAAATGAAACTGTTGTTTTAAAAGAATAAAAGCTTTCAGATAAGAAATGAAATTCCAGTTTAATTAAGGGAATTTCAAGATTGAATTGAAAGATGGTTTTCCAAGTTATGAATAAATTGTTTTGAAAAGCTATGATTTGAATCTGTTTTTTTAACAGATTTAAAATAATGATTGGTTTAAACCATTCGAAATAAAATTGTTTTGAAAGCTATAAGTTAAATCTTGATTTAAAGGTTTAACGAGTTAATCAAATTGAAATGGAAATTAATTTGGAAAATCTGTGAATGAATCTTTTGTTTAAAAAGATTTAAATGTGGAAATTGTTTAAACCGTTGAAGGTTGTTTAAAATAAATCTTTTTGTTGAAAAGATTTGAAATGGTAATCGATTGAAACCATTTGAAAAGAAAGTTTTGGGTAATAAGTTGTGACTTAATTGAAATCCCATATCCATATGTTTTAAATATTACGCTCACTATTCGGTTTAGCCGGGAGAGGACCTTTGGGTCGTATAACCCATTCCGAATATGTGATACGTCGTATATGGATAGCATTTGAAGACCGGTGTTGAAGACCGGATATTTTTGAAAACGGAAGGATTACCGTCGAGTTACTCTGCATCGGCTGATCCCCGATATAGAGGTTTTATCACCCTTAGTGACGGGAAGTCCGTACGTGATTGGAAATTATCCGGAATTGCAAGGGCTTCGTGAGAAGTGCCTTCGGTTCTGTTCGAACCCGGAACAGACTTTTATGGATTGTATGTCTGACATTACACTTTGAGATATAAAGCCGATTTCTTTCAAATACATTTCTGTTGGTGGCGGAGAATTTATTCTCTTAGCTTAACACCCTTCTCTGAGACGTACGAGCTCAGAGGTTATGTAGTTGAAATTTATCAGCGATATATCCCAATTTGGTAATGTGGCATGCTGAGTGTTGCTGTGTGATGATCAGTGTTTGATCATTTGTGATATGATCATTTGTTTGATCATTTATCTTTGTGATCATAGGTTGATCATCTGTTGACCCAAAGCATGGCTTTGTGACAAAGCGTAGCTTTGTGGACGAGACTTCGTCAGGGCCTCACAACCCGGAAATGGTCGAAACAGGAATGTTGCGGCAAGGTTATGAGGGTCGCGCCCTTTAGGGTATGTCATTTCCTTCTGGAAAGGGGTGGTATTATGGTATGGAGCCCTGATACTTACTCATGTGGATACACTTTCTTTATGATGTGTGATGTTGGATATCGAGCGCTCGGATAAAGGTCCCAAAGGACCGGGAGGTGGCATATTCGTGAGTTACCTGTTACAGGGGTAACCCGGCCTTGTTGGCAGAGAGCAGTTTGTCTCTCAGGACGTCCCGCCAGAGGCGATCCCATGCGGCGGAAGGAAGTTCCTTAGCCTGACCATTTGTTGGAAATCCATTTCCCAATACGAACTTGTACGGTATTAGTTGTAGAACCTGCCATTTACTTATGGTGGCGCCCCACTGTTTAAATGGTAGCTATAGTAGGCATAGTTCGGAATGTCTATGCTGGCTAAGATTAATATTATACTTTCGAAAATGTTTTCTGCACTATGCACTAATAATAATAATTCAATGATTTTGCGTAGTAAGCATCTTTGACTATCATAAGAAGAAATCTCCTCCAATTCTGCGTTTGCATTGTGTGTGTGGCGGGAGGTCTTATGGTAGTTTCATTTTCTAAAAGCATTGCGGATTTCAATGTTTAAAACCTTTTGTGTTTGTTTAAAGATAAACTGTTTTTGTTGCTCACACCAGTCCCATGACTGATCCGGAGTTTATTGTTCCTTTCCTAAACTCTGGGTGCCCACCATTTTCCACACGGGCAGTCTAGAGTTGGGTTTCTCAGATATTCAGGTTTAGTAGATTATCTGGAGCTAGTTCATTCATCGGAGTTGCTTATCTTGGAGTTGTGGATTCATTCTTGTCTAAAGATCATTTTGGAGTTATCACTTCTATTGATATTGTTCCGCTGCTGTTGTTATCTTTTCTTTTCCGCTGCTATTTCTTGTATCATATCTCTGATGTATATTGATATCTGTTGCATCATTCTGTTGTATCATATTGTATCAGATTTTGTATCTGTCATTGTATCAATGTTATATATATTGATATATTCTTTTTCTTCCGCTGTGTTATTTACTTAATTGTGTTATAGCTCCGGCGAATCGGATTTGTACGGTCGAATCTACGGCATTCTAGTACAATGTGAAGTACGGATGTTGATTTTCGAGCGGGCAAAACCCGAGTCGTCACATGTGGTATCAGAGCTAAGGTTGTACTTTAGCTCAGGAGTGTAACACGTTAAGTAGCTCATTAGAGATAGGGTGAAGTAAACTCTAGAATGAGTAATTCTCAGATATCCGTCCGTACGTCTCAGTAAATTCTCTTACTATCCACTGATAGTAGGTATGAGTGCAAGAAGAGGACGAGATAGGGGACAGGGAAATACGACTATAAATGGTCAATACTCTGTAACAATAGTGGAAACAAATTTTCTCTATCAGTCTCTTTGTTCGTTATCTTTTCTTAATTCTTCGATAATTTCTGGCAGATCCAGAAAGAAAATTCAATATATTAGAAATGGGACATAAACTCCGGATGGACCAAAATTGTTTGTTTGGATGTATTGGTTGCTTTGATTGCTATGGTTGATAGATATGCTTTAGTTTCTAAACTAAAAATTTCGAAATCGTATCCATGTATCTATCTATTCTTTGGGTTCCGATATGTTCTACGAATGGTTAGTTATCATTTCGAACCGACCGATGCCACTGCATATTTCGTAGATCTGGATAATTCGAGTATCTTGTGAAGTGTTAAAACAGATTCGTTCGTGATGTTCTGATTTGGTAAGCCAAATGCAGAATAGATGTTCAGTTGATTTGATGAAATATTCTTCATCTATCTTTTTGTCTCCTTGGTAATTTCGAGGACGAAATTCTTTTAAGGGGGGAAGTCTGTAACGACCCGGGATTTTATATAAATTTAAAATGATATTAATTTAATTTTTGAATTAAATTTGTGAAATAGATGGTTAAATGGATTGCGAGTTTCCCCACCATGAATAAGATTGGAATAAATCATTTAAATTTAAAAATATTTTAAATATTGTATATATGTGAATATATATGTATACGGGCATGTATAAGTTATAAAATATAAACAAAGCAAAGATAATAGAATATCTTTGTACAAATGAACAAGTATGCAAACCATCCTATATCATTTATCAGCCGAAAACAAAAGCAAAGCATTTAATGCAATATCTTTAGCCTCCACAACATCTCATGTCAGCCGAGCTAAATAAGAAAATACATAAGTACACAAAAGAACAAAGTAAAGTAAAAAGAAAAATAACAAAACAAAGCTGCAGCCACCTTGCTTAATAAATGCAAATATCCTAAGTACATAACATATTTTCTATCAGCCGAGTAAAGTAGTATGTAACAAATAGTAAGTTGTAAACAAAAGGACTAAGCATTTAATGCTAGCACCCAAAATGTTCTCATCAGCCACAAGCAAGAAAATATCCCTGCTCATTTTGTACAAAGCAAATTATATCACTTATACATCCCCTGCAAACTCATTTCCTAGATATCAAACCACTTCATTTCAAATTCGTTCCCTTCTAGCTGAGAAAATATCATTCAAAGCTTAAACAAAATACAACATAAACATCAAACAAATCAAGGCAACCCAGAGATTTAGAAGATGATTCCAGCTAACACATCAAAGCCTGTTTCAAAAAAAAACAAAGCTCTGTTCTTCAATCATGACAGGTGAGCAAACATTTGAACTCATTTGTTCATCTTTTTGGTTGGCATCTGATAATCTATGAATGAATGACATAAAAGATGCTTGCATGAATATGAACTTTGTATAGAGGAGTATGCTTGTGCCTGTCTGTGATACATGTCTCTGGTTCTAGAGTATTACTGAGTTCAATCCTGTTTAAAAATCGAGAACTTCCCCTCAAATCAACTGTTGATCTTGATGTTCAAAAGAAACTTGTTAGAATTGCCAGGAACTCTCCCCTAAAAATATTTGGAGGCACTGAAAATAGATAAGTTTTCTAGAAATATCAAACACAGTGGAATCCCTTGTTTTTATGAAAATGTAATTGATTAAATTTTAAGTTTCAAATGTATGATCTTATTTACCTTTACGAATCATGATTTTTAAAACAAAAATCCAGATTTTTAGTGCGATTTTTAGTGAGAAATCGCAAGTTGAACGGATTCGACTATTTGGGCAAACTACGGTGGTCGGCGACATCGTTCGCCTCGTGATTGGATCTGTAGCTAGCTGAGAGGTTGTAGAGTCTAGGAAAAATGCTCGCTAAATTTTTAGATCACCGTAGTGGGTGATCGAGGTGGAACTAGGGTTTAAGCCTAGTTCTGGGTGGCGACTGATTTTGAGAAGAATGCGGCCTCACCAGAGCATCGAGTCGAACTGGACCGGGGGCAATCAGACGATGGGAGGCAGGCGAAGCTTCGACCAAGATCGCGACATTGTTGGAGGCTTGAGGCGGTCAGACGAGGTAATTTTCTGATGGTCGAGTGTGGTCCAGTTTGATTTAAATAGCAAAATCTCGAGTTCGACGTTATTACGAATTTCTGAGGTGATTGGAGGCTTGTATAGACGATCGTCGACATGCTCAGAGTCGCGGCGATGATTGGAGCTGGCCATCTCGTTTGTGCACGTGCACGTTGGGTTGGGGTCTGGAATATGGGTTTTGGTTGCAGTGGGAAGGGAGAAGATGAAGTCAAACTCGAAGTGGTACTCGAGTAGGAGGTGGGTTGGCTCGGGTATTTCTTTCGTGATTGCGTGGGGAAGTAACAGTTGAGACTTAACTGTTTTAAGAAAAAAATATAATACGAGGAGAGGAAGTACTCGGGGAAATTGGGGTTTGTCTCGGGAAGATGATGGCATAGCTCGAAGTTGCTCTTGGGGTAGTTTAGCTTGAAGCCAGGTTTTAAAGCATAACAGGTTTTTAAAATTTAAAAATGTAAATCATGATCCAGGTTTTAAAATCTAAACAAAGTTTTCAAAACTAAGTAAACAAGTTTTCAAAGCTTAAGAATAAAAGTGAGGTATTTATCATGTTTTGTCAAACAAACTTTGAACTTAAACTTTAAATTCAAATATGATAAATAATTATTTCGAAAAAAAAAAATCCTTAAGTGTTTTCAAATGAAGTTTTAATGATATAATTAAGTCATTAATTAAGATAAAAAGGGTTTATCTTTAATGAATTAGGGTGGATAATTAAAGAATTTAATGATAATAAAGTGATTAATCAAGATAAATGATCTATCTTTGAATTAATTAAGTAATTAAAAGTAATCTAAAAGGTAATCAATCACTTAAGGATAATTGCTTAATGAAAGCAATTAAGGAGTTAATTAATTATGAAATTGGTTTAAATGTTAATTATTTAATAATTAAAGGTTGATGAATTATAATTAAAGGTTAATTAATTTATTACTAATGGTTAATTAATAAATGATTAAAGAATAATTTATCAAAATGATTTGTAACTTATTAATGTTAATTAATCAGGATTAGCGACTAATCTGATTTAATTAAATCAGATAATTAATTGATCTTATCTATGGATATTTGAATTCTATTGAATGATTGAATTACTTGATGTTCCCTGATATATGATGCTTTGTGATACACCCTGATTTATGTTGTGATCTGTAGTTTACTTATCTGTGACCTTTATATATCTATGATATGTGAATGAACGATAAGCGTTGTTCTTATACCGCTTATCGAATTATATTTCTGTATTCTGATATGTGATGATTCATTGTGTTGCACTATTGTGTGAAACCCCCGGACTACACTTTTACACACACAAATATGGATTTCACGTGGAAATCGGTTAAGTCACAGATAATTTAAATTTAATGTTTTTGAAATTGAAATTTTAATTTCAATTGATTTTGAAATTAGAAATTTTGGGTTTAAAGTGAAAAGCTTTTGAAATAGAATTTCAAAGATAAAAGTTATTTTGAATAACTTAATCGAGTTTTGAAAATTTAAATAATTTGATTTAAATTTGAATTCAAGTTTGGAATTGAATCCTATGAATTGAAACTAGGGATTGAAAATGTTATAAATGTGTTTATCTAAATTTAAACCATTTAAAAATGTAATTTTGAGAATTTGGATTTAACCCAAAGACTTTAACTCGTATGAATGAATCAGATTTTCTGAAATGAAACTGTTGTTTTAAAAGAATAAAAGCTTTCAGATAAGAAATGAAATTCCAGTTTAATTAAGGGAATTTCAAGATTGAATTGAAAGATGGTTTTCCAAGTTATGAATAAATTGTTTTGAAAAGCTATGATTTGAATCTGTTTTTTTAACAGATTTAAAATAATGATTGGTTTAAACCATTCGAAATAAAATTGTTTTGAAAGCTATAAGTTAAATCTTGATTTAAAGGTTTAACGAGTTAATCAAATTGAAATGGAAATTAATTTGGAAAATCTGTGAATGAATCTTTTGTTTAAAAAGATTTAAATGTGGAAATTGTTTAAACCGTTGAAGGTTGTTTAAAATAAATCTTTTTGTTGAAAAGATTTGAAATGGTAATCGATTGAAACCATTTGAAAAGAAAGTTTTGGGTAATAAGTTGTGACTTAATTGAAATCCCATATCCATATGTTTTAAATATTACGCTCACTATTCGGTTTAGCCGGGAGAGGACCTTTGGGTCGTATAACCCATTCCGAATATGTGATACGTCGTATATGGATAGCATTTGAAGACCGGTGTTGAAGACCGGATATTTTTGAAAACGGAAGGATTACCGTCGAGTTACTCTGCATCGGCTGATCCCCGATATAGAGGTTTTATCACCCTTAGTGACGGGAAGTCCGTACGTGATTGGAAATTATCCGGAATTGCAAGGGCTTCGTGAGAAGTGCCTTCGGTTCTGTTCGAACCCGGAACAGACTTTTATGGATTGTATGTCTGACATTACACTTTGAGATATAAAGCCGATTTCTTTCAAATACATTTCTGTTGGTGGCGGAGAATTTATTCTCTTAGCTTAACACCCTTCTCTGAGACGTACGAGCTCAGAGGTTATGTAGTTGAAATTTATCAGCGATATATCCCAATTTGGTAATGTGGCATGCTGAGTGTTGCTGTGTGATGATCAGTGTTTGATCATTTGTGATATGATCATTTGTTTGATCATTTATCTTTGTGATCATAGGTTGATCATCTGTTGACCCAAAGCATGGCTTTGTGACAAAGCGTAGCTTTGTGGACGAGACTTCGTCAGGGCCTCACAACCCGGAAATGGTCGAAACAGGAATGTTGTGGCAAGGTTATGAGGGTCGCGCCCTTTAGGGTATGTCATTTCCTTCTGGAAAGGGGTGGTATTATGGTATGGAGCCCTGATACTTACTCATGTGGATACACTTTCTTTATGATGTGTGATGTTGGATATCGAGCGCTCGGATAAAGGTCCCAAAGGACCGGGAGGTGGCATATTCGTGAGTTACCTGTTACAAGGGTAACCCGGCCTTGTTGGCAGAGAGCAGTTTGTCTCTCGGGACGTCCCGCCAGAGGCGATCCCATGCGGCGGAAGGAAGTTCCTTAGCCTGACCATTTGTTGGAAATCCATTTCCCAATACGAACTTGTACGGTATTAGTTGTAGAACCTGCCATTTACTTATGGTGGCGCCCCACTGTTTAAATGGTAGCTATAGTAGGCATAGTTCGGAATGTCTATGCTGGCTAAGATTAATATTATACTTTCGAAAATGTTTTCTGCACTATGCACTAATAATAATAATTCAATGATTTTGCGTAGTAAGCATCTTTGACTATCATAAGAAGAAATCTCCTCCAATTCTGCGTTTGCATTGTGTGTGTGGCGGGAGGTCTTATGGTAGTTTCATTTTCTAAAAGCATTGCGGATTTCAATGTTTAAAACCTTTTGTGTTTGTTTAAAGATAAACTGTTTTTGTTGCTCACACCAGTCCCATGACTGATCCGGAGTTTATTGTTCCTTTCCTAAACTCTGGGTGCCCACCATTTTCCACACGGGCAGTCTAGAGTTGGGTTTCTCAGATATTCAGGTTTAGTAGATTATCTGGAGCTAGTTCATTCATCGGAGTTGCTTATCTTGGAGTTGTGGATTCATTCTTGTCTGAAGATCATTTTGGAGTTATCACTTCTATTGATATTGTTCCGCTGCTGTTGTTATCTTTTCTTTTCCGCTGCTATTTCTTGTATCATATCTCTGATGTATATTGATATCTGTTGCATCATTCTGTTGTATCATATTGTATCAGATTTTGTATCTGTCATTGTATCAATGTTATATATATTGATATATTCTTTTTCTTCCGCTGTGTTATTTACTTAATTGTGTTATAGCTCCGGCGAATCGGATTTGTACGGTCGAATCTACGGCATTCTAGTACAATGTGAAGTACGGATGTTGATTTTCGAGCGGGCAAAACCCGAGTCGTCACAGCAACGAGAATTTTACTGCTCCTTATAAGATGCGAAGCGCTCTAGAACCAAATAAAGAAGGTAATTACTGAAATTACCATAAAACAAACTGACATAAAACTGACGACTGCTGCATTTTAGCAGAAGAAATTCAAGGCATAATTAAATAAGGATTCCAAAAGAAGTTTGTTAAAGAAACTTAAAGAGACATCTTATTTAAGTTAAAAGCAGCCGGGCAACTTCTAAATACGGACCGCTATCAAATCATAAAGTCTCGCAGCATTAGTTCAACTATTAACTCTCTCTCTTTTCATATCTTTTTAACTCAATTTGTACCTTGATTTATACTTAGATTTGTATTGAAAATTGGGCATATACTGATTCAAAATTCAAGTGACATTATAGGTGAAACAAAACCAGTCCATGACATTCAACATACTCTTAGAGCAAATCAAACTTCTAGCTAGCTGAAAATATAGCTGAAATTCTTGATATGAGATGACTATCAATATTCAATCAACGCAATACAAAGGCCTACTTCCATGAGATATCAAATCGCTCCCAATCCTTCATCAATTTAAGAGAAAGTTTATGTGTACCAACTCTATTTTCAGAAAATTATTTTAAAAGAAATTTCTCAAATGTATTTTCACGGAAAGATTATTTTTAGTTACCCCGCAAGCTGGGGAAGACAAATGTTTATCTATTTCAAAAGTTAATTTGTGCAATCTTTTCAAGATATTACGTAGCATTAATAAATGCGCACAAAAAATTTGTTACTAAGCAAATCTCAATTTTTCAAAGTTCCTAAAACCGATGGCAAGGAGAAGCCTATTTATACTTTTTCAAGAAATTTTCTAAAGCTATCCAAAGTTTATTGACAAAAACTCACATTAGAGAGTCATATTCTCAACTAAAAGACTATTAGTTCATGAATCAGCAAGAGAACTCTTGCAAAAGGCAACATTGAGAAAAGAATCTTTTATCGGAAGGATGCATGTATCCAAACTCTTTTTCAAAAGATAACCCCTTGATATACTAGAAGGGTTCAATTACAAAACTTCTTTCTCTTAAAAGAAACTATATTTTAATTGGCCAAAATTGCTTTTCATATACAAATATTTAAGCCACTGCGCTATTTCGTAGCATCTCCTAAGGGGAGGGACATAAGCCAACGGCGCTATTCCATAGCAGCTCCTAGAGCGAGGGACATAAGCCTACAATGCTATTCCGTAGCATCTCCTAGAGGGGGAGATAAAACCCCTAACGTTCAACTCGCCTCTTGGGAGAGGGTCAGGATAAGCACCCATCAACAACCTTCTGGAGAAAGGTCAACTCAACGTACACTACATCCCTTAGAATAAAGGAAGCCCAGAAGAGGAACCAAACAAATGAAGAAAGACAAAGATGTTTACAACTCAAAACAAAAGTTTAAACCTAGAGGAATAAAGAGCGAAAGAAAGAAATCTATCCACCAACTAGGACAAAGTTGAAACCCAAGAGAGGGATACATACAAAGGCAAAAGAACGAAGATGTCGAACACCATAGTCGAAAACAAACAAAGAATCCAAAATCATAATCAGAAAGGATCAAATATGAGATAGCAAATTTCGGTACGTCCAAAACCTAAAAGTTAATTCTCACATCAATAAATTAAAAAACTTGCATCCAGAAAGGAGACACAAGAAAAGAAAATGGATAACGAAATCTTTAGCATAAGATGGAAACAGAGATTAATACAAAATCTAAGGGGATGCAATAGATAACAAGTTTTTACTACAAAGATAAAAGTGACTTCATTTGAAGAATTGATCAAGTGTACCACTTCTGAATCCTTAGGAATAAGGTGCCCCCCTTTAGGATAGAAGAGTCTATATATTATATAACCATAAGTCATTTGGGCCAGTGCACTACTGAACGGCTAGGCAATGATATGGAACCACTATTCCGAATGGTTGCATGGCTTTATGAAACTACTTGATTCCAATATAACAATAATATTACTAACTTACAGGTCTAGGAATCTTTTGCTTAAGCTTACCAAATTTACTTTAACTAGACAGATTTCTAATTTTGTGCTTATATCAATTGAATTTCTAAATAGTCTATATTCGACAGATGGGATCTTGACAAGATTTTGGTTGAGTTAACGATTTCATGAACATTCAGTTTCCATATTTCTTTTCATGAAGATTTCATATTGAGTTTTGTGAATCCAAAATTTCCACATTGACTTTATGATTTACGAGTTTTGTTTTCCTAGTTTCCTTGTTGAATTTTCTTAGTGATTTCCCACCGAATTTTAGATTTTGTGGATTCTAAGTTTCCTCATTGACTTTTGTAATAATTTGTGAATTTCACATATTTCATTCCCCCATTAAATTTTCATAAAGAATTCCTTTTGATTTCCAGTTTTTGTGAATTCTTGGTAGCGTGATTTCTTTATTAAATTTCCATAATGCTCTATAGATTTCTTATTGAATTCCTGACTTTGTATAAGAAAAAATTTTAGGCAGTATATTTGACAAATAAGATTCTAACAAATTTCCGATTACATTCAAAAGTTTGTGAATTTTTGGTTTCTTTTCGTGATGATTTTCTAATTTAGTGAATTCTAAATTTCCTTGTTGATTTTATATTAATTTAAGAATTTCGTATTCTTGATTTCTTGATTAAATTTTTGATGAAATCTCATTGATTTACTAATTTAGTGAATTCTGAATTTCCTTATTGATTTTTATGATGATATATGAATTTCATATTCTTAGATTTTTATGATGATCTCTTATCAGAGTTCTGTCTTTGTAAATTCTAAGTTATCTTGTCAATTTATGGTGATTTCTAGGTTTCACATTCCTGGATTCCTATGTGGATTTTTGTGATGAACTCTTATTGGACCTTTAGTTCCATGAATTCCAAGTCCTTTCATTAGCATTTATGATGATTTGGTGTCATTATTTGGTTTTCATAATGGTTTTTTGTTGAACTTCTGGTTTATGAATTTTTGATCCATTTATTAAATTTCCATGATAATTTGTAAACTTTTCATTGAATTTCTGAATTTAAATTCTACTCAAGGTTTTCTTAACATTAGATGGGATTCCGTTAGAAAATAGGATAAAAGGGAAAGAGAGCCTACAAATCTTTATATTATCAAACATCATCAGCGCCAAACTACTTACCAATCTACCACTGAACAGAAATTACTAACAAATGGTACAGGAATGAAAATAAAATTATGTTAGAGGGACAAGATAAAGCCATCAAAGCATGCAATTATTATCTATAGGTTGAAGGAAACTTAACCCAAGAAAGGGATATCTAAAGTGCATGGTTGATTTCTCCAATGGTTCATTTATGTAAGCCTATGTCTGCTAACTAGGTGATATTGTTTCACATCTCCAATATTAGTATTATTCAAAAAAAATTATCTAAAAAAATTATCAAATATAATCTTGATATTAGCTTCGCAAGATTGAAGCTATCAATTGAAGTCCAATAGCAAAGTGATGATTCTAATATAGGTTATTATATGTTTTGTAGAAAATAAAGAAGGAAATTCTCTGGAGTTTTTGTCCTAAAGAACAAAAGCTTCTTTCATACTAGGGAGGCTAAATGTTATCCATAAAATATTCTCAAAAGTGAAAGTATGAAAGAAGGAGCAAAAGCATTGATGAAAATCAAAAGACATTAGGACGGTTTGTTTAAACATTAGATAAAGCTTTCAACAAGAAAATGAAGGCACCGGTAGAACCTTTTGAATAAGTCAAAGGGATGTTTCGACAAAGTTTTGGATAAGCAAAGAGCTTTCGACGGGGTCGAAAGATACCTTTCAAAAGCAAAGAATAGCATACTTTTAGCATTTCGCGCCAAACCATTCGTAGCGATCGGTTTCATCTATATTTTCCTCCACCAGAAGAATGAACAGTCAAGTCAACCCTTTCGAAAGCATATATAAGCCTTTCGAATTGGTTAAAGCCATTCTTACTTATGAAGGAAGAGATAAGGTGCCGCACCAAACGGATGGAAAGCTTTCAAAGGGAGTCTCAGGAAGCTAATCTCTCAACAATGCTTCGACTCATTTGAAACCCACAAAGTACATGTTTCGACAGCAATGAAGGCCAACACGCGTGCTGGCTTACGTAGCATACAAACAGCTAAAGGAAGAGCGTAGTTATACACCTTTCGATAGAGTCGAGAGTGGCCAAGCAGTGCCTTTTGATGAAGTCAGAAGCGATAAAGCAATAAACCTCCCGATGGAGTCGAAAGGAATAAAACAAAACGGGAGGAAGCCCAGTCTTCAGCGATAACAAAATGACGGCCATACAACCCTTTCAACCTTTCGACTAAGTCGAAATCTATGACCCAAGAGATGCGCACGAAAGTAAGATAGCAACCTTCCGACCGTTTCGAAAGCACTTGGTCGAAATGTGCTGACCTGCACCTATAAATAAGACCTTAGGGGTCATGTTTAATGGGAGGCGATTTCTTTCACTTCTAACTTACATTTTTTAAAAGTTTAAAAACCATAATTCCCAAATCAAATTGGGGATTTGGTCAATTTGTATAGTTGAATTCAACAAAAAGGGAGATTATTCTAATCAGGATTACATAGCAATTCTGAGTTCTATTTTCACATAGACATGTTAATCAGCTGTCAAACTAGTCGAAAGGATCACTTCGACTGGGTCGAAACCCCTAGTTCGCACATTTCCTAAGAGTTTTAGTACAAATTACAAGATCAT
This sequence comes from Allium fistulosum, assembly GCA_030737815.1. Classification (NCBI taxonomy): domain Eukaryota; kingdom Viridiplantae; phylum Streptophyta; class Magnoliopsida; order Asparagales; family Amaryllidaceae; genus Allium; species Allium fistulosum. Next base: position 725,519,155 of record CM060905.1, on the reverse strand, counting down.
AGACGCCTACCCTTTCGAGTAAGTCGAAACCCTTCTAGATTAACAATTTCCAAGAACCATAATGTCTCCAACTTAAGCCACCTTGTCTATGTCGAAAGGTGGTTCCAATAGAGTTCTAATCCAACCAATTCGAAAGGATTTTCCGAAAGAGAAGTTAGCCTTTCGACTGTGTCGAAAGGTACCAAGTTCGTGTTTTTGACCATCTTTACTAGCCTGAAAAGAATTGGCAACCTTCACTCGTTCGCAAGGAGGTTTCGAAAGCATCACTCATACTCCAAATTTCAATTTGAGGTGCTGATAAGTTTTCTTATCAACAGTTTATGCTTGTCTTTCCTGCATGTTTGCTAGAAGAAGGCAAGTTGGTGATTTTGAATTCTGCCATTAATTATTTTCAAATATGGAAAATCAAGCAATGTAGTAGACCTGGTGGAGTTAATCAATGTGAAACATGTTTGAGTAAATGAGGGTTTCAAGGAAGTAATACGGTGGTTCGCGAGGCAACATTACTTATGATTCTCCGGCCTTTTGGTTTAACATTCATTTGTAGTTACAATGTGTTCTTTATTTACTACGTTTCATCTTCAGTATGAGTGATTTTTCAAGCATAGTATCGCTTGTTCTGGAATTGTAGTAGATAAATATTTATTTGTAAGTCAATGTATGGATATAATTTGTACCTTTTTCCTTGCACAGTACCCATCTAAGCTGGGGGGTTGCAAGGTTTTGATAAGACATATTATTGAAATATATGATTTTTAGTAACAAAATACCAATTCTCTAAAATTAAAAATAAAAATAATAATTAATTTTGTAAAACTAATATGTCAGAACCATAATTTTTTTTATAAAATTTAAAATATGTACATATATTTATGTAAACATAAAAAGTTACATTTATAACATATATCATTTTGCACCATGATAGGTGTTGCTTCCCCATAGACCTCGTGACTTGACAGTTCGAGTCGAGACCCATGCAAAGGGGCGCTGTCGTTGCCTATACCTAGGTGAGTTGCCACTCTCTGGACCCCCTCGCAGTGACAAACATTTTCAAATATTATCGTTTACTTTTAAATTTTTGTAGGAAAACTACAAAATCACATCACACAAACAATTACATACAACACTACAATCATAATTTTAGGAAACTTTGCACTAAATTATAATTTAATATCAATTTGAAATTTAATTAACAACACTAAACACTAAATTTAGTTCCATTTCAGTTGCCCCTTTCGCCTCGCCATAAATGCACCTTAGGAAACTTACTATTTCCAATCATCCACGAATGCGGTTAGCTTGCTTGATTTTTGGATAAACCATTCGTAAAACCGGATTTAACCATTGATCTTACATAAACATCCACTTATCTTAAAAACCCACACATCTTTCCAACGTTCTTTTTGTAAATTTTCTCCAAAAACTATCTCCGCTAACCGCTTTGACCGTTTTCACAAACAAGCCTTTTGAATAATGAGCCAATATGTTGCATACATAGAATTCTGCGGTACTATTCCTTGTGACGATGAATGAAAGTTATGAATGTTTTCACTCTCCTCCATATGGTCATCGAAAATGAAATTACACATTAAACTGTTGAGTTATCGGTTCAAACGATAAATACATATTTTGTATATCGTGGTTGAAGTACTAGAAATTGGGTAGAATATGACCAAATTAGTTATTATTTGTCCAATGATGTTGTGAATTCAAAAGACATGCCATTTACATTGATTGAGGTGTAAATGCCTATTTAATAAGTATTTTAATAGACCGTTTGATTTCAGATAATTCAAATCCAACGTTTGCCCAAAACTAATATTACGGGCTCAATCTCATTGCCGTTGAAGATGGCTTAAATTAGTATATCCGGACCCTTCTATAACTGAAATACGTGCAGCTCTTCCAAATTTACACAATAAATAAATACTCTAAAATTATATTAATAAATAAATCCATTTTTTAGGAGAACCGTTTCATGTCCTTTCGTATTACCCACTCACCTACAAATACGCCTATAAAAGTAACCTACCTCTCTCAGCTCACTCCACCACACCTCCTCTCTCTCTCTCTAAAATATAATTTTCAAACATTTCTCTCTCCTAGGGTTTTGACTTAGCTTTTCATCGATGACGAGCGACATGCAGGCAGTGACCGTTGACACAGGGGCCGAGGAGAAGGCCGAGACGGTGACGTTTTCAGCTATGAAGGCGGTTGTTGAGGTCGCCGGGAAAAATGCAGAGTCGGCTGTGGAGTTTTACAAGAAGGCGTTCGGAGCGGAAGAGGTCAAGAGGACCGAATGCCGTAAGAGAAAGAACGATCAGGATAACCCTTTGCTCGTTTCTGCTGAACTTAAGATCGGATCTGAAATTTTCCTGGTCATGGATTCTGAGAACGAGCTTGTTAAGTGAGTTATCTTCCTTTTTACAGTACTGCTTTTTCTATATTTATTATATTATTTTTGTGTTACACGCTTGAGTTTGTTGGGAATTGCTGCCTTCTGCTTTTAGGAAGGTTTTTAAGCGTTAATGTAGAGTATTTTAGGATTATTACTTGGTTTTGTTTCTGCGATTTATGGATGCTTTGTAATCGTACTAGAGATATCAGGTTGTTAAAATTTGTTGCCATTTCTATGTGGTTAAGTGCCTTAATATGCATTATTTCTTACTGTTACCGGTTAGTACGCTTTTTGGACCCGTAATTTTGGAGGTTTTCTTCTCTGCGTTGTAGTTTTTAATCCGAACTCCGGATCTGGTTTTATGTTTTTTTTCCTGGCACTGTTGTCTGGGTAAACATCGGTGAAGAGTTTAATAAATCGACCACAATATTTATTTATTATTCGGTGAATAATATGGTAGTTGGAAGCTATAGCTATAATATTTGATTGAAATATTCTGTGTCTCCTGATTTGGTAGTAATGCTGTATGCAACTAGAATTCACCTCTTTATTTTATTTATTTATTTTTAACAAAGTTGTTGGTTAGCGTCCATTTATGTACAATTTAAAAAGAGTTTGATTTTGTAGACACCCGCATATAAGCAGAATTTCATTACTGTTGCTTCCACTTTACTTTTCTTTAAGCTTGTTTATACATTTATTTTGGATCATACTTCCATAAACTAGATGTTTTGACACTAGTAACTGTGTTGGTTTTTCCATTTTGATTTTGTAACACACGTTTTATGTGCTAATATAATGCTCTAGTTTGATTGGTTGAAATATTATAATTTATTTTTGATGGTCCACCATTTTCGATTTCTTCACTTGGGCTATGTTTTGGTGACATGCACCAACAAAAAGTGAACAGAACCGTACACCTCTAATTTGGTTGTTTGAAGCTTGTTTTTTTTTATTCATAGTTACGGTCTACCTTAGATTTTGTATTACCTTGAAGATTTGTAGATTATCTTATTATTTTTTGCATTGTTTTACTATATGTATGCATATGATTTAATTATGTTTAATTTTATTTTTTGTCTGTAGATTATATAGCAGCCCGTGTGCATTGTTACTATTTATGTTTGTCTTATTGCTACTCATGCTATGAGTTTGGCATGTTAGTGTAAAGTTGGCAGTACCAACTTAATCGGCTAATGCAGTTGTATTTAAAAAAAATTAGCCGCATTACAACTCACATTTATGTAATATTGTTCACATGTATTGTTACTATGATTACCATTACAAACGCACGTCCATGGAAGTGTTCAAAGAAAAATGTGCATTGACTTATTTTCGTTACAAAAAGGATATATAAATGCACACAAAGAAACTAAGTTAATAATGTTGCAAGAGTAAAGCAAAATGTGGATAAGAAAGAGTTGTCAATGTACTTTTTGTGCTATCTGTTTTATTTTATTACTGAGCAGGGATATTTTTTAAATCAAGGTTATCACTGTCAAAAATTTTATTACTAAGTTGTTAATATTTTGCTTATTTTTGTTATTTGATTATTTTTATGTAGTGGTTGTGATATTTTTCTAATGTAATTTCTTTAGTGGGTGATGGTTTAAGACAATTGTTTTGTTGTCTCCAATCTTGTATAAGCCAAGGTTGGAGTCACCTTAGTCGTGTATGGACCACATGCTGAATATGTAAATGGATTACCTATAAAAAGGTCAAACTAAGCCACATAATCCAGTCCATCCTTTACTAGATTAAATTCCCTTGATTTATTTCTTGAGTACCTAGATATTCATTTCTGATGTTTACAATTCAAACAAAATGTTTGTTGTTTTTAATAGTTTTTTCAGCAGTCTGGACATTGGAGGTATAGGTACGGTTTTCCTTTGGCCTAAACTATATAAATATGCTTGCTCCTTCTAATTGTGACATCTCATTTATTATAACTACGTGTTCATGTTATTTACTTATTTTCTGTCAACTATGTTCCGCACCTAAATCACTGCAAGTATGTTTTTCAATTGTTCATTGGGAGTACATGGAGTATAGTTTATTGATCACCATCTTTATAACAACATTTATTATGCAAAAAGAAAATTGTGTTTTGAGTAACTTATTTTAATCGTCTAAAAAGGTGTTTTAAACTGTAAATTCTTTGTTGTTTTGACTAGCAGCTTTTAATTAAAACAAGTAAAATTTGGCGATTGACTACTATTGATTTATAAGAAATGAACATGTAATGGGTTCCACAATTGAACTATGGTGAATTCATTATGACATTTTCTTTGTAAATTCATTGAATACATAAAGCTATTTTAGTCGATTGTTTGGTCAAAATTACTTAAGGAATTCCTACATAAGTCATAAGCGACTAAGGATGGGTTTGTGGCTATTTTATGCTCCGGTCAAGTTCGCGTTGCATCCAACGTGTCTAAGTTGGGGCCCACCATTTTGTTCCGTTAGGGTGAACGGTTGAAAATGGTTTGTCGGCGTTCGTCGCCAATGACCATTAGCAACAGTTAACCTCCTTTCCTTTATAAAACACTATATCCTTTCAAATACCGACACATTAAGACGATATAATTGGTAATAACAAAAGAGTGAATACCCTTTTCAATTTTCTCTTTCGTAAACTCAAGAACGCATTATTTTTTTGTTCACTTTTTATGTCCTTTTAGCTGCCCCTTTAAAATGTTTTTTTTGTTAAGCACGAACACAACCTAATTTTGCAAGTTTCGAAGTTTCCTATAACAGTACAAATAAACTTTTCTCGAGAGCATGCTTGGCAACTACTTACAAGTGGCTAAAACTATTTATAAGTCATGATTGTAATTCTAAGTGTGACAACTTCTCGTAAGTAGTTACTATGAGAAGCAACAATTTATTGCTTGGCACTAATAAATTAAAATATGAGAAGCAACAATTTATTACTTACGACTTTTGCATCCAAACATTTTTATTTATAAATCACTATTTAAAACTACATAGAAGTTACTATTCAAATCTTCTTTTAAGTAGTTTTAAAATAAGTCGTTGTCAAACGTGCCCTAAGTTAATTTGAACAACTAGCTTTCCCTGGTCTTGTTCTTCAGTACATACATTACTTTTTTAGGAACGCAGTTAAAAGGCCTACCAGTTAATACATGTATTTGCTCATTTATATTTAACTTATGTTTGTATTGTTTCATAGTGGTTCTAGGGCTGTGCTTTGCTTGGAAACAGACAGCGTGAACGCCGCAATCTCAAAAGCTGTGTTATGCGGAGCAACCAAAGAAGGCGAGATCGACGAAGACGAAGCTGGTGGCATCTATGCCAAAGTCAAGGACCCATTTGGCTCTGTTTGGATCGTTGCTTCTACCGTTTCCAAAAAGAACTGCACTCCTGCCAAATCTGAAGCAGAACCGGAACCGGAACCTCTGAACGGAGCACCTGCCACAACTGAAGCGCCTCCTGCTGCCTGAGTGTGCCTTGCTGTCTTCCTTTGGTTCTTGCATAAAATGCGCTGTTGTTTGCTTTACTTGACTTCAGCGTCTTTATCTAGTACTTTTTAATTGTTACTTAACGTTGAAGTTTTTGTTTTGATTGGAATGTTTTAGGTTGTTGTTTTGGATTATAGACTTATGAGTTATGTTTGGAGTAGTAACAGTGCAACTGTTTAGCAACATCCCCTTAGCAGCATGCTCTTTTTATCTTATAATTTCATTGTTCTGGATTTTACCACTGTGACGAAAAGAAATTTCTGTCAAAATGTGGTCCTGTTTAAAATTTTGGTTTTATGCTGTATTTTGTAAAAAAGAATTACATTAAAAGGGCGAAGAAAAATGAATTTCCTTTTGCTCTCTACAGGTAGAGCAAAACTCCCACCTTGTTTAGGTGCTTCAGATTGTATAGCTTTTGAAATTACTCCATTCCCATTATTATTGCTGGAATGCTACTTATATTTGTTTTGATCAAATAAAGGGGGCTGTTAAAGACATCTCATTTGTTTTCTATTTAATATCATTGCTGGAAATTACCATAAAATTTTTCACTATACTCTTCATAATATCAGACATTTTTAAGAAGTTACCAATGATATCATTTTCAATTTTTTTTCATGACGAACAACTGCCGATCAACACCATTTACTACAGCGATCAAAATTAGCAGTAGTTTGGTGGTTGATGGTTGTGCTAAATGGTGTTGGCTGACGGCTGTTTGCCATACAAAACAACTTTACGCGGTGGTCGTTTAGAAAGCACACAAATTTTACTGCGTTTATTATTAATTTCTACGCTATCAGAAAGAGAAAAACTGATTGTGTTCAAAATAACTCAACCAAAAAGATAATCATATATAAAACACGTAGCAACGTACTGCAGAAACATAAAACTGGGAAAAAGAAACCATATCGCACAGTACAGGAACAAATCAAGGAAGTTACTTTAAACGTCAAAAATACAAAGGTTGTTAAAATATTATTAATTTTGATTTTACCACTGCGACGAAAAGAAATTTCTTTCTTCAAGTTTTATCAATTTTACCCTTGTTCTTGTTTTTTTTTCATTTTTTCTTGTATTAAATTACTCCTCTCCATCTCCATCCTTTTAGCTTCTCCACAGTTCATGAATTTAGAAAGAATATTTACTTTATTTTTAATCCAAATTCGTGAATTTTAAGATTGAATATTTATTTTATTTTTTGTTATCTTGAAAACATTGAAAGTTTATAATATTCCTTTTTAACAAACTAATTAAATAATGTTTGTGGTTTTCAGAATATTTCTTTTTGTTAGGCAAGAGTTTATAATATTCCTTTTACCAAACTGATTAAATAGTGTGGTTTTCAGAACTGAATCAAAATTTTGTTCATGTCTAATTCTTTTAATGGAATTAGATATAAACATGATCAGAAGTTCGAATCCCACATAGAAAATGGAAACTTCGGAACATAAATAAGGTTACAAGTTTGAAAATGTGTTCCAATTAAAAAAATGCTAATTTTTTTATTTATATTTTCTATTTATTTTTATTAAAACTATGTAAATACGTAAAGTTTTACAAATTTATAAGAATTTTTTATATGCACGTACGTTGTACGTACCACGACAGCTTTTGTGTGTGTGTATTATATGAGCAGATGTAGGATTCAACAAGGTTGGGTCATTGTGTTACATGGCTCAGCCTTCCATTATTTGAAATTTAATCTTGTTGACGTGTCACAATTTTAGATGAATATCCAAACTTGTTGTTTTCTTCACTATATCATTACTGTATAACAGTTCCATATTCTCTCGTGATTTTGGCACAAAACCCCTCTTAAGAACCTCCATCAACTGTAACACATGAGTAACATTTTAGTGATTTGAAACCTCAAACTTGGCCAAAATCCCTCAACATAAAAATCCAAGCCGAAGCACTTAAAAAGTCCGGCTTTCGACGAAGTCGAAACCTATCCAGTCAAACATACCCTTAAATCCATATAGCTAACATTTAGTGCGTCGCAACTGTTTCGAAAGGAGGTGTCAAAAGGATAACCAAATTACTTCAGCAAGCCTGAAGGACTTAAAAGAAGGGAATATAAGGGTGTCGACTGAGTCGGAAGGTTGAACAAAGAGTTCGTTGATTGAAGGGAGTAATAAGATTTTAATTGTCTCAACCAAATCAAAAGAGGGTTTCGATTAGGACTTCTACACTGGGGTTTCCATGCTTGCCGACGTCACTATGCCTATCGAATAATACTACCAGACAGATGTGCGCACCGATAGTTTTCGGCCGCTGCCTTGACTACTAATTTGAAAATTAGGGTTTTCCAGGTTGGTAATTTAGTACTCTTTTTCTCCTTTTGGTTACTTTCTGTGGATTTGAACACTTAGTCGATAGGTTGTTCGTAATAACATTACTTTCACCATTTTTTGCCATGATACGATGTAGTGGTTCTTCTTTTGCTTCTTGCTGTAACGTTAGGGAAAAATTACTGCCAATTAGCTTTATTTCTGAAATTTTATAGCTGTTGTTCGACTTGCACTTGAATGTAAACTGTGTTCCTTCCTTTACCCTCTCGGTCTCTTATCCTCCAATCATCTGAGTGCCAATCAACCGGGTCTACCTTTTGCTGTTCCTAACTTATTCATGAAAGGTTTTGTTATTTTTTATGAAAATTACTTCTTCTATCAAATCTATTTAACTATCTTTGTTTTATGATATTTTCCATCAGTTTGGATACCATCTTATTCATAAAAAGGTTTGGCAATGTTAGGAAGTGAAGTATGTTGACATCTACTTTGGTTAAATTGTTATTTAGATGATTTTATTTCATGATTTTTTACAAGATTGTTGTTTTTCTTATATTATAATCTGATGAGTATAGTGTACTGCAAATTCTATCTATATGCAAACCCACACACTACTAATATAGATAATTTCCGCAGTAGAAGAAAATAATTCAATTTGAAATTAACATTTTCGCTTTGTAATCTTTTGTTCATTATATTACGGTAGTAATAAATTTTTCAAAGAAATCTAGGTTGTCAATTAATGATTTGTTGTTCAGTGGATGTAATATATGCCATGAATAAATGTTGAACGATAAAATAACTTGGTTCAATGTGATGTTATTGATTTGAAATAATAACTATTATTGTCACAGCGTGAACTTTTAATAATGATATGTTAATTTAGATTATGCATTTATATACGTTGAACTATTAAAAAGACTAGAAAGGGCTGATTTTAAACCTTGATGATCTGTTTAGTTATGTTTTTGAAGGTGGTTCCTTTGACTTCATGAGTATGGTTATATAAACCCATATCTTTTGGAAAAGGTTTTTAGTATTTTATATGGCTACGCTGTTATGATTAATTCTACTAACTTAAATCTCATCCTGTTGTATTGTTACCATCTCTGATAATGGTTTGACATTGATCGGTTGACGTTAATCATACATACTATTATAAATTATGGTTCGGTTTTACCATCAAATCAGTTGATGTAATTTTGTTATATAAAATCGTCGTTGTAACTAATATTGGGGATTTATGCTTGCTTTCCCCTACCGTAGAGCTATGGTTTACAGTACTATAAGTTGAGTGGTTACCAAGTGAGAGAGACAGTTTACTAGACATATAAAAATCGAGTTTACTCATATGTTATTTGGTTTAACTTTAACGTTGTTTATAATTAGAACATCCTTTTCCTTTAACATTAGGTCAAATTTAGCAATTTAAACAAATTTAGTTATGTGTTGTTTTTTTAAAGGATTATATTTGTAATAATTTTGAAGCGACCGTGTTAATATTTTGTTTGTGTAGCACAACAAGCAGCGTTAGTGTGCTATACTTTTTACCAAAAGGTATGCAAGTTTTAAGGTAATGTTAAATTTAGTGCTCTTATTTTTTTATATGGTATGCTGCATTATTTTATGGTAGACGAACTTCTAAGGCAATATTTGTTATGTGTTGTACACTGATTATGTATATGGCTTAAACATTTAACAGTTGTTGCACTACCTACGATTTGCAGACATATTTGAAGGAGCCCAAATAGTTTCGATAAAAATTTTTTTGTTATGTCACGACTCTCATTCTTGGAAATGAAATTGACGACTAAAGGTGAATTTTGCGTTTTAACTTTTCAAAAGTATGCAGTCTCATTTTCCCCATAATCTTTGTTGTTTTTTTTCATCTACAGCCCATTTTCTTATAACTTGATTATCGACCATTAAAAAGTAGTGTTGAGTTTGTGAACTTTTTGTTTTATTTTTTTTCATGCAAGTGGGTGCATATTGTACTTAAAGTTTGGTTTATATTATACTTTATTAATGTATGCTCTGAATAACTATAAAATTAAAATTTAACAATTTTTATGTGCTGATTGGTGATTGAGTTTAGGATGTGGTTAGCTACTTGCTTTTGCTGCCCCTATTTCACACTTGTTGTCAGTTTAGGATTTAAAATATATATGGCATGACAAAGTTATAATATTTTGTTTTCATTCACCTTTAAAGGTGGTTTGAATTTATAGTTATGCGTCCAAGTCATAGCTATGACGTTGTTTGTTTATGAATGAGACAGACATTGGTGTAATTTTACAATATTCTTGATGATTTTCCTATGCACTAAGTCTATTTTAACAAATAAAGGAATACTAATTGTCCCCTATGGTTATAAGTTAGTAGTAGTTTGATGGTATTGTTTACAGTAATGTAAATTGTATTCATAAGTTAAGTTGAAGATATAGGTGACGTGAACATTAACAGTTGTTACATTACCCTTAAATTTTCTTTCCTATTTGACACAGTAAATATAGTTTTGATAAAAATATACTATATATTCTGATGCAGTTCTCATTCTGTAAATTAAAATTAGCACCGAAAGTTGAGTAATTGTACTGTTAGAAGGAGAGATTCTTATTTCCCCATTGATCTAAACTGTTATTTCTTCACTGGCCCATCTGCTTACAAATTAGTTACTGAGAAGTAAACATTAATGTGGACTCGGAATTTTTTTATTCATTCTGTTTTTGGCTTAAGTTGATGTGTGTTCTACTAACAGTTTGATTTTTAATATACTTTACTACTGCAGACTCTGAATGCCTGAAAAATGAAGATCCACCAATTATTAATGACGATTGGAGGCTGAGTTTAGGCTGTCTAAAGCTATTTGCTTCCTTTTTTTCAAAATCAATGTTATCATTTATCAATACCTTTATGGGAAGCAGTAAAAAAAATTTGGGTTAAATATTTTTGATTTAGTTTGATTACTCCTTCCAACCATGATTTTCTTACTAGAATAGGCATAAGAGTAATCATCCCAAGATAGTATATAAATCGAAGTTCATCATTTGATGAGGACGCAAGGATGATGCAAGTAAGAGCTATAAGTTTATTTTCAAAGCATTTAAGTTGAAGAATTTTTTTCCTTTGACTTATTATACTGTTTGATCTAATTGTCATCTGGGATTTATTACGGTAAATGAATTGTTACCGATTGCCATTATATTATTTTGCAATCGAGAAAACGAGTAAAGTACGAATTCATGTTTGCTAATCAACTGTTAAGCATTAAATTTTATGGTGTATAAATATTTTTTTTCCATTCATCAAAAGTTCATTCCATGTTCAACATCGTGGTAGATCAACCAAGTACAGTTTGTCCATTAGGTTTGCTTATCTGACAATTTACTTGCTTAACTTTGCCCACTTGATATACAAATCTATTTTTATCTTCAAACCCATCGCTTCCATTGATTATAACGTGAACCATTTCCATCTGATCTATTTTCCCATCATCTTTTACTGGTTTTTACTTCTCTCATTTATCTATGTAAAAGGTATATGGATATCTATGCTGATGGACGTGTTGTTATATATAGGAATTTTTTTCTTTCTTAGTCTATATTAGTCATAATGACCCTCATTTTACTACATTCCAAAAAAAGTACCAGTTCATTTGTTTCTTTGATTATCGAGTACGGATTTAATTTGCAGATTTAGGGTAACGGGTGGGGTGGTAATTACTAAACATTGCCATCAATAGAATACGGCCTCCTTCGAATTACCTTGTCTGGTAAGATATGATCTAAATTCATTTTATCGTTACTTTATTGTAAATAAAAACTACAATAACCTTATTGAGTGGCGCCAATTATGAGGCAAGGTAGAGCAAATGTTCCATACTGCATTTGTTTACTTAAATATGATCTTCAGTAATTGTTATAATGTTCATTAATTAAAATACGAAAATACTTAACTATAATATTCAATATTTAAATGTCGTTATATACATTTGTTTTTTAAATTTAATGCGTCCTTTGTGTACCTTATTTGTGTCCTTTGTGAAATCACTAACACGGACTATGCTACTCTTTTAGGGCAATGGAGACGACCTGGTTGATAACTTGATAGACTCTTCAACACATTGATAGTTCGGAAGCTCAGTTCGAATTCAGACCTACTAACTATGACATAATCGATCGTGGGAAAACATTGATTGTGAGAAGAATTTCAAATATGCATCAACCCCACGCCCCATTAAATCAACAACCTAACACAATGACTGTGGACGAGACAAAGGAAGTTGAAGCTACGCAACTTACTGCCGAAAACACAATAAGAAGAATGAGTAGGAATCACTGCCACAGTAAATGCATTACTATTTGACGTGGACTACAATTTCTAATAACTAACGATGTTGTTCAAACTTTACTCGGATTGGGAGCTTAAAGGGAAACATAGAGTTAAGCAGATTTCTACATCAAAACACACTCAGTGCTGTATGCCAATTATCTATGTAACTAATAGACTTTATAACACTGTGTTCATGTAGGAAACCATAGAATTTTTACACATTGAAACCTGGGACTACAGCTCAATGAGACAGTCATTGGGGTAATTATCTAATTAAAATTCTGTTTGGTAACCTACATACAAATGGACTAATATATTACTCTATCTTTTCAGGCTGATTCAAAAAAGGCTGTTGGTAAGCAAAATATCCATGGAAAAACTTCAGAAAAGAAAGGGAAGTAGGCATGGAGACGGTTGACCACAACGGCAAATCACTTCTTTCAGCAACATCTTCACATTGCCCTCTGTCGTCTCCTTTATTTTACTGTACAATCTGTGTTTTAATCACCGTTTGCTTTGTTTTCTGTAAAAAAAGGACAGCTTGCTTTTTGTACTTAGATTTACGTTTGTAAAACCCCGCATGTTCGATTTTGTTTCAACATTTGTCCGTACAAACATCGCTTTGTAAACAAATTATGCTGTTACCTGTTCAAAATTTGTCCATTTGAATCAACCTCCAGTGAGCTACAATTCAATCAGTTGGTCATCACAGTGAACTATTTTTCACCTCATTGAATACTTAAACTTTACAGACTTTGGCTTGAAATATAACCGTACACGCTGACTTTTTTTAATTCTTACCATATGTATGTAACATTACTGTTACTAATTTGTTTTAATTTATCAAATAAATGAATAAATACTGTGCTATTAATATGTATACCGTCCACTTTTTCTTCTCTGCCTTTGCTGAAGCGGAACTGCATTTCAGTACAGGTAACAATTTTAACTTAGTTAGGTCAAACTATTAATTTATATTCTGGTTTGTTTTTCCATCTCTCTAATTCAATTGCATATGTGCATTTTATACGTGAGGTGACAATATTTTAAGATACTAAATAAGAGTAATGAAACATTAGAAAAACAACGGTTTTATATTTTACACTGTTCTTTTGCAAATAACATCTACTTAAAAGACTCATACAGTACGAGTATAAGTGCAGTACTCCAACCATACTAGAGTAGTATGATATTTTACACCGTTTGCACGAGTATAAATTGTAGTACAACACCTAAACTAGAATAGTATAATATTTTAATTTGTTTGTCCATGATCATTATATAGTAAAGGCTATCAATATTTACTCTTAATTAACCAAAGAACTAACCTGTACTGCTTCGTGACATTTTCCCATATCAACATATAAATACCTAACACATTGAACCAAGCATAGCCACCTAAATCGATGTATAGTGTAGCATAGTTGGAGAATGAATGATAGAAAATGATGCTTACGTTACTTAGACCAAAACATTTCTAACACACATAAAGGCAGTGCAAAAATTTATTCATTCAATGCATTCAATTCCATCAAATCTTCGATTACAATCCAGTTAGATAACTAGTACAAATGTGCGGGAAAAAATAAATAACTTACTACAATATAACCTTATGACCTTATGTGACAACTTCCACATCAATGTTGTCTAACAATTCCCGTATGCGTAGCACGGGCCACACATTAGTTATCGCCTAATAGCAAAACCTCAAAGTACTATACTATTTTTGAAATCATTCTTTATATATAAAATATATTCTAGATAAAATTATTTCATGAACCCAATTTTAAAATAATACTGTGTCGGATGGTCCTACTCAAGTGTTTATTGATCTCTATCAATAACGTTAGCTACTCGTATTTACCAGAACCCATAAGCCACTCAACAGATCAATCAACTAAATATAAAACATTTTTATATCGCTAACAAATACATGCTCTTAGGAATATATATACACTCAAGCCCATAATAAGGCATTCCATTACCTTATCTCTTAATGAGTTGCCACACCAAAGCAAAGGTTCTTGTTTATCCATGCGCTCCGATACCAAAATGTAACGAACTGTATTTTCAACCCTCAAAGATCGACACTAATACATCCACCATATTTCCTACCAAGCATTCAAGTGCCGGAAAATCCAATTGTTAGGGGAGAGAAAATAATATAGAAGATAGAAGATAGAAGAAGCAAAAAAACAATTGTTAGTCCTTGCGATGATGGTTTTGATGACAACAACCTTAGGACTTGTTATAAAATATAAATACTAATGTTAGGTTTAGATATATATATATATATATATATATATATATATGTATATGTAGAATATAAACATGAAGGTACCAAAGAATGAAGACTGTACAGTATAGAGATTCAAGAACTGATGAATTCAAGATCGAAAATATCAAGATTCAAGACTCATGAGTATCAAGATTATCAAGAGTTCAAGATTTCAAGATAAGTAATTTAGTTAGGAATTTTGTTAAAACTCCTAGAAAAGCATTGACATCTTAAAATCCATTTTATTCGTGGAATGGAATCCACTTCGAGCCCGTTAAAGGGATGGAACCCTAAGTAGGATGGAACCTACGAAAAATCTAGTGGAACATTGTTTTGTATCCCCTAACTTTTATTCAAATGTTTTACAAAATTATATCTTGTTTTCAAAATGATTTCAAAATCTTCCTGTTTTAAATCAAAACATCTATCCTGGTTTTAAAATACTTTTAGCCTCAAAATAATCTTTATTTTCAATATCAAATTATCCTTGGTTTTAAACTATATTTTAATTATAATGTAACATCCCGTATTTTTAAGCCATTGAATTTGAACATTTAATTCGTTTTAAATGTTAATGTGGAATCTTAATTGATTTTGAAATGAATGGATTCGGGTTCAATCAATGAAATAAGCTATAATTTTTAATTATAGTAATTCTGGCTGAATTTGAATAATGGAAAAATATAATTAAATATTCGAGATTGAGATAAAAAGTAAATCTGGAAGTAAATAGTGATAAAAATGGTTTTAAAAATTATTTTGAGTTATTTGAGTGTAAATAGCATGGTGGGAATTTTAGATGAATTTTAAAGTTAACAAATTAATATTTGGGATTTTATATTAATTTAAAAATGAATTTAATATTATTAAAATGCAAAATAATCAGATTTTGGGTCTAGAATGAGCCAGAATGATTTTTAATGTGTTTATAAATTTTATATGATTTATTATTAAGATAGTAAAATTTTAAAAGCGAAATTTTAAGCGTTTTCGACAATTTTGAAAATCGCCCGATTTAATAGACGAGTTAAAATAGCCTTCCGGGGCACAGTCTCGGAATTCGACGAAACCAGTTCCATTGGATCCGCAATAGTTAGTTATTATCGGATTTCAATTTTCATAGCAATCGGAGTTGTCGTGTGACTGTGGCAGCTCGAAACGCATCGAAATCGATTCAACCGATTTAATTTTAAATTGATCGTTTAATTTCGCATCTCACGCATACAATCAAATTAGCTTACGAAACCTGTTCCATTGTGTTCGGAACGCGGAAAAACCCTAGAATCGCCTGTCGGAACGCGTAGTTTGGAGGTCGTTTGCGTAAACTGTCGATTTGAGAAATTTTATTAATAAAATAATATAAAATAATATATATAAGCATTTTCTCTAAACCCTAGCTTCAAAAATGAACCGGCCGCCGCTTGCATTCATTCAATGGCCGATTATCATTTCGTTTCCCCTCTAAAAATCTTTCAATCCATGCATCTATTTGCGATTCCTCCAACTAGAGAAATGAAGAGGGTGTCGAGGTCTTTAAGATGGACGGTGGTGATGGAGTTCTGTGAAGCGGAGAGGGAGTTTTCGAGGCCCGTTCGTGGCCGGTTCGTGCTCGGGTTTCAAGCAGCATGGGGGACCAGGCTCTTGCGAGCACGTGATGGGGGTAGAGGGGGCGATGGATGTCGCAGCGCCGAGTTCTGATCGTCGGGAAGGCGAACGTTTGGAATGCGAATTCGAACCCTAGCTCACGTCTATGGGTTTGGGTTGTCTGCGTGGTTGAGCGAACGGGGAAGAAGGATGAACAGGCGGCCGTGATTCATTCTCTTGATTGTACGGTTAAGATGGTAAAACAAAGATAATAATAAATATATATTTGTTTAAAATTTATATACAAGCTTACAATTAAATAACTCGTTCATACGATATCAGAATTCGATGATTTTGGTGGCGTTGGAATCGCAGAAAAGAATACTACGTGATGGTGTAGATCCGGAATCATTCCGGGCAAGTAGAAATTTGGGTTAAATCGAACATTATTCGGTTTAATTTAAATTTCGAAGCTCGCCGAAACTCAAGGTGAGTTATTCTCACTCACATCTGGATGTTAGACAATTTAAATAGTTAATATTTAAATATCTGTGTGATTGGTTGAATATAATTGTTGTTATCCGTCTGGATTGATATATATATTGTGATGTGCTAATATTTGTGATGCAGGGAAAAACAGGTTGGAGGGATCCAACTGGATTCCTCACAATGTAGTAATTATTTTTATAATTGATAATGATGCCTGTTTATATATTGTGATTGATAAATTTGGAGTTAAATTGTATTGTGATATTGTTGGATAAACCTTAAAAATCAGAATGTAAATTATAAAGAAATTTGGAGTTTAATTATAAAGAAGATAAATTGGATTTTGAAAGAAATCAAGAAATTGAAAAATAAAGAGTTTAAAAGTATATAGAAATGGGAATCTGTTTTGGATGAGAAAAATGAAATTGGGAAAAATTGGGAGTTTAAAAACTGTGGGAAAATTTATCAATCGATAAATGGAAAGTATAAATTTCTGGAAATGAATTCTATGGAAATTATAAATTGTTTAAAATATCGATGGGTTATTTTAATGATGAATGGTGTTATCCGGAAAATTAAAATATGTTAAAATGAAGCTTCCAAATATAAAAATTTACAGTTTAAATGTAAATAGAATATTTTAAAATACCGTTTTCTTCATGGGGATTTCATTTGAGCATATTGTAAATATGGATTTTCAATTAATAAATTCTCAAATGTTTTATTTAAAAAAATGATATAAACCTATATTTTAAAATGAATTTCCGGATATGGAAAATTGAGTTGAACTTCGGATGAAGTTATATATAAGTATGGAATTGGGAATTTATGTTGTAAACATAAATTGAATTGAAATAAATTGGCCGGATTTATTAGATAGGTTCTTTGGGATGTTTGAATGGGAAGGTGTTTCCCTGGGAAAAACCAAGTTAGTGTTTTTAAAGATTTTATTTAATTAAAGGTTAAAGTTTTAAATTGTTTAAAGAGTATTTTTAAGAAATTGTTATTTTTAAAGTAACAAATTAATAATTTAGAAATCGTAATGATTTGAGGATATATTAGTAATTCTTTTTACAAATGGATTTATTTAAAGGTTAGTTTTGACTTATGTTATTGAGATTCACAATTTTCTTTTTATAACGCTATTTTGAATTTAGTTAAACAAAAACCCTTATTTTAAATCAAAGTTTATATCTTAATAATAGTTTTTCTTCACCTATTCTAAATTTATATTTTGAGTAAATAGATAGATGTAAATTACATATTTTAAAGTATATTTCAGTATAAAGTATTTTAACTGTTTTAAATCTAAATTGTTTTGAGCTTGGTTAATTCCAATGGGAATAAATAGTAAAAGGATTTACCTTATAAAGGATGATATTTTGGAAACTGTTTTCAAATGAGCTTTGAAAATTTGGAAATATATCTTTTAAAGATATTAGAGGAAATAAATAATGTGAGATTATTTATTGATTGATGGATGTTTGTGAATGTGAATTGATAGTTAAATCACCGACTATCAATATTGGCCAAAAGCGTTGATCGTTTCGAAGAGACCGGGATCGAGATTTATTTCTCGAAAACCGCTTCGATTCGGTTTGTACGTTTCGTGAAACGTGTTCAGAGTCAAAGATGGAGTTGTGAAGTGCAAGGGCTAGTCGCTACTAATCCTGAGGATATTTTCAAAATGGATGTAGTAGGAATAGTGCCTTCGGTTCCGTTTGGACCCGGGACGGACTTGTATGGACGAATGCTTTCGGGACATCGTCAGGTGGACGATGGGCATTCTAAGGGATATGTTCTATAAAGGTAACGCTTAGCCTCAAGCCTCATCAACCGGGAATGAATGAAAATCAGGGGTTATGCTGCAAGGCTTCGTGGGTAGCCCCCACTTGAGAGTAAGGTCATCCCTGTCTAGATGTCCCTTTTATTTCGGCTTAGTGGTGCGGTTGCTGATCACAACCGTGGGGTGATTTTACTTGGAATTATCCAGTAAGGGATGATTCTGGTCTTGTGTTGCAGGGGAGTGGGCGTACTCCTCGGTACTGTGATCTAGGCCACGTACTGTGACAGGTGGTACCCCAGTGCCCAGTCATTCATTGGAAATCCATTCTCCCTACGTGCCTTTACGAGTTTTGTTTGTATTACCCACTTTGTGGCTAGTATGCTGGAATTTAATCATGTAACAATTTCAGCTATTTTAATAAGTATTTGTATATAGACACTATTATAATATCAGAGGATTTTATAAAATGTGTTTTGGTTATCATAAGGTAAAAACCCGACATGTTTATTTGTGGCGTGGTCTTACGAGATGCTTTTGATTTTCAAAGGATTTTTGGGACTTTAATAATCAGTTTGGATGTATTTCTTTTACGCTGGTATTCCAGACTGACTCGGGTGTTATTTTATTATAATGCTCGGGTCAGACCGAGTATATTTATAGGATAGGTTGCTATGGAGCTCAGGAGAGGAGCTGGAGTCGAGACGTATTTCTCGTACTTGTTTATATTCCGCTGCTGTGATTGTTGAGATTTTCTGACTGATTACTGTTGATTGTATTGTGATAGACTCTGATGATGTATTGTATATAAACATATATAGTTTTCATTTGTGTAAAGATATGTTCTATATATTATAATTTATTCCGCTGCAATGTGAGATTCTGATTTGTTTAGTTCTTTCTTCATCTATCTACTTTCTTATTCTTCTACAATCTGTCTTTTTCGGCATTCGATCATCGGCATATTATACTGTTGAGTATTTTGTGTCGATTTTCGAGGGTCGAGAAGGGCGGGTCGTCACACGTGGTATCAGAGCTTAAGTTGACGACAACCTAGGCTTTAGTGGGAAAATTACTCATTTTAAATAGAGTCAGAAGTACTCTATAATGAGCTGAGCGTAATAATAGCTATGAGAGCGTACTTGTTAGTGGATATAAAATTGTTTTGTACTGTATTGACTTATCGGTTGAGTGTTTATGAATTCTGGTCGGTACGGGAAGTACAACCGTATCGATAGGGATTTCTAAACTCTTAAACAAGATAAACCGACATAGTATTGTTTGTAAAGTGGGTAAATGAAATAATTTTACCCAAAACTATATTTTCATATAAAGAAATAATTTTCTAAATTATTATATATATATTGGATGTTTGTTTGGTTGTTTCTACTATAATCAAATAAGAAATTAAGATATGATCTAAAATTTGAAATGATTTCTAAGCAAATAAGGATTTAAAATATTAAAATAGTTTATGACCAAATAGAGTTGACTCAATATGTTTTAAATAAGAAGAAGTGAAATTAAAATTTGATTTAAACCAGAATTTTAAATGCCCGAAATTTTGGGAAGTGTTTTGAATAATGAATTTAAACAAAGGATTTGGAAATTTGAAATCGCGTGAATGTTGAAATGTTTTCCAAAGCATTTGAAGGTAATAATGGAGTATTATTTGGGAAATATTTTTGAATGGAAATTGTTTTGAAATGGAATTGTGAAAGTAAAGAAGCACTGAACTCTCTTCAGTCGCTGGAAAATAATCCTGGTGATGATGGCCACATCATCAGAATTTATTTTCGAGTTTCTAAAGTGATGGATTTGCTACTATGGTGATTGGTTATGATATTTGTTGGACTTGTTTGATAAACAAGTATGTTTTAGAAAATTTTAAATGGGAGAAATTATTTTGGTAAAACCAATTGATTTTGGAATCCGGAGATTTGATTTGATATACCAAGCGGGTATGTATTATTTATGATTTCAAATTGGTTTTGAAATAAATCCGGGTAAACTGAATTCTGGAATTCTGTTAAAATAAATGTGGAAATTGAATAAATTAACTATAACCTTGAGGGTGAAGTTGATTTAAGTGAGAAAGGAAGAATGGAAATTTTAACCCTGAAATTAAAACTTAATTCGGGTAAATGGAAGTAAATGAAGTTATTGAAGTAATAGAAGTTGAATTTAACTTCTAATAAGTTAAGTAAAATTGAGGATTGGGTTAAATTGATTTGGGTTAAGTTGAAAATAAAATAACTTTGTAATTATGGGTCGTTGTGTAACAAATTGTACTCATCAGCTATTAAATGTTATACCTATGATCTGGAATTGTGGATTTAAAATTGTGCAAGGAATTTAATTGAATTTTTTTTGTATCCTTAAGAGTTCAGAGATATATATGTAAAAATTTGGAATTTGTGATTATAAGATGGAAGTAATTCAAGTGAGCAATGTAAACTTATAAATAAATAAGTTGATGAACTTAAGAATGGAAAATTTGATTTTAACCCAAGAAAAATGGAATTATAATCACAAATGGGTAATAGTTGAATGGTATGGTGAATTCAAACTTAATCTGAAATGGAATGCAAAGTAAGATAAGGTAAAGTGAGATAAAAGATGTGAATGAACTTCAAATAGAAAATAAGTTTTGAACTTATTTATGAAGGGATAAATTGGATTGAAGTGAAATTCAAAATTCAAATGCATTATAAACAATATTGAATGAAATTCAATTATTATTTAAGTAGTAAAGGAAGTGGAATGGATTTAATTTGGCTACATAAAATTTAGTTAAACTTGAATTAAATATGGATAAGAATTAAATTGAAAGGAAATTTAATTTAGAGAAGTAAGAATGATATGGTGTGAATAAAATTTTAACTCGACTAAATTCAAAGGAATTGTTTGGAAATGAATTTTGTGTAAGCTAATTTAAATGGAATTTGTATTGTCATGGAAGAAATTGTGATAGTTTATTAAAATTTGGAAAGTAAAATAAAGACCCAGTTCTGGAATGGGATTTAATTTTGGTAATAAATATTGGAAGTAAGAATGGATAATGGGATTAGATTATAATAGTGATGGTTTGGATTGTAAATAAATTCAATGAGAGAAATAATTTAAATGGTCTCTTTGTTAATAAAATAAATCTAATATAGATTGAGTAAATAAACAAAGAGCATTTAAGTTTGTAAATGAATTGGAATTTGGTTGAGTGGGAATCAAATGGAAATAAAATAAAATCGATAGAAGAAGATAATGGAACTATTATGAATGAGCTTTATTAAGTAACCTTGAATGCAATTTGTTAAATAATAAAATAGAAATGTATGTATAATTGTATTAATTAATTATTGAGATGAAATAAAGATGTAAGGGAAATTTAATTTAACAATTACATTGGAAAGATAAAATACTTGGATTGTGAACCATGCAAATGGAATTGATTTTGAATCAATTGGAATGAATTGACATTTTAATAAGCGATTTTGTATATGGATAGAAATGGATCATGACAGAAATGCGAATGTTTCCCGTTTAAAATAAAATTTGATTGTAAATCAAATTGGAAATGTAAGTTAAAACAAAAATGTAAGAAAGGCATGTGTAATCATATTGAAGTGAAAATAAAATGGTTGAAATAAATGTGAATTGTATATAGTGGACTTGAATATAAATCATTCAAGTGAAATAAAATGAAGTTTGGACTTGAATAAGAAACTTGGAAGGTGATTGAAATCTTTAAATTGTTAATAAAGTATGGTTAACATTGTTAAATTATGAACTATGCTTGGTTTGGCTATGAAATGGATATGTTTGGCTTACATTTATTGGAAATGTTGTTAAGATGTTCATATCTTTGAAAACTGATGAGTTTGCTTGAGTTTAGTACAGGTACAGGAGGCGTTTGAGAGAGTTGGAGCGCGTATATGTGTTATATTAGCTGCTCGCTATTAAAATTGGCTAAAAAGGTACGCCTACGCAAATATAATTGGGAAAATAATATATATATTGTGATATATTGTGATTTCCGGCCTGAGGCCGATGTATATATATTTGTGCATCCTGCGATATCGCAGAAGCTCCTCCGTGCAGAGGAGACTCTGCCAAATTTTTTTTCAGAAATTTTGGGAGTTAGAAATTTTTTGGGCTTTTTGGAAAATTTTTATTAACTAGTAAAGTTATTTTGGAAAAGTTAAAATTCAAAGGCTTTTGAATGTAAAGGAAGCGAATGAATTTGGATTTGGGCTAAAGGATTTTGGAAGGTGAATATAAGCTTTTTAACTAAGCAAATTGGGAAGTAAATGGGTTGGAGTATTTTCTACCTTAGCAAATTTCGGGGACGAAATTTTTATAAGGGGGAAGGAATGTAACATCCCATATTTTTAAGCCATTGAATTTGAACATTTAATTCGTTTTAAATGTTAATGTGGAATCTTAATTGATTTTGTAATGAATGGATTCAGGTTCAATCAATGAAATAAGCTATAATTTTTAATTATAGTAATTCTGGCTGAATTTGAATAATGGAAAAATATAATTAAATATTCGAGATTGAGATAAAAAGTAAATCTGGATGTAAATAGTGATAAAAATGGTTTTAAAAATTATTTTGAGTTATTTGAGTGTAAATAGCATGGTGGGAATTTTAGATGAATTTTAAAGTTAACAAATTAATATTTGGGATTTTATATTAATTTAAAAATGAATTTAATATTATAAAAATGCAAAATAATCAGATTTTGGGTCTAGAATGAGCCAGAATGATTTTTAATGTGTTTATAAATTTTATATGATTTATTATTAAGATAGTAAAATTTTAAAAGCGAAATTTTAAGCGTTTTCGACAATTTTGAAAATCGCCCGATTTAATAGACGAGTTAAAATAGCCTTCCGGGGCACAGTCTCGGAATTCGACGAAACCAGTTCCATTGGATCTGCAATAGTTAGTTATTATCGGATTTCAATTTTCGTAGCAATCGGAGTTGTCGTGTGACCGTGGCAGCTCGAAACGCATCGAAATCGATTCAACCGATTTAATTTTAAATTGATCGTTTAATTTCGTATCTCACACATACAATCAAATTAGCTTACAAAACCTGTTCCATTGTGTTCGGAACGCGGAAAAACCCTAGAATCGCCTGTCGGAACGCGTAGTTTGGAGGTTGTTTGCGTAAACTGTCGATTTGAGACGTGTTCAGAGTCGAAGATGGAACTGTGCAGTGCAAGGGCTAGTCGCTACTAATCCTGAGGATATTTCCAAAATGGATGTAGTAGGAATAGTGCCTTCGGTTCTGTTCGGACCTGGGATGGACTTGTATGGACGAATGCTTTCGGGACATCGTCAGGTGGACGATGGGCATTCTAAGGGATATGTTCTATAAAGGTAACGCTTAGCCTTAAGCCTCATCAACCGGGAATGACTGAAAATCAGGGGTTATGCAGCAAGGCTTCGTGGGTAGCCCCCACTTGAGAGTAAGGTCATCCCTGTCTAGATGTCCCTTTTATTTCGGCTTAGTGGTGCGGTTGCTGATCACAACCGTGGGGTGATTTTACTTGGAATTATCCAGTAAGGGATGATTCCGGTCTTGTGTTGCAGGGGAGCGGGCGTACTCCTCGGTACTATGATCTAGGCCACGTACTGTGACAGGTGGTACCCCAGTGCCTAGTCATTCGTTGGAAATCCATTCTCCCTACGTGCCTTTACGAGTTTTGTTTGTATTACCCACTTTGTGGCTAGTATGCTGGAATTTAATCATGTAACAATTTCAGCTATTTTAATAAGTATTTGTATATAGACACTATTATAATATCAGAGGATTTTATAAAATGTGTTTTGGCTATCGTAAGGTAAAAACCCGACATGTTTATTTGTGGCGTGGTCTTACGAGATGCTTTTGATTTTCAAAGGATTTTTGGAACTTTAATAATCAGTTTGGAAGTATTTCTTTTATGCTGGTATTCCAGACTGACTCGGGTGTTATTTTATTATAATGCTCGGGTCAGACCGAGTATATTTACAGGATAGGTTGCTATGGAGCTCAGGAGAGGAGCTGGAGTCGAGACGTATTTCTCGTACTTGTTTATATTCCGCTGCTGTGATTGTTGAGATTTTCTGACTGATTACTGTTGATTGTATTGTGATAGACTCTGATGATGTATTGTATATAAACATATATAGTTTTCATTTGTGTAAAGATATGTTCTATATATTATAATTTATTCCGCTGCGATGTGAGATTCTGATTTGTTTAGTTCTTTCTTCTTCTATCTACTTTCTTATTCTTCTACAATCTGTCTTTTCCGGCATTCGATCATCGGCATATTATACCGTTGAGTATTTTGTGTCGATTTTCGAGGGTCGAGAAGGGTGGGTCGTCACATATAATATATTCAACTTTTAATATTTATACTTAGATTTAAATATAAAATTATAGTAAATTTTTATATATACCAAAATATTATTCTCTATACTTATTTATGTATTTTAACTATAGTTAAGTATATTTATAAAGTTTAAAATAGTTTTAATACAAGATAGAAATTATTTTCAAAGAAAAACAAATTACCAAAAATAACTTAGGCATATCGACAACCCCAAGTACCCCTTGACGATAAGGTGACAGTTTATTTCAAAAGTTTGAATTTCAAAGGAAGTGTTTATTCGTCATATCCTTTCACGAATGGACATGGCTGTTGTTCTACTATAAATAGGGGATGTTTTAAACGAATTTGCATTCATATTTTCTCTAGTTTCACTCATCTTCTTCTTCCACATTTCTTTATATACGTTTTACCATTACTTTGCCGAAATCACCATTGAATCTAACTAGATCATCTCTGCTTTGATTCTATATCACTATCTCAACAAGATCCCAGTGCTATTCAGAGTTATAGACTTCTTTGTAATCAATCGAGCGAGAAAATGTGTGATTGTAGCTTGGAAAATCAATCGGGTGAACTTGTTGCCCATAAAATCAAGTATCTCCACCCAGAGGATTGTGAATCTGGAGCGGTGTACCTCGTGGCCTTGAAATTGAGGGTGTAATTGTAAGAATTGATTTTGAAATGAAATCCGTACTTGTGTTGCAGGACTGGATGTAGGGTAACTCCGAACCAGTATAAAATCAGGTGTGTTCTTTCCTTTATTGCTTTTACTTTATATTTGCATCTGTGTTTGATTCTATGATCATATCTGTGTCGGAATATTGCATACATTTGTGTTCAAATTAATATAAACTCAAAAAGAATTAGTAATTCCTTAAAATACTATTCACCCCCTCTCTAGTGTTAATTCTAGCCTTAAGATCCGTAATCCGCATTTCTCACATTTGGTATCAGAGCAAGGTTTTCAAAGTTCTCATAATCTGATTTTTGAAAAATTTTAAAATGGCAAATTTTTTTGATAAAATTATTAACACTATTTTCATATGAATATGTTACAGAATCATCATGATATTATTGTTTAAAACTATATTTAGTTATTTTGAAAAGTCATTTGATTCTTTAAAATTTTATGTTGTTTTGCAGGAGAAGAGTTATGTCTGATGGCCGTTGGTTAAAAGATATAACATAACCATTCATCGATTAAGAAGAACAAATGGATATATAATGGCAATCGACAATGCAATGGTTACCAGATCAATACAAAACTTTTGATTCTCATCTACAACTTGATTTTATACTATACTTCTCTCCATCTGCTTCACAATGTCACTTGTTTCATGCGAATCCGTCAAGAAATGACCAAGTTATGGTCAAATTAAGTTTTGGTGAACAAAGAGAAAAAGAAAGCAAAACTGTCAATGGTATTCTTCAAATTGCATCCAGAGATTTGACTATTTTGTCCCAACCCCTTTTTCAGATTGTATTTCTTGTTCTCACAGTCGTTTTGATGGGTGGATCATCAAATTCCGATCAAAATTGAGTGAGATATGACAGTTTGAAGTTGGTTATCCAAAACTGAAAACTGTATACGGGATTTCCTGTATTTCTCTTACTGTTCGGCCTGTCGCACCACAATACCGTCCAAATTCGTCACCAAACTATTTGATTAATTAATTAAAATACCGGTGTTAAGGAATGTTCAGAAACGCAGATTAAATTTAGTATGTGAATAGAATTACGTTGATTAAAGAATCAAGATACAATTTAATATTGCCTCGTGATACTATGCTGAGTGAAGTTTTGTAAATACAATTGAACACTAATTTTCGGTACGATTCTTTTATTGAGTGATGTTGTCAACATTCATTTTTAATTCTGTTTGGCAACCTTAATGGATAAGTAATTTGTTAAAAGTAGATAGCGGTATACTTAAATGTTATTATCAAATAATAAGCAATGGTCACGTTGGGATGGATTGTGGTGTTGTTTGGGGATCAGGTGGTAGTAGGAAGTGTGATAGACTGTGGTGTTATGATGAGGGCTTGTGGTAGTTTTTGTATATGTATTGAAGTAGTGAATGCTCGGTGGTTGAATGCGGCAGAGGAATGGGATTGTGTTCAGGCGAGTTGGTGTTCCGGAAGAGGAAGGGTTGAAGTTTGGTTGCTGAAATTTTGTTATGTTTTCGGTGATTCGAAGGTTTGGGTCGTGCGGGTCGGAATTGTTTGTGAAGCATGGTGAGGTAGTTCAGTTTTGTGAAGCGGGTCAGAGTTGGAGGTTATTGAAATGGTCGGAGTAGACTGGCAGTGGGTTGATTATGGAGGAGTTTAGTTTTGGATTGGAATGAGACTTGTAAACTGAATATGCAAATGAAATGCAGCAATGAAATTTGGGCTGGCGAGTGTTTGTAAATAAGAATATGCAATTGTAACAGAGAACAAATATTTGAGACTGTAACCGGTTGAGTAATGTAGAAACTTGTGAACAACAGAACATTCCTCTTTGATTTGCCGTTGGTTTCATCCAATTCCGTTAAGAAACGAAGGAGATATGCCTTCTAGAAGTTTGATAGTAAATAGGAAAACAGGAAGAGGAAGAAGAGAAAGTTTTATGAAAAGTGGTGACTGTTGGCCTATTTATAGTGGTTGAAGTGTCCATTCATTCAAAATTCAAATTCAAAGTTTTGGCGCCAAGTTGGTCAATCTACTAAATCATCTGTATCTTTCTCATACGGTCTTCAAATTCAGCAAATGAATATACTACGATGATCAGAAAAACAAGCCCGTCGCAATAGAACAGATCTCGTCATCAAATTCTAAAAGATATAAATGTATGGTTCACGACAATGGAAGAACAACAAAGTTAGAAAGATAGAGGAGTGCAAAAAGTGGTACGCTTTACTATTATTTCATCTTTTTTGTTGCATTTAAGAATATATATTTATGCATTTAGTTAGGTATAGAAATTTATCTCTTTTATAAGTTTTGATATTTTGGTCCATATATCGACACACCATGGTATACATATCAATATACTAGTCTAATTTTTTTTAAAAGTCTTTAAAATGTGTTTCCTTTCAAATAAAATCTTACTACTAATTTATTACAACTATACTAAGTAGAAAAGCACACCTTCATTCATGATTTTAACTTTTCTAATGTTGTTTTTACTTCTCATACTCTATTTCTTTTAAGATACTAATTTTATGTCTTTCAGAAAGTAATAAAATGAATTTAGAATGTTAGAATAAGGCTCTATTTATAGATTTCTTCATTTAATAAGATTACGCCACGTCACATGACACTTGTCATATAAATAGATAGTGACACACATTCAAAATAACACGTGTCATTACACTTGTTCTATAATAAAAGCATTTTTACATGCATAATGCCAAGTGTCTTTACACATGTTTTTTCATTATTTTTTTATGTTTTTTTATTTACTTTAGTTATATTAACTACTATAAAAAAATTGGGTCAAAAATCAATTATTTACATGTCAAAATCTAGTCGTAAAATTAGTGTAAAATCATGTTAAAAACAGGCCCAGAACATTAGATAGCATTTCTGAAATAATGTCTTTGCTTCTGTTAACGTTTTTTAAGCACTGCAAATTCATTTTATAGCATTACTGTGCTATGAAATGCTATAGTTTTTCAGAACCTTTTCAAGCATTTGTTAAATGCTGCAGTTTCTGTTTTATAATGTTTTGAATATATTTTACTGCAAATACTTTTTATAGCTGTTAACGTTAAAATATGAACGATAACACCCGGTGTGTGTAATAAGATCGTGAAAGCACCACCCGTGTGACGGGAACAGAAATTAAGCAGGAAAATAGCAGAAATGCAGTAAATGAACAACAGATTTATAGTGGTTCGGCCCGTAATTGAGCCTACGTTCACTTTATAGTCTCTTATTGCTGATTCGGTTACAATTTGATACAAATCTCTTCAGGAAACAGTACAATTCGATCGCAAGAAACAATCTAGACTACTAGCTCAATCTTCGACGGTGAAACTCGATGAATCCATGTCGGATGTGAGGAATTTCTCTCGAAGCTTGTTGTAGTGTCGCGAATGCTTGGAGGATCCTTGATTACTGAATGAATGAAGAGTTCGACGGAGTAACAGCGCTGTAGAAATGATTTGCCAAAAGTCCTCTTCATGTTGGAAGTGGGGCCCTATTTATAGGAGCAGATTTCTGAGCTCTCGGTTTGGCCAAGTCATGAGTCGTGACCGACTCATAGTAAGTCATAACTCGTATTCGACTTAGGATGTCTCGTAGGCGCCATATTCGGTCCATCTTGTGGCTCAGTTGGAAGACAAGTGCTAAGTCGTAGTCGACTCATCAGATCAAAGTAGCACAGGCAAGGGCTTTTGGATTCCAGCTTGATAGCCTTTAAGTCGTAAGACTGATTAGTCGTAAGACTGATGAGTCGTAAGACTGATGAGTCGTAAGACTGATGAGTCGTAAGCCTGATGAGTCGTAAATCTCCATGACTCGTTGAACCGCCTGGACCATGAGTCGTAGATGAGACTGATGAGTCGTGAGACCTCATGAGTCGTAAGCCTGATGAGTCGTGAGACTGATGAGTCGTAAGAATGATGAGTCGTAAGACTGATGAGTCGTAAGCCTGATGAGTCGTAAGACTGATGAGTCGTAAGCCTGATGAGTCGTAAATCTCCATGACTCGTTGAACCGCCTGGACCATGAGTCGTAGATGAGACTGATGAGTCGTGAGACCTCATGAGTCGTAAGCCTGATGAGTCGTGAGACTGATGAGTCATAAATCTCCATGACTCGTTGAACCGCCTGGACCATGAGTCGTAGATGAGACTGATGAGTCGTGAGACCTCATGAGTCGTAAGCCTGATGAGTCGTGAGACTAATGAGTCGTAAGACTGATGAGTCGTAAGACTGATGAGTCGTAAGCCTGATGAGTCGTAAATCTCCATGACTCGTTGAACCGCCTGGACCATGAGTCGTAGATGAGACTGATGAGTAGTGAGACCTCATGAGTCGTGTAACTATCTTGAGTCGCGCCCATTGGTCCCTTCACCATCTAGGTCGTTAGCTTCTTATCTCGTAAAATCATGAGTCGTGCGGGTCTTATCTCGTAAGGCCATGAGTCGAAGAAACTTAAGGGTTAACATTTGCCCCTCGAAGTACACGCCTAAGTCGTAGGTCGTGTGCTTCGACTTATCTTAACTCGTGTATGCCTCTTCGTGTTCCATTGCCCAACGGTATAAAATGCTTGAGTCGTACCTTCTACCCATCACCTATCTCCTGAGTCGTATCCGCCATTAACATTCCTCCGAGCTTCCTCAAGGCGATTTCTTCCTTTTTTATCAATCAACCAACTCGATTCTCGATTCTTCATTGCGTAAGTGTTTCTGATCCATCCTCGACCTTTAATCATCATTGATTCGTGAATTCTCCCCCCTATACCTAATCCATCCCCTCGTACAATGTTTTGTCGCGAATTCCACCATACCGGTAGCTCGTGAGCCTGATTTGCTAGATTTCACCTTCAGATGAATAGGGCGATGGAGATATAGGGTTACTGTGCTTCAGGTTTTAATGGATTAGGTTGGCGAGGCTTTTGGCGATCTGAACTTAGCTCTTTGGATGGCTCAATGGTGTCGTGGAATCAGGATGGAGATCGCAATTTGATGGAGAGGTTATCGGGTTTGGAGGGTAATGGGTTAGAAGAAAAGTCAATGGGCTCACACGAATGAGTCGCTAGCATGGTCATGGTTTAGCAGTTTTGTACGACCCACGACTCAAGCCTCCTACGACATAGCTCTTGAGTCGTAGACGACTCAGGACTAGGATTGTATGCCGCTTTGGACTGGAGCCTTTTCCTGAGTCGTAGACGACTTAGTTTTTTGCGACATAGTTCTTGAGTCGTAGACGACTTAGGACTTGGACTGTGTGCCGCTTTGGACTGGAGTCTCTTTTATTTTCACATGACTTAAGACCTGAAGTACGACCGACTTGCCTTGTAACCCTTAAGTTGTAGACGAGTCGGAACATAAGTCGTGGACGAGTCAATACATAAGTCGTTGGCGACTCATGACTTTGAACTTTGAATGAACTTTGAACTGCTGCATTTTGAACTGCTGAATTATGAACTGCTGCATTTTCCCACAGATCACTCTAACTTGCAAACTAATAACCTGTCTAATACAATATCCACAAAGAAATTGGGACAAATATACTGTCACCGACTGCCCATATCAAATGACAGATTAGTTAATAACGGATAATCAACATAAACAGATTGTGTGTATGAAGTGCTTTAAATCAACAAGTTCAAGCAAAGTATTAAAACAACATTGAAATAGTCAGCTGAAAGTGTCCGGTTTGCATTTAATACCGTACCTGAACTTTTTAAATTAACAAGTCCTGAAATTTGATAATCGATCAGTTACCGACTAGCTTAATTCCAGTTTGTATTTATTTGTTATCTTTGTTAATTTTGCACAACACTTCACACTATTTAGGAAACGTGCACCTTCACATTTGAATATCCAGTTGCTTGTGTAGAATGGCTTCTCAACAAGGAGATGTAACAGTTCTGACCGGAGAGTCCATTCCCATTCCAGCTCCTTTAGTCAATCCCCCAGAGAGAGCCCCTTCCACTTTATTGTACAAAACTTTTCGGCAATTGTGCACTCAATTTGGCATTGCTGAGGATGACGCTATTCTTCCTGAAAAGAACAACACTGCTGATGTAGCACCTCCTGGCTTTGTGGCGGTCAACCGACAAATGTGCTCGAGCGGAGCCATTCCTCCTTTCAATAATTTTCTTCAACATCTTCTCCGTCAACTGGAAATCGCTCCATTTCAATTACACCCCAATGGTTATGCTGTTCTAATGGGGTTGTGCGTACTATTCGGCAGAACGCTTGACCGTCTCCCCAGTGTTGACGAAATCTGTTATCTATGCTCTTTCGTCAGAATCAAAGATCATCCTTCGATCATCGTTATAAGAAGTGCCAGGAATCGCAAATTGGTTGTCGGCCTCCCTGATACCGCTCATGGGTTTTTGACTCAGTATTTTTATGTTCGCTGTCCCCCTGGGTTTTACGCCGTGTGGAGAGAAGGAAGTAAGAATGCTTATCCTTTCTTCTCCTTATTCTTTGAGTATTTTGCAGTCCGAATCACTAAGTGTTAACTTTGCTTTCTCATTTCAGCGCTCCTTTCTCCCTCTAGGGATCCTAGTCATAAGCAAACTTTGGGAAGACTCATGGCTATCCCAGTTGAAGAACGGGATGCGAAATTTCTGTTGAAAGATGAGTTTCTTTACCAGTTCAGACTTTTACATCCTTCTAGATCAACTCAGATCCATGAAATCTCTAGCTCCGATGCAGAAACGTTAGCTGCTTCGGACTCTCAAGCAGAAACCTCGAATGCCCCAGCTTCTGTAGAAGAAATTGCATCAGAAGCTCCCGTTGTTGAAGCTGCTTTGATAAAATGTTCTGCATTCACCGATGTCGTAGGGTCAGTTAGCAAATCGGCACTTGCCCCAATTATTGAGGAAGAAGAAAATCCTCGAGTTTCCGAAAAATCAATTGATACGGAAGTTGAAAAGGAGAGGTCTGCTGAATATCGTGGTGACGACACCTTTGACGGTTTGAGCGATATCATGATAACTTCTCAAGAGCTTTTTGGGGATAACAATCCAAAAGCAACTTCTCCCGTTGTCGAGGCGACTTCCACCTTTAAACAAACCCAGACGCCTACTACACCAGTCGTCTCTGTTTCCACACTAAAGCGCGGTCTGTAGTTTGACGGATGTAGCTTGCACGCCACACACACTTAGGATTTTTTCAGCACTTATAAGCATTTATTCTCTTTCTCCTGGAAATTTCTAAACTTTACTCCTTTTCTGCTTTCAGGTTCTCCAATGGGACGTACAGGTTCATATTATGACTCATTCAAGTACCATGGAGGCCGCGGCTCCTATGATTTTAGGAAGTACCTTAATACCCCAAAAGAAACAGATGAAGAGAGGGCTCGAAGGAAAGCCCTGGAGAAGCGGGACTATGATCAGCGGCAAAGAAGGAAAGATGCCGAGCGATATGACTCTTCGCATAGAAGTGACTACTCTCATAAGCGGAAGTCGTACGATGATAAGGGAAACACTCAGATTGCTGACGAACCGAGCAAGCGATCTAAACCGATTGACGCGTCTGAAATTTCAGAAAAGACTGACGCTCCCATTTCTTCCGATATTCTGGCCAGCTCTCCTCCTTTGAAGAAATCTGACATTCAGACTATCATTAACAGACCACAATATCAAGTCAAGGACGGCCCCCCAACACTTCAGAGCCGTTTTCCGAATTGGTGCCTAAAAGGGGTGCGTTTTGACTTGGACTTAGTTCCGATTGATAAGCAAGACATGCTTAGCAGTCTTGACGCAGTCAGGCTTAATATCGAGAGGATGTCGCAGTGGCAGAAGCTTGTCGATGAACTCCAAAGGGTTAATCGTGCAAACCTTGAGGCGATGCTGACTATGGAAAACGACAAGGCGGAGTGGGACAAAATTTGCAAACAGCATAATGTCGAGATGGCAAATATTGCTGATGGTTATGCAAAACTTGAGTCCGAGGTTAAACAACTTAAGGAAGATCTTGCCTCTTCTTCTGCATCTCATACTCAAAAAGAAGAAGTTTTTCAAAAACAAGTGCGGGATGCACATGCTGCACAGAGAGATGTCGAAATGAAGCTTGCCGCTGAACAGCATATTACTGAGAAATACCGCACAGAAAACGCCGATCTGCGGGAAAAAGTCAGCTCCCAGAATGTAGAGATTGAGTTACTAAAGTCTCGACTCACTAAAGCTGAGGCAGAGCGTGATGAGGCTACCGCTGGCCGGGTTGCTGCCGTTGCCGAAAAGGAAGCGACTGAGCAATCACATGAGGCGACGAAAGCAGACATCAGCTCCACCTTATTCGACTTTTATTTACACATCGTTCTGGGTCGTGGGAGCCTCTCTTTTCTTGGTCCCGATTATGAAATTACATTGGCTGAAGTGTGGGAAGTCGCAATGGATATGCTTGGCGGGGCCGGTTATGATGAGTTGGAACTTGAGGAGCGCTATCTCGATGATGAGGCTCGTGCCGCTCTTGTTAAGGGGAAGGAGCAGCTTGCCAAAGTACGAGCTGAATCAACGGGAGAAGAGACTCCAAAAGGAGAAGCTCCTTTAACTGCCCCCGTTCATACCTCCACTTCAGCCGACGTTAATATTATGGATTCCAGCTCTCATTCTTTACATCTAGCTAAAGTTGCCCAAGAAACTGCAACTACTCCTACTGAAGATGAGGCACTGGACGATATTGAAGCCGAGAAGTTTGAGGTTGATCTTGCAAAGCCAACTCCTCCAGGTAATTTTGGCGTCGTCTCGGGCCCAATGAACCAGTCATTTGACTTAGCCGAATTTGACGACCTTCTTACTTGTTACTTAAACTTTGGTGAACCGATGCCTTCTTTATTTTCGGGGGATGTTGATTTTATCTTCTTTTCTTCTACAGCGGAGGCACCAAGCACTACACAAGCTTTCACTCCTTCAGTTGCCGTTCCTCCGTCTTCCCAAATTACTCCTCCTTCTGCTTCCCAACCGGGATCACAGGCAGAGAAGATCGAAGCTTTTCAAGGCTTGGATGATCCGGCTGCTTCACAGGAGCAGAAGGCGGAGGATCTTGAAGACATTGAGAAGACCCCGGAGCGGTCTCTTAATGACGATACGAAGCTGTCAACATTGCTTGCTACTCCGGGGAGTGAGTCTTCTTCAAAGAGGAAGGGGAAGCGTGCCGTACGAAAGAAGAAGAAAACTTCCGCCGAAGAGGAAGCAATAGTTGATCTGGCCGTACCTCTTTCTCCTTCTGCCCCTACCCGTCAACGACTTCAAAAGCTAATCATTAGGCCGGGAAAGGGCTCCAAAGGTGGTGAGAAGAAGGAATAATCAAGCTGGATTTTCTACTTATTATTTTTGCTCTTTTCATGTATTGACCGGGGATTGTGCGGGTACCGGTTTTCGCTTTTGCTTGTTCGAGATATCTGCACATGTAAAGAATTTTCATAGTACTAAATAAAATGATTATTTTACTTGTACAAACTCTTGTGTATGTGAGAATGCATTTGTTTTTTTATTTTTTTTATTTTTAGTGTAGAACAAACGATTCTTTTCACTTGTACAAACTTTTTGTTTGTGTTTAAGAATGCATTTATCCCACAGCTTTTTCGCGTGATATTGTTATGTGCTTGTGGTATGTTGCTTGAATACTGCTTTTTATTGTTGTAGCCGTATCATATGATATTGCCCCTATACCACAAGTGCCTTACAATATCTTTCTCTTTTAGCGAGACCTGTACTCTTATTTTCCATAGAATAACTATTCCGTCTTTGAGGGAATGATTATTCTATTTAAACGGAGCGTGTCTCATTTTCGGATAAGTTTTCACGCTTCAACCTTCGAAGATGTTTACTTCATGTTTTTGAGAAGTGAATTCTCCTATGCGGTAAAGCGAATCTCAGGAGAAGATATTACTTAGCACTTCGATTTCTGGGGAAGAGTTTTTTTTTATAAGATGAACAAGTAGGTCTTCCTTAAGAACCGAAGTGTGCCTCTAAGGAGGGCTTTATTTTGGTATTTTTGAGGAGTAGCATGTGGACTCCGAAGAGCAGCATTATGCTTTGTGGAGTATTGTTGTGCCCCCGGGGAGGTCTTGTGCTTCCGAAGAAGTCTTGATTTTGGTCTCCGAAGAGAAGCATTGTTGGTCTCCGAAGAGAAGCAATTTTTGTATTTCTACTCGGGTGAAGTGGATCTCCGAAGAGAAGCATTTTGCACTTTTACCCTGGTGAAATGTGCCTCCGAAAAGGGCTTTTGCCTCCGAAGATGGCTTGTGCCTCCGAAGAGGGCTTGTGCCTCCGAAGAGGGCTTGTGCCTCCGAAGATGGCTTGTGCCTCCGAAGAGGGCTTGTGCCTCCGAAGAGGGCTTGTGCCTCCGAAGAGGGCCTGTGATTGCCTGGAAGTTACTTTCTCATGGTCAGAGGGGTCTACGGGGTGAACGCAGGTTGCTTGATTGGATGTTTGCTTGCACAAACGATCGCAATTAACTAACAAGGTGCCCCTTTGGTAGTCCCACCGATCTTTTTGGTTGAGTAAAGCACTCCCATTTATTGGCGTGCCTCGTTAGAGGGCTTTGGTTGGTTGGTGTGCTAGGTAGGTTGTGTCTCAGGGGCGAGTGGATCCACGGGACGGACACACGCTATCTGATCGGATGCATCACGACCAGTTAGCGAGGGTCTTGTTCCTTCCGATTGGGAAGGCGTCCCTTTAGTGGATCTCCCGGCCTTCCTGTTGAGAGGCATACCTCCCTTTGTCTGCTTCTTTGTTTGCTTTTCAATTTTCTTTCATTATCTGCCCATTAGCGATCTCTTATCATCGTTTCCAAGCACATCTTTTTTTTTCCTTTTGCGAGTAAATTGCTTCATCCGAAGGAGTGTACTTCACGGTTGAGTGACTTCACGAGACAAACGCGAGTTATCTAGTTGGATGCCCGTTCATAACGACAATCTCAACTAGTGAACAAAGGTTTGTCCCAGTGAAGTCGCCAACTTTTTATGTGAAATTTTCCTTGCATAGGATTTGAGTTTGGAATTTTTTGTGCAATAGCTGATTTATAGAGGTCGCTTAGCTTTGTGATGAGCAAGCCTTGTTATAATGTCCTGCAATTTTGAATCGATATTTTAGCGATACATTTAAAGTATTTACATATCGAAATAAAACAGGCATTATGAAATAGTAAAGAACACAAGATTTATAGTGGTTCGGCCAAGAATCGGGCCTACGTCCACTTTATAGCTTTCATTCATTTACACTGATTTACAATGTTTCACAATACAACTGATACATTCATCATCATTTTACAATTTTGAGCAGAGCTCTTTTCAAGTAAAATAAGGGCGCAAATGGTTGCTGTTCCAGGCTCTTGGAATTGGATCTCCTTCAACAGTTATGAGTTTGAAAGTGCCATCAAGAAGTTTAGTGCCTATGACATATGGCCCTTCCCAATTTGGCCCAAACACACCAGTTGCTGTCATGATCCTTTTCAAAACCAAGTCTCCGATTTCAAAGCTGCGTTGGCGAACTTTGGAGTTGAAATGCCTGGCTATTCTTTGCTGATGAGCTGAAACTCTGAGCCTAGCTTCCTCTCTTTTCTCATCAAGAAAATCAAGCGCTTCAAGTTGCAGTTTTTCATTTTCGGATTCATTGAAATTAACTCTTCTATGTGAAGGAACCTCCACTTCTACTGGAATCATTGCCTCAGATCCGTATGCCAGTGAAAATGGAGTGTGCCCAGTCGTAGTTTTGTGAGTAGTTCTGTACGCCCATAGTGCTAATGGAAGCTTATCAACCCAACCACCTTTTGCTTTTTCAAGTTGCTTTTTGATAGTTGATTTGATGATCTTGTTAACTGCTTCCACTTGCCCATTTGCCTGCGGATGAGCCACTGCTGAGAAGCTTTTTCGAATTCTGAACCGTTTGCAAAAATCCTAGAATTCTTCACTTTCAAATTGAGTGCCGTTGTCAGTGATTATCTTCTGTGGCACACCATATCTGCAAATGATATTCTTCGTTACAAAATTTATCATCTTTTTAGAAGTGATGGTGGCCAAAGGTTCAGCTTCGGCCCACTTGGTGAAATAATCAACGGCAACAATAGCATATTTAATTCCTGATTTAGCGATCGGTAAAGGTCCAATCAGGTCAATTCCCCAAATGGCAAAGGGCCATGGGCTGACCATCTGTGTGAGTTCGATGGAAGGCGCTCTTGGGATTTTTGCAAATCTTTGGCATTTGTCGCACTTCCTGGAGTAAGCTGCAGCATCTCGATTAACATCCGGCCAGAAATACCCATATCGGAGAATTTTCTTTGCGAGTGTTTGACCACCTGAATGATCTCCACATTCTCCTCCGTGTACCTCTGCTAAAATTGTCTTAGCTTCTTCCTTGGTTACACATCGATGTAAAGGCATTGAGAATCCCCGCCTGTACAACCGCCCATCCTGAATTACATATCTTGATGCTTTTCTCAACAGCTTTAGACGTTCTTTGGAGTTTTCTGGTAATGAACCATTGAGCAGATACTCTTTGATTGGAGTCATCCATGATTCATGCTCTGGATACGTAGCCATAATCCAGTCAACATCCATTTCATCAATGCTTGGAGCCGATAGAATTTCCACAGGAACTAATCCCAGTAACTGAGCTTCCCCGGAACTAGAATACTTTGCTAAAGAATCTGCCTTCATATTTTCCTCCCGAGGTATGTGGCTTATTGAATAGTGATCAAAATCATTGAGAAGTTCGGAAGTTTTAGTCAAATATGCAGGCAAATTCCCTCCTTTGGCCTGAAATTCTTTCTTCACCTGGCAAACAATAAGCTGAGAATCACTGAAAATCTGTATCACTTTGATATTTAATTCCTTGGCGATTCTCAATCCGGCAATAAGGGCTTCATATTCTGCCTCATTGTTTGTTGAAGGAAATTCCAGTCTCAATGCATAACATAGTGATCGTCCTTCGGGAGTTTCGAGCACAACTCCTGCCCCAGAACAATAATCATTTCTCGAGCCATCAACATACAACTTCCACTGTATCGGAATGCAGTCAGCTGTTTCTTCCTTACCGTCACCTTTGTCAGTGGATTCTGCAATGAAATCTGCTAAAGCTTGTCCGTTAATTGCTCTTCGGGGATGGTAAGTGATGTCATATTGGCTGAGTTCTATGTTCCACTTCAAAAGACGACCCGAAGTTTCAGGACGATACAGTACTTGTTTCAAAGGTTGATCAGTCAGGACCTTGATAGGATGAGATTGAAAATAGGGCCTCAACTTCCTGGAAGCGATTAGCAGACAATAAGCAAGCTTTTCTATCTTTGAATAATTCATCTCGGCCCCAGCGAACCGTTTGCTGATGTAGTAAACTGGACGTTGTATTTTCATATCTTCTCGTACGAGTGCTGCACTTAAGGCATGGGATGAAATTGCCAAATAGATGAAGAGGTCTTCACCATCATTAAGCTTGGAGAGGACCGGAGGAGTTCTCATATGATGAATCAGTTGATCGAAAGCATTCTGACATTCAGGAGTCCATTCGAAATTCTTCCTTCCTTTCTTTAGAGCATCAAAGAAGGGAATGCATTTGTCTGTGGCCTTGGAAATGAAGCGACTAAGAGCGGCAACCTTTCCATTGAGACTTTGTAGTTCTTTCTTTGTTCTAGGGGCTTTAACTTCTCTTAGAGCTGTGATTTGAGCAGGATTGGCCTCGATGCCCCTAGCGCTCACGATGAAACCCAGGAATTTCCCAGACTCTACTCCGAATGAACATTTCAATGGATTGAGCTTCATTCCGTACTTCCGAAGAATTGAGAACATTTCTGCCAGGTGATCCATGTGGTCTACTGCTTTCCTTGACTTTACTAACATATCATCAACATAGACTTCCATCGTTTTGCCAATCTGAGGCTTGAACATAGCGTTGACAAGTCTTTGGTATGTTGCCCCATCATTCTTTAACCCGAATGGCATGACTTTGTAACAGTAGAGTCCCACATTTGTAATAAAGCTTGTGTCCTCCTGATCTGGTTCAATCATCATAATCTGATTGTATCCGAAATAGGCATCCATAAAAGATAACAACTCATGTCCAGCCGTCCCATCTACTAGTTGATCGATTCTAGGCAACGGGAAGCAGTCTTTGGGGCAAGCTTTGTTCAGATCTGAGAAATCAATGCGTACTCTCCACTTTCCATTTGCCTTCTTAACCAGTACTGGATTTGAAACCCAATTTGGATAAGTGGATTCTTTGATGAAATTATTCTCTAAGAGGCGATCTACCTCTTCCTTTAAAGCTGCTGACCTTTCTGGACCTTGAGTTCTTCTTTTCTGTTTTACTGGTGTGAATTTCGGATCGACATTCAGAGTGTGAACAGCAATTGTTGGAGAGATTCCGCACATATCAGCATGACACCAAGCGAACACGTCCAGATTTGCTTTTAGAAATGATATCAGTGTATTTTGAACTGTTGTACTTAGTTGCGAACCCACATTAAGTACTTTATTTGGGTCTTTGGAGTCGACAGGTATTGGTACTGTAACTTCCACAGGCACCACTCTATTTTCCTCTGCACTGGATTTTCTGGGGTCCATTTCTCGCCTTGCACCACTATGCTCACCAGTGCAGGGGCCACCCTGTATTTGCTATAAGGTTGGGTTTTTGATGTGGAGGGGAGCTGCCGCATCTTTACCCATCTCTCTCTTTCTGGCTTCTCGAAGCTCTATAAGATAACATTCACGTCCAGCATTTTGATCTCCCTTGATGACACCAACACCATTTTCTGTAGGAAACTTCATAGTTAGGCACCACGGGGCCAAAATGGCCTTGAATGCAGCTAGAGCTGGCCTGCCTAGGAAAGCATTGTAGGCAGAAAATCCATCAACAATCACAAAGGTTTGTTTTCGAGCTACCCTTTTCTGCCCTTCACCAAGTTCCACGAACAGATCGACAGTTCCGATTGGTTGCTGTGGTTCCCCAGTGAAACCAACGATCTTTTGTGGTGAAGCCTGAACGTCGGTCATTGGGATCTTCATCTGGTCAAATGTTTTCTTGAAGAGTATATTGCAGGAAGCACCGCAATCAATGAGTACTCGTCTTACTATTGCTGGCCCAATTCCTGCAGAGATGACTAAGGGATCTATGGTGGGAGCTTCAATACCAATAGAATCCCTAGCCTTGAACAAAATATCATTATCTGAAATCTTTTGCTGTTTCAGGGGTGCAGCATTTTCTACAGCAAAAACATCTTCCTCTGTCGGGATATACTTCAAAGCATGAGCATATCGTTCCATCTCACCCCAGCTTCTGCCTGCTGGGTGTGGGCCCCCTGAAATGACGTTGATAACGGGCCTCTCAGATTCTTGTGCCGCAGTACCTTTACTGGAGTCTGACGGCTGATTAGAGGGTTGTTGCCTCTGAGTAGACGAAGATGGATCACTTCTGTTTTTCTTGACATATTGTTGCAGCTTGTTTTCTCTCAATAATTCTTCAATTAAGCTCTTTAAGTGACGACAATCATTGGTATCATGACCAGGTTGGTTGTGAAAACGACAGAACTTTCCATTTCTCATAGCGCCCTTTCCCGGTTTTATCTCAGCCGGTTTGGGATAATCCACAACATCTTTGGTGGCGAAGAAGATATTTTCCAGAGTGTCGGTCAATGGAGTGAAATCTGAGGGTTTGAAGAAACGAGGTTTCTTTGTATCCTTTTGTTTCTTCCCCTCGTGATTTTTCCTTTTCTGACCTCCGGAATCTTTCTTTTCCGAAGCGGTAGTATTATTTTCCACCTTTGCTGCCACCACCTTCATTGACGCTGGAAGATTTTCCAAGCGTATGAATTCATCAGCTTTCTTGTAGAATTTCTCGAGAGAATTTGGCTCTTTCATCTTCAGCCATTTTCCAAATTCGCTCGATTTGTCGATAGCACGCAACAAATAGGTCAAGATCATTCGTGGCTCTGCGTTATCAACTTCTGCCAGAGCTATATTGAAACGGTTCAGGAATGATTTAATAGGTTCTCCCGGATTCTGTTCAAGACTGGATAATGACATTATGTCCTTTGCCTTTGAAGCGTATAGCCTGAATTGCTCTTTGAATTTTCGGGTTAGATCAGAAAACTGATCTACAGATCGGACAGGAAGCTTGGTAAACCAGAGAAGTGCCACTCCTTCTAAATAAACTGGGAAATATCGGCACTTTATTTCGTTGGTTGCTCTCGCACCGGTCATATGCCAGTCGTACTTATACAAGAATTGGTTTGGATCACTTGTTCCCCGATAAGCAGGAATGGTGGGGGGAACAAATTTTCTAGGAAATTCAGCCTTTAGAATCTTCTCGGTAAATGGAGTCTTGCTTGGCGCGAATCCCCATTCACTCTCATCTTCACCTCTCTGCATGCTCTCTTTCATTATTTGCTTGATCATGCCAGAAAGATATTCCTCATTGTTCAAAGATTTTGCGGAGTAGACTTCTGCCATTTTCTCAGATGTTTGCCCGGGCAGATTTTCGTGGAAAATTGGCGATGGTCTAGATCCTTCAGCTCGGAGGGGTGCCCCTTCAGCAGCACCTGATCCCCCCTAAGGAATATTCCTCCCTTCGGAGTTGCGAAGAGCATCAGCGGTGTTTTCTTCATTACCCACTGGTCTTTGGTTGGCACCAAGCAGAGCATTCAGTTTTTCCATCATCAGATTGTTTTGAGTCTCAATCTGTTGGTATAGTCCGGATACAGCAGCGTCTAGCTCCTCTCGCGTCACCCCGACGCTTGGAGCTGCTTGACTTGGTGAAGCAGAGGTGGCGGTATCATCATGAACATTTTCAGATCTGACAACCTTTCGTTTCCTTCCAGGAGCCATTATGTCTGATAGACTTCTGGTTCTATAGG
Organism: Allium fistulosum; assembly: GCA_030737815.1. Taxonomy (NCBI): domain Eukaryota; kingdom Viridiplantae; phylum Streptophyta; class Magnoliopsida; order Asparagales; family Amaryllidaceae; genus Allium; species Allium fistulosum. The sequence continues at coordinate 725,476,613 of CM060905.1, read as the reverse complement.
AAATCTTTTCAACAAACTTGTGTGAAGCAATGATGGATGGTAGCCTGAGTTCAATTCTCAGTGAAAGCACCAAAATGTTAACGTTAAAATATGAACGATAACACCCGGTGTGTGTAATAAGATCGTGAAAGCACCACCCGTGTGACGGGAACAGAAATTAAGCAGGAAAATAGCAGAAATGCAGTAAATGAACAACAGATTTATAGTGGTTCGGCCCGTAATTGAGCCTACATCCACTTTATAGTCTCTTATTGCTAATTCGGTTACAATTTGATACAAATCTCTTCAGGAAACAGTACAATTCGATCGCAAGAAACAATCTAGACTACTAGCTCAATCTTCGACGGTGAAACTCGATGAATCCATGTCGGATGTGAGGAATTTCTCTCGAAGTTTGTTGTAGTGTCGCGAATGCTTGGAGGATCCTTGATTACTGAATGAATGAAGAGTTCGACGGAGTAACAGCGCTGTAGAAATGATTTGCCAAAAGTCCTCTTCATGTTGGAAGTGGCGGCCTATTTATAGGAGCAGATTTCTGAGCTCTCTGTTTGGCCAAGTCATGAGTCGTGACCGACTCATAGTAAGTCATAACTCGTATTCGACTTAGGATGTCTCGTAGGCGCCATATTCGGTCCATCTTGTGGCTCAGTTGGAAGACAAGTGCTAAGTCGTAGTCGACTCATCAGATCAAAGTAGCACAGGCAAGGGCTTTTGGATTCCAGCTTGATAGCCTTTAAGTCGTAAGACTGATGAGTCGTAAGACTGATGAGTCGTAAGACTGATGAGTCGTAAGACTGATGAGTCGTAAGCCTGATGAGTCGTAAATCTCCATGACTCGTTGAACCGCCTGGACCATGAGTCGTAGATGAGACTGATGAGTCGTGAGACCTCATGAGTCGTAAGCCTGATGAGTCGTGAGACTGATGAGTCGTAAGACTGATGAGTCGTAAGCCTGATGAGTCGTAAGACTGATGAGTCGTAAGCCTGATGAGTCGTAAATCTCCATGACTCGTTGAACCGCCTGGACCATGAGTCGTAGATGAGACTAATGAGTCGTGAGACCTCATGAGTCGTAAGCCTGATGAGTCGTGAGACTGATGAGTCGTAAATCTCCATGACTCGTTAAACCGCCTGGACCATGAGTAGTAGATGAGACTGATGAGTCGTGAGACCTCATAAGTCGTAAGCCTGATGAGTCGTGAGACTGATGAGTCGTAAGACTGATGAGTCGTAATACTGATGAGTCGTAAGCCTGATGAGTCGTAAATCTCCATGACTCGTTGAACCGCCTGGACCATGAGTCGTAGATGAGACTGATGAGTAGTGAGACCTCATGAGTCGTGTAACTATCTTGAGTCGCGCCCGTTGGTCCCTTCACCATCTAGGTCATTAGCTTCTTATCTCGTAAAATCATGAGTCGTGCGGGTTTTATCTCGTAAGGCCATGAGTCGAAGAAACTTAAGGGTTAACAATAGCATTCTGTAAATGCTGTCTTTTCTATTTGAAACTTTAAACTATGTAAAAATGATATTTAAATTAAGTATTTTTCACTATTCTTTTTAGAGTTATTTTCTAACTTATATTAGAATATTTTAAAATTAATTTCAAGTTTATTTTTTTTAAATAATTAACTAAAAATTTTAATGTAAGAAGCCTTAATATAACACATGTTTATTTTAGTTTCTCAATCTTTGTTATTTTATTTAATATTTCATTATGATATATTTTTTAAATTTAAAAGGTGTTTAAAACATGTTTATAAATATTTTAATCAATAATAATTTAATATATAGGTTTTAATTAGTAAGTTAAGTATTTTATAAACATGAAAGTTTGGATTCTTAAAAAAACAATTAAGTTACAAAAATTATTTTAAAGAAATTAAATAAGGAGGGTATTAATTTTTAAAAACCGTATTGATCATATATATAGTTTAAATCCATATTTCTTAGCAATTTGATTTTGATATTGAGTTTGATTACTACCTTTCATGTATATGTTATAGTTTTAATATCATTTATTACCTTTAAACTCTTGTCTTTTCTACTCTTTCTGTCTCATTCATTAGTTTCCTTAAACTAAGTCTAGTAATTGGTGTGTATTACCTTTGTTAGGTTGAAATGATTTATAATAAATAGTTTGATACATACATACATACATACACACACACACACACACACACATATATATATATATGCTTATCAATTTGATATTATTTATCACTCATGTTTATCTTATAATCTAAATATCTCTTACCATAGTATATATATATATATATCATCATATCATTCTGCATATTATTATTTTTACTTCGTTATCATTTTATTTCATATTACATATAATTATGCATCCTATTTCATATCACATTTCATTGCATATTACATCATAAATTACAATGCATGAAATATCATAATCATTTGCATCATAAGTTGTACTTCATTCTACATATCATCTCATGCTACATTGCATATGTCATACTTTTCATACTGCATTACAAACTACATATTGCATACATGTACATATAACAAGTGTATTTTATTTAGGGGGAGTTTATATTATTATCTTATAGTATATATTATTAGTTTTTGATTTGTTTGGTATGTTTTGATTGACTTGTTTGATTAGATTGGCTTGTTTGACTTGATTGACTTGTTTGAATTGTTTGACTTGATTGACTTGATTGACTTATTTGACTTGATTGATTTGTTTGACTTGATTGGCATGATTGGATTTGATGTGTGTGTTGATTGGATTGTCTGAAATATACTTATACACATTTATGTATTGAATAATTATAATATAATTATGTTAATGTCTTTCACATTCCATTTACTATACTTTGTTCTAGTATTAGTTTAAGGGGGAGTTTTATAGTTTTATGGTTTTAGGATGGTTTTCTTGATGACAAAGGGGGAGAATTATAAAATAGGATAGTCAGGCATAGGTTAAGGGGGAGTTATTAGATTAAGGGGGAGTTAGAGTAGAGTAAGAATAGAGTTAGAGTATATTTTATAAACATAGGTTGTCATCATAAAAAATGGGGAGAGTGTTAGTCCTTGAGATGATGGTTTTGATGACAACAACCTTAGGACTTGTTATAAAATATAAATACTAATGTTATGGTTTAGATATATATGTATATGCAGAATATAAACATGCAGGTACCAAATAATAAAGACTATATAGTATAGAGATTCAAGAACTGATGAACTCAAGATCGAAGATATCAAGATTCAAGACTCATGAGTATCAAGATTATCAAGAGTTCAAGATTTCAAGATAAGTAATTTAGTTAGGAATTTTGTTAAAACTCCTACAAAAGAAATGACATCTTCAAATCCATTTTATTCGTGGAATGGAATCCACTTCGAGCCGGTTAAAGGGATGGAACCCTAAGTAGGATGGAACCTATGAAAATTTTAGTGGAACATTGTTTTGTATCCACTAACTTTTATTCAAATGTTTTACAAAATTATATCTTGTTTTCAAAATGATTTCAAAATCTTCTTTTTTTAAATCAAAACATCTATCCTGGTTTTAAAATACTTTTAGCCTCAAAATAATCTTTATTTTCAATATCAAATTATCCTTGGTTTTAAACTATATTTTAATTATAATATATTGAACTTTTAATATTTATACTTAGATTTAAATAAAAAATTATAGTAAAATTTTATTAATACCAAAATATTATTCTCTATACTTATTTATGTATTTTAACTATAGTTAAGTATATTTATAAAGTTTAAAATAGTTTTAATATCAGATAGAAATTATTTTCAAAGAAAAACAAATTACCAAAAATAACTATAGTTAAGTATATTTATAAAATTTGCTAAGAAGAGCCAATTTGGGATTTCGCTTTTGAACTTCAAGAATGCGGTCTAAAAGAGAAAGATGAGTCTCAAGGCTACACAAAACAAGATATGAACAAGAATTGGATTCACGATCTCGAATCTCACAAGTGGATAAAGTCGCGAGATCATTCCATTTGGATATCATCATGGAAACAACCGCTTGTTGCTTACAACTAAGGGCATCGGCAACACGATTTTCCTTTTCGGGAGTATAAAGAATATCAAGATCATAAGATGCAAGGAACTCGAGCTAACGTTGTTGATGCAAATTAAGTTTCTTTTGAGAAAATAAATACTTCAAAGATTTATGATCGGTGTAGAGAACAAATTTCTCTCCCAAAAGATAATGACGCCAAATTCTAAGGGCGAAAACAATAACCGCGAGCTCTAAATCATGAGTGGCATATCTAGTCTCGGCAGGCTTTAATTGCCTAGAAGCATAAGCGATAACACATTCCCTTTGCATGAGAATGGCACCCAAACCAATACGACTACCATCGGGATAAACAATAAAGTCTTGGTTCCCATCGGGAATCAAAAGAATAGAAGCATCGGAAAGAAGTTCTTTTAGTTTCTGAAAAGCAGCTTCACATTTGTCTGACCAAATGTATTTAACTTACTTCATTGTCAAACTATTAAGAGGCACGGAAATTTTAGAAAAGTCTTTTATGAATCGACGATAATAACCCGCCAATCCGAGAAAGCTACGAATTTCCGTCACACTCTCCGGTCTCTTCAAATTTTGAATCGCTTCAATCTTTGAAGGATCCACGAAAATTCCGGATTCAGAAATAATATGTCACAAAAATTTCACACGAGATTGCCAAAAGTGGCATTTAGAAAATTTTGCTTTCAATTGGTTGCTTCTAAGAGTTTCCAACACAATCCGAAGATGTTTTTCATGCTCTTCCTCGGTTTTAGAATAAACAAGAATATCATCGATAAAGATGAGAACAAATCGATCGAGGAAGTCTTTGAAAACTCGATTCATAAGGTCAACGAAATAAGCTGGAGCATTCGTCAAACCAAATGGCATAACAAGCCATTCATATGATCCATAATGAGTACAGAACGATGTCAGAGGAATGCTACCCTCTCCAATACGGAGCTGATGAAAACCGGTTGCTAAGTCTAACTGTGAAAAGACTTTAGCACCACTAAGTTGATCGAATAGATTATCAATCCGAGGTAAGGGATATTTATTCTTGATGGTGTGATCGTTAAGCTTGCGGTAGTCAACGCAAAGCCTAAGTGTACCATCAGATTTCCTCACAAATATAGCCGAAGCTTCCCATGGAGAGGAACTAGAACGAATAAACTGTTTTGCTTCCAATTCGGATAATTGTTTACGCATCTCCTCATTTTCCTTATTGGACATACGATAAGGAGGACGAGTGATAGATTGAGCTACAGGGATTAGATTAATTCTGAACTCAATTGCTCGCTTAGGTGGTAATCCTAATAAGGGCTCAAATATGTCGGGAAATTCACAAACAATGTGGATGAGGGAAATGACGTCTTCCTCATCATCATTATCATCATCATGAGGATTTAGAGAATACAAGGATGCTCCCGAATTGGAATCTGAATCTTTAAGAACAAGAGAAATCTGCTTAACAGATTGAGGATGTCGAAGATATATAGTCCGCTTAGGGCATAGGATATGGGCTTCATAATGGTTAAGCCAATCCATCCCCAAAATCATTCTGAAACCAAGGTAACGCATAACATGCAAATCGGCACGGAAAGAGTAATCACATAAAATAATCTTGATACCTATACAAAGTAAACTGAGTGTTGCAGATCCAGCAATTGGATTCGCAATTCTCAATGAAGTCATCAAGTGTAAAGACCCAAAAGTCGACCTTCGAAAATCAGCATCCGTACTTCGCTTGTACTCAAAATGCCGTAGATTCAAACGCCGAATCTGGTTCTCCGGAGCTTATAACACCATTAAGTATAACAACACAGCGGAAAAAGAATATATCAATTACATAACATTGATACAATGACAGATACAAAATCTGATACAATATGATACAGCAGAATGATACAACAGATATCAATATACATCAGAGATATGATACAAGAAATAGCAGCGGAAAGGAAATAGATAACACCAGTAGCGGATAGAATATCTCCAATAGAATGCTCCAATCCATAGCTAGCGGAAAGCAAGGTCAGTCGTCCAAGGATTGACTAGCTCCAGATAAACTACTCAACCTGAATATCTGAAAAACCCAACTCTAGATGTAACGACCCGGGTTTTTCATACATGAAAAACCGGACCATTTGTGCTAAAGAAGAAGAGGTAGAAGAAGAAGAAACAGAAAATCAACAACAGAATCTCACATCGCAGCGGAATAAAATATAATATATATCAACAGATCTTTACACAAATCAAAACTATATCTGTTTATACAATACATCATCAGAATACATCATCAGAGTACATCAACATCCATAACATACAACTGAATACACAGCGGAAAAAAAATAATAGCAAGTACGAGAGTACGTATCGTCATCCAGCTCGTCTCCTGAGCTCCACAGCATCATATCCTGAACCTGTTTATCTCGGTCTGACCCGAGCATCATATAAAACAATACCCGAGTCAGTCTGGAAAACCAGCGTGAGAAAATCACACTCAATTGATTATTTAAGTTTCAAAAATCCTTTTTGAAAATAAAAGCATCTCGTAAGACCACGCCACAAATAAACATGTCGGGTTTTTACCTTACGATAGCTAAAACACTTTTTATCAAAATCCTCTGATATTATAATAGTGTCTATTCACAAATACTTATTAAAATAGCTGAAATTGTTACATGATTAAATTCCAGCATACTAGCCACAACGTGGGTAATACAAACAAAACTCGTACAAGTCACGTAGGGAGAATGGATTTCCAACGAATGACTAGGCACTGGGGTACCACCTGTCACAGTACGTGGCCTAGATCACAGTACCGAGGAGTACGCCCGCTCCCCTGCAACACAAGACCGGAATCATCCTTTACTGGATAATTCCAAATAAGATCACCCCACGGTTGGGATCAGCAACCGCACCACTAAGCCGAAATAAAAAGGGACATCTAGACAGGGATGACCTTACTCTCAAGTGGGGGCTACCCACGAAGCCTTGCTGCATAACCCCTGATTTTCAGTCATTCCCGGTTGATGAGGCCCGAGGCTAAACGATACCTTTATAACACATATCCCTTAGAATGCCCATCGTCCACCTGACGATGTCACGAAAGCATTCGTCCATACAAGTCCGTTCCGGGTTCGAACGGAACCGAAGGCACTATTCCTACTACATCCATTTTGGAAATATCCTCAAGATTAGTAGCGACTAGCCCTTGCACTTCACTGCTCCATCTTTGACTCCGAACACGTTCACGAAACGTACAAACCGAATCGAAGTGGTATTCGAGTCTCCAGACCTAGAATCCTGGTATAAGGAAACTCGATCCCGGTCTCTTCGAAACGATCAACGCATTTGGCCAATATTGATAGTCGGTTATTTAACTATCAATTAACATCCACAAGCAACCATCACACAATAAATAATTTCCCACATTATTTATTTGCCCAAATATCTTTCCAAGATATATTTCCAAATTTTCAAAGCTCATTTGAAAACAGTTTCCGCTTACGGAATACATTTCCCAAATATTTATTTTCACTGAATCACCAAGTACAAAATACTTTGGATTTTAAAATAATTTAAAAACACTTTATTATCAATATACTTTATAACATCGAAGTTTAAAACTACTTTTAATACTTTACTAAAATATATACTTAAGGAATATTTAAAATGAAACCACTTTATAAATATAACTAACTTTCTCTTTTTAAAACATAACAGATCACTTTTATATAATTACTACAATAATAGATTTTAGAAAATACTTACTTTGGAAATTTACCTTTAGAAATAATCAATTTCCTAAAACATGCATTTTTAAAACATACTTAAAACCTTTAACTTATATTTAAAACTACCTGGAAAAACGTACTTGGCTATCCAGAGAAATACACTTCTCATTCCCATCCTTTAAAAATAAATCAACATTTATTTCTAAACCAATTCATATTCTTTTATAAATTCCCACCTTGAATTTATATTTCCAAATATCCCCTGATATTTTATTTTACTTTATAAACCCAGTTTGTAAATTCCAAAGTCTCTCTTCTCTTTTAAATTCCAATTTTAAACAACCAAATCAATTTCCCATTGATTTTCCCATTTACTTTACTTTGAAATAAATTTCTTATTTACTTCATTTATTTCAAATTACATTTACTCTCAGATTTGATTTCTTAATTTTGAGTTAAGACCCTTTTAACTGAAAATACCAATTAAAAACTTCCAAAATTCCTTCTTTATCCCTTTATTAAATTTAATCCTTACGTTCAAAAATGATTTCTTTATTCTTTCCAATAATATCGCTTTAGTTTAAAATTCATTACCCTCATATTAATTCAAAATCCCCTTTAACCATATTTGTTCGAATTTAGAAATTACTTTATTTCTTTTACAATTCATTATTTAAGTTATTCAAATTCACTAGAATTATTTAGCTTAAAAATTTATTCTTTTATTTCTTTCAAAATTTCTATTCTAGAGATTTTGATAACTCGGCATTATCCAAATCGGTCCAACCAAACCATAACATCCAATTATCCATATATTTCATCACAGGATATCAAAAATCATATCACAAAATATTTAAACAAAATTAAATATTTTGAGGAATCCAGTTGGATCCCTCCAACCTGTTTCCCTGCATCCACAGATGTTAGCACAATACCAATTCCACTTCAAGGTGGAATATCGCGGTATATGGGTTTTTATATAAAATCATCCGCTATTATGCGGCGCATAGGGTCTCATCCGCTATACAAATGCGGGAATATCAACAATTCCAATATACACATATGCCAATATGTGTATATTACTATATACTACTATATATATATAGCACATCAATCAATGCAATCATCCAATTAATTATTTAAATTTAACCATTTAAATTTAAATTTAACTGAGTGAGATTAACTCACCTTTGCTTTTAAAATTGCAGTCTATTCCACTCCAGTCCCATTCTGAATTGTATTCTCTCGATTTTAGACCTTGTATAAGCATTTGTACGGTATATTAATATTTAAATTAGTCAAATAATTAATCTCTATTTATTCATTTAATTTAGCTAATAATTTGGGTTTAAACCGATAATTTATTTTTAAACAAATTTTCTATCAATAAAATATTTTTTGAATGACTAAAGTAAATCAAATAAGTTTATTAAACCAATTTCCCATATTTATTAAAATAGATGTGTATATTTATATATATAATTTTATTATCAAAATTTGTTTTCCTTTTCTTAATAAAATACCAGAAATTTACTAGACTGTCCATAATATTCCTACTTAACTATATATATTTGAAAACTTACTTTATATCGATTCAAAATGTAATTATTTATTTTCTGCTTTCTGTATGTGTGTTTATAAATTTATCGAAAGTAAATCAATGGTACCTCACTGTCTCAGTGCTTGACGAACCCACGACTGCGGCCTTGCCTTTGAAATTGCGAAAACCCTAGCTACTCTGCCTTCAACGCGAGCACGAATGCGCGAGACCACTTCGGCTTGCACGCGCCTCCAGACTACTGCCAGCCTCGATCCCCAACATCGACGAACGGCAATTGATCGCCTCCTCAACGTGCGCCTGCCTCCACTTCCTCGCGACCACGCGGGAACCCCATTTGCGAGCCCTGGCCACTGCCTCGACGTCGCCATCGAAATCCACATCAGCCAAGACCAGATCAGTCAACTCGAAACCCCTAGTCGCGACCCAGCCTCGTGAGTACCGCCCCAATTCAGATGCGCACCTCACGGTCGCGATTCCCAGGTGCTCGCGCCTCCTTGATTTGATTTGTAAATAGCTGAGGGAGAAATGAGTTTAAATCGAACGGTAATGGTGACGAGCTTCCATTTTTTTTCGAACGAAATACGTTTGTGAATTCTGGAAGAAGGCTTGGCTTTTGAAATAGATGGAAAGGAGGTGTATAGCAGAAGATTTAACTTTAGATTTGATTTTTCTTGTACGAGAGGGCAGCGTGATGAAGAAAAAGGCTACAGGGTGTCGGCTAAGCGTACGTAGGTATAGAATAGGGTGGCTGACGAATAAATATATTTAACATGTCAACCAATACAAATATTTTAAATTTAAATTTTCGCTTTAACCTCAGCGCGTTTACACGACGTACACTCACACAACATCTCCAATCACCACGAAAAATGAAATCCGATAATAATTCAATATTACGGATCCAATGAAACTGGTTTCGTCGAATTCCGAGACTGTGCCCCGGAAGGCTATATTTAAATGTCGATTTAAACGATATATTTTTAAAACTGAACAAAACACTATGAAATTCCATTTTAAAAGTTCTATTATCTTCAATATTATTAATATGGATTTTTCAAGCCTTCAAAATATTTTTAATTAGCTTAGAATACCCGATTTACTATTTTACCCAACTTCAAATAATTTAATTTAATAATTAAATTACTCAATAAACAGCGATATTTGAAATTTAAGTTTATAATTAACCTCTGAATATTTAAAATTAATTAAATATTCCAATTTCAAATATACAAAAATTCCGGGTCGTCACATTCCTCTCCCCTTAAAAGAATTTCGTCCCCGAAATTACCAGTTAGGAAGAATGATTCGATTCCCGTTAACTATTTCCCAAATTCAAATAAGTTCTAACAACTTGCCAAACAAATCTCCTATTGATGATACTCTAATCATCTTTTAACTTCCCAAACTTATTCATAAGTTCAACCCATACCACCTACTTATCCATTCAAATTTAAATTTGAATTCAAATTTTGAATTATCAAAAATTTCTCAAAATTTTTCTAACTCCCTAAATTCCCGAAAAATTTCGCCAGCGTCTCCTTTGCGCGGCTAGCTCGGTACAACTACAAAATGGCTCTACGGCCTCCCAATCTCAAAAAGAAAACAAAAAGCCAAGTGGCTGGATCAAAAACCCAATCAAATTTCATACAGAAATTCAAATACATACCTTTTTGTCGGGCCATTAAATTTATCTTTTAAAATCAAAAATCCCAATTTATCCATTGCTTTTATACACCTGTATATTCTACTAAGCAATAATATTCAATCATAGGACTCAAAATTATTTTATCAACTCCTTTACAAATTTTAAATATTTGCTTTACTTATGCCCGTACGATGCACATATATCATTCGTACGCAATATCATATTCGATCGCTCACTCGATCACACAATTTCACTTCCGAACTAGTATTGTCCACCCGACTTCCTAGTGCGGACTCAGATCTGGTTTCTTGATCAGAAACCGTCATTCTCCTTGCATAGCCACAAACTATGATAGAGAATTTCCAGAATCAATCAACAATCCATATCCAGGCTCGCCGTCGAAAATCGAATGAAAAATTCCAACTCGGATCGATAAAACTATCTCGAAATTCTGTGTTCGAATTCTGGATCAAATCGCTTATGCGAATAAAATAATATACGTACACCCTACGTATTTACATTCATTGATTATCAATTATATCAATTTCCTCTTTATTCACATTCATTTTGATTACATTCACTTATCCACAATTTTCTCCTTTCACACTTCAAATTTTAATCGTCATTCAATTATTCATCTAGAATAATTTTCCTCAATACCAAATTATTTAAGAATCTCACCATACTTCTTAAGTTCAATATAAATATTTTACATACTGCTTGGATTTATTTCACTTCATTATTGAAGTACATGTTAAATTCTAATCACTTTTGCCTTTACAATTCTATTTGATTTTAAATTTGGTTTCCACTCGAATATTTAATCAGTTATACTTACTAGTTAATTTAAATCTTAATTAAAGGTTTATTTGCAACTTTACTTTCTTAAGTTCCTTCGATTTCACTTACTTTACAATCATATTTAAACTAGATTCAATTATTCGGTTCCAATTCCATTTGCTTAGCAAATTTAGATTATTTATCGTTAATGAAAATTTTCAAAAATTTTCTAACTCCCAAAATTTATGGAAAATTTTGGCAGAGTCTCCTTTGCACGGAGGGACTTCTGCGATATCGCAGGATGTACAAATATATATACATCGGCCCACCCGGCCGGAAAACAAAAAAAACAGTTCATATCTCCTATTTTGAATTTTTGCGTAAGCGTACCTTATTATAGCAATTTATAAAGCAAGCGGTGATTTATTTTAGCAAATTTCGCAATCAAATCCAGCCAAACGGCTTCCCGGTACCTGTACTACTCAACTTAAACAGGTAAGTGACCAATATACAAAGTTTATTAACATTTCACTTAATAACACATAGCTAAAAACATGGATTCCATAAACGATGCATATCATATACTTCCATAAGCACATGTGAAATGTTCGACACTTATTTTAAAGGTTTTCAATCAATATTCAAACCATTTTATCCAATTCCAATAGCTTACAATTCATTTTCAATCAAACAACTCATATCCAATTAATTGGTTCCAATTCAATTTACACTTAATTCCATTGTATTCGATTCTCATCAAATTCTATCCAATTCAAATTGCTAATTCACACTCTCAATTTATCAAAATAATATCCATGCACATATTTAACTTGTTATATTCTTATTGGATTTCATTAGCAACTCAAGTTATTCCCTTATAATCCAATTCCAAACAACTTCATTTCATATTTAATTTACTTACAATTCCATGTTGAATGTATATTTATAACTCAAACTTCACTTTCAAATTCTATTATTTATTCACAATTCAATTTTTAATTAACCAATTCAAGTTTCATTTTCATATTTCATTTACAACCCAACATTTGTCACATTAATTTGGTATACAACTTACATTCCATTTCATTAACCAATTAATTATCTATTGGTTTATTCCAAATTTTATACCCAGTATTAGATTTTTTTATTTCAAACTCACTTTAACTATTTTACTGGAGTTCAATCCATTTATAATTTAAAATTTGGATTATATTGATTATCATTACACACAATTTTATTTGGCTTATCTATTTTACTCCCAAATTTTATAAGTCACAAACTTATTTATATTCATATTTCACCCATTTACAATCAATCCCATTCACATTTTGCTTTTTAATCTCGGGATTATATATTTTATTTAGCCAATATATATTTTATTATTCCATAAACATCTTTAAATGAGATTCCAGAGTTTAAACAATTTCAAAATTTCAAAATCATTTTTGAAATCAACTATACCCAAAACCCTTTTCAATTACAAAACCAAACCCCAGTTTTGCAAACGAACTCCAACCCAAACATCCAGGTAGCAATTTATCTCTTGGAAACTCGAAAATGAACACCGGTGATGTCGCGATCATCATCGGAATTATTTTCCAGCGACCACAAAGAGTTTAGTGCTCTTATTTGTTTAAAAACATTTCAAATATTTTAATTTCCAAATCTCACAAGATTTCAAATTTAACTCAAAAATATTCCTGAAATAATACTATTATTTCTCCAAAACCTTTTTGAAAACCATTTCAAAACTCAAAGGAATTTAAATTTTTCCCAAAAATCACAAATTGCAATTCCTTTAAATCTATACTCAAACATTCTCTGGAATTTTATCTCATTTCAATTTCAAAATTATAATCACCTTTACAGTTTACATTTACAAATCTCATTTGTATATGAAGTTTATTTCAATTCATAAATTACATTTATAATCTATATCTCAAATTTTATTTTATTATAGAATTTTATTCTTTGCTTTGGTTATAAATTTCACATTCTAGTTAAGTTTCCATATATTAATGATAATAATTCCATATTATCACTTCTAACATCCAAACAACCATATATATTAACTAGAATAGTTTACAAAACGTTTCTTTTTTATACAAAAATAATTTGGGTAAAATTATTTCATTTACCCTACTTTAAAACAATACTGTGTCGAATTGTTCTATTCAAGTGTTTAGAGATCCCTATCAATGTTGTGGCGTCCCACACATCGACCAGAATCCATAAACTACTCAATAAACCAATCAACGCAATATAAAACAAATTTTGTATTCACTAACAAATACGCGCTCATATCTATTAATACTCTCAAAATTCCCACCAGAGCCAAGGTTGTCGCCAGCCTAAGCTCTGATACCACTGTAACGACCCGGGTTTTTCATACACGAAAAACCGGACCATTTGTGCTAAAGAAGAAGAGGTAGAAGAAGAAGAAACAGAAAATCAACAACAGAATCTCACATCGCAGCGGAATAAAATATAATATATATCAACAGATCTTTACACAAATCAAAACTATATCTGTTTATACAATACATCATCAGAATACATCATCAGAGTACATCAACATCCATAACATACAACTGAATACACAGCGGAAAAAAAATAATAGCAAGTACGAGAGTACGTATCGTCATCCAGCTCGTCTCCTGAGCTCCACAGCATCATATCCTGAACCTGTTTATCTCGGTCTGACCCGAGCATCATATAAAACAATACCCGAGTCAGTCTGGAAAACCAGCGTGAGAAAATCACACTCAATTGATTATTTAAGTTTCAAAAATCCTTTTTGAAAATAAAAGCATCTCGTAAGACCACGCCACAAATAAACATGTCGGGTTTTTACCTTACGATAGCTAAAACACTTTTTATCAAAATCCTCTGATATTATAATAGTGTCTATTCACAAATACTTATTAAAATAGCTAAAATTGTTACATGATTAAATTCCAGCATACTAGCCACAACGTGGGTAATACAAACAAAACTCGTACAAGTCACGTAGGGAGAATGGATTTCCAACGAATGACTAGGCACTGGGGTACCACCTGTCACAGTACGTGGCCTAGATCACAGTACCGAGGAGTACGCCCGCTCCCCTGCAACACAAGACCGGAATCATCCTTTACTGGATAATTCCAAATAAGATCACCCCACGGTTGGGATCAGCAACCGCACCACTAAGCCGAAATAAAAAGGGACATCTAGACAGGGATGACCTTACTCTCAAGTGGGGGCTACCCACGAAGCCTTGCTGCATAACCCCTGATTTTCAGTCATTCCCGGTTGATGAGGCCCGAGGCTAAACGATACCTTTATAACACATATCCCTTAGAATGCCCATCGTCCACCTGACGATGTCACGAAAGCATTCGTCCATACAAGTCCGTTCCGGGTTCGAACGGAACCGAAGGCACTATTCCTACTACATCCATTTTGGAAATATCCTCAAGATTAGTAGCGACTAGCCCTTGCACTTCACTGCTCCATCTTTGACTCCGAACACGTTCACGAAACGTACAAACCGAATCGAAGTGGTATTCGAGTCTCCAGACCTAGAATCCTGGTATACGGAAACTCGATCCCGGTCTCTTCGAAACGATCAACGCATTTGGCCAATATTGATAGTCGGTTATTTAACTATCAATTAACATCCACAAGCAACCATCACACAATAAATAATTTCCCACATTATTTATTTGCCCAAATATCTTTCCAAGATATATTTCCAAATTTTCAAAGCTCATTTGAAAACAGTTTCCGCTTACGGAATACATTTCCCAAATATTTATTTTCACTGAATCACCAAGTACAAAATACTTTGGATTTTAAAATAATTTAAAAACACTTTATTATCAATATACTTTATAACATCGAAGTTTAAAACTACTTTTAATACTTTACTAAAATATATACTTAAGGAATATTTAAAATGAAACCACTTTATAAATATAACTAACTTTCTCTTTTTAAAACATAACAGATCACTTTTATATAATTACTACAATAATAGATTTTAGAAAATACTTACTTTGGAAATTTACCTTTAGAAATAATCAATTTCCTAAAACATGCATTTTTAAAACATACTTAAAACCTTTAACTTATATTTAAAACTACCTGGAAAAACGTACTTGGCTATCCAGAGAAATACACTTCTCATTCCCATCCTTTAAAAATAAATCAACATTTATTTCTAAACCAATTCATATTCTTTTATAAATTCCCACCTTGAATTTATATTTCCAAATATCCCCTGATATTTTATTTTACTTTATAAACCCAGTTTGTAAATTCCAAAGTCTCTCTTCTCTTTTAAATTCCAATTTTAAACAACCAAATCAATTTCCCATTGATTTTCCCATTTACTTTACTTTGAAATAAATTTCTTATTTACTTCATTTATTTCAAATTACATTTACTCTCAGATTTGATTTCTTAATTTTGAGTTAAGACCCTTTTAACTGAAAATACCAATTAAAAACTTCCAAAATTCCTTCTTTATCCCTTTATTAAATTTAATCCTTACGTTCAAAAATGATTTCTTTATTCTTTCCAATAATATCGCTTTAGTTTAAAATTCATTACCCTCATATTAATTCAAAATCCCCTTTAACCATATTTGTTCGAATTTAGAAATTACTTTATTTCTTTTACAATTCATTATTTAAGTTATTCAAATTCACTAGAATTATTTAGCTTAAAAATTTATTCTTTTATTTCTTTCAAAATTTCTATTCTAGAGATTTTGATAACTCGGCATTATCCAAATCGGTCCAACCAAACCATAACATCCAATTATCCATATATTTCATCACAGGATATCAAAAATCATATCACAAAATATTTAAACAAAATTAAATATTTTGAGGAATCCAGTTGGATCCCTCCAACCTGTTTCCCTGCATCCACAGATGTTAGCACAATACCAATTCCACTTCAAGGTGGAATATCGCGGTATATGGGTTTTTATATAAAATCATCCGCTATTATGCGGCGCATAGGGTCTCATCCGCTATACAAATGCGGGAATATCAACAATTCCAATATACACATATGCCAATATGTGTATATTACTATATACTACTATATATATATAGCACATCAATCAATGCAATCATCCAATTAATTATTTAAATTTAACCATTTAAATTTAAATTTAACTGAGTGAGATTAACTCACCTTTGCTTTTAAAATTGCAGTCTATTCCACTCCAGTCCCATTCTGAATTGTATTCTCTCGATTTTAGACCTTGTATAAGCATTTGTACGGTATATTAATATTTAAATTAGTCAAATAATTAATCTCTATTTATTCATTTAATTTAGCTAATAATTTGGGTTTAAACCGATAATTTATTTTTAAACAAATTTTCTATCAATAAAATATTTTTTGAATGACTAAAGTAAATCAAATAAGTTTATTAAACCAATTTCCCATATTTATTAAAATAGATGTGTATATTTATATATATAATTTTATTATCAAAATTTGTTTTCCTTTTCTTAATAAAATACCAGAAATTTACTAGACTGTCCATAATATTCCTACTTAACTATATATATTTGAAAACTTACTTTATATCGATTCAAAATGTAATTATTTATTTTCTGCTTTCTGTATGTGTGTTTATAAATTTATCGAAAGTAAATCAATGGTACCTCACTGTCTCAGTGCTTGACGAACCCACGACTGCGGCCTTGCCTTTGAAATTGCGAAAACCCTAGCTACTCTGCCTTCAACGCGAGCACGAATGCGCGAGACCACTTCGGCTTGCACGCGCCTCCAGACTACTGCCAGCCTCGATCCCCAACATCGACGAACGGCAATTGATCGCCTCCTCAACGTGCGCCTGCCTCCACTTCCTCGCGACCACGCGGGAACCCCATTTGCGAGCCCTGGCCACTGCCTCGACGTCGCCATCGAAATCCACATCAGCCAAGACCAGATCAGTCAACTCGAAACCCCTAGTCGCGACCCAGCCTCGTGAGTACCGCCCCAATTCAGATGCGCACCTCACGGTCGCGATTCCCAGGTGCTCGCGCCTCCTTGATTTGATTTGTAAATAGCTGAGGGAGAAATTAGTTTAAATCGAACGGTAATGGTGACGAGCTTCCATTTTTTTTCGAACGAAATACGTTTGTGAATTCTGGAAGAAGGCTTGGCTTTTGAAATAGATGGAAAGGAGGTGTATAGCAGAAGATTTAACTTTAGATTTGATTTTTCTTGTACGAGAGGGCAGCGTGATGAAGAAAAAGGCTACAGGGTGTCGGCTAAGCGTACGTAGGTATAGAATAGGGTGGCTGACGAATAAATATATTTAACATGTCAACCAATACAAATATTTTAAATTTAAATTTTCGCTTTAACCTCAGCGCGTTTACACGACGTACACTCACACAACATCTCCAATCACCACGAAAAATGAAATCCGATAATAATTCAATATTACGGATCCAATGAAACTGGTTTCGTCGAATTCCGAGACTGTGCCCCGGAAGGCTATATTTAAATGTCGATTTAAACGATATATTTTTAAAACTGAACAAAACACTATGAAATTCCATTTTAAAAGTTCTATTATCTTCAATATTATTAATATGGATTTTTCAAGCCTTCAAAATATTTTTAATTAGCTTAGAATACCCGATTTACTATTTTACCCAACTTCAAATAATTTAATTTAATAATTAAATTACTCAATAAACAGCGATATTTGAAATTTAAGTTTATAATTAACCTCTGAATATTTAAAATTAATTAAATATTCCAATTTCAAATATACAAAAATTCCGGGTCGTCACACTAGACTGCCCGTGTGGAAAATGGTGGGCACCCAGAGTTTAGGAAGGGAATAATAAACTCCGGGTCAGTCATGGGACTGGTGTGAGCAACAAAAACAGTTTATCTTTAAAAAACACAAAAGGCTTTAAACATTGAAACCCGCAATGCTTTTCAAAAATGAAACTACCATAAGGCCTCCCGCCACACACACAATGCAATCGCAGAATTGGAGGAGATTTCTCCTTATGATAGTCAAACATGCCTGCTACGCAAAGGAAAAACTCTTTTGATATTATTACTAGTGCATAGTGTGAAAATATTTCGAAAGTATAATATCAATCTTAGCCAGCATACAACCATTATTGTATGCCAACTATAGCTACCATCTAAACAGTGGTGACCACCATAAGTAAATGGCAGGTTCTACAACTAAAACCGTACTGGGTTCGTATTGTTTCTTTGGATTTTCAACAAATGATCAGGCTAATGAACTTCCTTACCGAAATAGAAACGCCTCTGGAAAGACGCCCCGGATCCTAACCGGATATCTGCAAACAAAAGGCCGACGCTACCTCACGCTGTACAGCTGTAACTAGGTAACTAACACACAAGTCATGTCATCCCCCGGTCATCACCGACCTTTATCCGTGGATCCTCAATCATAAAGCAATAGCCACAAAGTATAATCAACATAGGTAAAATATCTGGGCTCCATACCATGATATCACCTTTTATCCAGAAGGAAATGACATACCCTAGGGGCGCTACCCCTACAAACCTTTGTCGCAACATTCCTGTTTCGACCATTACCGGGTTGTGAGGCTCGACGAAGTCTCGTCCACAAAGCTACGCTTTTTCACAAAGCCACGCTTTTTCACAAAGCCACGCTTTTTCACAAAGCCACGCTTTTTCACAAAGCCACGCTTTTCACAAAGCCACGCTTTGATCAACAATGATCATCAGCACTTCGTATGCCACATTACCAAATTGGGAATGTATCACTAGTAACCATCAACTACATAACCTCTGAGCTCGTACGTCTCAGAGAAGGGTGTTAAGCTAAGAGAATAAATTCTCCGCCACCAACAGAAATGTATTTGATAGAAACCAGCTTTACATCTCAAAGTGTAATGTCATTTATAAGTTGAGCAAATTAAATATGTGTTATTATGAGCTGATTCTAAATTGTGTTTGAATTTGAATTTGTAATTCAAATTGATAAATATCTTAAAAATAAATTGGATTTTAAAAACTCTATATTTTAAAGTTAATAAGAATAATTTTCTAATATAATAATATATAGGTTTATATATATTGTATTGAAAGTTATGTTTTAAAATTTATATATGTAATGTAAGGTTGGTTTGTAAATATATAAGGTGAGATTTAATTAAAGATTAAAAAAAATACTTTTCTTTTATATACTTGGGAATAGATATAGTTAGTATATATGTAAATAAATAGAAAGCTTTGATATGTGAATATCTTTTAAAACTATAAGTATAAAATTTAAATATACACATTTTATAATTATATAAATATTACTTAAATACATGTATATAGCTTAAATAAATTATTAAAAAGGAAAATAATATTTAAAACATTAATAAAACATTAGAAAATAACTTTTGTAAATATTAATAAAACATTTTAACACTTGTAAACTTTTAATGTATGTTAATGACACTTGTGAATCATGTGCATAGGTGTAAGATAATGGGAACATAGGATAGACAAATGTCCTTCTCTTTAATAATTAAATTTAAAATTTAATTGTAAAAGAAACAAAGAGTTTTATTTTCAGCAAATTTCTTTCTTCATTTTCAACCAAAACTGTAATACTTATGTTATTAATATAATTTATTCGTTCCGCTGTTGAGATTCTGTTGTTGTTCTTTCTTTCTTCTCTTCTTTTCTATTTTCTATCCCTTTCTTTTCTTCAAAACGATGCGTCTTCCTAGTTGTAGGATGGCGCATCCATACAAGTCTATTCCGGGTTCGAACAGAACCGAAGGCACTTCCAAAGAAGCCCTTGCAATCCGGGTATTCACAATCCCGATCGGATTTCCCATCACTTAGGAAATCTCTATACCGGCGCGACTCAGTGTAGAGACAATCGATAGGTCATCCTATCGCTCTTGCAAATACCCGGTCTTCACCACCGGTCTTCGAATGCAATCCATATACGACGTATCACTATTCGGAATGGGTTATATGACACAAAGGTCCTTTCCCGGCTAAACTGAATAACGAGCGCAATTAAAAATCATATGGATACTGGGGTCTCAGTTAAATCATAGCTTAAAGCCCAAAACTTTTCATTCGAATGGTAAAACAAATTACCATTTCCAATCTTTTAAACAAAAAGATTTATTTCAACAACCTTCAATGGTTTAAACAAATTTCCACACTTTTAATCTTTTAAACGAAAAGATTCAATTCACAAAGTTAACCCCATTCACAAAGATTCATTCATAGAATTTCAAATCGATTTCCATTTCAATTGAATTAACTCGTTAAATCCTTAAATCAAGATTTAACTTATAGCTTTTAAAACAATTCCATTTCAAGTTGGATTAACTCGTTCGGTCTTTGAATCAAAGACTCATTTCATAAATTTCAAAACATTTCAATTCTATTTCAAATTTGAAATTCTTTCAACACAATTTGGAAGTTCATTACTTATGCGAAAGCTTTTACTATTTGAAAACAAATAGTTTTGTTTCAGAAAAATCCAGTTATATTTACACGAGTTAAAACCCTTGAATTAAATTCAAATTCCTAAATCAATTCCTTTAAAATGGTTTAACCCATATATAACTTGTAAATCATCTTTAATCCCGAGTTCCAAATCATAGAATTCAATTTCAAACTTGAATTCAAATTTAAATCAAATTATTTAAATTTCAAGATATCCAAAATATCTTTAAAACTCCTTTCAAAAGTTTTTTATATTAAACCCCTATTTCCAATTTCAAAATCAATTGAAATTAAAATTTCAATTTCAAAAGCATTAAATTTACATCATCTGTGACTTAACCGATTTCCACGTGAAATCCATATTTGTGTGTGTATAAGTGTGGTCCAGGGGTTTTACACACAATAGTGCACAACATTAATCATCACAGATATATCGATAAGCGGTATAACCCATAACGCTTATCTTCGTTCACAGATTCATAGATAAAGTAAATTTATCAGTCACAAAGATTCCCTATTACGATTCGATGTGGGTTTCGGATAACCAACTGGAATCCGACTCCCTGTCGCATCGAAATTCAAATGTCGTTTACGGGTCAAGGGGTTTTACATTCACAAAGTAATATATCATAGAAACAGAAATCACAGATATATATATCACAGATAAATAAATTATAGATCACAACACAAATTAGGATGTATCACAAAGCATCATATATCAGGGATATCAAACAATTCAACATTCACTAGAATCTAAACATCCATAAGTAAGATCAATTAATATCTGATTATAATTACTTTATACCAGATTATTACTTATGAATAAACTACAAATCTTGGTTAATGACCTCATTAACTATTAAATTTCTTTAATCACCCTTTAAAGAAAATTTCTTGTATTAATCATTATATTTATACATTGATCAACCATTAAGGATTCATTCATTAATGAATCATAAATTACTAATCTTCATTACTTAAGGTAACACTTTCATATTCAGTCATTAATGATTATTTATAAGATGTTGGAAAAATTGATTTCAAGTTTCGCTTTAAATTTCATTTTTAAACTTGTTTTCAACACTTAAGTTATAAAGCTAAATTTAATTTCAAAACCTTGAAATCAAAGTTAATTTCAGATTTAACTTTTAGTTTCAGCTTGTTTAAATTTTCATTTAAAATTTCAAGCTACAGGCTGTTTTAAACAAACCTGTAACCAACTAGCCCAACCCAATTCTCTGAAGCATTCTGCTTCGAGTCGCCTCCTCCATTGCTTCGAGAATCAGCTCGAGTAACCCGAGAAATATCCCAAACAAAAACCCAGATACCACAGCGCCAACGCGAGAACCCATCCTCCATCCCTTCGAGAAACCCCACCAGAAACTCGAGACAAAACCATTCTTACTCGAGAGATACATGAGCACCCACAACCCAAAAAAAAACCCACTGACACAAACTTACCTCCGTACACGTGCACAGATCGTCAACGACGATCCTACCTCTGACGATACCACAAACAAGTCGCCGCCCATCCCTAGACCGGACTGCGATCACCCAAAACCACCACGGCCACTTAAATCGAAAATTGGGTTCGAAACCCAAACCTGTCATCACCAACTGCTCGATGCTCCAACCACCGTTCGCCACCAAATTCCGGCCGCAGCTTCACCTACGACCCATCCACCATCCCTCCAAATCGCGTCAAACTCGATGCATCCAATAGGGTGAACGAATCAAAAGTACTCGACTCTCCAAAACTAGGTCACCGGAGAAAATCTACTCGCCGCCGCTTCAACGAGGCACTGCACCCCCATCCACCATTTTTCCCATACTCCCTATTCGCTCCTTCACCCCCACGCAAAACCCCGGCTCCTAATGCTCCACCCATCACCGGATTTTGGTAAAAATCCATTTTTAGTTCATATTAAAACTGCTCTAAGAATACTTGAATATAAATCATCATTTCTATCTTAAAAATCCTATTTTCTAATAGTGATTCAAGTTATATAAATGAATTTATAATTCGTGACATTCGATTTTTTCATATATTTAAATTCTCTCTGTAAAATCAAATTCCTAGAGGTATTACAAGTTGTTTTAACAAAAATAAATTTTTAAAGCTTAATTCGTGAACAAACAAACTATCTTTGTTTGTATTTTAATTTCTAATGGTTACTAGATTAAGAGATAGAAATTTGTTTTACAAATCTGGGTAAAAACTATAAAAAGAAACAGAGGTTACCTGTATACATCATACTTCAACAATATAAATACAAATCTATTCCATAATAAAATATTGAACTCAACAATGACTTGCAACCAACATTTTACTTTAAGCTTAAAGGTGAAATTACTCACAGTGCTTAAAGAAGAAAGAACAGAGCCTTTTTATGTCAACCCAGGCTTTGAAAAATACCAGCTGAAGCTTCTATCTTCAACCTTCTAGTTGTATTGATTGTATTGTTGTTAAAAGTTTGAAGTTTTTAATTGAATTCTTGTCTGAGTTATGAGATGATACTATTTCAAGTTTTCTCACCTTCAAGGATCGAAAATGGGATGAAGAGTTTGATATAAGGAAATGAGTTTACTGGTGATAATCACTTTGTACAAATACCAGAGATATTTACTTTGTTTTGTAGGCTGAAATGATATTGTATTGTACCAGGGCTTTCACGCATTAATTGCCCAAGTCCTTTATGTTTCCATACTTGTGATATTTACATTTCCTTTTGCTTTGCATTTCGAATCATCACATATAAAATTCTACTTGCCTGGTTTGCTTTCGGCTGAGAAGATATTATATTTTGGCTAAGGACATCTTGCATTAATTGTTTGTACATACATATATTTATTTGTTTCTTCCTTTTTATTTGCTTACAACTTATGCAGGCTGGTACACTTGCTTTTATGCTTGCATTAATTAACTTGGCTTGTTTGATAAGCCAGTGCATGTATATATATTGTGTTTCTTTTCTTTAGTCTTGTTTTATTTCATAGTATAAATAATTTCTATTTTAAATAGGTTATTAAAATTTAGCAAATGTATTTACTTTATATTTCTATATCTAATATATTTTCATTTCTTAAACCATTTACTTATGATTTAAATTCAAACCAACTGTATATACATATATTTACAATATTTAAATTTTGAAATGATTTAATATATTTTTATTTGGATCCGGGGAAACTCGCATCACTCCATCAATTTATTTCACAATTTTAATTCAAAAATGCATCTAATTATCAATTTAAATATATATAAAATCCGAGGTCGTTACAGACTTCCCCCCTTAAAAGAATTTTGTCCTCGAAATTACCAAGGAGACAAAGATAGATGAAGAATATTTCATCAAATCAAACTGAATATCTATTCTGCATTTGGCTTACCAAATCAGAATATCAATAATAGATACAAGAACGAATCTGTTTTAACACTTCACAAGATACTCGGGTTATCCAGATCTACGAAATATGCAGTGACATCGGTCAGTTCGAAGAGATAACTAACCATTCGTAGAATATATCCGGACCCAAAGAATAGATAGATATATAGATACGATTCCAAAACTTTCAGTTTAAAAACCAAAGTATACCTATCAACCATAACAACCAAGGCAAACAATTCATCCAAACAAACAATTTTGGTCCATTCGGAGTTTATGTCCCATATTAATATATCGAATCTCTTCCTGTATCTACCAGAAATTATCGAAGAATTGAGAAAAGATGACGAACAAAAGAGATGGATAGAGAAAAGATTGTTTCCTTGTCGTTACAGGTTATTAACCAATTATAGTCGTATTTCCCTGTCCCCTATCTCATCCTCTTCTTGCACTCATACTCACTATCAGTAGATAGCAAGAGAATTTACTGAGGCATACAGACATATATCTGAGAATTACTCATTCTAGGGTATACTTCACCCTATCTCTAATGAGCTACTTAATGTGTTATACTCCTGAGCTAAAGTTCAACCTTAGCTCTGATACCAAATGTAAAGACCCAAAAGTCGACCTTCGAAAATCGGCATCCGTACTTCGCTTTTACTCAAAATGCCGTAGATTCAAACGCCGAATCTGGTTCTCCGGAGCTTATAACAACATTAAGTATAACAACATAGCGGAAAAAGAATATATCAATTACATAACATTGATACAATGATAGATACAAAATCTGATACAATATGATACAACAGAATGATACAACATATATCAATATACATCAGAGATATGATACAAGAAATAGCAGCGGAAAGAAAATAGATAACACCAGTAGCGGATAGAATATCTCCAATAGAATGCTCCAATCCATAGCTAGCGGAAAGCAAGGTCAGTCGTCCAAGGACTGACTAGCTCCAAATAATCTACTCAACCTGAATATCTGTAAAACCCAACTCTAGACTGCCCGTGTGGAAAATGGTGGGCACCCAGAGTTTAGGAAGGGAACAATAAACTCCGGGCCAGTCATGGGACTGGTGTGAGCAACAAAAACAGTTTATCTTTAAACAAACACAAAAGGATTTAAACATTGAAACCCGCAATGCTTTTCGAAAATGAAACTACCATAAGGCCTCCCGCCACACACACAATGCAATCGCAGAATTGGAGGAGATTTCTCCTTATGATAGTCAAACATGCCTACTATGCAAAGGAAAAACTCTTTTGATATTATTACTAGTGCATAGTGTGAAAATATTTCGAAAGTATAATATCAATCTTAGCCAGCATACAACCATTATTGTATGCCAACTATAGCTACCATCTAAACAGTGGTGACCACCATAAGTAAATGGCAGGTTCTACAACTAAAACCGTACTGGGTTCGTATTGTTTCTTTGGATTTCCAACAAATGATCAGGCTAAGGAACTTCCTTACCGAAATAGAAACGCCTCTGGAATGATGCCCCAGATCCTAACCGGATCTCTGCAAACAAAAGGCCAACGCTACCTCACGCTGTACAGCTGTAACTAGGTAACTAACACACTGACGCTACCTCACGCTGTACAGCTGTAACTAGGTAACTAACACACAAGTCATGTCATCCCCCGGTCGTCACCGACCTTTATCCGTGGATCCTCAACCATAAAGCAACAGCCATAAAGTATAATCAACATAGGTAAAATATCTGGGCTCCATACCATGATATCACCTTTTATCCAGAAGGAAATGACATACCCTAGGGGCGCTACCCCTACAAACCTTTGTCGCAACATTCCTGTTTCGACCATTACCGGGTTGTGAGGCTCGACGAAGTCTCGTCCATAAAGCTACGCTTTTTCACAAAGCCATGCTTTTTCACAAAGCCACGCTTTGATCAACAATGATCATCAGCACTTCGTATGCCACATTACCAAATTGGGAATGTATCACTAGTAACCATCAACTACATAACCTCTGAGCTCGTACGGCTCAGAGAAGGGTGTTAAGCTAAGAGAATAAATTCTCCGCCACCAACAGAAATGTATTTGATAGAAACCAGCTTTACATCTCAAAGTGTAATGTCAGACACACATCCATACAAGTCTGTTCCGGGTTCGAACAGAACCGAAGGCACTTCCAAAGAAGCCCTTGCAATCCGGGTATTCACAATCCCGATCAGATTTCCCATCACTTAGGAAATCTCTATACCGGCGCGACTCAGTGCAGAGACAATCGATAGGTCATCCTATCGCTCTCGCAAATACCCGGTCTTCACCACCGGTCTTCGAATGTAATCCATATACGACGTATCATTATTCGGAATGGGTTATATGACACAAAGGTCCTTTCCCGGCTAAACCGAATAACGAGCGCAATTAAAAATCATATGGATACTGGGGTCTCAGTTAAATCACAGCTTAAAGCCCAAAACTTTTCATTCGAATGGTAAAACAAATTACCATTTCCAATTGTTAACTCCCTTTTAGCAACGACCTACGAGTTAAGAAATGAACAAGTCAGGTTATGCCACGACTTATAAGAAGCCAACGAGTTAAAAAGCCTAAAACCTAAGTGTACTCAACGACTTGCGACTTAGCTGCTGAAAGAGGATCTACGGCTCGAACGACTTACGACCTACCGAGTTAGGGAGCTACGACCTAAGAGAGTCTACGACCTAACTGCTGAAGGTAACTCCGCGACCTAGCAATATTGCGACCTAAAGACTTTGCGACCTAGCAATGTTGCGACCTAAAGACTTTGCGACCTAGCAATGTTGCGACCTAAAGACTTTGCGACCTAGCAATGTTGCGACCTAAAGACTTCGCGACTTAAGAAGGTTCCGACCTAATGGGTTACAACTTAGCTTAAGTCGTTCATGACTTATGGCTCCAGTTCCTAAAGAATTAACAGTCTACGACTCAACAGGCCACGACTTAACAGGTTACGACTTAGTGGGTGTACGACTTAAGAGCTTCACAGCCTACGACTCATGGACTTAACGACTCAGCGAGTTAGGGTCTTACGACTTAAGGGTCTTACGACTTAAGGGTCTTACGAGTTAAGGTCTTACGACTTAAGGGTCTTACGACTTAAAGGCTACGAGGTTAAAGTCCAGAGCCCATACCTATACTACCTGTCTGATAAGTCGGCTACGACTTAACACTTGTCGAAGACAAAGCCACAAGATGAGCCCAGAAAAACCATCCCTTAACTCGTCACCGACTTACCCTAAGTCGGCTACGACTTAGGACTTAGGAAAATTTTCAATCCAGAGTTCAGCTCCTATAAATACCCCACCACTTCCAACATGAGGGGGACTTTTGGCAAATCATTCCTTCAAGCATCCATACTCTGCTGCACTCACAACTCATTCAACAAGTAAAGATCTTCCAACACTCAAGGCACTACAACAAGCTTCGTGAAGGACTTCATTCATCCGACACGGATTTAGCAAGATTCATCACCGAAGTTTGAGCTAGTAGTCGAGATTGTTGTGTGATCAAGTTGCATTGTATTTGACAAGTGATTTGTATCGAATTGTAACCGAATCAGCAATAAAAGACTATAAAGTGGACGTAGGCTCAATTACGGGCCGAACCACTATAAATCTGTTGTTCATTTACTGCTTTTCTGCTATTTTCAGCTTATATTCTGTTCCCGTACCAACGGGTGGTGCTTTCACAATTCTATTACACACACCGGGTGTTAGCGTTCACTTTTTAGCGTTAACATTTTGGTGCTTTCACTGAGAATTGAACTCAAGCGATCATCCACCGTTGCTTCGCAAAGATTCATAAAAAGATCCTCTCTTAAAAACCAGATCCGAAATAATGGTTCCTGGAAGAAGAGGTAGACCTATCAGATCCAGAAATGCTCACGAAGGGACTTCCGCCTCCCCAACCGCAGACCAAGCAACTCCTACCATTGGAGTCACCAGGGCTGAATTAGATGACGCAGTTTCTGGATTGTACCAACAGATTGAAACCCAAAACGCTTTGATGATGGATAGATTAACTGCTCTGCTCGGGGCAAATCGTCAACCAGAAAACCATCAAACTACTCTTCCTGAAATGCCACCATTCCAAGCTGATGGTTCTATGCCGCAACCAACTTGTCATGAACATATGCCCGGGCAAACTTCCGAGGGAAGAACTGATGCTTGCCCGGAGGTGTCTTTGAACAATAAAGAATACCTGTCCGAAATGGTTAGCCGCATCATGAAAGAGAGCATGCAAAGGGAAGAGGATGAGAACGACTGGGGATTTGCACCAAGCAGAACTCCGTTTACGGAAAGGATCCTGAAAGCGGAATTTCCAAGGAAATTTGCACCTCCTACTATCCAAGCCTATAGGGGAACGAGTGACCCTAATCATTTCCTATACAAATACGATTGGCATATGACCGGTGCAAGAGCATCAGACGAGATCAAGTGTCGGTACTTTCTAGTATACCTGGAAGGTGTGGCTTTACTTTGGTTCACAAAGCTTCCAGTTCGGTCTGTAGATAAGTTCTCCGACTTAACGCAAAAGTTTAAAGAACAGTTCAGATTGTATGCTTCAAAAGCTAAGGATATAATGTCGCTGTCTAACCTTGAACAAGCGCCCGGAGAATCAATCAAATCTTTCTTGATCCGTTTCAATATAGCTTTAGCCGAAGTAGAAAATGCGGAACCACGCATGATCCTGACTTATTTGATGCGAGCAATTGATAAATCGAGTAAATTTGGAATATGGCTAAAGATGAAGGAACCGAACTCACTTGATAAATTTTATAAAAAGGCCGACGATTTCATTCGCCTTGAAAGCCTTTCTACGACATCGAAAGTGGTTGCTGCCCAAACTAATAATAACAATGTCCCATCTAATAAAAGAGGATCTGAAAGTCAGAAAAGGGAGAATGAAGGAGGAAAGAGCCAGGGAAATGAAAAGAAACCTCGCCGCTTTAATCCTTCGGACTATACTCCTTTAACTGATACACCAAGAAATATCTTTTTTTGCAACAAAGGATGTTGTCAGGTATCCTAAGCCACCTGAGATGACGAGAGGTGCAAAGCGTAATGGAAAATTCTGCCAATTTCACAATCAACCTGGCCATGACACTGACCAATGTCGCCAATTAAAGAATGTGATTGAAGAATTGCTGGAGCAGGGTAAACTCCAACAATACGTTAAGAGAAACGGAGTCGATCCAACCTCATCCACTCGGGATCAACAACGTCCTACCCATCAATCCGATTCTCTCAACAACACTGCAGTGCAAGATTCAGAAAAGTTTGTCATTAATGTTGTCACAGGAGGTCCATCCCCAGCAAGCAGAAGTTGGGACGACTACTAATTACCCACAAAACTGCGGCTGGGGCATCTCTCACTTTCTCTGGCGTAAAAATCCAAAAGCTATGAATCAAGCACAAATGGAAATCCAACTTGGAGATTCTGAAACAACAATAACTAGCATCCATTTTTTACTTAGCAGCATTGCTTGAATTTGTAAAAAATGATGATGGATGTGTAACTTCTGCATTGTAAACTGCTGAGAAATCAGTGTGACTGAATAATAAAAAACTATGCATTCTGTGTTTTCTATTATAAAATGCCTGTTATATTTCGATGTGTAAATACTCTAAATGTATTGCTAAAATGTCGATCTAATATTGCAGGTCATTAAAGCAAAGCTCACCCATCGCAAAGCTAAGCGAGCCTTACAAATCATTTATTAAAGCAAATACCAAGCAACAAAAAATTCCATATCCAAATCCTATACAAGAAGAACTTCACATAAAAAGTTGGCAACTTCACTAGGGCAAGCCTTCGTTAACCGGTTGTGATTGTCGATATGAACAGACATCCATCTAGGTAACTCGCGTTTGTCCCATGAAGTTATTCAACAGTGAAGTCCACCTCTTCGAATAAGGCAATTTACTTACAAAAGGAACGAAGACACGCTTGGAAATGATAATAAAAGGTCGCTAATGGGCAGATGATGGGAGAACATGGCCAAGCAAGCACGGAAGCAACCAAAAGGAATTTTGCTCCTCAATAAAAGGGCCGGTAGAACCACCGAAGGGACACCTTCCCAAGCAGAAGGAACAAGGCCCTTGCTAACTGATCGTGATGCATCCGATCAGGCAGCTTGCGTCCGTCCCGTGGATCTACTCGCCCCTGAGAAGCAACCTTCCTGGCACACCAACCAACCGATGCTCCTTCCCAAAGGTCAACAAAGCCCTCTAACGAGGCACACCAATAAATGAAAGTGCTTCTCTCAATAACAAGATTGGTGGAACCACCGGAGGGGCACCTTCCCAAGCTGAAGGAACAGGGCCCTTGTTAATTGATTGCGATCGTTTGTGCAAACGAACATCCAATCAAGCAACTTGCGTCCGCCCCGTTGATCCACTCAACCATGAGAAAGTAACTTCCAGGCAATTTCAAGACCTCTTCGGAGGCAAAAGCCCTTTTCGGAGGCACATTTCACCCGTGTAGAAGTGCAAAATGCTTCTCTTCGGAGACCCATTTCACCAGTGATGAAATGCTAAAAAGCCCTTTTCGGAGGCACATTTCACCCGTGTAGAAGTGCAAAATGCTTCTCTTCGGAGACCCACTTCACCAGAGCTGAAATGCAAAAATTGCTTCTCTTCGGAGACCAAAAATTGCTTCTCTTCGGAGACCAAAATTGCTTCTCTTCGGAGACCAAAATTGCTTCTCTTCGGAGACCAAAATTGCTTCTCTTCGGAGACCAAAAATTGCTTCTCTTCGGAGACCAAAATTGCTTCTCTTCGGAGACCAAAATTGCTTCCCTTCGGAGACCAAAATTGCTTCTCTTCAGAGACCAAAAGACCTCTGCAGAGGCGTACTTCACCTCGCTTGAAGTGCCAAAAATAAACCCTTTACTGGGGCACGAAATCAAAACCTTCTTCAGAAGCTCATTTCACTGTGCAGGAAAATTCACTTTTAAACAAATAAAAGTGATCATTCCCAAAAGTTGAAGTGTTCTTCATGAAGAAAGAGAAAGTAAAAACTTCTCTAAAGATGAGATATACTCTATTAAAAGCAGAATGATTCTTCCCTTAAAAGTGGAGTAGTTATTCTCTGAAATAAGAGTATCAATCTTGAAGAAGCTAGAAATGTTGCAATGCACTTGCGGTATGGTGGCAACACTATACGATTCAGTTACATGAATAAAGTAATATGCAAGCAACATACCGCGAGTTCATTACAATATCGTGAAAAATAGATGTGGAATAAATGCATTCTCAAAAAACAGATAAAGAATCATTTGTTCTACACTAAAAAAAAAGGGGAGAAACAGATGCATTCTCGCATACACAAGAATTTGTACAAGTAAAATAGCTATTTTATTCAATATTATGGAAGCTTTTTACATTGTGCAGATTACAAAAAGGAGCGGAGACCGGTATCCGCACAATCTCCGGTCAATACAAAAAGCAGAAAAGACAAAATCAAACTCATTTCTCCTTCTTCCCACCCTTGGAGCCTTTACCCGGTCTGGTAATTAGTTTCGAAGGCCGTATCGGAGAAGAAGGAGAAAGAGACTCAGCCGGATCGACTTCTGCCTCATCTCCAGCAATAGAAGAACTCTTCTTTCCTTTCTTCGAAACCGCACGTTTCCCCTTCTTCTTGGAAGAAGACTCACTCCCCGGAGCAAGAAATGTAGAAAGCTTTGTGTCGTAGTCAAAAGACCGCTCCGGGGTCTTCTCGCTACCTTCCAGATCTTCTGCTTTCTGTTCCTCGGAAGCAGATGGTTCATCCAAACCTTGAAGGGCTGCTATCGGTTCTTCCTGTGAACCTGGTTGAGAAGCCGGAAGAGGAGTAACTTGAGAAGGAGGAGGAACGGCAGCTGAAGAAGGAAGAATTGGTGCAGTTTCCGGCACGTCTGCTACATAATAAAAGAAATCAAAATCAGTATTCTCCGAGAAAAATGAAGACCGTGAATCGTCAAAGTTACCTGGAGAAGCCGGTTTAGCGAGATCAATCTCAAATTCCCGAGCTTGGAAGTCCTTCATTGCCTCTTCCTCTGTAGGAGTGGTCACAGTTTCTTTATCAACCTTAGCAGGAGGCGTGGAATGGGAACTAGAGCCAGTAATATCCGCGTAAGCTAAAGCCGAAGTATAAGCAGGAGCTATAGGAGGTATTTCTCTCTTAGGAAGCTTCTCTCCCGTCGCCTCGGCCCGCACTCGGATAAGCTGCTCTTTTCCTTTGGCAAGGGCAGCGCGGTCACTCTCACCTAAGTAGGTAGCTTGAAGATCTGCTTCAGCATAACCGGCACCGCCAAACAAGTCGATGATTGCCTCCCATACTTCCGCTAATGTGACTTCATATTTGACAGGGACGCGGAAGATGATCTTAAGGCTATTTAACACTAGAGGGGGGGGTGAATAGTGTTTTAAGAATTTCTTTAAAACTTCTTTGATTTAAATTGATTTAATTAACTTAAAGCAAATACACAATCACAGATCAAATCACAGAATCACGAACAGATGCAAATATAAATAAAAAGCAAGTAAAGGAAAGAACACACCAGGAATTTTATACTGGTTCGGTGTTACCCTACATCCAGTCCCGCACAACTCGTACGGCTTTCTATTCAATAATAATCTAGATTACAATCCCTCGATTCCATGGCAACGAGGTACACCCTCCAGATTCTCAGGTCTCTGGGTAGAACCACTTGATTCACAGGACACAAGTTCACCCGATCGATTTCCAAGGACACGATCACACCTTTATAACCCTAAACAAGTTTCTTTGAGTACAAATGTATCTATAACTCTGATAAGCACTGAGATTCTTTGAAGAGAGTGGCAGAGAATCAAACTAGAGATATTCTGGTTTGATTCACTTAAGATTTCAGCAGAATATGGATAGGATGATTAGAAAATAAAATAAGAGAGTAAAGAGGAGAGAAAATAAAGAAAGTAGTTACTGGAAAACGTCCATAACAGTCTCTATTTATAGAGAATGAATGGATGTGTCCATTCAAAGAGATTTAAACGAATAGACACTTCTTTTGAAAACAACCTTTGCTATAACGGGAAGCATGTCGACATGACGAGTAACTATGATGTCGACATGGTCTAGTAAAAATGATGATTTGCTTTTCTTTGAAAATGATGATTTAAAACATATGCAACTTTATTCAAATGGACTCTATGTATTTGTAGAAGGTATTTAGAAGTAGAAATACTTATGAATATATATATGTATATATACTAAAATATATTTAAAATCAAGGTAAATAAACTAAAGTAAATATAATATTAAAATAGATTTTGAGGCTAAAATATCAAGGACAATTTTGAAATCAAAATATAACAAAATGATAAATATGATTTTGAGGCTAAAACATTTTTGGAAATACGAACGAAGGTTTTTCTTTTGAAAAGGAATATTTGAAAATCATTTTATGAAACAAGAGATAATTTTGAAAATCATTTTGAATCAAAATTAGTGGATAACAAAATAGGGCTACTATCCGTTCCACTAGATATTTCGTGAGTTCCATCTCACTAGGGTTCCATCCCTTTAACAAGAACGAAGTGGATTCCATTCCACGAGTAAATTGGATAAAAAAGAATGATAGTGCTTTCAAGGAGTTTTAACAAATATCTAACCTAACTATATTATTTGTCTTGAACTCTGAATATCTTGAATCTCATGAGTCTTCAATCTTGAACTCTTGATCTTTGTCTTCTTTACTGTACAGTCTTCTTTTGTTGATACCTGCATATAGATTTCCTGCACATATATATTTTATAACACTTCTATAGTTGTTGTCATCAAAACCATTATCCTATAGACTAACATTCTCCCCCTTTTTGATGATGACAACCTTTGTTTATAAAATATTTATATTCTCCTTATAACTCCCCCTAAATCTAATAACTCCCCCTTAATCTATGCCTAACTAACCTATTTTATACTTCTCCCCCTTTGTCATCAACAAAAAAAATGACATTAACTCCCCCTAAATCTATGATATTAATGATAGTGTTATCATTAATAATACTGAAACTAGATATAACAATGCTAAATATTGTATACTCAGAATGATATATATGAGTAATATAAGAATGAGAATAATACGTGTAACCACAGATTATTTTATTCATATTACTATATACATAACTGTTAAATGAAAAGAAAATGCATACAATAAGTAGACAAATCAATCAAACATAAGCACACCTATTTATGTCTTATTACATAATCAATATAGTAAGTTATCATAAATCAACCATGTTTAAAACCAAATCAAGTATTTCAAATCAATTTTTAAACCAAATCAAACAAGTTAAATGTTACGTGGAACTTCAACCCATCCCTCTTTTCCAAAGATGGGATCCGCTTTGATTACTTCCCAATCTTCATCGTCCTGGAGCAATGTCTTCGGTGGATTTACTTGGAGATCCTCTTTGTTGAGAGCGGAGATCATCCATCGTAGTGCATCGAAATGCCTTTCTTGTTCCTTTATCATCTACATTTGACTCAGTTCTAAGTGCCTCTGATTTCGTAGAATAAAAGTAAGAATGTCTTTGAAGGATTTGAGAGTCTCTTCAAGATTATCACTTAGATTTGAAGAGGATGACGCCATTTTGACGATAAGTAAGAAGGAAATAAGTAGATAAGAGTAGAGAGAAGTTATGAGAAGTTTTCTGAAAGAGAATAGGACTTAAATAGATAGGAAAGTCGTTTGAAATGAATAGACATAAGGAGTTATTTTGAATTTCAAATTGAAATGTCCATTCAGAATATTACCAGTATATGTCGACATGACCTCTATACAGTATGTCGACATACATAGCAGATTTTGCACATCTTATTTTTGAATTTTCAGTGTATATACATATGATTTATATATATATTACTTGATATAAATAAGAGTAACAGTAAGATAAAAAGAGAATAAGCTTCATTTCATACTAGAACAGAGAAGTACATGAATCTCATAGAGAAAACATAAAGATACAACTTTCAATATACCAAATTTCATTGATATACAAAAAGTAAACTCTAGAAACTAGTAGATGAGGATGAAGATGATGAGATATTAAGCTTCTTGTTGACTTTGGAGAAGAACTTGTTCATAGTATTGGACATTTTGTCCAATTTTTTGTTTACGGAGTGTTTGAGAGCTTTTTGATTTTTTACAATTACTCGTTGATTGTGAAGGAGAATCTTGTTTGATGGTCGTGTGGGAAAATCAATACTCTCTAAGGAAGTTTCTTCACTTTCTTCCTCTTCTTCTTCCTCACCTTCTTCTTCTTCACCTTCTTCTTCCTCCTCTTCCTCTTCTTCTTCTTCCTCCTCGTCTTCTTGCATTTCCTCATACCCCAATCGTGCTTCTTTTTCCGTTAGTGTTTCGTATGGTTGAAACACGTGCGGAATTTTCATAAGTGAAATATTGGAATGATTAAAAACCTTTCTTGGAAAGAATTCTTCACCTCTCATATCCACTCCAAAGTAATTAAAAATTCTAGTGAGGTATATTCCATGATATAATGCATTCTCTCCCGAATCCAAGTTTTTGTGACGAAATTCATCCAAGATAACTTGTGCCCAATTAATATCATAATTTCCAAAAATTGCAAAAAGAGCCTTACACACTTTTTGAGTCGGGTTATTGTAATTTCCCGATCTCGGAGTAATAGTACGTTGAAGGAGAAGATTAACAATACGAGCTTTTGGTCGAAAAAATTTGTTTTTGAAATCCATTTCTTCCTCAAAAATATTGTGAAAAGTTTCACGATCGGTTTCCTCGATTTCAAAAGAAGAAAGATTGGAACCGGTACTTTTACACTCAAGTATGGTTCCTAAAACATCGGTATCCAAAACAATTTGTGTCCCCTTGACACTACTCCACAGTTCATCATCCCTTCCATTATAAAAACCACGATTTAAATTTGCATAAAACATTTTGACAAGGTTTGGATAGCAAACAAAATCATTTTGGTTATTGTCAACCAAGCTTAGAATACCATTGTTTTGAAAGAGAGCATCAATTTCATAAGAAGCGAAGTCATTAAAAATAGCAACACTACCCGAATGAACTTTTCCATAAGTTGCATAATTAATGTATGCAAGTATGGCATCTCTATTATTGTAGAGACGATCTTTGGTGGCTTTTGACAGCCTCATTCCGGCTACTTTGCTAGTGGATGCCATTTTTGAAGAGATAAGAGTGTTTGAAGATAAAAGTTGTTTTGAATTTGAATTGAAGATGGAGATAAGTGTTGATAGAAGATAGATATAAAGAGGTTGAATAGGTGGATTCTCTGGTCAAAGAGTCATAACTATTCAGAACATAGGAGTTAGTGAAAAGGTGGAGGGAAATTTGAATTTTGAATTCAAATTTAGAAATCTGATTTGCTACAGGTATGTCGACATTACCAATAAGTGCCATGTCGACATGCACATCAGATTTTGCAAAAATGATTTCAAGCATGTACAAGATTTATATATATATATATATATATATACTTATATATATTATGACTATTGTCTGAATATATTTTGAAAATATATTATACAGAAAATATATAAAAATAATATTTTATAAATTTTTAAAAGATATTTGAAAAATTTTAAGTTAATAAAATCAATTATATACTTAATTAATAAACTATTCTAAGCAACCAATTTTCAACCAATTAAAATAGTAAACGTGTACCTTGTTTGAGTTCCATATCATCCTGATTATCTGAATTTTGAGTTGTCATAAAACACATATTTGCCAATTCTGTTTTCTGTTCATCATCACTTGAGGACGTATCTGAATCATCCAGTGTTGCTGCAAATGCTTTCTTTCTTTTCTTTGAATATTCTTTGTTTGATTGAGGAGTTTGCTTTTCTTGATGTGGACAGTCTCTTTGATAATGACCAAACTCATTGCAATTGAAGCATTTGATGTTGTTGAGTGATTCAGTGTTATTTCCAAAACTTTTTATCTTGTGATTATTCATTTTTCTATACTTCAAGAATTTTTGAAAGTTTCTTGTCATGAAGGCTATTTCTTCATCATCATCACTAGAGTCTGATTCACCAGTTAGTGCATTAAAGGCAATGGACTTTTTTTCTGATGACTTATTCTCCCTTCTTTCCTGAATTTGAACTTCATATGACATCAGATTTCCAATTAATTCATCAATCTTTAAGGTACTGATGTTATTTGCTTCTTCAATCGCCAGTGTCTTCAGATCCCATTCTGGAGTGAGTGAATTCAGAATTTTCCTGACTTGATCTTCTTCGGAGATTGCTTTTCCCAGAGATACTAGTGAATGAACAATATCCTGAAAACGACTATACATATCTGGAATAGATTCACTAGGCAACATCTTAAATAATTGAAATTGATTAGTAAGAATAGAAATTTTGGTATGTTTAACTTTGCTTGTTCCTTCATGAGTAACTTGCAGAGTTTTCCAGATTTCATATGCAGTTTTACAAACAGATACCCTATTAAATTCATTTCTATCTAGTGAACAAAATAAAATATTCATGGCTTTTGAATTGTTTTGAGCCACTTCTCTTTGAACGGTCGTCCATTGAGCAAAATCAGTTGTGGGCTCAGTGTATTCAGTTTGTGTCATATTCCATGTTTCTAAACTAATGGATTGTAAATATATCTTCATTCTACATGCCCAATATGCATAGTTACTGCCACTGAAAAGTGGTGGTCTGGCAGTGGACTGACCCTCTACAAATGAACTAGAAATACCAGTGTTGGTAGCCATTGTTACTTTTCAAAAATCAGGTTATGAATACTTTGAAAAACTTGCTCTGATACCAAATGACAGGGACGCGGAAGATGATCTTAAGGCTATTTAACACTAGAGGGGGGGTGAATAGTGTTTTAAGAATTTCTTTAAAACTTCTTTGATTTAAATTGATTTAATTAACTTAATGCAAATACACAATCACAGATCAAATCACAGAATCACAAACAGATGCAAATATAAATAAAAAGCAAGTAAAGGAAAGAACACACCAGGAATTTTATACTGGTTCGGTGTTACCCTACATCCAGTCCCGCACAACTCGTACGGCTTTCTATTCAATAATAATTTAGATTACAATCCCTCGATTCCAAGGCAACGAGGTACACCCTCCAGATTCTCAGGTCTCTGGGTAGAACCACTTGATTCATAGGACACAAGTTCACCCGATCGATTTCCAAGGACACGATCACACCTTTATAACCCTAAACAAGTTTCTTTGAGTACAAATGTATCTATAACTCTGATAAGCACTGAGATTCTTTGAAGAGAGTGGCAGAGAATCAAACTAGAGATATTCTGGTTTGATTCACTTAAGATTTCGGCAGAATATGGATAGGATGATTAGAAAATAAAATAAGAGAGTAAAGAGGAGAGAAAATAAAGAAAGTAGTTACTGGAAAACGTCCATAACAGTCTCTATTTATAGAGAATGAATGGATGTGTCCATTCAAAGAGATTTAAATGAATAGACACTTCTTTTGAAAACAACCTTTGCTATAACGGGAAGCATGTCGACATGACGAGTAACTATGATGTCGACATGGTCTAGTAAAAATGATGATTTGCTTTTCTTTGAAAATGATGATTTAAAACATATGCAACTTTATTCAAATGGACTCTATGTATTTGTAGAAGGTATTTAGAAGTAGAAATACTTATGAATATATATATGTATATATACTAAAATATATTTAAAATCAAGGTAAATAAACTAAAGTAAATATAATATTAAAATAGATTTTGAGGCTAAAATATCAAGGACAATTTTGAAATCAAAATATAACAAAATGATAAATATGATTTTGAGGCTAAAACATTTTTGGAAATACGAACGAAGGTTTTTCTTTTGAAAAGGAATATTTGAAAATCATTTTATGAAACAAGAGATAATTTTGAAAATCATTTTGAATCAAAATTAGTGGATAACAAAATAGGGCTACTATCCGTTCCACTAGATATTTCGTGAGTTCCATCTCACTAGGGTTCCATCCCTTTAACAAGAACGAAGTGGATTCCATTCCACGAGTAAATTGGATAAAAAAGAATGATAGTGCTTTCAAGGAGTTTTAACAAATATCTAACCTAACTATATTATTTGTCTTGAACTCTTGAATATCTTGAATCTCATGAGTCTTCAATCTTGAACTCTTGATCTTTGTCTTCTTTACTGTACAGTCTTCTTTTGTTGATACCTGCATATAGATTTCCTGCACATATATATTTTATAACACTTCTATAGTTGTTGTCATCAAAACCATTATCCTATAGACTAACAATATTCTGGTCCCAAAAATGAAAGGCTCCCACGCCCCAGGACGCAATGCATATAAAAGTCGAACAAGGTCGCATCAATGGTGGCTTTGGTTGCCTTTTGGGATTCTTCAGCCGCAGCCTTACCAGAGAGAGCTTCATCATGATCTCTTTCAGCTTTCAATAACTGGGATTGCAGCCTCGCAATTTCTAAGTCTCGAGAGCTGATTTTCTCCTGAAGTTGAGCAGCGTCATCACGATATTTTCTAGTAACATGCTGTTCTGCTTCAAGTTTTACTTCAGTATCTCGCTGAGCAGCATGGGCGTCTCGAACTTGTTTTTGAAGCATTTCTTCTTTCTGAGAATAAGAAGTGGAGGAAGTGGCAAGCTCATTTTTGAGTCTTTCAACTTCAGCTTCGAGCTTCCCATAATCATCGCTAATGCTTTTCATCTCCGCATCGTGCTGCTTACGCCATTTGTCCCATTCTGATTTATCGTTCTCCATGGTCATCATCGCCTCAAGGTTCATGTGGTTGACCCTTTAAAGTTCATCAACCAGCTTCTGCCATCCAGACATTCTTTCAATGTCAAGCTTGACGGCATCGACATTTCTCAGCATCGCCTGCTTATCAATGGGAACCAAATCTAAGTCAAAACAGACTCCTCTTAAACACCAATTTGGGAATCGGCTCTGAAGTGTGGGAGGCCCGTCCCCGGCTTTATACTGAGGCCTATTAATAATTGCCTGGATGTCAGACTCCTTAAGGGAAGGAGAACCGGACGATGTATTAGGAGGAATAGAAGCGGTAGGTTTTTCCGAGATATTAGGCATGTCTTTCTCGCCAAGTCTGATCCGTTTGCTGGAGTCACCGGAAGTATGACTCTTCCCCTTGTCATCATAAGATTTCCTCTTGAAAGGGTCGTCACTTCTGCGGGAAGAGTCACGTCGCTCGTCCCTACTCCCATAGTGCTCTTCATCTTCTCTCCGCCGACGTTCTTCATGAGCTCGCCTTTCGTGAGCCTTCCTGGCAGCCCTTTCCTCATCAGTTTCCTTCGGGGCGCCGATATAACTCCTGAAATCATAAGCATCGCGGCTTCCGTGACGCTGAAATTTGTCAAAGTAAGAGCCACTTCGCCCCATTGTAGGACCTGAAATTGAAAAAGAAAGGCAAGTCTTAGAAATTTTCAAATTAAAGGAGCTAAGTGCACATAAGTGCCAAAATCCTAAGTGTGTGTGGCGTGTGGGCTATGCGCGTCGGACTACAAACCACTTTTTTGTGTGGGAATGGTGACGGCTTGTATAGAAGGCGTTGTGGTTTGTTGCAAGGAAGAGGTTGCTTCAATAACAGGAGAGATCACTTTAGAAACATCATCCTTAAAGAGCTCCTGAGAGGTTATCATAATGTCGCTCAGACTGTCAAAAGTATCATCGCCATGATGCACGGGAGAATTATCTTTTTCAGCTTCCACCTCAGCCGTCTTTTCAAGAATTTGAAGACCTTCCTCCTCTTCAATAACCGGGGCAAGTGCTAACTTACTGGACGATCCCGCAATGTCGGTAGGAGTAGAACACTTTACCAATGAAGTCTCAACGGTAAGTTCTTTCGGTAAAGGTTCTTTAGCAGGAACAGGGGCATCTGACTCCTCAGCTGGAGAATTAGGGACTTCATGTGGCTGAGTGGAGCGGGAAGGATGTAAGAGTCCAAATTCATGAAGGAACTCATCTTTAAATAAAAATTGAACACTCCTCTCCTCAACCGGCACAGCCATAAGCCCCTCGAAGGTAGTTTTGTGACGAGGTTCCCCAGAGGGGGGAGGGAGCGCTGAAACAGTAAAAAAAAGAAGAAGTTAACACTTGACAATTTGGACTTCGAAGAATTTAGAAAACATAGGGAAAAGATAGATAATCGTACTTCCCACTCTCCAAATGGCGTAAAATCCCGGGGGACAACGGACAAAGAAAAACTGGCTCAAAAACCCAGGAACGCTTTCGGGAAGACCAATAATCAGTTTACGGTTCCTGGCACTCCTTACAACTGTGATAGAGGGATGGTCTTTGTTCTTTGTGAATGAGCACAGGAAGCAAATTTCTCCAAAACTGGGAAAACGGTCCAGCGTTCTCCTAAAAAGCACACACAGTCGCAGCAGGATGGCATAGCCATTAGGGTGTAGTTGAAAAGGGGAGATAGATTATCGAAGAAGAAGTTCTCGAAGACAGTCATTAAACGGGGGAATCGCTCCACTCAAGCACATTTGGCGGTTCACTGCGACAAAGCCGTGGGGCGGCCTATCAGCAGTGTCATTTACTCCAGGGAGCAAAGCGTCAGATTCAGCAATGCCAAACTGGGTGCATAGTTGACGGAAGACTTTATGACTCAGAGTGGTAGGAGTCCTTTCCGGGGGATCATTCAGCGGGGTAGCAATTGGAAAAGCTTCTCCAGCTGGTTCCAAGTCTTCTTGATGAGATGCCATTCTACACAATCAGCTGAATGTTCAAAAGTGAAGGTGCACGTTTCCTAAAAGTGTGAAGTGCTGTGCAAAACTAATGAAACCAAGAAAAAGCAAGTATAACTGGAATTAAACTAACTGACAATCAGTCGATTATGAGATTTCAGAACTTGTTAATGCTCAAGTGCAGTGTTAATGCAAACAAATCAGTTTTAGTTTACCATTACGATTCTGTTTTGATACTTCACTTGAATTGGTTATTGTATAGCATTTCACTCATACAGTTCATTTAATTTAATTTTTTCTTTATCAACTAATCTGTCATTCGATGTGGGCGGTCAGTGGCAGTATATTCGTCCCAGTATTCTGTGAATGTTATATTAAGCAGGATGTTAGCTTTCAACAGTTCATAATTCAGCAGTTCAAAGTCCATGCAAAGCTTAAAAGTGTCAAGAGTTAAGTCGCAGATAACTCAAGTGCTAACTCGTCCACGACCTAAGAAAGATTTCCTATGGGTTAAGTTAAGTCGTTGGTTATCTAATTCTTTGAGTCATCAGCCATAACACTTATAGAGATATGAAGCTTTGATTTGAAACAACGCATCTGCTAACTCGTCCACGACCTAAGGGGCAAGCTACGAGTTAAGTTAAGCCATCAGTCTATTAAGGAGTGCTTCATAAGAAAGGTCTCAAGGCAATGAAAAATTGCCAAGTCTTAGGTCGTTACCGACCTACGACCTACTTTAGGTCGTATATGACTTAGGACTTGGGTCTCAAGATTTCTATTCAGAATGCGAAGGCCTTAAGTCGTTCGTCTTCTCCCCAATACATCAATTCCTAACTCCTCAACCCGTTAACCCATTAGCTTCTCCTCCAACCAAAACTCTCGTTCCCTCAGCGCACTTAATCATCCCGGAATCACCATAAACCCGGTCTAATGTCATTCCATCACAAACCACGAATCAATCAAACTGAAATGTTGCTATCCATCGTCTTGTTCTGACCGACTGTCCAAAGCCAGGACAAGCCGTCTCAAACCCATCAGCAATCAATTGGAACAAGAATTGCAGAAAAGTACGGCATGAGATAAGGGGGGTCGATGGTAAAAATGGGATTCGTAATTGGGTGATAATCGAGGAATGAATAGCAATCGAATCCACTTACGTGAGAAGGAAATAAGGATGACTGGTAACCGGTAGGTCCGAGTCGTCTTTGGAAAGCTTGAAAAGTCGTTAATGGCAGATTCAAATAGAGGAACAGGTAAAGTTGGGGAGGAACGACCTAAGCAATTTATTCACTGGGACAATGAAAGGTGAATTGACACATCTGACTTACGACTTATACTAAGTCGTTCGCGACCTATGACTCATCTTAAGTCGGTCACAATCTAGCGCACTCATCAAGAAGCGAGCTAAGGAAATCGAAGCACACGACTTACGACTTAAGGCGTGTACTTCGAGGGCCAAATGTTAACTCCCTTTTAGCAACGACCTACGAGTTAAGAAATGAACAAGTCAGGTTATGCCACGACTTATAAGAAGCCAACGAGTTAAAAAGCCTAAAACCTAAGTGTACTCAACGACTTGCGACTTAGCTGCTGAAAGAGGATCTACGGCTCGAACGACTTACGACCTACCGAGTTAGGGAGCTACGACCTAAGAGAGTCTACGACCTAACTGCTGAAGGTAACTCCGCGACCTAGCAATATTGCGACCTAAAGACTTTGCGACCTAGCAATGTTGCGACCTAAAGACTTTGCGACCTAGCAATGTTGCGACCTAAAGACTTTGCGACCTAGCAATGTTGCGACCTAAAGACTTCGCGACTTAAGAAGGTTCCGACCTAATGGGTTACAACTTAGCTTAAGTCGTTCATGACTTATGGCTCCAGTTCCTAAAGACTTAACAGTCTACGACTCAACAGGCCACGACTTAACAGGTTACGACTTAGTGGGTGTACGACTTAAGAGCTTCACAGCCTACGACTCATGGACTTAACGACTCAGCGAGTTAGGGTCTTACGACTTAAGGGTCTTACGACTTAAGGGTCTTACGAGTTAAGGTCTTACGACTTA
Organism: Allium fistulosum; assembly: GCA_030737815.1. Classification (NCBI taxonomy): domain Eukaryota; kingdom Viridiplantae; phylum Streptophyta; class Magnoliopsida; order Asparagales; family Amaryllidaceae; genus Allium; species Allium fistulosum. Next base: position 725,432,187 of record CM060905.1, on the reverse strand, counting down.
AGGGTCTTACGACTTAAAGGCTACGAGGTTAAAGTCCAGAGCCCATACCTATACTACCTGTCTGATAAGTCGGCTACGACTTAACACTTGTCGAAGACAAAGCCACAAGATGAGCCCAGAACAACCATCCCTTAACTCGTCACCGACTTACCCTAAGTCGGCTACGACTTAGGACTTAGGAAAATTTCCAATCCAGAGTTCAGCTCCTATAAATACCCCACCACTTCCAACATGAGGGGGACTTTTGGCAAATCATTCCTTCAAGCATCCATACTCTGCTGCACTCACAACTCATTCAACAAGTAAAGATCTTCCAACACTCAAGGCACTACAACAAGCTTCGTGAAGGACTTCATTCATCCGACACGGATTTAGCAAGATTCATCACCGAAGTTTGAGCTAGTAGTCGAGATTGTTGTGTGATCAAGTTGCATTGTATTTGACAAGTGATTTGTATCGAATTGTAACCGAATCAGCAATAAAAGACTATAAAGTGGACGTAGGCTCAATTACGGGCCGAACCACTATAAATCTGTTGTTCATTTATTGCTTTTCTGCTATTTTCAGCTTATATTCTGTTCCCGTACCAACGGGTGGTGCTTTCACAATTCTATTACACACACCAGGTGTTAGCGTTCACTTTTTAGCGTTAACACCAATCTTTTAAACAAAAAGATTTATTTCAACAACCTTCAATGGTTTAAACAAATTTCCACACTTTTAATCTTTTAAACGAAAAGATTCAATTCACAAAGTTAACCCCATTCACAAAGATTCATTCATAGAATTTCAAATCGATTTCCATTTCAATTGAATTAACTCGTTAAATCCTTAAATCAAGATTTAACTTATAGCTTTTAAAACAATTCCATTTCAAGTTGGATTAACTCGTTCGGTCTTTGAATCAAAGACTCATTTCATAAATTTCAAAACATTTCAATTCTATTTCAAATTTGATATTCTTTCAACACAATTTGGAAGTTCATTACTTATGCGAAAGCTTTTACTATTTGAAAACAAATAGTTTTGTTTCAAAAAAATCCAGTTTTATTTACACGAGTTAAAACCCTTGAATTAAATTCAAATTCCCAAATCAATTCCTTTAAAATGGTTTAACCCATATATAACTTGTACAACATCTTTAATCCCTAGTTCCAAATCATAGAATTCAATTTCAAACTTGAATTCAAATTTAAATCAAATTATTTAAATTTCAAGATATCCAAAATATCTTTAAAACTCCTTTCAAAAGTTTTTTATATTAAACCCCTATTTCCAATTTCAAAATCAATTGAAATTAAAATTTCAATTTCAAAAGCATTAAATTTACATCATCTGTGACTTAACCGATTTCCACATGAAATCCATATTTGTGTGTGTATAAGTGTGGTCCAGGGGTTTTACACACAATAGTGCACAACATCAATCATCACAGATATATCGATAAGCGGTATAACCCATAACGCTTATCTTCGTTCACAGATTCATAGATAAAGTAAATTTATCAGTCACAAAGATTCCCTATTACGATTCGATGTGGGTTTCGGATAACCAACTGGAATCCAACTCCATGTCGCATCGAAATTCAAATGTCCTTTACGGGTCAAGGGGTTTTACATTCACAAAGTAATATATCACAGAAACAGAAATCACAGATACATATATCACAGATAAATAAATTATAGATCACAACACAAATTAGGATGTATCACAAAGCATCATATATCAGGGATATCAAACAATTCAACATTCACTAGAATCTAAACATCCATAAGTAAGATCAATTAATATCTGATTATAATTACTTTATACCAGATTATTACTTATGAATAAACCACAAATCTTGGTTAATGACCTCATTAACAATTAAATTTCTTTAATCACCCTTTAAAGAAAATTTCTTGTATTAATCATTATATTTATACATTGATCAACCATTAAGGATTCATTCATTAATGAATCATAAATTACTAATCTTCATTACTTAAGGTAACACTTTCATATTCATTCATTAATGATTATTTATAAGATGTTGGAAACATTGATTTCAAGTTTCCCTTTAAATTTCATTTTTAAACTTGTTTTCAACACTTAAGTTATAAAGCTAAATTTAATTTCAAAACCTTGATATCAAAGTTAATTTCAGATTTAACTTTTAGTTTCAACTTGTTTAAATTTTCATTTAAAATTTCAAGCTACAGGCTGTTTTAAACAAACCTGTAACCAACTAGCCCAACTCAATTCTCTGAAGCATTCTGCTTCGAGTCGCCTCCTCCATTGCTTCGAGAATCAGCTCGAATAACCCGAGAAATATCCCAAACAAAAACCCAGATACCACAGCGCCAACACGAGAACCCATCTTCCATCCCTTCGAGAAACCCCACCAGAAACTCGAGACAAAACCATTCTTACTCGAGAGATACACGAGCACCCACAACCCAAAAAAAACCCACTGACACAAACTTACCTCCGTACACGTGCACAGATCGTCAACGACGATCCTACCTCTGACGATACCACAAACAAGTCGCCGCCCATCCCTAGACCGGACTGCGATCACCCAAAACCACCATGGCCACTTAAATCGAAAATTGGGTTCGAAACCCAAACCTGTCATCACCAACTGCTCGATGCTCCGACCACCATTCGCCACCAAATTCCGGCCGCAGCTTCACCTACGACCCATCCACCATCCCTCCAAACCGCGTCAAACTCGATGCATCCAATAGGGTGAACGAATCAAAAGTACTCGACCCTCCAAAACTAGGTCACCAGAGAAAATCTACTCGCCGCCGCTTCCACGAGGCACTGCACCCCCATCCACCATTTTTCCCATATTCCCTATTCGCTCCTTCACCCCCACGCAAAACCCCGGCTCCTAATGCTCCACCCATCACCGGATTTTGGTAAAAATCCATTTTTAGTTCATATTAAAACTGCTCTAAGAATACTTGAATATAAATTATCATTTCTATCTTAAAAATCCTATTTTCTAATAGTGATTCAAGTTATATAAATGAATTTATAATTCGTGACATTCAATTTTTTCATATATTTAAATTCTCTCTGTAAAATCAAATTCCTAGAGGTATTACAAGTTGTTTTAACAAAAATCAATTTTTAAAGCTTAATTCGTGAACAAACAAACTATCTTTGTTTGTATTTTAATTTCTAATGGTTACTAGATTAAGAGATAGAAATTTGTTTTACAAATCTGGGTAAAAACTGTAAAAAGAAACAGAGGTTACCTGTATACATCATACTTCAACAATATAAATACAAATCTATTCCATAATAAAATATTGAACTCAACAATGACTTGCAACCAACATTTTACTTTAAGCTTAAAGGTGAAGTTACTCACAGTGCTTAAAGAAGAAAGAACAGAGCCTTTTTATGTCAACCCAGGCTTTGAAAAATACCAGCTGAAGCTTCTATCTTCAACCTTCTAGTTGTATTGATTGTATTGTTGTTAATAGTTTGAAGTTTTTAGTTGAATTCTTGTCTGAGTTATGAGATGATACTATTTCAAGTTTTCTCAGCTTCAAGGATCAAAAATGGGATGAAGAGTTTGATATAAGGAAATGAGTTTACTGGTGATAATCACTTTGTACAAATACCAGAGATATTTACTTTGTTTTGTAGGCTGAAATGATATTGTATTGTACCAGGGCTTTCACGCATTAATTGCCCAAGTCCTTTATGTTTCCATACTTGTGATATTTACATTTCCTTTTGCTTTGCATTTCGAATCTTCACATATAAAATTCTACTTGCCTGGTTTGCTTTCGGCTGAGAAGATATTATATTTTGGCTAAGGACATCTTGCATTAATTGTTTGTACATACATATATTTATTTGTTTCTTCCTTTTTATTTGCTTACAACTTATGCAGGCTGGTACACTTGCTTTTATGCTTGCATTAATTAACTTGGCTTGTTTGATAAGCCAGTGCATGTATATATATTGTGTTTCTTTTCTTTAGTCTTGTTTTATTTCATAGTATAAATAATTTCTATTTTAAATAGGTTATTAAAATTTAGCAAATGTATTTACTTTATATTTCTATATCTAATATATTTTCATTTCTTAAACCATTTACTTATGATTTAAATTCAAACCAACTGTATATACATATATTTACAATATTTAAATTTTGAAATGATTTAATATATTTTTATTTGGATCCGGGGAAACTCGCATCACTCCATCAATTTATTTCACAATTTTAATTCAAAAATGCATCTAATTATCAATTTAAATATATATAAAATCCAGGGTCGTTACATCAAGCCAATAACATTTAAAGACAAAGCATCAACAAGTTCTTTTGATATAAAAAAGTGAGATGCACCCGTATCAAAAAGAACTCGAATAGGAAGATCATGTAATATAATAATGCCATCAAGGATAGAATGAGAATTACCTTGACCAAGAGAAGTGTTAGTAGGGGCTTGCACAACATTTAGCTTGCCTTCCTTCTTGCTTTGAAGTTTGGGACACAAAGATATAGTATGACTCGAACTCTTGCAATAGCGGCAAGTAAGGGGCTTCAGACACTTGTTTGCATAATGGTCCTTAGAACCACAATTGTAACATTCTCCATGACTAGAGGTAGGAGTCTTTGCTACCAAAGTTGCTTGCTTCCCTTTCTTGTTGGGATTAGGATTGAATTTAAAAGGCCTCTTCTTATTGATGTTTTGTTTGACTTCAACATCACTTTCTTTATCGGCCTCTTCGAGTCGAAGAGCGATATCAACAAGCTGATCGAAAGAAACTTCTAATTTCAGAAGTATTGGCTTCTTGAGGTTCTTATTCAACCCATAGACAAATCTTTGTTTTTTCTTCAATGGGGTATTAATTTACTCGACCCCATTATTAGATAGAGATTCGAAAGATGCGACGTAATCTGTCACAGAAGATTCACCTTGAACAAGGTCAATAAAGCGTCGAGCTAAAGATAATTTTTCAGCCTCCGGCATAAACTTCAATTCGAATCTTTCCCGAAATTGCTCCTAAGTAAGATCCGCTTCAATAATTTCAAAAATCAAAAGCTCATACCAATCTAATGCTCTTTCTTGGAGCTTGCTAGAAGCCACTTGGACTCGATGTAGATCAATAAGATTCATGCTGGAAAAGATGCGATCGCATGTTCTAAGCCAAGCTTGGACTTCTATAATGCTTTCGGATCCCTTGAAAGGCCTTCCACCCAAGTTGGTGTAATCACTGCATAAGCGTGCAAACCCAGATTTAGGATGAGTACGCTCTGGAATGTGTCCGATAGCTTGAGCATTTTTCACGAGATCACGAAGTTGCTGAGCAGACATAAATACTCCGTCCAGAGGAGTAGCACTAGATTAACCGGCACTAGGACGGCCTGGTCTAACCATTTCTCTTCTTTAAGAAAGAAAGAAGAGGAAAAAGGTTATTCACAGAATGAATATCAAACAAACCTGATTGATAAAACAAGGCATCATAAAAATAATAGGATAGAATGGTACGAAGACTCGAATTAAATCCTATGGCACGATTCCTAAGAAAGACTTAGGATAATGATCCTTGCTAGATTATTCTACATTGTTCCAAAGTTTGGCTCTGATACCAAGTTGTGATGCCCCACCTCTATACTCACACTAGCCAAGGACACTACGGGGTAATGCCATAGACTAGCACGAAGAATAAGGCTATTGAGGAGCGACCATCTGTGTTATTGCTTCATGCGAGTACCGATATGTCAGATAATATAACTTACATTTCATTTCAAGAGGAAATCCGACATATCGAATACAAACTCAAAGCTACCACACGGTGGCTATATGGACTTCGGAAACAAATATAGAAATAAGCATAACACAAATCAGTCACATATATTCATATCACAAAGGCGGAATCAGATATGAATATAACACATAAAAGTGTTCATCAAAATAGTGGTCATACTAGATCCCCTACATCACAAAAGAATAGATACAAGAGCTAGATAAAAGAATATGTATACATCAAGGAGTCTCTATCTCGAATATATAATAACAAAAACTACTAAGCTAAAGTAGTTAGCCAAAACTCAAATGACGGACCCTGATAAGAAGTCAAGCAGGAGCGCCTGAAATACCTCGGTCTGACCCGAGTATTATTTAAGAAGAAAATAATAAACGGGTCAATCTAACTATAAATATCAGATAAAATGCGATAGGATAAGAGATATGACAAAAACGTATGATAACAAAAATTCCGTACTGTGACAAGTTTACATAAGGTGGCAACAAAAATTATACAATATGTCAAATATTCTCAAGCACCAAAAAGAATGTCATATTCTTTAAATTATTCACAACACAAATATTGATAGAGCTTATCAATGCAAACCACGAAAATTGGTGAAACACAAATTCTAGAAATCATCAACTAGAAATCCAGAAATCACAAAAGGGGGAGGCTTATCACAAACGGGAGCATGAAAACTCACCAACACGTGCATCACAAATGGAACGCTATTCCATGGTCGCTAACCATCAATTTTGAGCCGAAGCTCCACAAACGTCCCGAAGACCATGGGTCGCTACCCCACCAATTTTGAGTTGAAACTCCACAAACGGGGTTTAACCCCCACACAAACAAAGGGACGTTGCACATCGCTAGTCTAAATCACAAAACGATCATCATCGATCAATAAAAAGTGTGAATCACACTAAGCTAGTAAATATAAGAGTTTAGCTTCATGTCCCATAACCACTAGCTTAACTTAAATATTTACGAACAAATTGTATATTTCCACTCAAAAATTGTCACAAGAGTTCAATCGAACAAGTCCAAGAATTAACCGACAAAGTAAACGCCAGCGTTTCATACCACTTGTTTTGCTAAGCCGTTTAATTGGATTTCTCATACGAATGAGGTAAAGGTTTGTATATACTAATAGATTGGAAAATGGTTTTATAAACGAGATTTGTATTAAAAATAGAGTTGGAATCATCTTTGTGAAAGAGTTTGAATATTTACTACTAGAATAGAAACCTTTGTATTTTTAAAGTGAAAAATCACAGAAATGATTGTAGAAACAATCAATCACCAAAATCCACATTCGACGACGTGAATTAAAACCATAAAAATAGATACCGAATCCACCAAAATGGATATTTCCAAAATCCCGAAAAAGAAGTCATCAAAGACGATAAATGATAACAACAATTCAGATCATCAAAAAATTGTTTAAAAACCGGAAATCCACACAAAACTGCCTAAAATAGGCAAAATCATTTCCCAGATTCAGTCGACTGAACTAGAAGGTCAGTCGACTGATACAAGGCCAGAAACTCTCAGGTTCCTGGTTCAGTCGATTGAACTTCTAGTTCATTCGACTGATACAAGGCCAGGAATATTTGGTTCCCAGTTTCATTCGATTGGACCAGAGGGTCAGTCGACTGATATAGGACCAGAGAATTTTCTGGTCCCAGATTCGGTCGATTGACCATCTGGTTCAGTCGACTGAATTTTCAATTGCAGTATTTCAAACCTAGCCCCCAAAGGGGCAAAAATCATAATCGGGAGCGATCGGACGAGCATCGGAGACTAGGGATTTATGCCAAGTGACAACCCAGCCTTATAGGCTCTTCGATACACCCCAACATCGTGTTCAAACATCAAAGATAGGATTTTTAAAGATTTGACTTCAAAACACCAAAAATTGGAATATTCATCAAACCAATTCAATTCAAAAGCAAATGGACAAGGAATAGATGTTAGGAATTACTACCAAACAACTATCAAAGATATAGACATAGATGTGAGTTCAAAAACTCACCTTTTAAACCCAAAACAACAAATGAGAAGCTCTAGAACAAAGAAAAGATCAACTACTCTTCAATTTCAACTCTAGAAGCTCCAGTCTAAGACCATAAGCAATATTTCCTAAGTTAGGTTATAGGAAATTTCTGAAATTGGAGAGAGATTGAGATGGAGAAGAAGAAGAGGATGCTTACCTAAGCTTCTCTTTGATGTTGGAGCTATAATTTGTATTTCCTAATCAATCTAGGGCTTGGAATTCTAGTTTCCTTTCTCTTCCCCCATTTTTACTTTAGCTAGAGTGTTAGGAAATGTTATAAAGGAATAAAGAGGAGTGGAGTGAGAGTTAGGGTATTAGATGGGTTGGGTGTTAGGTTATTGGGCTGAAACCCAAACCCAAAGCCCTAAATGAAAATATCAAAATTTTACTCAACTCCAATATATCGATGTTTATACTCAAAAAGGTCGCAAACGCCATTTTGGACTCAATGGAAGTGGTCTCGAGTCCCAATTCGACTGTTTGCAAAAAGTGACATTTCAGACTTAAATCTGACTAACGATGCTATATTTAAATAAAACATTTAAATATACAATCGTAAAATATGCGGGTTGTTACAGTTTGCATAAGAAACTAAAGTTGAAACATTGAAATGATGTTCAATTTCCTTTAAACTAAACACTAGTTTTTCCAACAAAGAAATCCAATTGTCAATACCATATTAAAGTGTCCACTTCCTTAGCATAACATCACATACACATGCCTAAATTTCCATAAACATATCACCCTCATAGAGAAAACACAAAAATCACATTTTTATAATGAAACACAATGTTTTAGCTTTCAATTCACAGGTCAATATTTAAACCGCAACAAGCAACATGCATATATTTTCAAACCATATAATAGTCCAACCAAACAACCAACTTGTTATACCATCCAATATTAAATATATATAAAGGTAAAACTTTTCCAAAAGTTAAAGAATTTACACACCAAAAATCCTTTGAAAACTAGATACATTTTAGAACGGAAGGCTTTGAAAACCACAAAATCTACTCGAAAATAGGTCAACTTCCCCATGATTTTTGGACAGGTATTTCTCCGATTTTGGAAAAGTGGTCAGTAGAAAAGTTTTAGGAAATTATTTTCCCTACACTTCTCAAAAAATAAACACTCAATTCCAGCTATTTTTTGGCAAAGATTTGGTCGAAATAAGAAGGACCATATTCGGATTTGGATCTCTAGGTCCAAAAACATGTAAAAAAGGAATGCGTTTTTGACATAGCTACGCTAAAAATATGAAAATGTGGTACAAATATAAGTTGTAGCTATTGGAATTTTATACGGTTTGAAAAAAATAAAATCTCCATTTGGGATGGAAATGTGGAAGATAGGATAGAAGGAAGAGGAGGTAAAATGGCGAAGTTTTTGAAACAAACTTCGAAATGATTTTAAAAGGAAAAACATAAAATTTTAAAACTTTGGAAACTAAAAGAGAACCCATGAAAAACATGTGGGAGAAGATGGAGTTTATAAAAATAGGATTGGAAATGATGAAAAATGAAAAGAAAATAAAGGAATTGCTTTTATATAAAGGGCATAAGTTAAATTACAAAAATACCCTTATGTACTTTACGCTCCACAAATGCTTGCCACCTCATGATGTTTGTCCCTCCTCCCTTCATTGTTCACGAAACTTCATGCCTGACCTTTGTACACCTTGCTAACATGCAATGATATCCCTTAGTACTTATGTTTCTAATGTTGTCATTTCATGTTTAAACATGTTTCCTATGGTAACTTCATGGAATATTCTTTTAAATTTATTTTGTTAATTTAACTATATGCATAAACATATATACATACACACACACACACAGATATATATATATATATATATATATATATATATGCATACCTTAACTAGTTGTAAGTGTGAGTATGTACATTATATTCTGGTGTTTATAGCATTTTCTTTAATTTTTAGTCAACGGAAAGTCGAAAATTCGAAAAACGAATTCCAGTCACATTTTCGATTTTTCTTCGAACCAAATATTTTTGTAAACAAATTTTAAAAACTATTTCATCATCATTTTTTTCATCTAAACAGTTTTATTTTCATTATAAACCCTATATATTGAATGTTTAAAATAAGTTAAATATACGCAAAACAAAGGAGTGAAAATTCCGGGTCGTCACAACCCGACTTCTATGTTCCCTAAGTTAAAGATTGGAATGATGTTATCATCCAAATTTGATTGGGAGGCAACTTCTTCGTTTGGACTGTTGTTATATTTCCTTACTCTTACCGTTTTCTTCTTCCGAACAAAATGCTCTATTAATATTTGATGAAAGTTGATGGGAATATCGGAGATTCGAGCCCTCCTTATAGCGCCAAAAAATGCTGACAAGAATACTTGTCAACACCTCAATTTGAAATTTGAAGTGATTATGATTCCTTCAAAACCTCCTTCTGAATTAATGAAGGAAGTTTACACTCTTCAAATAGGGAAAGACGGTTGAAATTTCTCTTTTACTTCCTTTCGATGAGGGCAAAAGATTAATCCTCTTTTCAGTAAATTCTTTCGAGATGGCTTATTTATGACTCTGTCGAAACCACCTTTCGACACTAACAAGATGGCCTAAGTAGGCGACTTAATGGTTTCTGGTAATAACTTAACAGGAAGGGTTTCGAATTCGTCGAAAGGGTAGGCAGTTGTTATCTTGTAGATTTGAGCTAAACCTTTAAGAGAATATGAGAACTAGGGGTTTCGATCTGGTCGAAGGGGGTCCTTTCGATCAGAACGATGGCTGGTTAACATATCTATGCAAAAAAAGAAAACTGGGAGTTGCTATGTAATCAAGCTTATCTCCATCTAACTTTTTATTGAACTCAATTGTATAAATTAACCAAATCCCCAATTTGATTTAGGAATTAGGGTTACAAGCTTTTAGAAATTACAAGTCAAAAGAGAAATAAATCAGATCATCTAAACCTGACCCCTTGAGTCTTATTTATAGGCATGGGTCGACACCTTTTGACCAAGTGCTTTCGACACGGTCGAAAGGTCAACTTTTCTGCTTTCATGCACAACTTTTGAATTACAATTTTCGACCTAGTCAAAAGGGTTATATGACTGCCTTTCTACTACTGCCGAAGATGAACTTCTCTTATTCTTGCTTTGTTTCCTTTCTACTTCATCGAAAGGTATTGCTTTATAGTCTTCGACTTCATTGAAAGGTCTATTGATGTGCTCTTCACTTAAATGTTGATGTGTCGTGCGAGTTGTCATGGGTGATGTCCTTCGATGATGTCAAAACATGTTCTCTTAGGGTTTTGGATGAGTCGAAACACCTTTTGTTGTAATCGTCTCCCCTGGCTAGTGCGGAACCTCACCTTTGGTTTTGGTGTTTGTTTAGTCTTTCCTTCATAGATGAGGGTGACTTTAACAAATTCGAAAGGCCGAAAAATGCTTTCAAAAGGGTTGCTCTTGCTGAATGTTCTTCTGATGAACATAGACAAATATAAAACCATCCATTTCGAATGATTTGGTGCATATGTAGAAAGTACGCTACTCATTGCCTTCGGAAGGTTGATTTCGACCTTGTCGAAAGCTCTTTTTATCAAAAACTCTGTCGAAACATCCTTCTTACTTCTTAGAAGGGTGCCGCTGGCACTATCATCTTCTTGTTGAAAGCTTTACCTCATGTTTAAATAAACCACATTAACGCCTTCTGATCTTCATCAATGCCTTTTCAACTTCTTTCATACTTCCATTCTTGGGAATATTTTATAGATAACATCTATTTTTGCACTCATTAAATTTCTCATACCTATACGTTATGATATGTGTATCATTTACTCACTATTTAATGCCGTTAACCCAAAAAATGGATTACCACCCTGGATCAAGTGTGGAAGCACTAATGTAGATAATCAGCAGCGCAAATCTCAGATAAACCACAAATAAAAAGTCGAAGTAAGAAAATAGGCACATAATTTTTTAGTGGTTCAGTCGACTATAGCTTACGTCCACTTTAATCAATCTTAATTATGATTACACTAGTTGAATCTCTCTGGATATCAACAAGTTATTCCTTAGATTTAAGTTAAAACGATTTAGGATAAGTCACAAGTACAAGGGTAGACTGGAGAATCAGAGTAACCCCCTGTTGGCTGTTGTGAGGGAGAAGAAAGTTGAAGAAGTGAAGGAATTCTAGTAGAGTAATGGCGGCTTTGTCCCCCAAAAAGAACCGTCTCTAGTTACAGGTACGTTTGTATTTATATGGGAATTCAATGAATGTTGGGCTAGAAGTCCAAGTGCATAAGAGTCAAGTTGTTATGCCAAGTCATCATCGAAAATCTCAAATCAATCTGATTCATTTCTATGGATCGCTAGCTATTCATATGGGATGGATCGCTAGCTATCCATCAACTTAGCATATATTTCTAACAGAAGTCTTTACTTAGTGCTACGAAAGAGCTCGAAAAGTTTGAGGGTGATCCGATCTTTCTTTATGGATCTCTAGCTATCCATAGGGGATGGATCGCTAGCTATCCATCCACTTAGCATATTTTTGAGTGATCTTTGTTCAATTGTCTTCCTATATTCTATTTATGTGCCTTATCCAAATATCAAGTCGTTTGGAGTTAGTTTGATCGTCTGTCTTCATGGGTTATCTAGTCCAGAAGAAATATCCATAACTCGCTCAAATATTAACGAGTCAAACGAAACTTTTCAAGAACACTCTAGAGGGTGTCAAGGACCCACTATAAAAATTTGAGATGGTGGGAACCAATGTAGATGGATCGCTATCGATCCGTCTAGTTTGGCTTCCAGCGATCCATCAAATAAACTCCAAATAATTTCATTTTTTCGTTAGCCTTCGTCTATGTCATCTAAGTGTTCTCTCAAAATTTTAAGTCAATCCGAGTCCATATGAGTTATCTTGGTCATTTTAAGTTAGGTACTTTTGATCAACCAACTTAAACCAAACGAGTCTTCACTTCTCGAGCTAGATTGTTTGGCATGCTATGAAACTTGGCAAGATATTAGGTCATGATGTAAGAGGACTGGAGGACCTACATGCAAGCTTTATGGACCGCTAGCGATCCATATGTGATGGACCGCTAGCGATCCACCACTTAGCTTATTTTGGCATTTTACTTCTTTGGTCTTTCTCTTCTTTTCCTTTTGGTCTTCTTGGTCGATCCTTGAGATAGTTTGACTTGTAGATGTTTTAGTTCCCTTTGAATTTATTGGGTTAAAATCCCAGTTAACACTTGCCACCCAAAGTACGGATTTTGAATGAAAGGTGTGCTTTCCTCCAGAACAAGTTCCAGTAACGAGTGATTGATTGTTGAGCTTTCCAGTGGCTTTAGCCTTGGTGGACCGTCCAGTTCTTTGGATTCTTCCAATTACAAGTCGTTCCAAACCAGTTGCAGCTTAAGACTCTTGACTCTAGTTTACTGCATTCTATTTATCACAATCATTTTGGTTTCATTTGGAGTTATTACTCCATATATCTCTTATTAAATCACATCTTTCCAATTACATCACATATATCCATTTACATCATATATCAAAGTTGTCCTATGTTCATCCAGAATTTATTCATTTAATTCTATTTATAAGGCATTCAAATCCTTTTTGCAAAATCAAATATGTTTTAGGGTTTGATCTCTCCGGACCGTTTATGTTTAATGCACGATCTCTCCGGATCATTTAATGTTTAGTTTAATGTGCGATCTCTTCGGGTCGTTTAATGTTTTATTGTATGTGCGATCTCTCCGGATAGTTTAATGTTTGAAGTTGGGGGGATGATCTCTCCGGATCGCTTATTGTTTCAGCTCATGGGGATGATCTCTATGGATTATTTTTTTATTAAGTTAACGGGGACTAAGTAAGCCAATCCGCTCACTCTCCGGTGAGGGGACTTACTTCTCGCACTCCTGTCCCATCTCTCTGGTCGAGACTCTATGGCTTTCAATATCATAAAAGTCCATCCACTTGCTCTCTGGCAAGTGGACTTGCACCATGCACTCCGGTCCCGCATCTCCGTTCGGGACTCAATGGCTTTCAAAATCAGTTATCACAATAAATTTGGATTTTACAAAATTCAAATTTCATATCATAGCAAACAAGAATAAATTAAATAAGTAGAAATCCTAAATGTTTATCCAAGACATCTGACTTAGAGCGTAGCAAGGGACAATCTAGGTTTTGTGCACATCCAAACAGTCTGAGATTATTATCCTAAGCAGTTATCCTAAATATCCGACTCAGAGCGTGACAAGTAACCGATATAGGTATAATGGCCTGTTTTTCCGTACCTTTCGAATCGACAATAAACTATACATGTCCAATTCAAATTGCATGAATAAACTGATCATTAAGGGTAGAAAGAAAATAAAGACAGAACAGAATCTCACACGAATGGAAAAACATATATTATTTCAATAATAATCTTTATAGCGGAAAATTTTAAAATACAATATCAGAGTCTATCCTAGATTTAGCTTGGACAGTTATAAACTTTTGTCCTTGCAAATGCTGAAAACAACAAAACAAATGAAATAGATGTAGCGGATAATAGAATACATCCATATGATGATGAAGATCTCTAACTCTCCTCTAGAAACTCCAACCGTCTTCAACTCAATCTGAAACTACTCGGATCTGACCCAAGTATTAAAAATACCCAAATCAGGCTTGATAAACCAGTGTGAGATACTCGAAATTTTAAATGACTATATTATCAAAACCTTTGAAAAGAAGGTTATCTCATAAGACCGCGCCCACACATAAACACGGACGGGTTTTTACATTATGATAACCAAAAAACTTTTGTACCAAAATTCACTTGATATTATTTTTAATGACATTCCTTTGAAATCACCTTCAAATAAACTTATTCAAATAAGTTATCAATATCTGGACTAAGTCTAAGGCAATATACCCGGACTAGGTCAACGGATTATACCGAACGTAATATATGATACTAGAAAGGGTAGCCGAAATGTTTGCAAGTCATAAAAGCTATTTTGGGACTATAATCAAAACTGTAAATCTCGTATTGGGATTGGATTTCCAACATGATAGGGAACTAGTGGAAAGATCAATCTGTATCCACGGCTTACGTCCAAGACTCGGACGCCATAATACAACAACACAAATGGCTAAAAGGGGATACAATCTGCGAATAACATCCAAGGACTCGGACTTCGCGCACCCCTGCCATAAGGCCCAGACGTATCTGGTACCTAGTGCTCAGATAATCTGATAACTCAAATCACTACTATCCGAAATGCGAGCACACATCTGACCACATAGAATCTCATCAAAACCGGGGTGTGAGGCTCGCAAGGCTACGATTAATTTCTTCAAAGCCACGCTTTTCATACAAAACCACGCTTTGATCATAACATGTTCTACTTTGAATTCCACATTGCATTCCACGTCACATGACTGATTTCTAGAAAAGTATAACTTCCTAAGCTCGTATGTCTTGGGAAAGGGTGTTAAGCTAAAAGATGTTGCCTTCTCGGCCACCAGCTGATATACATTTATAGAAACCACGCAAATGTGATATAGAATACAACGTTAGACAAACATCCATACAAGTTCGTTCTGGGACTAAATGAAACCGAAGGCAGTTTCCTTAGCAATTACTAGGCAAGATGCCCTCACAATCCGAAAAAGTCTCCATAACGAGGAGACCACTACTATAAATAAATCTATAATGGGAGCGACCTAGAGCATGTCAACAAGCATTCCTCACGCTATGAAGATCCTCGTTCTTCAATAATCATCATCTTCAACACGTCTTCACTTTTCGAATGTATACATTGATTTTAAGTAGTTTTCATATAGGAATCACCCAAACCCGACCCCGGTTCCTTCGAAGCCAATTATCGATAAAAATATGTTAAGTTCATACGTTGATACCAATCATCAATCAATTACTTCATCTTTTATAAAATATCTTTCTTAGATATTTTTTTTTCAATTTATTCCATTTTCTTTACAATAGTATATGGAAAGATTAAGCCTCATTTATCAAATCATTTGATTTATTTAAACCTTTCTTAAATCCTAGAATAACTCCAAATCATTTTCTCTTTTACTTTGGAAAATCTTTCCAAATCATTTTTTAATCTTAATCAAAGATTTCTTGTATTCAAGTTATAACTTTTAACTAAGGGAAATATTCCCAAATCATTCATTAAATCTTAATAAAAGATTTCTTCCTTAACTTCAAATCGTATTCTTGCAAATCAATGATTTTCATAATAAAGCACTACTGCCACCTTAGATATGGTAAATTTTACCTCGAGGGACTAGTGGCAAGTAATCCTACAACATGAATATATTTGCCTTCAATTATCTTTGTCTTCAATATGTTTTATTTCGAAAATTAGTTTGAAGGGGTTTTCAGATAGGAATCACCCAAATCCGATCCCAGTTTTTAGGGATTAGCCAAATCTGATCTTGGTTCCTTCGTGCTAATCATTGATAAAATATGTTAAATGGTTAATTAAAATTCTAAGAATTTGTTTCTTTTTTTTATTTTGGAAAAACTTTAATATAATCTTTTAGAGCATTCGGACTTTCCTTTCGATCTATTTCACCCCTCGCCTAGAAAGAGAAAACATAGGCCAGGTAAGTTCAGGGCATTAGTTGCTTCATCCCTAACCTTAGTCAATCACCATATTTTATCTTTCCAGATGTCACAGGTGGGACAAATTTACTAGTCATTTCCGTATGCTCAGTTTGTTATTACATTCAATATTCTTCACTTTTTTTTTAAGTGGTATAAACAATTCCTCTTAGCCGTTTATTCAACTATCATTATAACTTGCAAATCACCTATAAAATTACTTAATTATTCTTTTAAAATCTTTCACAAAATATTTTGGAAAGAATTGTTAAGTTTAAAACTACATTTCAAAAGGTTATAGAATTCGTGACATAAAAGTGCTACAGAAAGTGCTATATAAGCTTATTTGATTTAAACAACTTTTAATATTTGAAAATTCATCTTTTCCATTCCAAATCTCTTTTAAACCATTTTAATAGATTTATAAAATTTATTTCATATTTTTAATCATTTAAGAATATCATTTATAAAGAAATCCCTTTTTGGATTCCGAATGCTTTTAGAAAATTGTTTTGGACATATTTCAAACTCTACTTGATGAAACCTTGATTTTTTTTATTCCTTTGAAAACTATTATCTTTGTGGACCAAAGAATTTTTATTTCGAAGAAATTCAACTTATAAATCAATCTCTACATTAGTTTGAAGTTACGGGTCGAAATTTACAAACTACCACTACCCAACGAGCTCGATTTTGACCAATTTTGTGAATTGCTTCGGAACTTGTCTGAGACACTTCAAATTTGTTTTAAACCATATTTAAACTATTTTAGCTCATTTAAAACAAAACTTACATCATTTCAAACTCATTTTCATTTCATTTCATTTCATTTCATTTCATATTATAATATTATATTATTATAATATCATTTTCAATCTTTTTAGATATTTTGAAATCATTAAGATGCTAAATAATTCCATACACATTTTTATGGATTTAATTCTCATTTAATTAACTATGGTTAATTACTAATCATTTCTGTTATCATTTATCACACAAGTTATTAACCACATAAACAATCATATTATCAACCAATTTTGCATCCATGTTATCGAACATTTAATCATCCAACATATTTAAACTTTCAAATCATCATACTTGAAATAATTTATGGATTAATCAGTAAATATGAGTACTCACGATTAGTTCCACTCCACCAATCTTTTTCATAGACTTTCCTTTTGATTATGGTAGCACTTCCTTCTCTTTTTCTTGCACCAGAGCTTTCTAACTTGCTTTCTTCTATTACATAGATTCGGCCTCCATGGGTTCCAATCTCCTATCCATCATTTCTTCACTTCTTAGATGCTAAAACATGTTTTGGTGATATTCTAAGGTCTTTGGCAAAGTTTGGTGGTGTTTGGAGTTGATTTGATATGATTTTGAAAAAGTTAGTAAGGAAAAGAAAGAAGAAGAAGCCATTAAAGAAGCGAAGAAAAGCTTGAAAAAAAGGAAGAAGAAGAAGTGTAAAAAAATGAGAAAGTGAATGCTTATTTATAAGAAAAGTTTTGGATTAAAATAATATTTTGTAAAAAGACCAAAATTCCCTTTATTTGCTTTTTAAGCAACCTTATTTTTTCAACACTTAACATCACATATCAAATCATTACTTTATGTCATTTTCACTTTAGAAGTAAGGAATATATTAATATGTTTGGGTTGATTTGATGTTTACGTTTTGATTTGAAATGACATGTTTGTCTTTTTGTGCTTAATTTTTATTAATTACATTCTAGAATTTTCTAAGTATGTTTAGCGAAAGTAAACTTGATTAGTGAATTAATTAATACTTATACTATTTGAATATATGTTCCTATATAAGAAAATAAAGGTGCAACGATGTTGCGACAACTTTTAATCGACAAAACGTTGATTTTCGACAAAATATTTTACGGTCACATTTTGACGTTTTAGTTAAACTATTTATTTATGTAAACCAAATTTAAAAATAAATTTGTATTGTTATTTAGAAATATAAACACTCATAAATAGATTAAAATAATTTATTTAACCATTTAAACTTACTTTTCTGAAATCGGCATTTTGGCACTTTTGTCGATATTGGCAAATGTTACTATTTTTGCGTATACTTCTCTTTCCAAATCCTATCTAATATTGTTTTAATCATATAACCTCACCTATTTTATATTTTAAATCATTTTAAATAGTATATTTTAAAGTGGTCAAATTCTGGATCATTACATTCTCCCCTACTTAAAAGAATTTCGTCCTCAAAATTACCCCGAACAAAAGTTTGCCCAAAACATTTATCTTCAAACTTAATTCCACATAATATACACAGATCATTCGTATGAAATATCTTGTTCGATCTCCTATTCGAATCCATATCTTTTCTTCCGAACTAGTATCGATCCCTCGATCCTCTAGTGCGGACTTTAATCAGGCTCTTTGCTCAGAAACCTTTGCTTTCCTTGCATAGCTCTCAACTATGATAGAAAACTAAAGAACCCAACCAAAAACCCTCATCAATGTTCGTCGTCCATAATCGAGTGATAAATCCTTTTTCGGACTAGTGTAAACACCTCAAAGTTTCGAACTCGAAGCTTAGATCAAAATTTATGTGATGAAATGATCTTTGTATAATATATGTATTTATTAACTTTCAAAAACTTTTCATAAACTTTTACCTTAATTTTAAACATTTTATAAAGGTTCTTTTTCATATAATTCCTTTAATCATTTATTTCCAAATATTTTTAATAAAGGAAAATATTCTAAAGAAACCATTTTTCACAAAAAAGATAATTTATCTTTATTATAATTTTTTTTCCACAATCCTCTAACTTAGTATATTTCTTTTAACACTAATATTGTTTATGAATCATTTCGTAAAACTATTACTTAAGTTTATTTCATTGTATAACTTAGGTAAATCAATCACATTTTAAAGACTTAAGTCTAAATCCTTAATGAATGCCAGAAGTCATTAATAAAACATTGTTAATCCTCTTTTGCTCGCGACTTAATAGGTCACGACTTACGACCTCAAAAGGCATGCCGACTTAAGAAGCGTGCCGACTTAACAATTAACCGACCTAAAAGATACATCTCTTAAGGAAGGTTCCGACCTAAGGCAGACTACGACTTAAGCTACAGGACCGACTTAACCAGTTACGAGTTACGAAGGCTTCCGACTCAGCAGATTCCAACTTAAGGGGGTCTCCAACTTAGGGCTATCGACCGACTTAAGAAGATCTCCGACTTAACAGCTTGCGAGTTAAGAAAATCTACGACCTAAACCATGCCGACCTAAAAAGCATGTCGACTTAAGAAGGTTCCGACTTAATGGGTTATGACTTAACTACTGTAAGTAGTTACCGACCTAAGAAAGTTAAGAAGACTCACGACTTGACTTAAGTCGTCCACGACCTGAAAACTAACGAGTTAACTCCATGCCAACCTAAGAAGCTATCGACTTAAGAGAAGTCTACGACCTAAGAGTCTGGACGACCTAAATACATACGATCTAAAGAAAGTTGCGACCTAGCAACTTAAGGGATATAGCAGCTTAGAGCAATCAACGGCCCATGATAGATCGCATACGACTTAAGGAAACGAAGGCACGACTTACTGCCGATTTATGACTTATGCTAAGTCGCGCACGACTTACTAACTCGTCCAGAAGAATTAGCTGCGACCAAAGTAAGCCAGACTCCTTATGTCGTCGCCGACTTACGATCTACGACCTAGCTTGAGTCGTAGCCGACCTACTACTTGGTGATAAAACTTCTGTCCAGAAGTCGACTCCTATAAATAGACCACCACTTTCAACGTGAGGAGGATTTTGAGCCGATCATTTCCCAAAGCGTCGATACTCTGCTGAACTCTCCACTCATTCAACAACTGAAGATCTTCAAACATTCGAGACACTACAACAAGCTTCGAGAGAAATTCTCTACATCCAACACGGATTCATCGAGCTTCATCATCGAAGTTTGAGCTAGTAGTTGAGATTGTCTTTGTGATTAAACTGTATTGTTTTCATAAGTTAATTGTATCGATTTGTAACCAGATTCAGTAATAAAGAGATTCAAAGTGGACGTAGGCTCGATCTCAAGCCGAACCACTATAAACTGCTGTCTTTTACTGCTTTTCTGCTATTTTACTGCTTATGTTCTGTTCCCGTACCAACGGGTGGTGCTTTCACGACTATATAACACACACCGGGTGTTAATGTTCACTTTTTAGCGTTAACATTTTGGTGCTTTCACTGAGAACACAATTCAGGCGATCATTCACCATTGCTTCACGAAAGTTTGTTGAAAGAATTTCCTTCAAAACCAGAAGCCTATCAGACATAATGGCTCCTGGAAGAAAACGCAAGTCCGTCCGATCTGATGATGACCGTGACAATACTGCCACTTCTCTTTCTCCAAGTCAGGCAGCCCCAAGCGTCGGGGTGACGCGAGAAGAGTTGGATGCTGCTTTGTCCGAACTGTACCAGCAGATTGAAACTCAGAATAATCTGATGATGGAAAAGTTGAATGCTCTGCTCGGAGCTAATCAAAGACCAGTAAATAATGAAGAAAACTTCACTGATATTGCTCCCACCTCCGAAGGGAGAAATATTCCTTAGGATAGATCTGGTGCTGCTGAAAGGGTACCTCCCCAAGCGGAAGGATCCAAGCCATCTCCAGCTCTCCCCGAACATTTACCTGGGCAAACCTCCGAGAAAATGGCCGAAGTCTATTCCGCGAAGTCTCTAAATAATGAGGAATATCTCTCTAGCATGGTTCGACAAATAATGAAGGAAAGCATGCAGAGAATCGAAGATGAGAATGATTGGGGATTCGCTCCGAGTAAGACTCCATTTACTGAAAGAATCCTAAAAGTAGAGTTTCCCAGAAAATTCGTTCCTCCTACCATTCCTTCTTATCGAGGAACAAGTGATCCAAATCAGTTCCTATACAAATATGATTGGCACATGACTGGCGCTAGAGCAACCGATGAGATTAAATGCCGATATTTCCCGGTGTATTTGGAAGGAGTGGCGTTACTTTGGTTTACCAAGCTTCCTGTGCGATCTGTTGACCAGTTTTCTGATCTGACCCGAAAGTTCAAGGAACAATTCAGATTGTACATTTCAAGAGCAAAGGATATAATGTCTCTCTCGAGTCTTGAACAGAATCCTGGAGAGCCCATCAAATCCTTTCTGAATCGCTTTAATTTAGCCTTAGTAGAAGTTGATAACGCGGAACCGCGAATGATCTTGACCTACTTAATGCGGGCTATTGACAAGTCAAGCAAGTTTGGAAAGTAGTTAAAAATGAAGGAACCAAATTCGCTCAAAAAATTCTACAAAAAGGCTGATGAGTTCATGCGCCTAGAGAATCTCTCCGCGTCAGCTAAAGTTGTGACAACAGTGGTGGAAAATAATGCTACAGTTCAGAACAAGAAAGAACCCGCAAATCAGAAAAGGGAAAGTAATGGTGGAAAGAAGCAGAAAGATCTCAAAAAGCCTCGCTTCCTCAAACCTTCGGATTTTACCCCCCTGACCGATACACCGGAGAATATTTTCATCGCCACTAAAGATGTTGTTGAATTTCCAAAACCACCGGCAGTAAAAGTTGGGAAAAACGCTGCTCAAAGCGGAAGATTTTGCAAGTTTCATAACCAACCAGGCCATGATACCAACGAGTGCCGCCACTTGAAAAGCCTGATTGAAGAATTGTTGAGAGAGAATAAGTTGCAGCAGTACATTAAGAGGAATAGAAAAGACCCGTCTTCATCTAACCAGGGGCAACTACCCCCAGCTCATTCATCTGGTTCAGGAGAGAGGCCTGCTGAAAAGGAAAGGCCTGTTATCAATGTGATCACAGGAGGACCTCATCCGGCTGGCAGGAGTTGGGGTGAGATGGAAAGGTATGCTAGAGCCTTGAAATATGCCCCAACTGAAGAGAGTGTCTTAATCCTGGAAGATGCTGCACCTCTAAAGCAGCAAAAGACTTTTCATGATGATATTATGTTCAGAACCAGGGATTCTATTGATGTGGAAGCTCCTACTGAGGACCCTTTAGTCGTCTCTGTCGGTATTGGGCCGGCTATTGTCAGAAGGGTGTTAGTCGATAGTGGCGCTTCATGCAACATACTCTTTAAAAAGACATTTGACCAAATGAAAATTCCAATGACAGATGTACAAGCTTCTTCACACAAGATTGCCGGATTTACAGGAGAACTGAAACAGCCAATTGGAACGGTGGACTTGTTTGTTGAAATGGGCGAAGGACATAAGAAGTTGGTTTGGAAGCAAACTTTTGTAATTGTTGACGGATTCTCCGCCTATAATGCTTTCTTGGGTCGGCCTACTCTTGCTGCTTTCAGGGCCGTCCTCGCTCCATGGTGCTTAACAATGAAATTTCCTACTGATAATGGGATTGCTTTAATTAAGGGAGATCAGAACGTAGGGCGAGAATGTTATCTTGTAGAACTCCGAGAGGCCAGGAAAAGAGAAATGGGGAAAGATGCGGTAGCTCCGCTCCGCATCAAGGAACCAACCCTGTAGCAACTACGGAGTGGCCCCTGTACTGCAGAACACAGCAATGCAAGGAAAGAAATGGATCCCAGGAAAGCCAGTACAGGGGAGAATAGAGTGGTACCCGTGGAGGTAACGGTACCAATATCTGTTGACTCGAAAGACCCGAACAAAGTACTCAATGTGGGTTCACAACTGAGCAAAGCAGTTCAAAACACGCTGATATCATTCTTAAAAGCCAATCTGGATGTGTTCGCCTGGTGTCATGCGGATATGTGTGGGATCTCCCCGGAAATTGTTGTACATACTCTGAACATTGATCCAAAATTCACGCCAGTGAAACAGAAAAGAAGAACTCAAGGTCCAGAAAGGTCGACAGCACTAAAGGAAGAAGTCGACCGGCTCATGGAAAATGGCTTCATTAGAAACTCCACTTATCCAAATTGGGTTTCAAATCCAGTACTAGTTAAAAAGGCGAATGGAAAGTGGAGAGTTTGCATCGATTTTTCGGACCTAAACAAAGCTTGCCCCAAAGATTGCTTCCCACTACCTAGAATCAATCAATTGGTGGATGGAACAGCTGGGCATGAGTTATTATCATTTATGGATGCTTACTCCGGATACAATCAGATTATGATGCATGAGCTGGATCAGGAAGGTACAAGCTTTATCACAGATGTGGGTCTCTACTGCTACAAAGTTATGCCTTTCGGATTGAAGAATGCTGGGGCAACCTACCAAAGGCTCGTCAATGCGATGTTCAAACCTCAGATTGGTAGAACCATGGAAGTTTATGTTGACAATATGTTGGTAAAGTCAAAGAAAGCTGTAGACCACATGAGTCACTTGGAGGAAATGTTTGCAGTTCTTCGGAAGTACGGGATGAAGCTCAATCCATTGAAATGTTCGTTCGGAGTAGAATTTGGGAAATTCTTAGGTTTCATTGTGAGCGCCAGGGGCATTGAAGCCAATCCTACTCAAATCACAGCTCTAAGGGAGGTCCAAGCCCCTAAAACAAAGAAAGAAATGCAAAGTCTCAATGGAAAAGTCGCTGCTCTGAGTCGTTTCATTTCCAAGGCCACAGACAAATGCATTCCTTTCTTTGACGCTCTAAAGAAAGGAAAGAAAAATGTTGAATGGACTCCCGAATGCCAGAATGCTTTCGATGAACTAATTCGTCATATGGAAACACCTCCGGTTCTTTCCAAGCCTACTGATGGTGAAGACCTTTTCATCTATTTAGCAATTTCATCTCACGCCCTCAGTGCAGCACTTGTACGGGAAGATATGAAAATACAACGTCCAGTCTATTACATCAGCAAACGGTTCACTGGGGCAGAGATGAAATATTCGAAGATAGAAAAGCTCGCCTATTGTTTGTTAATTGCTTCTAGGAAGTTGAGGCCATACTTTCAAGCTCATCCTATCAAGGTCCTTACCGATCAACCTCTAAAACAAGTCCTGTTTCGTCCTGAAACTTCGGGCCGTCTTTTGAAATGGAACATTGAACTCAGCCAATATGATATCACTTACCATCCCCGGAGAGCAATCAACGGACAAGCTTTAGCATATTTCATCGCAGAATCTACTGACAAAGGTGATAGTGAGAATGAAATAACTGATGGCATTCCAATCCAGTGGAAGTTGTATGTTGACGGATCGAGAAATGATTACTGTTCTGGGGCAGGGGTTGTGCTCGAAACCCCCGAAGGACGATCGTTGTGTTATGCATTAAGACTGGAATTTCCTTCAACAAACAATGAAGCAGAGTATGAAGCTCTTATTGCTGGCTTGAAAATTGCCAAGGAACTAAATATCAAAGTGTTGCAGATCTTCAACGACTCTCAACTTATTGTTTGCCAGGTGAAGAAAGAGTTTCAAGCTAAAGGTGGAAATCTGCCCGCATACTTGTCAAAGGCGTGTGAACTTCTCGAAGATTTCGATCATTATACGATAAGTCATATTCCTCGGGTAGAAAACATGAAAGCGGATTCTCTTGCAAAGTACTCAAGTTCTGGAGAAGCTCTTACTGGGATTAGTTCCTGTAGAAGTTCTGTCAGCTCCAAGCATTGATGAAATGGATGTTGATTGGATTATGGCTGCGTCTCAAGAGCATGAATCATGGATGACTCCAATCAAAGAATACCTACTCAATGGTTCCCTGCCAGAAAGTCCTAAAGAATGCCGAAAACTATTAAGGAAAGCATCAAGATACATAATTCAAGATGGCCGATTATATAGACGGGGATTCTCAATGCCATTACTTCGATGTGTAACCAAGGAAGAAGCCAAGACAATCCTAGCCGAGGTACACGGAGGAGAACATGGGGATCATTCAGGTGGCCAGACTCTAGCCAAGAAAGTTCTTCGATATGGGTATTTCTGGCCTGACATTAATCGAGATGCTGCCATTTACTCCCGAAAGTGCGACAAATGTCAGAGATTTGCGAGAATCCCAAAAGCGCCTTCCACCGAACTCACACAAATGGTCAGCCCATGGCCATTCGCTATTTGGGGAATAGATTTGATTGGACCCTTACCGATCGCTAAATCTGGAATCAAATATGCTATTGTTGCCGTTGATTATTTCACAAAGTGGGCTGAAGCTGAACCTTTAGCCACCATTACCTCCAAAAAGATGATAAATTTCGTAACTAAAAATATCATTTGCAGATATGGTGTGCCACAGAAGATAATCACAGACAACGGTATCCAGTTTGAAAGTGAAGAATTCCAGGATTTTTGCAAACGATTCAGAATTCAAAAAAGCTTCTCAGCAGTGGCTCATCCGCAGGCAAATGGGCAAGTGGAAGCGGTGAACAAAATTATCAAATCAACCATCAAAAAGCAACTCGAAAAAGCAAAGGGTGGTTGGGTCGATAAGCTTCCATTAGCACTATGGGCCTACAGAACTACTCACAAAACTGCGACTGGGCACACTCCATTTTCACTGGCATACGGATCAGAAGCAATGATTCCAGTAGAAGTGGAAGTTCCTTCACACAGGAGAATTCATTTCAATGAAGCCGAAAATGAAAAGATGCAACTTGAAGCACTTGATTTTCTTGATGAAAAAAGAGAAGAAGCTAGGCTTAGAGTTTCAGCTTATCAGCAAAGGATAGCCAGGCATTTCAACTCTAAAGTTCGCCAACGCAGCTTTGAGGTCGGAGACTTAGTTTTGAAAAGGATCATGACAACAACTGGTGTGTTTGGGCCAAACTGGGAAGGACCATATGCCATAGGCAGTAAACTTCTTGATGGTACTTTCAAACTCATAAATGTTGAAGGAGATCCAATTCCAAGAGCCTGGAACAGCAACCACTTACGTCCTTATTTTACTTGAAAAAAGCTTTGCTCAAAATTGTAAAATAGTGATGAATGTATCAGTTGTATTGAAAGACATTGTAAATCAGTGTAGATGAATGAAAGCTATAAAGTGGATGTAGGCCCGGTTTTTGGCCGAACCACTATAAATCTTGTGTTCTTTACTATTTCATAATGCCTGTTTCATTTCGATATGTAAATACTTTAAATGTATTGCTAAAATGTCGATCCAAAATTGTAGGACATTAAGACAAGGCTTGCTCGTCACGAAGCCAAGCGACCCCTATAAATCACCTACTAAGCAAATTCCAAGCGACAAAAAATTCTAGATTTAAATCCTATACAAGAAGAACTTCACATAAAAAGTTGGCAACTCCACTGTGGCAAGCCTTCGTTAACTGGTTGAGATTGTCGATATGAACAGACATCCGACTAGGTAACTCGCGTTTGTCCCGTGAAGTTATTCAACAGTGAAGTCCACTTCTTCGGATAAGCCAATTTACTTGCAAAAAGGAAAGAAGATGCGCTTGGAAATGGTAATAAAAGATCGCTAATGAGCAGATGATGAGAGAACATGGCCAAGCAAACACAGAAGCAGCTAAAAGGAATTATGCCTCTCAATAAAAGGGTCGGTAGAACCACCAAAGGGACACCTTCCCAAACAGGAGGAACGGGGCCCTTGCTAACTGATTGTGATGCATCCAATCAGGCAGCTTGCGTCCGTCCCGTGGATCTACTCGGCCTTGAGAAGCAACCTTCCTAGCACACCAACCAACCGATGCTCCTTCTCAAAGGCCAACAAAGCCCTCTAACGAGGCACGCCAAAAAATGGAAGTGCTTCTCTCAATAAAAAAAAGATTGGTTGAACCACCGGAGGGGCACCTTCCCAAGCTGAAGGAACATGGCCCTCGTTAATTGATTGCGATCGTTTGTGCAAACGAACATCCAATCAAACAACTTGCGTCCGCCCCGTGGATCCATCCAACCATGAGAAAGTAACTTCCAGGCAATTAAAAAGCCCTCTTTGGAGGCACAAGCCCTCTTTAGAGGCACAAGCCCTCTTCAGAGGCACAAGCCCTCTTCGGAGGCACACACCCTCTTCGGAGGCGAAAGCCCTCTCCCGAGGCACCACAAGCCCTCTTCGGAGGCACATGCCCTCTTCGGAGGCAAAAGCCCTCTCCCGAGGCACCGCAAGCCCTCTTCGGAGGCACAAGCCCTCTTCGGAGGCACAACTCTTTAAGAGGAGCCCTCTTCGAAGGCATGTCCCAAAATAGAAAGCTCAAACAAAAGAGTCTTCTCCAGAAGCACATCTCAACTCTCAAAGGAAGGTTACCTTATTCATCTCGAAAAGTTATTCCTAAAAAGTCAAAATGCTGCAAAAAGACCTCTTCGGAGGCACACTTCACCGTGCTCGAAGTACCAAAAATAAGCCCTTTACTGGGGCACAAAATCAAAACTTTCTTCAGAAAGTTCATTTCACTGCATAGGAAAATTTACTTTCTTTTGTGACAAATGAAAGCGATCATCCTCGAAAGTTGAAGTGTTCTTCGGAAAGAAAGAGAAAGTAAAAATTTCTCCAAAAAAAAACGAGATATGATCTATTAAAAGCAGAATGATTTTTCCCTTAAAAGTGGAATAGTTATTCTATGAAATAAGAGTATCAGTCTTGTAAAAATTAGAAATGTCGCAATGCACTTGTGGTATGGGGGCAACACTATACAATTCAGTTACATTAATAAAAGGAATATGCAAGCAACATACCGCAAGTTCATTGCAATATCATGAAAAATAGATGTGGAATAAATGCATTCTCAAACACAGACCGGAAAGTTTGTACAAGCAAAAAGAATCATTTATTCTACACTAAAATGAGAAACAGATACATTCTCACATACACAAGAATTTATACAAGTAAAATAGCTATTTTATTCAATACTATGAAAACTTCTTACATTGTGCAGATCACAAAAAGAAGCGGGGACCGGTACCCGCACAATCTCCGGTCGATACATGCGAAAAGCAAAAATAAGAAGTAGAAAATCCTGCTTGTTATTCCTCCTTCCCGCCACCTTTGGAGCCTTTACCCGGCCTAATGATTAGTTTCTGAAGCCGTTGTGGACGGGTCGGGGGGGGGGGGGGAAGGAGAAAGAGGCACGGCTGGATCAACTTTTGCTTCCTCTCCAGTGGAAATATTCTTCTTCTTCTTCTTTATGGCACGCTTCCCCTTCCTCTTCGAAGAAGATTCGCTCCCCGGAGTAGCGAGCAGTGTAGAAAGCTTTGTGTCATCGTTAAGAGACTGCTCTGGGGTCTTCTCAGTATCGTCAAGATCCTCAGCCTTCTGCTCTTACGAAGCGGCCGGATCATCCAAGCCCTGAAGAGCTTCAATTTTCTCTGCCTGTGATCCCGGTTGGGAAGCAGAAGGAGGAGTAATTTGCGAAAATGGAGGAACGGCAACTAAAGGAGTGGAAGTTTGTGCAGTATTCGGTACCTCCGCTGTAGAAGAAAAGAAGTTAAAATCGGTATTCTCCGAGAAAAGAGAAGGTATCGGTTCACCAAAGTTTAAGTAATAGGTAAGAAGGTCATCAAACTCGGTTAAATCAAATAAATGATTCACTGGACCCGGATCGACGCCAAAATTACCTGGAGAAGTCGGTTTTGACAAGACAATTTCAAATTTATCAGCCTCAGTGTCTTCTTGGCTCTGCTCCTCGATTTGAGTAAGGGGAGACTCGGTTGTGATGGGCTTAGCCTCGACGTTTTTTGCAGGAGAAGAAAGGTGAGAGCTGGAACCAACGATATCGACGTCGGTCGAAGTCGAAGTGTGGACAGGGGCAGTTAAAGATATTTTCTTCTCTGGTTGTTCTTCTGCCACTATTCCAGCTCTAGCTTCAGCGAGTTGCTCTTTTCCCTTGGCAAGAGCAGCACGAGCTTCTTCGTCAAGATAGCGTGCCTCAAGCTCCGCCTCATCATAGCCGGCCCCGCCAAGCATGTCAACCGCTGCTACCCATACTTCAGCCAGGGTAACCTCATAGTCAGGACCCAGAAAAGAGAGGCTCCCATGACCCAGAACGCTGTGCAGATAAAAGTCAAATAAGGTGGAGCTGATGTTAGCTTTTGTTGTCTCATGCAATTGCTCGGCCGCCTCTTTTTCGGCGACAACAGCAGCTCGACCAGCAACAGCCTCATCACGCTCTTTCTCAGCATTAGCAAGTTGGGACTTTAGCAATTCAATCTCCACGTTCTGGGAATTAACTGTTTCCCGCAACTGAGTGTTATTTTTGCGGTATTCTTCAACAACGAATTACTCAGCTCCAAATTTCATCTCAGCATCCCTCTGAGCAGCGTGCGCATCCCGTACTTGTTTCTGAAACACTTCTTCTTTTTGAGATTGTGAAGCAGAAGAAGCGGCGAGATCTTCCTTGAGTTTTTTAACCTCGTACTCAAGTCTCGCATTATCATCTGCAATGCTCGTCATCTCGGCATCATGCTGTTTGTAAATTTTATCCCACTCGGATTTATCATTCTCCATGGCTAGCATGGCCTCAAGATTTGCACGGTTGACTCTTTGCAGCTCATCGACAAGCTTTTGCCACCCGGACACCCTTTCAATGTTAAGTTTGACGGCTTCTAGGCTACGCAGCATATCCGATTTATCGATCGGAACCAAATCAAGGTCAAAACGCACCCCTTTTAAGCACCAATTCGGAAATCGGCTTTGAAGAATAGGAGGGGCGTCTTTGACCTGATACTGAGGTCTGCTGATGATCGCCTGGATGTCAGATTTCTTTAAAGCAGGAGAGCCGGATGGAATATTAGGAGAGATGGGAGCATCAGTCTTCTCAGAAATTGCAGACGCGTCACTTGGCTTGGACCGCTTGCTCGATTCGTCAGCGATATGAGTCTTCCCCTTGTCATCATAAGACTTTCGCTTATGGGAATCGTCACTTCTATGAGAAGAATCATATCGCTCAGCGTCTTTTCTTCTCTGCCACTGCTCATAATCCCGCCTTTCTTGAGCCTTCCTTCGAGCCCTTTCTTCATCTGTCTCTCTCGGGGCATCGAGGTATTTCCTAAAGTCATAAGATCCATGGCCTCCACGGCGCTGAAATGAGTCATAGTATGAGCCAGTACGCCCCATCGGAGAATCTGAAAACGGAAAAGAAGTAAAGTTTAGAAATTTCCTGGAAAAGAGGATAAGTGCTTATAAGTGCTGAGAAATCCTAAGTGTGTGCGATGTGCAAACTACGTGCATCAAACTACAAACCACGCTTTAATGTGGAAACGGAAACGACTGGTGGTGTAGAAGGTGTCAAAGCTTGTTTCAAAGAGGAAGTCGCTTCAACAACAGGAGAAGTCGCTTTTTGAGTATTATCCTTAAAAAGCTCCTGAGAAGTTATCATTATATCGCTCAAATTATCAAAAATATCATCGCCGTGATGCCCAGCAGAACCCTCTTTTCTGACTTCCAAGTCAGCCGTCTTCTCAGAAATGTGAGGATTTTCCTCCTCTTCAATAATTGGAGCAAGTGCCAGCTTGCTGGACGATCCCGCAACATCGATAGAAGTAGAACACTTTACTAATGCAGTGTCTACAGTTGGCTCCTTTGGAACCATCCCTTCCGTTGAAGTTGGGGCATCTGCTGTCTGTGCTGAAAAATTAGAAACTTCATGGGGCTGGATAAAGCGGGAAGAGTCTAAAAGCCCGAAGTGATGTAAAAATTCGTCTGTCAATAGAAATTGAATACTCTTATTCTCAACTGGCACCGCCATAAGCCTCTCAAAAGTCGCTTTGTGACCGGAATCTCTAGAAGGAGGAGGAAGTGCTGAAAAGAAAAAGGCAAAGTTAACACTTGACAACTCGGACTTCGGCAAAGTCGAAAGAACATAAGAAACAGAGACAAGTGATCTTACTTCCTATTCTCCAGATAGTGTAAAATCCCGGAGGGCAGCGAACATAGAAAAACTGGCTTAGAAAACTGTGAACACTCTCAGGGAGACCAATGATAAGCTTGCGATTTCTAGCACTTCTCACAACTGTGATGGAAGGATGGTCTTTGTTTTTAGCAAAAGTGCATAGATAACAAATTTCGTCGAAGCTTGGAAGACGATCGAGTGTCCTCCTAAAGAGCACACAAAGTCCCATCAGGATAGCATATCCATTGTGATGCAGCTGGAAAGGGGAGATGGTCAATCGTAGAAGAAGTGTTCGCAAGAAGTCATTAAAAGGAGGGATAGCTCCATTCTGGCACATTTGTCGGTTTACCGCAACAAAACCACGAGGAGGTCTATCAGCATTATCAGGCTTCCCGGGTAGTTGTGCGTCTGCTTCAGCAATTCCGAATTGAGTACACAACTGGTTAAAGGTTCTGTAGTTCAAAGTGGTCGAGACCCTTTCTGGAGGATCATTCAACGGAACAGCAACTGGAAAAATCTCTTCAACTTGCTCTATTTCTTCTTGTTGAGAAGACATTCTACACAATCAACTGGATGTTCAAATGTGAAGGTGCACGTTTCCTAAAAAGTGTGAAGTGTTATGCAAAACTAATGAAAATAAAAAGCAAAGCATAACTGGAATTAAACTAGCTGACAATCAGTCGATTACAAGATTTCAGAACTTGTTAATATTCAAGTGCAGTGTTAATGCAAACAAATCAGTTTCAGCTGACTATTACCATTTTGTTTTAATACTTCACTTGGATTGGTTATTGTACAGCATTTCATTCATATTCATTTAATTTGATTTTTTCTTTATCAACTAATCTGTCATTCGATGTGGGCAGTCAGTGGCAGTATATTCGTCCCAGTATTCTGTGAATGTTGTATTAAGCAGGTTGTTAGCTTTCAACAGTTCATAATTCAACAGTTCAAAGTCCAGGCAAAGCTTAAAAGTGTCAAGTGCTAAGTCGCCAATGACTCAAGTGCTAACTCGGCGACGACCAAAGAAAAATTTCCTATGGGTTAAGTTAAGTCGTTGGCTCTCTAATTCTTTGGGTCATCAGCCATGACACTTATAAAGATATAAAACCTCGGTTCAAGACAACACATGTGCTAACTCGTCCACGACTTAAAGGTTATGAGGCGAGCTAGAGTAAGTCGTTTATACTACAAGTCGTTGGCATTTCAGGTCAGCAGTCCCTGAGTCGTAGGTCGGATAAAGAAGCAAAAGCTCTAATTCGAAGCAACAAGAAATCCTCCAAGTCCTAGCTCGGAAACGACTCAAAACTTAGGTCGCATGAAACTGCTAAGTCGGTTCCGACTTAAGTCATGAAAGTCATTGGGTCACACGAAATTGCTAAGTCGTGACCGAGCCAGTATCTCAACCAGTTTTCCTCCCTAACTCTTAACCCGTTAACCCAATAGCCTCACAGTCAATGACGATCCTCGTTACCATCACACCATTAGATCACCCAAAAAGCCAATTCGAATCGCCTCAGATTTGCGGTAAATCCGATATATTACTGCCCTATCACAACTACAACATGGTCGATGGCAATTGCAGGTCAATCGAAGAGTTATTCATAATGAATCGCGGCACCAAAAAACAAATGGAAGTCGAAAAATGGGGAGTTATCAATTCGACAATGGACATGGATGAACGAAGATCGGATCGACTTACGAAGTATAACAGGAAGATGATCGGCGATTGGATGGTTGGAATTTGTCTCTGAAAGCTCGGAATTGCGTCAATGGCTGATTCGAATAGAAGAACAAATGAGGAAGAGGAAGAATGGTTCAACTATTTATACGCTGGAAGGCGAGTCGACCTACACGATGTACGACCTAAAACTTATATTAAGTCGCTTCCGACCTAACCAAAAGGAGTTAAGAAGAATCGAAGCATATGACCTACGACCTAGGCATACACTTCGAGGGGCAAATGTTAATCCTCTTTTGCTCGCGACTTAATAGGTCACGACTTACGACCTAAAAGGCATGCCGACTTAAGAAGCGTGCCGAATTAACAATTAACCGACCTAAAAGATACATCTCTTAAGGAAGGTTCCGACCTAAGGCAGACTACGACTTAAGCTACAGGACCGACTTAACCAGTTATAAGTTACGAAGGCTTCCGACTCAGCAGATTCCGACTTAAGGGGGTCTCCAACTTACGGCTATCGACCGACTTAAGAAGATCTCCAACTTAACAGCTTGCGAGTTAAGGAAATCTACGACCTAAACCATGCCGACCTAAAAAGCATGTCGACTTAAGAAGGTTCCGACTTAATGGGTTACGACTTAACTATTGTAAGTAGTTACCGACCTAAGAAAGTTAAGAAGACTCACGACTTGACTTAAGTCGTCCACGACCTGAAAACTAACGAGTTAACTCCATGCCAACCTAAGAAGCTACCGACTTAAGAGAAGTCTACGACCTAAGAGTCTGGACGACCTAAATACATACGATCTAAAGAAAGTTGCGACCTAGCAACTTAAGGGATATAGCAGCTTAGAGCAATCAACGGCCCATGATAGATCGCATACGACTTAAGGAAACGAAGGCACGACTTACTACCAACTTACGACTTATGCTAAGTCGCGCACGACTTACTAACTCGTCCAGAAGAATTAGCTGCAACCAAAGTAAGCCAGACTCCTTATGTCGTCGCCGACTTACGATCTACGACCTAGCTTGAGTCATAGCCGACCTACCACTTGGTGATAAAGCTTCTATCCAGAATTCGACTCCTATAAATAGACCACCACTTTCAACGTGAGGAGGATTTTGAGCCGATCATTTCCCAAAGCGTCGATACTCTGCTGAACTCTCCACTCATTCAACAACTGAAGATCTTCAAACATTCGAGACACTACAACAAGCTTCGAGAGAAATTCTCTACATCCAACACGGATTCATCGAGCTTCATCATCGAAGTTTGAGCTAGTAGTCGAGATTGTCTTTGTGATTAAACTGTATTGTTTTCATAAGTGAATTGTATCGATTTGTAACCAGATTCAGTAATAAAGAGATTCAAAGTGGACGTAGGCTCGATCTCAAGCCGAACCACTATAAACTGCTGTCTTTTACTGCTTTTCTGCTATTTTACTGCTTATGTTCTGTTCCTGTACCAACGGGTGGTGCTTTCACGACTATATAACACACACCGGGTGTTAATGTTCACTTTTTAGCGTTAACAAACATTTTCCAAGTTATAGTTACCTTTTTAAAGGGTTGTTATTATTATTTTTCTAGCTTTGAAAATAAATTCGAAATTACTAATATTAAATTCTCTATTCTTACATCCTTTTATTTATAAATCACTTTAATAAATTATGCTTATCCTATTTCACTTACTCAAAGTATTTCAATCTTTTACCAATTTCTTAGCTTTGAGTTATGTATGATTTGGAAATTTTCGACTGTCCAAAATCGTCGGAAATTCTGCTTTATTTTAGCAATTAGCGATCCCAATTTATCTTTAGTTTAAACACGTTTA
Source organism: Allium fistulosum (assembly GCA_030737815.1). Taxonomy (NCBI): domain Eukaryota; kingdom Viridiplantae; phylum Streptophyta; class Magnoliopsida; order Asparagales; family Amaryllidaceae; genus Allium; species Allium fistulosum. The sequence goes on along the minus strand of CM060905.1, from coordinate 725,397,492 downwards.
TAAAGATTACTAATCAATGATTCACATTATTTCTTTAACTTAAGAAAATTATATAGATCGAGTAACTCCAAAACAATCCAAGGAACTGGGTACTATCAATAGTATCATATATCCTCTTAACAAGAAGAGTAATACTTAACAGAAGTGTTTACCATTCGAACATATCTCTTGCCTCTTTTTAGTTATTTCGAGCCAATCGAACCAGTTTTCATAAAATACCTTTTCTATTTTCAAAATCCTTTAGACATTAATTAAAAAAACCTATTTTATAAATTCTTTTTATAAATTTATCTTATATGTCCATTCCTTAAACAAATCTTATAATCAAACACCTTATAGTCAAATCGTGAAACTTAATTCACAAGGTATATGTAGTTAAACTTTTAAATCAAATAATTGACCAATTTATGATAGTAGCTTAACATTATCATTTCTTAAATTATTATTTTGAAATAAGTATTAAAGATCTTAATTACCTTATCAGAGTTCTTACTTATTGATTATCTTTATGAAACGTCTTATAGTTAAACTGTGAAATTCTAATCACAAGATGTTCATATCTAAATTTCACTAATCCTAATTTCTAACTATACAACTTTTAAAAATATATACTTTATATTCAAAATATCATCCTAGGTAAAATTATTTCATTTACCAATTTTTCCAAAATCAACGTGTCAGTTCGCCTTGTTTAAATGTTTTGGAACCCTCATCGATAACGGTGATCAGGCGCATCAATCAGAATCCATAAATCACTCAACAGATAAATCAACTCAAAACAATTTATTTGTTACTAACAAATACGCACTCATATATAATACACTCAAACTCATTCTAGGGTGTTACTAACCCTATCTCTAATGAGTTACTCATCCTAGGGTATTACTAACCCTATCTCTAATGAGTCTTTAACCCACCAAAGCCAAGCTTCTCGCTTAACCTTCAGCTCTGATACCAAATATAATGGTCCGTTTTTCCGTACCTTTTGAATCAACAATAAACCACACATGTCCAACCCAAATTGCACGAATAAGCAAATCATTAAGGGTAGAAAGAAAATAAAGATAGAACAGAATCTCATACGAATGGAATAACATATATTATTTCAATAATAATCCTTACAGTAGAAAAGTTTAAAATACAATATTAGATTCTAACCTTGATTCATCTTGGACAGTTATAAACTTCTGTCCTTACAAATGTTGAAAACAACAAAACAAATGAAATAGATGTAGCGGATAATAGAATACGTCCATATGATGATGAAGATCTCCAGCTCTCCTCTAGAAACTCCAACCGTCTTCAACTCAACCTATAACTACTCGGATCCGACCCGAGTATTAGAAATACCTGGATCAAGCTTGATAAACCAGCGTGAGATACTCAAAATTTTAAATGACTATATTAGGAAAACCTTCGAAAAGAAGGGTGTCTCATAAGACCGCGCCCACACATAAACACGGACGAGTTTTTACCTTATGATAACCAAAACGCTTTTATACCAGAATTCACTGGATATTATTTTTAATGACATTCCTTTGAAAACACTTTCGAATACACTTATTCAAATAAGGTATTAATATATGGACTAAGTCTAAGGTAATATATCCGGACTAGGTCAATAGAATATACCGAACGGAATATACCGAATGGAATATATGATACGAGAAAGTGTAGTTGAAATGTTTGCAAGTCAGTACAAGTATTTTGGGACAACAATCAAAACTGTAAATCTCATATTGGGATTGGATTTCCAACAGGATAGGGAATTAGTGGAGAGATCAATCTGTATCCACGGCTTACGTCCAAGACTCAAACGCCGTTATACGACAACATAAATGGTTTAAAGGGGATACAATCTACAAATAACATCCAAGGACTCAGACTACGTGCATCCCTGCCATAAGGCCCAAACGTATCTGGTACTTAGGGCTCAGAACACCTGATAACCCAAATCACTACTATCCAAAATGTGAGCATACACTGAATCACATAGAATCTCATCAAAACCAGGTGTGAGGCTCGCGAGGCTACGATCAATTTCTTCAAAGCCACGCTTTTCACACAAAACCACGCTTTGATCATAATAGGTTCCACTTTGAATGCCACATTGTCATTCCACGTCACATGACTGATTTCTAAAAAGTATAACTTCTTGAACTCGTATGTCTCAGGAAAAGGTGTTAAGCTAAAAGAAGTTGCCTTCTCTGCCACCAACTAATATACATTTATAGAAACCACTCAAATGCGATATAAAATACAACATCAAACAAACATCCATATAAGTTCGTTCTGGGACTGAATGAAACTGAAAGCAACCTCCACAACGAGGAGACCACTACTATAAATAACTTAATAATGGGAGTGACCCAAAGCATGTCAACAAGCAGTCCTCACGCTATGAATATCCTCGGTTTTCAATAACCGTCATCTTCAACATGTCTTCACTTTTCGAACGTATACATTGGTTCAAAGTGGTTTTTGGATATAATCACCCAAATCCGACCCTGGTTCCTTCGAAGCCAATTATCGATAAAAAGATGTTAAGTTCATACATGGATATCAATCATCAATCAATTACTTCATCTTTTATAAAATATCTTTCTTTGATATATTCTTTTCAATTTATTCCATTTTCTTTTCAAGAGTATATGGAATCATTAATCCTCATTTATCAAATCATTTGATTTATTTAAAGCTTTCTTAAATCCTAGAATAACTCTAAATCATTTTCTCTTTTACATAGGAAAACCTGTATAACCCACATAATTTACGATTATATATTTAAATGTTGAATTTAAATATAACATCGTTAGTTGAACTTGAAGTCTGAAATGTGACTTTTTGTAAACCGTCGAATCCGGACTCGAGACCACTTCCATTGAGTACATAACGGCGTTTGCGACCTTTTTGAGTATAAACATCAATATTTTTGGAGTACTAACCTAACAAAGAACCCAACTCCTTTACCAAATACCCTAACTCCACTCCTCTTCATTCATTCTACTCCTCATTTCCTAATACTCAAGCCCTAAAAGAGAAATGGGGGAAAAGATAGGAAATTAAAATTCCGAAACCCTAATTTTATTTGGAGATTCAAATTTCAAGTCCAAAATCAAAGAGAAGCTAGGGTAAGCGTCCTCTTCATCTTCTCCATCTCAATTCCTCTTCAATTTTCAGAAATTTTCTATAACCTAATTTAGGAAATATTTGCCTATGATCATAGATTGGAGCTTCTAAAGTTAAAGTTGAAGAGTGGTTGATCTTTCCTTTGTTTTAGAGCTTCTCATTCCTTGTTTTTGAGTTTAAAGATGAGTTCTTGAACTCACATCTAAGTCTATAGTTTTCATTGTTGTTAGGTAAGAATTCCTAACATCTATTTCATGTTCAATTAATTTTGAATTGAATTGTTTTGATGAGTTTTCCAATTTTTTTGGTATTTGGAAGTCAAAATCTATGAAAATCCTACTAAGGATGTTTGGACATGTTTTTTGGAGTGCATTGAAGAGCATATACGGTTGGGTTGTCGCTTGGCATAAATCCATAGCCTCCGTTGCTCATCCGATCGCTTCCGAACCGATTTGGCCATTAATGGCCTAGGCTGATTATTACCTTGAGCTTCAACTCAGACGTCTGGTATAATGCTCAGACGTTTGGGCCATCGAAATAAAAATTCCAGATGCACAGCTCAGACATTTGAGGTTATTCCCAGACGTCTGGGCGATTTGGAAGAAAATTTCCAGATTCCCAACTCAGATGTCTGGGAAAACCACCAGACGTCTGGTGCTGTTTAATTCAGCCAATTTGCCTATTTTTCAGTGGATTTCCGTTTTATCGATATTTTGTTGATCCGGTTGATTGTTGCCATTTATTATCGACTTGGATGACTTATTTTCTGGATTTTTGGGAATATCCATTTGATGGATTAGATATCGATTTTAATGGTTTTAATTCACGTCGTCGAATGTGAATTTTGGGTGATAGATTGTTTTTACAATCATTTCTATGATTTGTCACTTTAAAATACAAAGGTTTCTATACTAGTAGTAAATACTTAAACTCTTTCACAAAAAACGATTTCAACACTACTTTTAAATACAAAGCTCATTTTAAAACCGTTTTCCAATTTATTAGTATATACAAACCTTTACCTCATTCGTTTGAGAAATCCAAATAAACGACTTAGCAAAACAAGTGGTATGAAACGCTTGCGTTTACTTCGTCGGTTAATTCTTAAACTTGTTCGATTGAAATCTTGTGACAATTTTTGAGTGGAAATCTAATTTTTTTTCGTAAATATTTAAGTTAAGCCAGTGGTTATGGGACATGAAGCTAAACTCATTTATTTACTAGCTTGGTGTAATTTACACTTTTTATCGATCTATGATGATCATTTTGTGGTTTAGAGTAGCGATATGCGATGTCTCTTAGTCCGCGTGGGGGACTATACATCGTTCTTTGGAGTATCATCTCACTTTTATTAGCTAGCAACCCTTGGTCTTTCTATGGAGTTTGGTTCATTGGGCGTACCGTTCTACTACGTCGTTGTTCTGGCTTATTTGAGTTTCTGGTTCCTTGGGCGTACCGTTGTACTACATCGTTGCACCGGCTCTATGGATTAGCGACTCATGGGATAGCGTCCCGTTTGTGATACACGTGTTGGTGAGTTTTCATGCTCTCGTTTATGATAGGCCTCCCCCTTTTATGATTTCTGGATTTCTAATTGATGATTTCTAGAATTTGTGTTTCATCATTTTTTTGTGAATTGCATTGATAAGCACTATCAATATTTGAGGTTTGGTGAATAAGCTAAAGAATATGACATTCTTTTTGGGTATTTGAGAAAAATTTGAGATATTATATGATTTTTACTGTTATCATATATATTTGTTATATCTCTTATCTTATCTCATCTTATATGATATTTATAGCTATACTGATTCGTTTATTATTTTTCTTTTTAAATAATACTCGGGTCAGACCGATGTGTTTCACGTGTTTCGACTTGACTTATTATCAGGAATCATCATCTCACTTTTGGCTAACTACTTTAACTTAGTAGTTTTTGTTATTATACATTCGAGATAGAGACTTCTTGATGTATACATACTCTTTTGTCTAGCACTTGTATCTATTCTTTTGTGATGTAGTGGATCTTATTGGACCGCTACTTTGATGTACACTTCTATGTGTTATATTCATATCTGTTTCCGACTTAGTGATATGAATATCTGTGACTGATTTTATGTTATACTTATTTTATATTTGTTTCCGAAGGCCACATAGCCACTGTGTAGTAGCTTTGAGTTTGTACTAGATATGTCAGATTTCCTATTGAAATAAATTGTATGACCTTCTATCTGGCATATCGGTATTCAGACAAAGCAATTATACAGTTGGTTGCTCCTCAACAGCCTTATTCTTCGTACTAATTGATGGCATTACCTAGCAGTATCCTTGGTTAGTGTGAGTATAGAGGGGGGGGGGCGTCACAACTTGGTATCAAAGCCAAACTTTGGAACAATGCATAATAATCTAGCAAGGATCATTGTCCTAAGTTTCTCTTAGGAATCGTGCCTTAGGATTTAATCCGAGTCTTAGGACCCATTCTATCCTTTTTTTTATGATGCCTTGTTTTATTAATCAAGTTTGTTTGATATTCATTCTGAGAATAACCCTTTTCCTCTTCTTTCTTTCTTTCTTTCTTTCTTTCTTTCTTAAAGAAGAGAAATGGTTAGACCTGGCCGTCCTAGAGTCAGTTAATCCAGTGCCACTCCTCAGGATGGTGTATTCATGTCTGCCGAACAACATTTGGATCTTGTAAAGAATGCCCAAGATGCCGGACCCATTCCTATACCCACTCATCCTAAATCTGGTTTTGCACGCTTGTGCAGTGATTATACCAATTTGAGTGGAAGGCCATTCAAGGGTTCCGAAAGCGTTATAGAAGTCCAAGCTTGGCTTAGAACATGCAATCGCATCTTTTCTCGCATGAATCTAGTTGATCTACATCAAGTCCAAGTGGCTTCTAGCATGCTTCAGGAGAGAGAATTAGATTGGTATGAGCTTTTAGTTTCGAAAATTATTGAAGCGAATCTTACTTAGGAGCAATTCCGGGAAAGGTTCGAATTAAAGTTTGTGCGGAAGCTAAAAAAGTAACTTTAGCCCGACGCTTTATTAACCTTGTTCAAGGTGAATCCTCTGTGACAGATTATGTCGCATCTTTTTAATCCCTCTCCAAATATAGGGTCGAGTATATTAATACCCCATTGAAGAAAAATTAGAGGTTTATCTATGGGTTGAATAAGAACCTCAAAAAGCCTTTACTTTTGAAATTAGAAGTATCTTTTGATCAGCTTGTAGATATCGCTCTTCGACTTGAAGAGGCCGATAAAGAAAGTGATGTTGAAGTTTTGGGTGCCAAACAGAACTTCAACAACAACAAGAAGAGGCCTATTAAGTTAAAACTTAATCCCAATAAGAAAGGGAAGCAAGCAACTTCGGTAGCAAAGACTCCTACCCCTAATCGCGGAGAATGCTACAATTGTGGATCTAAGGACTACTATGCAAATAGGTGCCCGAAGCCTCTTTATTGTCGCTATTGCAAAAGTTCGGGTCATCTTATATCTTCATGCCCCAAACTTCAAAGCAAGAAAGAGGGAAAGCTAAATGTTGTGCAAGCCCCCAGTAACACTTTTCTTGGTCAAGGTATTTCTCATTCTGTCCTTGATGGCATTATTATGTTTTGTGATCATCCTATTCGAGTTCTTTTTGATACAGGTGCATCTCACTCTTTTATATCAAAAGAACTTGTTGATACTATGTCTTTAAATGTTATGGTCTTGATGACTTCACTGAAAATTGCTAATCCGGTTGGTGGACCCGCAACACTCTGTCTATTTTATAAAGATGTCAAAATTATTTTATGCGATTATGCTTTCCGTGCCGATTTTCATGTTATGCGTTACTGAGGCTTTAGAATAATTTTGTGAATGGATTGGCTTAATCTTTATGAAGCCCACATCCTATGTCCCGAGAGGACTATTTATCTTCGACATCCCCAATCTGTTAAGCAGATTTCTATTGTTCTTAAAGATTCAGATTCCAATTCGGTTGCATCCTTATATTTTCTAAATCCGCATGATGACGATAATGATGATGAGGAAGATGTCATTTCCCTCATTCACATTGTTTGTGAATTTCTTGATATATATGATTCCGTTTTAGGATTACCACCTAAGTAAGCAATTGAGTTCAGAATTAATCTAATCCCTGGAGCTCTACCTATCACTCGTCCTCCTTATCGTATGTCCAATAAGGAAAATGAGGAGATGCGTAAACAATTATCCGAATTGGAAGCAAAGCAGCTTATTCGATCAAGTTCCTCTCCTTGGGGAGCTTCAGCTATCTTTGTGAAGAAATCCAATGGTACACTTAGGCTTTGCGTTGACTACCGCAAGCTTAATGATCTTACCATCAAGAATAAATATCCCTTACCTCAGATTGATGATCTATTTGATCAACTTAGCGGTTCTATAGTCTTTTTGCAGTTAGACTTAGCAATCGGTTTTCATCAACTTCGTATTGCAGAGGATAGTATTCCTTTGACATCATTCCATACTCGTTATGGATCTTATGAATGGCTTGTTATTCCATTTGGTTTAACGAATGCTCCAGCTTATTTCGTTGACCATATGAATCGAGTTTTCAAAGACTTCCTCAATCGATTTGCTCTCATCTTTATAGATGATATTCTTGTTTATTCTAAAAATGAGGAAGAGCATGAAAAACATCTTCGGATTGTGTTAGAAACCCTTAGGAGCAATTAATTGAAAGCAAAATTTTCTAAGTGCCACTTTTGGCAATCCTGTGTGAAATTTTTGGGACATATCATTTCTAAATCCGGCATTTCAATAGATCCTTCAAAGATTGAAGCGATTTAAAATTGGAAGAGACGGAGAGTGTGACGGAAATTCGTAGCTTCCTTGGGTTGGCGGGCTATTACCGTCGGTTCATAAAGGACTTTATAAAATTTCCGTACCTCTTACTAGTTTGACAAAGTAGGGAGTTAAGTACATTTATTCAGACAAATGTGAAGCTTCCTTTCAGAAATTAAAAGAACTCCTTTCCGATGCTCCTATTCTTGTGATTCCCGAAGGGAACCAAGACTTGATTATGTATACCGATGCTAGTTGTGTTGGTTTGGGAGCCGTTCTCATGCAAAGGGAACGTGTTATCGCGTATGCTTCTAGGCAATTAAACCCTGCCGAGACTAGATATGCCACTCATGATTTAGAGCTCGCAGCCATTGTTTTCGCCCTTAGAATTTGGCGTCATTATCTTTTGGGAGAGAGATTTGTTCTCTATACCGATCATAAATCTTTGAAGTATTTATTTTCTCAAAAGGATCTTAATTTGCGTCAACAACGTTGGCTCGAATTCCTTGCATCTTATAATCTTGATATTCTTTATACTCCCGGAAAGGGAAATCGTGTTGCCGATGCCCTTAGTCGTAAGCAACAAACGGCTATTTCTATGATGATATCCGAGTGGAATGATCTCGAGACTTTGTCCACTTATGAGATTCGAGATCGTGAATCTGAATTATGTTCATCTCTTGTTTTGTGTTGCCTTGAGGCTCATCCTTCTCTTTTGGACCGCATTCTTGAAGCTCAAGAGCAAGATCCCGAATTGGCTCATCTTAGCCAAAGTTGTAGGGATAAAAATGATATTGATGGTATGAAAAACTTTGAAATCGATGCTCGTGAGGGCATTCGAAAATTTGGTAGACTTATCGTGCCAAATATTAGTGATCTTCGTAAAGACATTTTAGAAGATTTTCATCGACCTAAATTTACCATTCATCCCGGTAGTAGTAAACTGTACGCGGACGTGAAGCGACTCTATTATTGTGATGGAATGAAATTTGATATTGCTAACTTTATTAAGCGTTGCATGACTTGCTAACTCGTTAAGGCCGAGCATCAAATGCCCGGTGGGTTATTGCAACCTTTAGACATTCTTGTTTGGAAGTGGGATCAAGTTTCCATGTACTTTATTGACGGTCTTCCCCGTTCTCGTTCGGGTCATGACAGTTTATGGATGATTATGGATAGACTTACAAAATCCGCCCATTTTATTTTCGTTCGGTCCAATCGGATCGTACCTCTTTTGGCTAAACTCTATGTTAAAGAAATTATTAAATTGCATGGAGTTCCTACTTCTAATTTTAGCGATCGTGATCCATTGTTTACTAGTGGATTTTAGAAAGGTCTTCAAAAAGCTTTGGGAACGAAGTTTAATTTTAGCACCGCTTATCATCCTCAGTCCGATGGACAAACAGAGCGTGTGAATAAAACTCTTGAAGATCTTCTTCGTGCCTGTATTCTTGATTTTGGTGGAATTTGGGAAGATCATATTTCCCTTATCGAGTTTTCTTATAATAATAGCTTCCTATCTAGTATTGGTATGGCACCTTTCGAGGCACTCTATGGAAGGCCATGCCGATCTCCTTCGTGTTGGCTTGAAGCCGGTGAGAAGCTGGTTTTAGGTCCAGATTTTATTCGTGATGCCACAGAAAAATTTGACCTTTTCCTCATAGGACGAAAGAAGCTCAAAGTAGACAAAAATCCTATGCCGATAACCGAAGAAGGAATTTGGAATTTTCCGTGGGATATTTGGTATTCATTTGCGTTTCACCTATGAACGGTGTTGTGCGTTTTAGTTGATCGGGAAAATTAGCACCTCGATATATTGGTACATTTTCCATCACCGAGCGCATTGGTTCCGTGGCTTATCGCCTTTTATTACTGGCTCAATTTCCTGCTATTCATGATGTATTCCACGTCTCTCAACTACGAAAATGCCTTAGAGATTCCGATTCTATCCTTGAGCCCGGTGTTATAAAAGAAATTGAATTTTCACCTAATTTGACTTATGAGCAACATCCTATTCATATCATTGCTACGGAGCTTAAACTCCTTCGAAATAAAGATGTTCCACTTGTGAAAGTTCAATGGTCCGCAAATCCTAAGGATTGTTCTTGGGAATCCAGAGAATTCATCGAGCGAACACATCTAGACTTACTCTCTCGTGCTCTATAAGGTGAACTTCTCACTTCAAAATTTTCTTGTGTTGTTATTCCTTAGTGTGGTTGTTACTCTTTATTTTTCTTCTTAAGTATTACGAGGATGCAATTTCTTTAAGGAGGGGGAGTCTGTAACAACCCGCATATTTTACGATTATATATTTAAATGTTGAATTTAAATATAGCATCGTTAGTTGAACTTAAAGTTCGAAATGTGACTTTTTGTAAATGGTCAAATCCGGACTCAGGACTACATCCATTGAGTCCAAAACGGCGTTTGCGACCTTTTTGAGTATAAACATCAATATGTTTGGAGTTGATTAGAATTTTGATGTTTTCATTTGGGACTTTGGGTTTGGGTTTCAACCCACTAACCTAACAAAGAACCCAACTCCTTTACCAAATACCCTAACTCCACTCCTCTTCATTCATTCTACACCTCATTTCCTAATACTCAAACCCTAAAAGAAAAATGAGGGAAAAGATAGGAAATTAAAATTCCTAAACCGTAGTTTTATTATGAAATTCAAATTTCAAGTCCAAAATCAAAGAGAAGCTAGGGTAAGCATCCTCTTCATCTTCTCCATCTCAATTCCTTTTCAATTTTCAGAAATTTCCTATAACCTAATTTAGGAAATATTTGCCTATGATCATAGATTGGAGCTTCTAGAGTTGAAGTTGAAGAGTGGTTGATCTTTCCTTTGTTTTAGAGCTTCTCATTCCTTGTTTTTGAGTTTAAAGGTGAGTTCTTGAACTCACATCTATGTCTATAGCTTTCATTGTTGTTAGGTATGAATTCCTAACATCTATTTCATGTTCAATTGTTTTTGAATTGAATTGGTTTGATGAATTTTCCAATTTTTTTTGGTATTTGGAAGTCGAAATCTATGAAAATCCTACTAAGGATGTTTGGACATGTTGTTTGGAGTGCATTGAAGCCTATAGGGTTGGGTTGTCGCTTGGCATAAATCCTTAGCCTTCGTTGCTCGTCCGATCGCTTCCGGACCGATTTGACCATTAATGGCCTAGGCTGATTATTACCCTGAGCTTCAGCTCAAACGTCTGGTATAATGCTCAGACGTCAGGGCCATCGGAATAAAAATTCCAGATGTACAGCTCGCACGTTTCAGGTTATTCCCAAAAGTCTGGGCGATTTGGAAGAAAATTTCCAGATTCTCAGCTCAGACGTCTGGGAAAACCACCAGACGTCTGGGAAAACCACCAGACGTCTCGTGATGTTTAATTCAGCCAATTTACCTATTTTTAGTGGATTTCCGTTTTATCAATTTTTGGTTGATCCGGTTGATTGTTGTCATTTATTATCGACTTGGATGACTTCTTTTCTAGATTTTTGGGAATATCCATTTGATGGATTTGATATCGATTTTTATGGTTTTAATTCACGTCGTCGAATGTGAATTTTTGGTGGTAGATTGTTTTTACAATCGTTTCTATGATTTGTTGCTTTAAAATACAAAGGTTTCTATACTAGTAGTAAATACTCAAACACTTTCACAAAAAACGATTTCAACACTACTTTTAAATACAAAGCTCGTTTTAAAATCATTTTCCAATTTATTAATATATACAAACCTTTACCTCATTCGTATGAGAAATCCATTTAAACGACATAGCAAAAGAAGTGGTATGAAACGCTTGCGTTTACTTCGTCGGTTAATTCTTAGACTTGTTCGATTGAAATCTTGCGACAACTTTCGAGTGGAAATATACAATTCGTTCGTAAATATTTAAGTTAAGCCAGTGGTTATGGGACATGAAGCTAAACTCATTTATTTAATAGCTTGGTGTAATTTACACTTTTTATTGATCTATGATCATTTTGTGGTTTAGACTAGCGATATGCGATGTCTCTTAGTCCGCGTGGGGGACTATACTACGTTCTTTGGAGTTTCATCTCACGTTTATGGGATAGCGACCCATGGTCTTTCTATGGAGTTCGGTTCATCGGGCGTACCGTTGTACTACGTCGTTGTTCTGGCTTATTTGAGTTTCATGTTCCTCGGGCGGACCGTTGTACTACGTTGTTGCACCGACTCTATGGGTTAGCGACTTATGGGATAGTGTCCCGTTTGTGATACACATGTTGGTGAGTTTTCATGCTCCCATTTAAGATAGGCCTCCCTCTTTTATGATTTTTGGATTTCTAATTGATGATTTCTAGAATTTGTGTTTCATAAATTTTTGTGATTTACATTGATTAGCTCTATCAATATTTGAGGTTAGGTGAATAAGCTAAAGAATATAACATTCTTTTTGGGTATTTGAGAAAAATTTGAGATATTATATGATTTTTACTGTTATCGTATATATTTGTTATATCTCTTATCTTATCTCATATTATATGATATTTATAGCTTGATTGATCCGTTTATTATTTTTCTCCTTAAATAATACTCGGGTCAGACCGAGGTGTTTCAGTTGTTTCCACTTGACTTCTTATCCGGAATCGTCATTTGACTTTTGGCTAACTACTTTAGCTTGGTAGTTTTTGTTATTATACATTCGAGATAGAGACTCCTTGATGTATACATATTCTTTTGTGTAGTACTTGTACCTATTCTTTTGTTATGTAGTGGATCTTGTTTAACCGCTACTTTGATGTACACTTCTATGTGTTATATTCCTATCTGTTTTCGCCTTAGTGATATGAATATCTATGACTGATTTTATGTTATGCTTATTTTATATTTGTTTCCGAAGGCCACATAGCCACTGTGTAATAGCTTTGAGTTTGTACTGGATATGTCAGATTTCCTCTTGAAATGAATTGTATGACCTTCTATTTGGCATGTCGGTATTCGCACAAAGCAATTATACAGTTGGTCGCTCCTCAAAAGCCTTATTCTTCGTACTAATTGATGGCATTACTCAGTAGTGTCCTTGGTTAGTGTGAGTATAGAGGTGGGGCGCCACAAAACCTTTCCAAATAATTCTTTTAATCTTAATCAAAGATTTCTTATATTCAAGTTATTTCTTTTAACTTAGGGAAATATTCCCAAATCATTCATTAAATCTTAATAAAAGATTTCTTTCTTAACTTCAAATCATATTCTTGCAAATCAAAGATTTTCATAATAGAGCACTACTGCCACCTTAGATATGGTAAATTTCACCTTTAAAGACTAGTGGCAAGTAATCCTACATCATGAATATCTTTGTCTTCCACAACACCAGAAAGGCAATTTCCTCACGGTTATAAGCGTGACAAAACTAATTTGTCACGGTTATAACCGTGAAAATAGGTACCGTGGGCAAATTCAGTCACACTTTTTCTCACGGTTATAACCGTGACAAAATAGTAATTTCTGATGCTTATAACCGTGACAGAATAGCATTTACTCACGGTTATAACCGTGACAAAATAGTAATTTCTCACACTTATAACCGTGACAGAACAATGGTTTCTAACATTTATAACCGTTACCAAAAAGAAAACTCTAACACTTATAACCGTTACAAATGCAAATTATATCACAGTTATATCCATTACGAAAGGTTATTTTCTAACACTTATAACCGTGATAACTAAAACAGTATCAAACAAACTATATAGCACCAATATTTTATTACAGCTACAAACAATCTATACAAAAAATATAAAGTATTAACATTAAGAAAACATATAATCAATAATTAGAACACCACCAAACATTTATGTTTCATTCAAACACCACAAAGGATACTTCATACCAACACCACAAATTATATCATACAAGCATAGTATATATAACAAACTTTAAAACACAGTTTCAGAATATAACTACATAGTGTTCATTAGCATAGTGTTTTCATCTCTTCACGCATTTCTGTTTTCCATTGTTGATTTGCATTCTCTTTGTAATTGGTAATAGCTTTTGAAGCTTGAGAGAGTCTTACTTGCTTTACAGTAGACGTAGAGCTAATAGCTCGGCAATAGCTTCGCTTTTTATCATCCCGAAAAGCTTCGACAATGGGATCTTTTTCAAAATCTTCTAAACTTCTTATTCCATCTTCTCCATTAACACTAGTTTCCGATTTTTGTCTTTCTTCGGCTGCTTCTATCAATGCCTACACAATTCATAAATTGACAGTGTCATATTTTATTTTCAATTATTCGTTCAAAAATGCATTGAAGATCCATATATTGAACTTTGAACATATATAAAGTTTTCAGGTTTCACATGAACACGATATGACAAACTGGGCATAAATAATGATATTGTTCATGCTTTACACATCTATGTTGCATGGACTAGACTACATGTTTGGAACTCGTAATAGATGAATATAAATTTCAATGACAGACTATTTGGCAAATACTCATAAGCCACTTAAAGAATATAATTTAGCAGCACTAAGTCATTTCTAAAGATACAATAATGTGTTATAAATTAGCTAACGAAGCAAAACGACAGAAAAAAAACATGAATAAACAAACTAAAAAAATTATATAGCTCATCCTGATAGAAGTACACGTGAAGTGATACTACTTTCTTCAAATTTATTATGTCTACTATGACATTATCCTGTTCTAAAATCTAAAAGGGATATCCAGCATAATACTTGAACCAACTTTTGGCAAAGTTGAGAAATTTCTCAAAGTGTTCAGCACATTACAACTTTGCTAAATACTAGAGGGGTGCTCAATTTGTCAATACTAGGACATTATCACCTGCATGCTAGTCACCTCACCAACTGACCACCACTGCACATACGTTCAACAACAACTGTATTTCATCTACCACTGCTGCAGTTACCATCACTGCTAATACTTCACATTACTGCCCTTCTCTGGTCACCACCCCCTGGGCCCCTACATATCAAAACCCATTATCAACCTTTAATTCACTGCCCTTCTCAGGTCCACCCCACCTGAACACTTCATACAACAACTAGGTTAATTGCTTTGTCAACTGCTATCATCCATATGAACATTGAAACTTCCTCAAACACCCAAACCATTTAAATTAAACCATAATCACCCAGCAACCCCAACACTGCACATCAACATTGAAACAACATACCCTGCACATCAAAAACTTCAACAACAAACCCTGCACAGTGATACTAACAGTGCACTTCACTGGTAAACCATAACCTCACCCACTGTGAATTCACAAAAAACTATTAGAAACCCCATTTCCTTGTTACTTCCATCTACATACATCATTAGCTTTTACCAATAGAGCTACCACTGTCGCAAACATCCCCTCTGCCTAATCAAAATTTCTATGCCCAGTGCTTCACCATGCCACTACATTCAACACATCACAATATCATTTACGTGCACAATATCATCTAAATATCACAATATCATCGCTGCAACATACTTGCACATCTTCCCCACTACCTTACGGCCACCCAACTCATGTACAAACCACCTCAAAACTGTGCCACTCCACCACTGTCAATTGCTTCATCTATCACGTAACCACATTACCCAATCATCAACCTGACTCCATCCCCACCATCCCCACCATCATCATATAACAATTCCTTCATTAACGCCCTACTCCTCTTCAAAAACCACCATCCTCTGTCGCAAACAACCTTCTCCTACCTGCATAAAAACATTGCAATATCTTCAAAAATCCCTGTAATTCAGTGTAACCGGTAAAGTATATTGGGTCTTAGTTGATAGGTAAGCGAATTTACCCCATTGATTTCATGTAATTTCACAGAACCGGCTAATTGCATTCTAGCAGCAGGCATAATTTTTTTTAAACATGCCCAGTTCTCAAGATTTCAAAAGAAGCTTAGTTCCATATAAAAAACACAACTAAATGTTCATATTACTAAATTACGTCCTTCTGAAGTATGCTGCTAATTTGCAATAACCCCAATAAAGGTTTTGGATGAATCGACGTTTGTGTATGTAAGGTATTTAATCTAGAAGAAACCTATTTATTTGAAGTTCTACGAAACAGTACTTTGGTAAATATGTTTAAAAGCTTTGCTAAGATTACTGGCTCAAAAGACACTATGCTTCATACTTGCCTGGTGATTGGAGAAATACCATTTTCCCAGTTAATACTAAATGCAAGTTGGGTAATTTAACATATTGTTATGCTCATTTTTCTCCTTGTTAACAGTAAATGGATGGTCTACACTTTTTTTTCCTTATTAATAGTTGGACTTCGTTAAAAATGTTAACATGATATTAAAAAACAAATTTTAAAATAAGGCAGCAAGTAAAGTGTACAAAGAAAGTTGGACCCGAATTCACAATGAGTTTCTCATAGCAAAAAAAAAACTGTTCATGAATAATGTAGATGTGGCTATTTAGTAAATGCACAAAATTAGGCAAGCAATCTCATTTTTTTATATGTGCCAGAAATTAAATTCACAGAAGGGCCAAGAATTCTAAGTTTAAAACTAAATAAATGGAGTGATTTTCTCTATATGATATAATGAGACTTGTCAATTTTGGGAAAGATAAAAAATGTATAGCAACAATCAAATTTGATTGTAGGATCTTTCAGGGCTCATCGATATAATATGGATTCTAATGACCATGGGGACTTGAATTGTTGGACGACGAAGTCACTGGTCAAAATATCCCAATTTCACATACTAAGATGGCCATACGCTAATATATTTTTCATAAATACAACAAAGATTTTATGAAACGGTCTATATTTTAGCACCTACTTAAATTATAATCATTACTTTACTCATATAACGTCCATACATACTATCATTTGCATTTTCACTCATAATCATTACTTTAATTCATAGAACGCCAGATAGTTGTTTCTTATGTGACCATAACGGAGGAGAGGTTAAAATGAAGAAGTAGAATGATCTTTGCATTTAGGGAATCCCTCCCTTTTGGTTGCAGGTTGGCTATTATTTATAGAGGAAACAGGCATGTCGGGCCAAAAATCCACCTGAGGTAGAGTCCAAATATCACCCCGAAATAGTGTGCAAAGTTGTAGAATCACCCGAGCTATCACCAGATGTCAGTGCTGACATGATCATGTCGGCTTGATTTCTTACCGTAGTTAGAATAACTACGATTCTTCTTGCATCCTTCATACTAATTGATTTTCATTTGTTCCAAGTTATTTCCATCGATCATCGGTTGTCCAAAATAGATCGCTGCCTACCTCTCTCCAAAACATCCTGATATCACCCTTTTTGTCAAAGAGGTTGGTAGTGAATTTTTTCCTTAGCTTCGAATGACTTGTAATTTTTCAACACTCTTCTAATTCCATATGGAGGCTTCCCAAGAAGTCGCGACACATACAAAGTTAACATAAGAGGATGGTTTTAACATGATAGGTCATGTTGACTTCTCCTCTTCATGTACTTTGAGCCCAAATTTCTTGAGCACTACTAGAATAGGCGGACAATGATTCATGTGAAATTTAAGTGAGAAATACGAAACGAGGAGATACCATCAACATGATCATGTTGTTACCGAATTTCTCTCCTTAGCGTATTTTGGGGTGGAACTTCTTTGAGCCATATCTTCATTCCATCTAAGAGTGCTTAGCAATTTTCATGTCGTTTTTTCCTTGTTTCATTCTTTTAAGTCCAATTGAAATCTACTTTGCTAAAAAGCGAGTTAACAACTTCCCACTAAAGTATGCCTTTCAAATATAAGCTGTGCTTTGCTCAAGAACAAGCTCTAATAATTAGTCCTTAGTAGTTGAGCCTTTCAGCTGCTTTTATCTTGGTGAATTGTGTAGTTCCTCTGGATTCTCCTATCAATCACGGATCATTCAAAATCTGTTATTGCCTGAGATTTTAGACTTAGCCTTAGTATAGTTTATATATCACAATCACTCCTATTTCATACAGAGTTATTACATCGCATATCCTATTTCATTCGAAGTTATTACACCACATATCCAAAGTTGTCCCATGTTTGTCCTAGATTTATTGGTTTTACCCTAATTACAAGACATTATACTCCTCTATCAAATCTGTATCTGTTCTAAGGTTTGATCTCCCCAGATCTTTTGCATTCAGTTTAATGCACAATCTCTTTGGATCATTTCATATTCAGTTTAATGTGCAATCTCTTCCAATCGTTTGTTGTTTAAGACAAGTGGATGATCTCTCCAACTCGTCTACTGTTTAAGTTGAAAGGATGGTCTTTCCAAATCCTTGTTGAGTTCGTTCGCTCTCCGAAAATGGGAGTCAAAGAACAAGGATGCCCATACGCTTACTCCTCATTGTAAGGACTTCGTTCTTGCACTCCGGTCTTGTCTTTCAGGTTTGGACTTTAAGGCGATGAATATCATACAACTCAATCTCTCGCTCTCTAGCAAGGGAACTAGCTCCTTTCACTCCAGTCCCATCTCTTTGGTCATGATTCTAAGGCGATCAAAATCCGTCATCATTCTCCAGTGGAATTTCGAAATTCAAGTATCCAAATCAAAGCAAAAAAGCAAAATCCTAATTGTTTATCCCAAACATCTGACACATGGCGTGACTAGGGACCAATCTAGGTTATGTGCATGTTATAGTGGTCGGGGAATATTATTATCCTAAGCAATCACCCAGGCATCTGAATCAGAGCATTACTAGCGACCAATCTAAGTTTTGTGCATGTCTAAGTGGTTTGGGGTTATTACTATCCTAAAGTAGTCATCTCAGGCATGCAAAACATAGCGTGTGTAACACCCCGCCTCCATACCATATCACCCAAGAGCATTGTTGTGTAACATTGTCGAGTAACAAGGACACTGAGGCGTTGTGGGTGTTTCCAGGATAAAACAATGCAAAAATAACATCATCATATATAAATAGATCACATCTTACTCTAACGAAAGTAAATAATATATATTACACATTTTAACATCTCATACAATTTCCAAATTTATTTTATACTTTTCAAACCATTTATTTTAAATACACACTTATATAAATTTCTAATACAGAAGAATATATAAAACCGGTGACTCTTTCCATCCATCACCTCGTACCCAAAACTAAATCATTTAAACCTGAAATAAATCCTCGGTATGACTTGAGGATTGTGGATAAAACAAACCTAGAGCCAGGCTATTTTTAGCTGTGAGTTCATAGACCACCATAAAATTCTATAATATTCACCATAAAACAAGAAGTCACAAATTAATCCAAATGTCATATTTCAATGATTAATTAATCACAGTCATGGGTAAAAAATAGAAATAATCATCTTGAAAGCAAATTCTAATAATTAAGCGTTTGAAAACAATTCGTACCAAGGAAACAAACTCTGTAAATCGACTATCGGATGATTAAAAATAATAATTTTCTAATGAAAATTTTATCAACCATTTGAAATTGCGTTGGGAATAACATATCCAAATTTACAGTTTTTGTAATTCTCTACAATTAATTATAAATGTCTAATCAACAGGCATTTGCTGCCCAGATCTAACAGGAAAAATTTGCGGAAATCAGACCTTATACACATTAAAACTCCCTGAAAATTCATGAAATTTAGAACAGAAGTTTTGGATAATGTCAGGTACAAGATGTCAAAATTTATGAATTTTTAAATTTAATATGAAATAAATATGAATTCTATAGTGAAAAGGATTATAAAACAAATAATTTATCAAAACTCAACCGCGTCAATAAATATCAGCACCAATCAACTTTTCAACCATATAATCATAAGATATGTAACATTCCCCACTTGGAGGTCCAAACTAATTGCTAGAGATGTCGTAGTCATCTATAGTTATTAATCCTCGATGACCAAATACGGTAATGTTAGACTCATTGATACATAGAAACAGATAAATATGGAAAAAAATTAAAACATCAAAGCAAATTCCACTTTCCATTTCCAAACATTTCAAGTTCAATACATAATCCCAACATGCAAACCACGTCCAAATAAAATATACTGACTACAAAATTTGCCAAAAGGGACATATGAAGATGCCCCCATAGATGGTCAAAGTATATAAATAGGCAATAAAACAAATTTGCCTTTACAACCAAAACACATTGGAAAAAGAACTCTTATTAAATAGCTTGCCTCCTGCACATCTTAGGAAGCTTTATTCATCTAAAAGAGAAACTGATAACCCTAACCCTCAAAATAATAAAAATCAATTGAGAACCCAGTAGTTTAAGGGGAAAAAACTTCGAGACGGACGTAAAGCATAGCATGAATAATAATCTACTATCTCAAACCATTTATATATCTAGTGAGACCATGTCCCTTAGCGAAACGGGTTTTTGCCTCACTAGTATCCCAAAACATTTATAAAACCATATACTGTGCTCTTCCATCCATAATGGTTAATAACATAGCAATTTAAAATAATATGACGATATGGAAACAAGTAAATCAATACTGGATTTCTCATCCCCATTCATTTTGACAAACTGTCTCATTTATAGTTTTTAGGGTCACTATTAACCTATTAGTTTTAATAGGCTTACAGATAACAAGTTTAATGTTTATGGACTCCCTATCTGATTTCATAGATTTCATGGGATCACTAAGATCCTATTGGCCCTGCCAATAACTGTACTGTTTCATGAGTTATCCCCAAACCTATTGGTAACTCAAATAACTTTCCTCTTATCCTAGTTTTCATGGGTGGATTAGGTATTGAATTCTGCCAATAACTTAATCTAGATTTAGTTCTCATGGGTTTACTACAATCCTATTTGCCACTTCCAATAACTCGATCAAATCATAGTTTTCATGGGTTTACTATGAGCCTATTGGCCCCTTCCAATAACTACTTTTTAACATAGTTTTCATGGGTTTACTATGAACCTATTGACCCCTGCCACTACATTCTTTTAAACATAGTTTTCAGGGGTTTACTATGAACCTGTCACCCTAACAACTTCTTTAATTAATATTTTAGCATCCTACACTCTGGTCTTCCTGACCTCCAGGATGCAATTCTACTCATTCAGAAGTTAATTTAATTTATATTCACAACTAGGTCAACCGAGCTGCTTATTCTTCCCTTCCACAAATTACAGTTATGGGTCCATTACAATGTGAATATATACATATACATATATGAAGAAGTAAACATAATAATACCAACACCTGTGGTTTAATATCCTTGAAATCAATTTATATAAAACTTAATTAATCCCTTTAATCCATTAATCAAGGAAAACTTCTTCAAATACACAATTTCAATACACTATATTAATACCATGGTTTTCCTTCAAAATGAGATTGGGTTATTTGTTTTGAAAGCTAAGGCTTTTAAAACCTTAAAACATTACTTTCAAAACCCCAGGATAACTCCTTCGAGAGCATTGAAAACATCTTTTCAAAACACTAAATATATACCTTTCGAAGCTCTTTAAATCATCTATTTTGAAACCAAAATGTACCTTTCGAAAGTACCAAAGCATTTCTTCCTTTTGAAGCTCTTTAAATCATCTATTTTGAAACCAAAATGTACCTTTCGAAAGTATTGAAGCATTTCTTAGTAATCTTTAGAAACATAGCTTCGAAACCAATGAAAGTATCTCTTTCGAAACCATTGGGTTTACCCTATTAAAAACATTTTTGGGTCTGAGTGAATATATAAATATCTTTCGAAAACTTGAAAGAAAATCGTTTGGGGATAATATGATGGCTTTGGAACCATCCATTCGAAAGCTCTTAACCTTTAAGTAAAACATTGAAGGATGGCACCCCTTTTGAAGCCATTGCCTTCAAAACCTTGACCCTTTTTGAAAGCATTTATGAAGTTACATATAAGTTTAAACAAAGGCTACCTTTCGAAAGAATTGATGGCTTCAATACACTCGAAAGGCGAAGAACAGCAACAACGTTTTGACTATGTCGGAAAAACTACATTCAAAAGCATAATTTTATAAGTAAAGGAACTCATTCAAAAGCTTATAACTTAAAACATAAGATGGCAACCCCCTTCAAAAGCTATTCAAAAAACCCCTTTTGAAAGCATCTGTTTCGATTCCTTTGAAAGCTTTTATGAAAACAAGGTAGGCGCTTATCATTTGAAGATAGAACAATGGTTTTGAACCCATCAGAAGCTAAGGTTTCGACACTATGCCTCCTGCCTTCTACCAATCTACTACGTACCATCTAAGTGATACCTAGTGTATTGGTTTTGGCTAGGTGGGTTTCGACATGGTAGATCTCAATTGAGTCGAAGCGTGGGCATAAGGTCGAAAGAGCTTCCAAAAGAGGTAAAACCAACTTTTCATGAAAAGGCTAAATTAATGCTAATTTTAGTAATTGCTTTATGACTAACCTGCCTATTTGTAAACACCTGGTGATTACCTTAAACTTTTAAAATTCTTTACTAGTATAACTGTCACACATTTTCAGAGTTAAATCATGATTTAATAAACAAATATGCCCTTTCATTATGCAAAACGAATAATGCAAATAAGTCCTTCTTATAAAATAATTTTATTTCCATAGCAAATCACTTAGGAAAAAACCTCATAAATTACAAAAATTAACTCTCAATATGTTATCTAACATACAATAATTTCATACCTAAATTCCTCCTGAAATAATTAAATTAAAATTTTTAACCCAATTATAGATATTTTCCTTTGAAAATTCATATTCAATTTTCCATAGCTTGGAAAATTATAAAAATTGAAACCCATCTCCAAAATCATATTTTAGATAACATATAATTTTTCCATGGCATTCTAAAATCATTTATAAGCGGTTTCACCCTAAAACCGTACAAATCCATATTTAAATAATTTGATTTAAATCAAACATGTTATAAATCCAAGAATGTCATCATTCAAATCATTAATAAAACGAATTTAATCTTAAACCCAAAAACATACAATCATAGAAAAAATAGAGACTGTACAAATTATTATTCATCTTGGTTTGGATTAGGATATTGAGATTTCATTTGAGATTAATCCCCAACTTCGATTCCCTATCTTTGATTTAATTTTATTCTCTTTTCTCCTAGCAATGGCCGACTATTTTAGTTTTTTGTTCGTTTGATTTTAAGAAATGAAAATGAACGTGAATGAATATGAAACGTGAATAGATATATGGATATAGGGTGTGACTGAATTTCAAATAAGCCCTTATGTAATTTATTAGATTACAACCCGTTCATAAGCGCATTTAATTTGTTAAGCACGACCCTCTTATTATTTTATTCAAATCTCAATCTCTTTATCGTTCCAATTCTTACATTATTTTATTTTATTTATCTAATTAAATCTTCTGAATAATGTTATCAAAAATTAGTGGTGTAACATGCTCCCCTCCTTAAAGAATTTCATTCTTAAAAATTAGTAAGGACTAAATACTAAACATAGCAATCATTTGTAAAAACTCCTAATAGCTATATTAGCCTACCTGACTATAAACTATCTATATAAATCTAATATAGACACACCCTTAAAGTAGGTCAGGGTAAGTATATCTAATCCTTTCCTCTACCTTCCAAGTACAGTCCTTCTCATTTTCGGTCCACCAAAATTTAACTAACTTGACCATCTTGTCCCTTAACCTTATCTCATCTCTTGCTACAACCCGAATCGTTTATCTAACAAAAGTCAAATTAGGCTCTACTATCAAATCTTCCAACCCTACCGGAAGAATAGAAGTTTCTGGATCATGCACATGCTTGCAAAGATGAGAAACATGGAATACATTATGGACACCTTCCATAATACTTGGAAATTGTACCGTATATGCGATCTTTCCGATCCTCTCTATAATCTGGAATGGACCAACATATCTTAGTGCCAGCTTCCCTGACTTTCCAAATCGTATGACACCCTTCATTGGTGATACTTTAATGAAAACCTTATCTCCAACTAAGAATTCTAAGTCTTTACACCACTTGTCTGCATAACTCTTCTGTCTTGACTGAGCTTCCTTCCTTCTTCCTTGGATCAACTCAATCTTCTCTAACACATCTCTACCTAAATCTGGACCTAAGAAAAATCTGTCTCCAGTCTCCAACCAACATGCTGGCATTTTGCACGGCCTTCAATACAAAGCTTCAAAAGGCGCCACTCCCATACTAGTTTGATAACTATGATTATAGAAAAAATCAACCAAATGTATGTGAACTTCTCAAGATCCGCCAAAGTCCAATACACAAGCTCTCAATAAATCCTTGGTTGACAAGAAAACTTGTCAACACCCCGAAGTAGAGTTGAGGAAGAAGGTTGATCCCCTTTGATTTCCTTTAGTTAAGCTGAGGATAATAGAATGTGTGTATTCTCTTTGGTTACCCTTTCTAATAGGTTTTTATAGTGAAAACTTTCTTGTCTTAGCCTTTCGTACTAGTCCAAACGCTTAATTTTCTTTCTTATCAGCCTTTCGAGCTTCTGAGATTGTATGATTATCCCTTTGAAAGCTTTCCTTTCGAAGTAGCAGCAAAAAATAAGAGGATAGCTCTAAGAATCCGGCGGTTATGTTTTAATTGGAAGGTTTCGACCTCGTCGAAAGCTAAGCTGTTTAGTGGCTTAGGTTTTGGTTCTGCAATCTAAGGTAAATTCCACTGTGTTTGGGGTTTCGATAATGTCAAATGCTACATTTTATATATACAGAGGTTTGTAGTTGAAGATTTAGGTTATTCGTAGCAGCAATGGTTTCGATATACTTGGAAGGCAGCTTTCAAAATGGTCGATACTTGAAAAACACAGTTGAGAACAAATAAAAGCCTCCAAATAGTAGTGTAATAAAAAATATCAAAATCTTCCCTTCATTGATTCAACGAAGCTATAACCGATCAATTTTCCCTAATTCGATTTACAAATTAGGGTTTATAGCTTCTATGAATTAAGAAAATACAAATATGGAATGAATAAGTTCGAATCCCCCAAAAAGGACCCTAAGGGTCTTATTTATAGATACGGGTTGGCAGCTTTCGACCTAGTGCTTTCGACTTGCTTGAAAGGTGGCTTCAGATGCCATTTGACTCCCTTGACATTTGCACATCCCCCTGCAATGCTTTTGAATGGACTTGAATGCTTCTGTGTTTGATGAAAGGGATGGTT
Organism: Allium fistulosum; assembly: GCA_030737815.1. NCBI lineage: Eukaryota > Viridiplantae > Streptophyta > Magnoliopsida > Asparagales > Amaryllidaceae > Allium > Allium fistulosum. Next base: position 725,372,447 of record CM060905.1, on the reverse strand, counting down.
CCGCCTTTCTTCTTTATATTTCTTTGTTTTCACATAGAGCAAAGGTAAGAGCTATCGACTCTCTATATAGATTTAGTCCAGGGTTTCGAAGGTGTTGAAATGCTGATGGGTTCCACTTTGTTGGTTGCTTCTTAAATTATGCTTGTGACTTGATGCGAAACCTTCCTTGGATATTGAATGTGTCAACCAGTTCGAAAATCTTGAATTGGCTTCCGAAAGGTTGTTATAACCAAGGCATGTTTTTGAGTGGTTTGATTGAAGGCCCAACCTTTGGTTTTGAAACGTTTGGCATGCAATGAAGAGTTGTCATTCCTTGTCTACGAAAGGTGTTGCTTTAACTAATTTGAAAGGTCTTCATGCATGCCGAAGCACCTGCTTCGAAAGGTGTTCACTGAAGCGGAAGCCTACTTTTGACCCTTTCGATCCCTTCGAAATGTTGTGGTACTCTTGGACTTTGGCTGTAGCATCCCTTCGACTCCTTCGAAAGGTCTTGTTGGAGCTTCTTTCTCTTGTTCTTCTTTGTCTTCAATTCAATCTAGTTTCGACATGGTCGAATGGATACTTGGTAGTAACATTTGCGCTCCCCCTCCCCCCGTGAAGGGATGTCCATAACTTTCCGAGTAAATCTTTTTGTAACCTTGTTCATTTCTCGCCTTTTGGTATTCCAGTGTGAATTTGGAGCGTTTTTTTAAATCTGATCAAAGGGTTTGTCATCTTTGCTGACTTTTCTTATAAACCTTGCTCTCCTCTTCTTTTCTTCCACTCATCTGCAATTGAAATAGACGTTGAATAATTGTAAAAATTCTCAAACCATCAAATTATTTTTATCTCAAATAAAGAAGAATCCAGATCTAAAGTAAGTTAAAATTATTTTTCTCATTGAATCTCTTTATTTTACAGTGTATCTCATTTTCTCAAACTTCTACAATTGAGATTTTGAATTTTGTTTGGATTTACTTAAACCCGATGGAGTTTTTATTTACCTGAGAGCACCTTGATTCAGTTTCATGGTTCAATTCATTTTACTTTCCTTGTTAATCTTCATTTTGAACTTTCTCGATTCAGATTTCATTGCTATCATTGTTTTTAGAAGAAAAAAAAATTAATCTCAAAATTTTCAAATTTTCAAATGGTTGACTCGCGTTTGAGTCCACTTCCATATTAATTTTTTTAAATCTCTAGGTTGAAATTAGGTTTGGGGAAAAAGAAATCCTCGGTTTACTTCGCCTGGATGTTTTGAGACGTACGAATTAAAATTTTGCCCCAAAATTTTACGTTTCTACCCCTTCAATAGGGATTAAGGCGGAATTTTACTGTTTTGGTTTTTTAGCCCCTTTCGATGGGGTCGAAAGGTAAACTAGCCCCTTTTTAATTGACCATGTCAAAAGGTCTTTAGTTCATACGAAGCCGACCCCTTCGAAAGCAGTTTTTTGCTTTCGACCCTAATACCTTTCGAAGAGGTTGATTGTTGCAATGTAACTCATATTAGCGAAAGCATAGATTTTGTCTCATACGTTTCACAACCTTTAGTATAAACTTACTTTCGATTTTTTTAAGATTGAGATTCATATATTTCATAAATTGGGTTTAAGAAAGCATACTTTGTATAAGTTGCAAATTAAGTAAAACATTTCGACTTAGTCGAAACCTACTATTTTTGTTCAAATTTAGTTGTGAGTATGCTTTTAAAATCGTGCATTCCTCTCATCTCCGTCGAAACCATTGTAACTATTGAGTTGAAACCTTCTATGACTAACTGGGATTTAATCATCTTCCTCCAATATCGTCGAAACCTTCCATGATCTTTTATGTTTTACAATATGACTCCAACTCGAAATCTTTCGACTTAATTAGTATATAAGGTTTCAAAAAATTTCATATTCCTGTAGAAAGACTAAGGTGATGGGTTTCAGCCACGTCGAAGGGCCATTTTCTCTTGTTTATTTAATATCGGTAATGTATACTACATTCAAATTTTATGTAGGTTTTAATTATTTCCCTTTAATAAAAAAGCTTCTATTGAGCTTCCGACGTTGCTAAAGAAGGTTGGTTGGACATAAATTTCCTTCCTCCCTTTTGACTTTGTTGAAAGCTCGGTAGATTTTTATTATTGGGCTTTCGACAATGTTGAAGGGTGTTTATTAAGTGTTAACTTCTATTTCACTTTCGATTCTTTTGAAAGCTCAATAAATCTAATTTTTAACTTTAACAATGTTTCAAGAATTTGAAGTTTCATGTTTTATTTGACGTTCAAATTGTTGTAATAAGTCTCTAATAATCCTTGAAAGAATGCTAATTTTATGTCAAACTTTAATTGCTAACTAGAACGTTTTCATCTGGTAGAATCGTTAGTTCATCTAAGAAAGTTGAAGCCACCTCCAAGCATTCCTTGATATCCACTATGGATGTAGTGGACGCGATTGTTAGTGACTTTCAAATTTTTAGCATAGAAGCCATCCCCCTACCGAAAATGACACCATCAACAGCCCTCCTGAAGGGTATTTCGCCAATACTACAGTCCGCATCTAATAGCGGTTCCTTCCTTTTCCAGAAATCCTATCTAAGTTCTAAGCTTGTCTTAGAATTGCTCTGATTCAGCTATCACACAACATGTACGCCTATCTCTTGTTTTTGAAGTTGATGGCATTGGAGTCTAGCATTCCCTCTTTGAATGCTGAGTGCCGAACCATCATGTCCGGTTAGTCAAACTCAACAACCTAAACAACCAAATCATCAGGGAAAATCCTCCCAAGAAACTAATATCTAAGGGGGTGATCAAATGCATAGATTGGGAGAATTATTTTTTTTTCAAATGCTTCCCTAATGTTAGCGGAACCTTTTCTTCTCCTAGTAAGTTCAGATTTTACTTTTTCCATTTTGTTACTTTCATCACTGATCTACGTTTTCTGTTAGGTGCCCCTTCTTAAAAACTAAATGCAGAGGAAAAGAAAATGTTGGAGTCCCTATTTGCAGCTACAAACATAATTGGGAACCAATTGGCCTAGCTAAACTCCACAAACTTACAAAAGCACTCTCTCTTGCCCTCTGGCCAAGGATAGTCTGTCAACCTCCTTTGATCCAACGGACATCCCTGAGCAAACGCTTCCTCTCTTTGGGAGATCCTACACATTTCTCCCCAATGCCACTTATCTGCCCGGACCACTCCGGTAAGTTAGAAATGTTGTACTTGTCATCTATTGTTGTGTTGCTTCTCAGATTTCTTTACTGACTTATTGTTAACCCCCTTTTGGTTCGCGACCTAGCAACCTACGGGGAGCAGCGACCTACGAGTTATGGGGAGTAGCGACCTACGACTTATGGGGAGCAATGACCTACGACTTATGGGGAGCAGCGACCTACGACCTATGGGGAGCAGCGACCTAACGACTTACGAAGATAGCGACCTAATGGTTCAAGCATTCCACAAACTAGCTACAGAAAGGACTAAACGACCTAAGGAGGCTAACGACCTAACTACATAGACGACTTAAGGAGTTATCAACCCAACGTCCTAGCAATGTAACGACCTAGCGAGCTAAAGCAGAGAAAAGTTTCACAACCTATCTTAGGTCGCTCACGACCTATCTTAGGTCGCTCATGACCTACTGACTCGTTCAGACAAAACTCAATATAGTTCAGACAAGACCCACGACCTATCTTAGGTCGCTCGCGACCTACGACCTAACTTAGGTCGTCCACGACCTAAGACTTGGAGATAGAATCTTGCCCAGAATCTCCCCTATAAATACAGCCTTAACTCCAACTACACGGGGACTTTTTTGGAGCTGGTCTTCTGAAGTGCTGTTACTCTGCCGAATTGAGACCTCATACAACACATTAAGCCTTCTAAACATTCAAGGCACTACAACAAGCTTTGAGAAAGATCTTGCACATCCAACATGGATTCAAAGAGCCTTATCACATCGGAGTTTGAGTTACTAGTCTGAAGTGTTTAGGAATCGAAGTGTATTGTATCAATTTGTAACCAAAATCAGCAATAAAGGAATTCAAAGTGGACGTAGGCTTGATCTTAAGCCGAACCACTATAAAATCGTTGTCTTTTACTGTTTTCTGCTACTTTTCTGCTTGTTTCTTTTTCCCGTATCACGGGTGGTGCTTTCACATTACTACTTCACACACTAGGGTGTTAGCGTTCAATTTTCAGCATTAACATTTCGGTGCTTTCATTGAGAGTTGAACTCAAGAATACTGTCATCATTGCTTCACGAGAGTTTGTGGAAAAAGTTTCTTTGAGAAACAGAAGTTTGTCAGAAATAATGGCTCCTAGAAGAAAGCGCAAGTCTACCAGATCCATCAATACTCATGATAAAACTGCTACTTCTCCTTCATCAAGTCAAGTAGCTCCGAGCATTGGAGTGACACGAGCGGAGTTAGATGCTGCTGTATCTGGGTTATATCAGCAAATTGAAACCCAGAACACCTTAATGCTAGAAAGGTTGAATGTTATGCTCGGAGCTAACCTTCAACCAGCGAATAATGAGGAGAATTTTGCTGATGTTGTTCACATCTCTAAAGGGAGGAACATTCCTCAAAGGGCAGTTGATACTGCCGAAGGGGCACCTCCCCAAGCCGGAGTGACAAGGCCACAATCAACTCTCCACGAACGTTTGTTTAAGCAAACTTCTGAGAAAATGGCTGATGACTGCCCCGTAGAGCCTCTGAACAACGGGGAATACCTCTCGGAAATGATACGACAGATCATGAAAGAGAGCATGCAGAGAAATGAAGATGAGAACGACTAGGGATTCGCTCCGTGTAAGACCCCGTTCATGTAGAAAATTCTAAAAGCTGAATTTTCGAGAAAGTTTGTTCCTCCTACCATTCCAGCTTACCGAGGAACAAGCGACCCCAATCATTTTTTGTACAAATATGACTGGCACATGACGGGTGCTAGGGCAACGGATGAAATCAAATGCCGGTACTTTCCAGTATACTTGGAAGGAGTAGCACTACTATGGTTTACAAAGCTGCCGGCCCGATCTGTAGACCAGTTCTCTGATTTAACTCGGAAGTTTAAAGAGAAATTCAGACTGTACGCTTCAAAGGCGAAAGACATAATGTCATTATCTAGCCTCGAGCATAATCCGGGAGAGTCTATTAAGTCCTTCTTGAATCGCTTCAACATAGCTCTAGTTGAAGTTGACAACGCGGAGCCACGGATGGTTTTGACTTATTTGATGCGGGATATCGATAAGTAAAGTGAATTTGGGAAATGGCTGAAAATGTAGGAGCCAAATTCGATCGAAAATTTTTATAAGAAAGCTGACGAGTTCATGCGCTTGGAAAATCTTCCTGCTCCAGTGAAAGTGGTGGCGACAGGAGTGGAAAATAATATTGCTGCTTCGACTAAGAAAGATTCCGAAAGTCAGAAGAGGGAGAATAATGATGGGAAGAAACAAAAAGATATAAAGAAACCTCGCTTCTTTAAACCGTCAGATTTCACCCCCTTAACTGACACTCCGGAGAATATCTTCTTTGCCACCAAAGATGCCATGGAGTATCCTAAACCAGCTGAAATAAAGCCTGGAAAGAGTGCTATAAGAAATGGAAAATTCTGTCGATTTCATAACCAACCCGGCCATGATACCAACGAATGTCGTCATTTGAAGAGCTTGATTGAAGAATTGCTAAGACAAAACAAACTGCAACAGTATGTTAAGAAGAACAGGAATGACCCAACTTCGTCTACTCAGGGGCAGCAACCCCCTACTCACCCATCTGGCTCGAGTGAGGGCACTACCACACATGAATCTGAAAGACCTGTTATCAGTGTGATTACAGGAGGCCCACACCCAGCAGCAGAAGCTGGGGTGAGATGGAAAGATATGCTCATGCCTTGAATGAAATATACCCCAGCGGAGGAAGATGTTTTTGTTTTGGAAGACGCTGCACCCCTGAAACAGCAGAGAACTTCTAATGATGACATTGTGTTTAAAGCTTTGGATTCTATGGCTATTGAAGCTCCAACCATGGATCCCTTGGTCATTTCTGCAGGAATTGGGCCAGCTACTGTAAGAAGGGTGCTTGTTGATTGCGGCGCCTCTTGCAATATACTCTTCAAGAAGACATTTGATCAAATGAAGATTCCAATGACTGACGTTCAGGCTTTATCGCAGAAGATTGTTGGGTTTACTGGGGAACCGCAGCAGCCAATTGGAACTGTCGACTTGTTTGTGGAACTTGGAGATGGACAGAGAAAGGTGGTTCGGAAACAAACTTTCGTAATTGTTGACGGATTCTCTGCCTACAATGCCTTCCTGGGCCGGCCAACTCTAGCTGCGTTCAAAGCCATTCTCGCCCCGTGGTGCCTAACTATGAAATTTCCCACAGATAATGGTGTTGGTGTCATTAAAGGGGATCAAAACGCTGGGCGGGAGTGTTATCTTATAGAGCTTCGGGAAGCAAGAAAGAGAGAGATGGGAAAAGATGCGGCAGCCTCGCTCCGCATCAAAAAACCAACTTTTTAGCAAGTACAGGGTGGTCCCTGCACTGGCGAGCATAGCGGTGCAAGGAGAGAAATGGACCCCAGGAAGGCCAGTGCAGGGGAAAATAGAGTGGTGCCGATGGAAGTAACGGTACCAGTACCTGTTGTTAATAAAGACCCAAACAAAGTGCTAAATGTGGGTTCGCAACTCAGTGTGGCAGTCCAAAATATGCTGATATCATTTTTAAAAGCTAATCTGGACGTATTCGCTTGGAGTCACGCCGATATGTGTGGAATATCTCCCGAGATTGTTGTACATGCTCTGAATATTGATCCGAAATTTACACCTGTGAAACAGAAAAGGAGAACCCAGGGTCCAGAAAGGTCAGCAGTGCTAAAAGAAGAAGTAGATCGGCTCATGGAGAATGGTTTCATCAAAGAGTCCACTTATCCAAATTGGGTTTCAAATCCAGTACTGGTTAAAAAAGCAAATGGAAAGTGGAGAGTATGCATCGATTTCTCAGATTTAAACAAAGCTTGTCCCAAAGACTGCTTCCCATTGCCAAGGATTGATCAACTGGTAGATGGAACAGCCGGGCACGAATTGTTGTCTTTTATGGATGCTTACTCCGGGTATAACCAGATTATGATGCATGAGTCGGATCAGGAGGATACGAGTTTTGTCACAGATGTTGGTCTTTACTGCTACAAAGTCATGCCCTTCGGTCTGAAGAATGCAGAGGCAACATATCAAAGGCTTGTTAATGCAATGTTCAAATTACAGCTTAGGAAAACTATGGAAGTCTATGTCGATGATATGTTGGTGAAATCAAAGAAAGCAGTTGACCATATGGATCACTTATCAAAAATGTTTGCAATCCTCCAAAAATATGGAATGAAGCTCAACCCTTTGAAATGTTCATTCGGAGTAGAGTCCGGGAAATTCTTGGGATTTATCGTAAGCGTTAGGGGCATTGAAGCTAATCCTGCTCAAATTACTGCTCTAAGAGAAGTCAAAGCCCCTAGGACAAAGAAGGAACTGTAGAGCCTCAATGGGAAAGTCGCTGCTTTAAGTCGGTTCATTTCCAAAGCCACTGAAAAATGCATCCCCTTCTTTGATGCTTTACAGAAAGGAAAGAAAAATTTCGAGTGGACTCCTGAATGCCAGAAAGCTTTCGATGAATTAATCCGTCACATGGAATCGCCTCCAATACTTTCCAAGCCCAACAATGGCGAAGACCTTTTCATATACTTGGTAGTTTCGTCTCATGCCCTGAGTGCAGCACTAGTACGAGAGGATGCGAAAGTTCAGCGCCCGGTCTACTATATTAGCAAAAGGTTCACTGGGGCAGAAATGAATTATTCAAAGCTAGAAAAGCTCGCCTATTGCCTACTGATTGCTTCCAGAAAGTTGAGGCCGTATTTTCAAGCTCACCCTGTCAAAGTTCTCACTGATCAGCCCCTAAAGCAAGTCTTCTTTCGGCTTGAAACTTCGGGTCATCTTTTGAAGTGGAATATTGAACTTAGCCAATATGATATCGCTTATCATCCCCGAAGAGCAATCAATGGACAAGCTTTAGCAGATTTTATTACAGAATAAACAGGCAAGGGTGACATTGAGGAAGAGGATACAGTTGACATCCCAACCAAATGGAAGTTATATGTTGATGGCTCAAGAAATGATTACTGTTCTAGAGCTGGGGTTGTGCTTGAAACCACCGAATGGCGATCATTATGTTACGCATTAAGATTGGAATTTCCTTCTACAAACAATGAAGCAGAATATGAAGCTCTAATTGTTGGATTAAAGATTGCAAAGGAGCTAAACATCAAAGCATTGCAGATCTTCAGTGATTCTCAACTTATTATATGTCAAGTCAAGAAGGAATTTGAAGCTAAAGGAGGAAATCTGCCTGCTTACTTGTAAAAGGCTTGTGAGCTTCTCGATGATTTTGATCACTATTCGATAAGCCACATACCTCGAGATGAAAATATGAAGGCGGATTCTCTCGCAAAGTATTCAAGCTCCGGGGAAGCCCAATAATTTGGATTGGTTCCTGTGGAGGTCTTGTCAGCTCTAAGCACTGATGAGATGGATATTGACTGAATCATGTCTATATCTCAGGAACAAGAGTCATGGATAACCCCGATCAAAGAGTATCTACTCAATGGCTCCCTACCGGAAAATTCTAAAGAACGCCGAAAGCTGTTAAGAAAAGCATCGAGATATGTAATTCAAGACGGCCGGTTATACAGATGGAGATTATCAACGCCATTACTCCGATGTGTAACCAAGGAAGAAGCCAAGACAATTTTAGCAGAGGTGCACGGAGGAGAATGTGGGGATCATTCAGGTGGCCAAACTCATGCCAAGAAAGTTCTCCGATATGGGTATTTTTGGCCAGATATTAATCAAGATGCTGCTATCTACTCCCGAAAATGCGACAAGTGCCAAAGATTTGCAAAAATTCCAAGAGCACCTTCCACCGAGCTAACCCAGATGGTCAGTCCATAGCCATTCGCCATTTGGGGAATAGATTTAATCGAACCTTTACTAATTGCCAAGTCAGGAATCAAATACGCTATTGTTGGTGTTGATTATTTCACTAAATGGGCTGAAGCTGAACCTTTGGCTACTATTACCTCTAAAAAGATGATAAATTTTGTGACTAAAAATATCATTTGCAGGTATGGTGTGCCAAAGAAGATAATCACAGACAACGGTACTCAATTCGAAAGTGAAGAGTTCCAGGACTTTTGCAAGCGATTCAAAATCCGAAAAAGCTTCTCAGCAGTGGCTCACCTGTAGGCAAACAGGCAAGTGGAGGCAGTAAACAAAATTATCAAGTCAACCATCAAAAAGCAGCTTGAAAAAGCAAAAGTTGGATGGGTTGATAAGCTACCACTAGCACTATGGGCATATAGAACAACCCATAAAACTACGACTGGGCACACTCCATTCTCATTGGCATACGGATCATAAGCAATGATTCCAGTAGAACTAGAAGTCCCTTCACACAGGAGAATTCATTTCAACCAGGCTGAAAACGAAAAATTGCAATTCGAAGCACTTGACTTCCTTGATGAAAGAAGGGTAGAAGCTAGGCTCAGAGTTGCAGCCCATCAACAAAGGATAGCAAAGCACTTCAGCTCTAAAGTCCGTCAACGAAGCTTTGAAATTGGGGACTTAGTCTTGAAGAGGATCATGACAGCAACTGGAGTGTTTGGACCAAATTGGGAAGGACCATATGTCATAGGCAATAAACTTCTTGATGGCACCTTCAAACTCACAACTGTCGAAGGAGATCCAATCCCGAGAGCCTGGAACAACAACCATTTGCGTCCATACTTGGATGTATCAGTTATATTGTAAACCATTGTAAAATTAGTGATAATCAATAAAAGAGCTATAAAGTGGATGTAGGCCCAATTCTTGGCCGAACCAATATAAATTCTGTGTTCTTTATTATTATAAAAATGCTTGTTTCATTTCAATGAGTAAATACTCTAAATGTATTGCTAAATGTCGATTTAATATTGTAGGCCATTAAAACAAAGCTTACCCATCACAAAGCCAAGTGAGCCCCGTAAATCACTCGATAAACAAATTTCAAACCAACAAAAGTTCTAGATTTAAATCCAACATAAGATGAACTTCATGCAAAAAAGTTGACGATTCCGTTAAAGGGGCACTTTTCCAAAGAAAAGGAACCAGACGCTTGGTAACTAATTACGATCGTCTGTACAAATGGACAACTGATTAGATACCTCGTGCATGCCCCGTGGAATCACTTAACAGTGAGGTTCACTTCTTCGGATGGAGCAAACTACTTACAAAAAGGAACACGGGCTTAGAGACGATAACAGGGGACCGCTAATGAGCAAACGACGAAGAGACATGGGCAAGCTAGTCAACAAAAGCCCTCTTCGGAGGTGCAAGACCTCTTCGGAGGCGCAACTCTTAGGAGGATAAAGACCTCTAAGGAGGCACAAGCCCTCTTCGGAGGCACGCCAAAAAGTGGGAGTGCTATTCTCAACAAAAAGGTTGGTGGAACCACCGAAGGGGCACCTTCCCAAGTGGAAGGCACAGGGCCTTTGTTAACTGGTTGCGATCATTTGTGCGAACGAACATCCAACTAAGTGACTTGAGCCCGCCCCGTGGATCCATTTGACTGTGAGAAAGTAATTTTCAGGCAATCAAATAAAGACCTCTCCGGAGGAACAAGACCTCTACGGAGGTATAAGACCTCTCCCGAGGCACCACAAGCCCTCTTCAGAGGCACAAGCCTTTACCAAAGGCACACGCTACCCTCTTCGGAGGCAGAAGACCTTCCCCAAGGCACACAAGACCTCTCCGGGGGCACAAGATCTCTCCGGAGGCACAAGACCTCTCCAGAGGCACAAAGCCATCTAACGAGGCACAAGCCCTCTTCGGAGGCACAACACTTCGGAGGCACATTTCATCGGAGTTGAAGTACAAAACGCTCCTCTTCGGAAGCCCACTTCACCAGAGCTGAAATGCCAAAAATGCTCTTCTAATGAGGCACACCCAGAAAGCTTCGTTAATAGAACCACTAAAGGGGCACCTTCTCAAGAAAGATGGTTCCAGGCCACAGCTGGATACTCACGATCATTTATAAAAACAAGTATCCAGTAAAACAGCAGACGCCAGTCCTGTGGGCCCATTCAACGATGAAATATAACTTTCTGACAAAAAGATCAAAACATTCTTCAGAAGCTCACTTCACTGCATAGGGGAGTCCACTTTTCAACAAATAAAAGTTATCATCCCCGAAAGTATAAGTGTTCTTCAAAAAGAAAATGAAAGAAAAACTTCTTTGATACAAAGCGTAGTATATTTAAAAGCAGAATAATATTTCCTCAAAACGGAAGAATTATTCTCTAAGATTAGAGTACAGGTCTTTTTAGAATATTGTAGTATGCCGTGATATGGGGGCATATAACTATATTAGTAAAAACAACGCTCAAACATCATACCACGAGCTCACTGCAATATCGTATAAAGTAAATATAGAAGCTTGTGCAAAAAAAAGGAATAAATTCATTCACACATATACTGACAAGTAATTGTACAAGTAAAAAGAACCATTTTATTCCATACTATAAAGTTTTTGTACATATGCAGGTTTCAAGTGGAGGTCGGTATCCACACAATCTCTGGTCAGAACATACAAAAAGCAAAATAAGAAAAGTAGAGTCCAGCTGATCACTCTTTTTTCCTGCCACCTTTAGTACCCCTGCCCGGTTTGATGACTAGTTTCGGAATCCGGTGTGGACGGGTCGAAGAAGAAGGAGAAGAAGGTGTAGCTGGATCTTCTTCTGCTTTATCTTCTCCAGCTGAAATGCTTTTCTTCTTCTTCCTCATGGCGCGCTTCCCTTTCCTCTTCGTAGAAGACTCACTTCCCGGAGTAAGCAGCGCAGAAAGTTTCGTGTTATCATCAAGAGACTGCTCCGTAGTCTTCTCACTGTCCTCAAGATCTTCTGCCTTCTGCTCTTATGAAGCATGTGGATCCTCCAAGCCTTGAAGGGCTTCAATTTGCTCTTCCTGCGAACCCGGCTGAGAAGCAGGAGTGAATTGAAGGGTTGGAGGAGGACCAGCTGGAAGAGGAGAAGTGTGTACAGAGCTCGGTGCCTCCGCTACAGAAGAAAAGAAGTTAAAATCAGTATTCTCCAAAAAAAGAGAAGATATTGGTTCATCAAAACTTAAGTAATCAGCGAGAAATTCATCAAAATCAGGTGAAGCGAGCAAGTAGTCCGCTCGACTTGGATCAACATTGAAGTTACCTGGAGAAGTCGGCTTAATCACACCAATTTCAAATCTTTCAGCTTCAGCGTCATCCTGGGACTTCTCCTCGACTTGAACAGTGGGAGGCTCAGTAGTCGCGATTTTAACTTCGGTTTCTGCAGGAGGTGAAGAATAGGAACTAGAGCCAATGTTATCAGGGTCGACCGGAGCTGGAGGACGAGCGGGGTCAGTTATAGTCGTTTTCTCTAAACACTCTCCTCCTGCTGCTTCGGCTCGCTCCCTAGCAAGCTGCTCTTTTCCCCGGCAAGGGCGGAACGCGCTTCATCATCCAGATAAGACGCTTCAAGATCCGCTTCTGCATAGCCAGCACCTCCAAACATATCAATTATCGCCTCCCACACTTCAGCCAAAGTAGTTTCATATGTCAGACCTAGAAATGAGAGGCTCCCACGCCCCAAGACGCTATGGATATAAAAGTCGAATAAAGTAGAGTTGATTTTTGCCTTCGTCGCCTCGTGCGACTACTCAGCCGCTTCTTTTTCGGCAATAGCTGCAACTTGGCCGGCAACGGCCTCATCCCGCTCTTTTTCAACTTTAAGAAGTCGAGCTTTTAATGCTGCAATCTCCATATCTTGCGAGCTAACTCTTTCCCGCAGCTGAGCGGTATCTTTGCGATATTTTTCAGTAACATGCTGCTCTGCCTCAATTTTCATCTCAGCATCCCTTTGAGCAGCATGAGCATCTCTCACTTGTTTTTGGAAGACTTCTTCTTTTTGAGAGTGCGAAGCGGAAGAAGCGACAAGATTTTCCTTGAGTTTCTTGACTTCGGACTCAAGTCTCGCATTGTCGTCAGCAATGCTCATCATCTCTACATCATGTTGCTTGCAAATTTTAACCCATTCGGACTTGTCATTCTCCATAGTTAGCATGGCTTCATGGTTCATGCGATTAACTCTTTGAAGTTCGTCGACAAGTTTCTGCTAGCCAGACATCCTATCAATATAAGTTTGATAGCGTCAACGTTCCTCAGCATAGCCGTCTTATCAATCAGTACCAAGTCTAAATCGAAGCGTACTCCCTTTAAACACCAATTAGGGAAGCGGCCTTAAAGTGTAGGAGGAGCATCCTTGACTTGATATTGAGGCCTGTTGATAAGTGTCTGAATGTCAGATGTCTTAAGAGCAGGAGAACCGGAGGAAATATCAAGAGGGTTAGGAGCATCGATCTTTTTAGAAATTGCAGATGATGATTGATCGCTAAGTTTGACCCGTTTGCTCGGATCGTCAGCGATGCGACTCTTCCCTTTATCATCATGGGATTTCCTTTTATCAGAATCATCATCCCTTCTTCTTTGTTGCTCCTCGTAGTCCTGCCTTTCAAGAGCTTTTATAGCAGCCCTTTCTTCATCGGTTTCTCTATGGGTAGTAAGATAGCGCCTATAATCATAAGTCTCGCGACTTCCATGGCGCTGGAAATTGTCGTAGTATAAACCGCTTCGTCCCATCGGAGAACTTGAAATTGAAGAAAAGTCAAGTCTTATAAATCTTCAAAGTAGAAAAGTTAAGTGAATGAAAGTGCTAAGCAGCCTAAGTGTGTGTGGCGTGCAAACTACGCGCGTCAGACTACAAACCACTCTTTGGTGTGGGAATGGTGACGACTTGTGTAATAGGCGTTGTAATTTGTTGTAAAGAGGAAGTCGCCTCGACAACAAGAGAAATAGCTTTTAAAGTGTCATCTTTGAACAGCTCCTGTGAGGTTATCATCAAATCACTCAACCCTTCAAAGATATCATCGCCATTGTGCCCGGCGGAACCTTCCCATTTAATTTCCACATCAGCCGCCTTTCCGGAATGCTGAGAAGGCTCCTCTTCTTCGATAACTGGGGAAAGTGTTAGCTTGCTTGGCGACCCCACAATGTCAATAGAAGTAGAACACTTCACCAGTGAGGTCTCAGTGGTAGGTTCTTTCGGTGTAAATTCTTCAGCAGGAGCTGGGGCATCTGATGTCTTTGCTGGGGAATCAGGACCTTCATGAGGCTGAATAGAGCGGGAAGAAGGAAGGAGTCCGAATTGATATAAAAAATCGTCTTTCAATAGAAATTGGACACTCCTCTCCTCAACCGGCATAGCCATAAGCCTCTCAAAAGTTGGTTTGTGACCAGGATCCCTAGAAGGAGGAGGAAGCACTGAATAATAAAGAGCGAAGTTAACACTTGACAACTCGGGCTTCGAAAAGTTCCAGAAATATAAGAAACGAAGATAAATGATCTTACTTCCTACTCTCTAGATAGCGTAAAATCCCGGAGGACAGCGAAAGTAGAAAAAATGACTTAGAAATCCGTGAACACTGTCGGGAAGACCAATGATCAGTTTGTGGTTCCTAGCATTTCTCACAAGCGTGATGGAAGGATGGTCTTTATTTTTGGCAAATGTGCACAGATAACAAACTTCGTCAAAACTCAGAAGACGATCCAACGTCCTCCTAAATAGCACACATAGTCCCATCAGGATGGCATAGCCATTGGGATGTAACTGAAAGGGAGAGATAGATAGTCGAAGAAGAAGCTGTTGAAGGAAATCGTTAAAAGGAGGAATGGCTCCACTCATACACATTAGGCGATTAACGGCGACGAAACCGGAAGGTGGTCTATCAGCAGTGTCGCTTTTCTCAAGCAGTATGGCATCTGCTTCAGCAATGCCGAACTAAGTGCATAGTTGGTGGAAAACTTTATATGTTAAGGTGGTCGAGATTCTTTCTGGGGGATTAGTCAACGGGACAGGAATAGGAATGGCCTCTCCAACCTGAGCTATTACCTCTTCTTGGTTGGAAGTCATTCTACTCAAGCAACTGGATGTTCAAATGTGAAGGTGCACGTTTCCTAAAAAGTGTGAAGTGTTGTGTAGAACTAATAAAAATAGCAAGAAAAAATAACTAAAATTAAGTTAGTTGACAATTGGTCGATTACGAGATTTCAGAACTTGTTAATTTAAAACTCAAGTGCAGTGTTAATACAAACAAATCAGCTCTAGTTGATTATTTTAGCTTTGCTTTAATGCTTCACTTGAATTTGTTGTTTCACAGCAATTCATTCACAAAGTTCATTTAAGTTGATTATTCTTTAACAACTAATTTGTCATTCGATGTGGGCAGTCAATGACAGTATATTCGCCCTAGTTTTCTGCAAATGTTGTATTCAACAGGTTGTCAGCTTTAAAGGTTAGTATAATCTGTAAAGAAGTCCAATCAAGTTCAACAAAGTCCAGGCAGTTCAAAGTTCAAAATTCAATCAAGTCCAAATAGTTCAAGTCCTAGGTCGCTCACGACCTAGTATAGGTCGGAAATTCCCCAGGTGGCGTTGTGCGGATTAAAAGGTTCAAGTGTTAGATCGGCCGCGACCTAAAGCCTATGTCGCTAAAAAGTTAAGTCGTAGAGGGTTGTTCAGTTTTACTTAGGTCGCAGGAATTTTTAGGTCGACAAAGTTTCTTAGGTTGTAAGTCTTAAGTCGCGAGAATCCCAACACGACCTAATTTTTAGGTCGCTCAGATCTGTTAAGTCGCTGACTTCCTCTCCACGCAATCCATCTTGGCAAACTAAAACCTAATAACCCGTTATTAACTACACATAGAAATCCATCGTCTTCTCCATGAAATTCTCCATCCCTTCATACCACCAAATCATCCCAGGAACAAATCAAAACGTCCCTAATCCATCATAGATCCAACGCATTACCATGCCTTCATAAACCAGTCAAACAGCGATCCAAAGTCGATCGCAACAATCACTCGAAATGAAGCACGACACATGGAATTGGACATAGGTCGGAAAATGGGGATTTATAATTCAACATTGATTAATGGTGGGATGAAGATCAAATTCACTTACGGAATATGATGATGAGGATGATTAATGGCCGAGTAATTTGGAATTGCCTTCGAGAGCTCGGAAACTTGTTAATGGGAGGATAGAATGATAGAGCAGGTGATGAAAAGAAGGAATGACCTAAGATATTTATACACCGGGGCAGTGAAATGTGAATCGACACACACGACCTATGACCTAATTAAGTCGCTCACGACCTAACGAACTCATCAAAGAGCGAGTTAAGGAAATCGAAGCAAACGACCTACGACCGAGGCGTGTACTTCGAGGGGCAAATGTTAACCCTCTTTTGTTTCGCGACCTAGCGACCTACGGGGAGCAGCGACTTACGACTTATGGGGAGCAGCGACCTACGACTTTTGGGGAGCAATGACCTACGACTTATGGGGAGCAACGACCTACGACTTATGGGGAGCAGTGACCTACGACCTATGGGGAGCAGCGACCTACGGACTTACGAAGATAGCGACCTAATGGTTCAAGCATTCCACGACCTAGCTACAGAAAGGACTAAACGACCTAAGGAGGCTAACGACCTAACTACAGAGACGACTTAAGGAGTTCACAACCCAACGCCCTAGCAATGTAACGACCTAGCGAGCTAAAGCAGAGAAAAGTTTCACAACCTATCTTAGGTCGCTCACGACCTACTGACTCGTTCAGACAAAACTCAATATAGTTCAGACAAGACCCACGACCTATCTTAGGTCGCTCACGACCTACGACCAAACTTAGGTCCTCCACGACCTAAGACTTGGAGATAGAATCTTGCCCCGAATCTCCCCTATAAATACGGCCTTAACTCCAACTACACGGGGACATTTTTGGAGCTGATCTTCTAAAGTGCTGTTACTCTACCGAATTGATACCTCATCCAACACATTTAGCCTTCCTAACATTCAAGACACTACAACAAGGTTGTTGAGTCAAGATTTTTATATAGTTTTGATTTCTGACAAAGGGATAAACCGTGATCGACAAAAAGAAGTCATTCATTGAGACACAACGAGCTTCATACGTTAGAGGTTGATTATTTGGTATGTTAGTAGTATTAGTTATGTTAAAATCTATCCTCAAAATAATCATGCATCTCAAAAGAATCGATGTATAAATGTTTTGGATGAAAATGCACATTCACTGTGCAATTTAACAGGGACCGGTCGACCGGTCCAAAACCAGGCGGTCGACCGTTCCTGTGTAAATTGCACAATGAACGTGCACACATGCACATAACGTCTATATATTTGAAATTTTGTCTACTGGTCATTTTTGACCTGTCGACCGTTTTTAAACAGAAAGCAACCTTTCCCAAAAGACACTTCTTTCTTCAATGGTTGCTTCTCTTACCTTTCATCAATGATCACATCTGTTAATGGCTACTCTTCACAAAGAGTTACAACCATTTATTCTCTATATAAACATATCTAAATCATTGATTGAAATACAACAATTCTTTGCTTTAAAATTCTGATCTTAATTTCTAAATACTCTTGCATTCTAAAAGCTCTCTACTTCAAATTGCTTATTGAATCATTGAAATTATTTCATATCTTTTGATTCAAATAAGTAATATACTTCCTTCAATCTTCACAAACATCATTCACATATTTTGAGGATAAGATTATAGGAAGGGTGTACTACAAGTGACAAATCCGTGTTATCAAGAGCACAAGTTGTCAACGACAATTGTATTTATTTTTGTTGAAGTCCTCGGTGTTGTAAGAGGCACGAAATCCCGTTCGGCTGTTCGGGTGTTATAAACCTGTTCCTCCGGGTGAAGCGAGGTAGTTGGTAGTGAAATCCAGATAGAAGTCTGGGACTGGACGTAGGACGGGAGGTCCGAACCAGTATAAAAATCCCTGGTGTGATTTTAACTGTTTACTGCATTTACTATTCTATATCTGTGAATTGCTATATAGTTAGTTTATTGAATATTTACTTATATAGAAATTGTAAATAACATTCCGTATATATTAGTCCATATTACACGATCCGTAATTAGTGTGCACAAGCGTACACACTTTCATTTGGTATCAGAGCATACTTACTTTCATTTGGTATCAGAGCATACTTACTTTCATTTGGTATCAGAGCATACTTACTTTCATTTGGTATCAGAGCACGGTCATCATATAACCGTAACACCGTTATTTGATATATTCTTGTAATATGGCAAATAACGCAAGCACTAGCACTAACACTTACACGGAAGGTCAATCAACACAAAGACCTCCATTCTTTAATGGTCTCAACTATAGCTATTGGGCTACACGTATGTCATTTTTTATGCAATCAAATAGCTATGATGCTTGGAATGCTACTCAAAAAGAAATAGTGAATCCAACAACTGAATATTCAAAATGGACAACGGTTGAGAAAACGGCAGCAGCCGTAAATGCAAAGGCAATAAATATGTTGTTTTGTGCATTAGACCAAAATGAATATAACCGTGTTAGTATCTGCACTACTGCATATCAAATTTGGCAAACGCTGAAAACCACTCATGAAGGTACTAACAAGGTTAAACAAGCCAAAATAGCCATGCTGAAAATTCAGTTTCAAAATTTCAAAATGAAACCGAATGAGACAATCAATGATATGTATTCAAGGTTTCAAACTATTCATCATGCACTTATCGGACTAGGACAAAAATATTCAGATTTTGATGTTGTGTCAACAGTCCTACATTCTCTGACTAGTGAATGGGAAGGAAAAGTATTAGCAATTGAAGAAGCTAATGACCTTTCCATCATGAAGCCAGATGAATTGATAGGAAATTTAATGTCCTATGAAGCAAATTTGCAGGCTAGAAAAGAACAGAAAGAAGAAAAGAAAAATGTAGCATTTCATGCTGAGAAAGATGAAAATGAATCAGATTCTGAAGATGAAGATTTGGCATTCATTGCAAAAGGATTCAAAAAATTCCTAAAATATCGAAAAGCCAGTCGTTACAACAAAAGGAAATCTGGATCAAACAAACCATCTTCATCAACTATAGAATGTTTCAACTGTCACAAAAAGGGGCACATGCAGAAGGATTGTCCTGAACAAAAGAAGAAGTCAGAAAATGATAAATTCAAACATAAGAAGGACAAGTCAAAGAAACGAGCCTTCTCAGTAACATGGGATGATTCAGACTCATCCTCATCTGAAAGTGAAAGTGATCAGGAGAATGAACAAGCTAATGTTTGTTTTATGGCAACAGAAGATGAGGTACAAATTCCTACATTTGATGAATTACTTGATATAAATTCTGAATTGATAGTCAAATATAAAGACATAAAACGTCAGTTAAAAGTAGCCAAAGCAGATTTGAGTAGAGCAGAGTTTGAACGAGATATGTTAAAAGACGAGAAGAAAATATTAGAAGAAGAACTTGAAAAACTTCAAGAATCATCATCTAATGTTGACTCTCAATTATCTCTTTTGAGTCAAGAAATTGAAACTCAAAAAGAGAAAAATGATGCTCTCACTATTGAAAATCATGAGCTTAAGGCAAAAGTCAAAAATCTGGACCTAGAAAAGGCGAGCTTACAAACTAAGTTAGATGACATAACTCAAAATGTTTCTAACTTTAACACAGGTCGAGAAAATTTGACAAAAATCATTGAAAGTTCACAATCTGTTTCAAATAAACAAGGTTTGGGATATAGGAAACAAGAAACCAAGAAACATCTTGGTAATGAAAGGAAAAAGAAAGTACAAAATACTGGAGCTATGAAAAATCTTAGTTTATTATATTCCAAACCAAAATCAGTTATGAAATTTCAGAAGAAAGTTGTCAAGACTATCAAAATATGGGTTCCTAAAACAAATAACAATTTGATTAGGAATAAATATATTCAGAATTTCATGAATACTGTACATCTTAATACTAATTATATATATAAAGGGGATACCGGACCCGTATGGGTTTGGACTCCTAAGACCTAACTCTTAGGATCCCATAAAAAGTGGGTACCATGGACTTAATTTTATTTTTTGCAGGTCCCACTTAAGAAAAGAGGAAAGTGGATATTGGAAAGTGGTTGCTCGAAGCACATGACTGGAGACAAGAGTTTATTAACAAATATTACATACTCAGATGGTGGCTCCGTCACTTTTGGAGATAATTCAAAAGGCTATATCATCGGCAAAGGCGATGTGAGCAATTGCGGTACATCTAACTCACCTCTTATTACAAATGTCATGCTAGTTAGAAATTTAAAACACAATTTACTTAGTATCAGTCAATTATGTGACAAGGGTTTTACAATTTCTTTTTCAAATAACAAGTGTAGTATTCTAGATAAAGATCATAATTTAATTTTCGAAGGTTATAGAGACAGAAATATATATATTCTGAATATGAATATTAATCATAACTCAGATATGTGTCTTGTGGCTAATGATAATGATCCATGGCTATGGCACAAACGCTTCTGTCATATAAACTTCAGAACTATTGACAAGCTAGCCAAAAACAATCTTGTTAGAGGTCTACCCAAAATGAGTTTTAAGGTTAACAATATCTGTGATGCATGTCAATTAGGAAAATTAACCAAATCATCTTTTAAATCCAAGAAAGTTATATCAACATTACAACCACTTGAGTTACTACATATGGATTTATTCGGACCAACACAGGTTCAGTCGATAAACCATAATCAATGTGTATTTGTAATAGTTAATGACTATTCTCGGTATACATGGTCTATTTTCCTGAAAAACAAGAGTGACACTTTTGAACATTTTAAATCTTTCGTCAAAAGAATTCAAAAATCGAAAGGGCTAAAAGTTAAAAACATAAGGAGTGATCATGGTGGTGAATTCGAAAATAACGAATTTGAACATTTTTGTACAAAGAAAGGTATTAACCACAATTTTTCGTTTCCTAGAACTCCACAACAAAACGGAGTTGTAGAACGAAAAAATCGAGCATTACAAGAATGTGCAAGAACGCTATTAAATGGATCCACTTTACCAAAACATTTCTGGGCAGAAGCCGTCGCCACTGCGTGTTATGTTTTGAATCGTGTGTCCATTCGACCACTCACCAAGAATACGTCTTATGAATTATTTAACGAAAGGAAGCCAAATATATCTTACTTCAAAGTATTTGGTTCAAAATGTTTCATTTTAAATACGAAAGACCATCTCGGAAAGTTTGATCCGAAAGCTGATGAAGGTATATTTGTCGGTTATTCGGAAAGAAGCAAGGCATATCGTATTTTCAATAAACGAACCAAAACTATTGAAGAATCTCTTCATGTTTCCTTCGATGAAATCTTTCAGCCCTCTCAACCAAAATCTGATGATGACGAAACTATACTTTCTGACACTCCTATCATCACAAATTATGACTCTGACTCTGAAAATATTGTTGAAAATATTACTCAACAACAACCAGCTTGTGAAATACGTTCCCCTCCAAGATTATTGAGACACCATCCGGTTCAAAATGTAATTGGGGAGGTCGACTCACAAGTAAGAACTAGGAGTCAATTACATCAAATGGGACATGTTGCGTTTCTATCAAATATCGAACCTAAGAATCCTAAAGAAGCAGCTACCGACGAATATTGGATCATTGCCATGCAAGAAGAACTAAATCAGTTCGTGCGCAATGACGTCTGGGAACTTGTTCCAAGACCAACTGATCAGTCAGTGATTGGTACTAAATGGGTCTACAAAAATAAGGCTGATGAACAAGGGAATATCACTAGAAATAAAGCAAGGTTAGTAGCACAGGGGTATAATCAGGAAGAAGGTATCGATTATGAAGAAACTTTTGCACCAGTTGCTCGACTAGAAGCTATTAGAATCCTATTATCTTTTGCTTGTCACCATAATTTCAAACTTTATCAGATGGATGTCAAAAGTGCATTTCTTAATGGATTTATCAAAGAGAATGTATATGTCGAACAACCTCCTTTGTTTGTACATGAAAAATATCCTGACCATGTGTTCAAACTTAAGAAAGCTCTTTATGGTTTAAAACAAGCACCTCGTGCTTGGTATGAACGATTACGTAGCTATCTTATTAACTCAGGATTTCAAATAGGCAGAGTCGATCAAACTTTGTTTATCAAACATTCTCAAAAGGATATTCTAGTTATTCAGATATATGTAGACGACATCATCTTTGGTTCAACAAATGATAAACTCTGTAAGGAATTTGCAAGTATTATGACCAAAGAATTCGAAATGTCTCATATGGGAGAATTGTCATACTTTCTTGGACTTCAAATCAAACAACTTCCGAATGGTATTTTTATTAATCAAGAAAAATACTGCGGAAATCTTATCAAGCGCTTCGGATTAGAAAATACATCTGGTAAACCAACTCCTATGAGTACAACTACACATCTTGAAAAAGATGATAATGGTAAGAGTGTTGACCAGAAATTATATCGAAGCATGATTGGTTCTCTTCTTTATCTTTCAGCTAGTCGTCCAGATATAATGATGAGTGTTTGTCTATGTGCTCGTTTTCAAGCAAATCCAAAGGAATCGCATTTACGAGCAATGAAGCGTATAATTCGTTATCTTAATAATACAAAAGATTTCGGTCTTTTTTATCCAACAGAATGTCCATTCGAATTAGTTTCATATAGTGATGCTGATTTTGGAGGTTCTCGAACGGATAGAAAGAGTACAAGTGGTACGTGCCATTTTATTGGAAAATCACTTGTCTCTTGGTTTAGTAAGAAACAGAATTGTGTTTCACTATCAACATGTGAAGCCAAATATATATCAGCGGCTCTCGCTTGTACTCAAGTATTATATATGCAACAAACACTTCAAGATTTTGATATTCATTTATCAAATTCTATTATATACTGTGATAACACGAGTGCTATAAATCTTTCTAAAAATCCAGTGAATCATTCTAGAACCAAGCACATTGATATTCGTCATCATTTCCTTAGAGATAATATTGAAAAAGGAAATATATGTCTTGAATATGTCCAAACTGATAATCAATTAGCGGACATTTTTACTAAGCCTTTTCTCGAATCTAGTTTTATTAGATTACGAAGAGAGCTTGGTTTAATTTCTTTAAAAGACCTTGTCTAATAATTACTGATGTTAAACTTTTAAGTTCTTTCGTTTGATTATTCTTTTTAACTATAGCTATTTTAAGCTATTTGTAATTTGAGCCTCTGATTATTTACACCATCAAATTCCTCTTTTCACTCTTGATCATAGGCTTATATATAAGAACTGTCTATATAAGCTGTCAAAAACATTCGTTTTATTCATCTTCCCTTATCTAATCATAAATACAAAATTTTCTATGGCACATATTTGTGATGAGTGTGCTCAAAAATCACACATTTCCGTTACAAGTTCTGAATCAGAAGAATATCTTTCTCCTGAAACACCAAAATATAACCCAAAGTGCCATCATCAATGCTCTCGTACACCTGGAAGTACGCCTAAATCAAAAAAGGCAAAGAAAGTGCTATTCTATTCTCCTCATACCAAAGAGAAGATCGATGAAATTCATCACTATCAAAAACATCAAATAGATCTTCAACGTCAGCTTCATTATGGACAACAACAGCTTCATCATGAACAACAGCAGACTTCGGCACGATTATCTATTTTAGAAAGAATGGCATTCTTCTTCTGTGGAACAAACAAACGAGATGTTCATGAGCCGATGCCAAATGCACCTTCATCTTCTAGAACCCCAAACTCATGGGACAGAAACTATGCTCAGAATGAAGGGGCAACTGAAAAATGGTCATCTTGGAAGGCTCGCATTGATGATATCAACGAAGATTCAACCGATCTTCCTTCTCACACTCTTCATTAATTTTATTTTTATATTGTATCGATGTCTATTTTCTTTTGTAATCACTCATTTAATAACAATTAAATATTATAATAAGAGTGATATACAAGTTATAGGACACAGCTAAATTGAAAACAGGCTGAACTGTGCTTCCAGAACAGCACCGGTCGACAGCTAAAAATGGACCGGTCGACCGTTTTGCTCTCTGGATAAAAACGGTCGACCGCCCCATTTTCACCGGTCGACCGGTTACGTATATTCTGTTTTTTTTATATACCTTCCGTTCACTTTTTTCCCCTATCTCTCTTTTACTTCATACCAGTCTTCTTCCCCCAAATCCCAGAAACCCTACATTCTCTTATTAAATTTCTTTCTTCAAACTTATCCCTAATGGCTCCTCAACAAAAGAAATTAAAGCAAGCTTCTACCTCAGAAACACAACCCATTGATCTCTCTATCAAGAAATGGCTTGTGGATCCAATTTCACTCAAAAGGTGGAATGAAATGAAGGATTTTACTATCCATCCGGGTTCGTTTGTTAAATTCTCAGATTTCTCTAGTTATCGTATTTTAGATTTAGCAAAGGATGCCGACATTGAAAACCTAATTGACTATGATCAAAACAATGTGGAAATTAACCATGTCATGATCAAGTTATTCTATGCTAATCTAAATTTAGAGAAAAACAAACCCGCGAATCCCAATTATTGCCTTTGGTCTGTTGTATGTGGCAAAGAAGTGTTTATCTCATGTGATAGGATGGCAAATGTTCTTGGTTCTAGGTTTTTTGGTGAAAAATTCTTAAATGACTTTTGCAATATTCATGTCCGTAATCAAATTAGTCATCAATTTACTGAAGATGACAAGGATAGCACTAAGTCTATTGGTTTACGGCCGTCTGCAAGAATTCTTCATCATACTCTTATGCATTCTCTTTTCCCAAGAATTGGAAATTTTGATGCCGTCTATAAAGAAAATTTCAAGGCATTATACACAATCTATGGGGGCATTCGTATAAACTGGATTGGTATGATCTTTGATGAGATCTTGAAAGTAAATGATAGCTCTAGGCCACACTTGTTTTATAACGAGTATATTATGCGACTCTTGCTCGATTGTGGCGTTGAACCACCAAAGTCTTCTATTTCCAAACCAAAAGCCATCAACAAAGCTTCGACTACAAGAATGAAGCTTCCAGCTCCATACTTCAAAATTATGCCTTTTGAACAATGGAAAGACCAAGGACATAGAGAGGCTTCCTCCCGTTCATCCCGTTCTAAACCTGAAGAAGTTAAACTTTTAAGATCATCTTCCTCAACAAAAGAATCACTTAACACTATTGCTCAAAATCAATTTCTTCTCGAAGCCCGACTTAAGCGCATTGACACAAAAATGGATAAACGCTTTAACAAACTTAAGTCGTTCTTCAGTTCTATATGGGAAGCAATATCATGTGGAGCATCATCCTCATCCATGCCAACTCAAGACCCTGGCAAGCGCCCAGCTCCTCCTACTTTTGCTTGGACATCCTCGGAGGAGGGTACAAGCTCGGGAACGAGTCATGGACGTGGCTACGGAAAAACTCAGCTTGTTGAAGAAGAAGAAGAAGAGGAGGGTGAGACAGAGTCAGATTGAATTATCTCTTTATCTATTATTATGGGTAAATTATGACTTTAGTTCTTGCTTTAAGACATTATCTGGCACTTGTACTAAATAGTGTCGCGTTTTAATTCGTACTAGACTCTTGGGTATTATCATATTATGTGACTCTTAACTCTTGATCTATGGTAGTAGTTTTTATTTTGCGTATACTCTGGATTATATAATTTATATCCTCTATTTTAATAAACTCCTTTTTGTCGATGACAAAGGGGGAGAAAATTGTGCTAACAGTATATATGCAGGAAAATATAGAGTTACAGGCACAATCTCAGGGGGAGATCATATACAGGGGGAGATTCATAACTATGTTGTCATCAATCAAAAAGGGGGAGAATGTTGAGTCAAGATTTTTATATAGTTTTGATTTCTGACAAAGGGATAAACCGTGATCGACAAAAAGAAGTCATTCATTGAGACACAACGAGCTTCATACGTTAGAGGTTGATTATTTGGTATGTTAGTAGTATTAGTTATGTTAAAATCTATCCTCAAAATAATCATGCATCTCAAAAGAATCGATGTATAAATGTTTTGGATGAAAATGCACATTCACTGTGCAATTTAACAGGGACCGGTCGACCGGTCCAAAACCAGGCGGTCGACCGTTCCTGTGTAAATTGCACAATGAACGTGCACACATGCACATAACGTCTATATATTTGAAATTTTGTCTACTGGTCATTTTTGACCTGTCGACCGTTTTTAAACAGAAAGCAACCTTTCCCAAAAGACACTTCTTTCTTCAATGGTTGCTTCTCTTACCTTTCATCAATGATCACATCTGTTAATGGCTACTCTTCACAAAGAGTTACAACCATTTATTCTCTATATAAACATATCTAAATCATTGATTGAAATACAACAATTCTTTGCTTTAAAATTCTGATCTTAATTTCTAAATACTCTTGCATTCTAAAAGCTCTCTACTTCAAATTGCTTATTGAATCATTGAAATTATTTCATATCTTTTGATTCAAATAAGTAATATACTTCCTTCAATCTTCACAAACATCATTCACATATTTTGAGGATAAGATTATAGGAAGGGTGTACTACAAGTGACAAATCCGTGTTATCAAGAGCACAAGTTGTCAACGACAATTGTATTTATTTTTGTTGAAGTCCTCGGTGTTGTAAGAGGCACGAAATCCCGTTCGGCTGTTCGGGTGTTATAAACCTGTTCCTCCGGGTGAAGCGAGGTAGTTGGTAGTGAAATCCAGATAGAAGTCTGGGACTGGACGTAGGACGGGAGGTCCGAACCAGTATAAAAATCCCTGGTGTGATTTTAACTGTTTACTGCATTTACTATTCTATATCTGTGAATTGCTATATAGTTAGTTTATTGAATATTTACTTATATAGCAATTGTAAATAACATTCCGTATATATTAGTCCATATTACACGATCCGTAATTAGTGTGCACAAGCGTACACACTTTCAAAGGTTCGAGAAAGATCTTGCACATCCAACATTGATTCAAAGAGCCTTATCACATCGGAGTTTGAGTTACTAGTCTGAAGTGTTTAGGAATCAAAGTGTATTGTATCTTGAAGTGCATTGTATCAATTTGTAACCAAAATCAGCAATAAAGGAATTCAAAGTGGACGTAGGCTTGATCTTAAGCCGAACCACTATAAAATCATTGTCTTTTACTGTTTTCTGCTACTTTTCTGCTTGTTTCTTATTCCCATATCACGGGTGGTGCTTTCACATCACTACTTCACACACTAGGGTGTTAGCGTTCAATTTTCAGCGTTAACACTTTTAATCTATTTGAACTTTATAAAGTTGCTCTTCAGGTTGAAAAACGGACCAGTGGTCCGGCTCCTCCCCTCCGACTTCTCTTGCGCCATCCTTTTCTCAGGCCCTTCCTAAGACAAAGATGGTAGTAAGAGAAAATTTCTCAAATCAACTTTGGTGGAACCACCTATATAGATAGCAAAAATAGTTGAAGTTCCTGGTTCCCTACTACGAGAGGAGGAGGAGTCGTTAAACATTAATAATGCTTTGGAGAGTCCGTCTATTTACGTTCCACTTGTTCAACACAAAAGGACTACTACTGCAGTTGATCTACTTTCCTGCGTCGTTTTCTTGAACTCTCCAAGAGCGAACGAGCAGATGCAGAAAGATTTGGGGATTTCGACCCCCTCTCGAAGGCTTATGCCATCTAGATAATCATCTCCTTCGCCCACAAGCAATTTTGAAGAGATAGTTCGAACTATATTGAGTTCTTCATCTTTTACCTCCATTAACCCACCTTCTACTATCTCTGGCTTGGCGGGTCACCATCTTTCTTTAATAGAACATCAACTCTTGTAAGCTTTACTTCATTGGACCCTACTATTATTATCTTTTCTTTAAGTTTCTTGACTTATGCTGTACTTTTCTTCCAGATTTCCAAGAGTTGGCTTTCTTTGCAAGAACAGGTGTCAAATTTTTTTACTGAATCCTCTAAGCTTAAGGATGAAATTTCTGGATTCAAGAATCAAGTTTCCACTTTATCCATAGGGAAAATTGAAGTTATAACCGAACTGCAGCGATTAAGAGCTCCTCTTTCCCATTCAGAGTGTACTATTTCTAAGGAGAGAAAAGCTCGCTGACTTCTCGCCGATGAAAATTTAGTGCTAAAAATGACACTAAAATAACCTAATGAAGAAAAGAATCGAATGGCAGCCAAACAATCTTCACTAATAGAAAAGTTAAAGAAGAATAAAGCTTCTTTAAAGCTAGCCATTGGCACCATTTCCAATGCAAAGCAGCGAGTGTCACAATTTTCGAATTCTACTCTTGAAGAAATTATTATGAATTCTTTCGAAGATGCTTTGGTGCCCGCTTACGCCGATAACATCGATAAATTCCCAGATCTAAGTATTCCAACACTTGACCCTGCTCTTGTCGATAGGGTTATGGGAAAGATTGAATTGATGGAGTAGAGAATTGAAGTTTCTGAAAGGGAGGAGACCGACTCTTCCAAAATTCTCTCTTTTGAAGTTCCTTCCTTCGACGTTGAATTTGGCTCCGAAGATGAAGGTGATAGAGATGAGGTCGTCAAAAAAATGGGTGAAACCGATGCTGATGACAACGAGGATGATAATGATGATAACATCAATGGCGGTCAAGGTTCAGGCAGTGAAAGAGGTGGCCCTACTGAGGCTTCTGATAATGATGAGGATGATAATACAAGGGCTTTCAAAAAGGATCCATCTCCCCATGAAGTAGTCCCGCCTGAATCTCGCGCACCCTCCGACCCTTAAGATGAACATGCTTTTACTAAGGTTGGACGAGTTCGGATCCGACCTGCATCTTGGGGCATGCTGTAACTAGTAACAACTCAGATCAATTCTCCAAGATTTGCCCTCTACTAAACTTAAATTTTATAAGGATAAATTTATTTAGGAATTTCTTACAAAATCAATTTTGTATGAACTAGATGAACAATGGTGAATATGTAATATACTGATTTGTAAATTTTGTTTTAGCTTTCCTTTTTATACTTAGCTACAATTATTATGTTATCACAAAGAGAACGTTCTTCAAGCAATCTTGTCTCTAAAGACTACTTTAGCTAATATGTTAAATTAAGAAGATTTTTTCTTGAAAAGGCTTCAATTTTGAAATATTCAAAATTAGAAAGATATTGATTTCTTAGAGATTTACAAAAATTTTACATGGAACATCCTCGTCTCCACTTCGATATTCTTTATGATGAGAAAGAAAATCTACTTAAGGAGATCCACACATTTCATACTAAACTAATTTGCAGTTGTGATGGGCCTCCAACTGGGGAATGAGACTATAACACATATCCCTCGGTTATTACTTCGGAAGGACTCATTGTTCCTTTTGATTCTATAGTCATTCTTTTTGCTAATTCATTGAATAAAGTTAGAAATGTAGTTTCTCATCTTTAGATGTAAAACAAAAGTCTAATTGTACCTTTTAGTTTTATTGTCATTTGAGTTGTAATCTTTTATTGCAGCAATAAAGAGATTGATCCTTTAGTTTTTGACTTCATTCTTTCTCCAATTTCTTTAAATAGGACTTACAGTTATCCGCAACAACTCTCTCATTAGTTTAAGCATCTCACTTTATTAATCTTAAAGATAAACTGTTAGCGGAAGTTGAAAAGAGTAAACTTCTTGAAGATACTTGCTCGTTTTGATGGCAATACCAAAGTTTTAAGATGGCATAAGAGATTCTTACTTCAGAAAACAATTTTCATAAACCTTAAGGATTAGATCGCCAATGTAGGGGTCGATGTTAATAGTAAAAACGAAGCGATTTCTATGCTGAAGAGCCAACTTAAGTCAAATCCTTCAATTGACTTTGATCACAAAATTTCAAAACTTTTCCAACAAATAACCGATTTGGAGATGAAATTGAAGGATAGTCAATCTCAATGCGAGTCGTTGGAATTTATTATGGGGAATAATATCTCGAGCATTGATTTGCCAGTTCCTCATGCTACTCCATCTCTTCCTAATTCTATAAGGTTTAGCTTAGACAAAAAGGTAGTGGGCGAGTGGTGCAGGAAAGTTAAATTCGAAATGATGAAGTATTTTGAAGAGCAACAAAAGGTTAAATACTCACATCGTATAAATAAATATGCTGCTAGAATTCAAGAACTCGAACGCGACAAATATTCCTTTTAAAGAGCATTGCTGATATGGAAAAGGAAAATAAAACCTTTAGAAGGCGCAAATAGATCTTTCAATCATGTTTTGAAAACTAATATTGATGCAGTTGATGATGCAGACATAATAAGGAAGACAGAGAAGAAAACCTAAAGAGGTCCTTTCCATCTGTAATAACCCAAAATTTAAGCTATAATAATTAATTAACAAATAAATTAAATAATAAAATACTTTGTGAAATTATCAGAATTAAGCCACGGAAGTGGAAGCATTGTGTCCGTGGTAATTTTCTAGTCAATTTCCATATATAGTTTGTAAGAATCTAAGCTAAAAAGAAGGAGTTACGAAATAAACAAGGAAACGAACAAAGAAGAAATAAAAATATAAGGTCAGTTCGACTCTAGGGTCAACCTTCCCCATGGCTAGGTCGACCTATAGGTTGACCTACCACTTGTATGAGTTGACCTGGCGGTCAACTCACCTATGTATTTGGACGCGGATTTTTCCGGCTTCGTTCAATGATGTGTTTTTCCATTTCTGTTCGATTATGTGCATTCGTGCTTCCATTCGACGGTTCCCAGCGAGCCTATGACGTGGTTGCACCAGATGTAATCTTCAAATCCAACGGCTTGAGATCCCTAAGTGACATTATAAATAAGACCATATACCTAGCTATTTTCTCATTCAGATTTTCTCCTATCTGGATTCATTGCCTAAGGCTGGACCCTAAATAAAATATTTTTCTAAGGAGAAGATCTTTTTAATTAAAAGATTTTACACCGTAGAAGTGGATCTGGGAAGGCCAAGGAAAAGAGATAAGGACCACAGGTGAGTGTTTAAGTAATTATTTTAGGTTTTTAAGTAATTTAAAATAATAAGGTTTCCAATAGTTGTAGTTTTCTACAATTTTGGGATAACCTTTATGTTAGTATATTTGCAGTTTATTTTTAAGTAAATTTTAGGCTTTCTTTCCAGTTTATTTTCTTTTAGCTCTTTCATTTCAATTATTTGCAATTATTTGTAGTTATTTACGGTTTTTCCCAATTATTTACAATCATTTATTGTTATATACATCTATTCATTTTTATTTGAAATTTAGCCTGTAAATGTTAGTTTCTTTTTATTCCTTTTTACGTGAATAAAATAAATAAAAGAGAATATTTCGCAAATATGTACTTAAATAGAACGACGTTAAATTTACAAAAATTAGATGTAAAATAAGAAAGACTGTAATAAACAGAAGATAGATTGAAATTAGCAAATTTGAGATATTTGCAAGCATGTTTATAACTAGTTGTTATAACTAAAAAGAACAGAATAAAAGAGCAATTATAACATAGGTAATAATTAAGTAGGAAGAACAGAAAGGCTTATTTTAAAACATAGAGTCAAGTTAATAAGAAAATATAGCAGAGACAACAGAAAAGGCTTATTTTAAGACTTAAATTATACAGCAGAAATAACAAAAGAGACTTATTTTAAAAAACTTACACTAAGTTTATAAGCAAAGACAGAAATAGGGCCTATAACCAATAGCATTCCCTTTCAGTCAGGAACTGATGGACTCACAACAGATTAGTTGAGGTTGGGACACGCTTATGCTAACTAGGGTAAATAAGTGGCCATCAGATAGAAGCTCAAATTATGGGATTTGGGCTAAGGATGTAACTAGATTTTTTTGTTAAGACCCGTACCAACAACATCTTCCTTTTAGACGAGTACGGATGGTCTCACAAAACATTTAGGTGAGGCTGGGCAGGACACGTTCAATTTAGGACGGATGGTCTCACAACAGATTAGGTGAGGCTGGACATGCTTATGTAGACAGGGTTTCTAAGAGGTCACAAGAGGGGGCGACAATGAGTGTGTACTAGATGATGACCGAGCGTACGGCATTGATTAGGGTTATAATTCACTACTATTTTCCAAAGCGCTAAACATGTGTCTTTTAATGTGGGACTCATAGGATGGGACTAGCTCACAGTGGCATAATAGAGATAGAAGGCCGATCCACGGGTAGAATTAGGATTTCAACCTAATTAAACTAGGATTGGGATTTCAGCCTAATCGACGCAGTTTCAGAAAAGAGCAAACAATTGAAATAATAGGAACTATCTAAGCAAAGGAAACAGTTAAACAGTATTTTATTCTAGTTCTATCTTTCCTTTATTTCCTTTCTATACTAGAACTATTGTTAAGTCTATTATCTTTATCTTTTTTAGAAATGCTAGTAGTTACTTTCACACACTAGACTTATAGTCCGACACACTCCTCTATTTCCCCTTTTGCCCCCATAGGCCAGTAGAGGCAAGGACATTAGATTTGGATTTCTTGAGGACCCCTTAGCAGAGATTTCTGATTCTTCATGTATTCTTCTTATTTTCAGTTTTCTTTTCATTTGAGTTTGATGTACTGGTACTTTATGAGAGGGGTTATTTTTATCATTTATGTACTCTAATGGTGTGACTGAGGTGGTATTTTTCACGAGACATATGTATTTGGTTTTTATGACATATTATGTATTTGATTTTATTACTTATTCTATGGAGAAATGAAGTTTATCCGCTGTTTTATTTATTTTGTCCTATGAATCTTAGTCTCTGTAAAGTTTTTAGTTATACCTATAACGCACCATATCCTTAGTGTGTCCTTTGGGGTATATTAAGTGGTGTGGGGTGTTTCAGCATAGTTATCCGTCACATTGTAGATCCTTTAATCGCCGAGAGTTTGAACAAAGCTGCTCAAGATTTATGAAAGATTCATATTAATGAAATGTATATGTTTGTCTTGTATGCTTGTAAATAATTTCATAAGTTATGTAAACCATGCCAATTTTGTAGATATCACCTGGTTTGTGATCATTTCATGTAATGTTATTTCTGAAACATTTGTTTAATAGCTTATACCATAATTTTTGTATTTGCTGGATCTTTCATTCTTCGTTAATTTTTTGATTCCACTAAAAAACGAAGCAAACATATTTCTTATTGTTAGCTTCAAATTGATATAAAAGTCTTTCTATATTTATTGCGAAGATTGATAAATCATTGTGCTAATTACATGACAATAATTGAATAGTAATCGTGTTTGATTATACTTCTTGAAACCCATCTTTGTTTATAATGAGAAATAATGAATACTTTAACTTTAACCATATTACTCGAATACCTGAAGTTTGTTGGCAAAAAACCTTATTCTCAACCAGGGGTATAATTTTTTTACAGAAACATCCTTTGGATATAGTTAATAGAGAGTTAAATATGATAAAGTAATTGAAATCCATATTTCATTATTTGAAAATTTTTACTAGAAATTCAATGACCCATATTTGGATATTAATGAATGAAATTTGAAAGTTTATAAGTCTGCAACCCAGATTCGGGTATTAGTGGATGATTACCGGAAATTCATAATAATGGTCTTGTTGATAAAAGTCTTTGACCCAGATTTTGGCATAAGTAGTGGATAATCAGAAATTCATAGTAGAAGTCTCAAACCCAGATTAGGTTATTAAAGTGAAGCTATGTAATAGTCTCGAAACCTAAACTCGGGTACGATAAGTATCGTAAGTGATTGATAAAGACCCGAAACCCAGATTTGGGTATTAATAGATGAAGTTCAAATATGAGAGACCCGAAACCTAGACTTGGAAGTTCAAATATGAGAGACTCGAAACCTCGACAAATGCTTGCCAGCTCAAGATGTATGTCCCCCCTCCCTTCATTATTCACGAAATTTCATGCCTCCCCTTTGTACACCTTGCCAACATGCACTAATATCCCTTAGTACATATGTTTCTAATGTTGTTATTTCATGTTTAAACATGTTTCCTTTGGTATCTTCATGGAATATTCTTGTAACTTTATTTTTTTAACTTAACTATATGCATAAACATATATATGCACACCTTAAATAATTGTAAATGAGAGTATGTATATTATATTCTAGTGTTTATAACATTTTCGACAATTTTTGGTTGACGAAAAGTCAAAAATTCGGAAAACTAATTCTCGTCACATTTTCAATTTTTCTTAAAAAAAATTTTTTGAAAACAAATTTTAAAAACTATTTCACCATCTTTGTCATTTAAAATAGTTTTATTTAAATTATAAAACCAATATATTGAATATTTCAAATTAGTTAAATATTCGCAAATCAAAGGAGTGTAAATTATGGGTCGTTACACTCTCCCCTCTTAAAGGAATTTCGTCCTCGAAATTACACCTCAACCTTTCATTGAAAAACACTTAACACATATACCAATTCGTATGATGTAGATAGATCATTCTTATATAAAAGTACGATTTGATCACTAATCGACTACATAACTTTACTTCCGCACTAGTATCGCTCACCCGATTTTCTAGTGCTGACTATAATCAGGCTCCATGGTTAGAAACCTCTATTATCCTTACATAGCTGTAACTATGATAGAAAACACTAGTACCATACCAAAAACCCTCATCAAGTGCTTGCTATCAAAAATTGCGTAATAGATCCTTACTCGAAATGGTGTGAATTACCTCGAAGTCATGTACTCGACACTTGGATCGAGAATTATATGAAAAAGTGGAAGGATCTACGTACTCATTTAAAGGTTCTTACTACCCAATTACTTTTTACCCTCCTAAAATGATTTATGGAACATTTCAAAGAAATTTAAACTTAGGTTCAACACTTTAAAATTACACAACTTATTTATGAAACTTGTTCATAAAAGTATTTTAACTTATTAAATTTGTATAATACTCTTCTACATCTTAAAAGTATAAAAAACATCTGATCACTAATTTTATTGACTTTTTAACTATTTATATTGTAGGCCAAAAATAAAATGGGTCTCAACACTGAGTCAAGCAATCCAACCTCATTACCCAATCGGTCTGGTAAGTAGGTAAGAAGACTAGGATGCTGGTATACAAACTCCATCCAAGAGTCTACCTTTAGACACCTCTAAGATAATGACATTTATTAGCCGACTCAATAACATTAATAATTTTTCACTTTCTAGATGTTAAAACAAAAAGACACAATTAAATGAAACTAAGTTTGTTAAACCCTCTTATTAAATTAATTTTAACTTCATTAATTAACCCATTTAAAATAAAGATACCTTATTATTTTGGAAACTTAAGAGCCAAATACCATGTTTTTATTTAAAAAACTTCTTGAAATGGTAATTTATTTTTAACCCTCGTAAAATTTACATATAGCCTAGTAACACCAAAATGATATCAAGGAACTGGGTACTACCAAATAGTATCATATATATCTCCTTACCAAGAGGGTAATACTCAAGAGAAGTGTTTACCATCCGAACACATCCCTTCCCCATTTTTAGTCACATTCAAGTCACTTGAACTAGTTAATTTAAAAATATTACTTTGATTTCAAAATCCCATTTTTGAAACAATAGTTTTCATTTTTCAACATAACGTTTATAACCAATTCTCTTTGCTTTCATTCGGATTTGAAGTTGTTTCGATTGTACAATGATATAGAGAATAATTTACTAAGTACCCCACAGCTATCATTTGGGCAAACATCTGATCCTCACTTAGAAGATTATTCAGATCATCACAATACAATGAAGACTCATTCCTCTCAACCAATCCAAAGAAAACACTTCTTACTTAACCTTTTCATATCCAAAATCATATACATAAACCAAAAATATTTTCAAATAATAATTTTTTTTTCAAATCCTTGAAATTCATTTTTTAAAAGTCCCGGGATTTCAGTCCTCAAGTTTCAACTTAAATTATTTTTTATTAAAATTCACCTTCTTATAAATTCATTTTATAAGATCAACTTTTATAAACTATTGTCCAAATATTTATACAAATATTCTAGCTTTTAATAACATCTTTTATTAAACAAAATTTTAATTCAATATTAACATCGAACGCCTTATAGTTAAATCATGAAACTTAATTCATAAGGTGTTCGTTTTAATTATTTCTCGACTTCTACCTAACCCAAATCTTAAAAAGGGAAGATCCCTATACACATTAACAATAATCAATGCTCAAATCGGACATGCATGACTAAAAAAACCTTAAATGATAATATTGGAATATTATTATCTCCAAATAACAAAACCTTAAAGTACTATACTATTTTTTAAATCATTCTTTATATATAAAATATATTCTGGGTAAAATTATTTCATTAACCCAATTTCAAAATATTACTATGTCGGATGGTCCTATTCAAGTGCTTATAGATCCCTATCAATAACGTTAGCTACTCGTATTGACCAGAACCCATAAGCCAATAAACATATCAATCAACATAAAAAAAATTTATATCGCTAACAAATACGCGCTCTTATGCATATATATACACTAAAGCTCAAAATAAGGTATTCCATTACCTTATCTCTTAATGAGTTACCCCACCAAAGCAAAGGTTCTTGCTTATCCTTGCGCTCTGATACCAAAATGTAACGTATCGTATTTTCAACCCTCAAAGATCGACACTAATACATCCAGCGTATTTCTTGCCGAGCATTCAAGTGGAGGAAAAACCAATTGTTAGGGGAGAGAAAATAGTATAGAAGATAGAAGAAGCAAAAAAAATCACAGAATCTCACAATGCAACAAAATAACAAATAGTAATTAACATAATACTAAAAAAGTCATTTCAAAATGATAAATTAGAGTCATACTAAGACAAATTCTACACTAGGACAGTTATAACACCCTATCCCTACCTAACTGAAATGAGGTACATATAATGCAGCAGAAACAAGATAATAACTAGCTATCGGTGAAGCCTACTCCTCCAAGCTCCTCCAAGATGCATCCATGGGGAACTTGAACTACTTGGCTGCCCATAAAAAATTTAGCACCCAAGAGTTTTAGGAAAAGAAAATAAAACACTGGGTCAGACATGGGTCTGGTGTGAGTAAACTAAAACTACTGAATTATTATGTTTAAAACCCTTTTAAAATAAAAGGTGTCACTTAAGATCACGCTGCATACAAACACGGACGGGTTTTTACCTTACGATAACCAAAACATTTTTTTATAGAAAATCCATTGATATTATAACAATGTATAGAGAATAAATACTTATTAATATTCTAAATCCAGATATCTATTCATCTTGTTATCCAGTTGTATTCTGAGTTGTACCTGATTATCATACTGTTACTCATGTTGTATCATGGTATTCATATTGTATCTTAATTAACTCTGATGTATTTATATAGTAGCTTCATGAACTACTATCTCTTTTATTTCCGCTTCATTATATTACTCTCTGTCTGTGATCTGTGATTATTTATTTACTGTATCTGATGAGTTTACCAAATTTTTATTTACAACGCGGTATTTTGAGCAATTCAATTCCGACACGTGCGGATGCGAATGGTTGAAAATATTGGGGCGTTACATGTTTACTTGAAATTATCGAAAGTTGATTCGAACAGACCGGGATTGGATCTATTTTTCGAAATCCACTTCGATTCAACTCAAGCGTTTCGAACTAAAGATAGCTTGAAGAATATGGAATAGAAGATGTAGAATTGAAGTGCACAGGCTTCTTGCTACTAGTCCGGAGGGTGATTCGAAAATGGATGCAGTAGAAGTAGTGCCTTCAGTTTGTTCTTATCCTGGACAACCTGTATGGATGAATGTTGGCACAGTATTATTGCTAGGAGGGCAATGTTAGCATTCCAAGGGGATTGCAATTCAAAAGGTAAGCGTAGCCTCAAGCACCATCAACCGGGAATGACTAAAATCAGGGAAGATGCAGCAAAGCTAAGTGGGTCGCTCCCATTAGGGTCTGTCATCACCTTTCTTGATACATCTACATATTATGGATTGGTTGTGCATGAGATATCAATAAAAAAGGGTTGCAAAGCAACCATGGTGATGATATAGTCGGTACTATCCAGTCAAGGGTAGGCCGGTCTTATGTTGGCAAGGGATCTTGGCAAGCTCTTCGGTACATTTTCTAGACATGTACCATGATCGATGGTACCTGCAACAACCCATAATTTTGTAAATATTTTTAATTATATTTGAAAACTTTGATTTTTTAAATCATTTAAAAGTGAATTTTTAGAATTTTCCCAATGTAAGTTTGGGATTTGTTTGTAATTCATTTTCCAATCATAATAAAATAAACAGTTTTTGAAAATTTTATATTTTGGACAACTTTGGTCAAATTTTGAATTTCAGTTTAAAATTTTAAATTTGAATTTTTAAATTTAATTCTTTTTCTTTGAAGCATAATATAATTCTGACATCTGTTCCGCTTTTCGTTTCATGAAATTTTGTTTTATACATTTATAATTTGATAAAATACAGCGATTTACACGCAAATATTTTCTGTGTTTTATTTTCTATTTTTCTATGTTCATTCTCTATTTTATTTTCTAATTTATTTTGTTTCGACATTTATTTTATTTTCAAATGTCTTTTCTATTTGATTTTTATTTGAATTTTGGCTTTGAAATACAAAGGGACTTAGGTTTCTTTTCTTGGAAATCAAGTAAAGCCTTTCTATTTTCTAACATTTTCATTCCACATCTCTAGCCGTTCATTCCCTAAACCCTAGCCTCCACTTCTATTTGTAAATCACGTACAAAGTGTTTCTCATCCCTTCTCATCTCTCATTTTCTTCTTGAGAAAATATATTAAAGTTTCAATGGCTTCTCTTCCTCCTCTTTTTCCATTTTCTTTTTGTTCCTCCTTTGTTTGTTCTAGCTATGCTCGGCCTCAACGTCATCCACCCCTTACCGACCACCACGTCCTCCACCATCACCATAACCGACCACACCCCTCTCC
Organism: Allium fistulosum; assembly: GCA_030737815.1. NCBI lineage: Eukaryota > Viridiplantae > Streptophyta > Magnoliopsida > Asparagales > Amaryllidaceae > Allium > Allium fistulosum. Next base: position 725,333,478 of record CM060905.1, on the reverse strand, counting down.
ATCACCACCTAGCCCATGTCGTGGCTCCTAGATGAAGACCACATCACCATCTCCTTATTTAAAGCCTAGCCGACCACTTATATTCACCACTTCCTTCCTCTTAATTAGCCTTGGCCACCAATGGCTCCACCACCTCAATGTCATGATCTACACCTTAAATTTCATGGACTTATGACCTGATCCATGCACACAAGTCCAAGGACGAGCACTCTAGACCCATGGTCGACCCAAAACTCCTCTTGCCTTTGACTTTTTGCCTTCCACCACCTTGTAACTCCCACCTCTTCAATTTCCTAACCATGAATGTGCCTTATAACTTCATGGTCGAGCCTATGTTGCTTCAAACATGATGAGGCCGAGCACAACATGATGTTGTCTAACCCTATAGTGATGTGGCCGAGCCCCTTGTTGATTTAAAGCAAGGTTATGTCACTTTGATTAATCATTTTCCATTGTTTAATTCATTTGTTGCTTCCAATGCATCATATTCTTATGTTGGTGATATTTGTGTACATACAAGATTTGGATCTGACTCTTCATCTACTCAAGTTTGATTCGTGCTTTGTCGTGCTTTTCGGAGTTTGTTGTGTATCTCTAATCTATCAATTCTAGCTTTAAAAGGTGAGTTATTGATGTCTAAATGAATAGATCTAATAGAAAAAAATTTGATTGTTATATTAACTATGATAAAATATTCTTTTTGAAATGTTATGTTATGTAAAATAAATAGTTATGATTTTTAAATGGAAAAATGTAACTTTAATTATGACCTAACTTGATAATTGGAAATTTTGGTTTTTCAAATGGAAATTTTAAATTAAGTAAATAAATAGAAATTTAATTTTATTTATGAAATGGGTATTTCAAAATAAAGTGTTAGGTTAGTGGTTAAAAATAAGGGTTAAGTAAAATAGTGTATTTTCACTTAATAAATGAATTATGGTTTAAATTGGATATTTATTTATAAAATTTTATTTTATTAAATCATAAGTTAAATGATAACCAAATGAATGTTTTTGAAGCATGAAATATGATTTTATATAAGTTAAAAATGGCTAAAATTAAAGTTTTAATGTTTCAGAAAAGTTATAATAAAATCTGGAATTTTATTGGTAGCATTTATAAAATGATGTGGTTTGAAGATGACATTTGTTAAGTGCTGCTGTTCTGAAATTTAACTATGTTCTGAAACAACTAAATACCTACCACAACACTTTATAAGTGCTGCTGTTCCTGAAACTAAGCTGTTTGAAAATAACTAAATCTCTATTACAACACTTTATAAGTGCTGCTGTTTCTGAATTTGACAATGTTTTGAAATATTATTAATATATCTACTGTAACACTTTATAAGTGTTGTTGTTAGCTGAAAGTACAATGTTTTAGAAATTTTATAATTGAATGAATGAACTTAGAAATGCTATAACTTTGAAATGAATATTATTTGACGTTGAATTTAAACGGTTTAAATGAATATTATTTTAAAGATGTTATGATTTTCTAAGTATTATGATTTTCAAAGAATAACATTTCTAAATTGTTATGATTTCAAAATATTATGGTTTCAAAGTGTTGGGATTCAGAGTTGTTATAACTTTGAAAAGTACTATGGTTTGAAAATGAGATTTTTGAAATTGTACACTGCAAGAAAAGTACCTTTACACATCAATATGTATCAGCGTTTATAAGTTGAATGCTGTTTTTAATTTTGCACAAACCAATATGAATAAATATAAACGCTGTACAGCTAACCCTATCAAACATTAAAAAGGCGGGCTTCCAAATAATTTTTGAGGCCGCATTATTTCTTTATTTTTACGTTCAATTTTGCATAAACATCTTCTTCATCTTCCCCAAAAAAATTAAAAACTCTAAAACAAAAGAGGTCCATTCTTTCTCTAATTTCGTCTGCTTCTTCCAGGTCAAGAGAAATTGGCCAGAGTTTGTTCGACCGTGGATTTTAGCCCCATACTTCTCCTCACCTATTTGCGATGTAAGCCAATAATGATTGTTGTACTTTTAGAAACTTAGGTTGTTACTATCGCTATGCTTTCTGGATGAAAATTTGTTCTCTTATAAATTGCTTCAGCAAATTAGCTTTTTTTCCAATTGCAAAATTTGGGGATTTTAGGGCTATGGTCTCGTAGGTTGTGTGGGTTCATGCTCTATAGGATGGAGAAGCTTATTCGTATGATATTGGGTATTAAGTGAAAATCCGGTAATATGAAACTGTAATTGCTATTGATTTGAATAATCAAGCATTTAGTTTATGGTTTTAATTCTCGTGTTATAGAGGCACCAAATACTGCTATTTTATTGTTTGCCAATATTTTATTATAGATATCCGCTTATTCTCACATTATGTGCAGATTAATCTTTGAACTTTTGTCAGCTCAAGTTATTAATTATTTAACGTATGTCAGTTTAGGTTATAATTGCATTGTAGCTTAATTAGTCTCATCCCAAATATGTATAGAGCCTTCATTTTTATTTTTAGCTATGGACATGTACTTGTGCAGTATTTCATTGAGCTTCTATGTGTAATACTTTATAAATGCTAATTACTAACATAATAAATACCTATGGTGGTGTGAACAGTATTAAGAGTATTCAAAATTTCAAAATAGTACGTTTTAAAGAGTTTAGAAATAATATAGGCCTTATTTAGAAAGCTAGTAATGTTACCAAATTTAGAAGACTAATATATTTATTGTGTTGACTATGGTTACTAAGTATAGTTTTGGATATTGAATTTTCACTTCTTACACATAGTTACTAAATACAGTTCTAGATACTGAATTTTCTCATTTTCATGAGAAAAGTAGCAATCAATTTACTCCATCGTATGTGATACTGCATGAGAAGCAATTTGTTATGTTGGAGGATATGATAATTTGTAGTGAGGAAAAGTCCTTTAGAAATCTGGTTTTGATACTAAGAAAATATTAGAGTTTTCTATTAGCAGCCCAACAAATTCACATGTTTTACACATTTTTTACTTCTTCAACCGAACAAATTCACATCTATAAGATGTTAAACAATGCAGTGCTCTCAATCATTGTAAAATGTCAAAATAGTATTCCTATCATCAGCGTTACACGGTAATATACTTACCTGAATTTTCTACATTGCAGTAGAAGTTTTTGAAGAATTTCTATTCTTCAAATGGCTGATTATCCCAACTTCTCTTTTTAGCTTCAAGGTTTTATTTTTTTAACATGGATCACCTAAAGGTTAAATTAGCCTCCATCGAGATATGTGATATTCATATATGTTAGTGCTATAATATTTCATTTAGGTAAATGTATACGAATCCCACACTATTCTTACTTAGGTAAGTATGTACGAACTCCACACTATTCTTATTTTCTGAACTTGAATACCACATATGAGTAAAAGAAATGAGTCAATGACCCTTGGTTAGAAAAATACATGTCAGGTCATTCATATTAAGATGAAGTTAGAAACGTGAAAAGGTTATGACAATCTTTATTTTTTAGCTTTGTCAACCTAGCTTAATATTATTTGCGCCGTTAAAGAGATATTAGGGCTGAGTCCCTAAGTGTACTACAACTGAAATATATATGGCATGCAATGAATAAATGTGAGAAGTGAATCAACTGTGCATATGCACTTAGCTGTGCAACTTTTAAAACTGCTGTTATTTGATGTTTTGGCTGTATATGGAAAATATGCATTTAATGCATTCACATCTGAAGTTAATGGCTAAAAAAATACTACTTGAACTTTTTTAACAAACACTTGGAATTGAAAAAGTCATTACAGGAAATTGTTCCAAGCTTAGTAGAAGAACATTCAAAGCCATACAAGCATATTTTTATGTACAGTAACTTGATATAAAAACACAGTTTTATAGAACATTTTTTTTTCAATGTCCTTTTATTAAAATAGCATAAAAATAAGTAATTGGAGGGAATAAAATACAAAAGTTTTTTTTATTAAGAAAACTTGATGACCATTTCATCCAAAATGGAGTGAATAATACATTTTTATTAACTGTAGTTTTGTTGAGTTCATAGAGAAAACAATGTTAACTATAAATGTGTGAATCAGAAAAGAAAAAAATGTTAATTAGTGAGTGAGTAAATCCAAAGTTGAGATGATGATTGGAAATAATAAGAATAGAGATGAAGACATGAATAAGTAGCATTTCTTTTAGGGGTTTTCGCATAAAAATAGGAAACAAAAGTATAATTGAAGTAACTTGGAAATTTGCAAATGAAAAAGATTAGTTTGGAATGTTTTTTTTTCTTATTTTCATTTAGATTAAATACGCTCTCTCTATATTTAAGTATATTTTACATAAAACTAGCAAAAGTTACAACCGCTAATTCTATATATATATATACATATACAAACACACACACATATAGAGTCTAATAAATGCTTAGGTACAGTAATAGTGTATGGATATTCTTTTATAGTGAAGAATATTTTTCTTTAACTGTTCACTCAAGTTTTAGCATGTTCTTTCCATTCCAATTTTGTTTGCCTTGCTATTTATAATAGTTATGTAATTGTCAAAATCAACCATGTGAAATTGGGTCATTGAGTTTCGATTTTTATTCGAGAAACATATACTATCTTGGAATAAATTATATACAATTACACGCTACTATTATATTGCACTGGTAATTACATAATTTTAATACTTGTTGATGTGTGCGATTGTGTGCGAGAATTGTAATGGCAAATTTTTTGGAAACAGTTTGGTGCTAATGTTTTATATGATTTTGACATTGTTGTATAAGTGGATAAAATTGTTGTTAATGGCGCAAGCCAAGTATCAGGAGAGGGGTAATGCATAGACATTACTCTGGTGCTACAAAATGGCGCCGTTGTAATGGCAAATTTTTTGAAAACAGTTTGGTGCTAATAACAAAATGACTAATTTGTAGAGTTCTGTCATATTCAACTGTATTATCTAAAGGATATTATTATACTCATGAGTGTTAGTACTTTACAATTACTATTTTGAATTTTAGATACTTGATTGCTTCCATATTATATATGATGATGGAGAAAGACTGGTTGCGTCTACACAGGTAATCATATACAAGTAAATTTACACATAACTTTAGACTTAACATGTTTTGAAAATGAAAGCTAACATTCTTGTTGCTTTCAATTTTAAACATAGAACCAGTAAAGAGTATCGAAAAGGAGCTCAAAATTTTGTACGTGTTGCGAAGAAAAAGTTAGGGGATGTAGAGAAAATTTTGTGTCCTTGTTTAGATTGTCGAAATCTTAGTCATCATTATGGTGAAACCGTCATTGAGCATTTAATTATAAAGGGAATGGATCCTAAGTACAAAGATGGTAGGTGGTATAATCATGGCGAGCAAGTAGATGTTGAAAATAATAATAAAAAGAGTGAGGCGTACGACTTACTCAAAGCAATTCACTATGAAGATGAAGACTACTTTAATCATAATTTTTTTGATGATGATAAAGATAAGGATGATGCACAGAGACGACACGATGATTTATTTAAGAACTTGGAAGATGCAGAAACCCCATTATATCCCTGTTGCATAGATCATACAAAGTTATCTGCCATCACTATTTTGTATAACCTTAAATGCGAAACTGGATTATCCGATTCTGGTTTTGATAAGCTTCTTAATGTGCAACAACTGTTTTTGCCAAAGAATAATGTACTTCCTAAGACTTTATATGAAGTAAAGAAATTCCTCAAACTATTTGATATGGGGTTTGAAAAGATTCATGCATGTGAGAATGATTGTTGTCTTTTTCGTAAAGAGTATATAGAAAATGATAACACTATAGAGGATGGAAAGATGCCTAGAATTCTAACAGGTAAAAACAACTTTCTTATTTTGAAGGACTTTCCAAATGATTTTGGAAAAGAGCAGATTAAGGGAAAAAGTAGTGAGGATGAAGATAATGAAGATGATAATTCTGTAAAAAAGGAGCTATCAAGGTGGAAAAAAAGATCAATTTTTTTTGACTTGCCATATTGGGAGGTTAGTATTCAAATCTCTTTTTTATTTATTAATCTAAAAAAAGAATATATAGAAAATTTAAATGTTAATTTTTTTCGTAGGAACTTCCATTGCGTCATAATTTGGACGTAAATGAATAATAAATTGTTTTTTTTCCTTTCAAGATTGTTAGAATAAGACTATTTGCCACTGAACAAAATATCATCATTTTCAGCGCTATTTTCTCTTTTTAAAATTGTTTAAATACTAGAACTTCCTTCTTTGCTTTTTTTGTACTAATTTCTTTTTAGGTATCTAAAAAATCATCAACTGTTCATATGTTTCCATATTTAATATTGTTTTCTAAAGGTCCTTTGGTCTACATAGCATTTAGTTTATTTACTTATTAGCCGATATATAAAAAATACTGAATAGCTAACTACATCAGTTGGTTGCAATAAAAAAATATATAAAAAATGTGAAGAACACTGCATCAGGCATACCAAAGCTGCGAAAGTATAGTTATAACTCACTGGATGTTCAGTATTTTTTTCTTTGTTCTTTTCTGAAAAGATTTTATACTGTCAAAGATTAAAAGCTTTATTATAAGTTTCTGTGATTATTTCGACAATTTATTCTTTGGTTAAATGAACGTCTATTTATTTTTACCATTAATTTGCAATATTATTGATTTGGTAGGATAAAGGAAGTTGGGGAGAAGAGAACACATCCGTAGTGGTAAAAATCCAACGGTTGCAACATCATACATAATTTGATATCTAAATCAATAATCATTATAATATAGTTTTGGTTAATTGCAGAGTAAGTATAGTCAAACAGGTGATAATTGTAGTTTACTGCCTTGGCATGGAGATGATGACGAGGTTGTCGCCGAAGGAAAAATTATGTCAAGCGATCCGAAAGAACTGTGCAATGAAGTCCCTTTAGGTCCAAATGCCAAAAAAAATTTGATTGTCCATCCAAGAAAATTAGATGTTTTCTTATGGAGGCCTTCTCCTGGTTTGGTATATATAAGAGATGCCAAGGATGAGATAGTAGTATGGCCATCTGATAAAGTTGTTATACACAAAAGTGAGGACTCCAGAAAACAAAACAAGGTAAGTTTAACACTAATTAGCATTTTTTTTAATATGTAGGGCCATCGTGGATAATAATCTCTATCCATAAATTTAGCATTTTATGGTAGTATGGTAGTATGGTTTAGCATTTTTTTGTATATTTCTATTGCTACAACGCTTTAAAGATGTGTTACTGAAATTTGTGCAATGTTTTTGTATATTTCTATGTTCAACTTAAACAAATGTATTTTTTTAATAGAGTAAAATTAATAGCATGGAAACCAATTGCAAGCTGTATGATTGGGGTGGGAGCAAAGAACTGGTTGCTGAAGGACGAGTGTACTCGAGTGATCCAAATCAGATAATTAATGGTATTCCTCTTGGACCAGATGCCAAGATAGTTTGGGTGGACAATCCGAAAAAAGAAGATGCATTTTTGTGGAGGCCTATAGTTGGCATGACATGTATTGGAGAAGCTATTGGTAAGAAAATAGCATGGCCAGAATCAACAGTGGTTATTGAAACGGTTAACGCTAGCACATGTCCTACTCCTATGATCAATGCTCCAACATCTCTTATGGTAACATGTTCATATTGCTAATATTCCTCTCAAAGAATTGTTGATATCGTATTACCATTTTTTTTGTTATGTGATAGAGTGCAATTTTTTTTGCAAATACCAAATGCAAGTTGATTGATTTAGAGGGTACGGGAAAAATAGTAGCAGAAGGAACCGTGTCTTCAACAGATCCAAATGCTTTGGTACATTATGTTCCACTGGGACCAAATGCGATAAGAGTTTGGGTGGATGTTGTAAAAGTCCCAAATGCACCTATATGGCGGCCTACATCCTTCATGGAATGCTTATCAGATGCTATTGGCTCGACTGTAGCATGGCCTGTTGCGAATGTTAGAATTGGCTCAACTTCCATGTAAGTTTCACATCTTGTTTATATGCAATAGACAAGATAAAAAACTACTATAGTTTCATTTGATTAAATATGCTAGAGTAAATGAGCATTGATTGGCTGTGAGCGGTTTTATTAAATCTCATAAATTCAAATCCATTGTTAACTCTCCTGATTTTGGGAAAAAATGTTCATTGTTTTTTTGGGAGTGAAGTGAAGTTTTTATGTAGTTCTGGTATTTGTTTTGGAGTTGAATGGTTGTATAACAAAGGAGTGTTATAGGCAGTAGCAAGAGGAGGAGCTTGGCAAAGGAAGGTGAGGATGTGAAGTGATAATGAAGTGTTGAAGTTGGGGTATTTATTGTATTTGATGGAAGTGTGAACTGATTTCAGTTTTATATGACAGTGGTGTAGTTGTTTGGTGATGCAACAGTATGTAGGCTGGTGATGACTGTGTGCAGTTTTGATTTAGTGGAAGCTGTCGAAGTGAGATGGTGTAACAGCAGTGAAGTACGTTGGTTATGATGTTTGGTGGAGGAGTTATGTGGGTCAGTTTGATGGGGGAAGTTTGGAAATGGTGATAGTGAAGTTGAGGGAAGGCAAATGAAGTTTGCTAAAGGTTGATGTGTTGTATGCTGGTGGTAGGGGAAGTATGGTGTGGTCAGAGGGTATGCTTGGTTGCAACAGAGGTGTTTTCTGAGATGGTGGTGGATGATTAGCACTGTTTAGGGTAATGCAGTGAAGTATTTGATGTGGGAGGAGGCGGGTGATTTAGCTACAAAGACTGTTGTGAGCAGTTGGAAGAGTTTGTAGTTTATATGCACAGATGGTGTTGGAGAAGTGAAGTATAAGGCAGTATTGAGTAGCAATGTTTGGTGATGTGGAAGTAGAGTTGAAGTGGGGAACTGGTTGTAGGATGTGGTAATGTAGGCGATGAACAGGTTGTGGATGACAGAGGTATGTGGACTGTCAGGTGTGTATATGCCAAAGAAGTGATAGGCAACTAAATTGGTAGAAGTAGGGAACGGTGGTTTTGGTTGTGGAAAATGCAATATGGCGGCGGCAGTGAGGTATAAAGTTGGTAGAACAGTGGAATGGCTTGGTTTCAGGTTTGTGTGGTTGTGTTCAGGTTTTGAAACTGAGGTGGTGTAGGGAGTGTTGAATGAGTAAGGGGAGTTTGAATGGTGATTTCAAGGCAAAGGTGACTGCTGGTGTAGGTTATAAGTTATTGACTGCTGGTGTTTGATGATGTGGTGCATGCGATTGGTGATTGGAATTGTCACAATTTGGGTATTGGGTATTCAGGAGTGGTCGCGTAGTGATTTGGGAGATGGCGATGGTTTGATTCAGGTGTTGGGGGTATTCGATTTATGCAATGGGTATTCGAATGTAAATCCGTTTACAGGTTGTTTATGTTGGCTGCAGTTTGTTCTGGTGGTTGGTCAGAAGCTCGTGCACAGTTATGGTAGCAGATGTATGCAGTGGGTATTTGGTCAGTTTGATAAGGAGAATGGAGTTTGAATGATTGTGTGGTTGAGTCAATGTATGTAGCAGGTTTCAAAGGAAGGCAGTTAAGGTGATGCAGGCAGGTTGAGGCACTGCAGGCGATGAAGGTTTGATTGTAGAAGTGATCGACTTGCTTTGTTTTGATGTCTAAATTGTTTGTTGAATTTGTGTGAAGGGTAGTAGCACAGTTGCAGTTGTAATACAAACAGCACACTGGTTTAGACTTTGTGGTACAAACAACAGTTCTTGATGTATGGATGTAGTGGTATTGGGTAATGGCCAGTGAACAGGGTGGTTTGGTCGGAGTTGATTGAAACTGTTTGTAGAAGTTGGAGTACTGGAACTGCTAATGCAATGGAAGGGTATTGCTGTGTAATTTGTCAGTGTGTAGATGTTTATCAATGTGTATGTGGAAGTTTGTATGGGCTGGTGGTTAATGTATAGGGTGTATAGCAGGACGGTGACTGTTTTTGTGGTGAAAGGGTAGTGTATGTGGGTGATTGCAGAGATGGATGTCAGAGTGTGGTCAGTGAGAATGGTTGTGGTTTTTGAATTATATGGCAAGATTGTGGAGTTGTGAATAGCAGTGATTGTGAAAGGGGATGAAGGTGAGTATGCAGTGGGGTAAAATGTAGAATAGTTGGTGGAAATGATGTCTGATAGCAGTCAGTTGGTTGTCAGGGGTGAAATGCAGAGGTGTTGGGGAGATATGGTTGTATGTGTTGAAGTGTTGATGGTAGGATGTTGATGATGTTGTGATGAATGCAATAGCAGGGTAGGCTGTTGATATGTAAGGTAATTGGTTTGTTTGTGAAGTAGTGTAGTGCATTTGCAATGAAACGAAAAAGTCAAAACGAAAAGGGTAAACTTAAAGAAATAAAATGCTTTTTTGCTCGATAGGATAATTGATTAATTATTGATGGGAAATAAAAACAAAGAAGAGAAAACATGGTGTGAAAATAGGCATAATTAATCTATGTGTAGTGCAGTGCAAAGTGCAGTGCAAAGCAACAGTTTGAATGTTGAAGAAATGGTGGGTAATGTGATGCATGATATGCTGATGACGAGATCATTAGTAATGTGACAGTTTGAATGTGGCAGTAATGAAGGATGTTTTCAGAGAGGAGAAGTGGCAGAAGTGGGTGGTTTGGTCTGACCGGGTTTGAACAGGGGAGAAGCAGTGAAGATGAATGGTGGTGTAAATGTAATGACAATGCTTGGTGTCTGGTCGTGTAGTTGAGTGGATTTTGTTGCAGCTGTTATGGCCGTAGCAGAGTGTATTTAAATGGTGATGATGGAGGAATTTGCAATAGGGTGGTAGTGGGGGTAGTTGGGGATGGAATATGGTGCAGTTTGGTTTGATGTTCACTGGTGATGTGCACTGGTTTGTATTGATTATAGTGGTGGGTTGTTAAGCATTTACTCACTGATCACTTAAAATTTTTAGATCCATATAGTGATTTTTTGGCGTAGTTAAGCATTTTAGCATATGAAACTTCAAATTTTTAGATGGCGTTTACTCACTGATCATTTCAAATTTCTTCATTGCAGGTAATTAAAGATGGCGATGACACATTCTTCTTCCGTAGCAAGTAGCAAGTAGCAAGCATATGAAACTTTTTAGATGCACGTTTTGTTGTTGGCATTTGGTGTGGACTTACTGTATTGATATTATACTTTTACTTAACATATAACGTGTCTTTGTTTAACAGAATTTTTGGCAACTTGGTTTACTTTGTTATTTTTGTTTATGGATATTATTGAAACTTGGTTTATGGATGTCTTTTGTTTATTAATATTGTCTTAACTAGTTTATGTAACCAATTAATAGTTATTAGAATCTGTTATATATACTAGTTGCTTGAATATGCTTAAAATATAGTTTTGGAATATTCAAAAATAGAGTGGAATATTAAAGCTGTTATATAAATAGAAGACAGCGTTTGATTAATGCTTTCAATGAAGAAACAACAGCGTTTAATTCGTGCTGTAATTATCTTAAAATTGTCAATAACAGCGTTTTTTACATGCTGTCGAAATAGTTGATGATTCAATAACAGCGTTTGAAACATGCTGTCGAAATTGTTGATGATTCAATAACAGCGTTTAGAAAAAGCTGTTGTAAACAGTTAAAGTAGAATTTGAACATCTTCGACAACTAAATTATAAACGCTGTTGAAACATAATACAGCACGTCTGAAAACGCTGTAAAAACATTATTGACAACTCGTAATAAACGCTGTCACAGAGATGTTTCAACAGCGTTTATAGAAAAGCTGTTGTAAGTTATGTATATACGACAACATGTCGTTATACAGCGTTTGAAATAACGCTATTGTATCATATTACAGCGTTTACCAAACGCTGTTAAAAGCCTTTTGTGGTGTAGTGGTATTTAATTAAGAATTGTCTTTAAATATATTAACTTGGAACTTATTGAAATTGAAGATTTAAGAATGTGACTTTATAAAGTTACGGAAATGATATATTATGGCTTTGGTTTTTGAAATGGAAATGATATATTGATTTGTCTATGAAATGAAACAATATAGTATAAACTAGTTTTGAAGTATAAACTAGTTTTGGAATGGATATGATATTTTGGTTTTGAAGTATAAACTAGTTTGAAATGGATATGATATTTTGTTTTGAGGTATAAATTATTTTGAAATAAATATCCATGGGTTATAATAACGATTGGTTGTTAAAGAAACCGAGATCGGATATGGGCATACTCTCTATCGATACTGAAAACCACTTTAACAACCGTGTGCACGGTAGAGATTCCAAAATGAAGTAGGATGGTGGCGACGATTCCTATTGAGGTATATACGTGGACCCAACACCCGTGAGTTCGCATAAGGTGGCTAAAACAGGAGCGATTGACGGGCCAATGAGGTAGCACCTCTGATCAGACGCATTTCTTCGATACTATTCTATTACTTTGTTAACTCCTCTTCGATTGTGACCTAACGACCTAAGATGTCTAACGACCTAGGATGTGTACCAACCTAGGATGTCTAACGACCTAGGATGTGTACCGACCTATGGAATAAGGCGACCTAGGATGTGGAACAACTTAAGAAGTCTAACGACCTAACTACTGAAAGGACCTACAAGCTAACGACCTATGGGGTGAAGCGACCTAAACATGGAACGGTCTCAGCGACCTAAGGATGTACGTTGCTAAACGACCCAGCAGACAATGACCTAGCGACTTAAGAAGTCAGCGACCTAAAGCATATGCGACCTAAGCAATGCCACAACCTACCGACCTAAGAACGAAGTGGTCTCAACGACATAAATTAGGTCGCTGGTGGTCTCAACCGACCTACGACCTATAATAAGTCGTACGCGACCTGTTAACTCGCTCAGAAAAGAACCAAATGCAATCAAGATAAGTCGGATCCCATCTCTTAGGTCGCTGCCAACCTAATAACTCATTCAGGACAAGTTCAAAAACAGCTGATACAGGTGATCCCCTATGTCGTCGCCGACCTACGACCTACCTTAGGTCGTAGACGACCTAGTACTTGGTGATAAATTTCTGCCCAGAGTATTCCCTATAAATACGGCCTTAACTCCAACTAGAGAGGGACTTTTTCCGATGATTCTCTGAAGCGCCGTTACTCTGCAGAATTCTTAACTCATCCAACACTTGAAGAACTCCAAATATTCAAGACGCTACAACAAGCTTTGAGAGAGATCTTGCACATCCGAAATGGATTCAAAGAGCTTTTTCACATCGAAGTTTGAGCAACTAGTCTGAAGTGTTTTTGTGATCAAAGTGAATTGTATTTGAAGTGCATTGTATCAATTTGTAACCAGATCAGCAATAAAAGAATATAAAGTAGACGTAGGCTTAATTATGAGCCGAATCACTATAAAATCGTTGTCTCCTTACCTTTTCTGCTATTTTCAGCTTATATTCTGTTCTCGTATCACGGGTGGTGCTTTCACATTACTACTACACACACCAGGGTGTTAGCGTTCAATTTTTTGCATTAACATTTTGGTGCCTTCACTGAGAGTTGAACTTAGGAATATTGTCATCATTGCTTCACAAGAGTTTGTGGAAAAAGTTTCTTTGAAAACCAAAAGCCTATCTGAAATAATGGTTCCGGGAAGAAAGGGTAGATCATCAAGATCCGGAAATGCTAATGAAGGGACCTCCGCTTCCCCAACGGCAAACCAGGCAACTCCTACCGTTGGAGTCACAAGGGCTGAATTAGATGATGCCGTGTCTGGATTATACCAACGAATTGAAGCTAAAAACGCTTTGATGATGGACAAATTAAACACTCTGCTTGGGGCAAATCGACAACCGGAAAACAATGAAACAACCTTTGCCGAAATGCCATCTTTCCAAGCTGAAGGTTCTAGGCCGCAACCAACTTTTCATGAATATTTGCCCAAGCAAACATCCGAGAGAAGGACTGACGCCTGCCCGACGATGCCTCAGAATGATAAAGAGTACCTATCAGAGATGGTTGGCCGAATCATGAAAGAGAGCATGCAGAGGGAAGAAAATGAGAGCGACTTAGGATTTGCGCCAAGTAAAACTCCGTTTACCGAAAGAATCCTGAGAGCGGAATTTCCAAAGAAATTTGTACCTCCCACTATCCCGGCCTATAGGGGGACAAGTGACCCAAATCATTTCCTATATAAGTACGACTGGCATATGACCGGTGCAAGGGAATTAGACGAGATTAAGTGCCGATACTTTCCAGTATACTTGGAAGGAGTAGCTCTACTTTGGTTCACAAAGCTACCAGTCCGGTCCGTAGATCAATTCTCCGACTTAACGCGAAAGTTCAGAGATCAGTTCAGATTGTATGCTTCAAAGGCTTAAGATATGATGTCTCTGTCTAGTCTTGAACAAGTTCCCGGAGAATCTACCAAATCTTTCTTAAACCGTTTCAATGTAGCTTTGGCCGAAGTAGATAATGCAGACCCCCGTACGATCCTAACTTACTTGATGCGAGCCATCGACAAATCAAGTGAATTCGGTAGATGGTTAAAAATGAAGGAACCAAATTCACTTGTGAAGTTCTATAAAATGGCCGACGAATTCATGTGCTTAGAGAGCCTTTCTGCACCAGTGAAGGTGGATGTTGCTGAAGTCAACAATAACGATGTTGCGTCTAACAAAAGAGAATCTGGAAATCAGAAAAGGGAAAATGACAAAGGAAAGAAGCAAGGGAATGAGAAAAAACCACCCCGCTTTAATCCTTCAAATTTTACTCCTTTGACTGATACACCGGGAAATATATTCTTCGCAACAAAGGATGTTGTTAAATATCCTAAGCCACCTGAGATGAGGGGAGGTGCAGTGCATAATGGGAAATTCTGCCGATACTGAGTTATATCCCACGAGAAGCATAACGTCAGCAGCATAACCTGAAACTCGTAAACCCGTTAGTGATCTCCTCATCTCCTTTAAACTCACAAATCAGTTAGCCTAAAACATTGTAACCCATCATCCTCTCCTCGCAAATCATCTAAAACAAAGTCAAACCACCTCAAGTCCATCGGCAATTGATTGTAACGAGGTTCGTAATGAAGCATGGCATAAGGAATTGGGGCAGTGACATCAAATAAGGGATTCGCGATTCAATGATGGACATGGTAGAACATGAGCTGAATTCACTTACGAGATTCGATGATAAAGATGAATGATGGTCGGTTAATCTGGAATCGCCTTCGAGAGCTCGAAAACATGTTAATGGCATGATGGAATGTTAGAGCAGATGAAGGAAGGAAGAAACGACCTAAGCTATTTATACATCGGGGCAATGAAATACGAATCGGCACCACATGACCTAATTTCCTCGCTAAGTCGTTCACGACATAACAACTAATCAGAGCACGAGTTAAAGAGATCGAAGCACACGACCTACGACCTAGGCGTGTACTTCGAGGGGCAAATGTTAACTCCTCTTCGATTGCGACCTAACAACCTAAGATGTCTAACGACCTAGGATGTGTACCGACCTAGGATGTCTAACGACCTAGGATGTGTACCGACCTAAGGAATAAGGCGACCTAGGATGTGGCTTAGGATTCCATTATGCACTTACCATCTTTGTTAGACAGAATTTCCCATTATGCACCTGAGATGGGGAGGCGCTTAGAGAGCCTTTCTGCACCAGTGAAGGTGGATGTTGCTGAAGTCAACAATAACGATGTTGCGTCTAACAAAAGAGAATCTGGAAATCAGAAAAGGGAAAATGACAAAGGAAAGAAGCAAGGGAATGAGAAAAAACCACCCCGCTTTAATCCTTCAAATTTTACTCCTTTGACTGATACACCGGGAAATATATTCTTCGCAACAAAGGATGTTGTTAAATATCCTAAGCCACCTGAGATGGGGGGAGGTGCAGTGCATAACAAACTTCGTCAAAACTCGGAAGACGATCCAGCATCCTCCTAAATAGCACACATAGTCCTATCAGGATGGCATAGCCATTGGGATGTAACTGAAAGGGAGAGATAGACATTCGAAGAAGAAGCTGCTGAAGGAAATCGTTAAAAGGAGGAATGACTCCGTTCATGCACATTTGGCAATTAACGGCAACAAAACCATGAGGTGGTATGTCAGTAGTGTCGTTTTTCTCAGGAAGTATGGCATCTGCTTCAGCAATCCCGAATTGAGTGCACAGTTGGCGGAAAACTTTATATGATAGTGTGGTCGAGATTCATTCTGGAGGATTAGCTAATGGAGGAGGAATAGGAATAGCCTCTCCCGCTTGAACTGTTACTTCTTCTTGTTGAGAAGTCATTCTACACAATCAACTGGATGTTCAAATGTGAAAGTGCATGTTTTCTAAAAAGTGTGAAGTGTTGTAAAGAACTAATAAAAATAGAAAGCAAACATAACTGGAATTAAACTAGTTGACAATTGGTCGATTGCAAGATTTCAGGACTTGTTAATCTAAAACTCAAGTGCAGTGTTAATGCAAACAAATCAGCTTCAGTTAACTATTATAGTTTTGCTTTAATGCTTCACTTGAATTGGTTAGTTTACAGCATTTCGTTCACACAGTTCATTTAAGTTGATTTTTCTTTATCGACTAATCTGTCATTTGATGTGGGCAGTCAATGGCAGTATGTTCGCCCCAGTTTTCTGCAAATGTTATGTTTAACAGGTAATTAGCATTAATGATAATTTGTAAAGAAGTTCAAGCGGATCATTCTAGCTGTTCAAACTAAAAATTCAGACAAGTTCTTGCAAAGCCACAGCAAATGTAAAAGTGTTAGCTCGTCTACGATCTAAAAGCCACTGCAAGTTAAGTTAGGACATTGATCTTTTAGGTCGTGATGCATATTAAGGAAAAAGGCATTGAGTCAAAATAATGCAAATTTCTCTATGTCCTAGCTCGGTTACGACTTAGAGCCTGTGCCACAAGTTGTTAGGTCGTAGGCAGGACGAGTCGCGAGCAAGTTAGGTTGTAATCATGATTAGGTCGTATAATTCACATTCTAACCAACAACATTATGGCTTGTCCTCCACTCAAGCATTGCCGAGTTATATCCCACGAGAAGCATAACGTCAGCAGCATAACCTGAAACTCGTAAACCCGTTAGTGATCTCCTCATCTCCTTTAAACTCACAAATCAGTTAGCCTAAAACATTGTAACCCATCATCCTCTCCTCGCAAATCATCTAAAACAAAGTCAAACCACCTCAAGTCCATCGGCAATTGATTGTAACGAGGTTCGTAATGAAGCATGGCATAAGGAATTGGGGCAGTGACATCAAATAAGGGATTCGCGATTCAATGATGGACATGGTAGAACATGAGCTGAATTCACTTACGAGATTCGATGATAAAGATGAATGATGGTCGGTTAATCTGGAATCGCCTTCGAGAGCTCGAAAACATGTTAATGGCATGATGGAATGTTAGAGCAGATGAAGGAAGGAAGAAACGACCTAAGCTATTTATACATCGGGGCAATGAAATACGAATCGGCACCACATGACCTAATTTCCTCGCTAAGTCGTTCACGACATAACAACTAATCAGAGCACGAGTTAAAGAGATCGAAGCACACGACCTACGACCTAGGCGTGTACTTCGAGGGGCAAATGTTAACTCCTCTTCGATTGCGACCTAACAACCTAAGATGTCTAACGACCTAGGATGTGTACCGACCTAGGATGTCTAACGACCTAGGATGTGTACCGACCTAAGGAATAAGGCGACCTAGGATGTGGAGCGACTTAAGAAGTCTAACGACCTAACTACTAAAAGGACATACGAGCTAACGACCTATGGGGTGAAGCGACCTAAACATGGAACGGTCCCAGCGACCTAAGGATGTACGTTGCTAAACGACCCAGCAGAGAACGACCTAGCGACTTAAGAAGTCAGCGACGTAAAGCATATGCGACCTAAGCAATGCCACAACCTACCGACCTAAGAACGAAGTGGTCTCAGCGACCTAAATTAGGTCGCTGGTGGTCTCAACCGACCTACGACCTATAATAAGTCGTACGCAACATATTAACTCGCTCAGAAAAGAACCAAATGCAATCAAGATAAGTCGGATCCCATCTCTTAGGTCGCTGCCGACCTAATAACTCATTCAGGACAAGTTCAAAAACAGCTGATACAGGTGATCCCCTATGTCGTCGCCGACCTACGACCTACCTTAGGTCGTAGACGACCTAGTACTTGGTGATAAAATTCTGCCCAGGGTATTCCCTATAAATACGGCCTTAACTCCAACTAGAGAGGGACTTTTTCCGATGATTCTCTGAAGCGCCATTACTCTGCAGAATTCTTAACTCATCCAACACTTGAAGAACTCCAAATATTCAAGACGCTACAACAAGCTTTGAGAGAGATCTTGCACATCCGAAATGGATTCCAAGAGCCTTTTCACATCGAAGTTTGAGCAAATAGTCTGAAGTGTTTTTGTGATCAAAGTGAATTGTATTTGAAGTGCATTGTATCAATTTGTAACCAGATCAGCAATAAAAGAATATAAAGTGGACGTAGGCTTAATTACGAGCCGAACCACTATAAAATCGTTGTCTCTTTACCTTTTCTGCTATTTTCATCTTATATTCTGTTCCCGTATCACGGGTGGTGCTTTAAAATTACTACTACACACACCAGAGTGTTAGCGTTCAATTTTTTGCGTTAACATACTTTGTGATTGATTTGGTGGCCACCCTTGATTTTTGATTTGGGAGTGTGTTCCTAGGTGGGCAGTAGTGGCTGCTATGCATTATCAGCAGCCCGGATGCGTAATTGGTATTTCTACCCTGGCATTGCCTAGTCGTGCCGTGTCACCTGCCATATCGAGCTTTACTACGAGTTTGTATTTGTGTCGTACCTATGGAGTATCCTCTGGTAGCCTCCCGATTTGGAGGTACTATGGTATTGTATAGACTATGGGCACTATTATGTGTTAAGGTGGAAAATGTAAAGCCTTAAAGCTATTTAAAAGTAAGTTTATTTAACTATTAGACATTATTATAATACCGAATATTACTACATAGTAAATAGTTTAACGGATCCTTAGAGGATGGGCGGTCCCAAGCATCCTTTAAGTTACTTGTGTATTTCTATTACAGTTCACTTGGGTAGGTTTACATTGTATAAGTATGTATGTCCTGACTCGAGTGTTTTGTGTATTTGCTTTATGCTCGGGTCAGACTAAGTGATACATCATTTGAGACTCACCTTCGAAGTTGGAGCTTTGCTTGAAGATCCAGCTATCTATTTCGCTTTTAGTTATCCTGTTGATTCCAGTGATGTATTCAGATTTGTATTTGATTATCATATTGAGACTTCTGTTGTATCTTTTTACTTCTGTTGTATCTTGTTAACTCTGATGTATATATATATCGTAGCTTCATGAACTACTATTTCTTGCTTCTGCTGCATTGTTATATTACTCTTTGTCTGTGATCTATGATTTATTTATTTACCGTATATGATGAGTTTGCCAAATTTAAATTAAAAATCTGGTATTTTGAGCAATTCAAGTCCGGCATGTGCAGATGCGAATGGTTGATAATATTGGGTCGTTCCATTTGGTATCAGAGCTTTGGCTCTAGGCAAACTTAGCATATATGGTGTTAACTCATATTTTAGTGCCGACCTAAAACTCTACGACTTATGACTCCGTGACTTAACAGGTTACGACTTTCCGACCTAAAGATTTTGCGACTTAAGGAAGTTAACGACCTAGTGGCTCCAGACTTAGCGACCTAAGGGAACTAACGACCTAAGGAGCTAACGACCCAAGGAACTTAGCGACTTAAGAGGCAGAACGATCTAGCGACTTAGCAACTTAACGACCTAAGAAGTTAACGACCTAAGGACTTCACGACCTAACATGCTTAACAACCTAAAAGGTATCTATGACTTAACTTCTCCAACGACCTAAAAGTCCACGACCTAAAGGTATCTGCGACCTAATAGTTTCAACGACCTAACAGCATAATGGTCTTAGCGACCTACCTGGTTCAAATGGCAGTGCAACCTACGACCCACCTTAGGTCGCTTACGACCTATAACATGCCTAGTTTAAACAAGCCAACAGAGTTCCCTATGCCACATTTCTCTAGGTCGCTTACGACCTATTACTTGCCACCTTATTCAGATAAGACCGAGATCAACTCCATCAGGCTACACTTCCTAAGTCGCGAATGGACCACGACCTATCTTAGGTCGCTCGCGACCTACGACCTAACTTAGGTCGTACACGACCTAAGACTTGGGGGTTAAATTTCGCCTTGAACCACTCCTATAAATAGAGCCTCAACTCCAACTAGCAAAGGACTTTTCGCCAATCATTTTCTGAAGCATCATTACTCTGCCGAATTCTCAACTCATCCAAGACTTGAACAACTCCAAACATTGAAGATACTACAACAAGCTTTGAACGAGATTCTACACATCCGACATGGATTCGACAAATCTGGTCATCAAAGTTTGAGTTACTAATCCGAAGTGTTTGAGTGATCAAAGTGAATTGTATTCGAAGTGTATTGTATCAAATTGTAACCAAATCAGTAATAAAAGACTATAAAGTGGACGTAGGCTCAATTACGGGCCGAACCACTATAAATCTGTTGTTCCTTTACCATATTCTGCTATTATTAGCTTATACTCTGTTCCCGTACCAACGAGTGGTGCTTTCACATTGTTATTACACACACCGGGTGTTAGCGTTCAATTTTCAGCATTAACATTTTGGTGCTTTCATTGAGAGATTGAACTCAGGTTATTGTCATCATTGCTTCACGAAAGTTTGTGGAAATAGTTTGTTTCAAGACCAGAAGTTTATCTGAGATCATGGCTCCTGGAAGAAATGGTAGATCTACCAGATTCGGAAATGCTCATGAGGGAACCTCCGCTTCCCCAACAGCAAATCAAACAACTCCTACCGTCAGAGTCACAAGGGCTGAATTAGACGATGTTGTATCTGGACTATACCAACAAATTGAAACTCAAAACACTTTGATGATTGACATATTAAACACTCTACTTGGGGCAAATCAACGGCCAGAAAACAATGAAACAGTCTTCATTGAAGATGATCATAATTCCCAAGAAAAAGATATTACTCAAAGAGCAGCTGGCACCGCCGAAGCGCCACCTTTCCAAGCTGAAGGTTCAAGGCCGCAGCCAACTTTTTGCGAATATTTCCCCAGGCAAACTTCCGAAAGGAGAGCTGACGTCTGCTCGGCAATGCCTCTGAGCAATGAGGAATACCTATCAGGGATGGTTCGCCAAATCATGAAAGAGAGCGTGTAGAGGGAAGAAAACGAGAACGACTGGGGATTTGCACCAAGCAGAACTCCGTTTACTAAAAGGATCCTGAAAGCTGAATTTCCAAGAAAATTTGTACCTCCTACTATCCAGGCTTATAGAGGGACAAGTGACCCTAATCATTTTCTATACAAGTACGATTGGCATATGACCGGCGCGAGGGCATCAGATGAGATTAAATGCCGATACTTTCCAGTATACTTGGAAGGAGTGGCTCTACTTTGGTTCACAAAGCTACCAATTCGGTCCGTAGATCAATTCTCTGATTTAACTCGAAAGTTCAAGGATTAGTTCAGGTTGTATGCTTCAAAAGCTAAGGATATAATGTCAATGTCCAGCCTTGAACAAGGGCCCGGAGAATCTATCAGATCTTTCTTGAACCGTTTCAATATAGCCCTAGCCGATGTGGATAATGTAGAACCCCGTATGATCCTGACTTACTTAATGCGGGCCATCAACAAATCAAGTGAATTCGGAAGATGGTTGAAAATGAAGGAGCCAAACTCACTCGAGAAATTCTATAAAAAGGCCGACGAATTTATGCGTCTGGAAAACCTCTCCGCGCCGGCAAAAGTGGTTGTTGCTGAAGTCAAGAATAACGGTGTTACTTCTAACAAAAAAGAATCTGGAAACCAGAAAAGGGAAAGTGATGGAGGAAAGAAGCAGGAGAATGAGAAGAAACCTCGCCGCTTTAATCTTTCAGATTTTACCCCTCTAACCGATACACCGGAAAATATCTTCTTCTCGACAAAAGATGTTATCAAGTATCCTAAACCACCTGAGATGGGGAGAGGTGCAATACGTAATGGGAAATTCTGCCGATTCCACAATCAACCTGGCCATGACACCGACCAATGTCGCCAGTTGAAGAATGTGATTGAAGAATTGCTGGAACAAGGTAAACTGCAACAATATGTGAAGAAAAACAGAGCAGACCCAACCTCATCCACTCAGGGGCAAGAATACCCTGCCCATCAATCTGACTCTAGCAACAACACTGCGGTGCAAGAATCTGAAAAGCATGTCATTAATGTTGTCACAGGAGGTCCCCACACAGCAACCAGGAGTTGGGACGACTATTAACTACCCACAAAACTACAGCTGGGGCATTTTCTAATATCTTTGGCATATGAATCAAAAAACCACGAATCCAGTGGAAATGGAAATTCAATCTGGAGACTTTGGAACAACAATCACTTGCATCCAATTTTTACTCAACAACATTGCTTAAATTTGTAAAATGATAATGGAAGTATAACTCTTGTATTGTAAACCATAGAGAAATATGGGTGGATTAATAATAAAGAATATTAAATCTTGTGTTCTAATGCTATATAATGCCTGTTTCATGTCGATATACAAATATCTTAAATATATTGCTAAAATGTCGATTTAATATTGCAGGCTACCAAAGAAAAGCTTACTTATTCAACACATCACAAGACTCGGCGATTCCCATAAATCACTTAACAATAAAGTACATTTCTCTGGCAGAAAGCAAGCAATTTGCAAAAGGATGGGGCATGTACTTGAGGTGATAACAAGGAATCGCTAAGGAGCAGATGGTGAAAGAACACAAGCAACAATTGCTACTCTTCGAAGTTCAAACAAAAAGACCTCTACGGAGGCACAAGCTCTCTTCGGAGGCACGCCAAAAAATGGAAGTTCTCTTCTCAACAAAGAGGTTGGTGGAACCAGAGGGCGCAGGATCATTGTTAACTAGTTGCAACCGTTTGTGCAAACGAACGTCCAATTAAGTAACTTACGTCCGCCCCATGGATCCATTTTACTGTAAGAAAGTAACTTCCAAGCAATCAAATAAAGACTTCTCCGGAAGCAGAAAACCTCTACGGAGGCACAATGCTAATCTTCGGAGTCCATGCTACTCCACAGATTCCAAAATGCTAATCTTCGGGGTCCATGCTACTCCACAGATTCCAAAATGCTAATCTTCGGGGTCCATGCTACTCCACAGATTCCAAAATGATAATCTTTGGAGTCCTTGCTACTCCACAGATTCCAAAATTCTAATCTTCGGAGTCCATGCTACTCCACAGATTCCAAAATGCTAATCTTCGGAGTCCATGCTACTCCACAGATTCCAAAATGCAAATCTTCGTAGTCCATGCTACTCCACAGATTCCAAAATGCTAATCTTCGGGGTCCATGCTACTCCACAGATTCCAAAATGCTAATCTTCGGGGTCCATGCTACTCCACAGATTCCAAAATGCTAATCTTCGGGGTCCATGCTACTCCACAGATTCCAAAATGCTAATCTTCGGAGTCCTTGCTACTCCACAGATTCCAAAATGCTAATCTTCGGAGTCCATGCTACTCCACAGATTCCAAAATGCTAATCTTCGTAGTCCATGCTACTCCACAGATTCCAAAATGCTAATCTTCGGAGTCCATGCTACTCCACAGATTCCAAAATGCTAATCTTCGGAGTCCATGCTACTCCACAGATTCCAAAATTCTAATCTTCGGAGTCCATGCTACTCCACAGATTCCAAAATGCTAATCTTCGGAATCTGTGGAGTCCATGCTACTCCACAGATTCCAAAATGCTAATCTTTGGAGTCCATGCTACTCCACAGATTCCAAAATGCTAATCTTCAGAGTCCATGCTACTCCACAGATTCCAAAATGCTAATCTTCGGAGTCCTTGCTACTCCACAGATTCCAAAATGCTAATCATCGGAGTCCATGCTACTCCATAGATTCCACAATGCTACTCCTCAGAAATGTCACAAAGAAAGCCCTCCTTAGAGGCACACTTCAACTCTCAAGGAAGATTTACTTGTTTATCTTGAAAAATTCTTCCCCTGATATTGAAGTGCTAAGTAAAATCTTTTAGAACTTCTCCAAAAATGAGACACGCTCCATTAAAGTAGAATAATTGTTTCATCAAAGATGAAATAGTTATTCTCCAAAAATAAGAGTACAAGTCTCATCAAAATAAAAAAAAGATATTGCAATGCACTTGTGGTATAGGGGCAATATCATACAATACAACTACATCAATAAAAGTAGTATTCAAGCAACATACCGCAAGCACATTACAATATCACGCGGAAAAGATGTGGAATAAATGCATTCTCAAATACAGACAAAAAGTTTGTACAAGTAAAAGGAATCGCTTATTCTACACTAAAATGAGAAAATGATGCATTCTTACGTATACAGGAAATCGTACAAGTAAAAGAATTATTTTATTCAATACTGTGAAAATTCTTTACATATGCAGATCTCAAAAAAGCGGGAACCGGTACCCGCACAATCTCCGGTCAATACATCCAAAAAAGCAAAACAAGAAGCCTAGAGTCCAGCTTATCACTCCTTCTTCCGACCACCCTTAGAACTCTTTCCTGGCTTGATAACCAGTTTTGGAAGCCGTTGTGGATGGGTCGGGGAGGGAGGAGAAAGAGGAGCAGCTGGATCTTCTTTAACATTTTTCTCATCAGCCGAAACGCTCTTCTTCTTCTTCTTCATCGCACGCTTCCCTTTCCTCTTGGAAGAAGACTCACTTCCCAAAGTGAAAAACTCAGAAAGTTTTGTGTCGTCATCATAAGTTTGCTCCGGGGTCTTTTTGCCTTCTTTAAGTTCCCCAGTCTTTTGCTCTTGCGAAACAACCAGATCATCCAAGTCTTTGAGGGCTTCTATTTTCTATTCTTGTGATCCTGGTTGAGAATCGGAAAGAGGAGTGACTTGAGAAGGAGGAGGAACAACAGCCGGAGAAGGAGAAGTTAGCGCAGCTTTCGGAACTTCCACTGCAGAAGAAAAGAAGTTAAAATCGGTATTCTCCGAGAAAAGAGAAGATAATGGTTCATCAAAGCTTAAGTAATGAGTAAGAAGCTCATCAAACTCGGTTAAATCGAATAAGTGATTCACTGGATCCGGGTCGACGTTAAAATTACCTTGAGGGGTCGGCTTTGTAAGATCAATATCGAATTTCTCAGCCTCAATGTCTTCTAGGGAATCATCCTCAGTGGCAGTGGTCACAATTTCTATGTCAACTTTAGCAGGAGGCGAAGAGTGGGAACTGCAGTCTATAATGTTAACATCAGCCGAAATTGAAGTATGGACGGGGACAGTTAAAGGAGCTTCCTCCTTTGGGTGTTCTTCTCCCGTCGATTCGACTCGTGTTTTAGCAAGTTGCTCCTTTCCTCTAGCAAGAGCGGCACGAGTTTCATCGCCACGATAACGTGCATCAAGCTTTGCCTCATCATAGCCGGCACCGCCAAACATATCGATTATCGCCTCCCATACTTCAGCTAAAGTGACTTCATAGTCCGGACCCAAGAACAAGAGACTTCCGTGCCCCAAGACGTTGTGGATATAAAAGTCAAACAAAGTGGAGCTGATATTGGCTTTAGTAGCCACATAAGACTCTTCGGCTGCAACTTTCCCAGCGACAGCTTCATCGCGCTCTCTTTCAGCCTTTAGCAACTGAGACTGCAGCCTGGTGATTTCCAAGTCTTGGGAGCTAATTTTCTCCCGAAACTGAACGGCATCATCACGGTATTTCCCAATAGCATGCTGCTCTGCTTCAAGTTTTGCTTCAGCTTCTCGCCGAGCAGCATGGGCATCTCGAACTTGCTTTTGGAGCATTTGCTGCTCTGCTTCAAGTTTTGCCTCTCGCTGAGCAGCATGGGCGTCTCGAACTTGTTTTTGGAGCATTTCTTCCTTTTGCGAATAAGAAGTGGAAGAAGTGGCAAGCTCGCTTTTTAGTCTTTCAACTTCAGCTTCGAGCCTCCCGTAATCGTCAGAGATGCTCTTCATTTCAGCGTCGTGCCGCTTGCAAATTTTATCCCACTCCGACTTATCGTTCTCCATGGTCAGCATGGCTTCGAGACTCGCACGATTGACCCTTTGTAGCTCGTCAACAAGTTTCTGCCATCCAGACATCCTCTCGATATCAAGTTTGACGGCATCAATGTTACGCAGCATAGCCGGTTTATCGATCGGGACCAAGTCAAGGTCAAAGCGTACCCCCTTTAAGCACCATTGCTAGAACCGACTTTGAAGAGTTGGCGGACCCTGTCCAACTTGATACTGGGATCTGTTGATGATTGTTTGGATATCAGATTTCTCAAGAGCAGGAGAATCAGAGGGGATATCAAGAGGAATTGAAGCAGGAGTCTTCTCAGAAATTGCAGGCGCGTCACTGGGCTTGACCCGCTTACTTGGATCTCCAGTAATGTGACTCTTCCCTTTGTCATCATGGGATTTTCTTTTGTGAGAATCGTCGCTTCTGCGAGAAGAATCATATGTATCATCATCCTTTCTTCTCTGCCACTGCTCATAGTCCCGCCTCTCTTGAGCTTTCCTAATAGCTCTTTCTTCGTCTGTTTCTCTCGGGGCATTGAGGTATCGCTGAAAGTCATAAGTTCCGCGGCCTCCATGTCGTTGAAATTTGTCATAGTATGAGCCAGAGCGCCCCATCGGAGAATCTGAAAATGGAAAAGAAATGAAGTTTAGAAATCTCCAGAAAAGGAGGATAAGTGCGTATAAGTGCCGAAAAATCCTAAGTGTGTGCGGCGTGCAAACTACCCACGTCAAACTACAAACCACGCTTTGATGTGGGAACGGCGACGACTGGTGTAGAAGGTGTCGAAACTTGTTGTAAAGAAAAAGTCCCTTCAACAACAGGAGAGATCGCTTTTGAAATATCATCTTTAAAAAGCTCCTGAGAAGTTATCATTATATCGCTTAAATTATCAAAAGTATCATCGCCGCGATGCCTAGCAGAATTCTCTTTTTCAACTTCCACGTCAACCGTCTTTTTAGAAATGAGAGGATTTTCCTCCTCTTCAATAACTGGAGAAAGTGTTAACTTGCTGGACGGCCCCGCAACATCAATAGAAGTGGAACATTTCACCAGTGAAGTCTCAGTGGTGGGTTCTTTCAGTGAAAGTTCTTCGGCAGGGGCTGGGGCATCTGACGTCTTTGCTGGAGAATCAGGAACTTCATGAGGCTGGAAGGAACGAGAAGAATGAAGAAGTTCGAACTGGTGCAAAAGTTCATCTTTCAACAAGAATTTGGCGCTTTTCTCTTCCATAGCCACAACATTTAAAGTTTCAAAAATTGACTTGAGACTGGGATTTCTAAGCGGAGGAGGAAGTGCTGAAAAAAGAAAAGAATGAAGATAAGCATTTGATGATTCGGTTTTCGAAAAGCTTATGAGATGAACAAAGAAAGGCAATCTTACTCCCGACTCTCCAGACAGCGTAGAATCCCAGAGGACATCAGACAAAGAAGTATTGACTTAGAAACCTGTGAGCACTATCGGGCAAATCCAAAATCAGTTTCCGGTTTCTGGCGCCTCTTACAAGCACGATTGAAGGGTGATATTTGTTCTTTGAAAAAGTGCACAAATAGCAAATTTCATCGAAGCTCGGAAGACGGTCGAGCGTCCTCCTAAACAGAACACACAACCCCATCAGAACGGCGTAACCGTTGGGGTGTAGCTGGAAGGGCGAGATGGCTAATCGAAGAAAGAGTTCTCGGTGAAATTCGTTGAAAGGTGGAATAGCTCCACTCAAGCACATCTGGCGATTGACTGCAACAAAACCAAGGGGCGGCCTGTCAGCAGTATCGTTTGCCCTAGGAAATAAAGCATCTGTTTCGGCAATCCCGAATTGGATGCACAACTGCCTTAAAACATTATGGCTCAATGTAGTAGGAGTCCTTTCCGGAGGATCAACTAGTGGAGTAGCAATCGGAAAAGCTTCTCTGGCTGGTCCTATATCTTCTTGTTGAGACGCCATTCTACAAAAGGAACTGGATATTCAAATATGAAGGTGCACGTTTCCTAAAAAGAGTGAAGTGTTGTGCAAAACTAATACAATAATAAGCAAATATAATTGAAACTAAGTTAATTGATATTTGTCGATTATAAAGTTCCGAGGCTTGTCATTTTAAGTTCAAATATAATGTTGTGTTGATGCAAACAAATCAGCTTAGGTTGATTATTTCATCTTTGCTTTAATACTTCATTTGAATTTGTCGTTTCACAGCATTTCATTCATGGAATTCATTTAAGTTAATTGTTCTTTGTCAACTAATCTGTCATGAGATGTGGGCAGTCAATGGCTGTATATTTGTCCCATTCTTCTGCAAATGTTGTTTTTAAACAGGTTATAAGCATTAAAGTTAAGACAATCTGAAAAGGAATGCAACTCAGTTAAAATTCCAAAATTCAGTCAACTTCTGGCCAAAATTCACAAGTCCTAGGTCGTTCAGCGACCTATCATAGGTCGAGGCATCTTTAGGTCGCACAGTGCAAGTAAAAGATTCAAGGCAAGTTTCTCAAAGTCCTAGGTCGTTCACGACCTAGCATAGGTCGGAAACTACTTAGGTCGCAGGAATCCTTAGATCGGTTAGGTTTCTCACAACCTAACTTGTAGATCGTCCAGATTTGATAGATCGCTGACTTTCTCCCCACGCACACTTACTAAACCCGATAACCCGACAACGCCATTGAAAAGAAAATCTATCATCCTCTTCGCGAATTTCATTTATCTCCACATACCATCAAATCACCTAAAAAATCGACTCCAAACACCTCCGATCCCTTATAAAAATTTCCGTGCATTCATGAATTACCACAACGAATCAAACAACGATCAAAAGTCGATCGAAATAACCATTCAAAATGAAGCCTGACACGTGAAATTGGACTTGGGTCGGAAAACATGGATTCACGATCGAACGGCGATTATGGTGGAGTAGAGATTGGATCCACTTACGTAGTATGCTGGTAGAAATGGATCGACGATTGATTGAATTGAGTTCGCCTTTGGAAGTTTGAAAATTCGTCAATTGCAGTGGAAGTTCGGAGCAGTAAGGTAGGGAGGAATGAGCGACCTAACTAATTTATATGAGGCTGGGAGAGGAAGGCGAGTAGGCGTTCGAGTTAGCATGAGTTTTAGGTCGTTCACGACCTAGCAAAGTTAAGTCGAAGCACACGACCTATGACATAGGCCTGCACTTCGAGGGGCAAATGTTAACTCATATTTTCGTGCCGACCTAAAACTCTGCGACTTATCACTCCGCGACTTAACAGGTTACGACTTGCCGACCTAAAGATTTTGCGACCTAAGGAAGTTAACGACCTAGTGGCTCCTGACTTAACGACCTAAGGGAACTAACAACCTAAGGAGCTAACGACCTAAGGAACTTAACGAATTAAGAGGCAGAACGATCTAGCGACTTAGCAACTTAACGACCTAAGAAGTTAACGAACTAAGGACTTCACGACCTAACATGCTTAACAACCTAAAAGGTATCTACGACTTAACTTCTCCAACGACCTAAAAGTCCGCGACCTAAAGGTATCTGCGACCTAATAGTTTCAACGACCTAACAGCATAATGGTCTTAGCGACCTACCTGGTTCAAATGGCAGTGCAACCTACGACCCACCTTAGGTCGCTTACGACCTATAACATGCCCAGTTTAAACAAGCCAATAGAGTTCCCTATGCCGCATTTCTCTAGGTCGCTTACGACCTATTACTTGCCACCTTATTCAGATAAGACCCAGAGCAACTCCATCAGGCTACACTTCCTAAGTCGCGAATGGACCACGACCTATCTTAGGTCGCTCGCGACCTACGACCTAACTTAGGTCGTACACGACCTAAGACTTGGGGGTTAAATTTTGCCCTGAACCACTCCTATAAATAGAGCCCCAACTCCAACTAGCAAAGGACTTTTGGCCAATCATTTTTTGAAGCGTCATTACTCTGCCGAATTCTCAACTCATCCAAGACTTGAAGAACTCCAAACATTGAAGATACTACAACAAGCTTTGAACGAGATTCTACACATCCGACATGGATTCGACAAATCTGATCATCAAAGTTTGAGTTACTAATTCGAAGTGTTTGAGTGATCAAAGTGAATTGTATTCGAAGTGTATTGTATCAAATTGTAACCAAATCAGCAATAAAAGACTATAAGGTGGACGTAGGCTAAATTACGGGCCGAACCACTATAAATCTGTTGTTCCTTTACCATATTCTGCTATTTTTAGCTTATACTCTGTTCCGGTACCAACGGGTGGTGCTTTCACATTGTTATTACACACACCGGGTGTTAGCGTTCAATTTTCAGCGTTAACATATGGTAAATTTATTTACAGAATCACTTTCGTTCGAGCTTGAATCTCTTCCTTTTGACTCGACTTATTTTGAATATTGGAACGTTCCCTGCGGTTCCAAACCCATTCTTGTCTCTTCCTATTCGTCTTCTTTTGATTCTGGAGTATCCCATGACTCCACTTCGAATGATCTTTATAATAAATTGGCGGTCTCGCCAATCTTCGAATGATATGTAAAGTGGTGAAACTCCTTTATAATTAGCATTGATTCACCGAAGATTTCTGTATCCTTGGTTTACAGTGCTATCTTTCTCTTGTCATCCCGAATTCTATCTCTTGAGATCTGATGTAGATTTACCCCAGAACCCCACATCGACCTTATTCTTTAAGTCACGGTTGAGCCAGTTAAGGTTGCCCGCGATTTATATAAGCTTATTCATTCCTTTATTATTTTATTTACTCATCTTGTCTTTTGTTTCAACTTATCTTCAAATCATTCTTGAAGTGTAATTGTAAACTAATATTTAAAATGTTTTATTGTATATTGTGTTGTTTGAGTTGTTGACGTTGATTTGGGTTTCCGATCGATTCATCTGATCAACGCTATCGATACGATCTCCAAAACACTTGAACAGAGCAAACTGACACCATATTGTTTACAAACTTGGTAAATGGATAAATTTTTGTATTATTATATTTTATATATGTATAATTTTTTGAATTTTGAAAGTTAATTGAATTGGATGTTAAGAAATAATATTTGATTTTATATATAGCTTGAAAACCGTTGGCTTTTCTCTCATGTATAAATAATTGAACTATAAGAATATGGTTATAAATTAATTTTGAAATTTAAATGAATTTAAAACCAAGGATTTGAGAATTTAATTTTCGATGATTTCGAACTTTGGTTTTAAAGTTTTAAGGGATATATTATTTAAAATATTTTTCAATAGAAATTGTTTTTAAAGAATTTTAAAGTTTTAAATCAGTGCTCTTCTCTTTATCGCTGGAAAATAATTTCAGTGATGAATGTAGCACCATCGACATTCATTTTCGAGTTTCGAAGTGAAGAGACCATTCTTTAGCTTTGCTACAGTTCTGCATTGAAGAATTAAATTGATTTGAATTTCTAAAATTTGACTTTAGTTATAATGTATATTGATATATGATTTAAAGTTGATTTGATATATATTATGTATATATATTTATTTGTCTAGAATAGTTGGAAGTTAGCCGAAAATTTAATTCTTAAATTTTATCTTAAAGGATGATTTCAATTATAAAATGAGGCCAAAATTTTTGAATAAATATTTAAGCTTGAACTAATTGAATTAGAAAGTTTTATTTGTATAATACTCAATTGCATTCCAATATAACTTACCTTAATCATTAAGAACTTAACTATGTAATTGGATAATGTACAATATAAAAGGATTTTTATAAATAGAATTTGAGTGGTTATAATAAATGTTATACGCTTAAATTTTAGTTATAAAGAGATTTATAGAGGTAAACAAAATAAAAAGTTAATTGAATAATTTACAATATAAAATGGTGTTAAACGAATTTATAAACAAATTTGAGTAGTTATATAAAGTGTAAATAAACTTAATAATATGATTAGATATATTAAGTGGAATAACTTTAATAATAATTTTGGAATAAAGAAGAATGAAATTTAGTGAATAAATTATGAGTATAATAAATGACTTTCAAATCCATGAGTTTGGAAAATTGTTAATTTAAGATAATTGTATGATGAGATAATGAGATTAAAAATAGTTAAGATTTATTTAACTTAAGGGAAATCAAATTGATGACATCAATTATTAATTTAAGTTGAAATTTTCATGGTTTTAAAATCTATTATCTTATTTTGTTTTCTAATCTATTCTTCTTCTGGGTTGTTCCTATTCTCATGTCCCCTAAGCAGGAAATCGAATTCCAAATTGATTTTTGAACTGCTGTTTTCTCTCAGCTTGATCTTGCCCCAGGTTTCACCAGCTCAGTGTTGTTGAGGAAAGTACTCCCAAGACTGCTCTCCGTACTAAGAATGGTCTTTATGGATGGTTAGTTATTCCTTTTGGTTTGACTAATGCTCCAGCTTTCTTGGTTGATTTGATGAATCGTGTTTCGTGATATGCTTATCAAATTTGTTATAGTCTTTGTGGATAGATTGACCAAGTCAGCTCATTTCATTCTGTTAAGTCTATTCGCTCTGCTTCCTGTTTGCTTGTATAGAAGGCATTGTGGTTTGTTGCAAGGAAGAGGTTGCTTCAATAACAGGAGAGATCACTTTAGAAACATCATCCTTAAAGAGCTCCTGAGAGGTTATCATAATGTCGCTCAGACTGTCAAAAGTATCATCACCATGATGCACGGGAGAATTATCTTTCTCAGCTTCCACCTCAGCCGTCTTTTCAGGAATTTGAAGACCTTCCTCCTCTTCAATAACCGGGGCAAGTGCTAACTTACTGGACGATCCCGCAATGTCGGTAGGAGTAGAACACTTTACCAATGAAGTCTCAATGGTAAGTTCTTTCGGTAAAGGTTCTTTAGCAGGAACAGGGGCATCTGACTCCTCAGTTGGAGAATCAGGGACTTCATGTGGCTGAGTGGAGCGGGAAGGATGTAAGAGTCCAAATTCATGGAGGAACTCATCTTTCAATAAAAATTGAACACTCCTCTCCTCAACCGGCACAGCCATAAGCCCCTCGAAGGTAGTTTTGTGACGAGGTTCCCCAGAGGAGGGAGGGAGCGCTGAAACAGTAAAAAAAAAGAAGTTAACACTTGACAATTTGGACTTCGAAGAATTTAGAAAACACAGGGAAAAGATAGATAATCGTACTTCCCACTCTCCAAATGGCGTAAAATCCCGGGGGACCACGGACAAAGAAAAACTGGCTCAGAAACCCAGGAACGCTTTCGGGAAGACCAATAATCAGTTTACGGTTCCTGGCACTCCTTACAACTGTGATAGAGGGATGGTCTTTGTTCTTTGCGAATGAGCACAGGAAGCAAATTTCTCCAAAACTGGGAAAACGGTCCAGCGTTCTCCTAAAAAGCACACACAGTCGCAGCAGGATGGCATAGCCATTAGGGTGTAGTTGAAAAGGGGAGATAGATAATCGAAGAAGAAGTTCTCGAAGACAGTCATTAAACGGGGGAATCGCTCCACTCAAGCACATTTGGCGGTTCACTGCGACAAAGCCGTGGGGCGGCCTATCAGCAGTGTCATTTACTCCAGGGAGCAAAGCGTCAGATTCAGCAATGCCAAACTGGGTGCATAGTTGACGGAAGACTTTATGACTCAGAGTGGTAGGAGTCCTTTCTGGGGGATCATTCAGCGGGGTAGCAATTGGAAAAGCTTCTCCAGCTGGTTCCAAGTCTTCTTGATGAGATGCCATTCTACACAATCAGCTGAATGTTCAAAAGTGAAGGTGCACGTTTCCTAAAAGTTTGAAGTGCTGTGCAAAACTAATGAAAACAAGAAAAAGCAAGTATAACTGGAATTAAACTAACTGACAATCAGTCGATTACGAGATTTCAGAACTTGTTAATGCTCAAGTGCAGTGTTAATGCAAACAAATCAGTTTTAGTTTACCATTACGATTCCGTTTTGATACTTCACTTGAATTGGTTATTGTATAGCATTTCACTCATACAGTTCATTTAATTTAATTTTTTCTTTATCAACTAATCTGTCATTCGATGTGGGCGGTCAGTGGCAGTATATTCGTCCCAGTATTCTGTGAATGTTATATTAAGCAGGATGTTAGCTTTCAACAGTTCATAATTCAGCAGTTCAAAGTCCATGCAAAGCTTAAAAGTGT
Organism: Allium fistulosum; assembly: GCA_030737815.1. Lineage (NCBI taxonomy): Eukaryota > Viridiplantae > Streptophyta > Magnoliopsida > Asparagales > Amaryllidaceae > Allium > Allium fistulosum. The sequence goes on along the minus strand of CM060905.1, from coordinate 725,299,283 downwards.
CAAGAGTTAAGTCGCAGATAACTCAAGTGCTAACTCGTCCACGACCTAAGAAAGATTTCCTATGGGTTAAGTTAAGTCGTTGGTTATCTAATTCTTTGAGTCATCAGCCATAACACTTATAGAGATATGAAGCTTCGGTTTGAAACAACGCATCTGCTAACTCGTCCACGACCTAAGGGGCAAGCTACGAGCTAAGTTAAGCCATCAGTCTATTAAGGAGTGCTTCATAAGAAAGGTCTCAAGGCAATGAAAAATTGCCAAGTCTTAGGTCGTTACCGACCTACGACCTACTTTAGGTCGTATATGACTTAGGACTTGGGTCTCAAGATTTCTATTCAGAATGCGAAGGCCTTAAGTCGTTCGTCTTCTCCCCAATACATCAATTCGCTAACTCCTCAACCCGTTAACCCATTAGCTTCTCCTCCAACCAAAACTCTCGTTCCCTCAGCGCACTTAATCATCCCGGAATTACCATAAACCCGGTCTAATGTCATTCCATCACAAACCACGAATCAATCAAACTGAAATGTTGCTATCCATCGTCTTGTTCTGACCGACTGTCCAAAGCCAGGACAAGCCGTCTCAAACCCATCAGTAATCAATTGGAACAAGAATTGCAGAAAAGTACGGCATGAGATAAGGGGGGTCGATGGTAAAAATGGGATTCGTAATTGGGTGATAATCGAGGAATGAATAGCAATCGGTAGGTCCGAGTCGTCTTTGGAAAGCTTGAAAAGTCATTAATGGCAGATTCAAATAGAGGAACAGGTAAAGTTGGGGAGGAACGACCTAAGCAATTTATTCACTGGGACAATGAAAGGTGAATCGACACATCTGACTTACGACTTATACTAAGTCGTTCGCGACCTATGACTCATCTTAAGTCGGTCACAATCTAGCGCACTCAACAAGAAGCGAGCTAAGGAAATCGAAGCACACGACTTACGACTTAAGGCGTGTACTTCGAGGGGCAAATGTTAACTCCCTTTTAGCAACGACCTACGAGTTAAGAAATGAACAAGTCAGGTTATGCCATGACTTATAAGAAGCCAACGAGTTAAAAAGCCTAAAACCTAAGTGTACTCAACGACTTGCGACTTAGCTGCTGAAAGAGGATCTACCGCTCGAACGACTTACGACCTACCGAGTTAGGGAGTTACGACCTAAGAGAGTCTACGACCTAACTGCTGAAGGTAACTCCGCGACCTAGCAATATTGCGACCTAAAGACTTTGCGACCTAGCAATGTTGCGACCTAAAGACTTTGCGACCTAGCAATGTTGCGACCTAAAGACTTTGCGACCTAGCAATGTTGCGACCTAAAGACTTCGCGACTTAATAAGGTTCCGACCTAATGGGTTACAACTTAGCTTAAGTCGTTCATGAATTATGGCTCCAGTTCCTAAAGACTTAACAGTCTACGACTTAACAGTCTACGACTCAACAGGCCACGACTTAACAGGTTACGACTTAGTGGGTGTACGACTTAAGAGCTTCACAGCCTACGACTCATGGACTTAACGACTCAGCGAGTTAGGTTCTTACGACTTAAGGGTCTTACGACTTAAGGGTCTTACGAGTTAAGGTCTTACGACTTAAGGGTCTTACGACTTAAAGGCTACGAGGTTAAAGTCCAGAGCCCATACCTATACTACCTGTCTGATAAGTCGGCTACGACTTAACACTTGTCGAAGACAAAGCCACAAGATGAGCCCAGAACAACCATCCCTTAACTCGTCACCGACTTACCCTAAGTCGGCTACGACTTAGGACTTAGGAAAATTTCCAATCCAGAGTTCAGCTCCTATAAATACCCCACCACTTCCAACATGAGGGGGACTTTTGGCAAATCATTCCTTCAAGCATCCATACTCTGCTGCACTCACAACTCATTCAACAAGTAAAGATCTTCCAACACTCAAGGCACTACAACAAGCTTCGTGAAGGACTTCATTCATCCGACACGGATTTAGCAAGATTCATCACCGAAGTTTGAGCTAGTAGTCGAGATTGTTGTGTGATCAAGTTGCATTGTATTTGACAAGTGATTTGTATCGAATTGTAATCGAATCAGCAATAAAAGACTATAAAGTGGACGTAGGCTCAATTACGGGCCGAACCACTATAAATCTGTTGTTCATTTACTGCTTTTCTGCTATTTTCAGCTTATATTCTGTTCCCGTACCAACGGGTGGTGCTTTCACAATTCTATTACACACACCGGGTGTTAGCGTTCACTTTTTAGCGTTAACACCAATCTTTTAAACAAAAAGATTTATTTCAACAACCTTCAATGGTTTAAACAAATTTCCACACTTTTAATCTTTTAAACGAAAAGATTCAATTCACAAAGTTAACCCCATTCACAAAGATTCATTCATAGAATTTCAAATCGATTTCCATTTCAATTGAATTAACTCGTTAAATCCTTAAATCAAGATTTAACTTATAGCTTTTAAAACAATTCCATTTCAAGTTGGATTAACTCGTTCGGTCTTTGAATCAAAGACTCATTTCATAAATTTCAAAACATTTCAATTCTATTTCAAATTTGAAATTCTTTCAACACAATTTGGAAGTTCATTACTTATGCGAAAGCTTTTACTATTTGAAAACAAATAGTTTTGTTTCAGAAAAATCCAGTTTTATTTACACGAGTTAAAACCCTTGAATTAAATTCAAATTCCCAAATCAATTCCTTTAAAATGGTTTAACCCATATATAACTTGTACAACATCTTTAATCCCTAGTTCCAAATCATAGAATTCAATTTCAAACTTGAATTCAAATTTAAATCAAATTATTTAAATTTCAAGATATCCAAAATATCTTTAAAACTCCTTTCAAAAGTTTTTTATATTAAACCCCTATTTCCAATTTCAAAATCAATTGAAATTAAAATTTCAATTTCAAAAGCATTAAATTTACATCATCTGTGACTTAACCGATTTCCACGTGAAATCCATATTTGTGTGTGTATAAGTGTGGTCCAGGGGTTTTACACACAATAGTGCACAACATCAATCATCACAGATATATCGATAAGCGGTATAACCCATAACGCTTATCTTCGTTCACAGATTCATAGATAAAGTAAATTTATCAGTCACAAAGATTCCCTATTACGATTCGATGTGGGTTTCGGATAACCAACTGGAATCCAACTCCCTGTCGCATCGAAATTCAAATGTCCTTTACGGGTCAAGTGGTTTTACATTCACAAAGTAATATATCACAGAAACAGAAATCATAGATACATATATCACAGATAAATAAATTATAGATCACAACACAAATTAGGATGTATCACAAAGCATCATATATCAAGGATATCAAACAATTCAACATTCACTAGAATCTAAACATCCATAAGTAAGATCAATTAATATCTGATTATAATTACTTTATACCAGATTATTACTTATGAATAAACCACAAATCTTGGTTAATGACCACATTAACAATTAAATTTCTTTAATCACCCTTTAAAGAAAATTTCTTGTATTAATCATTATATTTATACATTGATCAACCATTAAGGATTCATTCATTAATGAATCATAAATTACTAATCTTCATTACTTAAGGTAACACTTTCATATTCATTCATTAATGATTATTTATAAGATGTTGGAAACATTGATTTCAAGTTTCCCTTTAAATTTCATTTTTAAACTTGTTTTCAACACTTAAGTTATAAAGCTAAATTTAATTTCAAAACCTTGATATCAAAGTTAATTTCAGATTTAACTTTTAGTTTCAGCTTGTTTAAATTTTCATTTAAAATTTCAAGCTACAGGCTGTTTTAAACAAACCTGTAACCAACTAGCCCAACTCAATTCTCTGAAGCATTCTGCTTCGAGTCGCCTCCTCCATTGCTTCGAGAATCAGCTCGAATAACCCGAGAAATATCCCAAACAAAAACCCAGATACCACAGCGCCAACACGAGAACCCATCTTCCATCCCTTCGAGAAACCCCACCAGAAACTCGAGACAAAACCATTCTTACTCGAGAGATACACGAGCACCCACAACCCAAAAAAAACTCACTGACAAAAACTTACCTCCGTACACGTGCACAGATCGTCAACGACGATCCTACCTCTGACGATACCACAAACAAGTCGCCGCCCATCCCTAGACCGGACTGCGATCACCCAAAACCACCATGGCCACTTAAATCGAAAATTGGGTTCGAAACCCAAACCTGTCATCACCAACTGCTCGATGCTCCGACCACCATTCGCCACCAAATTCCGGCCGCAGCTTCACCTACGACCCATCCACCATCCCTCCAAACCGCGTCAAACTCGATGCATCCAATAGGGTGAACGAATCAAAAGTACTCGACCCTGCAAAACTAGGTCACCGGAGAAAATCTACTCGCCGCCGCTTCCACGAGGCACTGCACCCCCATCCACCATTTTTCCCATACTCCCTATTCGCTCCTTCACCCCCACGCAAAACCCCGGCTCCTAATGCTCCACCCATCACCGGATTTTGGTAAAAATCCATTTTTAGTTCATATTAAAACTGCTCTAAGAATACTTGAATATAAATCATCGTTTCTATCTTAAAAATCCTATTTTCTAATAGTGATTCAAGTTATATAAATGAATTTATAATTCGTGACATTCGATTTTTTCATATATTTAAATTCTCTCTGTAAAATCAAATTCCTAGAGGTATTACAAGTTGTTTTAACAAAAATAAATTTTTAAAGCTTAATTCGTGAACAAACAAACTATCTTTGTTTGTATTTCAATTTCTAATGGTTACTAGATGAAGAGATAGAAATTTGTTTTACAAATCTGGGTAAAAACTGTAAAAAGAAACAGAGGTTACCTGTATACATCATACTTCAACAATATGAATACAAATCTATTCCATAATAAAATATTGAACTCAACAATGACTTGCAACCAACATTTTACTTTAAGCTTAAAGGTGAAGTTACTCATAGTGCTTAAAGAAGAAAGAACAGAGCCTTTTTATGTCAACCCAGGCTTTGAAAAATACCAACTGAAGCTTCTATCTTCAACCTTCTAGTTGTATTGATTGTATTGTTGTTAATAGTTTGAAGTTTTTAGTTGAATTCTTGTCTGAGTTATGAGATGATACTATTTCAAGTTTTCTCAGCTTCAAGGATCGAAAATGGGATGAAGAGTTTGATATAAGGAAATGAGTTTACTGGTGATAATCACTTTGTACAAATACCAGAGATATTTACTTTGTTTTGTAGGCTGAAATGATATTGTATTGTACCAGGGCTTTCACGCATTAATTGCCCAAGTCCTTTATGTTTCCATACTTGTGATATTTACATTTCCTTTTGCTTTGCATTTCGAATCTTCACATATAAAATTCTACTTGCCTGGTTTGCTTTCGTCTGAGAAGATATTATATTTTGGCTAAGGACATCTTGCATTAATTGTTTGTGCATACATATATTTATTTGTTTCTTCCTTTTTATTTGCTTACAACTTATGCAGGCTGGTACACTTGCTTTTATGCTTGCATTAATTAACTTGGCTTGTTTGATAAGCCGGTGCATGTATATATATTGTGTTTCTTTTCTTTAGTCTTGTTTTATTTCATAGTATAAATAATTTCTATTTTAAATTGGTTATTAAAATTTAGCAAATGTATTTACTTTATATTTCTATATCTAATATATTTTCATTTCTTAAACCATTTACTTATGATTTAAATTCAAACCAACTGTATATACATATATTTACAATATTTAAATTTTGAAATGATTTAATATATTTTTATTTGGATCCGGGGAAACTCGCATCACTCCATCAATTTATTTCACAATTTTAATTCAAAAATGCATCTAATTATCAATTTAAATATATATAAAATCCGGGGTCGTTACATCAAGCCAATAACATTTAAAGACAAAGCATCAACAAGTTCTTTTGATATAAAAAAGTGAGATGCACCCGTATCAAAAAGAACTCGAATAGGAAGATCATGTAATATAATAATGCCATCAAGGATAGAATGAGAATTACCTTGACCAAGAGAAGTGTTAGTAGGGGCTTGCACAACATTTAGCTTGCCTTCCTTCTTGCTTTGAAGTTTGGGACACAAAGATATAGTATGACTCGAACTCTTGCAATAGCGGCAAGTAAGGGGCTTCAGACACTTGTTTGCATAATGGTCCTTAGAACCACAATTGTAACATTCTCCATGACTAGAGGTAGGAGTCTTTGCTACCAAAGTTGCTTGCTTCCCTTTCTTGTTGGGATTAGGATTGAATTTAAAAGGCCTCTTCTTATTGATGTTTTGTTTGACTTCAACATCACTTTCTTTATCGGCCTCTTCGAGTCGAAGAGCGATATCAACAAGCTGATCGAAAGAAACTTCTAATTTCAGAAGTATTGGCTTCTTGAGGTTCTTATTCAACCCATGGACAAATCTTTGTTTTTTCTTCAATGGGGTATTAATTTACTCGACCCCATTATTAGATAGAGATTCGAAAGATGCGACGTAATCTGTCACAGAAGATTCACCTTGAACAAGGTCAATAAAGCGTCGAGCTAAAGATACTTTTTCAGCCTCCGGCATAAACTTCAATTCGAATCTTTCTCGAAATTGCTCTTAAGTAAGATCCGCTTCAATAATTTCAAAAATCAAAAGCTCATACCAATCTAATGCTCTTTCTTGGAGCTTGCTAGAAGCCACTTGGACTCGATGTAGATCAATAAGATTCATGCGGGAAAAGATGCGATCGCATGTTCTAAGCCAAGCTTGGACTTCTATAATGCTTTCGGATCCCTTGAAAGGCCTTCCACCCAAGTTGGTGTAATCACTGCATAAGCGTGCAAACCCAGATTTAGGATGAGTACGCTCTGGAATGTGTCCGATAGCTTGAGCATTTTTCACGAGATCACGAAGTTGCTGAGCAGACATAAATACTCCGTCCAGAGGAGTAGCACTAGATTGACCGACACTAGGACGGCCTGGTCTAACCATTTCTCTTCTTTAAGAAAGAAAGAAGAGGAAAAAGGTTATTCACAGAATGAATATCAAACAAACCTGATTGATAAAACAAGGCATCATAAAAATAATAGGATAGAATGGTACGAAGACTCGAATTAAATCCTATGGCACGATTCCTAAGAAAGACTTAGGACAATGATCCTTGCTAGATTATTCTACATTGTTCCAAAGTTTGGCTCTGATACCAAGTTGTGATGCCCCACCTCTATACTCACACTAGCCAAGGACACTACGGGGTAATGCCATAGACTAGCACGAAGAATAAGGCTATTGCGGAGCGACCATCTGTGTTATTGCTTCATGCGAGTACCGATATGTCAGATAATATAACTTACATTTCATTTCAAGAGGAAATCCGACATATCGAATACAAACTCAAAGCTACCACACGGTGGCTATATGGACTTCGTAAACAAATATAGAAATAAGCATAACACAAATCAGTCACATATATTCATATCACAAAGGCGGAATCAGATATGAATATAACACATAAAAGTGTTCATCAAAATAGTGGTCATACTAGATCCCCTACATCACAAAAGAATAGATACAAGAGCTAGATAAAAGAATATGTATACATCAAGGAGTCTCTATCTCGAATATATAATAACAAAAACTACTAAGCTAAAGTAGTTAGCCAAAACTCAAATGACGGACCCTGATAAGAAGTCAAGCAGGAGCGCCTGAAATACCTCGGTCTGACCCGAGTATTATTTAAGAAGAAAATAATAAACGGGTCAATCTAACTATAAATATCAGATAAAATGCGATAGGATAAGAGATATGACAAAAACGTATGATAACAAAAATTCCATACTGTGACAAGTTTACATAAGGTGGCAACAAAAATCATACAATATGTCAAATATTCTCAAGCACCAAAAAGAATGTCATATTCTTTAAATTATTCACAACACAAATATTGATAGAGCTTATCAATGCAAACCACGAAAATTGGTGAAACACAAATTCTAGAAATCATCAACTAGAAATCCAGAAATCACAAAAGGGGGAGGCTTATCACAAACGGGAGCATGAAAACTCACCAACACGTGCATCACAAATGGAATGCTATTCCATGGTCGATAACCATCAATTTTGAGCCGAAGCTCCACAAACGGCCCGAAGACCATGGGTCGCTACCCCACCAATTTTGAGTTGAAACTCCACAAACGGGGTTTAACCCCCACACAAACAAAGGGACGTTGCACATCGCTAGTCTAAATCACAAAACGATCATCATCGATCAATAAAAAGTGTGAATCACACTAAGCTAGTAAATATAAGAGTTTAGCTTCATGTCCCATAACCACTAGCTTAACTTAAATATTTACGAACAAATTGTATATTTCCACTCAAAAATTGTCACAAGAGTTCAATCGAACAAGTCCAAGAATTAACCGACAAAGTAAACGCCAGCGTTTCATACCACTTGTTTTGCTAAGCCGTTTAATTGGATTTCTCATACGAATGAGGTAAAGGTTTGTATATACTAATAGATTGGAAAATGGTTTTATAAACGAGATTTGTATTAAAAATAGAGTTGGAATCATCTTTGTGAAAGAGTTTGAATATTTACTACTAGAATAGAAACCTTTGTATTTTTAATGTGAAAAATCACAGAAATGATTGTAGAAACAATCAATCACCAAAATCCACATTCGACGACGTGAATTAAAAACATAAAAATCGATACCGAATCCACCAAAATGGATATTTCCAAAATCCCGAAAAAGAAGTCATCAAAGACGATAAATGATAACAACAATTCAGATCATCAAAAAATTGTTTAAAAACCGGAAATCCACACAAAACTGCCTAAAATAGGCAAAATCATTTCCCAGATTCAGTCGACTGAACTAGAAGGTCAGTCGACTGATACAAGGCCAGAAACTCTCAGGTTCCTGGTTCAGTCGACTGAACTTCTAGTTCATTCGACTGATACAAGGCCAGGAATATTTGGTTCCCAGTTTCATTCGATTGGACCAGAGGGTCAGTCGACTGATATAGGACCAGAGAATTTTCTGGTCCCAGATTCGGTCGATTGACCATCTGGTTCAGTCGACTGAATTGTCAATTGCAGTATTTCAAACCTAGCCCCCAAAGGGGCAAAAATCCTAATCGGGAGCAATCGGACGAGCATCGGAGACTAGGGATTTATGCCAAGTGACAACCCAGCCTTATAGGCTCTTCGATACACCCCAACATCGTGTTCAAACATCAAAGATAGGATTTTTAAAGATTTGACTTCAAAACACCAAAAATTGGAATATTCATCAAACCAATTCAATTCAAAAGCAAATGGACAAGGAATAGATGTTAGGAATTACTACCAAACAACTATCAAAGATATAGACATAGATGTGAGTTCAAAAACTCACCTTTTAAACCCAAAACAACAAACGAGAAGCTCTAGAACAAAGAAAAGATCAACTACTCTTCAATTTCAACTCTAGAAGCTCCAGTCTAAGGTCATAAGCAATATTTCCTAAGTTAGGTTATAGGAAATTTCTGAAATTGGAGAGAGATTGAGATGGAGAAGAAGAAGAGGATGCTTACCTAAGCTTCTCTTTGATGTTGGAGCTATAATTTGTATTTCCTAATCAATCTAGGGCTTGGAATTCTAGTTTCCTTTCTCTTCCCCCATTTTTACTTTAGCTAGAGTGTTAGGAAATGTTATAAAGGAATAAAGGGGAGTGGAGTGAGAGTTAGGGTATTAGATGGGTTGGGTGTTTGGTTATTGGGCTGAAACCCAAACCCAAAGCCCTAAATGAAAATATCAAAATTTTACTCAACTCCAATATATCGATGTTTATACTCAAAAAAGTCGCAAACGCCATTTTGGACTCAATGGAAGTGGTCTCGAGTCCCAATTCGACTGTTTGCAAAAAGTGACATTTCGGACTTAAATCCGACTAACGATGCTATATTTAAATAAAACATTTAAATATACAATCGTAAAATATGCGGGTTGTTACAGTTTGCATAAGAAAATAAAGTTGAAACATTGAAATGATGTTCAATTTCCTTTAAACTAAACACTAGTTTTTCCACAAAGAAATCCAATTGTCAATACCATATTAAAGTGTCCACTTCCTTAGCATAACATCACATACACATGCCTAAATTTCCATAAACATATCACCCTCATAGAGAAAACACAAAAATCACATTTTTATAATGAAACACAATGTTTTAGCTTTCAATTCACAGGTCAATATTTAAACCGCAACAAGCAACATGCACATATTTTCAAACCATATAATAGTCCAACCAAACAACCAACTTGTTATACCATCCAATATTAAATATATATAAAGGTAAAACTTTTCCAAAAGTTAAAGAATTTACACACCAAAAATCCTTTGAAAACTAGATACATTTTAGAACGGAAGGCTTTGAAAACCACAAAATCTACTCGAAAATAGGTCAACTTCCCCATGATTTTTGGACAGGTATTTCTCCGATTTTGGAAAAGTGGTCAGTAGAAAAGTTTTAGGAAATTATTTTCCCTACACTTCTCAAAAAATAAACACTCAATTCCAGCTATTTTTTGGCAAAGATTTGGTCGAAATAAGAAGGACCATATTCGGATTTGGATCTCTAGGTCCAAAAACATGTAAAAAAGGAATGCGTTTTTGGCATAGCTACGCTAAAAATATGAAAATGTGGTACAAATATAAGTTGTAGCTATTGGAATTTTATACGGTTTGAAAAAAATAAAATCTCCATTTGGGTTGGAAATGTGGAAGATAGGATAGAAGGAAGAGGAGGTAAAACGGCGAAGTTTTTGAAACAAACTTCGAAATGATTTTAAAAGGAAAAACATAAAATTTTAAAACTTTGGAAACTAAAAGAGAACCCATGAAAAACATGTGGGAGAAGATGGAGTTTATAAAAATAGGATTGGAAATGATGAAAAATGAAAAGAAAATAAAGGAATTGCTTTTATATAAAGGGCATAAGTTAAATTACAAAAATACCCTTATGTACTTTACCCTCCACAAATGCTTGCCACCTCATGATGTTTGTCCCTCCTCCCTTCATTGTTCACGAAATTTCATGCCTGACCTTTGTACACCTTGCTAACATGCAATGATATCCCTTAGTACTTATGTTTCTAATGTTGTCATTTCATGTTTAAACATGTTTCCTATGGTAACTTCATGGAATATTCTTTTAAATTTATTTTGTTAATTTAACTATATGCATAAACATATATACATACACACACACACACAGATATATATATATATATATATATATATATATATGCATACCTTAACTAGTTGTAAGTGTGAGTATGTACATTATATTCTGGTGTTTATAGCATTTTCTTTAATTTTTAGTCAACGGAAAGTCGAAAATTCGAAAAACGAATTCCAGTCACATTTTCGATTTTTCTTCGAACCAAATATTTTTGTAAACAAATTTTAAAAACTATTTCATCATCATTTTTTTCATCTAAACAGTTTTATTTTCATTATAAACCCTATATATTGAATGTTTAAAATAAGTTTAATATACGCAAAACAAAGGAGTGAAAATTCCGGGTCGTCACAACCCGACTTCTATGTTCCCTAAGTTAAAGATTGGAACGATGTTATCATCCAAATTTGATTGGGAAGCAACTTCTTCGTTTGGACTGTTGTTATATTTCCTTACTCTTACCATTTTCTTCTTCCGAACAAAATGCTCTATTAATATTTGATGAAAGTTGATGGGAATATCGGAGATTCGAGCCCTCCTTATAGTGCCAAAAAATGCTGACAAGAATACTTGTCAACACCTCAATTTGAAATTTGAAGTGATTATGATTCCTTCAAAACCTCCTTCTGAATTAATGAAGGAAGTTTACACTCTTCAAATAGGGAAAGACGGTTGAAATTTCTCTTTTACTTCCTTTCGATGAGGGCAAAAGATTAATCCTCTTTTCAGTAAATTCTTTCGAGATGGCTTATTTATGACTCTGTCGAAACCACCTTTCGACACTAACAAGATGGCCTAAGTAGGCGACTTAATGGTTTCTGGTAATAACTTAACAGGAAGGGTTTCGACTTCGTCGAAAGGGTAGGCAGTTGTTATCTTGTAGATTTGAGCTAAACCTTTAAGAGAATATGAGAACTAGGGGTTTCGATCTGGTAGAAGGGGGTCCTTTCGATCAGATTGATGGCTGGTTAACATATCTATGCAAAAAAAGAAAACTGGGAGTTGCTATGTAATCAAGCTTATCTCCATCTAACTTTTTATTGAACTCAATTGTATAAATTAACCAAATCCCCAATCTGATTTAGGAATTAGGGTTACAAGCTTTTAGAAATTACAAGTCAAAAGAGAAATAAATCAGATCATCTAAACCTGACCCCTTGAGTCTTATTTATTGGCATGGGTCGACACCTTTTGACCAAGTGCTTTCGACATGGTCGAAAGGTCAACTTTTCTGCTTTCATGCACAACTTTTGAATTACAATTTTCGACCTAGTCAAAAGGGTTATATGACTGCCTTTCTACTACTGCCGAAGATGAACTTCTCTCATTCTTGCTTTGTTTCCTTTCTACTTCATCGAAAGGTATTGCTTTATAGTCTTCGACTTCATTGAAAGGTCTATTGATGTGCTCTTCACTTAAATGTTGATGTGTCGTGCGAGTTGTCATGGGTGATGTCCTTCGATGATGTCAAAACATGTTCTCTTAGGGTTTTGGATGAGTCGAAACACCTTTTGTTGTAATCGTCTCCCCTGGCTAGTGCGGAACCTCACCTTTGGTTTTGGTGTTTGTTTAGTCTTTCCTTCATAGATGAGGGTGACTTTAACAAATTCGAAAGGCTAAAAAATGCTTTCGAAAGGGTTGCTCTTGCTGAATGTTCTTCTGATGAACATAGACAAATATAAAACCATCCATTTCGAATGATTTGGTGCATATGTAGAATGTACGCTACTCATTGCCTTCGGAAGGTTGCTTTCGACCTTGTCGAAAGCTCTTTTTATCAAAAACTCTATCGAAACATCCTTCTTACTTCTTAGAAGGGTGCCGCTGGCACTATCATCTTTTTGTTGAAAGCTTTACCTCATGTTTAAATAAACCACATTAACGCCTTCTGATCTTCATCAATGCCTTTTCAACTTCTTTCATACTTCCATTCTTGGGAATATTTTATAGATAACATCTATTTTTGCACTCATTAAATTTCTCATACCTATACGTTATGATATGTGTATCATTTACTCACTATTTAATGCCGTTAACCCAAAAAATGGATTACCACCCTGGATCAAGTGTGGAAGCACTAATGTAGATAATCAGCAGTGCAAATCTCAGATAAACCACAAATAAAAAGTCGAAGTAAGAAAATAGGCACATAATTTTTTAGTGGTTCAGTCGACTATAGCTTACGTTCACTTTAATCAATCTTAATTATGATTACACTAGTTGAATCTCTCTGGATATCAACAAGTTAGTCCTTAGATTTAAGTTACAACGATTTAGGATAAGTCACAAGTACAAGGGTAGACCGGAGAATCAGAGTAACCCCCTGTTGGCTGTTGTGAGGGAGAAGAACGTTGAAGAAGTGAAGGAATTCTAGTAGAGTAATGGCGGCTTTGTCCCCCAAAAAGAACCGTCTCTAGTTACAGGTACGTTTGTATTTATATGGGAATTCAATGAATGTTGGGCTAGAAGTCCAAGTGCATAAGAGTCAAGTTGTTATGCCAAGTCATCATCGAAAATCTCAAATCAATCTGATTCATTTCTATGGATCGCTAGCTATTCATATGGGATGGATCGCTAGCTATCCATCAACTTAGCATATATTTCTAACATAAGTCTTTACTTAGTGCTAAGAAAGAGCTCGAAAAGTTTGAGGGTGATCCGATCTTTCTTTATGGATCTCTAGCTATCCATAGGGGATGGATCGCTAGCTATCCATCCACTTAGCATATTTTTGAGTGATCTTTGTTCAGTTGTCTTCCTATATTCTATTTATGTGCCTTATCCAAATATCAAGTCGTTTGGAGTTAGTTTGATCGTCTGTCTTCATGGGTTATCTGGTCCAGAAGAAATATCCATAACTCGCTCAAATATTAACGAGTCAAACGAAACTTTTCAAGAACACTCTAGAGGGTGTCAAGGACCCACTATAAAAATTTGAGATGGTGGGAACCAATCTAGATGGATCACTATCGATCCGTCTAGTTTGGCTTCCAGCGATCCATCAAATAAACTCCAAATAATTTCATTTTTTCGTTAGCCTTCGTCTATGTCATCTAAGTGTTCTCTCAAAATTTTAAGTCAATCCGAGTCCATATGAGTTATCTTGGTCATTTTAAGTTAGGTACTTTTGATCAACCAACTTAAACCAAATGAGTCTTCACTTCTCGAGCTAGATTGTTTGGCATGCTATGAAACTTGGCAAGATATTAGGTCATGATGTAAGAGGACTGGAGGACCTACATGCAAGCTTTATGGACCGCTAGCGATCCATATGTGATGGACCGCTAGCGATCCACCACTTAGCTTATTTTGGCATTTTACTTCTTTGGTCTTTCTCTTCTTTTCCTTTTGGTCTTCTTGGTCGATCCTTGAGATAGTTTGACTTGTAGATGTTTTAGTTCCCTTTGAATTTATTGGGTTAAAATCCCAGTTAACACTTGCCACCCAAAGTACGGATTTTGAATGAAAGGTGTGCTTTCCTCCAGAACAAGTTCCAGTAACGAGTGATTGATTGTTGAGCTTTCCAGTGGCTTTAGCCTTGGTGGACCGTCCAGTTCTTTGGATTCTTCCAATTACAAGTCGTTCCAAACCAGTTGCAGCTTAAGACTCTTGACTCTAGTTTACTGCATTCTATTTATCACAATCATTTTGGTTTCATTTGGAGTTATTACTCCATATATCTCTTATTAAATCACATCTTTCCAATTACATCACATATATCCATTTACATCATATATCAAAGTTGTCCTATGTTCATCCAGAATTTATTCATTTAATTCTATTTATAAGGCATTCAAATCCTTTTTGCAAAATCAAATATGTTTTAGGGTTTGATCTCTCCGGACCGTTTATGTTTAATGCACGATCTCTCTGGATCATTTAATGTTTAGTTTAATGTGCGATCTCTTCGGGTCGTTTAATGTTTTATTGTATGTGCGATCTCTCCGGATAGTTTAATGTTTGAAGTTGGGGGGATGATCTCTCCGGATCGCTTATTGTTTCAGCTCATGGGGATGATCTCTATGGATTATTTTTTTATTAAGTTAACGGGGACTAAGTAAGCCCATCCGCTCACTCTCCGGTGAGGGGACTTACTTCTCGCACTCCTGTCCCATCTCTCTGGTCGGGACTCTATGGCTTTCAATATCGTAAAAGTCCATCCACTTGCTCTCTGGAAAGTGGACTTGCACCATGCACTCCGGTCCCGCATCTCCGTTCGGGACTCAATGGCTTTCAAAATCAGTTATCACAATAAATTTGGATTTTACAAAATTCAAATTTCATATCATAGCAAACAAGAATAAATTAAATAAGTAGAAATCCTAAATGTTTATCCAAGACATCTGACTTAGAGCGTAGCAAGGGACAATCTAGGTTTTGTGCACATCCAAACAGTCTGAGATTATTATCCTAAGCAGTTATCCTAAATATCCGACTCAGAGCGTGACTAGTAACCGATATAGGTATAATGGCCTGTTTTTCCGTACCTTTCGAATCGACAATAAACTATACATGTCCAATTCAAATTGCATGAATAAACTGATCATTAAGGGTAGAAAGAAAATAAAGACAGAACAGAATCTCACACGAATGGAAAAACATATATTATTTCAATAATAATCTTTATAGCGGAAAATTTTAAAATACAATATCAGAGTCTATCCTAGATTTAGCTTGGACAGTTATAAACTTTTGTCCTTGCAAATGCTGAAAACAACAAAACAAATGAAATAGATGTAGCGGATAATATAATACGTCCATATGATGATGAAGATCTCTAACTCTCCTCTAGAAACTCCAACCGTCTTCAACTCAAGCTGAAACTACTCGGATCTGACCCAAGTATTAAAAATACCCAGATCAGGCTTGATAAACCAGTGTGAGATACTCGAAATTTTAAATGACTATATTATCAAAACCTTTGAAAAGAAGGTTATCTCATAAGACCGTGCCCACACATAAACACGGACGGGTTTTTACATTATGATAACCAAAAAACTTTTGTACCAAAATTCACTTGATATTATTTTTAATGACATTCCTTTGAAATCACCTTCAAATAAACTTATTCAAATAAGTTATCAATATCTGGACTAAGTCTAAGGCAATATACCCAGACTAGGTCAACGGATTATACCGAACGTAATATATGATACTAGAAAGGGTAGCCGAAATGTTTGCAAGTCATAAAAGCTATTTTGGGACTATAATCAAAACTGTAAATCTCGTATTGGGATTGGATTTCCAACATGATAGGGAACTAGTGGAAAGATCAATCTGTATCCACGGCTTACGTCCAAGACTCGGACGCCATAATACAACAACACAAATGGCTAAAAGGGGATACAATCTGCGAATAACATCCAAGGACTCGGACTTCGCGCACCCCTGCCATAAGGCCCAGACGTATCTGGTACCTAGTGCTCAGATAATCTGATAACTCAAATCACTACTATCCGAAATGCGAGCACACATCTGACCACATAGAATCTCATCAAAACCGGGGTGTGAGGCTCACAAGGCTACGATTAATTTCTTCAAAGCCACGCTTTTCATACAAAACCACGCTTTGATCATAACATGTTCTACTTTGAATTCCACATTGCATTCCACGTCACATGACTGATTTCTAGAAAAGTATAACTTCCTAAGCTCGTATGTCTTGGGAAAGGGTGTTAAGCTAAAAGATGTTGCCTTCTCGGCCACCAGCTGATATACATTTATAGAAACCACGCAAATGTGATATAGAATACAACATTAGACAAACATCCATACAAGTTCGTTCTGGGACTAAATGAAACCGAAGGCAGTTTCCTTAGCCATTACTAGGCGAGATACCCTCATAATCCGAAAAAGTCTCCATAACGAGGAGACCACTACTATAAATAAATCTATAATGGGAGCGACCTAGAGCATGTCAACATGCATTCCTCACGCTATGAAGATCCTCGTTCTTCAATAATCATCATCTTCAACACGTCTTCACTTTTCGAATGTATACATTGATTTTAAGTAGTTTTCATATAGGAATCACCCAAACCCGACCCCGGTTCCTTCGAAGCCAATTATCGATAAAAATATGTTAAGTTCATACGTTGATACCAATCATCAATCAATTACTTCATCTTTTATAAAATATCTTTCTTAGATATATTCTTTTCAATTTATTCCATTTTCTTTACAATAGTATATGGAAAGATTAAGCCTCATTTATCAAATCATTTGATTTATTTAAACCTTTCTAAAATCCTAGAATAACTCCAAATCATTTTCTCTTTTACTTAGGAAAACCTTTCCAAATCATTTTTTAATCTTAATCAAAGATTTCTTGTATTCAAGTTATAACTTTTAACTAAGGGAAATATTCCCAAATCATTCATTAAATCTTAATAAAAGATTTCTTCCTTAACTTCAAATCGTATTCTTGCAAATCAATGATTTTCATAATAAAGCACTACTGCCACCTTAGATATGGTAAATTTTACCTCGAGGGACTAGTGGCAAGTAATCCCACAACATGAATATATTTGCCTTCAATTATCTTTGTCTTCAATATGTTTTATTTCGAAAATTAGTTTGAAGGGGTTTTCGGATAGGAATCACCCAAATCCGATCCCAGTTTTTAGGGATTAGCCAAATCTGATCTTGGTTCCTTCGTGCTAATCATCGATAAAATATGTTAAATGGTTAATTAAAATTCTAAGAATTTGTTTCTTTTTTTTATTTTGGAAAAACTTTAATATAATCTTTTAGAGCATTCGGGCTTTCCTTTCGATCTATTTCACCCCTCGCCTAGAAAGAGAAAACATAGGCCAGGTAAGTTCAGGGCATTAGTTGCTTCATCCCTAACCTTAGTCAATCACCATATTTTATCTTTCCAGATGTCACAGGTGGGACAAATTTACTAGTCATTTCCGTATGCTCAGTTTGTTATTACATTCAATATTCTTCACTTTTTGTTTAAGTGGTATAAACAATTCCTCTTAGCCATTTATTCAACTATCATTATAACTTGCAAATCACCTATAAAATTACTTAATTATTCTTTTAAAATCATTCACAAAAGATTTTGGAAAGAATTGTTAAGTTTAAAACTACATTTCAAAAGGTTATAGAATTCGCGACATAAAAGTGCTACAGAAAGTGCTATATAAGCTTATTTGATTTAAACAACTTTTAATATTTGAAAATTCATCTTTTCCATTCCAAATCTCTTTTAAACCATTTTAATAGATTTATAAAATTTATTTCATATTTTTAATCATTTAAGAATATCATTTATAAAGAAATCCCTTTTTGGATTCCGAATGCTTTTAGAAAATTGTTTTGGACATATTTCAAACTCTACTTGATGAAACCTTGATTTTCTTTATTCCTTTGAAAACTATTATCTTTGTGGACCAAAGAATTTTTATTTCGAAGAAATTCAACTTATAAATCAATCTCTACATTAGTTTGAAGTTACGGGTCGAAATTTACAAACTACCACTACCCAACGAGCTCGATTTTGACCAATTTTGTGAATTGCTTCGGAACTTGTCTGAGACACTTCAAATTTGTTTTAAACCATATTTAAACTATTTTAGCTCATTTAAAACAAAACTTACATCATTTCAAACTCATTTTCATTTCATTTCATTTCATATTATAATATTATATTATTATAATATCATTTTCAATCTTTTTAGATATTTTGAAATCATTAAGATGCTAAATAATTCCATACACATTTTTATGGATTTAATTCTCATTTAATTAACTATGGTTAATTACTAATCATTTCTGTTATCATTTATCACACAAGTTATTAACCACATAAACAATCATATTATCAACCAATTTTGCATCCATGTTATCGAACATTTAA
The DNA here is from genome assembly GCA_030737815.1 of Allium fistulosum. Lineage (NCBI taxonomy): Eukaryota > Viridiplantae > Streptophyta > Magnoliopsida > Asparagales > Amaryllidaceae > Allium > Allium fistulosum. The sequence continues at coordinate 725,280,190 of CM060905.1, read as the reverse complement.
TCATCCAACATATTTAAACTTTCAAATCATCATACTTGAAATAATTTATGGATTAATCAGTAAATATGAGTACTCACGATTAGTTCCACTCCACCAATCTTTTTCATAGACTTTCCTTTTGATTATGGTAGCACTTCCTTCTCTTTTTCTTGCACCAGAGCTTCCTAACTTGCTTTCTTCTATTACATAGATTCGGCCTCCATGGGTTCCAATCTCCTCTCCATCATTTCTTCACTTCTTAGATGCTAAAACATGTTTTGGTGATATTCTAAGGTCTTTGGCAAAGTTTGATGGTGTTTGGAGTTGATTTGATATGATTTTGAAAAAGTTAGTAAGGAAAAGAAAGAAGAAGAAGCCATTAAAGAAGCGAAGAAAAGCTTGAAAAAAAGGAAGAAGAAGAAGTGTAAAAAAATGAGAAAGTGAATGCTTATTTATAAGAAAAGTTTTGGATTAAAATAATATTTTGTAAAAAGGCCAAAATTCTCTTTATTTACTTTTTAAGCAACCTTATTTTTTCAACACTTAACATCACATATCAAATCATTACTTTATGTCATTTTCACTTAAGAAGTAAGTAAGGAATATATTAATATGTTTGGGTTGATTTGATGTTTACGTTTTGATTTGAAATGACATGTTTGTCTTTTTGTGCTTAATTTTTATTAATTACATTCTAGAATTTTCTAAGTATGTTTAGTGAAAGTAAACTTGATTAGTGAATTAATTAATACTTATACTATTTGAATATATGTTCCTATATAAGAAAATAAAGGTGCAACGATGTTGCGACAACTTTTAATCGACAAAACGTTGATTTTCGACAAAATATTTTACGGTCACATTTTGACGTTTTAGTTAAACTATTTATTTATGTAAACCAAATTTAAAAATAAATTTGTATTGTTATTTAGAAATATAAACACTCATAAATAGATTAAAATAATTTATTTAACCATTTAAACTTACTTTTCTGAAATCGGCATTTTGTCACTTTTGTCGATATTGGCAAATGTTACTATTTTTGCGTATACTTCTCTTTCCTAATCCTATCTAATATTGTTTTAATCATATAACCTCACCTATTTTATATTTTAAATCATTTTAAATAGTATATTTTAAAGTGGTCAAATTCTGGATCATTACATTCTCCCCTACTTAAAAGAATTTCGTCCTCAAAATTACCCCGAACAAAAGTTTGCCCAAAACATTTATCTTCAAACTTAATTCCACATAATATACACAGATCATTCGTATGAAATATCTTGTTCGATCTCCTATTCGAATCCATATCTTTTCTTCCGAACTAGTATCGATCCCTCGATCCTCTAGTGCGGACTTTAATCAGGCTCTTTGCTCAGAAACCTTTGCTTTCCTTGCATAGCTCTCAACTATGATAGAAAACTAAAGAACCCAACCAAAAACCCTCATCAATGTTCGTCGTCCATAATCGAGTGATAAATCCTTTTTCGGACTAGTGTAAACATCTCAAAGTTTCGAACTGGAAGCTTAGATCAAAATTTATGTGATGAAATGATCTATGTATAATATATGTATTTATTAACTTTCAAAAACTTTTCATAAACTTTTACCTTAATTTTAAACATTTTATAAAGGTGCTTTTTCATATAATTCCTTTAATCATTTATTTCCAAATATTTTTAATAAAGGAAAATATTCTAAAGAAACCATTTTTCACAAAAAATATAATTTATCTTTATTATAATTTTTTTTCCACAATCCTCTAACTTAGTATATTTCTTTTAACACTAATATTGTTTATGAATCATTTCGTAAAACTATTACTTAAGTTTATTTCATTGTATAACTTAGGTAAATCAATCACATTTTAAAGACTTAAGTCTAAATCCTTAATGAATGCCAGAAGTCATTAATAAAACATTGTTAATCCTCTTTTGCTCGCGACTTAATAGGTCACGACGTACGACCTAAAAGGCATGCCGACTTAAGAAGCGTGCCGACTTAACAATTAACCGACCTAAAAGATACATCTCTTAAGGAAGGTTTCGACCTAAGGCAGACTACGACTTAAGCTACAGGACCGACTTAACCAGTTACGAGTTACGAAGGCTTCCGACTCAGCAGATTCCGACTTAAGGGGGTCTCCAACTTAGGGCTATCGACCGACTTAAGAAGATCTCCGACTTAACAGCTTGCGAGTTAAGAAAATTTACGACCTAAACCATGCCGACCTAAAAAGCATGTCGACTTAAGAAGGTTCCGACTTAATGGGTTACGACTTAACTACTGTAAGTAGTTACCGACCTAAGAAAGTTAAGAAGACTCACGACTTGACTTAAGTCGTCCACGACCTGAAAACTAACGAGTTAACTCCATGCCAACCTAAGAAGCTATCGACTTAAGAGAAGTCTACGACCTAAGAGTCTGGACGACCTAAATACATACGATCTAAAGAAAGTTGCGACCTAGCAACTTAAGGGATATAGCAGCTTAGAGCAATCAACGGCCCATGATAGATCGCATACGACTTAAGGAAACGAAGGCACGACTTACTGCCGACTTACGACTTATGCTAAGTCGCGCACGACTTACTAACTCGTCCAGAAGAATTAGCTGCAACCAAAGTAAGCCAGACTCCTTATGTCGTCGCCGACTTACGATCTACGACCTAGCTTGAGTCGTAGCCGACCTACTACTTGGTGATAAAACTTCTGTCCAGAAGTCGACTCCTATAAATAGACCACCACTTTCAACGTGAGGAGGATTTTGAGCCGATCATTTCCCAAAGCGTCGATACTCTGCTGAACTCTCCACTCATTCAACAACTGAAGATCTTCAAACATTCGAGACACTACAACAAGCTTCGAGAGAAATTCTCTACATCCAACACGGATTCATCGAGCTTCATCATCGAAGTTTGAGCTAGTAGTCGAGATTGTCTTTGTGATTAAACTGTATTGTTTTCATAAGTTAATTGTATCGATTTGTAACCAGATTCAGTAATAAAGAGATTCAAAGTGGACGTAGGCTCGATCTCAAGCCAAACCACTATAAACTGCTGTCTTTTACTGCTTTTCTGCTATTTTACTGCTTATGTTCTGTTCCCGTACCAACGGGTGGTGCTTTCACGACTATATAACACACACCGGGTGTTAATGTTCACTTTTTAGCGTTAACATTTTGGTGCTTTCACTGAGAACCCAATTCAGGCGATCATTCACCATTGCTTCACGAAAGTTTGTTGAAAGAATTTCCTTCAAAACCAGAAGCCTATCAGACATAATGGCTCCTGGAAGAAAACGCAAGTCCGTCCGATCTGATGATGACCGTGACAATACTGCCACTTCTCTTTCTCCAAGTCAGGCAGCCCCAAGCGTCGGGGTGACGCGAGAAGAGTTGGATGCTGCTTTGTCCGAACTGTACCAGCAGATTGAAACTCAGAATAATCTGATGATGGAAAAGTTGAATGCTCTGCTCGGAGCTAATCAAAGACCAGTAAATAATGAAGAAAACTTCGCTGATATTGCTCCCAACTCCGAAGGGAGAAATATTCCTTAGGATAGATCTGGTGCCGCTGAAAGGGTACCTCCCCAAGCGGAAGGATCCAGGCCATCTCCAGCTCTCCCCGAACATTTACCTGGGCAAACCTCCGAGAAAATGGCCGAAGTCTATTCCGATAAGTCTCTAAATAATGAGGAATATCTCTCTAGCATGGTTCGACAAATAATGAAGGAAAGCATGCAGAGAATCGAAGATGAGAATGATTGGGGATTCGCTCCGAGTAAGACTCCATTTACTGAAAGAATCCTAAAAGCAGAGTTTCCCAGAAAATTCGTTCCTCCTACCATTCCTTCTTATCGAGGAACAAGTGATCCAAATCAGTTCCTATACAAATATGATTGGCACATGACTGGCGCTAGAGCAACCGATGAGATTAAATGCCGATATTTCCCGGTGTATTTGGAAGGAGTGGCGTTACTTTGGTTTACCAAGCTTCCTGTGCGATCTGTTGACCAGTTTTATGATCTGACCCGAAAGTTCAAGGAACAATTCAGATTGTACATTTCAAGAGCAAAGGATATAATGTCTCTCTCGAGTCTTGAACAGAATCCTGGAGAGCCCATCAAATCCTTTCTGAATCGCTTTAATTTAGCCTTAGTAGAAGTTGATAACGCGGAACCGCGAATGATCTTGACCTACTTAATGCGGGCTATTGACAAGTCAAGCAAGTTTGGAAAGTGGTTAAAAATGAAGGAACCAAATTCGCTCAAAAAATTCTACAAAAAGGCTGATGAGTTCATGCGCCTAGAGAATCTCTCCGCGTCAGCTAAAGTTGTGACAACAGTGGTGGAAAATAATGCTACAGTTCAGAACAAGAAAGAACCCGCAAATCAGAAAAGGGAAAGTAATGGTGGAAAGAAGTAGAAAGATCTCAAAAAGCCTCGCTTCCTCAAACCTTCGGATTTTACCCCCCTGACCGATACACCGGAGAATATTTTCATCGCCACTAAAGATGCTGTTGAATTTCCAAAACCACCGGCAGTAAAAGTTGGGAAAAACGCTGCTCAAAGCGGAAGATTTTGCAAGTTTCATAACCAACCAGGCCATGATACCAACGAGTGCCGCCACTTGAAAAGCCTGATTGAAGAATTGTTGAGAGAGAATAAGTTGTAGCAGTACATTAAGAGGAATAGAAAAGACCCGTCTTCATCTAACCAGGGGCAACTACCCCCAGCTCATTCATCTGGTTCAGGAGAGAGGCCTGCTGAAAAGGAAAGGCCTGTTATCAATGTGATCACAGGAGGACCTCATCCGGCTGGCAGGAGTTGGGGTGAGATGGAAAGGTATGCTAGAGCCTTGAAATATGCCCCAACTGAAGAGAGTGTCTTAATCCTGGAAGATGCTGCACCTCTAAAGCAGCAAAAGACTTTTCATGATGATATTATGTTTAGAACCAGGGATTCTATTGATGTGGAAGCTCCTACTGAGGACCCTTTAGTCGTCTCTGTCGGTATTGGGCCGGCTATTGTCAGAAGGGTGTTAGTCGATAGTGTCACTTCATGCAACATAGTCTTTAAAAAGACATTTGACCAAATGAAAATTCCAATGACCGATGTACAAGCTTCTTCACACAAGATTGCCGGATTTACAGGAGAACTGAAACAGCCAATTGGAACGGTGGACTTGTTTGTTGAAATGGGCGAAGGACATAAGAAGTTGGTTCGGAAGCAAACTTTTGTAATTGTTGACGGATTCTCCGCCTATAATGCTTTCTTGGGTCGGCCTACTCTTGCTGCTTTCAGGGCCGTCCTCGCTCCATGGTGCTTAACAATGAAATTTCCTACTGATAATGGGATTGCTTTCATTAAGGGAGATCAGAACGCAGGGCGAGAATGTTATCTTGTAGAACTCCGAGAGGCCAGGAAAAGAGAAATGGGGAAAGATGTGGTAGCTCCGCTCCGCATCAAGGAACCAACCCTGTAGCAACTACGGAGTGGCCCCTGTATTGGAGAACACAGCAATGCAAGGAAAGAAATGGATCCCAGGAAAGCCAGTACAGGGGAGAATAGAGTGGTACCCGTGGAGGTAACGGTACCAATATCTGTTGACTCGAAAGACCCCAACAAAGTAGTCAATGTGGGTTCACAACTGAGCAAAGCAGTTCAAAACACGCTGATATCATTCTTAAAAGCCAATCTGGATGTGTTCGCCTGGTGTCACGCGGATATGTGTGGGATCTCCCCGGAAATTGCTGTACATACTCTGAACATTGATCCAAAATTCATGCCAGTGAAACAGAAAAGAAGAACTCAAGGTCCAGAAAGGTCGACAGCACTAAAGGAAGAAGTCGACCGGCTCATGGAAAATGGCTTCATTAGAAACTCCACTTATCCAAATTGGGTTTCAAATCCAGCACTAGGTAAAAAGGCGAATGGAAAGTGGAGAGTTTGCATCGATTTTTCGGACCTAAACAAAGCTTGCCCCAAAGATTGCTTCCCACTTCCTAGAATCAATCAATTGGTGGATGGAACAGCTGGGCATGAGTTATTATCATTTATGGATGCTTACTCCGGATACAATCAGATTATGATGCATGAGCTGGATCAGGAAGGTACAAGCTTTATCACAGATGTGGGTCTCTACTGCTACAAAGTTATGCCTTTCGGATTGAAGAATGCTGGGGCAACCTACCAAAGGCTCGTCAATGCGATGTTCAAACCTCAAATTGGTAGAACCATGAAAGTTTATGTTGACGATATGTTGGTAAAGTCAAAGAAAGCTGTAGACCACATGAGTCACTTGGAGGAAATGTTTACAGTTCTTCGGAAGTACGGGATGAAGCTCAATCCATTGAAATGTTCGTTCGGAGTAGAATCTGGGAAATTCTTAGGTTTCATTGTGAGCGCCAGGGGCATTGAAGCCAATCCTACTCAAATCACAGCTCTAAGGGAGGTCCAAGCCCCTAAAACAAAGAAAGAAATGCAAAGTCTCAATGGAAAAGTCGCTGCTCTGAGTCATTTCATTTCCAAGGCCACAGACAAATGCATTCCTTTCTTTGACGCTCTAAAGAAAGGAACGAAAAATGTTGAATGGACTCTCGAATGCCAGAATGCTTTCGATGAACTAATTCGTCATATGGAAACACCTCCGGTTCTTTCCAAGCCTACTGATGGTGAAGACCTTTTCATCTATTTAGCAATTTCATCTCACGCCCTCAGTGCAGCACTTGTACGGGAAGATATGAAAATACAACGTCCAGTCTATTACATCAGCAAACGGTTCACTGGGGCAGAGATGAAATATTCGAAGATAGAAAAGCTCGCCTATTGTTTGTTAATTGCTTCTAGGAAGTTGAGGCCATACTTTCAAGCTCATCCTATCAAGGTCCTTACCGATCAACCTCTAAAACAAGTCCTGTTTCGTCCTGAAACTTCGGGCCGTCTTTTGAAATGGAACATTAAACTCAGCCAATATGATATCACTTACCATCCCCGGAGAGCAATCAACGGACAAGCTTTAGCATATTTCATCGTAGAATCTACTGACAAAGGTGATAGTGAGAATGAAATAACTGATGGCATTCCAATCCAGTGGAAGTTGTATGTTGACGGATCGAGAAATGATTACTGTTCTGGGGCAGGGGTTGTGCTCGAAACCCCCGAAGGACGATCGTTGTGTTATGCATTAAGACTGGAATTTCCTTCAACAAACAATGAAGCAGAGTATGAAGCTCTTATTGCTGGCTTGAAAATTGCCAAGGAACTAAATATCAAAGTGTTGCAGATCTTCAGCGACTCTCAACTTATTGTTTGCCAGGTGAAGAAAGAGTTTCAAGCTAAAGGTGGAAATCTGCTCGCATACTTGTCAAAGGCGTGTGAACTTCTCGAAGATTTCGATCATTATACGATAAGTCATATTCCTCGGGTAGAAAACATGAAAGCGGATTCTCTTGCAAAGTACTCAAGTTCTGGAGAAGCTCTTACTGGGATTAGTTCCTGTAGAAGTTCTGTCAGCTCCAAGCATTGATGAAATGGATGTTGATTGGATTATGGCTGCGTCTCAAGAGCATGAATCATGGATGACTCCAATCAAAGAATACCTACTCAATGGTTCCCTTCCAGAAAGTCCTAAAGAACGCCGAAAACTATTAAGGAAAGCATCAAGATACATAATTAAAGATGGCCGATTATATAGACGGGGATTCTCAATGCCATTACTTCGATGTGTAACCAAGGAAGAAGCCAAGACAATCCTAGCCGAGGTACACGGAGGAGAACGTGGGGATCATTCAGGTGGCCAGACTCTAGCCAAGAAAGTTCTTCGATATGGGTATTTCTGGCCTGACATTAATCGAGATGCTGCCATTTACTTCCGAAAGTGCGACAAATGTCAGAGATTTGCGAGAATCCCAAAAGCGCCTTCCACCGAACTCACACAAATGGTCAGCCCATGGCCATTCGCTATTTGGGGAATAGATTTGATTGGACCCTTACCGATCGCTAAATCTGGAATCAAATATGCTATTGTTGCCGTTGATTATTTCACAAAGTGGGCTGAAGCTGAACCTTTAGCCACCATTACCTCCAAAAAGATGATAAATTTCGTAACTAAAAATATCATTTACAGATATGGTGTGCCATAGAAGATAATCACAGACAACGGTATCCAGTTTGAAAGTGAAGAATTCCAGGATTTTTGCAAACGATTCAGAATTCAAAAAAGCTTCTCAGCAGTGGCTCATCCGCAGGCAAATGGGCAAGTGGAAGCGGTGAACAAAATTATCAAATCAACCATCAAAAAGCAACTCGAAAAAGCAAAGGGTGGTTGGGTCGATAAGCTTCCATTAGCACTATGGGCATACAGAACTACTCACAAAACTGCGACTGGGCACACTCCATTTTCACTGGCATACGGATCAGAAGCAATGATTCCAGTAGAAGTGGAAGTTCCTTCACACAGGAGAATTAATTTCAATGAAGCCGAAAATGAAAAGATGCAACTTGAAGCACTTGATTTTCTTGATGAAAAAAGAGAAGAAGCTATGCTTAGAGTTTCAGCTTATCAGCAAAGGATAGCCAGGCATTTCAACTATAAAGTTCGCCAACGCAGCTTTGAGGTCGGAGACTTAGTTTTGAAAAGGATCATGACAACAACTGGTTTGTTTGGGCCAAACTGGGAAGGACCATATGCCATAGGCAGTAAACTTCTTGATGGTACTTTCAAACTCATAAATGTTGAAGGAGATCCAATTCCAAGAGCCAGGAACAGCAACCACTTACGTCCTTATTTTACTTGAAAAAAGATTTGCTCAAAATTGTAAAATAGTGATGAATGTATCAGTTGTATTGAAAGACATTGTAAATCAGTGTAGATGAATGAAAGCTATAAAGTGGATGTAGGCCAGGTTTTTGGCCGAACCACTATAAATCTTGTGTTCTTTACTATTTCATAATGCCTGTTTCATTTCGATATGTAAATACTTTAAATGTATTGCTAAAATGTCGATCCAAAATTGCAGGACATTAAGACAAGGCTTGCTCGTCACGAAGCCAAGCGACCCCTATAAATCACCTACTAAGCAAATTCCAAGCGACAAAAAATTCTAGATTTAAATCCTATACAAGAAGAACTTCACATAAAAAGTTGGCAACTCCATTGTGGCAAGCCTTCGTTAACTGGTTGAGATTGTCGATATGAACAGACATCCGACTAGGTAACTCGCGTTTGTCCCGTGAAGTTATTCAACAGTGAAGTCCACTTCTTCGGATAAGCCAATTTACTTGCAAAAAGGAAAGAAGATGCGCTTGGAAATGGTAATAAAAGATCGCTAATGAGCAGATGATGAGAGAACATGGCCAAGCAAACACAGAAGCAGCTAAAAGGAATTATGCCTCTCAATAAAAGGGTCGGTAGAACCACCAAAGGGACACCTTCCCAAACAGGAGGAACGGGGCCCTTGCTAACTGATTGTGATGCATCCAATCAGGCAGCTTGCGTCCGTCCCGTGGATCTACTCGGCCTTGAGACGCAACCTTCCTGGCACACCAACCAACCGATGCTCCTTCTCAAAGGCCAACAAAGCCCTCTAACGAGGCACGCCAAAAAATGGAAGTGCTTCTCTCAATAAAAAAAAGATTGGTGGAACCACCGGAGGGGCACCTTCCCAAGCTGAAGGAACATGGCCCTCGTTAATTGATTGCGATCGTTTGTGCAAACGAACATCCAATCAAACAACTTGCGTCCGCCCCGTGGATCCATCCAACCATGAGAAAGTAACTTCCAGGCAATTAAAAAGCCCTCTTTGGAGGCACAAGCCCTCTTCAGAGGCACAAGCCCTCTTCGGAGGCACACACCCTCTTCGGAGGCGAAAGCCCTCTCCCGAGGCACCACAAGCCCTCTTCGGAGGCACATGCCCTCTTCGGAGGCAAAAGCCCTCTCCCGAGGCACCGCAAGCCCTCTTCGGAGGCACAAGCCCTCTTCGGAGGCACAACTCTTTAAGAGGAGCCCTCTTCGAAGTCATGTCCCAAAATAGAAAGCTCAAACAAAAGAGTCTTCTCCGAAAGCACATCTCAACTCTCAAAGGAAGGTTAACTTATTCATCTCGAAAAGTTATTCCTAAAAAGTCAAAATGCTGCAAAAAGACCTCTTCGGAGGCACACTTCACCGTGCTCGAAGTACCAAAAATAAGCCCTTTACTGGGGCACAAAATCAAAACTTTCTTCGGAAAGTTCATTTCACTGCATAGGAAAATTTACTTTCTTTTGTGACAAATGAAAGCGATCATCCCCGAAAGTTGAAGTGTTCTTCGGAAAGAAAGAGAAAGTAAAAATTTCTCCAAAAAAAAACGAGATATGATCTATTAAAAGCAGAATGATTTTTCCCTTAAAAGTGGAATAGTTATTCTATGAAATAAGAGTATCAGTCTTGTAAAAATTAGAAATGTCGCAATGCACTTGTGGTATGGGGGCAACACTATACAATTCAGTTACATTAATAAAAGGAATATGCAAGCAACATACCGCAAGTTCATTGCAATATCATGAAAAATAGATGTGGAATAAATGCATTCTCAAACACAGACCGGAAAGTTTGTACAAGCAAAAAGAATCATTTATTCTACACTAAAATGAGAAACAGATACATTCTCACATACACAAGAATTTATACAAGTAAAATAGCTATTTTATTCAATACTATGAAAACTTCTTACATTGTGCAGATCACAAAAAGAAGCGGGGACCGGTACCCGCACAATCTCCGGTCGATACATGCAAAAAGCAAAAATAAGAAGTAGAAAATCCTACTTGTTATTCCTCCTTCCCGCCACCTTTGGAGCCTTTACCCGGCCTAATGATTAGTTTCTGAAGCCGTTGTGGACGGGTCGGGGGGGAAGGAGAAAGAGGCACGGCTGGATCAACTTTTGCTTCCTCTCCAGCGGAAATATTCGTCTTCTTCTTCTTTATGGCACGCTTCCCCTTCCTCTTCGAAGAAGATTCGCTCCCCGGAGTAGCGAGCAGTGTAGAAAGCTTTGTGTCATCGTTAAGAGACTGCTCTGGGGTCTTCTCAGTATCGTCAAGATCCTCAGCCTTCTGCTCTTACGAAGCGGCCGGATCATCCAAGCCCTGAAGAGCTTCAATTTTCTCTGCCTGTGATCCCGGTTGGGAAGCAAAAGGAGGAGTAATTTGCGAAAATGGAGGAACGGCAACTAAAGGAGTGGAAGTTTGTGCAGTATTCGGTACCTCCGCTGTAGAAGAAAAGAAGTTAAAATCGGTATTCTCCGAGAAAAGAGAAGGTATCGGTTCACCAAAGTTTAAGTAATAGGTAAGAAGGTCATCAAACTCGGTTAAATCAAATAAATGATTCACTGGACCCGGATCGACGCCAAAATTACCTGGAGAAGTCGGTTTTGACAAGACAATTTCAAATTTATCAGCCTCAGTGTCTTCTTGGCTCTGCTCCTCGATTTGAGTAAGGGGAGACTCGGTTGTGATGGGCTTAGCCTCGACGTTTTTTGCAGGAGAAGAAAGGTGAGAGCTGGAACCAACGATATCGACGTCGGTCGAAGTCGAAGTGTGGACAGGGGCAGTTAAAGATATTTTCTTCTCTGGTTGTTCTTCTGCCACTATTCTAGCTCTAGCTTCAGCGAGTTGCTCTTTTCCCTTGGCAAGAGCAGCACGAGCTTCTTCGTCAAGATAGCGTGCCTCAAGCTCCGCCTCATCATAGCCGGCCCCGCCAAGCATGTCAACCGCTGCTACCCATACTTCAGCCAGGGTAACCTCATAGTCAGGACCCAGAAAAGAGAGGCTCCCATGACCCAGAACGCTGTGCAGATAAAAGTCAAATAAGGTGGAGCTGATGTTAGCTTTTGTTGTCTCATGCAATTGCTCGGCCGCCTCTTTTTCGGCGACAACTGCAGCTCGACCAGCAACAGCCTCATCACGCTCTTTCTCAGCATTAGCAAGTTGGGACTTTAGCAATTCAATCTCCACGTTCTGGGAATTAACTGTTTCCCGCAACTGAGTGTTATTTTTGCGGTATTCTTCAACAACGAATTACTCAGCTCCAAATTTCATCTCAGCATCCCTCTGAGCAGCGTGCGCATCCCGTACTTATTTCTGAAACACTTCTTCTTTTTGAGATTGTGAAGCAGAAGAAGCGGCGAGATCTTCCTTGAGCTTTTTAACCTCGGACTCAAGTCTCGCATTATCATCTGCAATGCTCGTCATCTCGGCATCATGCTGTTTGCAAATTTTATCCCACTCGGATTTATCATTCTCCATGGTTAGCATGGCCTCAAGATTTGCACGGTTGACTCTTTGCAGCTCATCGACAAGCTTTTGCCACCCGGACACCCTTTCAATGTTAAGTTTGACGGCTTCTAGGCTACGCAGCATATCCGATTTATCGATCGAAACCAAATCAAGGTCAAAATGCACCCCTTTTAAGCACTAATTCGGAAATCGGCTTTGAAGAATAGGAGGGGCGTCTTTGACCTGATACTGAGGTCTGCTGATGATCGCCTGGATGTCAGATTTCTTTAAAGCAGGAGAGCCGGATGGAATATTAGGAGAGATGGGAGCATCAGTCTTCTCAGAAATTGCAGACGCGTCACTTGGCTTTGACCGCTTGCTCGATTCGTCAGTGATATGAGTCTTCCCCTTGTCATCATAAGACTTTCGCTTATGGGAATCGTCACTTCTATGAGAAGAATCATATCGCTCAGCGTCTTTTCTTCTCTGCCACTGCTCATAATCCCGCCTTTCTTGAGCCTTCCTTCGAGCCCTTTCTTCATCTGTCTCTCTCGGGGCATCGAGGTATTTCCTAAAGTCATAAGATCCACGGCCTCCACGGCGCTGAAACGAGTCATAGTATGAGCCAGTACGCCCCATCGGAGAATCTGAAAATGGAAAAGAAGTAAAGTTTAGAAATTTCCTGGAAAAGAGGATAAGTGCTTATAAGTGCTGAGAAATCCTAAGTGTGTGCGATGTGCAAACTACGTGCATCAAACTACAAACCACGCTTTAATGTGGAAACGGAAACGACTGGTGGTGTAGAAGGTGTCAAAGCTTGTTTCAAAGAGGAAGTCGCTTCAACAACAGGAGAAGTCGCTTTTTGAGTATTATCCTTAAAAAGCTCCTGAGAAGTTATCATTATATCGCTCAAATTATCAAAAATATCATCGCCGTGATGCCCAGCAGAACTCTCTTTTCTGACTTCCACGTCAGCCGTCTTCTTAGAAATGTGAGGATTTTCCTCCTCTTCAATAATTGGAGCAAGTGCCAGCTTGCTGGACGATCCCGCAGCATCGATAGAAGTAGAACACTTTACTAATGCAGTGTCTACAGTTGGCTCCTTTCGAACCATCCCTTCCGTTGAAGTTGGGGCATCTGCTGTCTGTGCTGAAAAATTATAAACTTCACGGGGCTGGATAAAGCGGGAAGAGTTTAAAAGCCCGAAGTGATGTAAAAATTCGTCTGTCAATAGAAATTGAATACTCTTATTCTCAACTGGCACCGCCATAAGCCTCTCAAAAGTCGCTTTGTGACCGGAATCTCTAGAAGGAGGAGGAAGTGCTGAAAAGAAAAAGGCAAAGTTAACACTTGACAACTCGGACTTCGGCAAAGTCGAAAGAACATAAGAAACAGAGACAAGTGATCTTACTTCCTATTCTCCAGATAGTGTAAAATCCCGGAGGGCAGCGAACATAGAAAAACTGGCTTAGAAAACTGTGAACACTCTCAGGGAGACCAATGATAAGCTTGCGATTTCTAGCACTTCTCACAACTATGATGGAAGGATGGTCTTTGTTTTTAGCAAAAGTGCATAGATAACAAATTTCGTCAAAGTTTGGAAGACGATTGAGTGTCCTCCTAAAGAGCACACAAAGTCCCATCAGGATAGCATATCCATTGGGATGCAGCTGGAAAGGGGAGATGGTCAATCGTAGAAGAAGTGTTCGCAAGAAGTCATTAAAAGGAGGGATAGCTCCATTCTGGCACATTTGTCGGTTTACCGCAACAAAACCACGAGGAGGTCTATCAGCATTATCAGGCTTCCTGGGTAGTTGTGCGTCTGCTTCAGCAATTCCGAATTGAGTACACAACTGGTTAAAGGTTCTGTAGTTCAAAGTGGTCGAGACCCTTTCTGGAGGATCATTCAATGGAACAGCAACTGGAAAAATCTCTTCAACTTGCTCTATTTCTTCTTGTTGAGAAGACATTCTACACAATCAACTGGATGTTCAAATGTGAAGGTGCACGTTTCCTAAAAAGTGTGAAGTGTTATGCAAAACTAATGAAAATAAAAAGCAAAGCATAACTGGAATTAAACTAGCTAACAATCAGTCGATTACAAGATTTCAGAACTTGTTAATATTCAAGTGCAGTGTTAATGCAAACAAATCAGTTTCAGCTGACTATTACCATTTTGTTTTAATACTTCACTTGGATTGGTTATTGTACAGCATTTCATTCATTCATTTAATTTGATTTTTTCTTTATCAACTAATCTGTCATTCGATGTGGGCAGTCAGTGGCAGTATATTCGTCCCAGTATTCTGTGAATGTTGTATTAAGCATGTTGTTAGCTTTCAACAGTTCATAATTCAATAGTTCAAAGTCCAGGCAAAGCTTAAAAGTGTCAAGTGCTAAGTCGCCAATGACTCAAGTGCTAACTCGGCGACGACCTAAGAAAGATTTCCTATGGGTTAAGTTAAGTCGTTGGTTCTCTAATTCTTTGGGTCATCAGCCATGACACTTATAAAGATATAAAACCTCGGTTCAAGACAACACATGTGCTAACTCGTCCACGACTTAAAGGTTATGAGGCGAGCTAGAGTAAGTCGTTTATACTACAAGTCGTTGGCATTTCAGGTCAGCAGTCCCTGAGTCGTAGGTCGGATAAAGAAGCAAAAGCTCTAATTCGAAGCAACAAGAAATCCTCCAAGTCCTAGCTCGGAAACGACTCAAAATTAGGTCGCATGAAACTGCTAAGTCGGTTCCGACTTAAGTCATGAAAGTCATTGGGTCACACGAAATTGCTAAGTCGTGACCGAGCCAGTATCTCAACCAGTTTTCCTCCCTAACTCTTAACCCGTTAACCCAATAGCCTCACAGTCAATGACGATCCTCGTTACCATCACACCATTAGATCACCCAAAAAGCCAATTCGAATCGCCTCAGATTTGCGGTAAATCCGATATATTACTGCCCTATCACAACTACAACATGGTCGATGGCAATTGCAGGTCAATCGAACAGTTATTCATAATGAATCGCGGCACCAAAAAACAAATGGAAGTCGAAAAATGGGGAGTTATCAATTCGACAATGGACATGGATGAACGAAGATCGGATCGACTTACGAAGTATAACAGGAAGATGATCGGCGATTGGATGGTTGGAATTTGTCTCTGAAAGCTCGGAATTGCGTCAATGGCTGATTCGAATAGAAGAACAAATGAGGAAGAGGAAGAATGGTTCAACTATTTATACGCTGGAAGGCGAGTCGACCTACACGATGTACGACCTAAAACTTATATTAAGTCGCTTCCGACCTAACCAAAAAGAGTTAAGAAGAATCAAAGCATATGACCTACGACCTAGGCATACACTTCGAGGGGCAAATGTTAATCCTCTTTTGCTCGCGACTTAATAGGTCACGACTTACGACCTAAAAGGCATGCCGACTTAAGAAGCGTGCCGACTTAACAATTAACCGACCTAAAAGATACATCTCTTAAGGAAGGTTCCGCCCTAAGGCAGACTACGACTTAAGCTACAAGACCGACTTAACCAGTTACAAGTTACGAAGGCTTCCGACTCAGCAGATTCCGACTTAAGGGGGTCTCCAACTTAGGGCTATCGACCGACTTAAGAAGATCTCCGACTTAACAGCTTGCGAGTTAAGGAAATCTACGACCTAAACCATGCCGACCTAAAAAGCATGTCGACTTAAGAAGGTTCCGACTTAATGGGTTACGACTTAACTACTGTAAGTAGTTACCGACCTAAGAAAGTTAAGAAGACTCACGACTTGACTTAAGTCGTCCACGACCTGAAAACTAACGAGTTAACTCCATGCCAACCTAAGAAGCTACCGACTTAAGAGAAGTCTACGACCTAAGAGTCTGGACGACCTAAATACATACGATCTAAAGAAAGTTGCGACCTAGCAACTTAAGGGATATAGTAGCTTAGAGCAATCAACGGCCCATGATAGATCGCATACGACTTAAGGAAACGAAGGCACGACTTACTGCCAACTTACGACTTATGCTAAGTCGCGCACGACTTACTAACTCGTCCAGAAGAATTAGCTGCAACCAAAGTAAGCCAGACTCCTTATGTCATCGCCGACTTACGATCTACGACCTAGCTTGAGTCGTAGCCGACCTACCACTTGGTGATAAAGCTTCTATCCAGAATTCGACTCCTATAAATAGAACACCACTTTCAAAGTGAGGAGGATTTTGAGCCGATCATTTCCCAAAGCGTCGATACTCTGCTGAACTCTCCACTCATTCAACAACTGAAGATCTTCAAACATTCGAGACACTACAACAAGCTTCGAGAGAAATTCTCTACATCCAACACGGATTCATCGAGCTTCATCATCGAAGTTTGAGCTAGTAGTCGAGATTGTCTTTGTGATTAAACTGTATTGTTTTCATAAGTGAATTGTATCGATTTGTAACCAGATTCAGTAATAAAGAGATTCAAAGTGGACGTAGGCTCGATCTCAAGCCGAACCACTATAAACTGCTGTCTTTTACTGCTTTTCTGCTATTTTACTGCTTATGTTCTGTTCCTGTACCAACGGGTGGTGCTTTCACGACTATATAACACACACCGGGTGTTAATGTTCACTTTTTAGCGTTAACAAACATTTTCCAGGTTATAGTTACCTTTTTAAAGGGTTGTTATTATTATTTTTCTAGCTTTGAAAATAAATTCGAAATTACTAATATTAAATTCTCTATTCTTACATCCTTTTATTTATAAATCACTTTAATAAATTATGCTTATCCAATTTCACATACTCAAAGTATTTCAATCTTTTACCAATTTCTTAGCTTTGAGTTATGTATGATTTGGAAATTTTCGACTGTCCAAAATCGTCGGAAATTCTGCTTTATTTTAGCAATTAGCGATCCCAATTTATCTTTATTTTAAACACGTTTATAAAGATTACTAATCAATGATTCACATTATTTCTTTAACTTAAGAAAATTATATAGATCGAGTAACTCCAAAACAATCCAAGGAACTGGGTACTATCAATAGTATCATATATCCTCTTAACAAGAAGAGTAATACTTAACAGAAGTGTTTACCATTCGAACATATCTCTTGCCTCTTTTTAGTTATTTCGAGCCAATCGAACCAGTTTTCATAAAATACCTTTTCTATTTTCAAAATCCTTTAGACATTAATTAAAAAAACCTATTTTATAAATTCTTTTTATAAATTTATCTTATATGTCCATTCCTTAAACAAATCTTATAATCAAACACCTTATAGTCAAATCGTGAAACTTAATTCACAAGGTATATGTAGTTAAACTTTTAAATCAAATAATTGACCAATTTATGATAGTAGCTTAACATTATCATTTCTTAAATTATTATTTTGAAATAAGTATTAAAGATCTTAATTACCTTATCAGAGTTCTTACTTATTGATTATCTTTATGAAACGTCTTATAGTTAAACTGTGAAATTCTAATCACAAGATGTTCATATCTAAATTTCACTAATCCTAATTTCTAACTATACAACTTTTAAAAATATATACTTTATATTCAAAATATCATCCTAGGTAAAATTATTTCATTTACCAATTTTTCCAAAATCAACGTGTCAGTTCGCCTTGTTTAAATGTTTTGGAACCCTCATCGATAACGGTGATCAGGCGCATCAATCAGAATCCATAAATCACTCAACAGATAAATCAACTCAAAACAATTTATTTGTTACTAACAAATACGCACTCATATATAATACACTCAAACTCATTCTAGGGTGTTACTAACCCTATCTCTAATGAGTTACTCATCCTAGGGTATTACTAACCCTATCTCTAATGAGTCTTTAACCCACCAAAGCCAAGCTTCTCGCTTAACCTTCAGCTCTGATACCAAATATAATGGTCCATTTTTCCGTACCTTTTGAATCAACAATAAACCACACATGTCCAACCCAAATTGCACGAATAAGCAAATCATTAATGGTAGAAAGAAAATAAAGATAGAACAGAATCTCATACGAATGGAATAACATATATTATTTCAATAATAATCCTTACAGTAGAAAAGTTTAAAATACAATATTAGATTCTAACCTTGATTCATCTTGGACAGTTATAAACTTCTGTCCTTACAAATGTTGAAAACAACAAAACAAATGAAATAGATGTAGCGGATAATAGAATACGTCCATATGATGATGAAGATCTCCAGCTCTCCTCTAGAAACTCCAACCGTCTTCAACTCAACCTATAACTACTCGGATCCGACCCGAGTATTAGAAATACCTGGATCAAGCTTGATAAACCAGCGTGAGATACTCAAAATTTTAAATGACTATATTAGGAAAACCTTCGAAAAGAAGGGTGTCTCATAAGACCGCGCCCACACATAAACACGGACGAGTTTTTACCTTATGATAACCAAAACGCTTTTATACCAGAATTCACTGGATATTATTTTTAATGACATTCCTTTGAAAACACTTTCGAATACACTTATTCAAATAAGGTATTAATATATGGACTAAGTCTAAGGTAATATATTCGGACTAGGTCAATAGAATATACCGAACGGAATATACCGAATGGAATATATGATACAAGAAAGTGTAGTTGAAATGTTTGCAAGTCAGTACAGGTATTTTGGGACAACAATCAAAACTGTAAATCTCATATTGGGATTGGATTTCCAACAGGATAGGGAATTAGTGGAGAGATCAATCTGTATCCACGGCTTACGTCCAAGACTCAAACGCCGTTATACGACAACATAAATGGTTTAAAGGGGATACAATCTACAAATAACATCCAAGGACTCAGACTACGTGCATCCCTGCCATAAGGCCCAAACGTATCTGGTACTTAGGGCTCAGAACACCTGATAACCCAAATCACTACTATCTAAAATGTGAGCATACACTGAATCACATAGAATCTCATCAAAACCAGGTGTGAGGCTCGCGAGGCTACGATCAATTTCTTCAAAGCCATGCTTTTCACACAAAACCACGCTTTGATCATAATAGGTTCCACTTTGAATGCCACATTGTCATTCCACGTCACATGACTGATTTCTAAAAAGTATAACTTCCTGAACTCGTATGTCTCGGGAAAAGGTGTTAAGCTAAAAGAAGTTGCCTTCTCTGCCACCAACTAATATACATTTATAGAAACCACTCAAATGCGATATAAAATACAACGTCAAACAAACATCCATATAAGTTCGTTCTGGGATTGAATGAAACTGAAAGCAACCTCCACAACGAGGAGACCACTACTATAAATAACTCAATAATGGGAGTGACCCAAAGCATGTCGACAAGCAGTCCTCACGCTATGAATATCCTCGGTTTTCAATAACCGTCATCTTCAACATGTCTTCACTTTTCGAACGTATACATTGGTTCAAAGTGGTTTTTGGATATAATCACCCAAATCCGACCCTGGTTCCTTCGAAGCCAATTATCGATAAAAAGATGTTAAGTTCATACATGGATATCAATCATCAATCAATTACTTCATCTTTTATAAAATACCTTTCTTTGATATATTCTTTTCAATTTATTCCATTTTCTTTTCAAGAGTATATGGAATCATTAAGCCTCATTTATCAAATCATTTGATTTATTTAAAGCTTTCTTAAATCCTGGAATAACTCTAAATCATTTTCTCTTTTACATAGGAAAACCTGTATAACCCACATAATTTACGATTATATATTTAAATGTTGAATTTAAATATAACATCGTTAGTTGAACTTAAAGTCCGAAATGTGACTTTTTGTAAACCGTCGAATCTGGACTCGAGACCACTTCCATTGAGTACATAACGGCGTTTGCGACCTTTTTGAGTATAAACATCAATATTTTTGGAGTACTAACCTAACAAAGAACCCAACTCCTTTACCAAATACCCTAACTCCACTCCTCTTCATTCATTCTACTCCTCATTTCCTAATACTCAAGCCCTAAAAGAGAAATGGGGGAAAAGATAGGAAATTAAAATTCCGAAACCCTAATTTTATTTGGAGATTCAAATTTCTAGTCCAAAATCAAAGAGAAGCTAGGGTAAGCGTCCTCTTCATCTTCTCCATCTCAATTCCTCTTCAATTTTCAGAAATTTTCTATAACCTAATTTAGGAAATATTTGCCTATGATCATAGATTGGAGCTTCTAAAGTTAAAGTTGAAGAGTGGTTGATCTTTCCTTTGTTTTAGAGCTTCTCATTCCTTGTTTTTGAGTTTAAAGATGAGTTCTTGAACTCACATCTAAGTCTATAGTTTTCATTGTTGTTAGGTAAGAATTCCTAACATCTATTTCATGTTCAATTAATTTTGAATTGAATTGTTTTGATGAGTTTTCCAATTTTTTTGGTATTTGGAAGTCAAAATCTATGAAAATCCTACTAAGGATGTTTGGACATGTTTTTTGGAGTGCATTGAAGAGCATATAGGGTTGGGTTGTCGCTTGGCATAAATCCATAGCCTCCGTTGCTCATCCGATCGCTTCCGAACCGATTTGGCCATTAATGGCCTAGGCTGATTATTACCTTGAGCTTCAACTCAGACGTCTGGTATAATGCTCAGACGTTTGGGCCATCGAAATAAAAATTCCAGATGCACAGCTCAGACGTTTGAGGTTATTCCCAGACGTCTGGGCGATCTGGAAGAAAATTTCCAAATTCCCAACTCAGATGTCTGGGAAAACCACCAGACGTCTGGTGCTGTTTAATTCAGCCAATTTGCCTATTTTTCAGTGGATTTCCGTTTTATCGATATTTTGTTGATCCGGTTTATTGTTGCCATTTATTATCGACTTGGATGACTTATTTTCTGGATTTTTGGGAATATCCATTTGATGGATTAGATATCGATTTTAATGGTTTTAATTCACGTCGTCGAATGTGAATTTTGGGTGATAGATTGTTTTTACAATCATTTCTATGATTTGTCACTTTAAAATACAAAGGTTTCTATACTAGTAGTAAATACTTAAACTCTTTCATAAAAAACGATTTCAACACTACTTTTAAATACAAAGCTCATTTTAAAACCGTTTTCCAATTTATTAGTATATACAAACCTTTACCTCATTCGTTTGAGAAATCCAAATAAACGACTTAGCAAAACAAGTGGTATGAAACGCTTGCGTTTACTTCGTCGGTTAATTCTTAAACTTGTTCGATTGAAATCTTGTGACAATTTTTGAGTGGAAATCTAAATTTTTTTCGTAAATATTTAAGTTAAGCCAGTGGTTATGGGACATGAAGCTAAACTCATTTATTTACTAGCTTGGTGTAATTTACACTTTTTACCGATCTATGATGATCATTTTGTGGTTTAGAGTAGCGATATGCGATGTCTCTTAGTCCGCGTGGGGGACTATACACCGTTCTTTGGAGTATCATCTCACTTTTATTAGCTAGCAACCCTTGGTCTTTCTATGGAGTTTGGTTCATTGGGCGTACCGTTCTACTACGTCGTTGTTATGGCTTATTTGAGTTTCTGGTTCCTTGGGCGTACCGTTGTACTACATCGTTGCACCGGCTCTACGGGTTAGCGACTCATGGGATAGCGTCCCGTTTGTGATACACGTGTTGGTGAGTTTTCATGCTCTCGTTTATGATAGGCCTCCCCCTTTTATGATTTCTGGATTTCTAATTGATGATTTCTAGAATTTGTGTTTCATCATTTTTTTGTGAATTGCATTGATAAGCACTATCAATATTTGAGGTTTGGTGAATAAGCTAAAGAATATGACATTCTTTTTGGGTATTTGAGAAAAATTTGAGATATTATATGATTTTTACTGTTATCATATATATTTGTTATATCTCTTATCTTATCTCATCTTATATGATATTTATAGCTATACTGATTCGTTTATTATTTTTCTTCTTAAATAATACTCGGGTCAGACCGATGTGTTTCACGTGTTTCGACTTGACTTATTATCAGGAATCATCATCTCACTTTTGGCTAACTACTTTAACTTAGTAGTTTTTGTTATTATACATTCGAGATAGAGACTTCTTGATGTATACATACTCTTTTGTCTAGCACTTATATCTATTCTTTTGTGATGTAGTGGATCTTGTTGGACCGCTACTTTGATGTACACTTCTATGTGTTATATTCATATCTGTTTCCGACTTAGTGATATGAATATCTGTGACTGATTTTATGTTATACTTATTTTATATTTGTTTCCGAACGCCACATAGCCACTGTGTAGTAGCTTTGAGTTTGTACTAGATATGTCAGATTTCCTATTGAAATAAATTGTATGACCTTCTATCTGGCATATCGGTATTCAGACAAAGCAATTATACAGTTGGTTGCTCCTCAACAGCCTTATTCTTCGTACTAATTGATGGCATTACCCAGCAGTATCCTTGGTTAGTGTGAGTATAGAGGGGGGGGGGCGTCACAACTTGGTATCAAAGCCAAACTTTGGAACAATGCATAATAATCTAGCAAGGATCATTGTCCTAAGTTTCTCTTAGGAATCGTGCCTTAGGATTTAATCCGAGTCTTAGGACCCATTCTATCCTTTTTTTTATGATGCCTTGTTTTATTAATCAAGTTTGTTTGATATTCATTCTGAGAATAACCCTTTTCCTCTTCTTTCTTTCTTTCTTTCTTAAAGAAGAGAAATGGTTAGACCTGGCCGTCCTAGAGCCAGTTAATCCAGTGCCACTCCTCAGGATGGTGTATTCATGTCTGCCGAACAACATTTGGATCTTGTAAAGAATGCCCAAGATGCCGGACCCATTCCTATACCCACTCATCCTAAATCTGGTTTTGCACGCTTGTGCAGTGATTATACCAATTTGAGTGGAAGGCCATTCAAGGGTTCCGAAAGCGTTATAGAAGTCCAAGCTTGGCTTAGAACATGCAATCGCATCTTTTCTCGCATGAATCTAGTTGATCTACATCGAGTCCAAGTGGCTTCTAGCATGCTTCAGGAGAGAGAATTAGATTGGTATGAGCTTTTAGTTTCGAAAATTATTGAAGCGAATCTTACTTAGGAGCAATTCCGGGAAAGGTTCGAATTAATGTTTGTGCGGAAGCTAAAAAAGTAACTTTAGCTCGACGCTTTATTAACCTTGTTCAAGGTGAATCCTCTGTGACAGATTATGTCGCATCTTTTTAATCCCTCTCCAAATATAGGGTCGAGTATATTAATACCCCATTGAAGAAAAATTAGAGGTTTATCTATGGGTTGAATAAGAACCTCAAAAAGCCTTTACTTTTGAAATTAGAAGTATCTTTTGATCAGCTTGTAGATATCGCTCTTCGACTTGAAGAGGCCGATAAAGAAAGTGATGTTGAAGTTTTGGGTGCCAAACAGAACTTCAACAACAACAAGAAGAGGCCTATTAAGTTCAAACTTAATCCCAATAAGAAAGGGAAGCAAGCAACTTAGGTAGCAAAGACTCCTACCCCTAATCGCGGAGAATGCTACAATTGTGGATCTAAGGACTACTATGCAAATAGGTGCCCGAAGCCTCTTTATTGTCGCTATTGCAAAAGTTCGGGTCATCTTATATCTTCATGCCCCAAACTTCAAAGCAAGAAAGAGGGAAAGCTAAATGTTGTGCAAGCCCCCAGTAACACTTTTCTTGGTCAAGGTATTTCTCATTCTGTCCTTGATGGCATTATTATGTTTTGTGATCATCCTATTCGAGTTCTTTTTGATACAGGTGCATCTCACTCTTTTATATCAAAATAACTTGTTGATATTATGTCTTTAAATGTTATGGTCTTGATGACTTCACTGAAAATTGCGAATCCGGTTGGTGGACCCGCAACACTCTGTTTATTTTATAAAGATGTCAAAATTATTTTATGCGATTATGCTTTCCGTGCCGATTTTCATGTTATGCGTTACTGAGGCTTTAGAATGATTTTGTGAATGGATTGGCTTAATCTTTATGAAGCCCACATCCTATGTCCCGAGAGGACTATTTATCTTCGACATCCCCAATCTGTTAAGCAGATTTCTATTGTTCTTAAAGATTCAGATTCCAATTCGGTTGCATCCTTATATTTTCTAAATCCGCATGATGACGATAATGATGATGAGGAAGATGTCATTTCCCTCATTCACATTGTTTGTGAATTTCTTGATATATATGATTCTGTTTTAGGATTACCACCTAAGTAAGCAATTGAGTTTAGAATTAATCTAATCCCTGGAGCTCTACCTATCACTCGTCCTCCTTATCGTATGTCCAATAAGGAAAATGAGGAGATGCGTAAACAATTATCCGAATTGGAAGCAAAGCAGCTTATTCGATCAAGTTCCTCTCCTTGGGGAGCTTCAACTATCTTTGTGAAGAAATCCGATGGTACACTTAGGCTTTGCGTTGACTACCGCAAGCTAAATGATCTTACCATCAAGAATAAATATCCCTTACCTCAGATTGATGATCTATTTGATCAACTTAGCGGTTCTATAGTCTTTTTGCAGTTAGACTTAGCAATCGGTTTTCATCAGCTTCGTATTGCAGAGGATAGTATTCCTTTGACATCATTCCATACTCGTTATGGATCTTATGAATGGCTTGTTATGCCATTTGGTTTAACGAATGCTCCAGCTTATTTCGTTGACCATATGAATCGAGTTTTCAAAGACTTCCTCAATCAATTTGTTCTCATCTTTATAGATGATATTCTTGTTTATTCTAAAAATGAGGAAGAGCATGAAAAACATCTTCGGATTGTGTTAGAAACCCTTAGGAGCAATTAATTGAAAGCAAAATTTTCTAAGTGCCACTTTTGGCAATCCTGTGTGAAATTTTTGGGACATATCATTTCTAAATCCGGCATTTCAATAGATCCTTCAAAGATTGAAGCGATTTTAAATTGGAAGAGACGGAGAGTGTGACGGAAATTCGTAGCTTCCTTGGGTTGGCGGGCTATTACCGTCGGTTCATAAAGGACTTTATAAAATTTCCGTACCTCTTACTAGTTTGACAAAGTAGGGAATTAAGTACATTTATTCAGACAAATGTGAAGCTTCTTTTCAGAAATTAAAAGAACTCCTTTCCGATGCTCCTATTCTTGTGATTCCCGAAGGGAACCAAGACTTGATTATGTATACCGATGCTAGTTGTGTTGGTTTGGGAGCCGTTCTCATGCAAAGGGAACGTGTTATCGCGTATGCTTCTAGGCAATTAAACCCTGCCGAGACTAGATATGCCACTCATGATTTAGAGCTCGCAGCCATTGTTTTAACTCTTAGAATTTGGCGTCATTATCTTTTGGGAGAGAGATTTGTTCTCTATACCGATCATAAATCTTTGAAGTATTTATTTTCTCAAAAGGATCTTAATTTGCGTCAACAACGTTGGCTCGAATTCCTTGCATCTTATAATCTTGATATTCTTTATACTCCCGGAAAGGGAAATCGTGTTGCCGATGCCCTTAGTCGTAAGCAACAAACGGTTATTTCTATGATGATATCCGAGTGGAATGATCTCGAGACTTTGTCCACTTATGAGATTCGAGATCGTGAATCTGAATTATGTTCATCTCTTGTTTTGTGTTGCCTTGAGGCTCATCCTTCTCTTTTGTACTGCATTCTTGAAGCTCAAGAGCAAGATCCCGAATTGGCTCATCTTAGCCAAAGTTGTAGGGATAAAAATGATATTGATGGTATGAAAAACTTTGAAATTGATGCTCGTGAGGGCATTCGAAAATTTGGTAGACTTATCGTGCCAAATATTAGTGATCTTCGTAAAGACATTTTAGAAGATTTTCATCGATCTAAATTTACCATTCATCCCGGTAGTAGTAAACTGTACGCGGACGTGAAGCGACTCTATTATTGTGATGGAATGAAATTTGATATTGCTAACTTTATTAAGCGTTGCATGACTTGCTAACTCGTTAAGGCCGAGCATCAAATGCCCGGTGGGTTATTGCAACCTTTAGACATTCTTGTTTGGAAGTGGGATCAAGTTTCCATGTACTTTATTGACGGTCTTCCCCCTTCTCGTTCGGGTCATGACAGTTTATGGATGATTATGGATAGACTTACAAAATCCACCCATTTTATTTTTGTTCGGTCCAATCGGATCGTACCTCTTTTGGCTAAACTCTATGTTAAAGAAATTATTAAATTGCATGGAGTTCCTACTTCTAATTTTAGCGATCGTGATCCATTGTTTACTAGTGGATTTTAGAAAGGTCTTCAAAAAGCTTTGGGAACGAAGTTTAATTTTAGCACCGCTTATCATCCTCAGTCCGATGGACAAACAGAGCGTGTGAATAAAACTCTTGAAGATCTTCTTCGTGCCTGTATTCTTGATTTTGGTGGAATTTGGGAAGATCATATTTCCCTTATCGAGTTTTCTTATAATAATAGCTTCCTATCTAGTATTGGTATGGCACCTTTCGAGGCACTCTATGGAAGGCCATGCCGATCTCCTTCGTGTTGGCTTGAAGCCGGTGAGAAGTTGGTTTTAGGTCCAGATTTTATTCATGATGCCACAGAAAAATTTGACCTTTTCCTCATAGGACGAAAGAAGCTCAAAGTAGACAAAAATCCTATGCCGATAACCGAAGAAGGAATTTGGAATTTTCCGTGGGATATTTGGTATTCATTTGCGTTTCACCTATGAACGGTGTTGTGCGTTTCAGTTGATCGGGAAAATTAGCACCTCGATATATTGGTACATTTTCCATCACCGAGCGCATTGGTTCCGTGGCTTATCACCTTTTATTACTGGCTCAATTTTCTGCTATTCATGATGTATTCCACGTCTCTCAACTACGGAAATGCCTTAGAGATTCCGATTCTATCCTTGAGCCCGGTGTTATAGAAGAAATTGAATTTTCACCTAATTTGACTTATGAGCAACATCCTATTCATATCATTGCTACGGAGGTTAAACTCCTTCGAAATAAAGATGTTCCACTTGTGAAAGTTCAATGGTCCGCAAATCCTAAGGATTGTTCTTGGGAATCCAGAGAATTCATCGAGCGAACACATCCAGACTTACTCTCTCGTGCTCTATAAGGTGAACTTCTCACTTCAAAATTTTCTTGTGTTGTTATTCCTTAGTGTGGTTGTTACTCTTTATTTTTCTTCTTAAGTATTACGAGGATGCAATTTCTTTAAGGAGGGGGAGTCTGTAACAACCCGCATATTTTACGATTATATATTTAAATGTTGAATTTAAATATAGCATCGTTAGTTGAACTTAAAGTTCGAAATGTGACTTTTTGTAAATGGTCAAATCCGGACTCAGGACTACATCCATTGAGTCCAAAATGGCGTTTGCGACCTTTTTGAGTATAAACATCAATATGTTTGGAGTTGATTAGAATTTTGATGTTTTCATTTGGGACTTTGGGTTTGGGTTTCAACCCACTAACCTAACAAAGAACCCAACTCCTTTACCAAATACCCTAACTCCACTCCTCTTCATTCATTCTACACCTCATTTCCTAATACTCAAACCCTAAAAGAAAAATGAGGGAAAAGATAGGAAATTAAAATTCCTAAACCGTAGTTTTATTATGAAATTCAAATTTCAAGTCCAAAATCAAAGAGAAGCTAGGGTAAGCATCCTCTTCATCTTCTCCATCTCAATTCCTCTTCAATTTTCAGAAATTTCCTATAACCTAATTTAGGAAATATTTGCCTATGATCATAGATTGGAGCTTCTAGAGTTGAAGTTGAAGAGTGGTTGATCTTTCCTTTGTTTTAGAGCTTCTCATTCCTTGTTTTTGAGTTTAAAGGTGAGTTCTTGAACTCACATCTATGTCTATAGCTTTCATTGTTGTTAGGTATGAATTCCTAACATCTATTTCATGTTCAATTGTTTTTGAATTGAATTGGTTTGATGAATTTTCCAATTTTTTTTGGTATTTGGAAGTCAAAATCTATGAAAATCCTACTAAGGATGTTTGGACATGTTGTTTGGAGTGCATTGAAGCCTATAGGGTTGGGTTGTCGCTTGGCATAAATCCCTAGCCTTCGTTGCTCGTCCGATCGCTTCCGAACCGATTTGACCATTAATGGCCTAGGCTGATTATTACCCTGAGCTTCAGCTCAGACGTCTGGTATAATGCTCAGACGTCTGGGCCATCAGAATAAAAATTCCAGATGTACAGCTCGCACGTTTTAGGTTATTCCCAAAAGTCTGGGCGATTTGGAAGAAAATTTCCAGATTCTCAGCTCAGACGTCTGGGAAAACCACCAGACGTCTGGGAAAACCACCAGACGTCTCGTGCTGTTTAATTCAGCCAATTTACCTATTTTTAGTGGATTTCCATTTTATCAATTTTTGGTTGATCCGGTTGATTATTGTCATTTATTATCGACTTGGATGACTTCTTTTCTAGATTTTTGGGAATATCCATTTGATGGATTTGATATCTATTTTTATGGTTTTAATTCACGTCGTCGAATGTGAATTTTTGGTGGTAGATTGTTTTTACAATCGTTTCTATGATTTGTTGCTTTAAAATACAAAGGTTTCTATACTAGTAGTAAATACTCAAACACTTTCACAAAAAACGATTTCAACACTACTTTTAAATACAAAGCTCGTTTTAAAATCATTTTCCAATTTATTAATATATACAAACCTTTACCTCATTCATATGAGAAATCAATTTAAACGACATAGCAAAAGAAGTGGTATGAAACGCTTGCGTTTACTTCGTCGGTTAATTCTTAGACTTGTTCGATTGAAATCTTGCGACAACTTTCGAGAGGAAATATACAATTCGTTCGTAAATATTTAAGTTAAGCCAGTGGTTATGGGACATGAAGCTAAACTCATTTATTTAATAGCTTGGTGTAATTTACACTTTTTATTGATCTATGATCATTTTGTGGTTTAGACTAGCGATATGCGATGTCTCTTAGTCCGCGTGGGGGACTATACTACGTTCTTTGGAGTTTCATCTCACGTTTATGGGATAGCGACCCATGGTCTTTCTATGGAGTTCGGTTCATCGGGCGTACCGTTGTACTACGTCGTTGTTCTGGCTTATTTGAGTTTCATGTTCCTCGGGCGGACCGTTGTACTACGTTGTTGCACCGACTCTATGGGTTAGCGACTCATGGGATAGTGTCCCGTTTGTGATACACATGTTGGTGAGTTTTCATGCTCCCATTTAAGATAGGCCTCCCTCTTTTATGATTTTTGGATTTCTTATTGATGATTTCTAGAATTTGTGTTTCATAAATTTTTGTGATTTACATTGATTAGCTCTATCAATATTTGAGGTTAGGTGAATAAGCTAAAGAATATAACATTCTTTTTGGGTATTTGAGAAAAATTTGAGATATTATATGATTTTTACTGTTATCGTATATATTTGTTATATCTCTTATCTCATCTCATATTATATGATATTTATAGCTTGATTGATCCGTTTATTATTTTTCTTCTTAAATAATACTCGGGTCAGACCGAGGTGTTTCAGTTGTTTCCACTTGACTTCTTATCCGGAATCGTCATTTGACTTTTGGCTAACTACTTTAGCTTGGTAGTTTTTGTTATTATACATTCGAGATAGAGACTCCTTGATGTATACATATTCTTTTGTGTAGTACTTGTACCTATTCTTTTGTTATGTAGTGGATCTTGTTTAATCGCTACTTTGATGTACACTTCTATGTGTTATATTCCTATCTGTTTTCGCCTTAGTGATATGAATATCTATGACTGATTTTATGTTATGCTTATTTTATATTTGTTTCCGAAGGCCACATAGCCACTGTGTAATAGCTTTGAGTTTGTACTGGATATGTCAGATTTCCTCTTGAAATGAATTGTATGACCTTCTATTTGGCATGTCGGTATTCGCACAAAGCAATTATACAGTTGGTCGCTCCTCAAAAGCCTTATTCTTCGTACTAATTGACGGCATTACCCAGTAGTGTCCTTGGTTAGTGTGAGTATAGAGGTGGGGCGCCACAAAACCTTTCCAAATAATTCTTTTAATCTTAATCAAAGATTTCTTATATTCAAGTTATTTCTTTTAACTTAGGGAAATATTCCCAAATCATTCATTAAATCTTAATAAAAGATTTCTTTCTTAACTTCAAATCATATTCTTGCAAATCAAAGATTTTCATAATAGAGCACTACTGCCACCTTAGATATGGTAAATTTCACCTTTAAAGACTAGTGGCAAGTAATCCTACATCATGAATATCTTTGTCTTCCACAACACCAGAAAGGCAATTTCCTCACGGTTATAAGCGTGACAAAACTAATTTGTCACGGTTATAACCGTGAAAATAGGTACCGTGGGCAAATTCAGTCACACTTTTTCTCACGGTTATAACCGTGACAAAATAGTAATTTCTGATGCTTATAACCGTGACAGAATAGCATTTACTCACGGTTATAACCGTGACAAAATAGTAATTTCTCACACTTATAACCGTGATAGAACAATGGTTTCTAACATTTATAACCGTTACCAAAAAGAAAACTCTAACACTTATAACAGTTACAAATGCAAATTATATCACAGTTATAACCATTACGAAAGGTTATTTTCTAACACTTATAACCGTGATAACTAAAGCAGTATCAAACAAACTATATAGCACCAATATTTTATTACAGCTACAAACAATCTATACAAAAAATATAAAGTATTAACATTAAGAAAACATACAATCAATAATTAGAACACCACCAAACATTTATGTTTCATTCAAACACCACAAAGGATACTTCATACCAACACCACAAATTATAGCATACAAGCATAGTATATATAACAAACTTTAAAACACAGTTTCAGAATATAACTACATAGTGTTCATTAGCATAGTGTTTTCATCTCTTCACGCATTTCTGTTTTCCATTGTTGATTTGCATTCTCTTTGTAATTGGTAATAGCTTTTGAAGCTTGAGAGAGTCTTACTTGCTTTACAGTAGACGTAGAGCTAATAGCTCGGCAATAGCTTCGCTTTTTATCATCCCGAAAAGCTTCGACAATGGGATCTTTTTCAAAATCTTCTAAACTTCTTATTCCATCTTCTCCATTAACACTAGTTTCCGATTTTTGTCTTTCTTCGGCTGCTTCTATCAATGCCTACACAATTCATAAATTGACAGTGTCATATTTTATTTTCAATTATTCGTTCAAAAATGCATTGAAGATCCATATATTGAACTTTGAACATATATAAAGTTTTCAGGTTTCACATGAACACGATATGACAAACTGGGCATAAATAATGATATTGTTCATGCTTTACACATCTATGTTGCATGGACTAGACTACATGTTTGGAACTCGTAACAGATGAATATAAATTTCAATGACAGACTATTTGGCAAATACTCATAAGCCACTTAAAGAATATAATTTAGCAGCACTAAGTCATTTCTAAAGATACAATAATGTGTTATAAATTAGCTAACGAAGCAAAACGACAGAAAAAAAACATGAATAAACAAACTAAAAAAATTATATAGCTCATCCTGATAGAAGTACACGTGAAGTGATACTACTTTCTTCAAATTTATTATGTCTACTATGACATTATCCTGTTCTAAAATCTAAAAGGGATATCCAGCATAATACTTGAACCAACTTTTGGCAAAGTTGAGAAATTTCTCAAAGTGTTCAGCACATTACAACTTTGCTAAATACTAGAGGGGTGCTCAATTTGTCAATACTAGGACATTATCACCTGCATGCTAGTCACCTCACCAACTGACCACCACTGCACATACGTTCAACAACAACTTCATTTCATCTACCACTGCTGCAGTTACCATCACTGCTGATACTTCACATTACTGCCCTTCTCTGGTCACCACCCCCTGGGCCCCTACATATCAAAACCCATTATCAACCTTTAATTCACTGCTCTTCTCAGGTCCACCCCACCTGAACACTTCATACAACAACTAGGTTAATTGCTTTGTCAACTGCTATCATCCATATGAACATTGAAACTTCCTCAAACACCCAAACCATTTAAATTAAACCATAATCACCCAGCAACCCCAACACTGCACATCAACATTGAAACAACATACCCTGCACATCAAAACTTCAACAACAAACCCTGCACAGTGATACTAACAGTGCACTTCACTGGTAAACCATAACCTCACCCACTGTGAATTCACAAAAAACTATTAGAAACCCCATTTCCTTGTTACTTCCATCTACATACATCATTAGCTTTTACCAATAGAGCTACCACTGTCGCAAACATCCCCTCTGCCTAATCAAAATTTCTATGCCCAGTGCTTCACCATGCCACTACATTCAACACATCACAATATCATTTACGTGCACAATATCATCTAAATATCACAATATCATCGCTGCAACATACTTGCACATCTTCCCCACTACCTTACGGCCACCCAACTCATGTACAAACCACCTCAAAACTATGCCACTCCACCACTGTCAATTGCTTCATCTATCACGTAACCACATTACCCAATCATCAACCTGACTCCATCCCCACCATCCCCACCATCAGCATATAACAATTCCTTCATTAGCGCCCTACTCCTCTTCAAAAACCACCATCCTCTGTCGCAAACAACCTTCTCCTACCTGCATAAAAACATTGCAATATCTTCAAAAATCCCTGTAATTCAGTATAACCGGTAAAGTATATTGGGTCTTAGTTGATAGGTAAGCGAATTTACCCCATTGATTTCATGTAATTTCACAGAACCGGCTAATTGCATTCTAGCAGCAGGCATAATTTTTTTTAAACATGCCCAGTTCTCAAGATTTCAAAAGAAGCTTAGTTCCATATAAAAAACACAACTAAATGTTCATATTACTAAATTACGTCCTTCTGAAGAATGCTGCTAATTTGCAATAACCCCAATAAAGGTTTTGGATGAATCGACGTTTGTGTATGTAAGGTATTTAATCTAGAAGAAACCTATTTATTTGAAGTTCTACGAAACAGTAATTTGGTAAATATGTTTAAAAGCTTTGCTAAGATTACTGGCTCAAAAGACACTATGCTTCATACTTGCCTGGTGATTGGAGAAATACCATTTTCCCAGTTAATACTAAATGCAAGTTGGGTAATTTAACATATTGTTATGCTCATTTTTCCCCTTATTAACAGTAAATGGATGGTCTACACTTTTTTTTTCCTTATTAAAAGTTGGACTTCGTTAAAAATGTTAACATGATATTAAAAAACAAATTTTAAAATAAGGCAGCAAGTAAAGTGTACAAAGAAAGTTGGACACGAATTCACAATGAGTTTCTCATAGCA